>CAKXYN010000080.1:1250000-2500000 GCA_935064755.1 Tragelaphus eurycerus
TCAAAGCCACAATGAGATATCTCCTCACACTCACTAGAATGACCATTGCAAACACACAATCCAGGAAAATAACAGGTCTTGAGTGAGAGCTAAAGAAATCAGGAAACTTGTTCTGTTGAAGGAATGTAAAATGTTACAGCCACTATGGAAAACAGTATCACATTTCCTCAAAAAAATGAAAAAAAAGAACAATCATATTGCATTATGGTTATTCAGAAATAAAGAACTAATTGGGTTCTTCAGAGAGACACAATAATTGGAGATTTATTATGAGGAATTGGCCCCAGTAGTCATGGAAGTTATGGGAGTAGATAAGATCTACTGTCTGCAAGCCAGAGACATATAAAAGCTTGTGGTATAATTCAGTAAATCCAAGGACGGGAGAACCATAGAAGCCAATGATGTAAGTTACCAGTTCAAGGGCAGGAAAAGAAGACATGAACTGTCACAACTCAAACAATGAGACAGGAAAAAAAGAACAAAAGCCTCCTCACTCTGCCTTTTGTTGTATTCAGATCCTCAATGGATTGGATAATGCTCACCCTTTTAGAGAAGATACTCTACTTTATCGAGTCTACCAATTCAAATACTAATTTCAGCCGGAAAAAGAAATCCTGATATATGCCACAATGTGGATGAAGCTTGAGGACATAATGCTAAGTTAAACAAGCCAGTCACAAAAGGACAAATACTATATAATCGTATGGGACAGCTACGGTAGTTGAATTCATAGAGAAAGAAAGTAGATCACTAGTTTCTAGGGCCCATGGGGAATGGGAACAGGGAATTACTGTTTAAAGAGTATGAAGTTTCAGTTTTGCAAGGTGAAAAAGAGTTCTAGAGATGGATGTGATGATGGTTACTCAAATATGAATGTATTTCATGACATTTGACCATACCCTAAAAAATGGTTAAGATGGCAAAATTTTACATTATGGGTATTTTACCACAACAAAAAGTTTTTAATAGATAATTTCAGATCCCATGTGGATTTCCCAATTCTGTTTTTGCATGTTAACAAGATCACAGGACTTAGACTAGAACACACATTCTGGAACAGTCCATATGTGGTTATATACATACAGGCATTGGTAAGAATTAGCAGAAATGGGAGAGAAGATGATAGCACCCCACTCCAGTACTCTTGCCTAGAAAATCCCATGGACAGAGGAGCCTGGTAGGCTGCAGTCCATGGGTCGCTAAGAGTTGGACACGACTGAGCGACTTCACTTTCACTTTTCACTTTCATGCATTGGATAAGGAAATGGCAACCCACTCCAGTGTTCTTGCCTGGAGATTCCCAGGGACAGGGGAGCCTGGTGGGCTGCCGTCTATGGGGTCGCACAGAGTCGGACACAACTGAAGTGACTTAGCAGCAGCAGCAGAAATGGACCTATAGAAGACATAACTCAGGCATTATATGTAAGAAGATTGGGGAAATGAGGAGGAAGAAATTATTGGATCTCTGGGCCATTAACCTAGAGGAGGGCACTGGGGCTTTTCTCTCCCCTTCTTCTCCCTCCCTTTCTTCTCTCACCTCCCTTTCTCCAACTAGTGATCCTCTGTGAAGGGTTCATCAAGTTTAATAGTGCTTGCAAGAGGAGAGACTGTCATCTCATTCCTCTACTGACTATCTGCTAAGTCACATTTAGATTTAATGAATGCAACTTCCTAAGCAAGAAGAGAAAACTAATGTGAGAAAGTAGGATGAGAACAAAGAGGAAAAGTTTGCATCTCCACCAGATGTATGAGGATCTGAGGGAAGAGGTAGATGGGCCGCTGGCCTGAGCAGCTGGAGTTTGTCAAGCGGAGTAAATTGGAGCCTAGTTTTCCCC
Organism: Tragelaphus eurycerus; assembly: GCA_935064755.1. Classification (NCBI taxonomy): domain Eukaryota; kingdom Metazoa; phylum Chordata; class Mammalia; order Artiodactyla; family Bovidae; genus Tragelaphus; species Tragelaphus eurycerus. The sequence continues at coordinate 1,251,836 of CAKXYN010000080.1, forward strand.
CAACACTTCAAGGACAAAGTTAATGGCAGGAGCTGAGCTGTGCCAAAGTAAAAAGATAAGATGACCACATCTGTCATTCCTGAGATCAAGAAGACCACTCCAACAGCACATGCACAGGAAAGCTCCTTGGGGTCAAAAAGAGAGGGGGCACCACCCCATAATAGGTGCTGTCAATCTCTCATCGGCCCCATGCTGGAATCCATCTTGGCAAAAAATGTGCACACATATCAGGAAGGGCCCTAAGATAGGTTAGATATTGGAAAAGAGCAGAGATAACTGACCAGAGAGAACAAGGACCCAGAACTGCTCCATATACACGATTTTAATGACCTCTCTGATGTGCTCCTTAGGGAGATGCCTACACTCTTCTCTGTGTGTTTCTGCTTTGCTTCTGCTCTAAATAAACTGCTTTGCTGTTCTCTTTGCATGCACTGCGCTTCCAGTAAACTCTGTGCCTGCTTTATAGTGTCTTTTTGTGGGATTCCTTCTCCAAAAAAGATAAGGACCAAGGTCACCTACTGACATCAGATCCTTTGGGTCAGGGGGCGCAATGAAAGGGAGATGGGCCTGAGCTAATCTTGCTGGAACCTGCAGAGAGGCCCATGAATGAGAGGCTACAGGTTGGTCCCCCAACCCCCACCCCAGGGATTAGGGTTGAGGAGGGTAGAAAGAAGTCAAGCTGGAACTGGATGTTCTGTATCAAAGAATGGTACAAGGGGGAGGTTCCCCAAGTTCATCACCCTTTATCCCACTAAAACTTCACATGTGACTCAGGAGGGAGGTGTCTTTGGGCCTGCCATAGAGCAGGCAACCAAGGCTGTATTATAGAAACTACAACAACCCTGAAAGAGGACATAGAAAGACAGCAAGCTAAATCTGTCTCTTTCCTTCTCTCTCCCTCTCACCTCATTCAGACAAGGAGAAGAGCTAGAGACAGGGAGAGAGAGGAGGGGGAGGTTCCCAGAAACCAGTCTACACTCTAAAGTGTTACTGGGTGACCAACAACTGGAGTGAGAGGGCAGGCAGTGCCTTCTCCCGACTCAGAAGCCCACAACTCAAGCCTGGTCTGGGTTAGGAGCATCATACAGCTTCACTATCCATAACTAATTTTTAAAAATAATTTCACTTTTTCAATACGTAAAACATGTACATGGTTCAATATTCAAAAGTAACTAAAAGTTACAAGGGGAGACATCTACTTCCCTTACCAGTGTCCCAGCAAAATAGGGGCCCTCCATGCTCGTGAGTGAGTCCCCAGTTGCTCAATCGTGTCTGACTCTTTGGGACACCATGGACTGTAGCCCACCAGGCCCCTCTGTCCATGGGATTTCCCAGGCAAGAATTCTGGAGTGGGTTGCCATTTCCTTCTTCAGGGGATCTTCCTAACCAATCCTCACCAAAAGAAAACCAGCATATTCAGATTCTTTTACATCCTTCTAGAGATATTCTGTGCAGGTACAAGCAATAGTAACTGTTAACCACATTTTTTTATTTTCCCATGTAAAAATATAGAAAAATGACTGCAATAAGATACTTTTATCCACCTACCAGAAAGGATAAAATAAAAAGATTGACTTCATGAAGTGCTGAAATAAATGTGGTAACTAGTGTCCTCATATATCACGGGTGGAGAGTGTAAAATGTGACAACTACTTTCAAAGTGTTTGGCAGTTTTTAACCAAGTTAAACATATATAATCTTATGACTCAGCAGTTTCACTTATAGGCATCTACTCAAGAAAATTGAATGCAGATGTCCTAAAGACTTTTACAAGTTGTCCATGGCAGTTTTACTCATAATAGCTCAAAATCAGAAATAACACAAACCCATCAACAGGAGAGTGGACAAATTATGAATATTCATATAACAGAATATCACTCAAAAATACCCAAAAGAATGAACTACGGATATATGTAACAACATGGACACATTTCAAAAACATTATGTGAGTGAAAAAAGCCAGACATTACATGGCGTGATTCCATTTATATGAAAGATAAGAATAGGCGAAACTAATCAATGTTGTTAGAAGTCAGAGTAGTGTTCCATTTTGTTCAGGATCAGGGCAGCAAGGGATATTGTCTCACTCCTGGGAGTGAGGAATGTTCTATTTCTTGATCTGAGTGGTGATCACATAGGCGGATCCAAGTGTAAAGATGTATTTATACAATTTACACACAGTATTGTGCAATCCACTGTACAGTGAAATTCTCAATTTTCTTGATGTAATCATTAATATTTTGAAAACTTAGTGTATTAAATTATATCTTAGTAAAGTGTCATAAAACATAACAGTTAAGATTTAAATAAAATGAAAAAAAATTTAAAGTTAGAAAAAAAAAGAAATTAGAATTTTAAACAGAATTTTAATAAGCCAAAATACCTGGAAAGTTCTGACATCCGCCCAGAATATAGTTAGGCATAGGAGAGATTTGCCTGGAAAAATCCCATGGACGGAGGATCCTGGTAGGCTCCAGTCCATGGGGTCGCTAAGAGTCGGACACAACTGAGTGACTTCACTTTCACTTTTCACTTTCATGCATTGGAGAAGGAAATGGCAACCCACTCCAGTGTTCTTGCCTGGAGAATCCCAGGGACGGGGGAGCCTGGTGAGCTTCCGTCTATGGGGTCGCACAGAGTCGGACATGACTGAAGCGACTTAGCAGCAGCAGCAGCAGCAGGAGAGATTTAACAGAGTAAAAGGAACGAAGAAACATAACATGGATTTATTCTTACATCTTACTGATTAGAGACTACTCAGTAAACCAGTTACAATTCCATTATGGAACATTCAGTTACATATAAAATGAGGCTGTAAGTTGCTTATTGAACATGCATAGGTAATAGAAGTTAAAAAACAATAAGAACAGGGCAGGAATGTGAAACAATGTAAACATTTAGGAGAATCATCAAAAGCAAAAGGAAGTGGGGGGCAGGGAGTAAAAGAGATGAAGAGAAATAGGAAATGATCTTCCATTTTTTCTTAAAAGGCAAAGATCCAGCCTTCTTATTAAGAATCTGCTTGCCAGTTTAGGGATGCTGGCTCAATCCCTGGTCTGGGAAGATCCCACATGCCATGGGGCAACTAAGCCTATGTACCACAGCCACTGAGCCCTCGCTCTGAAAGAAAAGAAACCACTGCAATGAGAAGCCCTCACACAGTAGGGAAGAGTAGCCCCTGCTTACCACAACTAGAGGAAGCATGCACTGAGCAAAAAGGGGCCAGTGCAACCAAAAATGAATTTTAAAAAAGGCAAAGATTAAAAAGCAATAAAATATTAATATCTGTTAAATTTAGCTGGTGAATGTTTTTAAGATATTTGTAACCATTGTCTAAATACTTCATATTAAAAAACAAAATGAGATGGACCTTTATATAGTAACAGAAAATTATCTCCAAGATTTATTGCAAGCCAAGCTGAATGCTTAAGAATTGATGCTTTTGAACTGTGGTGTTGGATAAGACTCTATTTAGAGTCCTTGGACTGCAAGGAGATCCAACCAGTCAGTCCTAAAATAAATCAATCCTGAATATTCATTGGAAGGATTGATGCTGAAGCTTCAATACTTTGGCCACCTGATACAAAGAACTGAATCACTGGAAAAGGCCCTGATGCTGGGAAAGACTGAAGGCAGGAGGAAAAGGGGATGACAGAGGATGAGATGGTTGGATGGTATCACAGACTCGATGGACAAGAGTATGAGCCAGCTCCGGGAAATTGGTAATTGACAGGGAAGCCTGGTGTGCTGCAGTCCATGGGGTTGCAAAGAGTTGGACATGACTGAGCGACTAACTGAACTGATCACAGTTTTATAGCCAGATTGCATTGGTGCTGTTAAATAAATGCAGCTTATGAACAGAAATTCAAGAAGACTGACCCAGGAAAATGTTACTAGTCATTGCTCCTGGGATATGAAATGAACCTTGATTTCACTATATGTTTAATAATAATTTAATATTTCTTTTCAGTATATTAATATATAATATAATTGAGTGGTTTAGATTATATGATCTTTAAGGTGTTTATAGGTTCTAAAATGTATTTTATTTTATATATTTAACCACATAATTTTCCAGAAAGGACTTTATTCTGAGAACTGAAGATGTAATTTTGAGAGCATACATATTTCAAGTTGAAACATTCTATTAAAATAATGAGATGGGAAAGCATAAATATTTTCTTTATTCTTTAATTGGCATTATGTCTGTACAACAGTCCATCCTAAAGTTACTGGATATGTACTAACATATATGCATTGTGTCACCATTGCACTGGGTTTTCCCCCCAATTTTACTGATAGATAATTGATATCATCACTGTATAAATTTAAGGAGTACAATATCATGGTGTGATTTACATATATTGTGAAATACAATCCCAATAGGTTCAGCAAACATCTATCATTTCAGATAGATAAAATGAAAAAAAGAAATTAAATTTACTCTCAAAATTTTTCCTATCTATCATACAGCAGCATTAACTATTACTGTTGGTTGCTCAGTCAGGTCTGACTCGTTGCAGGCCTATGGACTGTAGCCTACCAGTCTCCTCTGTCCATGGAATTCTCCAGGCAAGAATACTGGAGTGGGTTGCCATTCCCTTCTCCAGCGGATCCTCCTGACCCAGGAATAGAACCTGGGTCTCCTTCATTGCAGGCAGATTCTTTACCATCTAAGCCACCAGATGGGCCTAATATTAACTATAGCCATCATGTTGTACATTAAATTCCTAGTACTTATTTCTCCTATAACTGGAAATTTGTACCTTTTAACCACCTTCATTCAATTCTGCCTCCTTCATCCTCAACCTCTGGTAACCATAAGCAGTCTAATCTCTTTTTCCATGAGTTTGCTTTGTTGTTAAGATTCCACATGTGAGATCATATATTATTTGTTTTTCTTTATCTGATTTATTTCACTTAGCATAATGTCTTCAAGGTCCAACCATGTTGTTATAAATGGTAGCACTTTCTCATTTTTATAGATACATAATATTCAATTGTGGGTGTGTATACCATTTATTTAACTTATATGCAGAGTACATCATGAGAAATGCTGGACTGGAGGAAACACAAGCTGGAATCAAGATTGCTGGGAGAAATATCAATAACCTCAGATATGCAGATGATACCACCCTTATGGTAAGTGAAGAGGAACTAAAAAGCCTCTTGATGAAAGTGAAAGTGGAGAGTGAAAAGGTTGGCTTAAAGCTCAACATTCAGAAAACGAAGATCATGGCATCTGGTCCCATCACTACATGGGAAATAGATGGAGAAACAGGGGAAACAGTGTCAGACTTTATTTTTCTGGGCTCCAAAATCACTGCAGATGGTGACTGCAGCCATGAAATTAAAAGACACTTACTCCTTGGAAGGAAAGTTATGACCAACCTAGATAGCATATTCAAAAGCAGAGACATCACTTTGCCAACAAAGGTTCGCCTAGTCAAGGCTATGGTCTTTCCTGTGGTCATGTATGCATGTGAGAGCTGGACTGGGAAGAAGGCTGAGAGCCGAAGAATTGATGCTTTTGAACTGTGGTGTTGGAGAAGGCTCTTGAGAGTCCCTTGGACTGCAAGGAGATCCAACCAGTCCATTGTGAAGGAGATCAGCCCTGGGATTTCTTTGGAAGGAATGATGCTAAAGCTGAAACTCCAGTATTTTGGCCACCTCATGCGAAGAGTTGACTCATTGGAGAAGACTCTGATGCTGGGAGGGATTGAGGGCAGGAGGAGAAGGGGACGACAGAGGATGAGATGGCTGGATGGCATCACTGACTCGATGAATGTGAGTCTGGGTGACCTCCGAGAGCTGGTGATGGATAGGGAGGCCCGGCGTGCTGCAGTTCATGGGGTCGCAAAGAGTCGGACATGACTGAGCGACTGATCTGATACCATTTAAAAAGTCTATTTTGTCTGATGTAAGTATAGCAACCCTAGTTTGTTCTCTTGTTTTTTTAGTTGCCGTTGGCTTGAAATGACTTTCATCCTTTCAGTCTATGTGTCTTCTTTAAGGCTAGAGTGAGTCTCTTGTAGGCAGCACATGGATTTTGTTTTTATCCTTTCAGTCATCCAAAATCCTCTGATAAGAGAATTTGATCAATACTACATTTATGTTTAAAGCAATTATGCATAGGTGAGGACTTACTATTGCCACTTTGTTTTCTGGTTGTTTTGTAGACCCATTGTTTCTTGTTTCTTAGCCAGTTGTCTTTAATTCTGTTTTGATATCAGTATGTTTTGACTCCTTTACAATGTTCTTCTGCATAATTGCTACATATTTTTCCTTGTGGTTATCATAAGGCTTACATAAAATATCTTAAAATCAGTTCAGTTCAATCACTCAGTCGTGTCCAACTCTTTGTGACCCCATGGACTGCAGCACACCAGGCTTCTCTGTCCATCACCAACTCCCGCAGTTTACTCAAACTCATGTCCATCGCGTTGGTGATGCCATGCAACCATCTCATCCTCTGTTGTCCCCTTCTCCTCCTGTCTCCAATCTTTCCCAGCATCAGGGTATTTTCAATGAGTCAGCTCTTCGCATCAGGTGACCAGAGTATTGGAGCTTCAGCTTCAACATCAGTCCTGATAAATATTTAGGATTGATTTCCTTTAGGATGGACTGGTTGGATCTCCTTGCAGTCCAAGGGATTCTCAAGAGTCTTCTCCAACACCACAGTTCAAAAGCAGCAATTTTTTGGCCCTCAGCTTTCTTTATAGTCCAACTCTCACATCTACACATAACTACTGGAAAAACCATAGCTTCAACTAGATGGATCTTTGTTGATAAAGTAATGTCTCTGTTTTTTAATATGCTGTCCAGGTTGGTCAGAGCTTTTCTTCCAAGGAGCAAGCATCTTTTAATTTCATGGCTGCAGTCACCATCTGTGGTGATTTTGTAGCACAAAAAAAGAGTCTCTCACTATTTCCATTGTTTCCCCATCTATTTGCCATGCAGTGATGGGACCAGATGCCATAATCTTCGTTTTCTGAATGTTGACTTTTAAGCCAACTATTTCACTCTCCTCTTTCACTTTCATCAAGAGGCTCTTTAGTTCTTCTTCACTTTCTGCCATAAAGGTGGTGTCATCTGCATATCTGAGGTTATTGACATTTCTCCTGGCAATCTTGATTCCAGTGTGTGCTTCATCCAGCCCAGCATTTCTCATGATGTACTCTGCATGTAAGCTAAATAAGCAGGGTGACAATATACAGCCTTGATGTACTCCTTTCCCGATTTGGAACCAATCTGTTGTTCCATGTCCAGTTTTAACTGATGCTTCCTGAGAAATCAGGAGGCAGGTCAGGTGGTCTGATATTCCCGTCTTTTGAAGAATTTTCCATAGTTTGTTGTGATCTACACAGTCAAAGGCTTTGGTGTAGTCAAATAGATGTTTTCCTGGAACTCTCTTGCTTTTTGATGATCCAGCAGGTATTGGCAATTTGATCTCTGGTTCCTCTGCCTTTTCTAAATCCAGCTTGAACATCTGGAAGTTCATGGTTTACATACTGTTGAAGCATCAGTAGTGTCCGACTATTTGCGACCCCATGGACTATACAGTCCAAGGAATGCTCTACTTGAGTGGGTAACTTTTCCCTTCTTCAGGGGATCTTCCCAACCTAGGGATCAAACACTGCTGCTGCCAAGTCACTTCAGTCGTGTCCGACTGGTGCCATTGCCTTCTCCAGGGATCGAACACAGGTCTCCCATATTGCAGATGGATTCTTTACCAGCTGAGCCACAAGGGAAGTCCTATCTTAAAATAATAACATCCTATTTTTTTAAGGTGGTAATTTATAACCACTTCAACAGAATTCTTAACCTTTACACTTTTACTTCTCTGTGCAATGAATTTTTGTGAATAAAGTTACTTATCATGGTATCAGGATTTTAAAATCTTAAAGTATTACTGGAGAATATGTATTAATTCATTTACATAAATTTCACATAATCATAACTCACATTTTGCTTCTACTGTAACAAATTTAGTTATATTTAAAAAATAAAGACTCTTACTCCTTGGAAGAAAAGTTATGACCAATCTAGATAGCATATTGAAAAGCAGAAACATTACTTTGCCAACAAAGGTCCATTTAGTCAAGGCTATGGTTTTTCCAGTGGTTATGTATGGATGTGAGAGTTGGACTGTGAAGAAGGCTGAGCACCGAAGAATTGATGCTTTTGAACTGTGGTGTTGGATAAGACTCTTGAGAGTCCCTTGGACTGCAAGGAGATCCAACCAGTCCATTCTGAAGGAGATCAGCCCTGGGATTTCTTTGGAAGGAATGATGCTAAAGCTGAAACTCCAGTACTTTGGCCACCTAATGCGAAGAGTTGACTCATTGGAAAAGACTCTAATGCTGGGAGGGACTGGGGGCAGGAGGAGAAGGGGACGACAGAGGATGAGATGGCTGGATGGCATCACTGACTTGATGGACGTGAGTCTGAGTGACCTCCGGGAGCTGGTGATGGACAGGGAGGCCTGGCATGCTGCAGTTCATGGGGTTGCAAAGAGTCAGACATGACTGAGCGACTGAACTAAACTGAACTGATGTTCCTTTCTATTTTAAAATCAATCTTAAGGTAGACTTGCATTCTGGTTTGGCATGCACCATTTATTAATTATATATCCAGCAAAAAAAAAATCTTAAATTAAGGCTTATGTATTTTTTCACCATTAAACTTTTGATTACCTCTTATTTAACTTAACATATTGTACTAGGAAATGGGTTGGGGCTTCCCAGGTGGCACAGTGGTAAAGAATCTGCCTGCCAATGTAGGAGATGTGAGTTCAATCTTGGGTTGGGAAAATCCCCTAGAGTAGAAAATAGCAACCCACTCCAGTATTCTTGCCTGGAGAATTCCATGGACAGAGGAGCCTGGCAGGCTACAGTCCATGGGGTCACAAAGAGTCAGACACATTTGAGCAAGCATGCATACACCCACACACACACACCAGGCAAAGGGCTAGATATGGAAGGAGAGAGAGAAGACTAAGACATGAGGATTTTCATCTAAATAGTCCTGCATACAAATTTACCTGCACAAGGTGTACTTTGAGATTAGGACTATAATTGAATATTAAAAATACTATAATGCTGTCCCCAAAATAGAAATACTTTGGAGTAGAAAAGTTAAAAGAGGTAGCATTTGAACAGGCCATGAAAGATGAAAAACTTAATAATGTCATTATATTATTTCCCTCAAAATTATTATTCTTTTTCTGGGAAATTCTCAGAAGTTATTGCTTTTCATGCAGTTATTGAAATTTTCCTCTTTTTCTACATAAAGACAAATGATTTTTGTGTAAATGTATGCACTACCAAAAAAAATGTAGTTAGTTATAATGAAGTGTTAAAGCATCATATCTGTAGTGCTATATTAACAGCATCAGATCAGATCAGGTCAGTGGCTCAGTCGTGTCCGACTCTTTGCGACCCCATGAACTGCAGCACGCCAGGCCTCCCTGTCCATCACTAGCTCCCGGAGGTCACTCAGACTCACACCCATCAAGTCAGTGATGCCATCCAGCCATCTCATCCTCTGTCGTCCCCTTCTCCTCCTGCCCTCAATCCCTCCCAGCATCAGAGTCTTCTCCAATGAGTCAACTCTTAGCATGAGGTGGCCAAAATACTAGAGTTTCAGCTTTACCATCATTCCTTCCAAAGAAATTCCAGGATTGATCTCCTTCAGAATGGACTGGTTGGATCTCCTTGCAGTCTAAGGGACTCTCAAGAGTCTTCTCCAACACCACAGTTCAAAAGCATCAATTCTTCGGTGCTCAGCCTCCTTCACAGTCCAACTCTCACATCCATACATGACCACAGGAAAGACCATAGCCTTGACTAGGCAAACCTTTGTTGGTAAAGTAATGTCTCTGCTTTTGAAGAAGCTGAAGTTGAACGGTTCTATGAAGACCTACAAGACCTTTTAGAACTAACACCCAAAAAACATGTCCTTTTCATTATAGGGGACTGGAATGCAAAAGTAGGAAGTCAAGAAACACCTGGAGTAACAGGCAAATTTGGCCTTGGAACACGGAATGAAGCAGGGCAAAGACTAACAGAGTTTTGCCAAGAAAATGCACTGGTCATAGCAAATACCCTCTTCCAACAACACAAGAGAAGACTCTATACATGGACCTCACCAGATGGTCAACACCGAAATTTTGCAGCCAAAGATGGAGAAGCTCTATACAATCAGCAAAAACAAGACCAGGAGCTGACTGTGGCTCAGACCATGAACTCCTTATTGCCAAATTCAGACTGAAGTTGAAGAAAGTAGGGAAAACTACTAGACCATTCAGGTATGACCTAAATCAAATCCCTTATGATTATACAGTGGAAGTGAGAAATAGATTTAAGGGCCTAGATCTGATAGATAGAGTGCCTGATGAACTATGGAATGAGGTTCGTGACATTGTACAGGAGACAGGGATCAAGACCATCCCCATGGAAAAGAAATACAAAAAAGCAAAATGGATGTCTGGGGAGGCCTTACAAATAGCTGTGAAAAGAAGAGAAGCGAAAAGCAAAGGAGAAAAGGAAAGATATAAACATCTAAATGCAGAATTCCAAAGAATAGCAAGAAGAGATAAGAAAGCCTTCTTCAGTGATCAATGCAAAGAAATAGAGGAAAACAACAGAATGGGAAAGACTAGGGATCTCTTCAAGAAAATCAGAGATATTAACAGCATAGACGCGCCCCCCCCCCATTCCCTTATACTGCAGGAGATCTCACCAGTCAATCCTAAAGGAAATCAACCCTGAATATTCATTGGAAGCATTGATGCTAAAGCTGAAGCTCCAATATTTTGGCCACCTGATGCAAAGAGCCAACTCACTGGAAAAGACCCTGATGCTGAGGGAAAGATTGAGGTCTGGAGGAGAAGGGGGCAGCATTGAGATGGTTGGATGACATCTCAACTCCACGGACATGAGTTTGAGCAAAGTCCGGGAAATAGTGAAGGACAGAGATACCAGGCGTGGCTGCACTCTGTGGGGTCACAAAGAGTAGGACACGACTTAGTGATTGAACAACAACAAAGTAATCTTATTTTGTGTTCACAAGAGACATTCAACAGAGAATGCACACTATATCAATAATGCACTAAAGGATGGACTAGATAAAAGAACACAGCAAAAATAATAAGTCACAATAGTTTGAGACTTAAATGAAAAGAAATTCCCCAAGAGAAACCTCCCAGACTTGGTGTGAGGAGGTCAGGGGGAAGTGCTGACAGCAGAGACAGGAGTCATGGTTATAAATCCCAGCTCTACCATGTAAACTCTTAGCACCTTTGCTCTCTAAGCTGTCCAAACGATAATGATCTGCAATATGCTGTAAGCATCAGCTCTCTTGGGTGAATGCAGTTTATAAAATAAACTTATCAAATGTAGTTGTTACTAGTTAGGTGGTGACTTGAACTAGTTCAAGCTTTCCAAGCATGTTCTGGAGAAGGGAAGTTGACCATACCATATGTTGCATTTAATAAGGACTTTCCCTCAATCTTATTTTTACTATTGCTTTGACTCAATTTTTCTGAGAAATAGTTGAGTCCTCCTCCTTACATAGTCTACTAGCTGCATGACATGGAAGTTTTCTTCTATCCCTCTTAGCCTTTGTTTCCTCAGCTGTAAAGGAATGATCATGATACTATCTCCATTCTAAAGTATTTTGAGGATTAAATAAATACCACATATGAAGTACCTGACACAATGCCTTGCGTGTAGTGAGTTCCCTATAATGACTGCTCCTGTTACTATTATATTCCTCATATTCTCAGAGCAATGAAGGGAGTACTCACTAATACATTATGTAAGTCTTGATGGGAACACCAATGTTTCGATTTGTGAGTCTACTCCTGAGGATCTATAGAAATGTGGTGTGAGATTTGGGGTTATAATTATTAAAGACTTTTCTGGAATTGTGCATTATTTTCTAAAATGTCTTATTAAAATTTTAAAAGCCTATGAACTTATTTGTTCTCCTTGAAACAATTCTTGCCCTTTTCCATCCATCAATATACTTTGCCCAAGTATGTGAACACTCAGAACATCAGTAGGAGCACCATCTTTGCTCTTACATATGGTTTGAAGAAGTATTTAGATAATATTCTTGAGTGACACAATATCAAAATAAAGAAAAGAAAGGCCTACTGAAGTTTAACCAAGCCATAACTATTCCAAAAGAAATACAGTTGGTTCACTAAATGTCATACCATGGGCCAAAATAAATCCCACCAGGAAAAAAGACTTTTTTTTTTTTTTTTTTTAAACAAAAAAACTCAGGGTGCTAAAGGATTTTTAAACCCTAAAGGCAAAGGAAGAATCCCTTAAGGAAAGGATTGATAGATTTAATTTCTTTTAGTCAAAAAATATAAATAAAACTAAAAGTAAAGCAACAAACTAAGAAAAATATGTGTAATATAAATGACAGATTTATGCTTTTAATTACAGAAGGAAATAAGCAGAGTCGTGGGCAAGGATATATGTGAAAAGATTTTATAACAGTGATAAATTAGATAATTCAGTTTATAAAATGGGGATAGTTTATGGAATGGGTAAAAAATACATGAAAGTGAAAGTGGCTCAGTCGTGTCTGACTCTTTGCAACCTCATGGACTATACAGTCCATGGAATTCTCCAGGCCAGAATACTGAAGTCAGTAGCTTTTCCCTTCTCCAAGGGATCTCTCCAACCCAGGGACTGAAACCAGGTCTCCTGCATTGCAGGCAGATTCTTTACCAGCTAAGGCACCAGGGAAGCCCAAGAATATTGGAGTATGTAGCCTATCCTTTCTCCAGTGGATCTTCCCGACCCAGGAATCGAACCAAAGTCTCCTGCACTGCAAGTGGATTCTTTACCAACTGAGCTATCACTGCAGATGGTGACTGCGCCGTGAAATTAAAAGACGCTTACTCCTTGGAAGGAAAGTTATGACCAACCTAGATAGCATATTCAAAAGCAGAGACATTACTTTGCCAACAAAGGTCCATCTAGTCAAGGCTATGGTTTTTCCTGCGGTCATGTATGGATGCGAGAGTTGGACTGTGAAGAAGGCTGAGCACCGAAGAATTGATGCTTTTGAACTGTGGTGTTGGAGAAGACTCTTGAGAGTCCCTTGGACTGCAAGGAGATCCAACCAGTCCATTCTGAAGGAGATCAGCCCTGGGATTTCTTTGGAAGGAATGGTGCTAAAGCTGAAACTCCAGTACTTTGGCCACCTCATGCGAAGAGTTGACTCACTGGAAAAGACTCTGATGCTGGGAGGGATTGGGGGCAGGAGGAGAAGGGGACGACAGAGGATGAGATGGCTGGATGGCATCATTGACTCGATGGTCTCCTGAGTGAACTCTGGGAGTTGGTGATGGACAGGGAGGCCTGGCGTGCTGCGATTCATGGGGTTGCAAAGAGCTGGACACGACTGAGCGACTGACCTGATCTGATTACTATTTAGATTATAAAAACATTTTAAAGTAGTACACTTAAAACATTTTAAAATACTTAGACAATGTTTACATTTAATGAGATTTATAACACAGTATGTTTAATATAATACAAACTCTAAGTAAGTATATTTTTTGAGCAAATATGATTTTAACTCTGGAAGATGTGATTAAGAGTATTTTGAGTTTTCCTTTGCTTTTCTATATTTCACAAAATTTAAACAATATGTACCTTTTAACTGAAATCACAACAAATGGTATTTTAAAAACACATCCTAATAACACCTGAAGCAAATAACTGAGAAAACTATTGTAACATATCTAGCAAAAAGTTAAACATTCTTACCTTGATGCTCTCTTTTCTAAGCTAAGTCTTACTTTTTATCCTGTTAATTGCAAAGACTGAACAGGGAACTCACAAATACATTTAAGAATGTATAGCACAGAAAATTCTGCTTTATTGACTATGCCAAAGCCTTTGACTGTGTGGATCACAATAAACTGTGGAAAATGCTGAAAGAGATGGGCATACCAGACCACCCTACCTACTTCTTGAGAAACCTGTATGCAGGTCAGGAAGCAACAGTTAGAACTGGACATGGAACAACAGACTGGTTCCAAATAGGAAAAGGAGTACATCAAGGCTGTATATTGTCACCCTGCTTATTTAACTTATATGCAAAGTACATCATGAGAAACGCTGAGCTGGAGGAAGCACAAGCTGGAATCAAGATTGCTGGGAGAAATATCAATAACCTCACATATGCAGATGACACCACCCTTATGGCAGAAAGTGAAGAGGAACTAAAAAGCCTCTTGATGAAAGTGAAAGTGGAGAGTGAAAAAGTTGGCTTAAAGCTCAACATTCAGAAAACGAAGATCATGGCATCCGGTCCCATTACTTCATGGCAGATAGATGGGGAAACAGTGTCAGACTTTATTTTTCTGGGCTCCAAAATCACTGCAGATGGTGATTGCAGCCATGAAATTAAAAGATACTTACTCCTTGGAAAGAAAGTTATGACCAACCTAGATAGCATATTCAAAAGCAGAGACATTACTTTGCCAACAAAGGTCCATCTAGTCAAGGCTATGGTTTTTCTAGTGGTCATTTATGGATGTGAGAGTTGGACTATAAAGAAAGCTGAGCACCGAAGAATTGATGCTTTTGAACTGTGTATTGGAGAAGACTCTTGAGAGTCCCTTGGACTGCGAGATCCAACCAGTCCATCCTAAAGCAAATCAGTCCTTGGTGTTCATTGGAAGGAATGATGCTAAAGCTGAAACTCCAATACTTGGGTCACCTGATCCAAAGAGCTGACTCATTTGAAAAGACCTTGATGCTGGGAAAGATTGAGGGTGGGAGAAGGGGATGATGGAGGATGAGTGGTTGGATGGCATCATTGATTCGATGGACATGGGTTTGGGTCGACTCCAGGAGTTGGTGATGGACAGGGAGGCCTGGTGTGCTGCAGTTCATGGGGTTGCAAAGAGTCGGATACAACTGAGCAACTGATATGAACTGAACTGAACCACAGAAAAATATATGGAGTTGATATAAATGTCCAACCATGGGCTTAAAAACTTTATAAGATTTATAAGATAAAATGATGTACATCCATTAAATAAGCATATTTTAAAGAATAATGTTATGACTAAAGCACATTGCATAGTAGCCTGTTTGAAATGATCCCAGTTAACATCTTTGTTCAAATATCACCTTTTCAATAAGGCCTTCTCTAACCATTCCGTTTAAAACCAAAATTCCAACCCATCTATGTGCTGTTGATGTACACTTCAGATATAAGGACACATACAGTTTGAAAGTGAAGGGCTGGAAAAAGAAATTCCATGTAAATGGAAACCAAAAAAAAAAAAAAAAAAAGCTGGAGTAGCAACTTATGTCAGACAAAACTGACTTTAAAATAAAGACAGTAATAAAAGACAAAAAAAGGTCAGTACATAATGATTAAGTAGTCAATTCAACAATAGGATATAATATTTGTACTATTTGTGTATCCAACATAGGAGCACCTAAATATATAAAGCAAATATTTAACAGACCTAAAGGAAGACACAGACAGCATTACAATAATAGCAAGGGACTTTAATACATTAATAAATATGTGTATATTAAACCATATTCTATTGAACAAATGCATCAAAGGAAAAAATCAAGAGAAATAAGAAAAGACCTTGAGACAATGAAAATGAAAATGCAACATACTACAATTTATGCAATACAGCAAAAGTAGTTCTAAAAGAGAATGTCAAAGCAATATATGGCTATACCAAGAAACAGGAAAAGTCCCAATTAAACAACCTACTTTACACCTCAAGTACTATAAAAGAAGAACAAAGCCCAAAGCTAGTAGAATGAAGGAAATAAAGATCAAAGTGGAAATAACTGAAACAGAGAGAAAAAAAGACATTAGAAAATATAAATGAAACCAAGAACTGGTTCTTTGGAAAGATAAACAAAATTGACAAACCTTAGCTAGACTTGCCAAGAAAAAAAAAAAGGAGGACATGAAACAAGAAATTAAAGAGGGGACTTTACAACAGACACTACAGAAATACAAAGGATCATAAGAGGCTACTAAGAACAATTATACAGCAACAAATTTGACACTCTGGGAGAAATGGATAAATTTCTGGAAACATACAACCTACCAAGAGTGAATCACAAAGAAAAACAAAATCTGAATTAGTATGGAGATTGAAACAATAATCAAAAATTCTGAATAAACAAAAATCCAGGACCAGGTGGCTTGACTGGTGAATGCTACCAAACATTCAAAAAATAATTCATATCAATCCTCAGACTCTAGAGAGAGAGCATGATCAAACTCCTTTTATGGGGCCAGCATTATCCTGATACCAAAACCAAACAAGGATGCCACAATAAAAGAAAATTACAGTATGTATCCTACATACAAACAAGTTTTGTCCTGAGAGTGCATTTATAAGTCCAATTTGTTTGTCCATCCAAAAAAGTTAGCCTCTGTATCCAATTAACATAATTGGCCCTATGTTATTGTACTGTAATAGATTTATAATACTTTTCACAAGTTCTACATAAAAAACAAACAAAAAACCATTTTAAATCTTACAGTGAAGTACCTTGAGAGGTACAGTAGAACAGTACAACAGCTGGTACACAGGGGCTGGCATTAAGTGAACCGCAGGAAGAGTTACTAGGGTGAGGAGGTAGGAGAAGGTAGAGGTGAAGGATCATCAGCAATAGGAGATGGAGGGCAAGTTGCAATTTCACTCATGCCTGATGTTGATGCCACAGGTTCTAGTTCCTTGCTGGAACCAGATGCACATTCACATTTTTGAAAGTTTGCAACTTGAGAGTTCCAATGTAGGGGACTTAACTATATATAGGTCAATAGCTAAGTCGTTTCAGTTGTGTCCGACTCTGTACAACCCCATAGACGGAAGCTCACCAGGCTCCCCTGTCCCTGGGATTCTCCAGGCAAGAACACTGGAGTGGGTTGCCATTTCCTTCTCCAATGCATGGAAGTGTAAAATGAAAGTTAAGTCGCTCAGTCGTGTCCGACTCTTAGCAACCCCATGGACTGGAGCCTACCAGGATCCTCCGTCCATGGGATTTTCCAGGCAAAAGTACTGGGGTGGGGTGCCATTGTCTTCCCCGATATAGGTCAATAACCCTGGTGAAATAGATGCAAAAATCCTCAACAAAACATTAGTAAACTGAATTCAATAAAACACTAAAAGGATCATATAGTATTGTCAAGTGGGATGTTCCAGTGGTGCAAGGATGTTCAATAGCTGCAAATCAATCAGTGTGATACACATTAATAAAATAAAGGTGAGGTGAGGTGAAGTCACTCAGTCGTGTCCGACTCTTTGCGACCCCATGGACTGTAGCCTACCAGGCTCCTCCCTTCATGGGATTCTCCAGGCAAGAGTACTGGAATGGGTTGCCATTTCCTTCTCCAGGGGATCTTCCTGACCCAGGAATCGAACCTGGGTCTCCTGAATTCCAGGCAGATGCTTTAACCTCTGAGCCACCAGGGAAGCCCCAACAAAATAAAGGGTGAAAATTATATGAACTTTTTAATAGATGCAGAAAAAGCATTTTACAAAATTCAATAGCTATTTATGATTAAAAACTCTCAACAAAGTGGGTATAGGGGGAAATTACCTCTCTAATAAAGGCCATCTATGACAAGCCCATAGCTAACATCATACTTAATGATGAAAGCTGGTGCCTTTTTCTCTAAGATCAGAAACAAGACAAGGATATCCACACTTCACCACTTTCATTCAACATAGTATTGGCAGTCTGAGTCAGAGCAATTAATGAATAAAAAGCAATAAAAGACATCTAAATGAGTTAGGAAAAATAAAACTACCACTCTTTGCAGATGACATGATAGAAAAATCATAAAAGACCATACCAAAAAAACTGTTAGGACTAATCAACAAATTCAGCAAAGTTGCAGAAAACAAAATCAATATATAGAAATATGTGGCATTTCTATTATTTCATAATTAATGAACCATCAGAAGAAGAAATTAAGAAAACAATTCCATTTACAATGCATTACAAATAAATTGTACCTATAAATGTAACCAAGGAAGTGAAATGCTTTTACACTGACCACTATATGACAGTGAGGAAAAGAATCAAAGAAGACACAAATAAATGGAAAGATATTCCATGCTCATGTATTGAAAGAATCAATATTGTAAAAATGTCCAAAGTTATCTACAGATTCAATGAAATCCTTATCAAAATACCCCTGGCATTTTTCACAGGAATAGAACAAATGTTCTTAAAATTTGTATGCAACCACAGAAGACTTCAAATAGCTGAAGCAATTTTGAAAAAGAACAAACTTGGAGGCATTATGCTCTCTGATTTCAAACTATATTACAAAGCTCTGGTAGTCAAAATAGTTATGGCATTGGCCTAAAAAAAACCACACAGGTCAATGGAACAGAATAGAAAAACATATAATAAATTCATGAATATATGACAAAAGAGTTAAGAATATACAATGGGGAAAAGATAATTTCTTCAATAAAGTATGTTGGGAAAACTGGACAGCCACATGCCAAAAAGAAAAAAAAAAAGAACTGGAACACATTCTTATACCATACACAAAAGTTAACTCAAAATTAATTAAAGACCTGAATGAAAGAGACCTGAAACCATAAAACTTGTAGAAGAAAACACAGGTGGTAACCTCCTATCATTGATCCTGGCAATCATCTTTTGGATTTGACACCAAAAACAAAGGCAAGTAAAGTAAAAACAAACAAGTGGGGGTTTATTTGTTTCTACTTCCGCATGGAGAAGGAGACCATCAACAACATGTAAGTACAACCTAGAGAATGGGATAAGAAATTTGCAAATCATATCTGATAAGGGGCTAATATCTAAGATATATAAGGAACTCATACAACTCAAAATCAAAAACAAAAAAACCTCAAACAATCCAACTGAAAAATGGACAACGGGTCCTAATAGACATTTTGTTTTTCCCCAAAGAAAACAGAGAGGGCCAACAGGTACATGAAAAGATGCTCGGCACTGCTCATCAGAGAATTGCAAATCAAAACCACAATGAGGTATCACTTTATATCTATCACACCTATTAGAATTGTTACTATAAAAAAGAGAAAAAATAAGTGCTGGAGAGGATGGGAAAAAATGGAACCCTTGTGCACAAGGTAAATTGGTGCAATAACTGTGGAAAAAAGTATAGACCTTCCTCTGAAAATTTAAAAATAGAACTATCATATGATCCAGTAATTCTGTTTTTAAGTATTTATCTGAAGAAAACAACAGCACTCACTTGAAAAGATATATGTACTCTCACGTTCAGTGCAGCATTATTCACAATAGCCAAGATATGGAAACAAGCTACATGTCCAGACAGATGACCGGATAAACAAATTGTGAACCCACTTGCCTGGGGAATGCTCATTCATGGACAGAGGAGCCTCAGATCAGATCAGATCAGTCGCTCAGTCGTGTCCGACTCTTTGCGACCCCATGAACTGCAGCACGCCAGGCCTCCCTGTCCATCACCAGCTCCCGGAGGTCACTCAGACTCGCATCCATCGAGTCAGTGATGCCATCCAGCCATCTCATCCTCTCTCGTCCCCTTCTCCTCCTGCCCTCAACCCCTCCCAGCATCAGAGTCTTCTCCAATGAGTCAACTCTTCGCATGAGGTGGCCAAAATACTGGAGTTTCAGCTTCAGCATCATTCCTTCCAAAGAAATCCCAGGGCTGATCTCCTTCAGAATGGACTGGTTGGATCTCCTTGCAGTCCAAGGGACTCTCAAGAGTCTTCTCCAACACCACAGTTCAAAAGCATCAATTCTTCGGCGCTCAGCCTTCTTCACAGTCCAGCTCTCACATCCATACATGACCACAGGCGCCAGCAGGCTGCATTCCATGGGGTCGCAAAGAGTCAGACCCAACCGAGCGACTAAGCACAGCACACCGCACAGCACGTGTATATGTACTCATATATATATGAATACGATTCAGCCATAAAAAAGAATGAAATCTTGCTATTTGGGACTACACAGATAGACTAGAGGGTATGGAACACATTCTTATACCATATACAAAAGTTAACTCAAAATTAGAGACCTGAATGAAAGAGACCTGAAACCATAAAACTTATAGAAGAAAACATAGTTTTTTATATGTTAAGCAAAAAAAAAGAAAGACAAATATCATATAATCATATATGGGTTCTAAAAAAGCAAAACAAAACCATGAACCCACAGCTACAGAGAACAGATTGGTGGATGCCAGCAGGTGGGGTGGAGTTGAGGGGGGCAGCTAACAAGTGGTTGAAATTGGTGATCATAAGGAACAAATTTACAGTTATAAAATAAGTCACAGGAAAATAATGTACAGCATGGTGACTATAGTTAACAATACTGATTGCATATCTGAAAGTTGCTAAGAAAGTATATCTTAACAGTTCTTATCACAAGAAAAAAATGGTAATTATGTATGATGATAGATATTAACTTACAGTGGTGGTTATTTTGTAACACAGAAATACAGAATCATTACATTGTATACTTCAAACAAACTAATACAATGTTATTTGTCCTTTATACCTATATAATAAATAAAGCTTCCATTGACAAAAATAAACTATTTGTCTACCCTATTTTAAAAAAGTTTACAAACTCCTCCACTCTGTCCCAGCATCTCTGACTACATTATTCAATCTGTGCTTTTCTTCCCCACTTAATATCTTCTACCATACACATACTTTTCCTTTCACTATGATTATTATTCGTCTTTTTCTACATAGAATGTTGGTAGAGTCTAATGAGAATTCATTGAATAAATGAATGAATGACATTATGTGGATACATACATTAAAAGGGGCTTCCCTGGTGGCTCAGATGGTAAAGAATCTGCCTGCAATGTAGGAAACCTAGGTTCAATGCCTGGGTTGGGAAGATTCCCTGGAGAAGGGAATGGTTACCCACTCCAGTATTTTTGCCTGGAGAATTCCATGACCAAGAGGCTGCTGGGCTACAGCCCATGGGTTGCAAAGAGTCAGACACGACTGAGCAACTAACATACATTAAAAAAAAAAAAAAAAAAAGAAATATCCCAAAATACTAACTGTAACTCTCTTTTTAGATGGTATGATTATTATTTTCTTCTTTATACTTACCTAGATTGTACAAATTTTCTGTAGTGAACATGAATAACTTTTAAAAGGAAAAGTATCCTGTGGCAGATTCATGTTGATGTATGGCAATACCAGTACAATATTGTAAAGTAATTAACCTCCAATTAAAATAAATTTATATTTAAAAGGAAAAGTAGTGTATATATGCATGTATATGTTTATAGAATGTTAACTTACATCTCAAGTAGATCTTAACCCCTAAATCACACTAGATATGTTATATTTCCAAAGATTTCCTGGAGAAATGAATTTTACAGTCTTTGTCATCAACCTTTGCCATCGTGGAGACCTGGAGAGTCGCAAAATATTTCTATCTAACTTAGTTCTGCTTGCCACTTGGCAAGATTAAATAGTGTCTCTGGGTCTACTGTCAGGCATTAAGGGGTACTGAAGACAAGAAAAAAGGAGGAAAGAGCCTTTTTTTTTTTTTTTTTTAAACAGTGATTGAATAATGACAATGAAATCAAGGTAAGAGAAAGATGAGCAGGAAGGATATAACAATTGTAAGTTGCAAACATTTACTGATCCTCTTTTATGTATTAGCTCCCTATAAGTGGGTGCTAAGGTTTGTATGAAAGTGATTGTCACAGAGGGCCTGCCCTGAAGGAGCTTATAATATAGCAAGGGGACTCAAAATCTAATGTTTATGCCTTGTCTCCTTCCATATCCCCAGCAGGCCTTTGCGTCTAAAAGCATTCTGCTTATTAGTAACTGCATTAAGTGGGCAGCTGCTGGGAATGGATCAAACAGCTATTGAAACAAGTATTTGACTATTTCAATTGTCCTGTGTATTACTCCCATATGCATTATATGCTTTATTTTATTGAGCGGTATCTTTTTGTCTCATTTTAATCCTTGATTAGTTTTCCTTAGCACAATTATGACATATGCTTTAGAAGATTTCAAAATAACCTTAAGAATAGTCTGAAAGAAATGGGTAAACCTGGAACAGGAGAGACAGTCACACTGGAATTCCAGAGCCAAGCACAAATGATTCACAGATTTGTTGTCTGAGGTATTGGTCTGGGGTGTCTCTTTTTCTTGCCAGAAAATGGAAAACAGTTTGCAGGGCTCCTATCAATCCTTCCTGTTTTCTACCTCTTGGGAGAGGACAAAAAAGATGGTCACTGTCTGACAAAGGATATTTTTGATAAGCAATCTTTGTAAGTTTTCTTTGAAGAACCCAATTTCTTTGACTTTCCTTCCTGACTCTTTAAAAATAGTTCTTCACACCCTCTTGAAGCTAGGGACCCTTTCCCAAACATCAGTGTTATAGGCAATGTTTAAATTCTGTCAGATCTGAAAGTAATTGTTTCTTAGCTTGAAATTGAATTACACTTCCATTCTTACATCCAGATAAAATGTATCTCCTTAGGCACCAGTGTTATCAGTATGACTGCTGATTCATCTGCACCCTTGAGTCATATGCACCCTGACCTTTCTGCCATACTCACAGTGACAAGTGTCGGTCTTCCTTTGCACTGTTGAGCCACTCTGGTGGAACAGCTGTGGGAACTGAAATTAGGAGACCCGGGCTCAGGTCCCAGACTTACTACTTCTGGTCTGTGGCTTTGGTTAAATTAAGTCTGTAATCTACCCAAAAGAAAAGAAAAATTATGACCAACCTAGATAGCATATTGAAAAGTAGAGACATTACTTTGCCAACAAAGGTCTACCTAGTCAAGGCTATGGTTTTTCCAGTGGTCATGTATGGATGTGAGAGCTGGACTGTGAAGAAGGCTGAGCACTGAAGAATTGATGCTTTTGCACTGTGGTGTTGGAGAAGACTCTTGAGAGTCCCTTGGACTGCAAGGAGATCCAACCAGTCCATTGTGAAGGAGATCAGCCCTGGGATTTCTTTGGAAGGAATGATGCTGAAGCTGAAACACCAGTATTTTGGCCACCTCATGAGAAGAGTTGACTCCTTGGAAAAGACTCTGATGGTGGGAGGGATTGGGGGCAAGAGGAGAAGGGGACGACAGAGGATGAAATGGCTGGATGGCATCACTGACTCGATGGACTTGAGTCTGGGTGAACTCCGGGAGTTGGTGATGGACAGGGAGGCCTGCTGTGCTGTGATTCATGGGGTCGCAAAGAGTTGGATACGACTGAGCGACTGAACTGAACTAAATCTACCCAAGGTGGTTGTGAGCACTGAACACAAAGCAAGAGCTAAATCCTTTGTAAAATAGAATTAAAATCATCAAGACCTACCTTCTGTTCTACTTTTGTTTATTTTTTGGTAACAGGTTTCTTGACTCTTCCCCTGCTCCTTACCATCCAAAGGCATTTCCTTTGTTTATAATACTTCACGGGCCCCTTTACCTGGTTAATGCCCATTCTACCTTCAGGCACCACCCTGTCTCTACATCAGGCAGCCTCCCCTGATTTCTTACCTGGGGAATTTCCTCTTAAAGTAGGCTTAATGATAGCATGAATCTTTCCTCCTCAGCTATTGGAACAATTATAATTTTCTACAAGTTATCATTTGATTTATAAGATTACTTGACTACTGAAAGTCAGTGTATCTCAGGAGGCAGACTACTGGATTCTGATCCTGGCTAACACTCCTTAGCTGTGTCATGTTGGGCAATGTAACAAACCCTGCTCTGCCTGAGATTCTGAATCTATAAAGATATTTGCAATGCCTACCCCATTGGGCTGTGGTGAGAACTAAATGAGTCAGTATACTAAACCACTTCAAACAGTGCCAGGCACAGACCAGTGCCCAATGAATGTCACCTACCATTGTGGAGTGTGGTACTACTACAATCTGTGGCCACCACGATCATGGAAGCTCCATAAAGATCATGCTTTGTTTTTCAAGTACAACCATAGGATTTGGCTTAGACTTAGTGCTTTGAAAGATATGTTGACTATAATAACGGATATTTAAATGAATGGATCTCAATTCTAAACCTGTCTTTATCTTAAGAAATGCTGGGATCATGAATTCCATTCCATTATCCATGTTACATCAATCATGCAAATGTTAAAAAGCATAGGGCTTAAGATCAAGTCTTAAAAAAAATATAGTCCCCTAAATTATAGCTAAATCACTGTTAACTCTTTGTATACACCATGAACTTTCTTTCAGTTGGGTGCTACCTAGCTATTTATTTATCATGTCTAAAATAATAAATAATAAACATTTACCAGAATATAAAGAATTCTGCCAGGCATTTTTGGATAATAAAGGAATGAGTAGCTCTATTGGAGATGCCAGTTGGGAAGTTACAACATGAAGGTTAGAGCATAATATCAAACCAAGGCCCTCATGTTGAGTACCAAAAGAGGAATAGACAAGTTCTATTGCTGGTAACAGATGGTAAAGGACTTTTAGTCGCAGATCAAGGAAAACGGAAAAATCCAAAATTACCTATGTTTGGCTCTCCCCTCACCCACCAAGTCCATCATTTTACTAACATGTAAAATGACTCTGAGTTACTTTTCCTACCCTGTTGTGGCCTGTATCTGCTGTGTTCTCCTCTGTTGCTCAGTCATGTCCAACTCTTTGTGACCCCGTGGACTGCAGCCCACCAGGCTCCTCTGTCCATGGGATTCTCCAGGCAAGAATACTGGAGTGGGTTGCCATTTCCTTCTCCAGGAGATCTTCCCGACCCAGGAATTAAACCTAGGTCTCCTGCATTGCAGGCA
Source organism: Tragelaphus eurycerus (assembly GCA_935064755.1). Classification (NCBI taxonomy): domain Eukaryota; kingdom Metazoa; phylum Chordata; class Mammalia; order Artiodactyla; family Bovidae; genus Tragelaphus; species Tragelaphus eurycerus. Next base: position 1,276,656 of record CAKXYN010000080.1, read on the forward strand.
GACGCAGGCAGACTCTAACCTCGGAGCCACCAGGAAGCCCATAAAGTTTTATCAGATCAGATCAGTCGCTCAGTCGTGTCCGACTCTTAGATGTAGACAATTTAACTCAAACATTTCCACTGTATTAACATTCTTAGTCTTAAAAATCTAAAATATCCTAATGATTGTAAGTACAATAAAAGTATATAATAAAAAGTAATTATTTCATATAAAATACATCTTTTTTAAAATTTCAAGTAATTGGGTCTCTGTTTCAGTGAAAGAGCAAAAGAAGCACACATGGACAAAATAAGACAATCCGATGGTTGCCAGGGTGGAATGAGGAGAGATGAATAGGCAGAACACAGAGGCTTCTCAAAGCATGAAACACTGGCACGGTATTACAATGATGGACACATGTCATTCAACCACACCAAAAAAGAACCCTGAGATAAATAATGGACTTTGGGTGATTACTGTATGTTAATATAGGTTCATCTCTGATTTTTAAAAAATGTATCTTTGTGGTGAGAGATGTTGATAATAGGGGAAGCAATGCATGTATGGGGGAAGGGGTGTATGAAAAGTCTTCCTGTCCTTATACATATAGAGGGTGCATATATTGAGCATATTATAGCAGAAAGACAGAAAGGAAAGAATCTGAGCTTTGGATGACATCTCTAACTACTGTGCTCACCTTCCAGGTACATGAAAAACTAAATATGCTTGTTACTAACAATCCTTCACTGACTAGTCTGTTACAAGCAGACAGAATTATGTGATATATTAGTGTCCCTGGGCCACCACACTGCAAGACCACACAGTATCAAAAATATCAAAACTTATTTTTGAAACGGTCCACATGAATCAGAGAAATGTCTGGAACACGGCAATGGACTGGCTGGTGGGAGTTAAGGAATTGTGGGTTCTGCCATTTTAATGCTGGCACCAATCAGTTAAGTGAATGGTAGTGAACAAGTCACGTATTTTCTTTTGTGTACAATCTCCTTACCTGTGAAGTGAGGGGTTTACACTAAGAAAGCAAGCACCTAAGTCCTTTTCATCACTAACAAACACTAACACTCTGACTTTGCGTTTAATAGTAATATGCAGGGCTGGGTTCCCCCAGGAAGCAGACTGTGAATCAGAGATGAGCACTGAGGAGGTTTATTAGAAGTGCTCTTAGGATCACCACCTGGGCAGGAGCTGGAGATTGGCCAGAGGGAGAAAAAGAGCCACAATGCAATCTTAATGGAAGCTGAAGCTGGAATGTTGGAGTGAGAAGGCCAGGTCTTATCATCCCACATCAGTGAGTCAGTGGAGGAGGCTGTTCCAGGAAGTTTGCAACCTTCTCTTCAGCAAGTGGAACCCATGTAAAGGACTGGGGGCAGAAGGCAGAAGGGGAGCAATCTCAGCAGGGGGAGGATAGGCTTTCACTTCTGAAGGGGATCCAAGCAGTGCCATAAGGCATCTGCCACGGATAGGAACCAAAGTTGATTTGTGTTATCAACATAAGGTTGATATTATGATCTTTCCATTTTAATCACTGAATAAGAACAATCAGTATGGAAACTTTTAAACCTTCATAACAGTTGAGAGAACTGTATAATGAATCTATTCATTCCCCCAGCCTCAATAATGGTCCACATTCTGCCACTCCTGTTCCATGTCATCTTCACTTCTACCTTTTACTCCCTTTGCTGGAGTATTTTAAAGCAAATTAAAAATATTATACTAGTCACTTATGGTTGATTAAACTCAACATAATACAGGGTGTCCATATATGTCTCTAATCTTAGAGGTTTTCATTGACTAGAATATTATTTTAAATTAACAATATCAATAACATACAGCCTGACTCTACGAGTTCATGTGAAGGGCTTCCATGGAGCTCGGAAATCATACCTTCAGACCCAGGAGATTTCCCCTACCCTTTTTTTCACCCTGTAGCAGTAAACTTAGCAGTGTGCAACTGGGCTGTAGACGGGGGCAGTGGGTCCCCTTACAGCCACGCTGATTAGGGGCTGCGAGTAGTGTGCTTTGCCACCACTGTTCAGATGAACAATGGCCAGCTATGAAGCATGACTTGGTAAATGATAACTTTGTGGTTTCTAATGTCAACAGATTCAGGTTTCAAAATGGTGTTTGTTTTATCTATGCTCACACTTTTCCAAAACATTTTCACATAATGGCCGTGTTTGAGCTATCTTATTTCCAAACAACCATGTCCAGTGACTCTTAAATAAAATGGAGGGTCTCAGGCCTGCCCCTGTAAAAGGGGTGTCAGACCAAAAGGGTGACAGACAAAACCAAAGATTTGATTCCTCCTAAAAGCCAACTAACAGCGCCTCAGCGGCTGCGACCACCACACTAAGAGCACCTCCACGGCGGCAACCAGCGGACTAAATGCGGCCAAGAGGAGCTACCCCACGACCGAAGTCAGGAAGGGCGGCGGTGAGGAGATGCCCCTCCTCCAAGGCCAGGAAGGGCAGCGGTAAGGAGAGACCCCTCGTCCAAGGTAAGGTACGATGGCTGTGCTTTGCTGGAGCAGCCGGGAAAAGATACCCCACGCCCAAGGTAAGAGAAACCCAAGTAAGATGGTAGGTCTTGCAAGAGGGCATCAGAGGGCAAACACACTGAAACCATACTCACAGAAAACTAGTCAATCTAATCACACTAGGACCACAGCCTTGTCTAACTCAATGAAACTAAGCCATGCCCGTGGGACAACCCAGGATGGGCGGGTCATGGTGGAGAGATCTGACAGGGTGTGGTCCGCTGGAGAAGGGAAAGGCAAACCACTACAGTATTCTTGCCTTGAGAACCCCATGAACAATATGAAAAGGCAAAATGATAGGATACTGAAAGAGAAACTCCCCAGGTCAGTAGGGGCCCAATATGCTACTGGAGATCAGTGGAGAAATAACTCCAGAAAGAATGAAGGGATGGAGCCAAAGCAAGAAGAATACCCAGCTGTGGATGTGTCTGGTGATAGAAGCAAAGTCTGATGCTGTAAAGAGCAATATTGCATAGGAACCTGGAATGTCAACTCCATGAATCAAGGCAAATTGGAAGTGGTAAAACAAGAGATGGCCAGAGTGAATGTTGACATCCTAGGAATTAGTGAATTACAATGGACTCAGATCAGATCAGTCGCTCAGTCGTGTCCGACTCTTTGAGACCCCATGAATCACAGCACGCCAGGCCTCCCTGTCCATCACCAGCTCCCGGAGGTCACTCAGACTCACATCCATCGAGTCAGTGATGCCATCCAGCCATCTCATCCTCTGTCGTCCCCTTCTCCTCCTGCCCCCAATCCCTCCCAGCATCAGAGTCTTCTCCAATGAGTCAACTCTTCGCATGAGGTGGCCAAAATACTGGAGTTTCAGCTTCAGCATCATTCCTTCCAAAGAAATCCCAGGGCTGATCTCCTTCAGAATGGACTGGTTGGATCTCCTTGCAGTCCAAGGGACTCTCAAGAGTCTTCTCCAACACCACAGTTCAAAAGCATCAATTCTTCGGTGCTCAGCCTTCTTCACAGTCCAGCTCTCACATCCATACATGACCACAGGAAAGACCATAGCCTTGACTAAGGTGAACCTTTGTTGGCAAAGTGATGTCTCTGCTTTTGAATATGCTATCTAGGTTGGTCATAACTTTCCTTCCAAGGAGTAAGCGTCTTTTAATTTCATGGCTGCATTCACCATATGCAGTGATTTTGGAGGCCAGAAAAATAAAGTCTGACACTGTTTCCCCATCTATTTCCTATGTAGTGATGGGACCAGATGCCATGATCTTCGTTTTCTGAATGTTGAGCTTTAAGCCAACCTTTTCACTCTCCACTTTCACTTTCATCAAGAGGCTTTTTAGTCCCTCTTCACTTTCTGCCATAAGGGTGGTGTCATCTGCATATCTGAGGTTATTGATATTTCTCCCAGCAATCTTGATTCCAACTTTTGTTTCTTCCAGTCCAGCATTTCTCATGATGTACTCTGTATATAGGTTAAATAAACATGGTGACAATATACAGCCTTGACGTACTCCTTTTCCTATTTGGAACCAGTCTGTTGATCCATGTCCAGTTCTAACTGTTGCTTCCTGACCTGCATACAGATTTCTCAAGAGGCAGATCAGGTGGTCTGGTATTCCCATTTCTTTCAGAATTTTCCACAGTTTCTTGTGATCCACACAGTCAAAGGCTTTGGCATACTCAATAAAGTAGAAATAGATGTTTTTCTGGAACTCTCTTGCTTTTTCCATGATCAAGTGGATGTTGGCAATTTGATCTCTGGTTCCTCTGTGTTTTCTAAAACCAGCTTAAACATCAGGAAGTTCACAGTTCACATATTGCTGAAGCCTGGCTTGGAGAATTTTGAGCATTACTTTACTAGTGTGTGAGATGAGTGCAATTGTGTGGTAGTTTGAGCACTCTTTGGCATTGCCTTTCTTTGGGATTGAGATGAAAACTGACCTTTTCCAATCTCTGTGGCCACTGCTGAGTTTTCCAAATTTGCTGGCATATTGAGTGCAGCACTTCAGGTGAATTTAACTCAGATGACCATTATATCTACTACTGTGGGCAGGAATCCCTCAGAAGAAATGGAGTGGCCATCATGGTCAACAAGAGAGTCTGAAATGCAGTACTTGGATGCAATCTCAAAAACGACAGAATGATCTCTGTTCGTTTCCAAGGCAAACCATTCAATGTCACAGTAATCCAAGTCTATGCCCCAACCAGTAACGCCGAAGAAGCTCAAGTTGAATGGTTCTATGAAGACCTACAAGACCTTTTAGAATACCCAAAAAAGATGTCCTTTTCATTATAGGGGACTGGAATGCAAAAGTAGGAAGTCAAGAAACACCTGGAGTAACAGGCAAATTTGGCCTTGGAATACGGAATGAAGCAGGGCAAAGACTAATAGAGTTTTGCCAAGAAAATGCACTGGTCATAGCAAATACCCTCTTCCAAAAACACAAGAGAAGACTCTATACATGGACATCACCAGATGGTCAACACGGAAATCAGATCGATTATATTCTTTGCAGCCAAAGATGGAGAAGCTCTATACAGTCAGGAAAAACAAGACCAGGAGCTGACTGTGGCTCAGACCATGAACTCCTTATTGCCAAATTCAGACTTAAATTGAAGAAAGTAGGGAAAACCCTTATGGCAGAAAGTGAAGAGGGACTAAAAAGCCTCTTGATGAAAGTGAAAGTGGAAAGTGAAAAGGATGGCTTAAAGCTCAACATTCAGAAAAAGAAAATCATGGCATCCGGTCCCATCACTACATGGGAAATAGATGGGGAAACAGTGGAAACAGTGTCAGACTTTATTTTTCTGGGCTCCAAAATCACTGCAGATGGTGACTGCAGCCATGAAATTAAAAGACGCTTACTCCTTGGAAGGAAAGTTATGACCAACCTAGATAGCATATTCAAAAGCAGAGACATCACTTTGCCAACAGAGGTTCGCCTAGTCAAGGCTATGGTCTTTCCTGTGGTCATGTATGGATGTGAGAGTTGGACTGTGAAGAAGGCTGAGCGCCGAAGAATTGATGCTTTTGAACTGTGGTGTTGGAGAAGACTCTTGAGAGTCCCTTGGACTGCAAGGAGATCCAACCAGTCCATTCTGAAGGAGATCAGCCCTGGGATTTCTTTGGAAGGAATGATGCTGAAGCTGAAACTCCAGTATTTTGGCCACCTCATGCGAAGAGTTGACTCATTGGAGAAGACTCTGATGCTGGGAGGGATTGGGGGCAGGAGGAGAAGGGGACGAGAGAGGATTAGATGGCTGGATGGCATCACTGACTCGATGGATGTGAGTCTGAGTGACCTCCAGGAGTTGGTGATGGACAGGGAGGCCTGGCGTGCTGTGATTCATGGGGTCGCAAAGAGTCGGACACGACTGAGTAACTGATCTGATCTGAGGGAAAACCATTAGACCATTCAGGTATGACCTAAATCAAATCCCTTATGATTATACAGTGGAAGTGAGAAATAGATTTAAGGGCCTAGATCTGATAGACAGAGTGCCTGATGAACTATGGAATGAGGTTCATGACACTGTACAGGAGACAGGGATCAAGACCATCCCCATGGAAAAGGAATGCAAAAAAAGCAAAATGGCTGTCTGGGGAGGCCTTACAAATAGCTGTGCAAAGAAGAGAAGCAAAAAGCAAAGGAGAAAAGGAAAGATATAAACATCTGACTGCAGAGTTCCAAAGAACAGCAAGACGAGATAAGAAAGCCTTCTTTAGTGATCAATGCAAAGAAATAGAGGAAAACAACAGAATGGGAAAGACTAGGGATCTCTTCAAGAAAATCAGAGATACCAAAGGAACATTTCATGTAAAGATGGGCTTGATAAAGGACAGAAATGGTATGGACCTAACAGAAGCAGAAGATATTAAGAAGAGGTGGCAAGAATACACAGAAGAACTGTACAAAAAAGATCTTCATGACCCAGATAATCATGATGGTGTGATCACTGACCTAGAGCCAGACATCCTGGAATGTGTGTCCGACTCTTTGCGACCCCATGAACCGCAGCACGCCAGGCCTCCCTGTCCATCACCAGCTCCCGGAGGTCACCCAGACTCACACCCATCAAGTCAGTGATGCCATCCAGCCATCTCATCCTCTGTCGTCCCCTTCTCCTCCTGCCCCCAATCCCTCCCAGCATCAGAATCTTCTCCAATGAGTCAACTCTTCGCATGAGGTGGCCAAAATACTGGTGTTTCAGCTTTAGCATCATTCCTTCCAAAGAAAGTCCAGGATTGATCTCCTTCAGAATGGACTGGTTGGATCTTCTTGCAGTCCAAGGGACTCTCAAGAGTCTTCTCCAACACCACAGTTCAAAAGCATCAATTCTTCGGCGCTCAGCCTTCTTCACAGTCCAGCTCTCACATCCATACATGACCACAGGCAAGACCATAGCCTTGACTAGGCAAATCTTTGTTGGTAAAGTAATGTCTCTGCTTTTGAATATGCTATCTAGGTTGGTCATAACTTTCCTTCCAAGGAGTAAGCGTCTTTTAATTTCATGGCTGCAGTCACCATCTGCAGTGATTTTACCTACTAATAAATCTATTTAAGGAGGCAAAAGACTTGTACTCTGAAAACTATAAGAAGCTGATGATAGAAACTGAACATAACACAGATAGAAAGATATACCATATATGCCATATTCTTGTAGAAGAATATACTGCCCAAAGCAATCTATCAATCCAATGCAATTCCTATCAATTTACCAGTGACTTTTTTTTTTTTCAGATTTAGAATAAAAAAAAATCTTAAAATTTGTATGGAAACATGAAAGATCCTGAATAGCTAAAGCAATCTTGAGTAAGAAAAATAGAGCTGGAGGAATCAGGTGCCTTGATTTCAGGCTGTGCTATAGAACTACAGTCATCAGAACATTATGGTACTCACAGAAAGACAGACTTACAGATCAATGGAACTGGACTGAAAGCCCAGAAATAAACCCATATACCTATAATCAATTAATCTTTGACAAAAGAGGCAATAATATACAATGGGAAAAAAACAGTCTCTTCAAAAAGTGGTGCCAGGAAAACTGGATTGCTACATGTAAAAGAATAAAATTAAAACGTTCTCTAGTACCATATATAAAAATAAACTAAAAATGGCTTAAAGACCTAAATGTATAAACATATAAAACAGAGGAAAACACAGAATACTCTTTGATATTTTAATCCACGTCTCAAAATAAGAAAAATAAAAATAAGTGGTACGTAATTAAAGTTTCTGCACAGCATAGAAAGACATAATGGAGAAGGCAATGGTGCCCCACTCCAGTACTCTTGCCTGGAAAACCCCATGGACAGAGGAGCCTGGTAGGTGCAGTCCATGGGTCGCTAAGAGTCGGACATGACTGAGCAACTTCACTTTCACTTTTCACTTTCATGCATTGGAGAAGGAAATGGCAACCTGCTCCAGTGTTTTTGCCTGGAGAATCCCAGGGACAGGGGAGCCTGGTGGGCTGCCGTCTATGGGGTCACACAGAGTTGGACACCACTGAAGTGACTTAGTAGCAGCAGTAGCAGAAAGACAATTAAAAGGCAACCTACAGAATGACAAAATATTTGCATATGACTGACAATAGATTAATCTCTAAAATTTAAAAACAGCTCACACATGTCAGTATCAAAAAAACACCCAATCAGAAACTGGGCAGAATATATAAATAGACATTTAACCAAAGAAGACATATAGATGGCCAAAAAGCACATGAACAGATGCTCAACATTGCTAAATGTAAGATAAATGCAAATCAAAACTATAATCAGGAGTTACCTCAAACCAGTCAGAATGGCCATTATCAAAAAATCTATAAACAATAAATGCTTGAGAGGGTGTGGAGAAAAAAGAACCCTCCTACACTGCTGGTGGGAATGTCAATTGCTAGAACCACTATGGACAACAGTATGGAGTTTCCTTAAAAAACTAAAAATAGTGTTACCATACAATCCAGCAATCCCCCTCCTGGGCATATATCTGGAGAAAACCATAGTTCAAAAGATAACATGCCCTATAATATTCAAATTATGGCAGAAAGCAAAGAAGAATTAAAAGTCTCTCTTCTTTTTTTTTTTTTTTTCAGTGTTACAGCTCTATTTTATTTAGAAGAGAGAGAGAGAGACCTAAAGAGTCTCAGAGAGAGAAAGAGACCTAAAGAGTCTCAGAGAGAGAGAGAAAGGAGAGAAGAAAAGAGAGGAGAGAGAGAAGAAAGGAGGGGGGAGAGAGAGAGAGAGAGAGACCTAAAGAGTTAGAGAGAGAGAGAGAGAAAAAGAGAGAGAGAGAGAGACCTAAAGAGTCTGAGAGAGAGCCTAAAGAGAGAGAGAGAGAGAGACCTAAAGAGAGAGAGAGAGAGAGAGACCTAAAGAGCTCAAGAGAGAGAGGGCAGAGAGAGAGAGGGAGAGAGAGCCCTAAAGAGACAGGGGGCTAAAAAGAGAGAGAGAGACCTAAAGAGTCTGAGAGAGAGAGAGAGAGAGAGAGAGAGAGAGAGAAAAAGAGAGAAAGACAGAGAGAGAGAAAGAGAGAGAGAGAGAGAGACCTAAAGAGTCTGAGAGAGAGAGAAAGAGTCTCAGAGAGAGAGAGAGAAAGAGCTAGAGAGAGAGAGAGACCTAAAGAGTCTGAGAGAGAGAGAGAGAGAGAGAGAGAGAGAGGAGAGAGAGAGAGAGAGAGAGAGAGAGAGAGAGAGAGAGAGAGAGAGACCTAAAGAGTCTCAGAGAGAGAGAGAGAGAGAGAGGAAGAGAGAGAGAGAGAGAGAGAGAGAGAGAGAGAGAGAGAGAGAGACCTAAAGAGTCTCGAGAGAGAGAGAGAGAGAGAGAGAGACCTAAAGAGTCTGAGAGAGGCAAGAAAAAAAGAGAGAGAGAGAGAGAGACCTAAAGAGTCTCAGAGAGAGAGAGAGAGAGAGAGAGAGAGAGAGAGAGAGAGAGGGCAGAGAGAGAGAGAGAGAGAGAGACAAGAGAGAGAAGAGCTAGAGAGAGAGAGAGAGAGAGAGAGAGAGACCTAAAGAGTCTCAGAGAGAGAGAGAGAGAGAGAGAGAGAGAGAGAGAGAGAGAGAAGAGAGAGAGAGAGAGAGAGCGAAGATCAGAGAGAGAGAGAGAGTCCCATCACTGCAGAGAGAGAGAGAGATGGCAGAGAGAGAGAGAGAAGAGAGAGAGAGAAACAATAGAGAGAGAGAGAGAGTGAGAGACTTCCTTTTTAGAGTTTCAATATCACTGCAGAGGAAGAGGAGACTTCGAGAGAGAGAGAGAGCCATGAAATTGGAGAGAGAGAGACATTTAGGGAAAGAGTTCCTTAGAGAGAGAAAAGCTATGAGGGAGAGAGAGAGAGCCAACCTAGACAGCTTATTAAAAAACAGAGATATTACTTTGCCAACAAAGGTCCGTCTAGTCAAAGCTATGGTTTTTCCAGTAGTCATGTATGGATGTGACAGATGGACTATAAACAAAGCTGAGCACTGAAGAATTGATGCTTTTGAACTGTGGTGTTGGAGAAGACTCTTGAGAGTACTTTGGACTGCAAGGAGATCCAACCGGTCCATTCTAAAGGAGATCAGTCCTGGGTGTTCATTGGAAGGACTAATGCTGAAGCTGAAACTCCAATACTTCGGCCACCTGATGCGAAGACCTGACTCTTTGGAAAAGACCCTGATGCTGGGAAGGACTGAAGGCAGGAGGAGAAGGGGATGTGAGAGAATGAGATGGCTGGATGGCATCACCGACTCAATGGACATGAGTGTGAACAAGTTCTTGGAGTTGGTGATGGACAGGGAGGCCTGGCGTGCTGCAGTCCCTGAAGTCGCAAAGAGTCAGACATGACTGAGCGACTGAACTCAACAATATTCAAAGCAGCAGTATTTATAATAGCCATGACCTGGAAGCAAACTAAATGTTCATTGACAAATGATCCAGAAGATGTGGTACATATACACAGCGGAATATTACTCAGCCATAAAAAGAATGAAATAATGGCATTTGCAGCAACATGCCTGGACCTAGAGAGAGATTACCATACTAAGTGAAGTCAGTCAGAGAAAGATAAATATGTTATCATTTATATGTGGAAGTTAAAAAAAATGATACAAATGAACTTCAGAAAACAGAAACAGACTCACAGACATAGAAAATAAACTTATGGCTGTCAAAGAGAAAGGGCGGGGATGGACAAATTAAGAATTTTGGATTAACAGATACAAACTACTATGTATAAAGTAGATAAATAACAAGGACCTATTGTGTAACATTCAAATATTTAAGGGATCTATATTTAAAATCTTATAATAACCTATAATGGAAAAGATTATACATATAGCTGGATTACTTTGCTGCACATCTGAAACGAACATAACATTGCAAATCAACTATACTTCAATACAAAAAATTATTTTTAAAAGACTAAAAAAAAAAAAACCTTTGTGGCTCAATTGTGAGGAAACAGGCAAACATGGCAGTCTAATAAGAACAGTTACTTAGAAGTATAGAAATAAACTAAATACTATACATCTGAACACAAAATCTGGAAGCTTCTTTATGACTAAAAGTGCTTAGAAACTTGTGAAAATACTGTATCTAAGAAATTTAATTTTTTTCTCATGCTTCAAAAGCTGCTCAAATGTGTTCAAGGTTTGAAAGGCAAAAGACACAGAATATGCTTGGGGAGTGAAGCAATAACCTTACAGGATGTTTCCAGAATGCTTATATAAGATTTTTATTTGTATGCATCTGTTTCAAGGTCCCAAAATATAATATAGTTTTAGTAATTCTTCTAAAGTTCAAATATCACTAAGACTGGATAAGAATCAGTGAAATTATTTTAAGAAATAAAACTTGAACATTAGATGAAAAAATCCTAAGAAAAATACTAGCAGATGAAACTTTTTCCAAGACTGCAAGGTTAATTTAACCTTAGAAAATCAACTACAGACATTTATTACAGTAACAGAGAAAAATCATGTACTTATCTCAATAATTCAAAAGTATTTGACAAAATGGAATACACATTCATAATAAAAACCTCTTAAAGAAGGAAAGAACTATACTTACTGTATACTGATAAAGGGTATCTATAGTAAACACCACATTTAATGGTGAAAAGTTCACAGCATTTTCTTTTAAGTCAGAAACAGACAATGCTGCCTGCTATTAAAAATTCAGCCTTACTACAGAGAAATTTAGGCAACAAAAATAAAAAGTATAAACACTGGACAGTAACAAACTATATTCCACTTATAAAACCATTGTGTAGAAGAAAATAATCTATAAAGAATTAAAAAATGCCTAATACAAAACCAATATACAAAAACCAATCGCATTTCTATATTCTAGCATTAAATAGTTAAATATAATTTTTGAGAAGATGCCATTAATACATCATCAGAAGCATAGAGATTATAGGAGTGAATTTAAATGATGTATAAAACTCCTATGAATAAAATTATAAAGCTTTTTGAAAATATGAGAAATTAAATCTTATATTCATGGATTGAAAAGTTTAACATCACATAACTGTCAGTGTTCCTTAAATTCAACTTGATTGCAATAAAATCCCCTAAAGTTTATTTTCCTATGAAATTGACAAGCTGATTCTAATTTTTATATGGAAAATCAAGGGGTCAAGGGGAAATTTAACTTTATAGATAGCACCATTTACAATGAAACAATAATTGATTCATTATGGTATCAATTTAGGGACAAATTGAGCAAAAGAACAGAGTTAAAAAAAAATACACACATACTTAGTTTATAACAGTAGCCATTGCATTTCAGGAACTTTTCAATAAATGATGCTGGGGACAATTGGCTATCTATATGGTAAAAAATGAAATTGCGTCTATACCTTATGCCACATATTAAAATCAATTTCAGGTGAATTAAAGACTTAAACGTACAGGGTAAAATCATAAAACTCTTAGAAGACAATATAAGAGACTATCTTTATAAGCCGGGATTAGGTTTGGTTTTCTTAAATAAGACTCAAAAACCCCATGAACTATACAGACAAAGTGATAAATTAAACTTCATTAAAACTAACAACCTCAGTTCATCAACATTTACCATTAAGATAGTGAAAGGACATGCCACGAATCAAGAGAAGATATTTGTAAAATACATAACAAGAAAAAATGGGCAATGGAAAAGAAAACAGGCTCCTCACAGAAGAAATCCAGATGGCCAATGAGAACATGGCCTTCATAAAAATACCTCACTACTGAGTAACTCGAGAGCAAATCTCAGTAACTATCCATTTTGTTACCACTAAATGGGCAAAAAATAATAATAATCAGATACAATTAAGTATTGGTGAAGGGATGCACAATTTATATATATATATATACACACTATATGTTAGTGGGAGAGTAAATGCATACATTCAGTGCAGAGAATAATTTGGCCTCATCAGTAAATAAAGATGCACAAACCCAGTAATTCCACTCCCAAGAGAAATTCTACAGTGATGACCAGGAAAAATGTATAAAATCTTTATAGCAGCAGAAACTGGATATAATCCAGATTTCCACCAACAACGGAATGATGAAAACAGCAGTGAATATAAGTGAATCATATACCATGCTCCATGCAGCAAAATGGCTAACTCTTAGGAACACGGTGTCATATGAAAGCAAGGCAGAAAGAATATGTATAATATGATTCTATGTATATAAAGTTACTTTGCCAACAAGGGTTCGCCTAGTCAAGGCTATGGTCTTTCCTGTGGTCATGTATGGATGTGAGAGCTGGACTGTGAAGAAGGCTGAGCGCCAAAGAATTGATGCTTTTGAACTGTGGTGTTGGAGAAGACTCTTGAGAGTCCTTTGGACTGCAAGGAGATCCAATCAGTCCATTCTGAAGGAGATCAGCCCTGGGATTTCTTTGGAAGGAATGATGCTAAAGCTGAAACTCCAGTATTTTGGCCACCTCATGCGAAGAGTTGACTCATTGGAGAAGACTCTGATGCTGGGAGGGATTGGGGGCAGGAGGAGAAGGGGACGAGAGAGGATGAGATGGCTGGATGGCATCACTGACTCGATGGATGTGAGTCTGAGTGACCTCCGAGAGCTGGTGATGGACAGGGAGGCCTGGCGTGCTGCAGTTCATGGGGTCGCAAAGAGTCGGACACGACTGAACTGACTGATATAAAGTCCAAAACATGCAGAAATCCTTAAAAATTATTTTTTTTTTTTTACAGAAGGACACACATAGTAAAATTACATATTAAAATTGTAGTGAAAGTGTTAGTCACTTAGTCGTGTCAGACTCTTTGCCACCCCGTGGACTGCAGCCAGCCAGGCTTCTCTGTCCATGGGATTCTCTAGGCAAGAATAGTGGAATGGGCAGCCACCCTCTTCTCCAGGGAATCTTCCCCACCCAGAGACTGAACACGATTTTCCCCGCATTGCAGGCAGATTTTTTACCATCTGAGCCACAGGAAAGTGCCTATTAAAATCATAAGGGGCTGCTAATTGAAAAAAATTCAGATGGGAGGAGATGGGGACACTGGATTAGAGTGGAGTTCAAAGATCTTGAAAGGCAACATTTATGTCCTTATACTACATATTCATTGTATCATTATTCTTCACACTTTACATGTATTTTAAATATTCTTATCAGCTTGATAGTCAAAGTTTTTAAAAAGAGATATTAGCTGTAGCGATCTTTACACCGATTAAACCTAGCTTGTGGTTTTTAAGATATTTTCCTACAGAAATCATTTCCTAACATTAATATTGGAATAGAAGTAAAAAATAAACCCTCATTATCCCAATAAACATGACAGAAAATCTTCAAAGAGGAACAGCAGGCAGAGGAGGAGAAAGAGGATAAAATAATCAGCCTCCACATGAAGCCAAAAGTCTCCCCTGAAAAAGGAGCAAGAGAGATACAGACCCCGCCCCCCATTCCCCCTTGCCCCTCCCCCTCCAGGCCAACAGCGCCTTTAATTCCATGATAAGGCTGTAAATTCTCTTTGCTGGCCTGGAGTTCAGTGTAAACACTCCAAGACCCTGAGGGACCACAGAGAGAGAGAAACGGCCAGGCTCTGGCTGCTTCTCCTCTGGGGGGAATGCTCACTATCAACTGTTGAATCACAAAACCCAAACTCTCCGCATCTATCAAGGGATAGAGTGCGTCTCTAGGGCAGGCAAGGTATCTGGCGCTGGGGGAGGGGGCCCGGGCCAGGCCGGCAGGGTCTCTGGACGCCCAGGAGGGCGCAGCCACAGGCCCGCCCCCTGCCTCCTCCTCCCCCACGGCCTCGCCTCCACCTCGCAGACTAGCTCAGCACCTTCATCCTCCTGCATCTAACTGGCCTCAATGAACGAAAACATAGATAATATTCCCGAAGTGCCACCTGGGGAATAAAAAGGGAAGACGCACTGGCATGAAGTTGATAGATACGTATTTCCACGTTCACGTGGCAGATGAAAGCACAGCTTATAATTCAAGTGGGTGTCTTGCGATTCCTTCCCAAGAAGGAAACACACGATGTGTGCTCGGCAAGGAAAGCTCAGCCGCTTGGGGGAGAGCAGACTGCTTGCCCTCTATGGGCAGAGCCAGCCCCAAACTTCTCAGATAGCAGCTGGCAGTAACAGCCCGGGCTGTCAGCCGCAGCTCTTAAAGCTGATGGATATACACGATTCTTGTTGGGGATGGAGGGGCGGGGGGTGGGTTGGAGTGGGTTAGTCTGCCGTTAATGACTCCTGGCGTATTAGCTCAAGTGTTTTCTTTTATATTAAAATAAAAGATGATTTAGGAAGGTTTCCCATGGCTTCTCAGTAACTTAGGCCAGTTTATAGTTCTTAAATCAACTTTATCGAGGTATAATTTACATACAACACATTACACTCATTTGGTGTATGGTTTTAGGAGTTTAAACTGTGCAGCTAACCATGATGAAGATGTAGAACGTATCCAGCACCCCTCAAAGCTGCCCTGCCCCTCTGCCATCGTGGTCTGTCTCCCCACGTGGTCTGCCCTGGCCTCAGGCAATTGCTGATCTGCTTTCTGTCACTATAGACGAATTTTGCTATTTCTAGAATTCCAAATAAGTGCCATCAGCCAATATATTTTTAATTCAAGTTCCCCCTCTCTGATAAACTATTTTCTGAGGTGCTTCTCTTGATTCTTACTTTTCAAAATGGCACTTTTTGTTTCTCTCTCCCAGCTAGTTTTTCAAAGTTTAGTACATGCACTGCTAAAGGGAGTGTTTGGGGCCTGATATTGAACTTATAAACTAGAAAAGTTAAAGATTTCTAAACTGAAGTGTAAATATGTATGACTCACACAATTATATTAAAAAAAACCACTTCCATCCTAGCTGTTCCAGATGAGTTAACTGGACAGGTTGCCCAACCCCATAACTGTGGCTGACAACAAGTGTTGCTTCTGGGGGAGTGTGACAACTTACACTCATTTACAATACCCATGAGTAGAACGAAAAAGAAAATGCTGGCAGATCAGCCAATTCTGGAAGCGTGAAACATAAAAACCTGACAAATGTAATCATTGATGAACATCTCTCTGTTCTGTCACTGTCGGGGACCACAGAAGAAGGTGGTTTCTCTCTCAACATTTCTGAGATGCCTTCTGAGAGGCAGGAAAATTTGGGGTAATATAATTGTTTCTAGTAATCCCCAACTACATCCAGTTCAGAAAAAGTAGAATCCTTTTCACAGTGGGCAGTGTTAAAGTTCCCTCCCTAAACAGTAATATCTTCTTAGGCACAAGGCTTTTTAGGAACTCAGGACCGCATTTGTCCCGCCAGGACAATTTTCACCTTTCTCCTGTATCTTCCAGGCCATTAACTTTGAGACTTTGCAAGGCTACAATTCACACAATCATAGAACTTCATCCACCACAGCAGAAAAAGAGAACACAGACTGTTTTCCTGCCTTCTATTTTTGTGACCTACCCTATCTATTTTAATGGCAATTAAACTCTGGTGCCCTCTCTTATCTCCGCTAGCTAAATGTATTTAATTCCACCACTCCCATAGGGAATAATCCCAAATCTAAAGCCTTTGCTGTATTAAAGACCCATGAATGCTTAATCAGAGCAAACAGAGGATTTGGTTTGTATAAACAACAAAAGCTCATGTCTTTTATGTCCAGAGAGCAGGACTAAAAGAAGAAAATGACAATAAATCATTTCGAGAAACAGCATAATGTAAATGTTGTATGTTTATTTAAAACTTCATACGATCATTTGTCTAGAGCTGCAGCCCAGCTTCAGAAAATGACTCGCCATAATGAGGTTCGGAGGCGAGTAGCATTCAAGAGCCAAAAGACATATTGCCTCCTTCCCAAATGGGCTTATGGGGAAAATGATAAGCTCTTAAGCAGAACCAAAGCTTCTAAGAGAATAATGCAACAGTGACACATACTTTGATATTTTTGGTTTTGTTTTGCCTTTTTAGCAGTTTTTTGTTAAGGTATTGGATTACACAACAAGCTAAAATAAAAGGATGTGACTTTTAATCCAAGTTGATATCATCCTTAAGTTTACTTTCAGTGAAAGGAAATAAGACCAACCACATGAGTGGGCTGGGGGTTGGGGAGGATCTAGTTGTCCAGGACCAGCTTCCCCCTGTGTTAGCTGTTTATGAAGAGGATGAGTTCAGGGATTTAGAGCTGGGGCAGGCTCTGCCTTCAGGCTGCCTGGGTGTGAATTCTGATTTGGCCACTTCTCAGCTGAGTAACTTGGGTAAGACTTCTTTATCCCTCAGTCTCCTAGTCTGTAAAATGGGATGATGATAAAGGCACCGACCTCAGAAAATTGTTGCAAAGATTAAACCCACATGGAGCTTGTTTAAACAGTGTCTGACTACTAATGAAGAACTGTCTCTCTTTCAAAGGAGAGACCCTCCACATGTCTCTGGACACAGCATTAAAAAACCTGTGGTTTCAGAAGAAGGTGATGATGGGTTGGGGTTGAAGAAAAGAAAGTTACTTGGCTCTGTACCCTCCGAAGACAACATTTCCTGGAGAGAGGGAGTAAAATTATCCTCAAAAATGTTTCTAATGTAAAGTGTAAATACAATTCTAGTTCCACGTTACCTCAAAACCACCATATATGAGAGTAAATATTATTTCCTAAGTCTACATTGTCTTTTAAAAAAAAATTTTTTTTAATATACTTTCGTCTGTGCTGGGTCTTCATTGCCGCGTGTGGGCTTTCTCTAGTTGCAGTGAGTGGCGGCCACTCTCTAGTTGTGGGGCATGCGGTTCTCATTGCAGTGGCTTCTCTTGTTGCAGAGCATGGACTCTAGGACTCGGGGCTTCCGTAGTTGTGGCACGTGGGCTCCACCGCTGCAGCCCCCAGGCTCTAGAGCACAGGCTCAGTACTTGCGGTGCACAGGCTTAGTTGCTCCCGGGCAAGTTGGATCTTCCTGGATGAGGGATCGGACCCACGTCTTATGCTTTCGCAGGCGGATTCTTTAACCCTGATTCACCAGGGGAGCCCTGCATTGTCTTTTAAGGTGTGCATTCTTTTCTTATTTAGAATACCATGGGACCAGCTTGGCCATTGTGAGCTTTTAATATGCTGTGGGTTGTCATAATGGTGGCACATACACGATCACTTATAAAGCCTGGTTTCTCTAAGAGTCAGAACACTCATTGTATGGATGAACTCTTCAGTCTGACTACAGCTGTATCTTAGAAGCTGGATTCAGCTGCTCACAATATATCCCCGACAGTTGATGTGAATTTTCTTTTTTTCCTCATGGATTTATTTGAAGAGTGGTGGTAGGGAAACCCTGCCAAACTTTCTACCCTATAATAACCAACCAGAGAAGGTGGTAGATGGTAGGGAGTTTGTTTTATTACATAGATGTTGATATATAGTAATGTTTTCTGTGCTCACACATTTCAAAGAAATACAAAGAAATTCTGAGGACATCGTTAGTAATTATGAGAACTCATTCTTGGAAAGGAAATTGATCTGAATGTACAATGCAACCTCAAAAAACATCAATTTTGTACTTTGTTAGACTATTAATAAAAATTCCAAGGGAAAGTGATGTTTCATCAGGCTCAAGTCCATCAAATCCAGTTCTTCTAAATCAGAAAGGTGAAGCTGTTACAATGCTATGCTATGGCATTTGCAGGTAATGGCCTTTTTCTCATTTTTTTTCAGATAAAGTAATAGTATGTGTGTGTATCATGGTACAGTTCTTGTCTAGATAAATAAGGACTCATTAAAAAAGTCAACTGTTATTCAGTTAAGATCAATGTGTCATTAATGATAAATATTCCCCCTTAATCCAGGATGTTCCAACCCTGTTTTTGAGACATTGAAGCAGTAAGATAACGTGACTGGTGTCTTGGTTTTTCCATTTTCCTTTAGTTTTCTTGAATTTGAAAAGGTGAGGTTTTCTTATAAAAACCCAATCAGTATTTTTATTTGTGTTACAATCATTGAGAAAGCTCAACTGTCAAGTCACTACCTTTCTGAGGCTTAGAATCCAGAGGCAGAGATAGAGAGATAGAGATAACATGGGATATTTTACAAGAAAAGATAAACTCTTTAAATTTTTGAAGAGAGATCTCACTGTCTTTATATGACAGATTCTTCATAAAATCTATAGAAATATTTGCTGTAGAAAAACAGAGGAGAAACTCCCCTCCTTGGGAGAAAAGTCAGGGGGAGAGAGAAGCAGAACTTTGCCTGAAGAATGGAAAGGCGGGAGGAGATGAAGTAAGGGCCAGGGGCATGCTTCAAGAGCTGTACATTCATCGACTCAACAAATATTAATTGAGCTTCTACCATACGCCGTGTACTGTGCTCATTTGTGAGGGACGGAGGACACAGGCTAAATGAACAGGTCCAGGCCCTGATCTCAGAGCTGTTGCAACCAAGACCACAGGCCCCAAATGGAGCTGCTTTCGAAAACTAAGCCTCAGGACACCAAACTGAGACGTACAGTTCCAGCTCTCCCAGAAATGGAACCTGGGTCACCGTCCCACGTAAAGGAAAGGAACTTTGCAATAACTGACTTGATCTTTTGCCTGGTTAGCTTCCTTGTTCCTATTCCATTCTGACTATAAAAGTCTTGCATTTTGTACAGCTCCTTGGAGCTCCTTTTTGTCTGTTTATACTGAATGCTGCCTGATTCAAGCTGATGTTTGCTCAAATACATTTTTAAACATGCCTCAGTTTCCTTTTTAGCAGAGTTTACAAAGAAAAATTTTCATTTTTAGAAATATTTGCATTACCAGACTCATTTAAATGCCTACTTTAGATTGTCCCAAGTAGGGAGACAACTGTTAATCCATTTTCTCTCCCCTCCCCTCTTTCTGATCCCTGTCCTCACTCAGGAATGTAAGTCTTCATGAGGTCTCTACCTTTCTCCCTATTAGAGAATTGTTTTCAAGAACAACTGGACACATTCATATGAAAGATTGAGAAGACCAAAGGTCTCCTTTGGGAGATGTATTTTAACAGAAGACAGGGTCACAGCTAATGATGTAAATCCAGGTACCAGCAAGATTTCCCAGAAGGCAATCTTGGTGTGAGGAGGTGATGGGGGTGGATACAGAAAGCCTTCCTCTCCCTTCAACCCTGCAACCACATCCCCAGGCAAATATACCTACAAGTACTGATTTATCAAAGCTCTGATATTACTTTAAACTTGCTCAAGCTTTTACAATGTGTCAATTTGTCAACTAATTCAAATTATTTCTCTGAAGTCATTTAAATGAAAACAAAAATAAGAGTGAAATACTTGAGCAGCTTTCCTCTGTTAATACACCTTGTAAATCTAGTCACTGATTTCTTCTCACTCTTTGCTTCTTTGAGCATTTTACTATCCTTTAATTTGGGAACAATTTTCAAATTAAAGTATCCATAAGGGATTATTTTCAGTATTTTCTTTAGTAAAGTTATCTTTGGTAGAGATTCTGAGGAGGAGGGTTTGGAAGGTTAAGTTTCAATGTGCAAGAAGTCGAGTGTGGTAAAGAAATAGGGCTTGTGGTTAAATTGACCTTGATTATATCTAAATTTTACCACTTAATAAACTATGGCTTTGGACAGGTTCTTTACCTTTTTCTGTGGCAGTTTTCTCATTTGCAAAATGTGGATAATTATAGCATGTCTTATTAGATAGGTATAAGAATTTGATCAATGAATGCATAGCACTGATGAAGTCCTTACTAATTAATCATTACAGAGTAGTCATTCTTTTATGTAGCAAGTGTTTATTTCTGACTAAGTGCCGAACTTTGTTTCAGGAACTGGGATACCGAAGTGAAAAAAGTTCCGGTCTCATAAAGATTGTGTTCTAGTTGGAGTTACAATACAATCAACACATAAATAGGTAACATGTCAGGTAGTAAGTGCTATAAAGAAAACTGGAGCCAGGGAAGGAAAGAGAAGTCTGGTTGGGAAGAGAGGATTTCTTGCAACAAGGTCAGGGCAGGTCTTTCTGAAATTTAAGCAGAGTCCTGCCTGGGTGAAGGTAGTGAGCTCTGGGCAAAGTCAGGGGGAAAAAAAAAAAACACATGAAAGAGAGTTTGAGGTCAGGATCACAAGATTCGAGTCTAGGAGCCCCAAGATTTGCTTTCTCTTTGCCAAGTCCACTTTTGAGTGATTCTGTGTCATTTGGTGCAACATTTTTTTTTTTTTTAAATGCTGTTTAATTTCCTCAGTTATAAAATGTAGACTTTACTACATGTTTCCTTGGAGTTGTTGGGAGGACTAAAGAGACAAAACCTGGGATGAGCCTGCAAGAATGAGCCCCAAAGTCACTCCACAGAGCTGTAGCTACGCTTGGAGGAAGATGCTGCTGGGGGAGCAGTCAGGCTGCCCCCCCCATTCTATCCCACACCTGTAGAAATCTGCACCAGTAAAAGAATGATTCTGCTTCTGGTGCCCTGCTAGTGTTGGGACCCTCCTCTGATGAGGGTTATCTTCTCTAGATCCTGAATCTGGAAATGTCTGGATCATTTAAAATCCCAGTTGGCTTGTATAAAAGCAGGCGTTATGAGTTTTCCTGGTGCCTCAGAACAGATTAGGATGTGGTTTTCAAACCTGGGCAGAGTATTGCTGGAAAGCACTGGCTGACTTACACAGGTCAATCATGTCAAGTCATTCCATAAAGGTCAAAACTGTGACATCTAATTTATCTACAACCCACACTAGATGTCAGTAATGCCTTCCAAGAAAACTCATTATCTGTCTAAATCATAAATTCGTCAAAACCAGCATCAGCTTCTAGTATTATGCCAAGTCTAAGCATGTTCAAGCAAGAGGATGGAGCTTCACTTAGGCAGAACATTATTCAACCTAGCCATCATTTACTGAGTTTCTCTACATAATGCCACTCCTGGAATAGAACTCTGGGCCTCACAGGGATCTTCAAGAGGAGGAACTTTGCAATCACACAGCACGGTCAGTGGAAAGCATTCAATGCCTTGGAACATCTGGGACTGGGGTGGGGACAGAGATCCCTGAGAATCAGAACAGAGGCCATAATTGTGTTTACACAAGGGTCCTGCCCACTAGTATCTATGGCCTAATCAGATCAGATCAGATCAGTCGCTCAGTCGTGTCCGACTCTTTGCGACCCCATGAACCGCAGCACGCCAGGCCTCCCTGTCCATCACCAGCTCCCGGAGGTCACTCAGACTCGCACCCATCGAGTCAGTGATGCCATCCAGCCATCTCATCCTCTGTCGTCCCCTTCTCCTCCTGCCCTCAATCCCTCCCAGCATCAGAGTCTTCTCCAATGAGTCAACTCTTCCCATGAGGGGGCCAAAATACTGGAGTTTCAGCTTTAGCATCATTCCTTCTAAAGAAATTCCAGGATTGATCTCCTTCAGAATGGACTGGTTGGATCTCCTTGCAGTCCAAGGGACTCTCAAGAGTCTTCTCCAACACCACAGTTCAAAAGCATCAATTCTTCGGCGCTCAGCCTTCTTCACAGTCCAGCTCTCACATCCATACATGACCACAGGAAAGACCATAGCCTTGACTAGGCGAATCTTTGTTGGTAAAGTCATGTCTCTGCTTTTGAATATGCTATCTAGGTTGGTCATAACTTTCCTTCCAAGGAGCAAGCGTCTTTTAATTTCATGGCTGCAGTCACCATCTGAAGTGATTTTGGAGCCCAGAAAAACAAAGTCTGACACTGTTTCCACTGTTTCCCCATCTATTTCCCATGCAGTGATGGGACCAGATGCCATGATCTTCGTTTTCTGAATGTTGAGCTTTAAGCCAACCTTTTCACTCTCCACTTTCAATACCCTGTAATTTGTCCAGATTAAGAGTCCCTCCTCTTGATAAGTGATGAAGCAGGAGATAGGCAGAGAAGACAAGATCATAAAGAATCCCGAAGGGCAGAAAGGGCTGAGAATGCTGCCCTGTTATCACTGCAGGGATGGTGGCAGGGGGTGGGGGATGGGCACCGGGTGAAAAGAAACATCCCATAAACTGTGATCCTCTGCTGCTGCTGCTAAGTCGCTTCAGTCGTGTCCGACTCTGTGCAACCCCATAGACGGAAGCTCACCAGGCTCCCCCATCCCTGGGATTCTCCAGGCAAGAACACTGGAGTGGGTTGCCATTTCCTTCTCCAACGCATGAAAGGGAAAAGTGAAAGTGAAGTCGCTCAGTTGTGTCCGACTCTTAGCGACCCCATGGACTGGAGCCTACCAGGATCCTCCGTCCATGGGATTTTCCAGGCAAAAGTACTGGGGTGGGGTGCCATTGCCTTCCCCGATGATCCTCTAGAGCTGCCCAAGTTCCTCAAATGTAGCAACCTAATGCAACATCATAAATAAGTACTTACACATTGCAAGCTAGTGGTACAAGCATTCCAGATTTTCAACACAGTTTTATCTTTGCCTGCAATGCCTTACTATCTGCTCAGAATTCTCAGTCTTCCTGACACTCTCCTCTGTCCTCCCCTCACAAATGAGCCACCTGCTTTCCCGTTCGGTCTTCTCAGTACCTAGGTCACATTTCTCTGACACTGATTATTTCGTGCAGTTACTACTCCCCATGCCCGTCCTCTGGATTGGACTCGGGAGCCCCCAGGCAGAGGGCCTGTCCTGAAGTAGGGCATCTTTGGAGTCAGGTGCAGGCATTATCGTTTTCAACCTTCACTCCAGCATCTGAGGTGGGTTTTACAGCTAACAGGTGGTGGTACACAGTTCCACACCTTTGTCCTTCTGGCTCTGTCACTGGGGCCTTTAATCACCATGCTTGCTGCAGTTCATGGGGTCGCAAAGAGTCGGACACGACTGAGCGACTGATCTGATCTAATCTGATGCTTCATGTCATAACATTTTGGTATCTCCCATGTTCATTCTTTAACCCAAAACAATGAACAAGGAATTTGATCAGCTAAGACAGAAAAGAATTGCAGGAAGAGTCCCAGGTCCTACCATCCAGATGTTTGAATATTTGTTTGAATATTTGAGTATAAGATGGGCTCAGCTGTTAGAATAAAGGGCCTGGCAAGGTGGGGTCAGGCCCTTCCAGGCAATCCGGGGCGTGATACCAAAAGTCAAAGATTCCAGAAGCCTGGAGCAGAAAGCATCCCCTCTAGTGGCAACACACCCTCACCACTGTGATGGATGAATTCCAGGCCCTGGTAAGTTAAATCTGTGCTATTTTACAATACCTGTTTTTTCCTGCTTTACATGACTTGTGCTTATTGACAATGCTTTTTATGATGATTACCTCTACAGTCAGCTTCCCCACAGCATGGGTACTTGAGGGTTAATAAAAGCACATGGTGACTATTTTCAAATTTGTAAAGTTTTTCTGGACCATTTTATTAAGCTTCATAGCTGGGACTTGGGATTTTTTTTGAATGGTTTTTATACTTTTTTTGAAAATGTCTTTCCACACACAGTGTAATGGGGAAAAAATCCCCACAAATAAGAATTCCCGCTGCTGCTAAGTCGCTTCAGTTGTGTCCAACTCTGTGCGACCCCAGAGATGGCAGTGCAGCAGGCTCCCCTGTCCCTGGGATTCTCCAGGCAAGAACACTGGAGTGGGTTGCCATTTCCTTCTCCAATGCATGAAAGTGAAAAGTGAAAGTGAAGTTGCTCAGTCGTGTCCGACCCTCAGCAATCCCATGGACTGCAGCCCACCAGGCTCCCCCATCCCTGGGATTCTCCAGGCAAGAACACTGGAGAGGGGTGCCATTGCCTTCTCCAAGAATTCCTGCTGGCAGGTGCTTTAACAGCTCTAAAATTATAAAGCCGAGAGCTCATTCTCTTATCTTTAAAAGTGACCCAGGCCTGGGGGCCCCCTATTATTGTTTTCTTGGTTCTATAATAGATTTCCTTAGCTGGTGCCCTGTGATGTACAAGTACATGGCATGTTTTTTGGAAACACTAACACTGACTGTTTTGGAAGTTTCTTTTTCTTTCTTACAGACTTGACATTACATCTTTGATCAGAAGTGATCATAATTTATACTTTTTTCTTTGGATACTAGTTACTTGTTTTAGTTTCTCAGAGTGGGGAATGTCAGTACAGAGAAAGGACTATTTGTGAGTTAAAACCCCTTGAAACACAGAACATGTTTGATACTTGAAAACTGTTCCAAAAGTCTGTTTGGTTTCCCTCTTCAAAGTGGGCAAATGCAAGCTGAAAGTGTTTTGTATGAAAACCCCACTGCTGTCTGTCATCTCCTGGGCTTGATAAACACAGATGAGAACTGAAAACTACCAGCTCAGCTCTGCAGCGTCACTGACAACCTCTCAGCCCATCCCGGTTTCCAAGCAATTCATTAATTTTTTGAAAAATCTCTACACATAGCTCCACATTCAAAAGGCATAAAGAGCCCACGATAAAAAGCAAACCTTTTACACTAGTGCCTTAGTCCTCCAACTTCCTAGTTTCTTATGTGTTCTTATAATAATATTCAGCGCATATAAACAAACATTGGTGACCTACTTTCTATGCAGTTTTAAATCTGCTTTCCTCATTGCACGGTATATTTTGGAGGTCGTGTCTTCATAGCACCTATAACTCTACAGAAGACTTTTTAAAGGCTGCTTAGTGTTCCTTACGTAATCAACAGGTCCCCTTTTGATGCACAGAGAGGTCATTTCTGGTCTTCTGCTCTTGTAATCCATGCTTTGGTGAAACACAGTTCCTAGGGCGGGATAGACCTCTGGAAGCAGGGGGAAAGGCACGAATACCATAGAGAAGCTGTCCTGCTTCCAAGGGGAGAGGAAGCCCTGGACAGTGAAGACGTGGCACGCTTGCTTGGATGCTTCATATTTATAGCTATGTAGCTGCCACACCCACATGGTTTTCAAATAAAATAATTTCACTCTTTGTGACCTCCAAAACGTATAGTAGTTGTTTGCTCCTAAAGCCAGGAAGGTTTCATCCCAGGGCAGATTTCTAGTGAAAATGATGATGTTCACATATTTTTCATTTATTTCTCTCATTTTCCTGTCCTTGTATGGTGCTTAATATGCAAAAATCACCATCTCCACAGCTACCCAAGCCAATTTTACATGCTGTTCAGAGTATTTCAGATAGAAAATAAATTGCTTCTACTTTTTAAAATGCAAAATCATACCACCACTGAAATAATCTTGCCTCAAATATATTGATGGAACCTGAATCTAATCAAGTCTCTAATTAACAAATTATAGAAGAAACTGGGAGAAAGGATTGAGTTCACACCCTGAAGAAATATGCAGCCAAATCAGAACATGAGGTGGTCTGTAAGGCAAGTAATTCAGCTTTTTCCATAAATTTGTATCACAGACAAGGGTGGAGACCCAGGTATGTTCTAGAATAAAAGAGACTTAGGAGAAATAACAACCACATACATGAACTGAATTTCAAATTTGATTCAAACTGTCTATAAACAAACCAATACCTTCTTTGAAGCAATTGAGAAAATTTGACTGTGAACTGGGAAATAATAATAAATTATTGATAGTTTCATTAGGAGAAATAACGGCCTGGTGAATATGCTTAAAAAAAAAAAAAAAAAAGAAAAGAAAAAACCCTCAAACAGCAATGCATACTGAAATATTTATCAGTGGAAGGATATGTCTGGGAATTGTTTTAGAATAGCCCAGGAAAAATCATTCGAGGAGATAAAGAAACATGATTAAGAGAAATTATTGTTAGTTGTTGAAGTGGGATGTGGGTACCTCAAATTCATTATATTATCCTTTGCACTTTGGGGTACTGTGTTAGTTCATTAGGGCTACCATAACAAAATACCATGGTTGGCTTAAACGCCAGAAATTTTCTTACGGTTTTGGAGACGGAAGTCCAAGATGAAGATGTCTACAGTGTTGGTTTCCTTCTGAGGTCTCCCTCCTTGGCTTGTAGGTGACTGCTCTCTCTCTCTTCACCTGGTCTCTCTTCTGGGACTGTCTCCTCCTTTCTTATAAGCACACCAATCATGATCGAATTAGAGCCCACTCCCAGCGACCTTAGTCACCTCCAAATACACTCTCCAAATACAGCCACACTCAGAGGCTGTCGGGACTTCAGCACATGAATCTGGAGGTTATTCAGTTCATAAAGGTGTCTGTGGACATTTCTACAAGAAAAGGCTTTGTAAGTAAAAGAAATGTTAGCTTGTATAAGAGGCAGTTTACCATGGGCAGCTTTTTGGCTAATCCACAAGTAACATCACGTGAGCCAGATTAGCTCAAACAGAATCAGGTGGCCACTGACCACAACTTAAATCAGCTGAGATGTTTCAGCTACTTGATAGACACAACAGACCTCAAAACTCTAAGAACCCAGGTTTGGAGGATTCTGTTTTATGAGTTGCAAAGACCACTCCACGGTTGGGAAGTATCTGCATTCTGAGAGGAGCCAAGCTGTTCCCTCTAAAACCTGGGGTACTAGGCCACTGATGTATGGGAAGGGGTGGATTGTATGTGTGTAGCTCCCAATTATCTTTTTTTAAAAAAACCTTAAGAGACTTCTTTGGCCTTTTTTTTCCTCCACTTTTTTTTTCCTCCTCCTGCACTTTTTACCCCTCTCCTTCTTAAAAAGTAAACCCAATGGCCATTTGGATAAGCTTTATATTACAAATGAACAGCAGGCATCCAGACACAGACAGGTTTCTTGGTACTCTAACAAACTGCTTGTGCGTTTTCTTTTTGGAAAATTATCTTGACAGTGTATTATCAAGAGCCATGATCTAGTACTCTCACTTAAGATATATATTCTTGCCTAAAATAATAAAAAATTACATGTACAAAGTGGTTCATCACAGTAGTATTTATATTACCTAAAAACTGTAAGCAACAGATGCACACTTAATGGTAAAATAGTTAAATTGTAACATATTTAATTGCTAGAAAATCGTACAATCATTAAGTGAGAACACCATAAACAAAAACCTTGAACTATTTCTTTACTTCCTGGTACAGGGGGAAAAAACACAAAATCAGAATTCAGACAAATTTGGACAAATTTTTTGTGATATATACACAAAGAGCCAATTTTCTTAGTATACAGCAAACTTACAAATCAACAAGAACAGCAAAAAACCCAATATTTCAATGAAACAAGGAGTGAGGAGGGCAAACAATTTACAAAAACATAATGACTGACTATATGAAACAACGTCAAGTGCTCTCAAAGTTGAAGAAATACCTATCACAATTACAGTGAGATTCTGGGTCTTATCTGGTGGCAAAGTATTCAAGACTGAGGAGAGGGTTTGAAGAAAGAGGAACTGTTGATTAATGTGTTGATTAATCCCTATAGAGCACAATTTGACAATATCTTTCAAATTTTACAATCCACATTCCCTCAATCAAGGGTTCCACTGCTAGTTACTCTAAGGAGACACCTACCTGGGTACATAAGGCATGCAGGCCTGAATGACTGCTACCAAATTCTTATGTGAATACCTATGACTACGGTAATAGCGGGATAAAATTATGGCATGTCTATATAGTGGAATACTATGCAGCTATAAATGAAAATGAGATAGCTGTGTTTGCTAGCAATATTCAGAAAACTTTCTTTTGTGAAATAAAAGAATATATATGTATATCTGTTCATTGGTATCTCCCAATGCTCACAAAGTGTGATTCCCATCTAAACCACTCTCATCTCTGACACAGACTATTGCCATCACCTCTATCTGGCCTCTCCACATCTTCTCATGCCTCTTTCCCAGCTAGTCTCCACAAAGCACTCCTACATGTGCTTTGTGAGATGGCCACATTCTCCCTGAGATGCTTCGTATGGAAGCCTTTAGTCACAGGATGAAGCCCAAGTGTCTTGGTCAGTCCTTTAAGGGCTTATAATCTGTCTACACGTTAGCCTCCTTCACACGCCAAATATTAAATGAGGAGACTAAACTAGATATGGTACCTGCCCTAGGTGAATAGACAAGTAAACAAGGAAGCATGGCCATGACAAGCACTAGGATAGTAATGAACAGATTCTGAGAACAGGAAGGAGCTGACCTCCCTGAGATGGGGTGATCAGGAAAGGTCTGGTAAGAAATAGTAAAGTTGATTCCAGAGCATTGTGAGATGAGAAGGAAGAGTAGACTAGCACCTGCAAAGTCTTCAGGCTAAAATAAGTGATATGGGAGAGAAAAAGAAAGGCAGTGTGGCTAAAAAGAGTGAGTCACAAGATGACATGAGGTAGGGCTGGGGATTTAGGCAGAGCCTCATTGTCATGATCAGGGAAGGAGTTGGCATGTTAGTCTAAGATCAGTGAGAAACCACACTCCTTTTATTGATTAAACTCCAGTCCCACTGGGGCTCTTTCATATCTTTGAATAGTTTTACAACAGCCCAGGCTAGGAACATCCAAACCTGATGTTCTCCTGTCTGCAAAGCTCATTTCTTCTTTTGTCATCTGGCTGATGCCAACCCACTAGCCATGCCTAGCCTCCCAACTGAGGCCAGGCCCCACCACATATTTATATCTCCTTGTATTTTTCACTGGTGGCACTTATTACAACAGAAACGAATTGATTACACGTCTGTTCGTCAACCTTAAGGACGGGGCACGGGCCAGGTACTTTTTAAATACTCTTGAATAAGTATACAAATGAATAAATATACAAACTCATGAATATTGTGGCAGGCTTAGAGTTTGTTTGATGGAGGCTAACAATGACTATAGATACTTTAAGTTGGAAGAGATTCAGAATCCACTTAAGCCAAGTCAGTTGGTTTACTGACAAAGGATGGGTCCTAAGACAGGAAGCCCCAGGCCTACAGTCAGAAAGCTCACCAGCAGGAGACACTTCTGGACCCGGAGATAAACCCCCTCACATTTTTCTCACTGAACTCTGTGGCATTAGGATAAAAGTCCTGCGGGAAGTGAATTCCTCAAGACAAACTTTTCTCTGGCTGCGAATAACTGACTAGGAAAGGAAAAATAATGTAGACAGCATTAGTATTTCACTGATGGATTTAGTTACATAGATTAAAGTGTCAGCTTGGTAAGGTTCCAGCATGTCTGGTCTGACACTAGTTTTAGAATGAAGGTAAAGACATCCAGAGCTGGCTCCGTGACTAGTTGGGTAACAGGGTCCCCTGGGTCTGTCTCTCTCTCTCTCTGAAAACCTTGGTTCGGTTTGTCATGGTGGGTCTGATTGGCTCCAGAGAGGCCCAGAGCTAGAAAGAATAACAGCGGTGTACAGTCCAGGCCCGAGACCTGTTGGCACCAAAGTGTGGGAAAAGCTCTCGCAAGGCCTGCCCACAGTCAGCCCGGTCCAGACTGAGGTTATTAATCTTTCATGTCCCCAAACACTCAAATCACAGAGTTTTGAAAAGGAAAAATAAAGTGGGATGGCTGGGAGGCAGCAGGGCAGGGTAGAAAGACCAACAGAAGGTGACTTGAAAGTCTGGCCACCTGAAGTCCCTCAAGTGGAGTCGAGGGTTTCACCAGGTGATGGCAAAGCTGTCTACCAGCTTTATGGTTGGGTTTGGGGATTCTGAATCCCATTCAAATCTAACAGATCTGAACACATTTGTCAGTGTGGGCAGAGCTTACTATCATGGTGTCAGACTGCCTAAATCCCAGGCTTGGCTCTATTATGTATTTGCTGTCTGCTCTAAACCTCTCTGTGTCTCAGTTTCCTCATCTGTAAACTATGCCTCAGACAGCTGTTTGGAAGATGACAAGGGATGCTCTATTAAAGTGGCCGTCATAATAAATGCTCAGTCCATGTGAGCTATTACTATTACTGTCTTCTGATGCAGGGAAAGCATGCCCAGAAAAGACAAAAACCACGGAGAGCCAACCAAAGGCTCATGATCACTTACACAGGATGGAAGATAATTCCTCAGCTGTTGTCTCTACCCAAATGATGTCAAAGAAAATAATGCTCAGACACACAGATGACTAAGCAGGTTCCCAAACTATTCATATGCCTTGATCTCATTTTTGCAAAATCCCATACAAAACCCATTGAAAGGATATAGACAAAGGATAGGAAGAAGGTACACAAAAGAATGTTAGCAGCACTTTGTCTCTGAGGGGAAATGATGGAAATATGTATATGGTTTCCATTTTCTATTTTATTTCTTATTTGCCTACTTGTATATTCTAAATGTGTTCAGCAAACATGTATTATTCTGTGAAAAATAACTCTTTGATATTCAGGTCAGAGTACAGGATGAACATAAACCAAATTTTTGTCAGTGGCTTTATTATTATATTTATAGATCACTCATCATCTGGGACCCTGAGCTACTCTCATTTTGTATTAATACCTTTCCATTTGGAAGTTATCCATACAACTGTTCCTGGGCTTCTAATCATAGAACAAAGCAAAACCAAGACTGAACAAGTCAAGTGTCAGAGGGAAACTGAAGCATGGAAAGGGTACACATGATAATTATTTGTTAAGTGAATGAATGAATGAAATGATACTGTAAGCAGATGTTCATGACAAGGCAACTGATAATACACAGAGTAAGACTGACAATGTGACTCACAGCATGATTCCAATTTTGCAGGAACACAAGAAACACGCACACACACACACACACCATGAATTTCTCCAGGCCCTAACAGCCTATGGGCACAATTGGAGTTACATTAATGGTAATAATTCAGATGGTACCAGCACGTGTCCCTACCTGCTTAACAGAGAATCCCCTGAAAATAATGAATTCAGTGGATAATGAGAAAATAGAGACAAATGTAAAAAGAAAATTATCTTTTGTTGTCATTAAAGTGGTTTTTCTCAATTCATTTTTAACATATCAGACCGTCAACCTTTTCAAAATGTACTCTTTGGAAAGGCTGTTACATTTCTCTGCTTCTGTGAAATCTAAAGGTGTGTGAAAGTATAGGCGTATGTGCATGTGTGTGTGTGTGTCTCCTGCATGGTGTGTGTTCTTCAGCCAGTCTCTCCTTGAAGGGGATGGATGGCCTTAAATGTTTTCTGTATTCCATGGCCCTAGGTCAGCACTGGGCACATATCACAGGAAAACCACATTTTCAGTCTGGAAAAAAGCTTCAAAATCTCTCCTGCCCTTTGGCCTAATGGTGTTTTCTGGACTCTTTAAAGCCAGACTGTCATTTTATGGCAAGGCTGGGGCTCTCTGTGCTAATACTGGCTAACTGAAATGGAAGCCAGGCAGTAGCTGAGGATACCCCCAAATAATTTGACTCACAGACCCTCCATCCTTCTTCCCCTCAGTAATCTAAGAAGTAGAGTGGATCAGGTTGAATTTAAAGATTTAATGAGTAAAAGAAAAAAGATAAATCTGAAAGCACTTCTGGCTTTCAACACTTTGTTTCTTTTGAAATATGGTAAACGGTGTTTTTGGGGAAAAGAGAAGGTGAAGATAGAAAAATGAAGAGTTGAATTAAGTTCTCCTTTTCCTATTCATCTGAAGCATTTTTATTAAATTGCTGCAGCTTATCTAGAACAACTAGAGACCTGCAGGGCTCACTCACTCTTTGTTTTGAACTGGCTTTTCCTTTGCTTTCCCACTGACCCTCCACTGCCCACTCACCACCACTTATCCCTGGAAGAGACCTGTGTCAGTGCATTAATGAAATCACTAATGTCTGGCCATATACACCCTAATACCACTGTTTCTAGCGTGACATTTATATGATGCTCAGCCTCCAGTATCTTTCATGAGGGAGTTTTTATGTGTCACTGAAAAATACTGGATAACACTCTTTATTAGCCCCCTGATACCCCCAGCCCATCAATACTTGTCCAGCCTGATGAGATCATGCTATGGTTCTTAATCAGAGTGAAAGAGAGCAAGAAATACCTTTATTAAAAAATCAATTAGAAACCAGTTGCCCCAAGTAAACAAAAAATCATCAGGGCATGAAAAGAGGACAAATAATGAAATGAAGCGACAGGCGGCACTGCTCAGGAAAAGGCCTAGAGATGACTGGTCACTTCCACAAATGCTGCTGCTGCTGCTGCTGCTGCTAAGTCGCTTCAGTCGTGTCCGACTCTGTGCGATAGACAGAAGCTCACCAGGCTCCCCCGTCCCTGGGATTCTCCAGGCAAGAATACTGGAGTGGGCTGCCATTTCCTTCTCCAATGAATGAAAGTGAAAAGTGAAAGTGAAGTCACTCAGTCGTGTCCAACTCTTAGCGACCCCATGGACTGGAGCCTACCAGGCTCCTCCATCCATGGGACTTTCCAGGCAAAAGCACTGGGGTGGGGTGCCATTGAGTGTTTCTTTTCGTCTTGTTTTCGATAAAAACTGTTTCCTTGGAGTATTTCCTTCAAACACAAAACTTCAGCCACTTACCATTCTTGTGTGCTCTGAACAAATTCTCTTTGAATTTGTTCAAAGAGAACAAAAGGGTGGACTGTTGCAGAGACACTGATAAATATACCTGGTCCTCAACACATCGAGTCACAGGGAGGAAACCTATTTGACCTAGCAGGGTGGTGCAGGCCTCGGGTTTCTGCTTTAGAAGCAGGCGGGGTGACGGTTTGAAGTCCAGATTTGAACTTCTTGTTCCCAGAGAGTTCTGTGTAATTATGCTGAGAAGAGGCCAGAAATCTGCATTTTAAGTAAGCATTGCAGATAGGTCATGTGTAAAAATAAAGGCTGACAAACCACTCTTACACAAGGTGTGATCCACAAACCTGACCTCCAAAGTTCCCCAGAAAGCCCTGGGTACTTAGGTCTTCCGGTGAACACAACCACGTAACAACCCACTCCAACCAAGACACAGAACATTTACCTTCCCCCTAGAAAAGATCTCTCAGCCCTCCTGCAGTCTTGCCTCAGTTGCTTCAAGTAATCACTGATCTAATTTTAACCACCATAGGTTAGTTTTACCTGTTCTAGTGCTCTGAATAAAGGATGGAACCATAGTCTTTTGTGTCTTGCTTCTTTTGCACAATATCTTATTTATGAGATTTTGTGATATAATGAATGTTAGCTCATTTCTGGGTCACATTTAGCCAATGCCAACTACCATCATCATCAGTATCATCATTATCATCAATATCATTTTATCCTCTGAAGATTTTTTAAATTATTATTTTTGTTTTCTTTACTATTTGAAAGTAATGAAAATAAATGTGGTAACCACACAGCCTGGGAATAATACTCTTCTTTTTGGCAGGATGACAGTCCTCCTGATGGAAGGTCCAGGTATTCTCAGCTATATCAGAGAAACACTGAGACATAAAACATGAGATATCTGCTTCACCTGAGTTTGCTGCCACACAGACACCAATCCCTGGAGCTCGTGACTCTGACCACAGCAACTGTTATACGATTTCTGAGAGAGTCAGGGTACAACTGTTAAATGAACGTTTCTGCTTAAAACATATGAATTCCAAAGCTCACAAGTAACAGGGCCAGATTCCCTCAGTAGTATTCTTGCCTGAATACTTGCCTGAATAGTATCCCATGAACAGAGGAGGCTGGCAGGCTATCATCCACAAGGTTGCACAGAGTCGGACATGACTGACGCGACTTTGCACGCACACACTGCCTACAT
Source organism: Tragelaphus eurycerus (assembly GCA_935064755.1). NCBI lineage: Eukaryota > Metazoa > Chordata > Mammalia > Artiodactyla > Bovidae > Tragelaphus > Tragelaphus eurycerus. The sequence goes on from CAKXYN010000080.1 coordinate 1,311,077, forward strand.
CTCAACTTCTAGAAAGCTGGCATGGAGTTACATGCATTCTCCTTTATTGTTCTCCAGCTATAAGTATGATACTTGGAATATAGTTATTTAGAAAATTAGGAAGAATAAGATAGAGCACAAGTATTCTTGTGTTCACTTCTGGTTCAGTTGGGGTTCTTTATATGGAAATGTAGATGGAGAGACTAGTGTTAGATTTATTTTATTATTTATGTATTTATTTTTGTCCTGAAGGCTTTCAACCTGAAGTCCCTCCAGAGTGGATGAGAAACTCCTTCCAGGAAAATGAAATCTATGGCCTAAGAAATATATGGCACTAAGCTCTATTTAGTAAGATATTCCCCTGGTAGAAAGCCCAACATTAGACATTATGCCCTGTTTGGAAAAAATAACATTCATATTAAATAGTCTGCATTTGGAAGAAAAAAAGGATAGCAAGAAACAACAACAAAAAAAGCAGAAGTCCCGATGAGGGTAACTTTTCTTTGCCATGCTCATGATGACAGAGCAAAGTGGCTCATGGGAAGGACAAAATATTTTATTCCATAGCAACCAATGTATCAGCCAGCCAGCACTGGAACATAAAAGAGTGAGCGAGGAGTCCGAAACCCCTGTGTGAACTCCTGGAACAAGCGTTCTGAGGCCCTGCCAGTCTTCTTCACTTATGGTTCGTTGGAAGAATCCCCTTGTTTTGCTTTTAGTACTTAATTTTGTGAACCTTTCTTTTCATTAATTTGTTTCATCAATAACTGTTCCGTGCCAGCTTTGTGCCAAGTGCTGGGCAAGATACAAGCTGTTTCTGGTGGTCTTAAAAAAGTAAAGAATCTCATTTTAATGTGGTGTGGGAGACACACTAATTTCCTGAAAATTTTGTTTTGGCTCTATTTTAAAATGTGTAGGATTATCATTTCTCTCAAAGACATAAAACTGTAGGGCTTGATTTGTGTCTAGTTCTTACATGGTCCCCAGGACATTACGTTCAGTGCATCTTATTATGTGTCTCGTCTCCCTGCAATCTGATCTCCTTGATGGCACAGGTTGAGTCTTAATCATCTTTGTCTCCCTAGGGCTTAGGAGAGGGTCCAGGCTCCAAAATTCAAAAAAATTCTTCAAGAGATGAATGAACAGAAACAGAGGAGCTTTTCTACTCTGCCTCAGAAAAAATAAAGATGAACACTTAAGAGAAGGTAATTCAATTAAGAATCAACTGAAGAGTTGATATGAAATGCTCATTCCCCATTAGTTGTCAGGGAAACCTTAATTAGGTCTGGGGGGTGGTCTCAGGAAAGCAAGTATTCAACAAACTCCCCAGGTGGTTCTCAGGAAAGCAAGTATTCAACAAACTCCTCAGATGGTTCTCAGGATCGGACACATTTGGGAAAGTCTGTTCTAAAGTAAAACACAGCAATACAGATATAAAAGCAGTGGAAAAACAGGGAATAATGTTTCAGCTTGAGACCTTATTTGTATAGACAATAAGCACTGACACCTAAAACACCCTTGAAAAACATGTTACTGCTAGTATTCATCTACATAGAAGTTGTGTTTCAAAGCTAGCCTTCCTCTCCACAGTGAGTGATCTGTGACTCTGCCCCCCAGGACACCAGGCTGACAGCCCCACCTCCCGAGGTTGCTAGACATTAGTGGTCCCTCTGTTACTACTTCCATCGCCCAGTTTCAATTCTTGATGTAAATGAGGGCCATTCTGAGGTTGTCCGAGAGCTAAATTTACTGCCCATTGATTTTCACGAATCCTGCGGGTCCCGTGAAGTCCTCTAAAATGAGTACCAGATACAGGAATAAAGCTGGGAAATTGAATAGGAAACACTAGCTCAGGGTGAAATGCGGATGTTCATCTGCTCTGCTGAAACACACAGGCCCAGTGTGATCCTGCATAAGCCCAGGCCAATGCTGGTAAACACATATTTTAAGGAAAAGCCTCAGTCATGCCCCAATTACTGTACAGATGTCCAAGTTAGAACAGGACAAATGGGCCAGCGACTCTAATTGGCTCCTTGGACAAATTCAAATTTTGAATAAGCCAGAGAAAGGGTGAGGTTGTTGTAGCATTATTTGGTGATAACTTCCTGCAAAAGCATTACTTAATTGACATCCTAAAGCCTAATACAGCCCCTCCTAGAACTGGTCACAAAGTACTACATGCAGACTTATGAATCCACAGTGATGAGCAACGATGCCTCTGCCAGTGAACGGCTGGTACCATGAGTCAGTCAACTTTCTTCCATCCCACAGTCAAATGCAACAGACTCCCATGCCAATGTATCCATTTGCATTTTAGTAACGGAACAAATTGCGTATCTACTGTTAGGTTCTCCTCTGCTAGGAGGTAGAAGTATAAAGCAAAATGAATCTCGGTCTCATGCCATGCAGAGTTTATAATCTAATAGCATAGTTGTGCCAAATAAATAACATCATCAGGGTAAAATGTGCAAAATCCTCCATCGTGATACAGACCAGTGCTTCTCAAACTTTAATGTGCATGGGAAACTGGGGACCTTGTTATAATGCAGATTCTGATTCGGTCAACCTAAGATGGTACCCTAAGTCCCACAATGCTAACAAGCTCCCAGGTAATGCCATGGTGCTGATCTGAGAATCACACACTGAGTCATGAAGCATCAGGCCTCAGAACACAGATGTCAAGTGGATATATACCTTAGGAGGTCAGGAGAAAGGTATAGATATAATTTGGTCAGATATAGACGTGTGCATGTATACTTGGTCATGTCCAACTCTTTGCAACCCCATGGACCGTAGCCCACCAGGCTCCTCTGATCATGGAGTTTTCCAGGCAAGAATATAGAACTGGGTTGCCATTTCCTACTCCAGGGGATCTTCCTGACCCAGGGATTGAACCTGTCACTTCTGTGTCTACTGCATTGCAGATTCTTTACCATAGAGCCACCCGGGAAGCCCATAGTTATAGACACTTGGATGGCTTTGAAAGCCACGAGGCTGGCTGAAGTCACCCAGAACAGGACTGTGGAGTGGAAAAACCATACCTCTAGTACTGATAATGGGTTTCAAGCACGCAAAGGTGACTGGGATCAAAAAGTTCCTTTCAGGGCAGTGAAAACTAGTTAGGAGCTCCTGCTACTGCTAAGTCACTTCAGTCGTGTCCGACTCTGTGCGACCCCATAGACGGAAGCCCACCAGGCTCCCCCGTCCCTGGGATTCTCCAGGCAAGAACATTGGAGTGGGTTGCCATTTCTTTCTCCAATGCATGAAAGTGAAAAGTGAAAGGGAAGTCACTCAGTCATGTCTGACCCTCAGCGAACCCATGGACTGCAGCCTACCAGGCTCCTCCATCCATGGGATTTTCCAGGCAAGAGTGCTGGAGTGGGGGTGCCATTGTCTTCTCCATTAGGAGCCCCTAGTTGGAATCTAGTTGTAGTGTCTCAAATGCCACTTAAAAGAATTTGGTCTTGAAGAAGCAATTCTTGTTCTTGATGGTCCTGGGGGAATCTAGCTGTTCATGAAGCTGATGGCAAGATGACATCAGCCTTATGGAGTCACATCACCCAGTGCTTATATAAATAAGTCATATTAAACAAGTTAGGCTAATATTCTACTCTGCAGCTCTGGTAATTCCATGAAACGTTTAAGAAAGCAATTTTGGGTGACTTTCTCAATGTTGCAAGCAAGTTATTCCTGTCACCGAGGGCAGACTATAAATATGACACATCTGTATTCAATAATTGCTTTATTTCAGATTAAGACTAGCAATTTTCTTGTCAGAGATAGGCATGCAGTAGAAAGGAGGGAGGGGGGACATTTGGACAGCTCAGCCAGTTTTTGCAGCTTGAAAAGCCATCTACAGGTATTTTGTTTTAAATGAACATGGCAGATTCAGCATTAGTCCCAAATTTGTTTTCTCTTGTGGTCTCTTTGGTTTGATACTCTTTAAAAACTTTATTAATCCTGTTAAGTGTAGATCTGTGGTGTCTTGTTCCTTCCCTCTAATCTGGACTGACTTTATCCAGTCAGGATAAACTCACTTCCCCCAGGAGTTCTTGGGGGAAGTGGATGAAAAAGTTGGAAAAACTGGATATTGTAATAGGCACGCAGGTTCACTAATCCTGTCCACCCTGGTCATTAAACTAAGTATGCTCTTTCGCAGGATTGCATTTAGCTCTGTGTAGTCAGCTATGGTTGCCATGCATCTATGTGTCTTTTATATGTTAACATGTGTGTATTCATCCTGCCTTCCCAAGAGCACTGACTGTGAGGTATGTACCCAGTGATTATGTGGTAAATGTGACTAACTCATTCCATTTACTGAAGACAGCGTTCGTCATTTTCCCCACCATTTTTGCCGTATTCTTTCTCAACATAATGTTTGGAGGTTGTAGAGCATGCCAGGAGAGGAGAATAAGGCAGACTTCACCTTGACCTCTGAAGTTCTAGTCTGTGCATGCTAAGTCGCTTCACTTGTGTCCGACTCTTTGCACCCCTATGGACTTTAGCCCTTCAGGCTCCTCTATCCCTGGGATTCTCCGGGCAAGAATACTGGAGTGTGTTGCTATGCTCTCCTCCAGGGGATCTTCCCGACCAGGGGATGGAACCCATGTATCTTACGCCTCCTGCATTAGCAGGCAGGTTCTTTACCACTAGCGCCACCTGGGAAGCCTGAAGTTCTAGTCTATCTACACATAAAAATCTGATGCAGAAACAATAAAATGTTAACATTTGTTCATTCTGGGTGGTGACTGTTCTGGTATCTGTTATATTTGTTTTCCCTATTATTTAAATAGTATTTTAACTTTTTCCAAAATAATTTTTAAAAAGCTCAGCTAAGAACTCAGGGTAAACAACTCTCAAGGCACAAAGTAATTTCCCTCTGACTTGTCTTCCTTGCCTCCACTTGCCTTGAACCAGAAACCTTGTCAAGAGATTTAAAGAGAAATGATGATGAAATTTTGCAACTTAAAATTAATTTAAAGCTATTTTGGTTATGGTGATTTTTTAATACTAAATTGCTGGCTAATTTACATATACTGAGACTCACTGTTTTCAATGTACAAGTCAATGAATTTTGACAAATGCAGACTCTGCAACCAACACCACCACTGGGTGTGCTGTCCAAGATACAAAAATGGTTCCATCACCTTTTATAGGCTTCACAGGTGGCTCAGATGCTAAAGAATCTGCCTGTAATGTGGGAGACCCCCGTCGATCCCTGGATTGGGAAGATGCCCTGGAGAAGGGAATGGCAACCCACTCCAGTATTCTTGTCTGGAGCATCCCATGGACAGAGGACCCTGGCAGGCTACCGTCCATGGGGTTACAAAGAGTCAGACATGCCTGAGTGACTAACATTCACACACTCACACACAGACACACACACACACACACACCTTTTATAGGTGACCCCTTCCCCTACCTCAACTCCTGGTAAGCACCCATCTGTGAAAGCCCCTAGAGTTGTGCCTTTCCCATTTTTTTTTTCAGATGATTTTTATTTCCTAGGTTCTAATTGTGAGAGGTTCTTATTGTTCAATCAGCAAATTATCATTGTTTAGTTTCTAAGGGCAGTTGGAAATAAACAGTACCAGTAACATAGTTTCTTAACAGAGAGTTCTCACTTCATTATTCATGTGCAAATATCAAATCCAAATCTTCTGAAATTTAATTTACTGATCTTTTTGTGTAAAGTGGATTTCCCATGGCTTTCCTGTAGAGGGCAAATTGTAGCTCACATTGAGTCATTAGAATATCACATGCAATTCTTGTCAGCATCCTTGCTGAGGGTGCAGAATAAACCAACACCAAACTTATTTCACTCTCAAGGGCCAAACTGCACTTACTTTCCGGTTTCCCGTCTGTGTCAGAACCCACAGTAAGCTGATTTGGCACAAAGGTGACAGCATTTCTTTTCTTCTTCTGTTCCATTTAATTAGTTTTAGCAGATATATAAAGAAGTCTTAAAATTGCTTTCAGCACCTTCTTTTCAAATACTACATTCCAAGTTTAAGCTCAAACTTAAGGGTAATGAGCCTGTTATCAACACCTGACAGAAAGAGCATAATGAATGAATATGTATCTTCAAACACCCTCTTGCCAAGACCGCTTATATCCTTCCTCATGAAAGCACAGTATAGATTATTTCCGTCTGCTTCTTATGCATATCATTTTAATAATCTACCTTGGTGTCTCAGCAAAACTAGGAGTTTCTGAGAAAAGGAGCTTCACTCTACAGACACTTTGGAGAAAAAGTGAAACCAGTGAAAACCCCATTCTGCCTTGGTGCTCACTTTGAGAAGTAACTTCAAATTTCCACTGAAAGCAATTAGAAGATATATTTCTACTTGGGAAACACATATGCTCTATTAATGGAAGTCAGGAAGCAAGCATGAGTAATTTAAAGAGAAGACAATTTTATAACACACATTAGGAAAAAACCCTAGAGATTCAGAGACCGTATGAGATAGCAGATAGATATACAGACAGACATACAGGACTTCTTACAGACCTTACATCATTTTAGCATGCATTATTTCCAAGTGCTTAATGTTTATATTTTACATGATAGTTTTAACTTGCCATAATGTTTCTATGATATCAAATGAACAGAAATAGTCTTCCTTCATAAGGAACAAAACCAACACATGCACATAAAAATTAATTTTACAGTGAAGAGCTGTGTGGTCTGTCAACTTTTAATTTAATACTTATAGCATTACATGGCTTTTCAATATGAGAACTTCAATATGAGAACTGTATCTGTGTGTATTCTTTAGATAAAGCCAGGAGCTGTTTCATATGTTTGAAAAACTAGCAGCCAAAATAATCAGCTCTTAATCTACATTCCCATTATAACACTTTAGACATTTTAAATTTACTCATATGGTTTACTTGAATACGCAAGCAAATACACCCTACAAAGAAAAGACAAATATTTATGTACAAATAAATAGTGTTTTAGTGAACAGGCACTCAGATGTGAGGGCTGATGTTTTATGACTTGACTCTTAGCCTCAATAAAACATGCTCACAAGGCAGCATTTTTTTCTTTGGGGATAAGTCATAACTTTGCCATGGAGGGCTATTAGGGGACCATTTACTGACATGGGGCTGAACCTACAATTCCCACAGAGAAGTGTTATTTAGAAAGGAAGGTTGATATAGGGGATTTTCGGGAAAGTTCTCCCAGGGGACCTGAAGTTCCCCTAGTGTCAGACAGGCAACCCAACATTCCTTACTGAAACAGAAGATATTATGTTGCAGCAATTGTTCCTGAGTGAGCTACCCGAGGAGCACAGCACCTCCCCACCTGTGTAATCTGCAGGTTTATATCAACGGAAAGCTAACAGCATAAAAGTGCAAACTGTTTTGAGAATGCTCACTGGCTGACCTGAGAGAGATGTTTGTTTCTCTGCCTATGTGCAGAGACATGTACTTTAAGGTCTAATAGTATCGCTTAAGGGAAGACTTGCCCAAAGGTCTAGTGGGATTGAGTTCTAGGGGGTATTAAATTGATTTCATCCTAAAGCCTCAATTTCAGTTCTCTAAGGCCCCAGAATGGTTATAAAAAGTGGTCAAGTTGTTCTCTTCTCCATCAGTTGCTGAGAATCTGTAGCACAGATTTCCCTACAGGCATCATGCATCTGCATTCCACTCAAACGTGGAATCAGACCCTGGGGAAATGTACCACTTTCTGCCAGAAGACCAAAAGCAATGAGGGTGATAACTATCCAGGGGATATTGCATTAGATAGGGAGTAAAGCAGTAGACACCCTTTGGTCCATCTGTATCTCAATCTCCTGAAATTTCTTTCTAATGCAAAAATAGTCAAAGCATAGAAAAGCTAGAGAAGAATCAATCCTGATTTGGGGTAAGTCCTAAAGGAAAGACCCAGATTGTACATTCCTTTCTGGCCACCAGTGACCAGGTACGAATAGAGAGGAGCCTGGCAAGGTATAACCCATGCAGTGGCAAAGAGCTGGACACAACTGAGTGACTAACACTTTCACTTTTCCCCACATGCCTAATAACACTATTTCCAGTCTAAACCCAGTGCTTCTCAACTTTCTCTAAAGTGCCACTAAATGGCAGCCAAGAGGAACCAAGGGCTAGGGAACCCCAACAAATACATTGTTGTAAAGTCTCACAGTTTCCCAAAAACTGATATCATTTTTTGCAGTTGAAGCCATAAACTAAGTGTACTGGTGTCCCCAACAGTGAGCAAGAGGAATTGGGTTGAAGTCACAATATGAATATTTTGATTGCATATAAGAGATAATCAATTAATATTTTTGTGTACAAGATTCCACTTTTCAAATTGTTTCCAAATTATTATCTTGTTTTATCCATCCAGCAACCCATCATGGGAAGAAGGGGGCTTGCTACTACTACTAATTTAAAAACCAGGGCCCCAAAGAGATTTTTAACTTTCCCCTCAAACTGACAAAGTTCCTGAAGAGTTCATCTGTTCCTAGTCTAACACTCCAGAAACAAAAGCCAATATTTTTCAGTGTTCACTGTGTGAAAAAGGTATTCTTCTTAGTGTTTTTTAATGTATTAATCTAATTTACTTATCCAAATCTATGAGTTATGCATAGGCTGCATTACATATTTCACACTTATTAGCATTCATGTAATTTCCTTATCCTAAACTATGAGATTTGCACATGATGGCACCGAAGTGATAGATGAGAAAAATCATGTGCTTTAGTGGAAACAGCATTGGACTCAGAGTCTGATTGAGATCCCAGCTCCATAGGTACTACAGCTTCAATATAAACTAGAGGGCGCCTTCAGCAGCCTTCTGGCCCTTAAAACCCATTTCCACCTACTAGTTTTCTGGCCATGGGCAAGTTACTTAATCATTCTTCCCCTCCCTTTCCTCTGTATTTAAAATGGGGATAAAATCTTGTTGAGTTCTGAGTGGATTAAAGGAGTTGACATAAATAATCTGCCAAGAATAGTGTCTAACATACACAAAGTACTCCATAACTGTCAGTTCTTAACATTTTTTTTAAACCTCCCAGCTGAACGTCATTGAACAAGTCACATCACCTCTTTGAACTTCAAGGTTCTCACCTAAGAAATGCTTGTGATGATATTTATCTACCTCATGGATTCAGTAGAGATAATATATGAAAATTAAGCTTGTGCATTATAAGGTTTTAGAAAAGTGTGGTATCATTTTTATGACTTCTGAGTTTATCTGAGTTTATCTCCAGCCCTGGCCAATCCCCTGAAATCCACTCCTGAACTTCCTACTGTCCATTTTAATGTGGAATTAATAGACATTAATTCCTCAATTCATTCTCTAAGTACATACTATTAAGCATACTTCCTCTGTGCTGAGAGATGGGATATGGAGAACCATGTGGTGAGTGCTTCAAGTCTGCAAGCCGAGAGTTGGAACAGACAAGAAAACCAGTGTTAACCACACAGCATCTTAAGTGCTATGGCTAATGGGCTAAAGGAGGCAGAGTAGGGGCCACTGATGAGCTTTCAACAGAGAGAGGGGCCATGGAAGGCTTCTGTGGGAGATATTTTAACATCATCAAGTCTTAAAGCATGGTCGATATATTCAATCTCTCTTTCCCTCTGTATAGTTTAAAAAGAGATGACTGTTTATCCAACTCAGGTGTCTTAGATGGTGTGCTCTATGGTAAGGACATTGATCAGGGTTTGTCAAACCATTTCTTTATATTTTAGTTTTATTAGGGTTGGACCTGAATGATACCAGGAATTAGAGAACTCACCAGAAACCTTCAGGTACAATTTGCTTGGCAGCATAAAACCTGGGTTTTCTGAAACAGGATTTTGAAAATGGTGTCTAAGATCATTCTTTCATTGGAAATCATAAGAATCAGATTTCACTAGCCAGAAAGAGTGATGGGATCATCATAATAATTTTTCAGTTCAGTTCAGTTGCTCAGTCGTGTCTGACTCTTTGTAACCCTGTGGACTACAGCATGCCAGGCCTCCCTGTCCATCCTTAACTCCCGGAGTTTACTCAAACTCATGTCCATTGAGTTGGTGATGCCATCCAACCATCTCATCCTCTATTGTCCCCTTCTCCTCCCACCTTCAATCTTTCCCAGCATCAGGGTCTTTTCAAATGAGTCAGTTCTTTGCATCAGGTGGTCAATGTATTGGAGTTTCAACTTCAGCATCAGTCCTTCCAATGAATATTCAGGACTGATTTCCTTTAGGATTGACTGGTTGGATTTCCTTAAAGTCCAAGGGACTCTCAAAAGTCTTCTCCAACACCACAGTTCAAAAGGTCAAGTCTTTGGTGTTCAGCTTTCTTTATAGTCCAACTCTCACATCCATACATGACTACTGGAAAAACCATAGCTTTGACTAGACAGACCTTTGTTGGCAATGTAATGTCTTTGCTTTTTAATATGCTCTCTAGGTTGGTCGTAACTTTTCTTCCAAGGAGTAAGCGTCTTTTAATTTCATGGCTGCAGTCACCATCTGCAGTGATTTTGGAGCCCCCAAAAAGAAAGTCTCTCACTGTTTCCATTGTTTCCCCATCTATTTTCCATGAAGTGATGGGACCAGATGCCATGATCTTCATTTTCTGAATGTTGAGTTTTAAGCCAACTTTTTCACTCTCCTCTTTCACTTTCATCAAGAGGCTCTTTAGTTCTTCACTTTCTGCCATAAGGGTGGTGTCATCTGCATATCTGAGGTTATTGATATTCATCCATCCTGGCATTTCACAGGACGTACTCTATAAGCTAAATATGAAGGGTGACAATATACAGGTATGATGTATTCTTTTCCCTGTTTGGAACCAGTCTGTTGTTCCACGTCCAATGCTAACTGTTGCTTCTTGACCTGCATATAGATTTCTCAAATGGCAGGTCAGGTAGTCTGGTATTCCCATCTCTTTTAGAATTTTCCACGGTTTTTTGAGTTTTTCCCACCCTACATATCTAAATGTACTACTTCCAGTCTAACCCCAGTGCTTCTCAAACTCTTTCTCTAAAGTGCCACTATGCTAAGTCACTTCAGTCGTGTCCGACTCTGTGCAACCCCAGAGATGGCAGCCCACCAGGCTCCCCCATCCCTGGGATTCTCCAGGCAAGAACACTGGAGTGGGTTGCCATTTCCTTCTCCAATGCGTGAAAGTGAAAAGTGAAAGTTAAGTCGCTCAGTCGTGTCCGACTCTTAGCGATCCCATGGATTGTAGCCTAACAGGCTCCTCCATCCATGGGATTTTCCAGGCAAGAGTACTGGAGTGGGGTGCCAAAGTGCCACTAACGGCCACCAAGAGGAAGCAAGGGCTGGGGATCCCCAACAAATACATTGTTTTGAAGTCTCATAGTTTCCTAGAAAGTAATATCATTTTTGCAGTATCAAAAGTCAAAGTGTTAGTTGCTCAGTCATGTCTGACTCTTTGTGACCCCACGGACCTACTGGGAGCCTCTGTCCATGGGATTCACCGGGCAAGAATACTGGAATGGTTTGCCATTTCCTTCTCCAGAGGATCTTCTCTACCCAGGGATTGAACCTGGGCCTTCCGTATCATAGGTAGATTCTTTATTTTAATATCAGATTATTGTTTATCTTGTTTCATTTCTTAACATTTCTATTTTTCCTAATCATAAAAGCAATGTTATTATAGGATACTAGGAAACTATATCAAATTATAAATTTTAAAAATTAGGCTCATTTATAATCCCCAAACTACTAACCAGCTGGTGCTTTCCCTACTAGTTATTTTCATATATATATATACACAATAGATACACTGTTACATAAATACACACCTGTGATTTGAGGTCATCATTTATATGCATGGGTGTATACCCACATATAAAGTATGTATAAAGCTATGTCCTCCTGGTTTTGTTTGACAGTAATTATTTGATGATCTAATAGTTTAATGAGTAGAAAAGTTAAAAGTATAGTATCGGTAGCCTGGGGTTCAATTCAAACTCTGCTAACACACTAGCCTTAAAGTCTTCATCTGTAAGTTGAGGTAAATAATATTATTTTGGAGAGTGGTTGTAAGGATGAAATAATTTGTACGCGTAAAATAATTAGACACTCTCTGACACATAAAGAACACTGTATAAGGGGTTAGTGTGATTTCTTCCTATGAACTTGAGAGGTTACCATTGTCATATGCTGAATGCTCTTGTGTATTTCTGGGAAGTTGTGGCTCTTCTATTTTCTTCCATTGGGAGCAGTTTGTCTATTTTTCTTTCAAAGCTACCTTTGTTTTACAAGTTGTCTTTATACAAAGAGGCCAAACAGGTTAAGCCAATGCCTCTCAATTTAATTCTTTTTCAGAATTTTTCTAGTTACACTTTCTTGTCCATTTTTCTGTATGAACACAGAAAATTTTGCTTAAATATAACTACTTTCTTATTACTTTCATTTTAATTATAGTTACTGAATACATGACCATTTACAATGCTTGTATAATTTACTGCTCTTCATTTTCATTACATGCGGCTTTATTTTTATCTTATTTTATTCTATTAAGTCTTTTTTCTACTACCAGCTCCCTCATACCTGATGCTTACTTGGTTATTTTTGAAGAATTTGATCTCAATATAAAAAGAGAGGAGAGGAAAGAGAACTAATATTCTGGTTCTTTAAAAGCCAAATCTATACAGCTATGCACTTAGGTCAGAGAAGGCAATGGCACCCCACTCCAGTACTCTTGCCTGAAGAATCCCATGGATGGAGGAGCCTGGTAGGCTGCAGTCCATGGGGTCGCTAAGAGTCGGACATGACTGAGCGACTTCACTTTCTCTTTTCACTTTCATGCATTGGAGAAGGAAATGGCAACCCACTCCAGTGTTCTTGCCTGGAGAATCCCAGGGACGGGGAAGCCTGGTGGGCTGCTGTCTATGGGGTCACACAGAGTTGGACACGACTGAAGTGACTTAGCATAGCATGCACTTAGGTAGCATTTCCAAAGCATGCTTCTTGAAATACAGGTGCTATAGGGTGTTAACAGGTTTTATTACACAGGAGATAACAGTAGGCTGGGTGGTTAAATGCACTTCAGAAATTTGAAGTTAAACAATATTTTTAAAGTTTTTATTCTTCAAGAACTCTCACAAACTACTATAGCTGATGTACTTTTTGAATTTCCCAAGAGATATATTTTGCAGAAGGGCCCACACTTTTGACCATAGGCCCTTGTCCAAGAGGAGAAACCCTTAGGAATCAAGCTCCTAGACGCAACAGTTTGGGAAACTCTGCTATTAATGGGTTGCCTCCAAGATATAGAGGGTTGATACCAAGGGAGAAATTTTTTCTCTTTCCACAAGCATTATGCAGGAAGGTAGACTATTCATTTTTAAACCTAGGATAATTGGTGTTGAATCTAAAGGAAATTCGTCTCCAATTTGACCTCTGGGTTGACTGTGAGTTCCAGCTATTGCCAGTGATGTACATTTCACCTCTTCCAATGTCTTCATGTGTATTTTAGTGAAAAGTTGAGAGACATTCAGCAAGCCAAATGCTATTCTAAATGAGAAGCCTGGTCCAGTGTTCTATTGGTTACATGCCAAAGGGACTCAATGCTAAGATGACTAACACAGAGCAAACAGTTCCTAAAATACATACTAAATTTATTTCTAAAACTCTCCATTTGGAAGAAAATGATTTTTTTCCTTAAGGGATTTTTTTTATTATTTAAACAAAATAACACTCTGTACAAGTATTAGACTATGTACCAAAATAAAGGCTTTTTTTTTTTTTTTCTGTTCCTTTTTTTTTTTTTTTTGGCAGGCGGGAAATCATTTTCATGCAGTCATTTGTTGGACCTTGGGGTAAAATTATATTTCATAGTTCCCTTGTTCCCAGGCTATGGTTAAAAAGAGATTGATGCCTGAAATTTCAACTGTATTTGTCTTACAAATTTGTCTGATTCTCTTGGGAATAATTATCTCATATTATTTGAAGGTTAGTAATTCCTTAGGAATGACCTCTCTGTTATAATTAGAGTAAGAGTACTTACATGCAGCTAGGAAAAGTGAAAACGAATGGACTTTCTGGTATTATTATGTTATTAAACTGTTGCTCCTTTGAAATGAAAAGCAGGAATCATGGTGACACTGCTCAATTGAGTAATCATTTTTTTTCTTTCATTTTCTGAGGACAGATAATGTCGAAATACATAGTAAAATAACATTTAGTGAAAAATATTTCACCGTACAACACTATATCTACATAAATTAGGTGTGCTGAATGGTTATGGAGAAGAGTTCCCAACGATTTCTTTTTCCCCAATTTGCTACAAGTATTTTAGTTAGACCCAGACATTAATGGAGCAGGTACAAGTAAAGGGAGGAAGTAGGAATGGAAAAAGGTGATGGAATAATACCTTTAAATTAAAATAACCTTGTAATAATTAACTCAATAATTATAGCCTCTGTGATTTCATTATATTGCATTCAATCTGCCTATTTTTGTTTTTACTATTATACAGTCTGTAGTAATTATATTAGTTTCCTGTTGCAGCTATAACAAATTACCATAAACTAAGTGTCTTAAAATAACACAAATTTACTATCTAACAGTTATGGAGGTTTCACTGGGCTAAAGTCGAGGTGTTGGCAGGCTGGTTCCTGCTGCAGGCTCCAGGGATGAACATATTTTCTTGCCTTTTTCAGTTTCTAGAGGCTGCCAGCATTCCTTGGCTCTTGGCCCCTCCTCCATATTCAAAGCCAGCAGTGGAGGGTCTAAAACCTTTCTCTTTATTTCTTCCCTTGCATTCATTCACATAGATTCCCCAGGTGGCACCAGTAAAGAATCTGCCTGCCAGTGTAGGAGACACAGGAGATGCAAGAGACACAGGTTCACTTCCTGAGTCAGGAAGATCCCCTGGAGAAGGAAATGGCAACCCACTCCAGTATTCTTGCCTTGGAAATGGACAGAGGAGCCTGGTGGGTTACAGTCCATGGGGTCCCAAAGAGCCGGACACAAATGAGTATGCATGCACTGGATCCCTGGATTCTCTCACATACACATATCTCTGTGTCTGTCATTAGGTCTCCTTCCCTGTCTTTGACCTTGACTGACCTACATTCCTCTTGTAAGCACCCTTGTGATTACACTGGGATACCTAGCAGACTCTCCTCCTCTCAATGTCTTAATCACATGTATAAAAGTCCCTTGGATCCTAGAAGGTAACAGTCATAGGTTCCAGGGATAAGGATGTGGATTCCAACATCTTTGGGAAGGGGGCAATATTCTGTCTACCAGAGTCACCGTTTCACCTCCACTTTTGAAAAACAGTTATCCTTAAACTCTGTAAACAGTTAAATAAACCATTCAAAGAGTAAAGGTAAAATAATGATATTTCAGACAAGAATCAATAACAGTCATAGACACTTGAGAGAACCTCTAAGGGCTTTGCCTCTGTAAGAATAAAACTGAATATGGAAGTAATAATTGAGAAGCAAGATGCAAAAGTTTTAAGAATGCATACATATGAATTAACATATAGTAAAAACAATGGCAAAATCTAATTCTAAAAGTCTGAAAAATGAGGTGACATACAAATAGTATAGAGGAAAGTGGGGTCCTGGTAATGATATGAGTTACAGCAACCCGGGGTCTCATGAACTATGGAATGGAGAAATGTTGATTAACTTCAGAAGTCACATGTTACCATTCTGAATACCCTCTAAAGAACACAAACATATGGCAAGATAGAGGGCAAAAGTGACCCAAAATATACAACAACCCTCAGACTAAAAAAAAAAAAAAAAGTACATGCACCTAACAACACAGCCTCAAAATATCTGAAAGAAGGGTTTTAATATACTTCTCCTAGAATCTGATAGGCAAAAAATTAGTAAGGATGTAGACTAGATGAACAATTCAATTAATAGGTTTGATCTAATTAGCATGTAGAGAGTTCTGTACCAACCAATAGAGTCTGCATTCCCTTCAATTTCATCTGAGTATTTACAAAAATTGACCAAATACTAAGCCACAAAGCTATTATCAAGAATATCAAATAATCAGGACTTCCCTGAGGGTCCAGTAGTTAAGAATCTGCCTTGCGACATAGGGGTCACAGGTTTGATGCCTGGTTGGGGAACTAAGATACCATCTGCTGCAGAGCAACTAAGCTTGGGTGTCACAACTAGAGTCTGTTGGCTGCAACCAAAGATACTGCATGCCACAACTAAGACTCGACACAGCCAAATAAATAAATATTTTTAAAAACCAAATAATCGATACCATTGCCACCAAGCAGAAATAGAAAGTGAGTCATATAGGTAAAAATAGAGTTTCTGCATGCTTGTGTGCTGTCGCTTCAGTCGTTTTGACTCTTCACGACCTTATGAACTGTAGCCTGCCATGCTCCTCTGTCCATGCGATTTTCCAGGCAAGAATACTGGAGTGGGTTGCCATGCTCTCTTCCCCAGGCTCTTCCCAATAGAGTTTCTAGTTCAGTTCAGTTCAGTTCAGTTGCTCAGTCACATCTGACTCTTCACGACCCCATGGACTGTATCATGCCAGGCTTCTCTGTCCATCAATAACTCCCGGAGCTTGCTCAAAGTCATGTCCATCGAGTCAGTGATGCTATCCAACCATTTCATCTCTGTCGTCCCCTTTTCCTCTTATTTTCAATCTTTCCCAGCATCAGGGTCTTTGCCAATGAGTCAGTTCTTCACATCAGGTGGCCAAAGTATTGGAGCTTCAGGTTCAGCATCAGCCCTTCCAATGAATATTCAGGACTGATTTCCTTTAGGATTGACTGATTGGATCTCCTTGCAGTCCAAGGGACTCTCAAGAGTCTTCTCCAACACCACAGTTCAAAAGCATCAATTCTTTGGTGCTCAGCTTTCTTTATAGTCCAACTCACACCCATACATGACTACTAGAAAAACCATAGCTTTGACTAGACGGATCTTTGTCAGCAAAGTAATGTTTTAAAAGTAAAAATACAAAGTAGCCACATTGAAAAATGTGAAAAAGAAATAAGTGAGATTAATTTTAACAGTATATTTTATTTTATCCAACATAACCAAATATTATTCCTTTCTCATACTAAATCCTAGAAATATGCTGCTGCTGCTGCTAAGTCGCTTCAGTCATATCCAACTCTGTGCAACCCCAGAGATGGCAGCCCACCAGGCTGCCCCGTCCCTGGGATTCTCCAGGCAAGAACACTGGAGTGGGTTGCCATTTCCTTCTCCAATGCATGAAAGTGAAAAGTGAAAGTGAAGTCGCTCAGTCGTGTCCGACTCCTAGTGACCCCATGGACTACAGCCTTCCAGGCTCCTCCATCCATGGGATTTGCCAGGCAAGAGTACTGGAGTGGGGTGCCGTTGCTGCTAAGTCACTTCAGTCGTGTCCGACTCTGTGTGACCCCATAACACGGCAGCCTACCAGGCTCCTCCGTCCCTGGGATTCTCCAGGCAAGAATACTGGAGTGGGTTGCCATTTCCTTCTCCAATGCATGCATGCATGCTAAGTCGCCATTCAGATCAGATCAGATCAGTCGCTCAGTCGTGTCCGACTCTTTGCGACCCCATGAACTGCAGCACGCCAGGCCTCCCTGTCCATCACCAGCTCCCGGAGGTCACTCAGACTCACATCCATCGAGTCAGTGATGCCATCCAGCCATCTCATCCTCTGTCGTCCCCTTCTCCTCCTGCCCCCAATCCCTCCCAGCATCAGAGTCTTCTCCAATGAGTCAACTCTTCGCATGAGGTGGCCAAAGTACTGGAGTTTCAGCTTTAGCATCATTCCTTCCAAAGAAATCCCAGGGCCGATCTCCTTCAGAATGGACTGGTTGGATCTCCTTGCAGTCCAAGGGACTCTCAAGAGTCTTCTCCAACACCACAGTTCAAAAGCATCAATTCTTCGGCACTCAGCCTTCTTCACAGTCCAGCTCTCACATCCATACATGACCACAGGAAAGACCATAGCCTTGACTAGGCAAACCTTTGTTGGCAAAGTGATGTCTCTGCTTTTGAATATGCTATCTAGGTTGGTTATAACTTTCCTTCCAAGGAGTAAGCGTCTTTTAATTTCATGGCTGCAGTCACAATCTGCAGTGATTTTGGAGCCCAGAAAAATAAAGTCTGACACTGTTTCCACTGTTTCTCCATCTATTTCCCATGGATTGATGGGACCAGATGCCATGATCTTCGTTTTCTGAATGTTGAGCTTTAAGCCAACCTTTTCACTCTCCACTTTCACTTTCATCAAGAGGCTTTTGAGTTCCTCTTCACTTTTTGCCATAAGGGTGGTATCATCTGCATATCTGAGGTTATTGATATTTCTCCCAGCAATCTAGATTCCAGCTTGTGTTTCTTCCAGTCCAGCATTTCTCATGATGTACTCTGCATATAAGTTAAATAAACATGGTGACAATATGCAGCCTTGACGTACTCCTTTTCCTATTTGGAACCAGTCTGTTATTCCATGACCAGTTCTAACTGTTGCTTCCTGACCTGCATACAGATTTCTCAAGAGGCAGATCAGGTGGTCTGGTATTCCCATCTCTTTCAGAATTTTCCACAGTTTATTGTGATCCACACCATCAAAGGTTTTGGCATAGTCAATAAAGCAGAAATAGATGTTTTTCTGGAACTCTCTTGCTTTTTCCATGATCCAGTGGATGTTGGCAATTTGATCTCTGGTTCCTCTGTCTTTTCTAAATCAAGCTTGAACATCAGGAAGTTCACGGTTCACATATTGCTGAAGCTGGGCTTGGAGAATTTTGAGCATTACTTTACTAGCGTGTGAGATGAGTGCAATTGTGCGGTAGTTTGAGCACTCTTTGGCATTGCCTTTCTTTGGGATTGGGATGAAAACTGACCTTTTCCAATCCTGTGGCCACTGCTGAGTTTTCCAAATTTGCTGGCATATTGGGTGCAGCACTTTCACAGCATCATCTTTCAGGATTTGGAATAGCTCCACTGGAATTCCATCACCTCCACTAGCTTTGTTCATAGTGATGCTTTCTAAGGCCCACTTGACTTCCCATTCCAGGATGTCTGGCTCTAGGTCAGTGATCATACCATCATGATTATCTGGGTCATGAAGCTCTTTTTTGTACAGTTCTTCTGTGTATTCTTGCCACCGCCTCTTAATATCTTCTGCTTCCGTTAGGTCCATACCATTTCTGTCCTTTATCGAGCCCATTTTTGCATGAAATGTTCCTTATCAATTTGGACTAGCCCCATTTTATGGGCTACTCAGCCACATGTCATCAATAACTATAGTAACAGAGCAGTACCTTGTCATATAGACCACACTCTACTAGCTCAGTGTAATACACTTAGAAATCGAATTCAAAGATAGTTTACATAATAACAAATCCTGATGTTTGGCAATGTTAGTAACAAATTTGAACAAATTAAAATCTAGACATTGGGAAAAAATTTAAATGTACTTCTAAATAATCCATGAGCAAAATGAAATGGAAAATGTGAAATATTTAGAACTGAACTAAAATGCAAATGTACACCAGAGTTTGGGGACAAAACTATCCACAGACAGGGGTGTAACTTATATGGAAACCTGGTATATGAGAGAAGTGGTATTTCAAGTTAATGGGTAAATAAATAGGCTGGTCATTCAGTGGTGCTGGACAATTGACTTTTCACATCGAGAAAACACATATGATTGGAATCTTGTCTCACACCATACACAGAAAATGAATTTTTGTTAGTAGAAAATATTTCCACTTGGAAAATAGGACAATCTTACCAAATGGTTTAAATTATCAATCAGGAATATTCCTCAGGATAGAAGAAATTATCTCTAGCCAAAACCTTTCAGTGATCACATTTTTATTTCCCACATGATGACGTGAGATTCAGCAGACAGATAAAAGGGTCATAATTTGTAGGTGAGTACCTATGTAGGATCTGTAAACAGACAACAAAGTCCTCAGTCTTAGAATCACCTGGAATTGAGGGTATGGTCTTGGGTAAGAAACAACCTTAGTTACTAAGTTCTGGTTTCCTCAGCTGCAAAATAGCAATCATACTAACAGAAATTTAAAGAGACCAAGTATACTAAGAGCCTGCTGCTTATGCTGCTGCTAAGGCACTTCAGTCGTGTCCGACTCTGTGCAACCCCATAGACGGCTGCCCACCAGGCTCCCCTATCCCTGGGATTCTCCAGGCAAGAACCCACTCCAGGAGTGGGTTGCCATTTCCTTCTCCAATGCATGAAAGTGAAAAGTGAAAGTGAAGTCGCTCAGTCATGTCTGACTCTTAGTGACCCCATGGACTACAGCCTACCAGGCTCCTCCATCCATGGGATTTTCCAGGCAAGAGGACTGGAGTGGGGTGCCATCGCCTTCTCTGATACTAAGAGCCTAGGAAATGATAATTCATGTACTATAAAGGGTAAGGCCTAGATTGTGTTGAGGGTGCCTGTCTAGTGCCCTGCACTCTCCTGCAGCTCTGTGAGGAGTGAGGAATGCTGTGGTGCAAAGTAGCACCTGGGGTACCCTGATGTGGAAGTGGAGGGCACAGGCTGTGAAGTTAAGCACACTTGCGTTTGAGTTCCAGGTCTACCTCTTATTAAGTGGTAGACTTCAGGCAGGTGACTCAACATCTCTAGCCTTTACAGTATTAGTATCTGTAAACAGGGTTAATTATAGTAGCCATGAATGAGTTAAGACTCTTAGATTCAGCAACAGATGCCACTCTGGCCAATGCAAGCAGAAAGGGATCGTGTTAAATCTATTGAGGAGTCAGAGACTCCTCAGACTGCAAAGCCAGGAGCCATGTTCAAAGTCATGCCTCAAACTGGTCCCGTGGAGATGCCACTGTGACACCAGTGCTGAGGCTGCTGATGCTGTTGGAGCTGGGGTGCTCCTGACCAGGATATGCTCCTTCACGTCATTCATTCTCTGGTCCAAGTCCAGAACATGTCCAGCCAGCTGATGGAGCCTAAGCCACCTGTCCCTATCCTAGCCGTATGGGAGGCTAAGAAAGCACATTTTAGCTTCCGTAAAGGGAGGAAGGGAATCTCTGACTCCTCCCAGACCTCAGGCTGGGAAACCCTCCAAGAGAAAGGGAGTTCAGACGCTGGTTGGCCACAGAGAATGTCCACTATACCTGTTTGAAAGATTATTGTGAAGATAAAATGAACTCATAAATATGAAACACTCAGCCTAGTGAGCAACAGAATTTCAGAGCTCAGCGCGGAAGTTTAATGGCAGAAAATAAGGGTCACAAGAGCATCTGTGGAAGAAAAGCAGAGCATATTCTGCCCAGGAAATGGGGTAGATGTGTTAGAAAGTTCTTATGTTCCTATCGGCCAAGTTAACAAATGTTTCCAGAGATTCTGAATTCTAAATTCACACATAAAATATGACAGAAGATCTTGAACAACAACAAACCAATGGAAGGTTGGGGAATAAGACAGAAAATCCTGTATTTGGTTTCCTTTGAGGGGGGACTCCTCTACAATGAGCCAACAGACAGAAATCCTATTTCCTCCATTTCCAGGTAGATTCGATGTTATGACCTTTGTGAACACAAGCAGCAAACATTCTCCTTATTCCAGAGAATTTCATTTTTACAACATAACTAACAAGATTTTTATGGAGCTATTTAAGCAAAAACATAAAATGCCTGTAATTGCTTTTTTTCTGTATGAAAGAATTCAATTTTTTAAAAAGCCACTTTTTCTACTTTATAATGAAGCAAGCATCACAGAAGTCTTGAAGACTCAGTGAATAATCAGGTGCATTTTTGCAATTTTTAGTGAAGTCCTTTCTGCCTTGACATAATTCTTCAGTTCTTATCTTATTTTATGCAAATTCTGGGACTGAGTTTTAGGTTAGACCATGAGCAGGTTCGAGGGAGAGAAACACAGGTTCTATTTTCCTGTTACTTCCCACAAAAGGTGGGCAGGGTCACACTGCTCCCTCACAATTTAGCAAATATCATTAGCTAAGCAGTCCGTGTGCTGCTCCCTTGGGACACTGGGGCAGCCGCCCCCCCAGCCCACCCCCCTGCCCCACCTCGTGCTATGAGAGCAACCAGCATTAAACAGTATTTATTAAATAGCCCTATGCATGGGGCAACAGGCTGTACTCCAGTAAGTAGAGCCTTTGCAGTCCACACCCTTTGGGAGCTTACAGTATCAAACAGGAAAATTTTCAGAGCCTGGAGGCGTGCTGGTGAGGTGTGGCACTAAAGCATTCATTCACATCACAGGGCCCAGGTTTTCTCCCAGCCAGCGGTTCACTCCATCTGGCTCCCTAGGCTCTAGGCTATCATTTAGAGGCAGCTAAGCCTCAGCTCACTTAAAAGGTCCATTATTAGAAGTCACTGCAAATCCCTGTGCTAAATCAGCCTTTGTACCAGAACCTCCGTAAGCCCTGTCACTTCCCTTCCTCAAAACCCACTGAGCGCCACATGGGTACAAGGTGAATGCCACCCCATCTCCTCTGTCTAGCCTGCTGCCAACCCAGGAGGCTGAGGCACCCCAGTGACCCTGGACGATGGCAGAGGCCAGCAGGTATGATGCAGCTCCCTCTACATATGTCTTAATATGCAGTGCAGAACATGCAAACGATCACACGAAGACAAAACTGATCTGACTCGTGGGCATCAGAGAAGGAGTCTGGAGAAGAGGGCATCTGAATTAGGTCTCGAGGTCAGGTGAGATCTTGATGGGCAAAGACCAGGGGGCAAGCATTGCAAACTTTGGATGGTCCTGGAAGAGCTGGGGAAATGATGGATTTGGCACCAGCCTATCAAATAATTCTTTCCCACATAAGGCATATTTAATTTACTTAAAAAAAAATCCTTGGGGACTTCCCTGGTGGTCCAGTGGGTAAGACTCTGCTCTCCTAATGCAGAGGCCCTGGGTTCAATCCCTGGTTAGGGAACTAGATCCAGCATGCCACAACTAAGAGTCTGCACACTGCAATGAAGATCCTGTGGGCTGCAACTAAGAGTCAAAATGGCCAAAATAAAAAAAATATTTTAAAAAATCCTTGGGTCTATAGGATGGAAGCAATATTGGGGTGTATGGGCTAGGAGTCACCTCTGGTCCCACCTCTTCCTACTACTACCATCCCTCCCTCTATTTCAGCTGGGGATGCTCCACTCCAGGAACACAAGAATGACAAGCAGAAGAACTGTCTCAACTCAAACTGCAGCAATGCCAGATGAAGGAAGAAGACTCTGGGGATCTTCCAGAAATACAAACTTATCTAGCCATTCCGCCCCTCTAGGTCACAGTCAGAGGACCAAAGACAAGGCATTCTCACACACTGTTGAACACATGTGATCATCATCATATCCTGTCTCGGGCATCAACCAAGACACTTTGTCTGCCAGGTGCCTGGCAGTAGCTCTGCAGGGAGAGAAACCAGTGCCAGTCTTATAGCCTCAGAGGGCAAATGGAGCTCCACGCTGACATAGCCCAGCCCCCTGCCTTGAGTCGAGGGAGCACACAAGTCATAAGACAGAGTTGAAAATGAAAAGTCTGTTTCTAACTCAGAGAGTTTCTTGAGCCGCATTTAGAAATAGATGTGTCCAGCCTGACACCGGATGCTTCTCTCTCTTGAGCCATCTCCCACCCAACATATCCCCCGACATTCTTCTAATTGATTTGGGATCACACATTCAAGAAGTACCTGTCTGTTCTACTCCACACTGCCAGAGTGATCAGGGGAAAGGTCTTTAACCAAGGCGTATTGTCTCAGGAGAGGAGGTATCTGCTTTGCATCAAATTCCTGTTTAGTTATATCCTACAATTTCCTCTGTCCTTGGTGATCTCAAATGAAAACATACAATCATAGATAACAGAAGTAAGCTATTATTACCTCTTTACTTTTTTCCAAAAGAAAAAGGAAAATGATGCCTTAGTCATTTCACAACCTCATATGCAAAACCAGCCAAGTTTGAAACAAAACATTTCAGCTACACGAATGGAGATGCCTTACATGTGAGAAAGGATTCATTGTTCACGTGGATGAGTTACTCAAGATTCTCCCTGATTTTGCTGGAAACTTGTAGTTTCCCCATGTACTCCTAAACCTCATCAAAAATGACTCACAATCTTTTTAACGTGGTCACTTATTAAAAGCAAATATGTTCTGCTTCTATCATGTAGTAACTGTATATTTGGACTATATTCATGCATGTTATTTACAAAAAATTGAATAGCATCATTATAAATGAAATTCCTTTGGAAGCTGAGAACTTGTACACTGTGATTTCATCTTTTTGTCTACAAATATGACCAGTTTTAAAGACTGTGTGACATTAAGTAAGGTGTTGTACAGAAATTGCTTGGGGATCATCTGATTAATAGCAACTAGCATTTGGGGTTTTGTTGCTTTTATTGTTATGGTTTTATTATAACTAGTTTGACTGAATTTGTTTCTTTAATTTATAAATTAGACAACTAGTAAAGCAACAAAGACAATAAGTTCTCCACCAATGAGTGTGTAATTCACATCTGTTATCCAAGATTTAAACTACCAAGATTTTTCTTCTTCTGAAAAAGAAATGGGTATGTACTTCTTCATCCAGCACAACAGGCAGAGAAGAAGATCTTTCATCATTTTTATATTATTAATGTGGAGCTTTCTAGCTATAACTAAATGACAATATAAGACACATGAATAGTCAAACTCATACATCTAATTTGCTTTAAGAGTTGGGTACCTACATGGCCTGAGTGAAAGAAAAGCTTAGGCTAAGATGATTCTTTGTTGGGAAACTAAAGGTTTTTTTTTCTTCATCATAAACATTACATACTTTACATACTTTTATCAGAAAGTGAAAGGAAAAACCACCCATAATACAAACACCCAAAGGGCAACAAATCACAAATATTGGTAAATTGTGTCCGATCTTTTCTCTGTTCATGGCTATTGGGTTGAATGTTGGTAGTCACACTGCATTTAGAATTTTACATTGTAATTAACAGGACGACCTGACAAATTCTCTAGCATTTCTTCTTTGAATATCTTATTTTAATGGTTGTATAATATTGTATTAAGCAAATAATTTATTTAGAAGTATTCAATTGTTTTCCTCTTTTAAATAAAATTGCACTGGACATCTTTGTGCATGATGTTTTTATCCTTCATTAGGATTCATTTTCGCTGGACGAATTTTCAGAAGTAAAAGTACAATACTGGTATGTTTTTCTCTTTATTCATAAGACTGTTAGAAGTCTATAATTATTTCATGTGAGTAGAAGTTCTGCCCCTGCCCTAGGGAGCACTCACTTGTCTGCCATAAGAGAAAAAATGATCTTGAGTTTGCAATAAATAACTTCATACTTTCAGAAGATTCCCTTATTAAGATGTCCCCATTTTTAGGAAAATCACATCTTGATATGATCGCACTGTTCTTTTTCAAAGTCAGGATTTCAACGTTTTGGAAATATCTAGGTCTTGATTCAATGCTTAGTGTAGAGAAGGGAACTCATTAAAGATTGGAAGGAAAAAAGAGCGACAGAGACAACTTCTTTTGGCACTATTAAAGTGTTATTTATGTGGCAGGACCAGACTAATTTTATTTTGTTTTTGCATCATTATGTCATACAGTCCCTGGAAGGGTGTGACACCAGGCTATGGGAACATCCCCCTGTGCACAGTTCACATCTGCTTGGCCATGTGAATATCACTGTGCCAGGAGCCCAGGATGTCAGTTTGCAGCACAGAAATCATGCTGTCGAGATTTAGTTCCTGAGCAACTGGAAGAGAGATTCCAGAGGGCCAAGTTCAAGAATGACTTAGAAATTATAGACCAGATCACACAACTGTCATAAAGCTATCATCAGTTAATAAAATAGGGTTTTCTTTTCATTAAAAAAAAAAAAAAATTGGCTTTTATTCCCCCCTAAAAAAAAATATTGATGTTGGAGGCCTTTGGAACTTTGTCTGACCTTCTTTCTGCTGACTTTTTCATTTCCTGTTTCTTTTTTTTTTTTTTTCTTTTTTGCATAGAGTGGAGAGCTCTGAAACAAACTCCCAATGTGTTGAAAACAAACACACATTCCCTAAAAATAGTTGAGCTTCAATATTTTCGCTCCCAGAGCCCTACTATTAGAATATAGGGTCTACTGCTTCTGTGAACAAAAATGCAGTTGCCCTCCCCTTCCACTCCCCTCCTTTGCTCCCATAGAAAGTGGGTTGTACAGATATTTGTAGGAAGAAGTCCAAGAACAAGCATGAGAATATTCTGAATGAAAAGCTAATCTCCAGTAAAGATAAATTTAAGTGTCTATAAAATGTTTCACAGATGAGCTTGGTTTAAATACAAATCCTTATTCATAGCTCCACAGGGGGTAAAGGAGGGTACAAATAAGCCAGAATAGAGAATCACACATGCTCACTCCAGTTCTGCAGTGTGCCAAGTTATCCAGTAGCAATATGGCATTGTAGGGCCTTCTCTGAGGCACTGAGAAAGTGCTTCTCAAGTAGCCATATATGCGAATTAAGTCACTTCAGTCATGTCTGACTCTTTGCGACGCTATGGACTGTAGTTCACCAGGCTCCTCTGTCCATGGGGTTCTCCAGGTAAGAATACTGGAGTGGGTTGCTATTTCCTCCTCCAGGGGGTCTTCCTGACCCAGAGATCAAACCCATACCCCAAATGTCTCCTGCCCTGGCAGGTGGGTTCTTAACCACTCAAGTAGCCAGGCCCCTGCCCAGCACTGGGAACAGAGTAACCAATATGGCAGACACCATCAGCACCTTGTGGACATTCCAGACATTGAGAGGCACAAAACCCAGGCTGGGGAGGAGCTGGACAGGTGCTGTGGTGAGATCCCAGAACAACGGATCAAACCTTTTCGGGGCAGGGCCCAGACCTGGAGCTTGCCGTGCAGCGAGCCAGGTGGAAAGAGAGGCAGGGAAGAACATTCCATGTCCAGCACTCATGTATTTGGAGACTTCAGGCCTGGTTTACTGCAGGCAGAGAGGAGACTGCCCAGGGTGTGTGAGAAAAAGGAAGAGGGGGATTAGAGAAGTTGCAGAGAAGGGCAGGGATGATATCATGCAAAAGCCCCCAAGATTGTGAGAGACATTTGAACTTGATCCCAAGGGCAATAGGAAGCAACTAAGTGGCGAGGCAACCTAAGCAGATTTGCACATCAGGCCTGAGAGTATTTTGAAATAGTAGGTTAGGCTTTTTTTTTCTGTCCAGCATTTTCTTCTTTTCCTTTTTAAACAAATATCTAGTTGTGCTTTCCATATTTGGACACACCGTGCAAGAATTTCTGCTTTCAGTTTTAAACTCTAAGCACTTCAGGAACTTGGAGATCTGCAGACGAAGTAGGAAGAGGTCTAGGCAGAAGGAGGATGGAGGTAGGGGCTTCCTTGCAGGCTAGAAGAACAGATTCCTTGGGAGTTGGGGAAGAAGAGAG
Organism: Tragelaphus eurycerus; assembly: GCA_935064755.1. Taxonomy (NCBI): domain Eukaryota; kingdom Metazoa; phylum Chordata; class Mammalia; order Artiodactyla; family Bovidae; genus Tragelaphus; species Tragelaphus eurycerus. Next base: position 1,338,413 of record CAKXYN010000080.1, read on the forward strand.
TGATCAGAAGGTTCTGGAATGGTGGGTGTGTGGGAACAACCTGTCAGCAGTAGTGAGACCCCAGGGAACTTTCAAAAAACAGGAATGTGGGTGTTGGTCATCCCTAAGGGGACACTTGTTGAATGTCCCTCAATCTTGATCATACAAGAGCCTGGAAGCCTGACACAATTCCAGGGAGCCAGATAAGATCAGATCAGTCGCTCAGTCCTGTCCAACTCTTTGCGACCCCATGAACCGCAGCACGCCAGGCCTCCCTGTCCATCACCAGCTCCCGGAGGTCACCCAGACTCACACCCATCAAGTCAGTGATGCCATCCAGCCATCTCATCCTCTGTCGTCCCCTTCTCCTCCTGCCCCCAATCCCTCCCAGCATCAGAGTCTTCTCCAGTGAGTTAACTCTTCCCATGAGGTGGCCAAAATATTGGAGTTTCAGCTTTAGCATCATTCCTTCCAAAGAAATTCCAGGATTGATCTCCTTCAGAATGGACTGGGTGGATATTCTTGCAGTCCAAGGGACTCTCAAGAGTCTTCTCCAACACCACAGTTCAAAAGCATCAATTCTTCGGCGCTCAGCCTTCCTCAGAGTCCAGCTCTCACATCCATACATGACCACAGGAAAGACCATAGCCTTGACTAGGCGAACCTTTGTTGGTAAAGTAATGTCTCTGCTTTTGAATATGCTATCTAGGTTGGTCATAACTTTCCTTCCAAGGAGTACGTCAAGGCTGCATATTGTCACCATGTTTATTTAACTTATATGCAGAGTACATCATGAGAAATGCTGGACTGGAGGAAACACAAGTTGGAATCAAGATTGCTGGGAGAAATATCAATAACCTCAGATATGCAGATGACACGACTCTTATGGCAGAAAGTGAAGAGGAACTCAAAAGCCTCTTGATGAAAGTGAAAGTGGAGAGTGAAAAGGTTGGCTTAAAGCTCAACATTCAGAAAACGAAGATCATGGCATCTGGTCCCATCACTACATGGGAAATAGATGGGAAAACAGTGGAAACAGTGTCAGACTTTGTTTTTCTGGGCTCCAAAATCACTGCAGATGGTGACTGCAGCCATGAAATTAAAAGACGCTTGCTCCTTGGAAGGAAAGTTATGACCAACCTAGATAGCATATTCAAAAGCAGAGACATTACTTTACCAACAAAGGTTCCCCTAGTCAAGGCTATGGTCTTTCCTGTGGTCATGTATGGATGTGAGAGCTGGACTGTGAAGAAGGGTGAGCGCCGAAGAATTGATGCTTTTGAACTGTGGTGTTGGAGAAGACTCTTGAGAGTCCCTTGGACTGCAAGAAGATCCAACCAGTCCATTCTGAAGGAGATCAATCCTGGAATTTCTTTAGAAGGAATGATGCTAAAGCTGAAACTCCAGTATTTTGGCCACCTCATGGGAAGAGTTGACTCACTGGAGAAGACTCTGATGCTGGGAGGGATTGAGGGCAGGAGGAGAAGGGGACGACAGAGGATGAGATGGCTGGATGGCATCACTGACTTGATGGGTGTGAGTCTGGGTGACCTCCGGGAGCTGGTGATGGACAGGGAGGCCTGGCGTGCTGCGGTTCATGGGGTCGCAAAGAGTCGGACACGACTGAGCGACTGATCTGATCTGATCTGATTTGATCTAGGTTGGTCATAACTTTCCTTCCAAGGAGTAAGCGTCTTTTAATTTCATGGCTGCAGTCACCATCTGCAGTGATTTTGGAGCCCAGAAAAATAAAGTCTGACACTGTTTCCACTGTTTCTCCATCTATTTCCCATGTAGTGATGCGACCATATGCCATGATCTTCGTTTTCTGAATGTTGAGCTTTAAGCCAACCTTTTCACTCTCCACTTTCACTTTCATCAAGAGGCTTTTTAGCCCCTCTTCACTTTTTGCCATAAGAGTCGTGTCATCTGCATATCTGAGGTTATTGATATTTCTCCCAGCAATCTTGATTCCAACTTGTGTTTCTTCCAGTCCAGCATTTCTCATGATGTACTCTGCATATAAGTTAAATAAACATGGGTGACAATATGGAGCCTTGACGTACTCCTTTTCCTATTTGGAACCAGTCTGTTGTTCCATGACCAGTTCTAACTGTTGCTTCCTGACCTGCATACAGATTTCTCAAGAGGCAGATCAGGTGGTCTGGTATTCCTATCTCTTTCAGAATTTTCCATAGTTTATTGTGATCTACACAGTCAAAGGCTTTGGCATAGTCAATAAAGCAGAAATAGATGTTTTTCTGGAACTCTCTTGCTTTTTCCATGATCCAGCGGATGTTGGCAATTTGATCTCTGGTTCCTCTGCCTTTTCTAAAACCAGCTTGAACATCAGGAAGTTGATGGTTCACATATTGCTGAAGCCTGGCTTGGAGAATTTTGAGCATTACTTTACTAGCGTGTGAGATGAGTACAATTGTTCGGTAGTTGTTCGGTAGTCATGGTGGAGAGATATGACAGGGTGTGGTCCGCTGGAGAAGGGAATGGCAAACCACTTCAGTATTCTTGCCTTGAGAACCCCATGAACAGTATGAAAAGACAAAATGATGGGATAATGAAAGAGAAACTTCCAAGGTCAGTAGGGGCCCAATATGCTACTGGAGATCAGTGGAGAAATAACTCCAGAAAGAATGAAGGGATGGAGCCAAAGCAAAAAGAATACCCAGCTGTGGATGTGTCTGGTGATAGAAGCAAAGTCCGATGCTGTAAAGAGCAATATTGCATAGGAACCTGGAATGTCAGGTCCATGAATCAAGGCAAATTGGAAGTGGTCAAACAAGAGATGGCAAGAGTGAATGTCGATATTCTAGGAATTAGCAAACTAAAATGGACTGGAATGGGTGAATTTATCTCAGATGACCATTATATCTACTACTGTGGGCAGGAATCCCTCAGAAGAAATGGAGTGGACATCATGGTCAACAAAAGAGTCCGAAATGCAGTACTTGGATGCAATCTCAAAAATGACAGAATGATCTCTGTTTGTTTCCAAGGCAAACCATTCAATGTCACAGTGATCCAAATCTATGCCCCAACCAGTAACGCTGAAGAAGCTGAAGTTGAACGGTTCTATGAAAACCTACAAGACCTTTTAGAACCAACACCCAAAAAAGATGTCCTTTTCATTCTAGGGGACTGGAATGCAAAAGTAGGAAGTCAAGAAACACCTGGAGTAACAGGCAAATTTGGCCTTGGAACACGGAATGAAGCAGGGCAAAGACTAACAGAGTTTTGCCAAGAAAATGCACTGGTCATAGCAAATACCCTCTTCCAACAACACAAGAGAAGACTCTATACATGGACATCACCAGATGGTCAACACCGAAATCAGATCGATTATATTCTTTGCAGTCAAAGATGGAGAAGCTCTATACAATCAGCAAAAACAAGACCAGGAGCTGACTGTGGCTCAGACCATGAACTCCTTATTGCCAAATTCAGACTGAAATTGAAGAAAGTAGGGAAAACTACTAGACCATTCAGGTATGACCTAAATCAAATCCCTTATGATTATACAGTGGAAGTGAGAAATAGATTTAAGGGCCTAGATGTGATAGATAGAGTGCCTGATGAACTATGGAATGAGGTTCGTGACATTGTACAGGAGACAGGGATCAAGACCATCCCCATGGAAAAGAAATGCAAAAAAGCAAAATGGCTGTCTGGGGAGGCCTTACAAATAGCTGTGAAAGAAGAGAAGTGAAAAGCAAAGGAGAAAAGGAAAGATACAAACATCTAAATGCAGAGTTCCAAAGAATAGCAAGAAGAGATAAGAAAGCCTTCTTCAGTGATCGATGCAAAGAAATAGAGGAAAACAACAGAATGGGAAAGACTAGGGATCTCTTCAAGAAAATCAGAGATACCAAAGGAACATTTCATGCAAAGATGGGCACGATAAAGGACAAAAATGGTATGGACCTAACAGAAGCAGAAGATATTAAGAAGAGGTGGCAAGAATACACAGAAGAACTGTACAAAAAAGAGCTTCACCACCCAGATAATCATGATGGTGTGATCACTGACCTAGAGCCAGACATCTTGGAATGTGAAGTCAAGTGGGCCTTAGAAAGCATCACTACGAACAAAGCTAGTGGAGGTGATGGAATTCCAGTGGAGCTATTCCAAATCCTGAAAGATGATGCTGTGAAAGTGCTGCACTCAATATGCCAGCAAATTTGGAAAACTCAGCAGTGGCCACAAGATTGGAAAAGGTCAGTTTTTATCCCAATCCCAAAGAAAGGCAATGCCAAAGAATGCTCAAACTACCAGGGAGCCGAGGAAACCGTATAAAAGACCCTGATGATGGGAAAGATTGAAGGCAAAAGGAGAAGAGGGCAGCAGAGGATGAGATGGTTGGATAGCATCACCAACTCAACGGACATGAATCTGAGCAAACTTTGGGAGATAATGAAGGACAGGGAAGCCTAGCATGCTGAAGGCCATGGGTTGCAAAGAGTCAGATCCAACTTAGTGACTGAACAACAATGACAGAGAAATCTCAATACCTGGGGATAGCATTTCTATCAGCCTGGAAGGACTGACCTTTGAAATTGAGAGGGGTGATCCATGAAAAATAAAGTCCTGTGATATATCTTATACAGCTGATGTTATGGACCCATGATTCATACCATTTGTGCATATTGAAAGGCTTCGTGTGAAAAAATGGATCCAAATGAGGCAGGTGAAAGATAACAGTGTCCTATATTGGAGTGATAAGAGTGAAAATGAAAAGAAGTGGATGGATTTGCAAAATATTTAGGAAATAGAAGAGCAAGTACTTGGTAATGTGTCAGATGTAGCAGTGAGTGAGATGGAGGATTCAAGGATAACTCCCATGTTTCAGGCCCCCAAATTAGGTGGGTGGTTGAATAATATATGAATTTATTTCCTTCAGTGACTGACTACAGTGGGGCTGAAGAAGGTCACTTGGAGATTTTACTGGGATGATGTGCAGTGGTCAGATATGGAGGATGTAAGATTTTACCAACAGTGCAGGAACAAAGCAGTTCAGTTCAGTTCAGTTCAGTCGCTCAGTCGTGTCTGACCCCATGAATTGCAGCACGCCAGGCCTCCCTGTCCATCACCAACTCCCGGAGTTCACTCAGACTCATGTCCATCGAGTCAGTGAGGCCATCCAGCCATCTCATCCTCTGGCGTCCCCTTCTCCTCCTGCCCCCAATCCCTCCCAGCATCAGAGTCTTTTCCAATGAGTCAACTCTTCACATGAGGTGGCCAAAGTACTGGAGTTTCAGCTTTAGCATCATTCCTTCCAAAGAAATCCCAGGGCTGATCTCCTTCAGAATGGACTGGTTGGATCTCCTTGCAGTCCAAGGGACTCTCAAGAGTCTTCTCCAACACCACAGTTCAAAAGCATCAATTCTTCGGCGCTCAGCCTTCTTCACAGTCCAGCTCTCACATGACCACAGGAAAAACCATGGCCTTGACTAGACGGACCGTTGTTGGCAGAGTAATGTCTCTGCTTTTGAATATGCTATCTAGGTTGGTTATAACTTTCCTTCCAAGGAGTAAGCCTCTTTTAATTTCATGGCTGCAATCACCATCTGCAGTGATTTTGGAGCCCAAAAAAATAAAGTCTGACACTGTTTCCACTGTTTCCCTATCTATTTCCCATGGATTGATGGGACCAGATGCCATGATCTTTGCTTTCTGAATGTTGAGCTTTAAGCCAACTTTTTCGCTCTCCACTTTCATTTTCATCAAGAGGCTTTTTAGTTCCTCTTCACTTTCTGCCATAAGGGTGGTATCATCTGCATATCTGAGGTTATTGATATTTCTCCCAGCAATCTTGATTCCAGCTTGTGCTTCTTCCAGCCCAGTGTTTCTCATGATGTACTCTGCATATAAGTTAAACAAGCAGAGTGACAATATACAGCCTTGACGTACTCCTTTTCCTATTTGGAACCAGTCTGTTGTTCCATGTCCAGTTCTAACTGTTGCTTCCTGACCTGCATACAGATTTCTCAAGAGGCAGATCAGGTGGTCTGGTATTCCCATCTCTTTCAGAATTTTCCACAGTTTATTGTGATCCACACAGTCAAAGGCTTTGGCACAGTCAATAAAGCAGAAATAGATGTTTTTCTGGAACTCTCTTGCTTTTTCCATGATCCAGCAGATGTTGGCAATTTGATCTCTGGTTCCTCTGCTTTTTCTAAAACCAGCTTGAACATCAGGAAGTTCACGGTTCACATATTGCTGAAGCCGGGCTTGGAGAATTTTGAGCATTACTTTACTAGCATGTGAGATGAGTGTAATTGTGTGGTAGTTTGAGCATTCTTTGGCATTGCCTTTCTTTGGGATTGGAATGAAAACTGACCTTTTCCAGTCCGGTGGCCACTGCTGAGTTTTCCAAATTTGCTGGCATATTGAGTGCAGCACCTTCACAGCATCATCTTTCAGGATTTGGAATAGCTCAACTGAAATTCCATCACCTCCGCTAGCTTTGTTCGTAGTGATGCTTTCTAAGGCCCACTTGACTTTACATTGCAGGATGTCTGGCTCTAGGTCAGTGATCACACCATCGTGATTATCTGGGTTGTGAAGATCTTTTTTGTAGTAAATGCCCCCAAAGGCAGAAAACGTAGTTATCAACTAAGAAGAGATCATCGCAGAGATCCACACATTGCTGGAGACATCAGTCATCAAAACCCTTTCTGTCCACTGTCTCAAATACAGAAAATGAGATGCAAGTGTTGAAAGAGGACCCAGGAGTCCTCTGGTTGGATATGTTCCCTAAAACATGAATCTTCTCTTGGAGGATTTTGACAGAAGCCTCTGTTTCTGCACTCCCAGTGCCCCAGCATTTGTAATTTTCAAGCAAGACCACATTTGGGAGTCATCTTTAATTATAAGAAACTTCTCCTTACTTTACATGGAAAACTGCCTCATTTACCCACTGCTCCCAGTTTTGCCCTCTGGAGCTACACAGAATAATCCAACGCCTCTCCCACATGACATTTGAAAGCTCTTCTCGTGTTTTCTCTAAGTCTTCTTTACTCCAGGCTAAAACTATATATCATTTCCTTCATTTGTTATTTTCAACGGACGTGTAGTAACAGAAAGAGCAACAATATTTATTGTGTGTTGAGATTGTGGGAAGGGGTTGGAATGTCTTCTCTGCTGTAGTACGATGTCTTTGCCCTCTGCCTCCTGAATAGAGAGGATTCTGAAGACCAAGAGGTGGCTGGAGACAAAGAAAATTGTGGGAGCCTGGGTACCTGTTCATGGATGGGCACTGCACTGTGACACTTGCATTAGACCATGATGTGATTAAGAAATAAATTTTCCTGTAATAAGCCATTGAGAATGTGAGGTTTCTCTGTTAACAGCAGCCAGTGTAACCTTAAGTAATATAGAGATTTATAGTAGAAGTCAGATGTATGTAGCAATGGCTTAATGGCTAATTCTACAAGTTCTAGAAATTGTAGAAAGGGTCAGAGTGATGGTACATGTTGGCTACTAACTGGATTTAGTAAGGTTTTATAAGAAAGAAATAAGCTCAGGAAAGAATTGGCCAATTTCCAAGAAAGATTGAAATGACCAGAGAAAGTCCAAAGACCTTACAAAGTTGGAAAGGTCAATTACTTCTGGATCCCAAAGGTTAAGAGATGAAATTGGAAGAATGATTTAGGGATAAGACTTCTCAGTTGAACAAAGTGACTCAGCCCTGCAGCAAAAATCAGATTAAAGGTATATTACCCTACATAGGGACAGAGGAGCCTGGTGGGCTACAGTCCATAGAACTGCAAAGAGTCAGACATGACTGATACACTGACCTCAGAGAAGCTGCCATTTAACTAACAGAGAGGCACAGAGACAAGAAAGCAAAGAAATACAAATGTTGGAGAATAATATCTAAGAAGGAATTTTGTGTACAGTTTCTAGCACAAGGAATTAATAGAAGCAAATAGATCAGAAGCCTTCTAAGTTCCTGAGAATATTCTATTGCCAAAGAAACCCTGAGTTAAACCAAAACACAAAATCTCTTTTGATTGTTTAAATGATAAGTGTCCTTCAGGCTCCTGAACTTACACCATCAGAAACCTGAACAGACTGAAAATGATGCTCCTCAATATACAGCTTACATGTCCTTATGGAAGATTATGGGGGAATGTTCAGAGGGTGGAGCCAGATGTTCAGGTGGAAGACAATGGACAGAGGATTTCCCATAGCAAACAGGACTCTGAGGAGCCTCTTCATAGGGTTATGTGTTTCAGACATGAAAGAAAGGGTTATGTGTTTCAGAGCTCTTAGATTCTAAGCTAGAGTCTATAATTGGATGGGATTCGGAGTTCTCTCCTTTGGGAAAGAGACGGTGTGGAGGAAGAAAAAAGTGTGTAACTGGCAACCAGAATACTGGACTGTAACAGAGACTGCTATGTGTTCACCAAAACCCATTTCTTTTCTTCCCAGGCACTTGCATTTTGTACGCTTCCCAGAATCCCTTCTTTTAGGTATGGCCACAGGATTGAATTCTTGACAAGTGGAAATGATTTGTCACTTGCCTGCTGATGAGGTTAGGAGAAAGTAGTCTCTTACCTCATTTGCAGGTACAGCCATAAGACAGAAGGATCTTGAGTCCCTAAATGATGTCATGGAAGGCCATCTGAGGAGCATACACACTGGATTGTGATAGGGCAAGAAATAAATTTCAATTCTGACTGAGTCACTGAGAAGTCAAGAGTTTTTTTCTGTTCCAGCAGTAGGTCTTACCTTAATAAATACAATGCACTATCTCACTTAATATCCATTTTATAGAAGAAGAAACTAGAGAAGTTAAGTAACGTGTTAAGGACAACTCGTTTAGTAAGAGGGACATTCCATACTAGGATTTAAGTTTATCTGGTCTCAAAGCCCATGCTTTTCATCAATATGCTTCACTCTTTTCCAGGAGAGTGGGGTTCTAGATCCTATACCCCCTGGCTCACAATCCCTGGATTGCTCATATTTTTTCAGAACTGAGCACAATAATTTACATAATAATTTAGGGGGATACGACTTAAATTACTTCTCTCTTCTGGAATCATCATCTGTAAATGAAGCCTAGGATCCCTCTAATTATGTTAGTGGCCAAGCCTCATCCTAGGACCACTGACTTTAATCAACCAACACTCCTAGACCTTCTCACCACTGCCAAGCCTCAGCCCCAGCTGGAACTTAAATAATTACTTTTAATCTAAGGGCAGATTTTAGAATCCATTCTGTTCAATTGCTCCTTGATAAGCTCAGCCCAGTGTTCTAGCCTGTCCACATATTTCTCATCCAGATGACTAGCCCATCTGGGACTAGCCCGCACTGGGATGGAATCAGCCCTGTGGGAGGGGCAGTATCTTAGGATTCATACGGCGATGTGTCATTGTGCAAAAGTCTTTCTGGGCTGCCTTCCTTCAATCTTTTCCTTTAGAGATGAGAAAAGTAAGTTTTAGAGAGGTTAACAGTGCACAGTAAGTGGAGCCCATCATCAGCCCTAATCACTGAGTGATCTGAGTTGATACTTGACTTTTTCCTCTGAAAATGAAAGAGAACGAATATGTACTAAGCACAAACTTTGTGTAAGGTGCTTTACTTACTCCATCACCCTTAATTGTTACAATGATCCATGGCATAGTGAAACTTAGAATCATTTAAAGAAATTTTAAACATGAAACAGAATTATTTGGGGAGACTCTCAATGTACTAAAAGAGTCTATATAAATAAATAATGGGGGCAGAAAAAAGTCACCAGTAGATACCCTGAGTCCAAGCTAGCTAGAGTGTGATTCTATGAAAGCGGAGATTTTTTTTCTCCTGAGCACTGCCTGGCACAAAGTGCCCAGTACTGTTTGCTAAAATGCATACATCACTGTGAACCTTAATGGGCACACTAAGCTCTTCCTGAGACCAAAGTTTCACTCACACAAGTATTTATCAGGCACCTACTACATACGATACACTTTTGAGGGGGGAGGCATGGCTTAGGGAAACAAGAAATACTCCAAATAACACACACGTAGTCACTCTCTCTCCCCTCCCCTCTCTCTTTCTCTCTCTCATCCTGTCAATAAGCAGATATTGACTCTCCCGGACTAATTTCCTTGGGAGTTGTGGAGGTGAGCTATACCCAGGCCAGCAGCATCTCGAAGTAGATGTGCAGATTCCTGTTCAAGAAGCCCTGCATGTAAACCCAAGGCAAACACCCAGACTTAACATGGTGTCGGGTGTTGATCCTCTTAAATCAACACTGGCAGATGTCCCGCTAGACTGGAACAACTTAAGCATAACCATACTAGGGAGTGGGTAGGAAGACAATCCAGCCAGCCAGCCTCTCTCAATGCCATGGAATGTGCGAGTTCTCCAAAGTTCCCCTGAAACAGACACTAGGCGATGGATTCCACATACACCAGGTGGGGAGCCTTGTCTGACTCCACTAAATGGCAGCTCCTGTCTGTCGGGATTTTCCTCCACCCTGCTCCTACCTGTGTCCTTTCTTGTTCTGCTCTAGTCTCCTCCTCCCCCCTGATCCCCACCATTCTACTTCCTCCCTTCTGAGTCTCTTTTTCTCTTCTCTTTTCTCCTTCCCTCTCTCCCTCTTTTCCCTCCCGCCTTCCTTATTTCTCTTCTATATCTACATTTTTAAATATCTTTTCTATCACACTATTCTTTATCAGTCTCTCTCTAGAAGACACTGGAATTTAGAAGCTCCAAAGAGAAGTTAAATACCTCCTTGTCCTTGCCTTGGAGTCTGAGATTAAAGCTGGCAGGGAAAACTCAGAATGCGATTTTTAGCAGCAGCCATTCACAGGCTACATCATACTTCCTGCTCACAAATCTACCAGCTGAGCTATTCACATGCTGTCATTTCAGGCAAAATTGTTTATGCATCACATAATGCTGGTCTATGTTGTGTCTGTTCGAGCCCTGGCCAGGGCTCTGTCCTGGATTGGATAGCTGGACCCAGACACATGGTCCACACAAAACATGAGCGATCCATATTTGGTCATGAGTATGCCTTAAACACAAATCGAGTTTGGCACAACCAGAGCTCTGGAAATCCAGCCCACAGATCAAGTCACACATCAGGGAAAATCAAAACAGAATTAAGTTGGCCACTTTTTCTTTGCACAGACACGAGAGGTATTTTGAGTTAAGTCTGTGAAACCTTGTTTTTCATGTTCAAGTCAGCCTTTGGGCATGGCCAAATGTTATCAGTGCCCTTTTTTTATTTAACTTTTTCCCATACACAAGTGAAGGAGGCCTAGAGGCAGACCCAAAGCATAGATCCAAAGGCAGTCCATGATCAAATTGTACTTTCTTTCCTAAAGAGTTCTGGGATCACTGGATAAACATCCGCATGCCCAGGACAGTTACATATGTTCCTGCTCAGTGGATGGGGGATAAACAGTCTAGTCTGTGATTCTCAGAAGTGAAAAGACAAAGCATTAAATCTCAGACTAGAACACAGATTATTGACTCCCCATTGTCCCTGGCCTGGCCTTCCATGGGCCTTGCAATCTGGAAAAATTTTGGACTTATCCTTCACGATTCTTCTCTGTCCGTTAGTCGCTCCGTCGTGTCCGACTGTTTATGATCCCATGGACTGTAGCCCGATAGGCTCCATGGAATTCTCCAGACAAGAAAATTGGAGTGGGCTGCCATTCCCTTCTCCAGGGGATCTTCCTAACCCTGGGATCAAACCCAGGTCTCCTGCATTGTAGGCAGATTCTTTAGCATCTGAGCCACCAGAGAAGGAATTCAATAGGAACTCAAAAATTTTAGTCCCATCGATTAATTCTTTGTTGGCCTAATTTTCTTTCTTTCTAGGTCTTAGCTAATGTGATCCTTTCTCTTTCTACTTTCAACATTTCCCAACTGTAATCATCCTCAAGTCCTAGGTCAAATGTTAGTTCCAAATGGAAGCAATCACTCCTCTCTCTAACCATGGAGCTCCTTCAGTTCAGCTCAGTTCAGTCACTCAGTCAGGTCTGACTCCTTGTGACCCCATAGACTGCAGCACACCAGGCTTCCCTGTCCACCACCAACTCTGGGAGCCTACTCAAACTCACGTCCATTGAGTTGGTGATGCCATCCAACCATCTCATCCTCTGTTGTCCCCTTCTCCTCCTGCCTTCAATCATTCCCAGCATCAGGGTCTTTTCAAATGAGTCAGTTCTTCACATTAGGTGGTCAAAGTATTGGAGTTTCAGCTTCAACATCAGTCCTTCCAATGAATATTCAGGACTGCTTTCCTTTAGGATGGACTGGTTGGATTTTCTTGCTGTCCAAGGGACTCTCAAGAGTCTTTTCCAACACAACAGTTCAAAAGAATCAATTCTTCAGCACTCAGCTTTCTTTATAGTCCAACTCTCACATCCATACATGACTACTGGTAAAACCATAGCTTTGACTAGACGGACCTTTGTTTGCAAAGTAATGTCTCTGCCTTTTAATATGCTGTCTAGGTTGGTGATAGCTTTTCTTCCAAGGAGCCAGCATCTTTTAATTTCATGGCTGAAGTCACCATCTGCAGTGATTTTGGAGCCCCCAAAATGAAGTCTGTCATTGTTTCCATTTTTTCCCCACCTATTTGCCATTAAGTATAGCACCTTAAGACTCTTTAAAGATGCTTGTCATTTTCTCCTGTGTCCAATTGTAACCTTAGAGAGAATTTCGGTGTCACTAGAGGGAGTGCTAGACAAAAAGAATGGAAAACTCCAGGACCTGCCAGTGAGTCTGGTTCTAGAGATAGGAGTTTGTGTTTCTTGGTGCTCCCAACATCCCACTCCACTCCAGCAACTACCCTGTACCACCCTTTTGTAAAACATATTTTTTTTTTCCTTATTAGTAGTTTGGAAGGTAAGAGAGCCAATTGCTGAAACTAGGAAGAAAACAAAAACAGCAGCATCTCAGGAGTGAAACTATAGGAAAGTTTTCCCCCTACCACATGTTCAATGTGAGGGCTTCCAAGTGACCAATTTAGAAAAGTAAATGATTTAGGTGGGGGAGAGAAGTACTCCCCTCCCCCATCACATCCCCATTTATGCCAACGGGGTCCCTCAGGATGGGGCTGGTGATGCCAGAGAGACCAACCATGGGATTCAAGGGTTGGGACTTTGAGGCACGTGATGTCAGCACCATCTATGAGGATGGGGACTGAAACTAGCCTGTGTGGACAATGATTCACTCATTCATACCTGCATAACAGAATCCCAATAAAAACTCTGGGCACTGAAGCTGAGTGAGTGTCCCTGGTTGTACTAAATCAACGAGCCAGGAGGGTGATGCTCACTGAGAGTACAGAAGCTTTGTGTTTGGGAACCTCCCAGACCTCATCCTGCGTGACTTTTCTTTCTGATTCTGATATGTACCCTTTCACTATATAAAACTGTAATCATGAGTAAAGCACTTTTCTCGGTTCTGTGAGTCATCCCAGCAGTCTTATCTGCTTGTGGGATGAAGACAAGATGTCTTAAGACTAATTCTATTACTTTCACCAATTTTAACAAGATTAAAATTTTATAAAAAGTCATATGCCTTGTATGCCCAGGTTAAAAAGAGAGTGGAAATATATGCATCCATATAAACATTAATAGTTGGGACTTTCCTGGTAGTCTGGTGGTAAAGAACCCACCTTCCAATGTAGGGGACACAGGCTCGATCCCTAGTTGGGGAACTAAGATCCCACAGGCTGCAGAGCATCTAAGCCTGCCCACCACAACTACTGAGCCTGCACACTAGACAGCCTGCTCTTCAACTGGAGAAGCTCCAGCATGCCACAACTAAAACAAGACCATGCACAGCGCTGACGAAGAGTCCACACCACAACAAAGACCCAGTGCAGCCAAAACAAATAAACAACTATACATGAAAAAATAATAAAAATTCAACTGTCAAAAAAAATTAACGATAGTTATTTCTGAGCAGAAGAGATGGAATTTTCTAAAATATATATTACTTTTTGTTTGCTAGTTCATTTGTTTACATTATATTTTGCGACCCCATGAACTGTCTCTCCCAGATTCCTCTGTCCATGGAATTCTCCAGGCATGAATACTGGAGTGGGTTGCCATTTCCTTCTCCAGAGAATCTTCTTGACCCAGGAATCGAACACAGATCTCTTGCATTGCAGGCAGACTCTTTACCATCTGAGCCACTATGGAAGCCCATTTTGCTTTAATAACCTATTAAATAATGTTGGTTTCGGGAAAGGGATGTGGCAGGCTTCTGGGAACAGAAGGATGTCTTTCAAAGGCTAGATAGGACATTGGGTTCTTTCTAGCACTGCTGAGGCAGAATCTATGTAATAACAATTTTCTCCTTTTGGTGTCATTTTGGCTCTGTGATCTTGGACAAGTCATTTCACCTCAACTTCACCATATGTTAAGTTGGGGCTTAAGCAAGATGCTGGGTAATATCTCTTTCCACTCTTAGCTTCGTGTATGTCTAAAGATTTAATTTCATATGCCCGTATCCCTAAAGCATCCACAGATGTCAGAGATGAGGAAGAGGAGTTTCTGAAGAGGTGAGCTCTGCTAGGGGAATATTTGCATAAAGCTGATTTAGCAAGTGAAAAATGGACTGTGACAGATTAATGCTGGGCGGCTTGATCTGCTCAATGTCTGGCCCACACAGCCTGGGTCTGATCAGATCTTCAAAGTCATATGGTCCCTATTTGGTTTTACAATAAATAACTCAGACTTATGAGTTAGACACCAATTAATGAAATCATCTAGCCCAGAGGAGAGCAATCCTCCTGGGCAGTCCTTTTGGAAGCACAGACCATGCACTCCGTTTGCCAAGGCCGGGGCTTTTATCCCTGCCTATGATAGAAATGGTAAGAATCCTCCCAATTCCAGGTGACCTTTGCTCTGAGATACACCACTGGCTACCAAAAAGGATCAAGAGGGACTGGCTCCCCACAGACTTTACTGAAGCTGGAAGGCCATGTTAAATCCAGTCAGAGTTTGGACTCAGTACTGGGAAATACTGGGGGTCAGCAGAGAAAGGGCAAGTAACTTTTGCTAAAACTAGGTTTACTTAATTTTGTTTATACCCATCCTGAAAGGATATAGAAGTGACTCCAGGTAGTGTTGTTCTGGGCTGGGAAGTCATTAACACAGTGTCTCGAGGCATCATATTTCTGGTCGAGAAAGAAAACTATGGACGTGTTCATATATACTGAGAACTGAACCCACCACGGGTCTTCAATAAATATCAAGCAATCAATCAATTCTCCAGCACAGGAAAGCTTCTTGTTCCAAACATGCGGTCATGGAAGGGAGCTTGGCCCAAGACCTACAGATCTTCTCCAAATGATGTGGCTCCCAACTCCAGAAAAAGTTCTGGGTGTTTTTTTTTTTTCCATCCCACAGCAACTGATGGCACAATCCTTGGCAGTCCTGGAAACAGTGATTTCCAGATTAAGACACCAAGGCAGGGAGGCTCTGCTATGCACTGGTTGAACTTTTACAACTTAATGGAAAGAGAATCTTAAATTATCACCTGGCAGCTGATTGGAAGTGGCCGTACCTGTTTTCAGAAATGCTCTAAGTAAAAATTGATGTGATTTTTAAAATGGGAATCTATTGTATGGAACTCTTTAGCATGGAAAGCACTTGCTGGAAGATAGCCATAAACTACATTTATTTGATTCAATTTTGCATCAATCATCATGCCTCAAAGATGCCATTCTGCACTTTTTTTTTTAGTGATACATAAATTATAAATTTTTACCTCTAAGTGTGGGGAAAGAGAACTTTAAAAACCCACTGTAATGGTTGACAAGCTCCTAACAATTGTTAAACACTGCTATTGCAAAAACGATTACCAGGAAGCTTAAACATTGCTATTGTCCACTTTACAACTTATAATACTGATATTTCACCAAATGTGAAATTCACTTCTGAGAGTTCCACTTTTACATTGCTCTTTAAAATGATGCTTTACATTTTAATGGTTCCTTGGGCACATATGATTTGCAAGACTGTTTCAGCTGTAACTTTATAGACCTTCTGATGGACCATTTGTCTTTGCCTTTTGGAGAAGAGAACTAAAGTTATGTGATCATATATGTTTTCTATTTAATAGCCATGTATCAAATCCCTACATACTTTTTAGTGTGGTGGGGTAATAATTTGATATATTAACTATGCAAGGTTTTTTCCTTTGCATTTATTTTAGCCCTGTGACCCTGTGAGTGTCTCCCATTAGGGCTATTAGCCATATGGTCTCCACTGGAGGGCAATTTCAGAGGGAATGGGTGAACAAGGGGGCAGATCATGAGTTTTTAAATTCCAAAGCTGCTTATCCTTGAGTCTGACAGAGGAAGTGATGAGAATCAGACCTAACTCATTTCTCTGGGGTTCTACTCCTCATCCTAACCCAAAATAGTGATCCTGAGGACTGGTAAGCAAAACAGAGCTGAGATTTCTGAGTGGCCATAAGATCGGGGTGGATACTTGGCCCAGGTGAGGGGTGGGTAATGAGGGATAGTGAAATGGGCCTATTTTCCATAGAAACTGACAGGTGGCCAAGCCCCTTAGAATTCCTTTGTCACCATGCATCTAGAAAGCAAGCTAATGGCGTACAGCAGTGGGAAGAGAGGGAAGAGAGAGGCCGTGCTCAGGAGGTCCTGAGGCCAGTAAGCAGCCACTGTAAAAGGAGATGCCGCCTGGGGCTCCCAGCCAGCGCTCTAATGAGGCATCATTCAAGGTAGCAGACACCAACTAAAAAGACTAGCTAAGAATCAAAATACACAGCACCTCTTAGCAGAAGCCAGAAGGTATAGACAGAGAGGCCCAAGCACCTTTCACCTCCACAATCTTATGCACCCTGCTAAACTCACCCCAGACACCCTACTGCCAAGGAAGACTCTCTCAAGTCAACTGAGATCATGTGTTGAGAGTAAGGCCTTCTGAATCCCTAATCCTGTGCAGGAGAAGGAAAGAAAAAGGAAACCTTTAAGTGACTGAATCTGCCCTTAAAATCACAGATCAAACTTTAGAATTGACAAGACTACATTTCGGCTGTCAGATGAAGACAGAAATTAAGTGTAAGGAATGGAGCCAAGTGTAGTATGAAACTAATATTCTCCCTATTGCTCACATAAACAGCAACAACATACTGAAGGGAAGACAGGCCAAGTAAACTTTGCCTTAGTAAAATCATACATATAAGGTTTCCCTGGTGAGTGGAAAGTCACCCTAAGGCTGGGCTTCCAGTCTCAGCCCTGCCCCTCACTAGCATTAGGTGAGTCATCTTTCCCAGACTCTGTTTTCTCATCTGTAAAATGGGGATGAATGACACTCCTCTATCTCATGACCAATTGCACAGAGTCAAGGTGAAGGTCAAATAAGAAAGTGGGTGAATGTACCTCTTAGGCTACAAAATAATTTAAATGAAAGATATTTCAACTGTTTCTTTCCGAGCAACAGAAACATGGGGAGATTATCTCCAAGAGGCAGTGTATATGTAGGTCATTCAAATGGTCTGCCCTCAGGATCCAAGAGGCAAAAGCTCACTTGAGATTTTAAATAATTCTTAACTGGCATATTAGGAGAATGGTTGGTAGTCTGACTATTTTTCAACACTATGATTTTCATGACATCTAAATCCAATAAGTGTGGAAAGCATGACATCTCCCTTCCTGACCAACACCCAATGCACCACAGAGAAAGCCCTGGAAATTGATTTGGTCCAAACATGTGTTCCTCTTTTTTTTATAAGACAGATTTCTGACTCTGTATCACACTAGTTCTTCATATCAGAAGACTGTATTATAAAGTTAACAACTAATCTAAATAAGAAACGTCAATCCCCTCATGCTTCATCTCAAAGAAAGTAAATCAGATGCCAAGAAGCTATGAGATACTGAAAAGAAATGGGACCATAAAAAACAGGACCGGGTGATGGATAAACAAAGTCTGGGAGTGGTGGTCGGTGAATACAGAGGAATTATTCAGCGTGTGCCCCAATGCCTGTGTGGCCCACACACACGGATGCCTGTGAGAGGCCATCCACACACTCAGTTCTAACTTACTACAGCATGGCCACACATATTCAGGCAGGTCTGTCTTTCTGTGCGATTCAAAATATTAAAAAATTATTTCTTGCACATGGAATATTTATTATATATTGCTTTACTGTACAATGAAACTTTTATACATACATATTACTGTACTTTACATGCATTTTAAGGAGTTTTCAAGGATAACTAGACTATACACATTTCTTGCCTTAAATAATACTGATCTTGATCTCCATATAAAATGGAACTTCATTCATAGCTTAATAGTCAATTCTTGCTCAATTGACAAAACTCTAAACATGAAAGCATCGTGCAACTCTCTAAGGCAGAGTCAACCATATTTACCTACTTTTAGAGAAGTAAAATTAATTCCAAATTTATTTGGAAGTGAATATCCATGCTAAACTTACAGACCTTTAGATAAGATTTATACCTCCTCTGCTAATCTGTTTATTTCACTCCCAGTTAACCCAATTCCAGGGCTAACACTGTATTTTCAAAATCCTCAGGAACTTGGCTTCCAGAAGTACTGGCTTCACAAGTGGAACAGAAGGTAGGGTGAGTAAGGCATCACACACACAACCAAGGCTTGACATAGGGCAGAGGTATCCAATTTGAAAATCAATCCATTTTAATCACATTCCAAATTAGGAAGATAGACATGTAATCCTTAGGAAGGGGTAGTGCAGGCAGGAAGTCAGAAAATAATCTTCAATGTCCTCTTTTGCTAACAGTCTCTGGAGAGCTACATGAATTTTCGGTGAGAATATTTCTGCAAGTGCAATGATAGGAAATTACTACTGACCTTTTCAATAGGCAAAATTGTGATGAAATCTGTTTTTCTGATGCCTTTCAGACTGGTTACTTCTAAATACCAGCAAATTCTGGAATTAGAGAGTGACTGAAACAAGTATTCTCAGCTCAGCAGAGATTCAAGAGGATGGATACACTATGGTTTTCATACTCAGAGGAGGCTAATGGAAAATGATGCTAGCAAGCAGCATTAATCTAATCCCTAACACTCAACATTCATGGCAAAACTAAGCTGAGAAACTTCATATTCAGAAATGCTGGGGCTACAACCTTCACCAGCCATGGCCCCTGGGGAATACGTTAAGGTTCAGTGCTTGCCTACTGATTATGGTTTTTAAAACAGTTACCTAAAATGCACATTTTCACACTCTTTTCTAGGAAAGCCACAGGTGTTTCAAGGGACAAAAAGAAGACTGGTGGGTCCTCCTCCAAATAAAACATTTTCACTTTTATCTGCTCTATATATTGGGATTTTAAGGTTTCACTTTTTAAGTCCATTGTTTTAAAAGAAAGTTTAAAAATAACTGATCTAAACTGCACTACCAACTAGTAAGTTTTTCTATTCCACTTGGACCAAATGGATACCTCCGGGTGATGAATTTTGTAGGTTGATGGTGCATAGACATAAAGAGTATATCTTTGGATCAATTTTCAATAGAAGCCTTTGTTTAATAGAATACTGCTTGGGTCTTGAATTACGAGAGAACAAACCAAAAACCTTGTGTGACCAGGCATTATCTCGATGTCTGTCATTTCTCCCCTGATATGCCTCATTCTGGCTAAATACTGTACATCGGTGACTTCCAAATGGTTTTCAGCATCATTTCCATATCTTTATATTTTAGCTTCCTTCTAATAAGTCTTGGTAAAATGTAAAGTTAGCCTCCTTCTGCTCTCCAACCCAAGAATTTCTCAGCCTTCCCTCCTCTTCTTTCTGGTCAAATCTTGTAGGTTGCAAACTTCTTTTTCGGCCCACTTTGGATGGTGAATTAGAGATACAAGAACAATCTTCACAGTTTTTCTAACTAAGAGTGAAACCGAAATGTCCTTCCAAAGTCGGAGGAAAGTCCCACAGTTTTGCACTTTCCCGGGCAGCAGGGAAAGATAAAGGTTTCCTATGCATGCATACATCTCTCTGACACGTCCTTACTGGAGCTAATCAATTGCTGGACAGTTTTTACACCACATTTGGTCTTCAGCTCTGAACACACTGCTTTTTGCATATGAGGAGTCATGTTCAAACTTGAGATTTCTGGTTCCACTGAGTGACCCCAGAAGAGATAAAAAAAATTCAAACTTAATACTTGTTTTGAGGGAAGAGTTTCATTTGGAGGAGACCAATTCTCATCAAGGAAACTCTTTGGTTTTAGTGAGGGACACTGGCAGTCCCCTTGGAGCCAAGTTGCTCATGAGATCCCCCCATAGCCCTGTGGGAGAATGTTCCATGCCAACCACCATGTACCTGGGAAAAGAGGCACATATAACTCCACAGCAGGTCATTCTGAAGAGGGAAAACATAGTCGGGCAGAGAAGGAGGGGCGTCTCCTTATCACAAAGCCTCCTTTGATAGAATCAAGCACACTTGACTGGTTGATGAACCCCAGGCCTCCCAGGGCCACCCTCAGCACAAACCAGCACTGATTCCTGCTCTCTGTGCATTTCTGCACTCTAAGGAGTGGCTGTCTGAGAGAACTTCACCAAGCTGGAGTTTATAATGTCCCTCTGGAACATTCTTCGAGGGCTCTGCCAGCTAGAGTGTTGCTTAGGGACCCTGGCTTTGCAAGGGCCCCAGAAGACAGACCTTTAGAATAGTAAAGCCTCAAACGAAAAAAAGAAAAAAGAAAAGCCCAGAAGACCCAGCTTCTGACCCTGTCAGAGAGGGAGCCAACCAAGCTGTTTCCACTCACCAGGCCAAACCCAGAAAAGAGGGTTTGACTGGACATGGTATTGAGTTTTTCTGTTGACTTCTCAGGTTGACCCACTGACCAAATATGATACCCCACCACTGCTTGGGATTTCGCAAGTTTATAATCCATATAGAAGAAACATTGTTATATAAACTTTGCCAAGACTATAGGCCCTTTAAATTCCCAACTAAGAAGCTGAAGAAATTTATGGCAGTGTTGCTAGATGGGGAAGCCAAGTAAACTCACAGTGTTGATCTTAGGTCTGTTTAAATTTCTCTTGCCTTCTGGCACTTTAAGAAGTAGTGGAAAGAAATCATTTACTCATAGGTGCATTAAGCGTTTGGAAACACAGGGGTACCGGGGAAGAGCGTTAGAACGTAATTGATGTGGTCCTGGCCTGTGAAGGGCAGGATTTCACTCCAACACTGGAGCCGTTCCTGTCCCGGGTGGCACAAAAACCCAACAGTACCTTCGTGCAATAAATAGAGTGAATTATGCGGAGGCTCGGTTTTCCTACCAGTGGAGTCTTGGTAATTAACCAGCCCTCCCCTGCGTCCCCATAAAAGGACAGGCTGCTTGGAAATGGAGCTAGTCATCGTATAAGGAAGATCTAGTTGGCCTCAAGTGTAAGGACCAGGCTTTCTTATGTAGGTTGCCTCTGCTCCTTTGTAATTAGTTCTGGGTCTCTCCTCTGTTTCGGGAGGTCAGTAATGATCGCAGGATTGACAATAGGAGTCACTCAATTTCAGGTCCTCTTAGGACTGTAGCAGAAGGAGAATGAGAGGAACCCTAAAGAGAAAAAGCAGCATTTTAGTACACACAGTTCGGCCTTCATCTGTGCATTGCATGTCTCGTGGGAGACTCTGGGATTCGATCGACAATGAGTACTTTCGGCAAAATGCTGTGCTTCTGCATGCCTCATGGAGGAGAGTGAGGCAAAATGCGGTGGAATCTCCAGTCTTGCCCAGAGCTGAAAGTGAAATGAAGGGGACTATTTTTACATGCCAGATTACCTTGATTTAATACAAGATGAAATGCAATCTGATATGAGAACTGGTAATGGACTAACAAATGACTCAAGTAAAAAGTCATTTTAATGTAAAGTCCTGGACATGATGTATAACCTTCCCGGGAAGCCTGCTAATTGTGAGCCCCTAAGGTTCATGGCTCTAGGAATTTTCTGGATGTGACTCCTAACTCTTATCTACCCTCCTCCCGCCGTCTCCACTTTAGTGCTCACTTGTGTGTAATCTGAGCATTGTACACTGGGAAAACTTGCTGAAGTTGAAAAGCAGAGGAAAATATGCCTTAATAGAATTTATAATTTAACAACCCAATAAGTCAGACTCGAATTTATTGGAGCAACATTTCCTAAGAATCTTCCATATCCCAACTTCCACAATCAGTGACCTAGATCTTTAAAAGAAAAGGAAAGTATGTTTTAGATTTTTTTTTCCCAGCTGGAGAAAGCTGAACTTAAGTCCATATGGTTATTTATAGACAGAGGGGACAGTGAAAGAAAGAAAGAGAAAGAAAGGAAGAAAGAAAACAAAACAAAAGGTCTTGGTTTCTAATTTCTCTGCAGCAGCAATGACTTACTTCTGTTTTCATTCCCTCTAGTCTCCTCCCTCCTCCCATTAAGTTCTTGGATTTGTGTATCTTTAGATGCAGGCACTCAATGCTTTCTTTACTCAGGAAGTTATTCTCCTCACGCCTTGTGAGGTCTTGGAACAAAAATTAGTTGAGAGAGAAACAACTGCTGCTTCACTGTCCAGAAAAAAAAATTACATTGCATCATGTAGCTCAAAAAGTTTGGTGGTTTTTTTTTTTTTTTTTGGTGCAAGGGGAGGGGAGGGTGGAGATAGCATTGAATTGTGGTGGGGGGCTTAGGCAGAGCAGGGAGGAAAGCAAAGGGGAAGAGAAACTCGTTTCCCACATGTGTAATTTTCTCCTTTGCGGAACACATGAGCCAGCAGTCACTGTCTGCAAATGTGGTTTGTAGGGGTACAAAATGAACATGAAAAGCATTTGGGTTTCAACCACCTAAGTCAGGATGTGTGGTGTTTGTGCCTGAGAGGATTTTCAGTCTTTTCTTCTAATTTCTTCACATTATCCCTCACTCTCACTAATCCGCCCCCACCCCCTCCATACTAAGGCTTTCCTCTATAACAAAAATATTTTATGAAAAGTAGGCTTTATACTCGAAGCGTTCACTGCTTGCTCCCTTAACAGAGGAGAAACGCGTGGTTTGGAAAGGCTTTGTTTATTGGTCTATAAATCATGGTCACCAAGTCTGACCCAGCCGCTGGGGTGCCTGGGGTCACGGGACCCTTTCAGAACTTAGACGCTCTGAAGCTTCTCTTTTTGCTAGGCTCTTAATCAACCCTCCAAAGGCAGAAAGAACATCAAACAACTAAGACCTTGGAGAAGGATTGGTGGTTTAAATGACTCAGCCTCTGCCCGAGAGAAAGAATTTCTTAGCGATTCAACCCCCTCATAAGTGGGTTTTCTGATTATCTGGAGGCAGAAGAGGGGCTGACAAGGGAGAAAGAAGAAATTAATCTAAATAATACAAACGATTTAAAACCAAGAGCAAAGATAGTAAGTATCAACCCCTCTGAGTTTCTTCCTCTTGATAATAAAGAAAATAGTAACTGCTCCCCAGTGACATTGAGACATCAGAGGTGATGCTCAATCTACCAGTCAGTCTGCCCAGGTCTGATTCTGGCTCCTTGTGCCTCAATTTTTCTCATCTGTAAAATGGTGATAATTTTAGTCTCTACCTTCTAGGGCTGTTGTGAGAACTCAATCAGAAAAATCAGACAAAGTGTTCAGAAGAGCCCGGTATACAGTAAGTGCTCAATAAAAGTTAGGTATTATCAGAACACATGTCAAGTTCCTCATACGGTTTCTAGACCCTCAAAGGAAGCTGGTTTCCCTATAAATTCTGAATTACCTGGGCACATACAAAATAAAGCAGCACAAAGTAATTACCAGTCAGACCTGGATTCAAATCTTGACTCCTCTACTCACTAGCTATGTGATCTTGGACAAACTGCTTTATATGAGCCTCGGTTTTCTTCTCTAAACTGGATAACAATGCTTATGTCACAAGGTAGCAATGAGGACAAAACCAGAGGCTTCACACAGGAAAATGTTTCATTTGATGGTGATGTCTGGCTTAGAAACTGTCAGAAGTCATAGATC
The DNA here is from genome assembly GCA_935064755.1 of Tragelaphus eurycerus. Taxonomy (NCBI): domain Eukaryota; kingdom Metazoa; phylum Chordata; class Mammalia; order Artiodactyla; family Bovidae; genus Tragelaphus; species Tragelaphus eurycerus. Next base: position 1,362,356 of record CAKXYN010000080.1, read on the forward strand.
CACGCTCAGCATTCACTGATCTGATAAAATAAGCATGTACTGAACTCCCACTCTGGGCAGCTGCTTCAACGCTAGATTTTAAAGACACCGCAGTGAACATTACACAGTCCTGCCTCAAAGAAAGTCGAGTCTAGGGAAGGAGACAAGTAAGGAAACATCATTTTAATTCTCTGTGGTTCTTAGTTTTCTCAAAGCATATTCAGAAGAGACTAAATAACATACTGTTGCCTTACCTAAAACATCTTTTTTCAATGCTTCATCAAAGTAACTCCTATTGTCCTTCATTTTTAAGACTGAAACTTCACTTGGTCAAAGAAGCTTTCCTGAACTCCAAGTTGCTACACAGTATGAAGGCAGTCTATGTTTCCCATTTTCTAACACTCATCACATAATGGCTTGTTTATTACACTCCCTACACCACAGTCTACTAGCATTTTCAGGGCCTGTGTTAAACTCACTCACTTGAAAAATGCAGTATAAATCTTTTACACACAAAGAACTGGTTCGTCCCCTGTTCCTCCCTCCTGCCCAAAATGGCTCATGAATGAAATAACTAATTATCAGGTGAATTAACTTTCTGGGATATCCTGGGGACCTAGACTCTATTCTGAAGGGCCTGGAGGCAATGCTGTGCTCATTAACACAATCCAATGAGTCAAGAATTACTTTGAGAATTCAGAAATAAATCCTCTTATAGATGGTCTTTTAGCAAGGGTGCCAAGACCATTCATGGGGAAAGGACAGTCTTTTCAACAGATTGTATTGAGAAAACTGAATAGCCACGTGTGAAAGAGTAAAATTGGACCCTCACCATATAGCCTATATCAAAATTAACTTAAAATGGATCAAAGGCCAAAAGGCAAGAACGGAAAACTATAAAACTTTTAGGAAAAAATATAGGGAAAAGCTTTAAGATGTTAGATTTAACAATGATTTCTTGGTTATGACACCAAAGTCACAGCCAACAAGGAAAAAATAGATATACTGGACTTCATGAACATGTAAACACTTTGTACATCAAAGGACACAATCAACAGAGTGAAAAGTGACTCAAGGAATGGAAAAAAATATCTGTAAATCATATAACCCCTGGATAAGGGGTTTATATCCACAATATATTAAACTCCTACAACCAAGTAACACAACAACAAAAAACTAACTTGACTTTAAAATGGGCAAAGGGGGACTTCTGGTGGTCCAGGGATTAAGAATCTGCCTTCCAGGGCAGGGGATGTGGGTTTGATCCCTGGTTGTGGAACTAGGATCCCATATACCACAACTAGAGAGAAGCCTACACAACAACAAAGAGCCCTCACACCTCAATTAAGATCCATTGCAGCCAAATAAATAGTTAACAAGATAAAATGGGCAAAGGATTTGAATAGACATTTCTTCAGAGAAGACATAACAAATGGCCAAGAAGCACATGAAAAGATACTCGGCATCACTAATCATTACGGAAATAAGTGCAAATAAGAGCCATGAGGTACTACTTCATACCACTAAGATAACTATTGTTAAAAAAACAAATGAACAAAAAACAGAAAACAACAACTGCTGATGAGGATGCGGAAAATTGGGATGCTTGCGCATTGTTGGGAGGAGTGGAAAATGGTACAGCCACTATGGAAAACAGGATGACAGTTTCTCAAAATCTTAAAACGAGAACTGTCATATGAGTCAGCAATTTCAAATCCAGGGATATACCCAAAAGGATAAAAAACATAATCTTGAAGATATGTTTATACACACGTGTTCATATCAGCATTATTCACAATAGTCAAAAGGTAGAAGCAACCAAAATGTCCCTTGATGAAGGACTGTATGAAGAAAATGTATGTACATACGATGAACATTATTAGTCTTAAAAAGAAAGGAAATTCTGTCGCAATACATGAATGAAACTTGACTCTAAACCAAGTGAAACAAGCCAGTCACAAAATGACAAATACTGTATAATCCCATTCATGTGGGTACCTAGAGTAGTCAAATTCATAGAGATAGAAAGCACAACAATCTTTTCCAGGGTCCCACAGGAGGAATTTGGGGAGGTTTAATGGGTACAGGGTGTCAGTTTGGGAAGATGGAAAAAGTTCTGGAGATGGATGGTAATGGTGGATGTATAACAATGTAAATGTACTTCAATGTCTCTGAACTGGACAGGTAAAAATGGTTAAAATGGTAAATACTATGTTATGTATTTTTTACAATTTAAAAATAAAATAAAAATAAAAAAAAGATTTACTTGGGTTTGACCGACTAAAAATTCAGCATTTGGTAAGAAAATGGCAACCCACTCCAGTATTTTGCTGGAGATCCCGGGGGGGGGGGCGGGGGTTTTGGCGCAGGGGACCGGGAGTGCATAGCATAAAAACAGTTGGAAGGCTGAGAATCCCATCCCAGGTTTGAAGTCTGAGGGTGTTTTCCATATGGCTTAAGTTTTCTTTGAAAGGATAAAGGGTGGTGTCAATTTGAGCAGACAGGTGAGGAGAGAAGGCAGGATGAAACCCGATGGTATCTGAAAAGAGGGTGGAATTTAGAAAAATCTAAAAACACCGATCTTCCCATTCTTCATTTCCTGCTTCTTCAGACATTCTTGTCTTTTTCAGGGAAATGGACTCCATCTGGTCTGAGTCATTAGCACTTCTTGAAATGTTGCTTTGAAGAGCTTGCTGATGTGCAAGAAAGCCTTAGCCTCTTCTTATCTCCTTTGTTTTTAATGAAAGAGGCTCTGTGATTGGCCAGAAGATCATAAAACCAGTAAGACTCAAAATTCATATCCAAAGCTGTGGCCTGTGGAGTTTGGGCACTTTCAAAACTTGACCCAAAGGAAAAGGGCTGGAAGGACATGCTGTGAGGAAAGCTGTAGAAGGCTGGGTACCTGAAAAATGAGCTGGGGTGGACCCAAATTCCTTAAGCAGGGGGAGGACAGGACCCAGGTCTTGCCTCTTAGTTGCCTGGCTCACACAGGCACAGCCTTAGTAGCTCAGCTGGTAAAGAATCTTCCTGTAATGCAGGAGACCCCGGTTTGATTCCTGGGTTGGGAAGATCAACTAGAGAAGTGATAGGCTACCCACTCCAGTATTCTTGGGCTTCCCTGGTGGCTCAGTTGGTAAAGAATCCACCTGCAATGTGGGAGACATGGGTTCAATCTCTGGTTTGGGAAGATTCCCTGGAGAATGGAAAGGATACCCACTCCAGTATGCTGGCCTGGAGAATTCCATGGACTGTATGGGGCTGCAGAGTCAGACATGACTGAGCAACTTTCACAGAAGAGTAACCCATCAGGCTAGGGCTCAGGGAGCATGTGAAAATAACTCAGTCCAGGAACTCCAACTTAAATGGAAAACGAGCTAGAAAAGGCAGGATGACCAGGGTGCTGGCAGAAAGCTCTTAATTGTGGGAAATGGTCTTAAAAAAAAAAAAATGAGCCAAACTTATTAGTGATTCCTCAAATCTCACTTTGTGAGACTCAAGGAACCTCCACAGTGAATGTAGTATATTTGTTTCATCTGAGGGACTAGCGGCCTTTTGTTATTTGGCCTAAAGTAAATATATCAAAGTTGCCCCCAGTGAGTAGCAATGGGAGATACTAAATATATTTGTCCCACAGACAATATCAACTTTTAGAAAGCAAACTATTTCTAAACCTGAAAACAGAATTCATCCAGCTGTGGATTTGGCCTATTTCCATTTGGATTCATCTAAGAGTAATTTCTCTTAGAGCAGTTACTTTCAAGTCTGTTTTATGTGATCCTCATATCTGGGACTCAGGGAATCAGGTCCCTTCCTGCTCCTAAAGAGGATGGCTTGGTCAAGGGGTGCTTTAAGACTCAGAGCCAGGGAATCTCTTCACCTGGGAAATGCCCCCATGGAGGGTTGGGCAATGTGTGAACGGGAACAAATGGAGTGGAGTGTGAATAAGGGATTTTTTTACAGAGTCATGTAAAAAATTTGCTTGGAGAGGCAGCAAGGCCAGGGAATAGTGATTTACTTCCCAAGCCTTAAGAAAAGTGACTCTTAAACACTGCTGAATCAATGTGACTTGGCCCATAAAGAGAGCTATTTAAAAGACCCTTGGTTGCAGAATAGTGAGATCTCCAAGCTCTGAGAGAGAAGAGCATTCCTATGAATGACTTTCAAGGAATTTCATGGGATTCTCCTCACTCTTTCAAAGTTTTAGCTGATTTCCAAGTTTTCTTTGTCCTGCCCTTGGGCTGTTACTGTTACGAAAGTCCCAGAACAAATCTCTGCAAACAGCTCAAAGATTTACACGTTAGAGCTTTAAGAAAAAAGTAAACTGGTATTGAATAATCTAGCTATGTACATTGCAGATGAATGGTTCTAAAGGTCTTCAACAGCTACTGGAATTCTGTTCAGTGGTCTGCAGTGGTTTCCAGATTCCTTGTGTAGAGAAGTTTGGGGTCAATGTTTCCTCCTTTGAATCTGGGCAGGTTTGTAACAGCTTCACCCAATTAAACATGACAGAAGTGATGCTCTGTGACTTCCCAGGCTAGTCCTCTTGGGATGCCACTCTGGGGGAAGCCAGCCACCATGTAACACGTCAAACTCCCCTAAGACTGCCATGCTAGGGAGGCCCTGTCCAGGCATTTTTTTTTTTTTTTTTTTATCAAGAATCTCTTTTATTGATTATCAGAAACATTACAAACATCTAGTATGAACAAATTGTAACATGATAGTGTTTAGTTTGAACAATTAATACATTTCAGATATAATATTATACATATTTCAATGCTATTCTCCCCAATCATCTCACCCTCTCCTGGTCCCAGAGTCCAAAAGTCTGGTCTATACATCAGTGTCTCTTTTGTTGTCTCGTAAATAGGGTTATTTTTTACCATCTTTCTAAATTCCATATATATGCGTTAGTATACTGTATTTGTGTTTTTGTTTCTGGCTTACTTCACTCTGTATAATAGGCTCCAGTTCCATCCATCTCCTTAGAACTGATTCAAATGTAATCTTTTTAATGGCTGAGTAATATTCCATTGTGTATATGTACCACTGCTTGCTTATCCATTCATCTGTGGATGGACATCTAGGTTGCTTCCACGTTCTGGCTATTGCAAACAGTGCTGCTATGAACATTGGGGTACAGGTGTCTCTTTCAATTCTGGTTTTCTCAGTGTATATGCCCAGCAGTGGGATTGCTGGATCATAAGGCAGTTCTATTCGCAGTTTTTTGAGGAATCTCCATACTGTTCTCCAAAGTGGCTGTACTAGTTTGCATTCCCACCAACAGTGCAAGAGGGTTCCCTTCTCTCCGCACCCTCTCCAGCATTTATTGCTTGTGGACTTTTGGATAGCAGCCATTCTGATTGGCGTGAAATGGTATCTCATAGTGGTTTTGATTTGCATTTCTCTGATAATGAGTGATGTTGAGCATCTTTTCATGTGTTTGTTAGCCATCTGTATGTCTTCTTTGGAGAAATGTCTATTGAGTTCTTTGGCCCATTTTTTGATTGGGTCATTTATTTTTCTGGAATTGAGCTGTAGAAGTTGCTTGTATATTTTTGAGATTAGTTGTATGTCAGTTGCTTCATTTGCTATTATTTTCTCCCATTCTGAAGGCTGTCTTTTCACCTTGCTTATAGTTTCCTTTGTTGTGCAAAAGCTTTTTAAGTTTGATTAGGTCCCATTTGTTCATTTTTGATTTTATTTCCAATATTCTGGGAGGTGGGTCACAGAGGATCCTGCTGTGATGTATGTCAGAGAGTGTTTTGCCTATGTTTTCCTCTAGGAGTTTTATGGTTTCTGGTCTTACATTTAGCTCTTTAATCCATTTTGAGTTTATTTTTGTGTATGGTGTTAGAAAGTGTTCTAGTTTCATTCATATGGAGGGGTCTTGTTTTTGTATCCATTCAGCCAGTCTCTGTCTTTTGGTTGGGGCATTCAACCCATTTACATTTAAGGTAATTAATGATAAATATGATCCCATTGCCATTTACTTTGTTGTTTTGGGTTTGAATTTATATATCCTTTTTGTGTTTCCTGTCTAGAGAATGTCCTTTAGTATTTGTTGGAGAGCTGGTTTGGTGGTGCTGAATTCTCTCAGCTTTTGCTTGTCTGTAAAGGTTTTGATTTCTCCTTCATATTTGAATGAGATCCTTGCTGGGTACAATAATCTGGGCTGTAGGTTCTTTTCTTTCATCACTTTAAGTATGTCTTGCCATTCCCTCCTGGCTTGGAGAGTTTCTATTGAAAGATCAGCTGTTATCCTTATGGGAATTCCCTTGTGTGTTATTTGTTGTTTTTCCCTTGCTGCTTTTAATATTTGTTCTTTGTGTTTGATCTTTGTTAATTTGATTAATATGTGTCTTGGGGTGTTTCGTCTTGGGTTTATCCTATTTGGGACTCTCTGGGTTTCTTGGACTTGAGTGATTATTTCCTTCCCCATTTTAGGGAAGTTTTCAACTATTATCTCCTCTAGTATCTTCTCATGGTCTTTCTTTTTGTCTTCTTCTTCTGGGACTCCTATGATTCGAATATTGTAACGTTTAATATTGTCCTGGAGGTCTCTGAGATTGTCCTCATTTCTTTTAATTCGTTTTTCTTTTTTCTCCTCTGATTCCTTTAATTCTGCCATTCTATCTTCTAATTCGCTAATTCTATCTTCTGCCTCTGTTATTCTACTATTTGTTGCCTCCAGAGTGTTTTGGATCTCATTTATTGCATTATTCATTATATGTTGATTCTTTTTTATTTCTTCTAGGTCCTTGTTAAATCTTTCTTGCATCTTCTCAATGCTTTTCTCCAGACTATTTATCCATGATTCCATTTTGCTTTCCAGATTTTGGATTAATTTAACTATCATTATTCGGAATTCTTTATCAGGTAGGTTCGCTATTTCTTCCTCTTTTGTTTGGTTTGGTGGGCTTTTATCCTGTTCCTTTACCTGCTGGGAATTCTTCTGTCTTTTCATCTTGTTTAAATTGCTAAGTTTGGGGTGTCTTTACTGTATTCTGGTAGTCTGTGGAGTTCTCTTTATTGTGGCGTTTCTGCACTATATGTGGGTTTGTACCGGTGGCTTGTCGAGGTTTCTTGTTTATGGAAGCTTGTATCGGTGTTCTGGTGGGTGGAGCTGGATTTCTTTTCTCTGGGGTGCAGTGGAGTGTCTAGTAGTGAGTTATGAGATGTCTATGCTTTTGGGGTCGCTTTGTGTAGCCTGTGTATTGGAGCTCAGGCTGTGTTCTTGTTTTTCTGGAGAATTTGCTTGGTATGTCTTGTTGTGGAACTTGCTGGTCTTTGTGTGATGCTTGGTTTCAGAGTAGGTATGGAGGCTTTTAATGAGCTCCTGTCAATTAGTGTTTCGTGGGATCAGGGTATGGACTTAAGCCTCCTGGTTCCAGTTATTGGTCTTATTTTTACCGTAGTCTCAAAAACTTCTTCTTCTATAATGCATTCCACAACTGGACTGCTCAGAGATGTTCACGGAATTATACATAGAAGGAAAAAGGGAGGAAGGAGACAGAGGTGGTCAGGAGGATAAAAGGAGGGAGTGTGAAGGAGAGAGACAGATCTAGTCAGTAATCAGTAAAGAAAAGAAAAAAGGAAAGGAAAAAAGCAAAGGACAAAAAGGAAAAAAGAAAAAAACAAAAACAAAACAGGGTCGCAAAAGTTATATCTAAACGTGGAGATTAAAGAAGTACTAGAGGATAAAAATAATAATAATAATAAAAAAATAAAAGAAACAAAACAAACTACAACAAAAAAAAAAATTGAAAGGGGAAAAAAAATTTTTGTTTTCCTTTTTCCAATTAAAAAATAATAAAAATTTAAAAAATATATATATATTAAAAAAAGAAAAGAAAAAAAAAGGAAATAATGATGGTAAAAATAGTAACAATATATATAAGAGTTTCTCTATTATTGTTGTGGGTTCAGTTCATTTTCAGCTAGTTCCTTGTTCCGGCTTAAATTTCTCAAGATCTATAGGCCCCTTTCTCTGTGGTTGGTCTGTATAGTTCTTTGTTCTGTGCACGGTTCGGCGGTGTTCTGGGCCAAGGCCCGCCACTCGTGTGGTCGGCGCTGCACAATCTGGATTGCCGGCCCAAACTACTCCAGTTAGGCAGCACTCCAGACAATCAGGCGAACGAAGTCTGCGCTGAGGCCCGCAGAGGGGGAGGGGTCGGCGACGGGAATGGCGGGCGGGTGGGTGGGGGGAGGGGATGGGGTGGCCCTCATGGGAGCCCCCGGCACAGCGGGCGGGGGCACGCCTGCGCGGGAGTGGCCGGCGGGGGAGCGTCCAGTGGGGGAGAGTCCCGCGGGGGGAGCGTCCCTCTGGGGAGCGCCGGCAGCGGAGCGTCCCGCGTGGGAACGGCCAAGGCGTCTCCCTGCCCAGCCCCGGCTCCCCAATGGCAGATGCGGGCGTTTGCAGCGGTGCTTTTCCGCTGCGGAAGTTACCGCAGGGCCCGCAGTCTGTGGGTTCTAATTGCTCAACTGTTCTCCTCCCTGTTATGATAGTCTCCGTGTTTCCCAGGTTCGGCGCAGATTCCGCAGGGAGAGTGTTTCCTGGTGTTTGGAAACTTCTCTTTTTAAGACTCCCTTCCCCGGACAGAGGTCCGCCCCTCCCTCTTTGTCTCTCTCTGGCTTCTATATTCTTTCCTACCTCCTTTAGAAGGCAGTGAGTTGCTTTTCTGGGTGTCCGACGTCCTCCGCCAGCACTCCGAAGCTGTTTGTGGTATTTACTCGGCGCCCAGATGTCCCATTGATGAATTTGTGGAGGAGAAAGCGTATTCCCCGTCCTAATCCTTCGCCATCTTAACCGGAAGTCCCAGGCATTCTTGTCGACCGCCCTAGCTGAGCTCCCATCTGACAGCCACACCAGAGAGCCATCTTGGATTGCAACCCAGTAGAGCTTTTCAGATGATCCAGCTCCATTCAACTGCTGGTTGAAACTGCTTGAGAGATTCCAAAGAAGAATTGCCCAGCTGAGCCCTTTCTGAACTCCTTAACCACGAAATTGTGAGCAAAATAAAAAGGTTGTTTTAAGTCGCTAAATTTTGGGGTAACAAGTTATGTAGCAATAGTGGCCTCAATGTGTCCCTTGGTGGTTTCAGTGGTTTCAGTGGGAATGGCGAGGAGGCAAGTTTGTTTATACACGTGTCACAAATTTGCAATATATGGCTGAGTAGGGTTTTTACAAAAATCCCATTCTGTCCTCAGTAACCATTATATTTTTAAAAGTTACGCATGCACTATTAAGATTACATGGAGTCAGTTTGTCATAGCTAACTTTCAATTAACAGGCAACAGTTCTTCATTATATTTGCATGCTATTATTCATAATAGTTAAATTTATAGTTTTAAGTCTTGTTATCCATTCATTTTTATTTGCTAGATGTTTACAAACCACTTATTATATACCAAATACTTTTTCAAGTGAACACATTCAATCTTCAGATTGATCCCACATGGTCAGTATTCTTATTACTATCCCCATTCTATGGAGGAGAGAACTGAGTTACAGAGACATTATCTATCCAGCTTATGGTCACATACTTTTTAACTGTTTGATCTGAAACATGATCCCAGGAAATCTAGCTTGAGTTCTTAAACTTTGACCCTTTGCTTCCTCTCATTTAGACATCATTTTATTCCCCATTCTTATACACACACACACACGAATTCCAAAGTGATACACTGAAATGCAAAAGAAGTAATAAAAATAGCATAAAACTATACATCTCAGGATAATGTCATAAATGTAAGCGATCACCAGAATGTAAATGCAAACTCATAGATCAGAATGAGTGAATCCTAGTATTTGATATCTGAAAAACAGATTTATAAGATCCTTTCTCCATTTACCCCTGGTCTCTAGTATGCTGTCTGTTAAAAAACTTCGTCCTCTAGGGTCACAAAGCAACTTGAGCCTTCCCCTTGTTTTTAAACACAACAACCTTCCTGATAAACCAACAGTTTTTCTAGAACAAGCTCTAAATAATACTTTTCAGCAAGAAATTTACAAATGACGCTGCTAAGGCATTTGAGAGACCTAAAGTACAGAGGCCCATTCTCTACAGAAACATAAGCCATACTATTGCTCATAAGCTTTAAAAGCTGGCTCAATACTTACTGATTGATATCATGTTTGGCAAGAAAGCAGAACAAGCCATTGGAGAAGTTTCCTTTTCAGATGGCACTGTGGGTGCCACATTATAACAGTGAAATGCTGCTGCTGCTGCTGCTGCTGCTAAGTCGCTTCAGTCGTGTCCAACTCTGTGCGACCCCAGAGATGGCAGCGCAGCAGGCTCCCCTGTCCCTGGGATTCTCCAGGCAAGAACACTGGAGTGGGTTGCCATTTCCTTCTCCAATGCATGAAAGTGAAAAGTGAAAGGGAAGTCGCTCAGTCGTGTCTGACTCTTCGCAACCCCATGGACCGCAGCCCATCAGGCTCCTCCATCCATGGGACTTTCCAGGGAAGAGTACTGGAGTGGGGTGCCATTGCCTTCTCCGAACAGTGAAATAAAGAGGAGCAATTTCCATCATGTGTAGTGATTAAAAACCCACACTCCAGAGTCAGACTGTTTCAGTCCACATCCCCACTCTGCCACTTCTTGCCTGTGACCTTGGACAAGTTCCTTACCCTCCCCGAGCCTGAGTGACCTGGTGTATAAAATAGGGTCAGTAATAGCCTCAGAGCTGCTTAGAGGATGAAGTAAATCAATAACGTAAAGCACTTGGGACAGTGCCTGGCACAGAGTACCTGGTATATAAATGTTTGTCAAAGAAGTAAATAAAACATGTGCTCACAGATACCCCACCCTGCAGTCAGACAAGACCGCTGATGTACAGCGTACACATTCAGCATGTGTGTATACAAGGGAGAACGAGTGATGACTTTTCTTCTAATCAACACTGAAAGCTAATACTACAGAAAAAGAGACTTTGGGGGTTAGCTTGAGAATTATTTTGTGAGCTATGATATAAACGGAAAATGTGAGTATTGACGGGGCACTTAGTATGTGTGTACTAAGAATTAAAGAGTAAAATAATTGTCAATTATTAAATAAGTGCCAATTCACAGCCAGTTTTATTCACAAAGAATAGCGGGCGGCCAGAAGTCTGCCTTCAAACCTTAATTAAATGTTGGTGAACATAATGAAAATTGTAAATATAATTGACTCACAGCAACTTAAAGTCTCTTTGATGTACTGTATGAAAAAGCAGTGAGGAACACAGGCACTTGGATTCTTTACACTGAGCTGTGATGGTTATTGTATTGATTATCTATTGCTCCAGTTTTCCCGTGTAACTAAGAATCACCAGTTCTTTGTGGCATGCACTGATACATGTATTGCTCATGAAGTCAGAATCACGGGGGAACTCTCTTGGCAGTGCTGCTGAATTTGGTGGGGCTCACACAAAGCTAAGGGTTTGTTGGCCGTCAGCAGGAGCTACTGGGTCAATGAAGCTCAGTTCCTAAAGCCTGGCATCTTTCAGCAGGTGACCCCAGGCATGTTCTCATGGTAACAAAGAAATACAAAAGCACGAGCAGAAACACACAAAACCTCTCAAGGGCCATGCTCAGAGTTGGCCACAGTCACTTCCACACACGCTACAGACCAACAAGCGGAAAGCCACCCCCATCGGAGGTGTGGGTAAAACTATAGTTTTAGTGACCAAAACTACAAGCTCAACTTGGCAAAGGGAACAAATCCACAGAAGCAAATGGAAAGACCATTTCAATGATTCAATACATTCTTCTTTCCTATTCGCAGGTCAGCAATGGAGACACAGACATAAAGAACAGATTTATGGACCTGAGGAGGCGGTGGTGGGGAAGGGGAGAAAGGGATGAATGGAGAGAGTAGCACGGAAACATATACACTACCACATGTAAAACAACACCAGTGGGAATTTGCTGTATGGCCCAGGGAGCTCTGTGACAACCTAGAGGGGTGGGATGGGGTGGCAGGTGGAAGGGAGGTTCCAGAGCGCGGGCACATATGTATACCTATGGCTGATTTACGTTGATGTATGGCAGAAACCAACACACTACTGAAAAGCAATTATCCTTCAATTAAAAATAAATACATTTTAAAAGTTCTCCTCTCAAAATTTATTTTCCAACAGATGTATTTTTAAATTTTACCTAAAATCAGGGAGCTTTATATCTCTGAACTGCTCATGATGTACTCTACAGTTTGAGAACATACCAATTCTACAATCAGGCCTAAGATATTATGATTTTAAGTTAAAACTAGATTTTCTTATAAGACCAAACTAGAATGCAAATGTCTAACTGCTAAGGACTTTCCGATACTTCATTATTTTTATTATTTGCTAGGAAAAAAAAAAAATCAGTGATTCTGGAGACTTTTTAAAACCATAAACAAATACTACAGAACTGGAAGAAATACTTTAATTTACACAGCCATAAGCAACCAGAGTGGATTAGGAAACCATTTGCCTTCAACTCTCAGGTCAAAATTTCAAATTTGCAGCTTTGAAATAGTATATATTCTTCAGGGTAGTCTCTGACACACATCTGAAAGCAATTTTCAGTGATAAAATTCTCCTTAATTCCTGGGCTTGTGGCTAACCTGAATGTCGACGACTCTGAATGAACCAGCAAATACCTGCTGCTATTGCCAATAACATAATTGGGAATTAAGTGTTTCTAAATTAAAAGAAACAAAGAGAAAGAAAAGAAACTGCCAAGCTGCGGAGACAGACATATGGCTCAAGCTACCTCTCATGGAACTAGATGACCAGACTGCCTTTCAGGAAGATAACGTGGGGAAAGGCCACAGATGCTATCATTCTTACTGTTCACATGAAAAAAAAAAAAATATATATATATATATATATATATATATATATATTTTTAAGTGCTTTATTATTTAAAAACTTGTAACAGTACTTTCAGTTCAGTTCAGTCGCTTAGTCGTGTCCGACTCTTTGCGACCCCATGAATCGCAGCATGCCAGGCCTCCCTGTCCATCACCAACTCCCGGAGGTCACCCAGACACGTCCATCGAGTCGGTGATGCCATCCAGCCATCTCATCCTCTGTCGTCCCCTTCTCCTCCTGCCCTCAGTCCCTCCCAGCATCAGTCTTTTCCAATGAGTCAACTCTTCGCATGAGGTGGTCAAAGTACTGGAGTTTCAGCTTTAGCATCATTCCTTCCAAAGAAATCCCAGGGCTGATCTCCTTCACAATGGACTGGTTGGATCTCCTTGCAGTCCAAGGGACTCTCAAGAGTCTTCTCCAACACCACAGTTCAAAAGCATCAATTCTTTGGCGCTCAGCCTTCTTCACAGTCCAACTCTCACATCCATACATGACCACAGGAAAAACCATAGCCTTGACTAGACGGACTTTGTTGGCAAAGTAACAACTCTGCTTTTGAATATGCTATCTAGGTTGGTCATAACTTTCCTACCAAGGAGTAAGTGTCTTTTAATTTCATGGCTGCAGTCACCATCTGCAGTGATTTTGGAGCCCAGAAAAATAAAGTCTGACACTGTTTCCACTGTTTCCTCATCAGTGCTTTAAATATGCCTAAAATTGGTCAACTACATACAGGCTCTTTGCCATGACATGTTCTACAGATGATAAAAGTTTGAAAGAAAAAATGGTCAGCAAGTGCATGAAAAAGATCCTGCCAACCCTGAAAATCAGCAGAATGGATTCTGTATCTACCCAGACACTTGGAGTTAGAGTCAAGAACACTCATCATTAGAGGAGGTTGTCATTCTGCATTGTAAAAGTGACATGGTAAGTCTTACGGATCAATGGGTAGAAGAGCAAATGAAATTACCTTGATGGAGAGAATTGCCCAAAAGTGAATTTGATTGCCACTCACTATCTGCCAGATGTTGGGTTATGAACCACAATGGTGTATTAGTTTCCTACAGCTGCTATAACAAATTACTACACACCTGGAGGCTTAAAATTACAGAAATGTATTCTGTCACAGATCTGGAGCCTCTAGGGGTCTGAAATCAAAGTGTCAGCAGGCCCATGATCCCTCCAATGGCTCTAGGGGAAAGTCTTTCCCTGCCTCTTTTAGTTTCTGGTGTCTCCAGGTTTCCTTGGCTTGTGGCCACAGCACTCCAATATCTGAATCAGTCTTCATACAGCCTTCTCCTCTATGGGTCTTCTCTTCTTCTGTCTCTTATAAAGACACAGCACTGGCTTTAGGACCCACCTGGATAATGCAGGATCATCTCAAGATCCTTAATTATACATGCAATAACCCTTTCACAAAATAAGGTCACATTCATGTCTGGGAAGACATATGTTTTTTGTGGGTTTGGGTGGGAGTGGGTACCATTCAGCTTGCTACAAAGAGGAAAAGGGGATGGCAAAATTCAATACAAATGGAAGTGTGAACATCTTGTTAAGGATGCTAAAGATAAAATGGATTGTAATCTCTTATAAAATGTGTGTGTGCATGCGTGTGTGGGGTAGTCACCTGAAAGCAGGAAAAACTGACAGAAAGGCTCTGTGAACTTGCTCTGTTTTATCATATGGTGAGTTTGGGACTAAAGGTTCAATTTTACCTACTCTGACAGGTACTAAAGAACTGATTGTGGTTGTTCCTAGTATTCCAACTAATTAGTATTCTCTCACAGTTGTAGGCATGTCGTGCATAATTTCTGTACACTGAGATTTTCTTTCGGCTTAAGGGGATGGGAAAGAGGAATAATCTGGAATAACGGGGGGGGGGGGGGGGGGAGATGACTCTCTGCCTGGCTGTGAGTTCCCCTTTTAATGGATAAGAAAATGACCAATCTGTTGATTTGACCTGGCTTTCCGGGTCTCTGTGGTCCTCATGCTGCAACATAAACAGGGAGAGGTGCTCTTGGTCTCAGAAGCAGGCAACCAGGCCTCCTGTCGGCCTTGCTAGAAAAGGGAGTCAATCCACTCTGCTTGCTCTTCCACATTACTTAGAAACTTCATGGAGAGCATGAAGAAATACACATCTCTTGATTAACTGCTCTATCTACTATTATTTTCATTTCCACTCAAACTTTTGAAGCTCTGACAACTGAAGGGCACCATTCAAAATGCAAGATCTTAAGAGTCAAGGGTCTTAAGCTGAGATCCAGGACCCTTCCCTGAAGTTCAAGGTAAAGTTCAGTGTATTTGTGAAGCTTTCTGTGGAGCAGTCACATTCTCAAAGAAGTCCATCACCCCCAAAATGTAAGAATATCCTTCAAGATGCTCCTATTCTTATTTTTCCTGTACTTGATAAAATATTCTCAGAGAAATGTTAATATGTCTCACTATGATTATATAATAATGTCTCACCATGATTATATACTTTTTTTTTCCCTTATATTTCTTCTGGTTTTTGCTTTATGTATCTTTGTTTCTTTGTTGTTAGGTGTCTAATGATTTATAATGTCTATCTTCTTTGTGAATTGTACCTTTTATCATTAAAAATATTCATCTTTGTTTTAAAATTAATTAACTAAAAGCAACATGCCAATAAAAGAAAAAAATATCCATAGATTGGCTCAATGCTATGAAGCATCAGTGCACTGCTGACCTTTGGCAAGTTCTTTAATTTCCATGTACAAACATATCAACATAGGGGATGACAGAAATGATAAAATTTCAGTGAAACAAAAGAAAACAAAACAAAAACCCTTTGATTCAAATGGCACAAATGTCCTAACGTAGCACACACTGGGTTTTCTTCAACATAGGTGGCAAATTTTCCAAAAGAGCTCAGATGGACAGCTCTTGGTGGTAATTGTTAAATAGGGAATACAAACACTTGCTTCTGTTTATTTTGACTCCCATCTCAGAAAGCAACTTTGTGGACTTGCCTGAACTCCTGAAGGGAAAACTATTCTCTCAAATCTGTCCCCAGTTGCTTATACAGCCTCCTAACAACCTGTATATTTTACTTAGTTATGTGTTTTTCTCTCCCTTCCAAATTTTATCACCCACCATGTCCTACTGATATTTGTACTAAGCAAAATGGAATATTAGCATATAGATTTTTAAAAATATTTTTTAAGTGGATACATGAATGAATGGATGAATGAATGACAAACACAAATTGTCTAAGGGCATGAGTTTCACTACACCTGCTTAGAACTGCCCCAACCAGAGGCTGAAAACCACAAATGACTCTCTGGCTGCCCTGCCCTGCCCTCCCGCCACCAAGCACAGAGCTGACAGCATTGCCAGAGAAACAAGCAACACAGGAAAACAGTCTCGTGTATTTCCAGAGCACCCTTCCTTAAAGGATCTCCAGAACGAGACTCTGATGTCCCATGGCTGCTGAGTACTATTACTTTGAAAGTAGATCCTCACTTCTGATGTAATCTTTTACTCAAGAAATGTTTGCCAGTTGTTCCTGGATAGTGGCATCTCCATTTGGTGCAACAGAAGAAGTAACCTGGAAATTCCTTGTTCCCCAGATGGGGCTCACTGCTGAGCTTGGCCATTCAGAAGAGCCAGCAACCCTGTCAGACAGCAGCATGTTGGCAGGATTGCTTCCACATTTATTATATTGGAATCATGCTGGTGCTTATGAAAAAAAAATCTGTTGTTTAGTTGCTAAGTGGTATCCAACTCAGTGACCCCATGGACTTTAGCCCACTAGGCTCCTCCCAGACAAGAATACTAGAGTAGGTTGCTGTTTCCTTCTCCAGGGGATTTTCACAACCCAGGGATCGAAACTGCATCTCTTACATTGGCAGGCAGATTTTATTTTATTTTATTTTTACCACTAAGCCACATGAGAAGCCCACTTATGAAAAGAAAAAGCAACCAAAAAATGGAGAGTCAGCTCCCAAATGAGCTTCCCTGGTGGCTCAGTAGTAAGTCGGATATGACTTGGTGACAAAACAACAGTAAACTCACAAACAGAAAGAGTGCATCTTTCAGTTGCTTAGACACAAAACACCTTGTAGTCATTCTTGATTCCTCTCTTTATGTAACATCTCACATCCAACCCATCAGCAAATCCTGACAATCTTCAATATAGTTTAGTTTCAAACTGCTCAAAGCCAGTTTTTTCCCCCACCTCACTCAGAGGAAGAGTCAAGTTCTCACAATAGCCTCTCAGGCTCTAAATGGTCCACCTCACTTTACCTCTCCAACCTCACCTTCTACAATCTCTGCCTCTTTCCATCCACTCCAGCCTCAGTGTACTTGCTAATCCTTGAAGCTCATTTATTCTTTTTCTTCAGATACAACTGGAATTTTATTATCTAACAGAATCACAGATAAATGAAATAGCTGACTTGAGCTTTCTGATTGAGAGCCCCATGGCCCTGGATATCAAGAAGAGTCACAGATCCAGGTTCCTCCCAGAGCAAGTAACCTTCTTGAAGTTTTATGGAGGCCAGAAATCAAATATCAAATCCATCCAGCCACAGAATTGTGGCTGGACCTCTGTACATGAGTTTCCTTGAGAGGGGACCCAACTTGGATTAACAGATGAGCATGAGAGAAATCTCAAGTATACCAGATAAATCACAGGCATGAATTTTAGCCACCTTTCTGCTAGCTAGCTCTACAAGCTTTCTCACTCCATTTTCTAGCTAATGTTTCCCCCTAGAGAGTTTGTTGACTGCCTAGTCCCTAAGCTGAATGCTAGAATTAAACAATTCGCACTTGGAAAAAGGACCAATGTGGGACTAGAAAGAATCCAAGGGCAGATCAAGTCATCATAGGAATGTTTTATTTATCAAATATATTTATGTTTCTTGGCCAATTACCTCCAAATGTGTTTTTCATTTAGACACAATTGAATCCTGGTATATTCTATCATAAGAGTACAGTTGCATGCATGAGTTCATTGGTTCTTTGTAGTTTTTTAAGATGTGAGTTTAATAATTTAAAAAAAAAAAAACAAACAAGCAAATTGTTTACCATTCTAATGCCAGGATAATTGTTCTTGTCACATCAGTGGCCTCTAGAGCAAGGGATTCTCATCATTCACGGTAAGCTTATCATCATTCTCTTGACTGACTTGTTAAAACTTTTCAAACCTCAAAAATCAAGACTGAAATAGAGCCCTAACTCAAGCATTTTCTTTGTGGGGAAGCTGAACAGAGACTTATGTTTATTTCAGTGAGAACATTTACAGCAAATTTTAATTAGCATATGAGGGAAATCTATACAATGCCTTGATAGCAACTAAATATCACACTTTTATTCCGTTCAGTTCTGTTGCTCAGTTGTGTCTGACTCTTTGCAACCCCATGGACTGCAGCACACCAGGCTTCCCTGTCCATCACCAACTCCCAGAGTCCACTCAAACTCAAGTCCATCGAGTTGGTGATGCCATCCAACCATCTCTTCCTCTGTTGTCCCCTTCTCTTCCCACCTTCAATCTTTCCCAGTATCAGGGTCTTTTCAAATGAGTCAGTTCTTTGCATCAGGTGGCCAAAGTATTGGAGTTTCAGCTTCAGCATCAGTCCTTCCAATGAATATTCAGGACTGATTTCCTTTAGGATGGACTGGTTGGATCTCCTTGCAGTCCAAGGGACTCTCAAGAGTCTTCTCCAACACCACAGTTCAAAAACATCAATTCTTTGGCACTTAGCTTTCTTTATAGTCCAACGCTCACATCCATACATGACTACTGGAAAAACCATAGCCTTGACTAGACGGACCTTTGTTGGCAAAGTAATGTCTCTGCTTTTTAATATGATGTCTAGGTTGGTCACAGCATTTCTTCCGAGCAGCAATGTTTAATTTCATGGCTGCAGTCACCATCTGCAGTGATTTTGGAGCCCCCAAAATAAAGTCTCTGTTTCCACTGATTCCCCATCTACTTGCCATGAAGTGATGGGACTGGATGCCATGATTTTAGTTCTGAATATTGAGTTTTAAGTCAACTTTCTCACTCTCCTCTTTCACTTTAATCAAGAGGCTCTTTAGCTCTTCTCTTTCTGCCATAAGGATGGTGTAATCTGCATATCTGAGGTTATTGATATTTCTCCTGGCAATCTTGATTCCAGCTTGTGCTTCATCCAGCCCAGCATTTCTCATGATGCATTAATATACAGCCTTGGCTTACTCCTTTCCTGATTTGGAACCAGTCTGTTGTTCCATGTCCAGCTCTAACTGTTGCTTCTTGACCTGCATACAGGTTTCTCAGGAGGCAGGTCAGGTGGTCTGGTATTCCCATCTCTTTAAGAATTTTCCACAGTTTGTTGTGATCCACATAGTCAAAGGCTTTGGCATGGTCAATAAAGCAGAAGTAGATGTTTTTCTGGAATTCTCTTGATTTTTCTATGATCCAACAGATATTGGTAATTTGATCTCTGGTTCCTCTGATTTTTCTAAATCCAGCTTGAACATCTGGAAGTTCACAGTTCATATACTTTTGAAGCCTGGCTTGGAGAATTTTGAATATTACATTGCTAGCGTGAGATGAGTGCAATTGTGTGGTAGTTTGAACATTCTTTGGCATTGACTTTCTTTGGGATTGAAATGAAAATTGACCTCTTCCAGTCCTGTGGTCACTGCTGAGTTTTCCAAATTTGTTGGCATATTGAGTGCGGCACTTTAACAGCATCATCTTTTAGGATCTGAAATTGCTCAACTGGAATTCCATCACCTCAACTAGCTTTATTCGTCATGATGCTTCCTAAGGCCCACTTGACTTCACATTCCAGGATATCTGACTCTAGGTGAGTGATCACACCACACTTTTATTAGCATACGACAAAGCTGGATATCTTCCCCTTAAGATAACAAAATAAATTAAAGGAACATCAGGTTTCCAAATTAATGTTGCTGATATGAGCCAAAGTTTTCCTCAATATCTGAGTCACCAACCTGGCATTTGCATTCATATCTGAGGACGTCTCTTTCACAGAGTACCTATAACTTTCAAGGAGAGAAATCTCGCCTATTTTTCACTATTTCATTCTCTCCAAGATGGGAGAAGCTTGAGTATATGAACTAAACTCTTGGGGAAAAGTGAGTCTACAGGGTTGATTTTTAGCATTAAGATGATGCTTGAATGGGGATCAACAGGGATGATGAGCTGGTGGAGAACTGGTCTAAAATGGCAGCTCTCCCCAAAATGTGGTCATCACCTGCTGTGGGATAGGACTTCTTAAAAACCTAAACAAGTTCTGCTGTAGAAAAATATACTCAAGTTGTTGAGGTCTGTATCAAGATAATAATTTTCAGTCAGGAGTGATGTGCCAAGTTTGGGGGAGAAAAGCAGCAACAGAGATGTTTTGTAAGGCAGCAAACACCAACTGGAGTCCACCATGTTTGACGGGGAAAACACATTCATTGTTTTGACAATCACTGTGCCTGTTAGAATCTGTGGAAAAACAACATAGACTGTACTCTGAGGACCACAGTAAAGAACTGGCTTATAATTCAGTTCATGAAGTTTTATAAACTTCCTTCTTAAATATCTCTCATAAATAGTCTCATCTAGATTGTATCTAAGAACTTGAACTGGTTCCTTGAGTACCTCATGCATAAAACTACATTATCAGTGTCTTTGACAAACCAAACCTATGAGTCCAGTGTCTCTACCTCAGTGCTTTAAACCAACAGCCTAGCCACAGAAGCTCATATTCTTAATGGACACAACTGCATAATTACTCCATTGATGCCTGCAAAGTAACTCACTTAGCATTCAGTCAGAACAAAGAAAGAAAACTAGATTTCACTTAGCCTCATTCAGGATGTGTTTTCACTTGTCAATAGCATTCAAGCCTGCTTTTTCTTGGCCAGTGTCCAACATAACCTGCCTTCCTGACTGTTGCCATTTGTCCTAATGTGTATCATATGCTTGAGAGGATTTTTTTCTTTTAACGTGGAGTTTTACTTGCAAGTTTAGAAAAACAAAATAATACCTGCTAGCAGTGGGATATTTGAAATTCTGCTGTCCAGAGGCACAGGTTGAGAGATGACAAAATCAGCAACTGCAATAATACATATTTTGAGAATAGTTTAGCATTTTTTCCACAAATGCATTTGACAAATTATATTTGTGTTTTAAAAGCTCTTATGCTTAAAGAGAGTTGGAATAAAGATATTTTCCCTTTTAAAAAGTACTCTCAGATGGTTTTGGAGTGGGAAAATTGTAGACCTGCAAAGATAAGATTAAGAATATAAGAGAAAAGGATAATAATTTTATCTTTGTTACAAGAATTAAATTAGATAATCCATCTGAGGCAGTGAGAATGGCGCCTAACAGTGATGGCATCCATGTTAGGCAGGCCTAACAGTGATTGCATAAAATACATTGCTATCATTATTATCCTCATCAACATCTGAGGGAATAAGCAGCTCAGATTTTATTTTTCCATTAAAATTTACTCAACAGATTAGCATCTCAATGCATAGGGCAGACAATCCAATGGCTTCCTGTTTTCTGACATATTTTTGTTTTTCTAAATAATTTTTCATATTGATTTGATGAAACATCTGACATCCATTACTTAAAAGAACAAACCAAATAAATATTTTAAATGTTAAACATGACCATCGATTACAGGCTAAACATTTGTGGCACAGCTTCCCCAGATAAAGCAATATCCTTTTCAGCTTGGCTCTCTTTGGCCAGTTGTCTGGGAAAGCTGATTGTTGGATTTGTAGAATATAATCTTGAGAAGGTCTTGAAACATGTGGTTTTTCCTGGGATCTTGTTATTTTCTGGTAGTTCAGATAAGCACTAGCAATGGGGAAAGCCTCAGTTCTTGGGTGGATAAGGACCTAAATATCCACCTAGCCACTTCATACAATGTCTCCAAACCTCTTCATCTTGAAAGGAATTTGATAAATGAGTGACATATCTGGAACCTACTGTTATCACTTAAAGAAGCACCTCTCTCAGTATCTTTCAGGATTTGGTGTCAAGAATCGGCAAAGTCTATGGGAAATAAAATTAAGTTCACATCAAGGAAGGAAAATTGAAACTCACTTTTTCAAAAATGTGTTTATTTAGTTTGTTGTTCTTGGCCTTGTTTCTAGAGGCATATATAGCCTTAATATGAGAATGACTGACCTGCTCCTCAACACAGGCTACTGCGCCTGCTCGGAGGACCCATGACCCCATACTGTTCTGGAAATACCCTGCTTCAGGAGATGTGCCACGTTTCCCATTTTAAACAGTTCAACAGTCACTACATTTGATTTTCAGAATCAGCACAAAACAAGTAACAGTACTTTTACTACAAAAAGCAATGAAACATTAATTTCTTACATGCACAACTCAGAGCCAATTATCAGCAAACGGCTTTGCAATAAGGTACCAGATACCTGGGGCCTAGGAGGTGGTGCCAGTAAAGAGGAAGATACTCCAGTTTTAGTGCTTTAAGAAGAGCTTGATAGTGAGGTTCAAAAACAAAGTTATCGAAACAACTGCTATCTTTAACCAGCAGTGAATATTCACCCTGACAGGGCTCTCTGAAGCCTGTGAGTGCAAGTCAGGAGTCCCTACCTCTGAGAGCACCACAGCCACACACCAGGGACAAGGACCACATTGCCAAGGCTTGACACTAATGAGGCCACTCAGTCCCACACAGGGTCTGCAGAGATCCTGTCCTGAGCAGCTCCAGCCCTGTCCCCATTTGTTGCCTTATCACTGGAAGAGGCTCATAAAAATCTAAAAGCCAGACCCTAATCCTGGTATCTTGAGATTGTTGCTAAGAAACAACAGCTGGGCCGATCAGACAAAGACAACCAAGTTGTATATCTTAATCTGTTTTGAAACTTGCTACCTTCTGGTCACCAGCTGAATTTACATCTCTCTGATTCTCCCAGTTGTAGCAATCTCTGTAACTTCAGAGACAATGGTCTAAAGCAATAAAAGATCCATTGCTTTTGGCCAGCCACTTAGGAGGAAGATACTATTTTTTCATCAATAGTCATTCAAATAAAACTCCTTACAGCAAACACCTAAAATGGGGTCTTTATACAAAACTAGAGTTCAGTAAATACTTGATGAATAAATGAATGAAACAATGAACCAACCAATTGATGAAAAAAATTTGATGAGTTGGTAAATGTTAGTAAATCTTTGTCTGTCTTGACTAGAACGAAGTTTTCCCAAAGTTCAATCCAATAACTCATAAGCCGTGTGAGGACACATGTGAACCCCTATTATAGTTTCCCCCCATAAGGTTATATTTGAAAGGACATTCAATAAATATTTACTAATTGAATCAAATTGTATAAATTATACGAGATTTAGTTTTATAGTCTTAATTATCCTAAGAACTCTATAAAAGCATATCTCCTCTTTTAAAAGAGTCATTTTTAAAGATAAAGACAACCAAAATGCAAAGCTTATCTTAAAAAAAAAAATCATGCACATTTCCTGGGGAAAGTATTTGGCTTTATCTAAAGTTACCAAGACTTTTCTAGAAATGTGCTATCTGCATACCCACCTGGGATTACTTGTTAGCTTAGGCTCTTAGCCACACAAACAGGCATATGCTGGGATGGCATGTCTTATTCTGGAAAAAAAAAAAAAAATTCCATCTCCAATGATAGAAAGGGGCAAGAAGGGTTGCGTCAAGAGCCAAACACAGATTCAGCTTAGAGAGTTTCCCTTTCTCATCTTAGATATCCTCCCCTCTCCACAATGACTCTGAGTTTTTCTTCTCTCTATACAATGATTACTGGAGAAGGAAATGGCCACCCACTCCAGGATTCTTGCCTGGAGAATTCCATAGACAGAGGAGCCTGGCAGGCTACAGTCCATGGGGTCGCAAAGAGTCAGACATGACTGAGCGACTAACATTACATTACATTATACAATGATTAGGAAGTTGAAAATAAGGAAAACTAGTGACTCGATAACTGCAGCATCTACTACCCATTTGCAGTGTTCCTAGAGAATACCTGTTAATTTTAAACAGCGAAGGCTAAAGCAATTGTTGGTAGGTTTTAAGGAGAAACTCCCTCCACCACCCTCCTGCCCAATACATACTTTGATTAAAAGCACTTAGGACCCAAGCGATGCTAGTATATGCTTCAGGGCTCCGAGTCAATCCACAGGTGTAGGCCTGTCTTAACCAGTAGACCGAGGGCCAAGGCCAGTCTGCTGGAAGCCAGCAATGGCTCAGCAGTGTGAAAATTCTGAATGTCCCCAATTTTCTATTTATTAAGTGGCAAATACTTTCAGGCTAAATTTGGTAGAAAAGACATGGCAAAATTATTCCTTACTTATAAAGGAGGAAAAGATGCTTACATGAGCAGAAAGTTAGAAGAATCTTTCAGTATTGAGGTTACCACCACATTAAGTGGGAGTTTGGGGTCAGTCGGCAAAGCCACTAGACTGGCAGAGACCACTGTCACTGTCACGGACACTCTGACTACATGACTACAGGGCAGAGAGAAGGCTTCCCATACTCGCATGGGAGCTCACGGGCACTGGCTGGGGTGCACTCTATAAAACGTAGGAAGTGAGACAAAATGCGGAACTGGTTTTTCTCATGGAAAACAATATATAGAAACAACAGGTGAGTTCCTTATCATGTTGAAAAAGTATAACCAAATGTTTCAACTTGAGTAAATCCAACAGCCTGCTCCTCAGTGTAGCCAGTGTTACTGTCTTGAAGATTTCCAGTTAGTACCGCTACATAATTCTTCCCACCCTTCCCAATGGCACATGTTTTTGTCAAATGTCTCCATCACTTAGGACAAGAAACTATAAAAGTTCAACACATTCCAATCCACCAGAGAAAGCATTTTCCATCAGAAACAGCAACACAGTTGCACAGATTACTTACTACTTTTATGACAAGGGGCCAACAAGAATGGGGGGAAATGTGAATGACTTCACACTGGACAATGGAGGTCAGAATTAGCCAAACTCCATGAAAGATTATTTTGAGACGTATATAAATAAGTTAAAACACAATTAGTGAGGCCCTGTTTCACTCCATTTTAAATGTGGCAGAATGGGTGCTAAGGGATGGGGAAAGTGAAATGAAGAGGGAAGGAAGATTTCTTAGAACAAAATACATGACAACAGATTAAACCAAACTACAGATATCCTTGCCTATCGGTGACCAGTTCAGTTATGTGTCTTGTGTTTTTGTTACAGGAAGACAATGGGAAGGCTAAAAAGACAAGGAATTCCTTAAAAGGGTGTGTCCTGATATCACGTGACCAAGAAACCTACAAAGACTGCTGCTGGTGTGTGCTCTAAGCTGTTCAGATTTACACTGGTCATCAAGGTAGTCTCAGTCTCTCCACTGTCGCTGGGAGCTAAAGGCCTATAAGCGAGTGCTGTCAGTTCTTCCTGATGTTGGATCATTGCGTGGAATAGGACCCAATCTTATTGAGCACCGTTGCTGAACTGCCCAAAGGCTAGCTGAAGTGACACTCACTCTCCTAGCACTCAATCAAAGGTCAGTGAAACTGTGCACATACTCTTTTCTCTCTCAGTGGATCAATGCTGAAAGAAGAATATTATCAAGGGCCAGAGGGGATGAGAAGGTAACTCTTCTTGATAAAATGAGCTGTTCCAGGGCAGTCTGTTTTAACCACAACCCTCTGCATGGCTCCTCCTCTCAAGGTTTCCTTGTCTGGGCTACTTTCACCTATTTTTGCAGAAACGCTGCCCCACACTCAGGAGGGCATCCCAGGCTTCCCCTTGGAGGTATGAGGAAGAAAGATGACGATGCCTAGAATGGTCTTGACGGTGGGGCTTGGCATGACTTTTGCCACATATTCAATGCTTTCATAGACACAACAAAAAAATTACTGGAAGCTTAATATCTTATATTCAGCCTCTCACTGAAGTACTTTATTTTCGTGGTTTTTTTTTTTTAAATGCTAAAATGTTACTGAAAACATGAAAACAAAATTTTCTCAACTAGCTGCTTTGGAACAATAATATACTGTATTATGAAGCTCCATACATTTTAAATGTTTCTGAAATCCTGACAGGAAATGGTTAAGTCCCCATTTTTCTTTTCCACTTGAATTTTAAATTTTAAACCATCTTCTTCCACTTTCAGGCTCTTCTGCATCAAGACCAGCTGCTGGATAGACGGAGCCATGAGAAAAGTGCATGAGAAGTAAGCGTGGAAAACACAAACATGGAGCGCCTGTGGGGCTGAAGATGGCCCGGACTCAGCAAAGGCTCCAGCAACTGCATCCGTAGTCCCTGCTGGGCGGCCCGAGGCAGAGGCCAGGCCACATTGCCAAAGCAGGAAGAAGGGGTTGCAATGGGTCCCCTTGAATTCATGCTACTAAAAAAGGTGCAATGAGAAACAAGTCCCTGTGCATTCTCAGTCACAACTGTGGGCAGAAGAGCCCATCCGATTCCTCCCTTTGGTATTAAATAACAGTTTTTTTTTTAAAAAAAAAAGCTTTCTAGAAACAAAGCAAATACACGGTGGGCCTGGAAATGTAAGCCATCCCAGGTTGGTTGTCCACTGAAATGAGTCTCATCCCTAGTCATAAATAAATAATCTCTCTCCTGGTCTGACTTCCACGCCAGGATCAATATCTCTTAACATCTTACTTATTTTATTACTGCTTTTGGTTTTCTGGGACTGATTGAAAGTTGCTTCGAGGAAATCTTTGGTTTTGCTTAAGTGTCCATGACATTTAATCATGACTTTCCTTGCAGTTTAATTCCAAGCAGTCAATCAGTTAATCCACTTCGATTGATTCTGGGCTCTCGGTTATTGGCTTGCACTCATTGGGCATCCGCTGGTGTCGGCTCAGCTGGGTGGCCTGCGTGAAGCTCCTCTCACACCTCTCACACCTGGAGGAGGCAAGAGAGAAAATTGAGACCAGGGAGCGGGGCCCGCAGGGTGATGGGCTTCCTCTCATCCTGCCTAATCAGAACAGACACTCCAAAGTGGCTTCAGATTTTACCGGCTCAAGAGGTTTAATTGGTGGCTCCTTCCAAGGCCCGGACGCCTGTGATGGGACAAAGCCCGGCTGATGCAGAACAGAGGGATCTGTCAATAGGCAGGGGGAAGGTGATTTCTCCAGAGGGCCCTGTCCTGCTGCAGCTCTGATCACTGTCAGTTCAAATAGATAAAGAACAAAAAGAGATTTTTAGGAGTGAGCCATCAAAGCAGCAGCTTGTCTGCAGTTTTCTGCTCCGTAACCCCAAAGAGAAATGGATGACAAATAGAATTTCACCTGCTGCTAATTTGAAATCGGGAATTCTACTCCCCTCAACACAGTGGCCAGAGAGCCATCAGCCCTGAATCTGGAAACTGGAGGAAGCAATGCATTAGTCTGTGGTGAGTGTGGGAGGTGGGTATGAGTGGCTGCTTTTGTGCAAAAGCTAGAGTATTGCACCTCAACCAAAGTTAGGGTTAAAAAATGTTTGCAGAGGGATAGGGAAAAACTCAAAATCAATCAATGTTTGTGTGTTTCAAGTTCACCTCTTTACCAGACACAGCAGAAAGAATGTACATGTGGGCCATACTTAAGAGTCGGTGTGTCCATTAAGGACAAAACTGGCATCACGTTTCAAGAATATCACGTCTCCTTAACTTAAAAAATAAAATAGCTAATCTAGAGACCTTGGGCCTAACCCATCTTCCATGCAACACATACGAACTCGCTGGATGGCTACACAATCTTCAAAACACAAACACACACACACACACACACACACCCAACAGTATCCTCTGGTGTTTCTATGGTGCTGGTTGTTCGTGGCTGGTTATCGATGATTGTGTGTGTATACACATGCGTGCACACACACACACTGCAGAAGCAAGCTCTGCAGATAGTGGCTTCCCTGTCACTCAGGCTGCTTGTCTGGGCTACCCGGAGTACTGGTCAAGCACCCACTAGGGCACAGCAGCCACCTTAGCTCTCCCCCTAATGTCCTCTCCTCAAACCTTTGAAGGAAAAGATACTGGGGAGAGCTGCAGACACGTGTCTTCTTTTAAATGAGGCAATCCTGGTCACTGGTGGGGCTGAGAGAAAGCCCTCAGCAGAAAGTCCACACTGCATCACACGTGCTGTGAGCCCCATTATCCAGTTGGAGGGTCTCTCATTTTCCTTTTGAGTAAAGTACACAAAGTGCTTTGCTAGGAAGACAATTACCTATAAAAATAAAGCACCTCTATCCATATTAGGGAGTCCCACCTATTTTTTTTAACATCGGGAGGCTGGAGCTTGACCATCACACTTGGATTTTTCAGGGCTTCTGTGCCAGCTGGATGTGTCAGGATGAGGAAGTTGTGTTTCTTTGATTGTCTTTCAGGGAATATTCTTAGCAGCCTGTTCCACTGTTAAAAACTGCACTGTGATCTTGACAAATGTATAATGTCAGCTTTAATGTATCAGACCTATCAGCTCAATGAAAATAACTCAGAAGTATTGATCAGCTAATGATTTTTGGTGTATTCATTAACGTCCATGGGCAGCTTATCCCCTCTCCAGAGCTCCTGAAGTGCTGATGACATGCCAGCGAGCTGCTGATTGTTTATTAGAAAACTGATTAGTTACTGGATTGGTGTGTCAAAATATACTACCTTTCACTGCCTGATAAACTTTCAAATTATTATATTCCTTCTTTAAAAAATTTTTTAAGCTTTAGAATCAATTTCAAAGAGAGCAGAAGAGTTTGAACAATTATAAGGAATGACCAGTCACGTAGGTTGTGCTTTTGTACCTCTAATCTTCTGTATCAGAATATAAACAGTTCAGAGGTGGGAAGTGCAGTGCTTCATATATGGCAAGGGTGCATGTCTATATATAAGGATCAGACAGTACGAGGTGGGTTGACACTTTTCTCATGTGTTTGCCTAAATGCCTCCCAGATATTTACACTCATGGAACCATTTGCTGTCAAAGTCGGGAGATTTACTAAATCTATAGGGCTCCTGAGATCATCACTGAAAAATCTTCTCTAGGGCCATCTGCTCACCAAGTGTGAGTGAAAACGTATGTAGATGTGTACACAGTTACCTTAATTTAGATCCTTTGCCTAGGAATTTCCCCTTCTGGAGAAAAGTGGGCTATCAGAATTAATACTTACGTGTGTTGGTAATTATAAGAATATCATTTATATAATTAAGGAAGTAAAGAAAGCTTGACAGAAAACCATTTTTAATAAAGGAAGAGCCTTGGTTTTATGTTTATCATCTTTAATTTTAGAAACAAATCTCTTCACAAATCATTTTCATAGACAATAGAACTCATCAGAAGGACAGACTCAAAGTAAATACTTAGATTCTGGCAGGTCAGAGTTGGACTTCAGCTGGACTGGGACTGAACTAATCCTGAATTACAATCCCAGACAAGTGCCTGGGCATGGGAACCTCCAAGCTTGGATTTCATGCTACTTAGCAGGAAACAACAACAACAAAAAAAAAAAAAATGAAGGAAAGACATGGCTAATGATCCAGGAGCAAAAGACCTGCTCGGGCACAGGGTCCTTCTCACGGTGCTGATGTCACAACCTTGAAGGAAATGTTGCAGGAACAATGAAGGGAAAGTTGTCCAAATATTTCAGCAAAGAGCAAGTCCCCAGCTTCGTATCAATGTGGGCATCTTATATAATTACACTTGAGTTCCTTTTAGATTTGAAATCGTTCTTTACTTAACATGATAGTTGACTGGCTTATAGGTTCAGAGGGAGCTTAACAACTGCCATCTGAAACTGACAGAAGTGTAAAATGATGTCAAGTTCTGTCACACAGAAAACATGCAGGAAGCTTTCTTTCTGGTCCTCGATGGCCTGTCACCAAATACTTCCTGAATTAAATCAGACTGCTTCATACTTATGATGCAATGCACATTTATTGCATATTATGCATATTTACTGATGTGCTTTTTTGATTTGCTTTGATTTTGCCTAGATCTTGTTAAAATATAAGATGCTTTTTGGAATATCCTTTGATTATTTTCTGTACTAAGTCAAATTGTCTTAAGGCAAAAAACGTAGTGATGAGCATTTCCCCTGCTTCTAACGATAGGGAGGAAAAGAAACTCTATGAAAACTCCTGGTCTTCCCAGGCCCAGAAGCCAGGCATCAAAGCAGCTCACATGGATTCCAGGCAGAGCAGCCTCCCTGAAATCTTGAGAGTTTATGTTTAATAACAGAGAAGGAGAAGGAGATCTTATTGTAAAGAGTAAGTCTGAGACTGACAACTTCCTTCCTTCTCTCCTCTTTTTGATAAAGCGCTTGGCAATTGCCATGAGATGAAATGAAGTCTTATGTTCGTCCCTTGTTCTCCATAACTTCCAGTCTCACAGTACAAACTGAAAGTACACGATCCTTTGAAATGTGCTTTTCCTATGATCTCCTTCACCTTACACATTCGGAGTCCACAGCCCAGGTTAGCCATTGACAAGCTCAAGGTCTACCTAGAGCATGGGGGTAGAGGGGAGAGGGGAGTTTTTCAGTGGGATTTCAGCCAATCACACCATGAGACAAAGCCTGGAATGAAACTCTCTTCTCAATACCAGATCTTCTCCGGACTGCTTGTATGGCACCAATCTTGATTTGCCTTGAAACACCACTTTTCAGCGAAAGATTTTAGAAGTTATAAAGGGCTTTCCCCTGCTGGGGCCTGGCACCCAAGAATCCTGCAAAGGCCTCCCAGGCCCTGGGGTGGGAGTTTGGGGACTGAATCCTTTGGGGCATCTATTTGGAAGCTGCTCAAAGTGTATAGTTTAGGGTTGTGCTTCTTTACAAGATTCTTTTCCTTCTTTGCAAAATTGTTTAAGTCAATACCCATTAGTTGAAGTAGTAAAATTAACTGTTGTGGCAAAACCCATTTTATTGACTAATCTGCAACAAACTTTTTTTTTTTTGAATGTTTGTTTTATAGGCTTGTAAAAGGATATCTTCAAAATATTTACAAATGTCCATGGGATGGATATCCATGAACTATGGTTGGAAGAGTCCCAAAATTCCCCTGGGATAGTTCAATCCTGAACAATCCGGTTGTATATACTGAAGGATTTAGCTTTTCATTTCCTAGAAGACATTTGTATCTTACACTTAACAAAGTAAGTGTTCACTCAGGTCTCCCCTGGCAACATATATTTGATACATTTTTAAAAACACCGCAGCATGTGGCTATCTTAATACCAAAAGAAGCAGGAGGAACTAAACCGTGCACAAAGAATCTAATCCAACCAACCCTGGTGTTTCTTTGTTTTTCCAGATGAAATTAGGTTGCTGCTGCTACTGCTAAATCACTTGAGTCATGTCCTACTCTGTGTTATCCCATAGATGGCAGCCCATCAGGCTCCCCCATCCCTGGCTCCCCCGTTCTCCAGGCAAGAACACTGGAGTGGGTTGCCATTTCTTTCTCCAATGCATGAGAGTGAAAAGTGAGTTACAGTCCCTAAAAATACTCTGAGAAAGGAAAAACATACAAATACTAAAGTCCTGGAACTACTAATCTGATGAATTAAAAGTAAGTTAAAATGGCACCTTTATTGGAAACATGACAAAAACGGGATGTTAGAGGAAAAAAATTGAGTGGAGTCAACGAGGTTACACTTAAGTAACACCTTAACATTAACAGAAATCTATTTCCCATTCTGACCCTGAAACCTCTTCAATTAATTACTAAAATCTATTTACACAGCAACAAGATAAAAATCAATCTGATGCCTGGCACTGTCTTTCTGGCTACCTTCTCTGTTATAAGGGGCCAGGAGGATCGTTGGCCCTTTTGCATCTCTGCTTTTGAAGAGCTCTCCTGCTCATAGGCACAGGGAGTGTGCCATTGTCGTCTCCCACATCCAGAGCAGTGGTGAAGCCAGAGATTGTGAACCCCCTGAGGACCTGGGTCAATGACAAAGCCCACTCACTGTGCAGGACACAGACACCTCCCCTAGGGAACTCCAGGGCTGTGCTAACCCGCTTGGTCCTCAGAGTGGACTAGAAAGAAAGGGGCCGCTCAGGGCTATGGCAGCCCCAGAGAACACACCTGCCTGGTGTGGTGCAGGCTGGATTTTTAGACCTCATCCAGTCCCCTCACCAGATGTCTTATGCAACAAACAAGCTCCACCCACAAATACAGACAAAAATGAAAACTTGCAATTATTAATATCATAAATTAAACCACAATGGAAAATAGTTAAGAATAATGAATAAAGGTTACTAATTCGTGAGGAAGTGGGTGAAGATGAGTGTTTATGACCTTTCCCTCAGCTGCAGACGCTGAGGCATGCAGGATGCAGACCAGCAGGACTCTGCCACTGTGAGCCAAGCCCCACCTCCGGCTGAGCACCATGGCAACCGCATGCTCCACCCGGCAGGTCTGGAGGGAAAAGCATGGGGACTGACACTCTGCAGAGACTCCTTGGCTGAGACCAGCAAGGGGATTCACCTCCTACTGCCTGAATCATTTCCTTTCTTGGTTGATCTTATTCTATAGAAGCAAGGAGATCAAACCAATCAATCCTAAAGGAAATCAACCCTGAATATTCACTGGAAGCACTGATGCTGAAGCCCCAATACTTTCACCATCTGATGCAAAGAGCTGACTCACTGGAAAAGACCCTGATGCTGGGAAAGACTGAAGGCAAGAGGAGACGGGGATGACTGAGGATGAGATGGTTGGATAGCATCACTGATTCAATGAACATGAGTTTGAGGAAGCTCTGGGAGATAGTGAAAGACAGGGAAGCCTGGCTTTCTGCAGTCCATGGGGTCACAAAGAGTCAGACACAACTAAGTGACTGAACTGAACTGAACAGAAGGTAAAGAGACTGTACATCCATGCCCTTTTCATGCTCCTTCTTAATCAAGTGAAGTCATCATGGCAAATGAACAAGGAGAGATATGAGGGCTGAACAAAGAAGAGCCTATCACACAGACAGTAAAACCTGTTCTGAGATGACCATGTTCACACAAGCTGGTTCACACTCCCAAGCCTTATCCATATCCCACATGGGCTTCCAGAAAGCCTTCTTCCCTTGTATGTCCGGAAAACTCCTACTCAGCATTCAAAAACATATCTTAAACCTCATCTCCTCCAGACAGCATTGATTACTCCACTTCGTGCTACCTGAAACACTGTATACACGCGCCTTACTGTTTTTCAATTTTGCGCCTTCCACCCTATGTGGTAATACTTGCTTATTAATTGGGCTTCCCCCAAAACTATGAGGTCTTCAAAGATTAGGGGGCTGAGTCTCATTCACCTTTTTATCTCTTATGCCTAGCAGTGTGCCTAGTACAGAAGAAGGTGCTCAATAAATATATGCTGCATGAATGAACACACACATACATGAACGAATGAGAGAGAGAATGAAAAGGCCATCTTATAGGATTCAGATGCTGTTTTCATGACTGTGCTATATCTAGAAACATCGTTTCTTGCTCAGGTGTCCTTGCCTTGGCCAAAGCCCTTGTCTACCTCTTTCCACATTCCTTGAATCCTCAAGGACTCAAACATGTCCTGTGTTTGGTTTTGTTTTTCTTTCTTTCATTATCATGCTAAGTCTGAAATCCAAAGGGGCACACTGAAAAGCTACCAGTTGGCTGCTGTAATAGATTCAAACCTCCTTACATATAAAAGAGGAGGAAATCATTCATCATAATTTTAAAGGGTTCAAATTTCCCAAGAGACAATTATTCAGCTGTTCTCAACTGTGGCCACCTTGCAGATGGCCACAGATGGCACTCTGAGAGGCTCCCAGTTCAAATTCCAGAAGCACAGACCCTGAGAAACTAGAAAGAATCTCTAAATTACTCATTCCTACTTCGTTATTTTACTTATGAGAAAACAGATCACAAAGAATGTCTCATGTTCAAGGCTGCACAGCTCAAGCCAGGCTCAGTGTATAAATATTCCGAATTCATTTTTCCAGCATCAGCTACTACACAAGCAGGCAATTCTGCAGTCTGGACGTTGACTTTGTACCCAGCCTTCTCCAGCAGCTGGCTGAGCTGGGCACTGCTGCCCACCTTGTCTGCTGGCTCTCAGGAAAGGCGAGGAGAAAGGAAGGAGGCAGCACAAGCCACTACTTACTTGAAGGGCTTTTCTCCAGTGTGGGTTCGGATGTGGTTGTTGAGAGTGGTGGCCCCAGCAAAGGCACGACCACAGTAGCCGCATTTGAAAGGCCGGTCACTGGAGTGAGTGACCACGTGGTTCCTCAGTTCTGAAGGCTGAGAAAAGGACTGGGAGCAGTGGCCGCATTGGTAAGGTCTGCAACAAATGAAGACACTACCTGGTCATTATATTCTACATTAGTCAGTAGAAGTTAGCATCATGAGGCTAGGGCCAAAATGTTTTGGTAACATTTAGTTTTTGTAACAAAGCATAGAGCTGGGGCCACTGGGTTCTCATTACTATACTTGTTGCCATAGGAACAAAATTCACAAAGCTGATGAGACACATTCAATACTTCCACGAATATTCCTTTCCAATATTAACTGCACCATTTCCACAACTTCTATTTCCTATTTTGAACCCCACCCCCAGGCAAATATGGGAGCTTTGAGAGTACAGACTTGATGAAGGAGAATGGTGTAAGAGAAAATATGTAATTGTCTATCGTAATTCTGTGGCTCTTTAACTTTACAAGTGCGTTAAAATCAATTATCTGGTTTAATCTTTACAATAATCCTCAGGGAAAGCAGTTATTATTATCTCTGTCAGTTCAGAAAATGGAGGATAAACTGTCCTCAAAGGAAATAAGCTCTTGATGCCAAGGTCACTCAAGAGTGACTGGACTTTATTCTAAGTCCCAGGCAAACAGGCAGGCAAGTCGGCAAGCTGCATGTGTGTTTTTAAAAGATACTAGGTGGTCCTGGGCTCTGTCTACAGCACATCCCCAACTTGTGGCTATCTGGTAGCGCACAGATCAACATGGTCATGCCCTCAGATTTGCTTCTTTGAAAAAGACATCCTGACTTCAATTTACTCTCTCCCCACCCACAACCCTGACTTATATTTATCCACTGGGTCTTTTTCTGAAACTTCAGCTCCCCAGTTTAATCTGGTAGCAAGCGATGATTTATAGCAGCCCAGAAATGACAGGATATCACTATGTTTGCAGGAGGAAGACTGGGATGCAAAAGCGAATGGAAGGAAGCTGGGACAAATACCTGATAATTAGCAAGATTATCGGGGCACGTTCTTTTCAGCTCCTGAGAAGGAAATCAATTTTTGGTTTTCATAAAATAGATTAAAATTCTTTTTCTCTACAGAAGTTCTTCTGCTTACTTAAGCAGAATCTGGTGAGTGATATAAAACCTGGGGAGTTTTCCCTATTCGAGGCTATTTCATATCATCCCTTGACAGGGCTCTAATTTGTTTATCAAAATTTTTGTTAAGAAAATTAATAATCTGTCACGAGTCATATCAAGAGGAAGCCCTGGCTTGTGGCTCAAACATTTCTGGCTGTGTTTAGAAAGCCAGTGACTAAACCAGACTTAACTGCTCTACCTTTAGCAAATGCATACATTCCAATAACTGGAAACCAAAATGTAGGGCCAGGAGACAATGGTGACCGAGCATGTACAACAATTCAATTAAGTGCAAAATAAAGTGTACCCTCTCATTTGTCAAGTGAAGTGCTTAATTGTGGCTACTTGCCTCACTGAACACAAATACTATTATTTTTACCAGGCTTCAGCACACTGAGCACTGATTGTAGAATTTTTTAGCTTGATTAATAGTCCAGGATTGGTCAATAACTCAATACTATACAATTTTAATTACTTACATTTAGAAATCTATCTGCTTTCAAACAAGTTTCCAAGAAATATATAAGAGTCCTTGGTAAGGAGTTTATCAAACTTGACAAATTGCACATGCATTTTATTACAATGATAAAATAAAGCTTTGAAGTCATTAAAATTATATGTAGATAAGAATGTCCTTTTGCCAAATCTATTCTTTGTAGTAACCATTAACCTTAGAGGGGTCCTCCAGAAATCATTCTCTCAGGGTGAATTTCTTTAATGTTACTGAAGATCATAAACAAAATAATGTATTAATATATGCTATATCCACTGACA
The DNA here is from genome assembly GCA_935064755.1 of Tragelaphus eurycerus. Lineage (NCBI taxonomy): Eukaryota > Metazoa > Chordata > Mammalia > Artiodactyla > Bovidae > Tragelaphus > Tragelaphus eurycerus. The sequence goes on from CAKXYN010000080.1 coordinate 1,398,258, forward strand.
ATTGATTTTTCTAATAGTGAAGGACCATTAACATTTATTAGCCTCTGGTTATCTATTTTTAATAGCTATCATAATAAAAAATAAGCCACTAAATAAAACCAATTAATCTTTTCTTCTTTTTTTTTTTTAATTCTGCTGTCAAAAGTTGGAGTGATTTATCTCCTGTAGTCAGAAGTCATTCCAGCCTTCTTATGCTAATAATCAAGGTGGCAAAGATTTACACACCAAAGAGAAGAAATGACCACAGAGGGGTTTATGCTGAATTCTTATATCAAGATAACAACAATGAAAGGCAAACTGGATTCTAAAACATCACCTTGGCCAGTACTAGCCTGAGAGAGGTTTGCTAGGTATCCCGTGACCTATGGCACAGCTTTTAAAACTCTGCACAATTCAGCTGAATGAATGGAATGGCTTCAAATGAGGGAAATGGAGATGAGTCCTGCTTCAGCTTCTGAACCTAATCAGCTGTGGGACTTGACAAGTCGCCCAACTTCCCTGTCTCCTCATCGCTCTGGTAAGTAGGATGGACTGAACTAGTCGCCCTCTTGCATCCCATCCTGTTCTGCTCCTGCTTTTAGATAATCAACAAACATGTGCCACCTAAGGATCTGGCCAAGACACAGCCTCATGGGAGACAGCATTAACCATGTGACCTCCACCCTCCACTGTCTGTACCAGCCAGTGCCCTGTAGCCAGGCTTCCACAGTTTTGTCTCTAGTCCTGCTAATTAAAATATGGACTATTTAAACTAACTTGGTAAACCATTGAGACTTCCAAGCAACAAGAAAATCTAGAACTGAAATACAGGAACAAACTTTAGCTGATCTCAAAAAACAAAGTGATATCCCTTTATTTCTGGTACCCTGAAGAGTAAGATTTCAGACCATATTGTCATATTCACCTTTGCAGATACTTATTTTATGTAGAATTTAGTACCAAAATGTGTACTCTATTTGCAATTATAACAGATCCTCTCTCACAGCCTAAAAATATATGGAAAGTGAGCCCTCAGGAAATACAGACAAGATCCTTCTTTCTCTGGATTTTCAATATTTCTCAAGAATGAATAAAAGGAAATGATCAAAAAGTAAATATAACATTGATTGCATCCCAGTGTTAACCTAAGCACACAGGAATACATTTAAGACAGAATGAAATCTTCTTGCCCAAGAGCAGGGCTACTACAGAATCTCAGATGTCACAACTTGTTTCGAAATAACTGACCTCAGGATTTATGGCAACCCACTCCAGTATTCTTGCTTGGAGAATCCCAGGGACGGGGGAGCCTGGTGGGCTGCCGTCTATGGGGTCGCACACAGTCGGATACGACTGAAGCGACTTAGCATCAGCAGCAGGTATGTTTTTATTAGCACACCCTGACTCCTCACCTCTCAGTTTACATCTAAACGGCTTTGAGGGCACAGAATCACTTGCCATTTCTCAGCTTTTTATTCTGATGACTAACATTCCCGTTACCTTTTCAAGGTCTGGTTAAAGGGGCAGTATAGGGATGGAAGAGTGGGAGATGCAAACTCTTAGGTGTAAGATAGGAGGTGTGAAAGGGGATACACTCAATATTGTGTTGTAACTATAAATGGAAAGTAATCTTTAAAAATTGTACGTTTTTAAAAAATACTCATAGAATAGAGGGAAGGGTTTGAAAAGTTCTACAAATAATAAAAGGATTTTTTAAAAGCGAAAAAAATGAAACTATCAACAACAACAAAAAAGTAAGTCTTACCATTTTGATTCTCTCCAGGTTATCATACACATATATCATTTTATTATTCTCCAAACAAAGGCAATGAGCATTCCTCACAAAGCGATAACATCTAGTAACCAGAAAAAGCTTTTGGCTGTTTGGTTATTTTTAAACCTTACGTGAGATACCTAGCAGAGCTGTCCCATGATGGAAATGTTCTGTACCTACACTATTCAATAGGGGAACCACTAGACACACACAGCCACTGAACACTGGAAATGTGGCTATGGTGACTAAGAAACTAAAACACTATTTTACTTAATTTGGATTAATTTAAATAACCTTGTGTGGCTTGTTCCAACACAGAAATATCAAGTTTCAAGAAAAACTAGGAGGTGCTCTGTCCTCAACAATGAAATATCTAAGAAAAAACAGACAAAGCCTGGGTCGATTTAGTTAGCATATATCAATGCTGGTAAATTTCTAAGCAGAAAGAAAGCAGCAGGACGGTTTTGTGCATCCCCTGGCATTCTCTGCAACTGGTGGCTCCTCTGCCAAAGATGACGAGTAAAATGTGCAATTCATTTACTCTGCGTCTGTAATTGGTTTGGTGTACACATAGGAAAAGGATGAAACGTTTAACAAAATTAAGTGTGGTTTGGTTTAAAATATTATTAATCCTTCCTTGATTTTTCTTTCATGGCATGAAAGCCTCCAGGACAAAAGCTGTTCAGTTGGGCCCACATTCCCTCCTTGCTCCCCGTCAGTCAAGCCCTAAGCCCATCCCCAGAGACTTCAAACGGGGCGCCATTTAGGTCACTGCAGGCTGTACTGAGTGAGGAAAGAACTAAGCTCTATGTAAGGAGAAAAAGATTTCAGGAGATTGGCAGAAGTACAGAGCCAAGACACTCGGAGAACATGGAAAGCTAGAGAGAAGATAACCTTCACACATAGGGGAGGGGGAAACAATGGAACAGAAACACCAATGCATTCCAAAGCAACTGTTATGATGATGGATTATCTTCAGGTTCCTCCCATCACACAGCTCTTTCTAGAGTTATCGTCCCCTCTGGTACTTCCACATACAATTATATAAACAAGGACACTCAAAACACAAATGTGAGTGGCTGACAGTGTGTCCAGGAGTGTAAAGGCAAGCTTTCCCCATGTGGCACAATCAAGAAGGAAAGGAAAATGATGCAAAATAAAGATAAGCACTGTAAAGACATTCTGCAGAAAATAAAATAGAACATATTCATCAGAAAACAACCCACTGTGATTGAAGGCTTTGTTTACTCCTTTCTGGAGCCCCACGACCACCACCGCTACCCGCAGTGTGACCTTGGAGAGTTTCTGCAGCAAAAAACAGAAGGGAAAGGGATTTCTAATTCCTGGTTCAAGCACAAGTCTGTCAAGCTACCCTGGCCTGGGTGATAAGCTTATGCGCCTGTGTGTACACTTAGTCGCTCTGTCATGTCTGACTCTTTGTGACCCCATGGACTGTAGCTCGCCAGGTTCCTCTGTCCATGGAATTTCCCAAGCAAGAATACTGGAGTGGCTTGCTATTCCCTTCTCCAGGAGATCTTCCTGATCCAGGGATTGCATCACATGCATTGTTAGGCAGATTCTTTACCACTGCCCCACCTGGAATAAACTTATGCTAAACCATAAATGTTTTTTGAAATCCCTAAATAACATCTAGGTTGATCTAGATTCCTACAGCTTCCTTCCTTTGAATTTACTCATGAAAGAAAAAGTCAGTAGCTTGAGAAAAGGGAAGAAGAAATTTGCGGGTGGGGGAGGTATGTGTTTAATATTAGGACATCCCTGGTGGCTCAGATGGTAAAGTGTCTGCCTACAATGCGGGAGACCCGGGTTCGACTCCTGGGTCGGGAAGATCCCCTGGAGAAGGAAATGGCAACTCATTCCAGTACTCTTGCCTAGAGAATCCCATAGATGGAGGAGCTTGGTGGGCTACAGTCCATGGGGTCGCAAAGAGTCGGACATGACATTAACACAATAAAATTAAGAAATAACAATCCTGTGGCTTCTGGACCCTATTATGGGTGTATTTTTATCTTTAATGCTAATTGCTACTTTGCCAGGTCAAATGAATTTTCCTTTTGTGTTCAATGTAAATAATATGGTAGTGAAAATCAGTAAGGAGGCCAATCCTGGGTATCCTCAGATCTCTTTCCTTTATATCAAGGCATAGACTTACTGATGGTCCCTCACATGAAAAATCTTACAAATAAAGACACACACAGTCTCTTTGATGAAAGTTCAAATGTCTCAGGTTTCATGGCCAAATATTCAGTCTGTTGAGTGAAAAATCTTTTGGACCTAAGATTTGGGGGCCTGTTTCAAAATTTGGACATGTTTGAAACTAAACTCTGGCCTGTTTACTTTTTGACTTTGTCTTCTGTGTCTCCCTTTCTTGCCTCTAGTTGTAGCAAGATTTTCCTATCAAAATAAAAGCATTTGCATTTTTCAAATAGAAGGGAAATGGTTTCTGACTGGCAGGTTCTAAGTTTTTTCACTGTATAGGGCTGAATGGGCACAAACTGCAAAGGACTAAAAGTCAGTTAATTTATGGAGTCAATCACTAAAGAAAATACGTCTATTCAGCAGTTTAAAGTCTCCACATGGATGATAAAAGACTCCAAATCTCACAACTATGCACAAAGTGATGCTCCACTTTAGTTCTATAGATTTCTCCTCTTCAGAAATTCACTCATGTGGTTAAGAATTATGGTGAGAATGTCTTCTACTCCCAAATGTGCTGGGACAGGAAAGGTTGTGAGAGTCTGGAACACCAACCACACAGCTCTTCCAAGCCTATATCCTAAAAGCACATTATGTATCTCAGTGAAACTAGTGGGTCAAGGAGACTGAGCATCTCTATTTCCCTTACCTCCACTGACCAACTCAAATGTGATGGAATAATTCAAGCATCTCCCTGTTATTAATAAGAAACACTGTATTTTATTACTCTGCCTCTAAAAGGACTACTTCATTGAAGTCATAATTCTTACTTTTAATTTATTCATGAATAATGGTGACCGCCTCTCAAGTCTTCACCAACAAAGTACAGGGAAAGGAGACAGAGATAAGGTGATCTACCTGCATTTCAAGCACATTACCTCACCCCATCTGGGAGGGCCTGGCCAAACCACGCCTGGACATCTGCATCAAACAAGCCCAGTGGGGTCTCACACAGGACAGGAGTCTCAAGCCACCTGGATTTTTGCCAGTAACTCTAGATTAGCTTGGAATTGGCAACAACCTAACAGTCTCTCGTGGAAGTGTATTTTGTACACTTTGTAAGTTTTCTAATTCGTCGGGCACTTGTCTGACAGATTACATAGATGCTTTACAAATTCTGACACTATTATTTGACAGAACAGACTTCACAGGAACTTAAACCAGAATACACACATGGTTTTCGAAGCGAAACTGAGGTCAGACAAAATAGTCTGTTTTGCTATCTTTTTATTTACCATGATATATTTCATTGTTTCATATGACATTCAGCGTGAAGTCATCATACTCAAAGCTAAGCTTTCAGTTCCTCCATCCAGAAATTTTCAACTATCATTTCATTTTACCTTGTGTATTCAGTTGCGATGATCACAAGTTGTGTATCTCTGAGGATACACCTAAACTCATACACACCTAAAGTCCCTCAATTTAAAAAGCAAGTTTATAATAACAAATTGTAATGCACTTCTTATATTAAAAAAAAAAATGCTTTGCAAACTTTGAACAGATATATCTTTCTTGCATAGAAGAAGAAAAAAAAAAAAAAAAAGAAAAAAATTTACAAAGATATGCAGAAGTCTGTTGGTATTTTCACCAGGAGGCTCTCCTATTGAACGTAAAAGATGATACAGACACAGCTGCTTTAATGGCCTTAATATGAATGTTTCAACATCAATCAGTTATGGCAATGCTTTGATGACAAGCAAGTGGTTTCTAGCATGGCACAAAAGAAACATATACACACATAAAAATGCATGTGTACCCTAAAAATGGATCATTATCTGAAATAAAAAGATAAAAAAGATAAATTAAATGAAAATAAAATAAATTAAAAAAATAAAAAAGATCTGCCCCCTCTCCAACATCCTCCCTGCCTGCTTGGGTTCCAGCACACTGCTGTATCCTGCAGAGCTAAGGAGTGGACAGTTGAGTGCATATATCTTAGGGCAAGGAGTGCTGAGTGGCTTAAGGTTAATCAGTGGCTAAATTAAGAAAATTAATTCAGGAGTCCTGCTTTGGAGTCTCCTATTCTACTTCCAAATTTTACTTTCTGCCTTTATATTAAAAAGTTTTTTAGACAGTTTGCATTTAATCAAATTTTCATAGGATGTGAAGGAGAGATAAAACACTGTCCTTTCTTACTGAATTAATTTGATTTTTGTCTTTTGAGCTCCCAGCTATCAAGACTGTCGAATAAACCCGTTTTGATTCATAAATAATAGTTCCATTATGTCTACTGTGCCACTCATCAAAGTACCTGAAATTTTAATTCACTTGTTCAGCTAAATTTCATCTTCAGTTCATGGCCATAAAATTCTTTATTGACAAACTTTCAAACCAACTTTGACTCCGAGGTATCTAGTCAACATTTTTCTTCTGTGTGGATATTAGTTTATTGAATAAGTGGCATCTGTTTTCCTCCACATCACTAGCAGAGTAGGTATTTCCTTTTGACAGCTTTGCAGGATTTATAGGTTTGCATGCTCTGAAGAAAAATAGTACTAAGCAAAAATTCCAATTCATTACCTGTTAGTACTTAATTAAGTTCATACCCACGGCACACTGGAGGTGAACCCTGAAACGACCGTGACAGCAGCAGAGCGGGCAGCTATATTATCTTTGGAAGACAGAGAGGATTCTAATTATCCTGACCTCATTTTTCCACCTATGATATTCATAAGTTTGCACCTTCTATTTCGCCTCCCTTTAGACCCAGGCAGAGCTCTTTGGAAAGTGACAGAAGATTCCTTTCTGCAGCCCTCGTTCATGCAGCCCTTCTACACAATAAAGCCAAAGAAGCGCCTCACAGGACTCTCAACTTTCCAGACCTCTGATTACAGGATTTTCCCCCAGGTGTGGCTGGAGGAGGCGACAGGAAGGCAAGCAGTGAGTCTCACAAGCACACACACCCTGGGAGTGACGAGAGGTAGGGTTACCTGTCAGGGTTCTGTGTGCACACGTGCATCTGTAGCAGGATCCGCTGCGTAAAAGTCTTAAAGCACTGCCCGCATTTCCAGAGGTGCCAGTCACTGAACTCCGAGTGGAGCTGGCTGGTGGAGGTGGGGCTCGCCAGGACGCGCTGGTTCTTCACGCTGATTTGATTAAATCCAGATTCCAGGGGCCCTGACTTATCCAGGAGGGAGAAGTTCCTGCCGCACGGAGTCTGGGGGAAGACGACAGAGCGCTGCTGGGGAGCCTGGGAGAGTTTGCTGCTCTTGTTGAAGGGCTGCAGGGCGTCCTGTCTGCACATGGCTTCCATGACCGTCGAGGGGACATTTACTGGGAGAACAGCAAAAGTTTGAGATCAGTTTTATTTGCCCTTAAAATAAGCAAAGCACAGGCTTCTAAAAAATTCCTAGAAGTCATAATAACAAACAACGTCTAAAAAAACTCGTGTAAGTCTGTATTTTGGAGAAGGCAATGGCACCCTACTCCAGTACTCTTGCCTGGAAAATCCCATGGACCAAGGAGCCTGGTAGGCTGCAGTCCATGAGGTCGCTAAGAGTCAGACACGACTCAGCGACTTCACTTTCACTTTTTACTTCCATGCATTGGAGAAGGAAACGGCAACCCACTCCAGCGTTCTTGCCTGGAGAATCCCAGAGACAGAGGAGCCTGGTAGGAGGCTGTCTATGGGGTCACACAGAGTCGGACACGACTGAAGTGACTTAGCAGCAAGTCTGTATTTTAAAAATTGGCTTTTCTAGTCTCAGAATAAATGTAAGAGCAGACATTTTGATTTGAGGGGGAAAGCACAATTATCCAAAATAAACTCATTCAATGTCTATTTATTAAGCAATGATTATCTGCTCAAGATTTTCATAGATGGTTTTTGCCCTCACAGAGCTACTTATGACCTGAGATAAAAGACTCCATAATGAGGCTCCATACTGTAGTCCAGATGTGGAGAGCACTGAGATGGGAGGCACAGCAGGGGACAGGGAGAGGAAGGAGGGCTCCCGGAGAAGGGGGCTTTGAGCAGAGAAGGGAGATTCAGGCCTTCAAGATTTCAGGCCTTCTGCCCGATCCTGTCAGCACAAAACAGGTTTTCAAGGAAAACTGGCTGAAGGATGAAGGCAACCCTATGAAAGATGCCTGGAGACAGAAGTCTGGCACACTGGTGGGATGGGGGGGAATCAGGCCGACAGAGCACAGCATGGCTTTCGGCACTGTGGGAATAAAGGGGCGGCAGGGGGCAGACCTCGGTGGGCCTTTAACGTCCAAATAAATAAATAAACAAAAGACCTTGGGCCTAAGAAACAGACACTGACTGTTTTTGAGCATAGGAACAGCAAGAAAAAAGAAAGAATTAGTGTTCAGGGAGGGCCTGAGAGAGGCAGAATGCACAGACAGGGTGCCATGGATAAGGTAAAGTAGGAGGCAACAGAGTAAGCAGCCATGGAGCTTGAAACTCGGGCTTTGGAATCACAAAGAGCTATGTTCAAATCCTAACTCTGCCTTTTATTAGCTTGGTCACCTAAGGCAAGTTACACAATTTCTCTGTGTCTCTGTTTCCTCATCTGTAAAATGAGGACAGTGGAAATAATAATCTTAACAGTAATAGCAGCATGGCTTAGTGATTCAGATGGCCAAGATTTAAACTCCACTATCTACAGCTGTCCCTTGGTATCCAGATGGGTTTGGTTCCAGAACACTTGCAGATTCCCAAATCTGCTGATGTGCAAGTCCCTTATATAAAATGGCACAGTATTTGCATATAATCTACTCACACCCTGCTGGATACTTTAAGTCATCTCTAGATTAGTTATAACACTTAATATCATTTAAGTGCTATGTAAATAGTTGCCAACTTACAGCAAATTCAAGTTTTGCTTTTTGGCACTTTCTAGAATTTTTCTTCCAATACGTTTCATCTGTGGTTGGTTAAATCTGCAGATGGAACCCACGGATACAGAGGGCTGACTGTATTACTTTTGACTGTGGGCAAGTATAGAACATCTAAATCCACAATTTAGTCCTTGGTAAAATGTAAAATGGTCATCAGAAGGACTGAATGAGATGGTGCAAGAACTCTTCACTGGGCTGATGCTGAAGCTGCAGCTCCAATACTTTGGGCCCCTGATGTGAAGGGCTGACTCACTGGAAAAGACCCTGTGATGCTGAGAAAGACTGAGGGCAGGAGGAAAAGGGGGCAATGGAGGAAGAGATGGTTGGATGACATCGACTCAGTGGACAGGAGTTTGAGCAAACTCCGGGAGATGGTGAAGGACACAGAAGCTTAGCATGCTGCAGTCCATGGGTCGCAAAGAGTCGGAACAGCAACAAGGACGCTTTACCTCTGAGTGTTGGAATAATCATATGTATGAGGTGAATTCAACAAAGGAACAGCTTATCTTGCAGGGCTCTGGATTGGCCCATGCAGTTGGCCTGGCCCATCCTGTCTTAGGAAGGAGAAATATCAACTTAAAAAAGAGACTCACAGACCAAGGGAGAGTTTGTCTAGTTGACAGTTCTTTACCCTGAATGCCTAATAGACTCACAGGGGAGATTTTTTTTTAAATACCAGAATCTCTTGGTAGGGTCTGAGCATCTGCATTTTTAAAAGTTCCCTCCCCAAGTACTTCTAATATATAGAGAGGAGAACAACTGATCCAATTCTATCCTCTCTTATAACCAAAAAAAGAAAAAAGAAAAAGAAAAAGCTGAAGGTCTAATAATTTGCTCACGGTCTAATAACTGCCCATGGTCACACATTTGGTTAAGGACACAGTTAAGCTGGAAGTTTTAGCTCTCTGATTTCCAGGGTGATTTTTTTTTCCTGACCACACTCCAATTCTGTGTCTACTCAATAGCTGTGTGGCAAAAATAAAAAGGACATTTCACAGCCAGTACAGAGTTTTGTGTGTGTATATAAACCCATGAATAAACATAAAAGTTATAAATGCACCTATAAACACATGCATATACATATTTATGTCTATATTTCATGTATAAAATTTGTGTATAATTTCAACTTCTGGGGCAAAAGTGTATCACCAATATGAAATGTGTGCACACATTTTAGACTTTCCAAAAAACCTTTGATTGCACAGAGGCTGTGACTTCTAAACTACATACTGAAAGATAGAGAGAAATGTTTTATGTTTTCGCTCTTACTTAAAAAACAAAACACCAGTACGTCAAGAGATTAAGGTAAAACTCCTCTTACTTAGCCCATTTATAACTAATCCGGAAGAGATAAAGCAAAGGGAAACCCGCAGGTCTTCAGGCAACACAGAGCTCTGGTGGGTTGGGAAGGCCAGACTAGCAGGAAGGAAGGCAGGGTGGGGAGACTGTGGAATGAAGATGTCATCAACATGCAAGAGAGCAGGAAAGCCAGCCAGAAGCTCACTGCTGGAAAGAGGAATATGATGTCTCTGGGGGAAATCATACAAATGATACTCTGAGTATAGATTATAAAGGCTTACTTCTCACTTAAGCTCTTGAAAAGTAACTCAATAAACTCATTTTCAAAAACTGTTAAGGTCACATCACCTTTCTATTAAAGAAAAGAATGTGTGGGCCAATAGATTTTTCTAAGTTTAATAACCAAAGTCAAAATAGTAATAAAGAAAAGTTTATATTAGCTTTTAGGATGATTTGGGATAAACAGGGATCTAAGTTAATGATAATAAGAGCATTGGGGTAATAGGAGTTGGGATGCTTATTCTCTGTCTTATTTTCTCCTACAGGGTCCTCAAAACAAACATGTTTTCAAGATATACCAGCAAGGCTTACACTCTATATTCTGCGTTTGGCATCACCTTTTCTTGTACTTGTGAATAAACTCAATCTTACTGAATGAAATGAGCATATAATTTAGAGAGAGAAAAAAGTAAGGCTAGGAATGGATAATTTTTACAAAACAACTGTATTTGCTCTTGAAGTTGTTCTGCAGAGTGCCTGCACATGCCCACAGACCCTAGAGGTCTAGATACCCTTAAAGGTCTAGTACTTTAAACAGGACTTAAAGGACACAGAGGATCATCCTTTCTGAATACCACTTTGATGGGCCCAATAAACAAAAGTATTAATGAAAAACAGGGAATTATAAGAGGACAAGAAATGAATCAGAAGAGACTATGCTATCCCAAGCCAAGACAGTCCAGACAACTGCAAAATGCCCAGAGACAACTAAGGAAATTCCTCCAAAGGATAAAGGGGTTTCTCCATGAAGATGTGGTGAGCAAAGAAGACTTTGTCTTTAGTCTGTAAGACAGAGATTAAGGGGGAGAGGGCAAACTCCGGAAGCTCTAAAGGATATACTCAAGAAAGAACATGAACTCACCAAATCCTGCAAAATTAAAATTCTGAGAGAGAGCAATACAGGATCTATACAACAAAGTCCTATTTTACACCCTCAGTCATTCATTCAGCCCATGAGTGCTTACAGAGCTTTGGTGACAAGCCAGACACTGCAAGCGCTGCAGATACAGAGGAACAAGACAGTAACAACCCGACTCTCAGACCATTTAAACTCTCGTGAGAGAGACAGATACACAAACGTCTTCACAGGTAATTATTTACTTGGTTTCACCAAATTTAAAGTTCCATGAATTGCAAGCTGCACCATTAATTTTAAGTCACTGTGCGTTGTAAGACCAGAAAGATTTTAATCAGAAAGGTTAAAATGCAAAAAAATATGCAAATCTTAGAATTGACAATATATAGTTTCTACAAGTATAACTGATGTGAGTTATACATCAGTTAACTTTCTTCTTCTATTAGTTAGAGAAGAAAAGGAGTCAGGAAAACATCTATCAGGGCTGACTAAACTTGGGGTGGGAAAGATAGCTTTCTTGAGACAGTGACCTTGAATGTGAAGTAAGTAAGTACAACAGAGGACGGTGGGATCTGTAGCAAACCAAATAGGGCATGGCCAGTCTGATAGTGCTTGAATTAGAATTTTACAAAACACTAAGTGAGCCACACAAAACATTTCTGAAGACGATATGTAGTCCATGGGCTATCATTTTAAAGAGTTGGGGATTGATTATAAGAGTAATGACAATCCTAAAAAAGGATTGAAGCTAGGGTGTAAGGTGATTGCAGTTATACTTTAAATGCATCATCACCCTATATCATTAAATGAAAAAGTGAGATGCAGTACAAAAAATCTAACAGAAGTAGTGTTAGTTGCTCAGTCATGTCCGACTCTTTGTGATCCTATAGTCTCTAGCCCTCCAGGCTCCTCTGTCCATGGGATTCTCCAGGCAAGAATACTGGAGTGGGTTACCATTCCCTTCTCCAGGGGATCTTCCCAACCCAGGGGTTGAACCCAGGTCGTCTGCATTGCAGGCAGATTCTTTACCATCTGAGCTACCAGGAACAGAGAGGCAGAGAAAAAGAGGGAGAATGTGCACAAATGAGAGAATGGGCAAAATAATACATCTGGAAGGACACCTTAGAATGTGTCAACTCATTGCCTCTGGAAGAAGAATTATATGTCCATATTATTTTCTGAATTCTGATCAACGGAACCAAAAGTTAGTTAAAAACTAACTTAACCAAATAAGTGATTAAACTGAAACAACAAAATCAATGAAACTTCACTTTGGCTGCTGTGATACTAAAAAGGAAAATGCAGAGGTCCAGGCCAAAGCTGACTGTGAGGCTGATCGGGAGGTGGCAGCAGAGATGGAAAGAAAAGCATTTAAGAATATACAATCAACAGGGATTTATGAATGACTAGACAGATGGGCTGAGAAAGAACAAGGTGTCAAGGTTTCTAGAAAGAACAGCCGAGTGAATGGGAGTGAGAGGAACTGAATTGGGAGAGAGAAGGCTTGGGGGACAAAGTAGGACAGTTTCAGTTCAATATGTTGACTTTGAGACATCTGTGAGACAGGCAGGTGCAGACGGAAATTCAACAGGTGGACAGAAGCCTGGGTCTCTGGTGAGAGGTCTGAGCTGGCAATATAAATCTGGTAGCACCTGTCTGAATTCGGGTCCCCTGAGAAATAGTCTGAAATGGAGATCTGCCGTTTTGTGTACAAGAGGTTTACTGCAGAATGAGGAGAGAGGATGGTGTCAAGAGCAATTAAAAGCACTTAACTAAGCACTTAATGAACCTTTTGAGTCATCTGGCTTTGGAATAAGGGGAGCAGTCCTTAATACCCACCCACACTGACCAGTCCCTGGACACAGGCTACATGGGGAGGGAACACGACCAAGGGTAAAGTGGCTCTGTAGGCTGAAGACAATTACGCTGTCAGCCCTCTACACCCTCAGAAAGTAGAGGGATGCGGGCCTCAATACTAAAGCAAGGCTCCCAAGGTGCCAAGGACTGAGGCATCCAAGAGGTCAGGTCTCTCATGACAGCATGCTCCTCTGTGTCTTTTGCCACTTCCTTCAACGAAGGTGTTTTCAGTGGCCACTGCCTTCTGTTGGAGTCCTGAGCAGATACCTCTGGGGTGGAACTCTTCTCTGCTTGTTCTAGGACCCTCCATGTTCCTCCAGTTCTGGACCAAGTTTTATATCAGCTTCTTGGCTTAGGGTTTCCACAACTGGCAGGTAATGTAAAACCCAACTCCATACCCTCTTATAGCTGGGGCTGGTTTTGAAATGAGACATACTGCTTTCATCAGTGGACCCCAATGGAGAGTTCCTTAGACTATTGGCCTGAGGGTAGCACTTTCTAGTCCCCATTCAGGGACAAACAGTGAATTCTGGTTCCTGGACTTATGGGAGGGGTCCAATCCCAGCTGCCTACTGTGCACAAGGGCCTGGAATTGGACTTCTCCCAACTGTATTAACACTGAGCCTACCAGCCTGGTGGCTCAGACGGTAGAGAATCTGCCTGCAATGTGAGAGATCTAGGTTTGATCCCTGGGTTGGGAAGATCCCCTAGAGAATGGAATGGCTACCCACCCCAGTAATCTTGCCTGGGAGAATTCCATGGACAGAGGAGCCTGGTGGGCTACAGTCCATGGGGTTGCAAAGAGTCAGCCAGAACTGATTGACTATCACTGACACCACCGAGGCCAGCTCCCTGCTATGGCCATGTCACAAGGCACCCATATTAGGTTCTATAGTATAGTTTTTGCTTACGTGCCTTCTCCTACACTGAGCCCTTCGAGGACAGGGTCTGAGGTTTTGTACCCCATCACGATGCTCCCCGTAGGGTCTTGCAGACAGATGTTCTTGTTGGACTGAACCATACCATCATCTCCTCAATGTTCACTGACAGAAGGCCTGATGGAGCCTTCTCTACCCAGGGCCTAGTTCCACATTGTTGGTGGGATGGTGGGGCCAGGGCACCATGCAGAGGTGCCCGTCTTTATTTTCTGCTCTTTAAAATCAAAACGAAAAGGCAGGCCTCTCTCAAACAGAGTGTAGTCTGGTGTAACAACCTCTATGTTGCCATCAAGTTTCACATTCCACCACCTCAGCTTCATATGCCAAGACAGAAAAAGCAGCAGGAAGGCTTGTTTAACATTTATTCCCAGGTTTTTTTTTTTAATTTCCTCTGAAATGAATATGAATACACTACGGTCTTTACACTCTGCAGGAGCTAATCCCCTACTGGAAGCTTTGGGGAACCTCATTCCTCCTTGCGGATACAATCTGTCGACACAGGCGTTCCTTCAGGCTCCTCTGAAAGGCCCACAGTGGACGCAGCCCTGCTCTCTCTGCAGCTCTATTACATTTAGAACTATGGGTTTTTTTCTTTTTTCTTTCTTAAAGAAAATAACATAGGAATTGCTTCCAGAGCCCAAATGCCTGTGTGAAACACTGCCCTCTCTTTGAGGCAAGGCGGCTTTCAATGGCTTGTCCGGGCAGGGAGCGTGTCCCACTGCTTTGTGGCCACTGCCAGAGGAGCCAGTGCCTGAAGCCTGAACCCACCCCATACGCTCAATAGGAAATGTGTACTTTCACCGTTGAAAGAACCATGGGAAGAAAGTGGTATTTTTATAAATGAAAGTGCTTAATAAGTATTATTCACTAAGCAAAATCATATTTTCCTTGAATGTCTTGGATCATGTAACAATTTCATTAACCAAGAAAAAAAATCTGGCTGAACTTTGTATCCATCGCTTCTAATAATGGCAGTAAAATTCTCAATATGTATCCAGTGAGCACGAATTGTTTACTGTGTGCACAGCACTATAAGGAGGCTATATGGAAGCATTTTGTCAAATAAGTCTTTGATCTCAAGAAGCTTCTTTTTAAGGTACCTAATTTATTTTGTGGCTAGCTTGGTAGAATAAAAATTATCTTCAAATTGCTAATCCTGGTGAGATGATTTAAATTACTCAGGGCTGTGAAAGGCTATCTGTTAAATTATTTGTCCATGCCCTTTCACACATTTGTTCTTTTAAATCACACCAAGTATTTTCTCGGTACAGAAAAAAGAGCCCTCATTATAAAGCCTCCCTAGGTACCTCTGTGAATCATATGGAATGAGGATCCATCTTCCAGTTAAGAGTCAAAGCTGTATATCTACCCCCACGCCATCTGATGAAGCTTTCTGCTGGTTTCTTGGGTGGCCAATCCCATGACAGACATACAACTTTGAGACAGGAACTGAAATAAAATTCCTATAATACCCTTAGGGGGATGGGGGATTGTCACTGTTGAGCATTTTAGTCAATGACTTAATTCTCTTTCAACTTCCCTCCACCCTTAGAGCTCTGAACTCAACCCAAAAGAGCTACATAGTTTGCCTACTGAATCCATTATACTTCAAGGTGCTGAAGTTTTGCAAATTTCCTTCCAAGGATTTCAGGTGCTAAATGATATATAACATGTGCCCTGGTAGAGTTTATTCAATACTCTAATCAGCAACCTCAAGAATGCTTCACAAAGGCTGAACTATGGGAGAAAGAAGGTCTGAGAAGCAACAGCCCTGGGGTTGCCACCAAGCACATTCTGGAGGGCACCAGCACACAACCTGGAGACCCGCTGGCACACTCCCAGACGCCACGGTCAGGTGCTGTGGGTGGCACATAAAACCCAAATCGTCCAGCCCAGGCCCTAAATCCCTCTCATCCTTGTAACAGCATCACAAGATAGAAGCAATGAGACTTCCACCCCAGAGATCCACGTCAAGGGAATAAAAGCATTCCCTGAGCAGTCACTTCACGCTTCCCATGTCTGACTTGTAATCCAGTTAAGTGGCCATTCCATCCATCCAGCTCTTCAAACCAAAGCCCTGGAGTTATCCTTGACTCCTTTCTCTTACTCGGCATCCAACGTGTCAGCAAATGCTGTTGACTTTGCCTTCAAAATGTATCCAGAATCCAAGCGCTTCTCACCACCTCCACCACTTTTACCCTGGTCCAAACCACCATCACTCCTCCTCCCTGGATTCCAGCAAGAGCTTCTAGCTGGATCCTGCTCCATCCTCACCCTCACTGTCAGATCTCCACTAAGTGGCCAGAGTAAACCTGTAACAACCTCAGTCAGATCAGATCACTCTTCTGCTTGAAACTCTACAATACTGCATTTGTCCAATGCAAACGGAGTAAAATCCAGAGTCTTGACAGTGACCTTCTGGACTTTATAAGATTCTTGTCCCCAGATCTAAGTTAACTCCCCCAACCCACTCTCTCCAACTGACACACCTATGCTAACCACTGTGATGCCCTTCCTACTGGCCAGTAGCATCTCCATCTTGAGCCTTTATGCTTGGAGCCCAACTGCCTGCAACACTCTGCTCCCAAAGAACATGTGGCTTGTTCTTTTACTTCCTTAAGTCTTTGCCCAAAGGCCACTTCCTCGCAGGGCCCACACTGGTCATCTCTAAACCCGCAACTCCCAATTCCTAGTACTCCTCACCCCTTCTCTACTTTGTTATCTCTGTGACACTTATCATCACACGACAAACTAATTTATTTATTGGTTGATAATCTGTCTCCCTCCATTAGACTATATGCTCCATGAGGCCAGGAATTCCTGTATGTCTTGTTCACTGCTGTATTTACAGTATGCAGCAGTGACACTGGTCCTTAGTATGTATTCAACAACTATCTAATGAATGAGTGAATTTTTGGACTATGTGCTATATACTTTAGAACTCTAGACTTTGATGTGTTTACTTCCAGACACTCCTTGACACGCACACCAGAATATCTTCAGAGTCTGTAGTAGGCTGTACTAAAGAAGGAAATAGAAGGCCTTATAGGATTTGTGGAATCTTTCTGGATCAGATTCCATCTTTTAGAAGGTGAAGCTACACCGAGGTTCTAATCAGAGGAGCTGATAACAGTGCTTTTCCATGTATGTACCTACACCCAGTCTTGGGAGAGCTGGGCATGGAGCCATACTGGGAAGACAGAGCATACTGGCCGCCATGGCCATTTCTGCTTCTAACACCAACCACACACTCATGTCCAACACGGAGATTTTCCCCTATGAAAACAGACACTCCCTAAAATAGGAGCATTACTGCAGAAAAAAAAACTTTCCAATGGAAACTTGGTAAGTAAGAGGAATGTACTTATATGTCCAAAGATTCATTTTTTTGATTTGAGATTGGTTTGGGGTTAGGGTAAAGTAGAAAAAGAAATGAGCATAATATGCTTTTTGAGGATTCTATTTTTTTAACAAAGAAAACAAAGATAACACGGAAAAGAAATATCTGATCATCAGCATTTTGATCAGTTATATTATAAACATTTTTTTTCAGTTCATATGTGTGTGAGAGAAAGTAAGTAAAGAAGGAAAAATTAAAATAACACTTTTTTCCCCAAATTAAGTTTCTTACATAAATCTGTTCTCTCCACTTCTTTTTCTACTGCATAATCCAAATTTATCAGTTCACAGATCAGTCAGTTGGATGACAAGAAAAAAAACTGCATCATTCAAACCAGTGTTTCTCACTGAACCACATCAGAATCACCTAAATCTATTCCAAATACTAGAAATCACCTTATAACATTTTCCCCAAAATTGATAAAAACAAATATATAAAGTTTATATGAAAACTATTGCAAAAGGTTTGCATTAAATTATTTTTTCAAACATAGTGATAGCAACAGTAATAAATATAGAAGAAAATTACATGGTTCATTTTAGACTAAGATGTTTAGACACAAATTCCTCAATCACATGTCTATGGTTTTTACTACCATTTCTTATTCCAACAACTACTTAAGAGGAAGCAAAGCCAATTGACTGGAGGGGTGTTGTTCCTGATTAAAGAAAGTGTTGTCTCCTTACTTCGTTTTCGCAGTATGACTCTAGCAGGACTACGCAATCCTTCAGAGCAGA
Organism: Tragelaphus eurycerus; assembly: GCA_935064755.1. Classification (NCBI taxonomy): domain Eukaryota; kingdom Metazoa; phylum Chordata; class Mammalia; order Artiodactyla; family Bovidae; genus Tragelaphus; species Tragelaphus eurycerus. Next base: position 1,416,439 of record CAKXYN010000080.1, read on the forward strand.
AGTTATAACTTATGCTGCTCTTGGAACCAGACATATAGTTGGTACTCAGTAGATACCAGCTGCCTTAACACCACTGCTGGCAATGATTTAAACTAGGACAAAGGTTTTGAAATCATAAATGGGTGAAAAAACATTGGACTGTATAGGTCAAGACGTCCTGGGAAAAAGCATACGATATACAAGGAAAAATAAAATGATGGAACAGACTTGTGCACATTCGTGTTACACAGCAGAGTGAACCACATTTCAGGAGTTTCAAACAATACTCTTATTTTAAAAGTTAGCTTTGAAATAGGTATTTGGAAATGTGAATTCAGAGCTAAAATAAATTCTTACAGTTTTCATCCTGGGCAATGCATTGTAAAGGGATCCCAAAGAAAGACGTATAGCTGTCATTGTACCACACGAGAAGCTCGGTACCCCTGGGAATATCTATACAGGCTCGGTAGAATATATTCGACCTATTCAAAACAAAAGAAAACCCAGCTTAGTAATCGGTAGGACTCACATGCTCCATCCACATTTTTATTGCCCCAAAAAAGTTCTGCCCAGTTTCCCACCTAAACAATTTCTGTTTATAATAAAATCTGCACCCACCTTATCGTTCCCAGCAACCAATTAGAGCCTATAACCCAGCAGGATAAACAGCTCACAGTTTATTTCCACAGTGTCCCTCCATGGAACATCCTGGCTGAAGAGACAGATATTTGGCCCCGGAGAGAGCAGAAAGGAAGAGTTCATTTAAAGAAAAAATTTCATCTCACACTAATGAGAAAATTCTCTTTCTTGGTAAACTGCAGACTCTGGTACGTTTACCCCACATACAAATTAACACCATTGATTTCTTATTTGAAGGAAAAGCGTTAGGTTTATTCTTACAGCTTGGCATGGGAGTTCTCAAATTTGTAATAAAATTAAGCAGCTTTGTGACATAAGGGCTAAGAGAAATAAAAATCTTCCCCATAGCTTTTTCTCTAAAATTTGATACAGGAGAAGAGGAAAAATAACCCTCTTATGTGAAGTGGATGGAAATTCAATAAATACAAGAGGGGCACTTTACTTTGGCTGAAAGATTACACTATGAAATGACAGAGTGAAGGTACCAAGAACTAAACAGCCGTAGCACAGTAAATAAAAACCTACAGATTTAAAAAAAAAAAAAAAAAAAAGAGGAGCCTGTGATCGGATTTCTCAGTGAAGAATTGCTACAAACATTAGCCTCAAGTTCAAGATAAAAGTGTTCAGGGTTGGTGAACCTTAAATTTAGCCTTTCTGTAAGGAACTGGCCATAGCAGGGCAATCTGTTCCTTGTACAACACTGTAGACATAAGGCGAATCCTTCACCACATTTTTCATGGCGGTGAGATATGCACTTGTCAACATATTTTGTCACCACAAAGTGGCTCTTGGCAATAGGATCATAAAGATCAATAAAAAAGTGCAGATTCTCAATATTTTACTTGCAGCTGCAAAAATTTCATTTATCTTGTTATTTTCCTTACTTGCTGCCATTCTGTCTCATGAGGGCACTGCTAGCTAAGCAGAATGTTTTTCCCCAACATTCTATGAATATCTGACAAAAACTCTAGCCAGTTGTCCAGACCTTACTCCCCTTCCTCCCTCCGCATCTCCAAGAGCTGTGCATTTTATTAATTCTTTCCACTGCTACATAAAAAAATCAAAATTGGAGCTGGGATATAAATCACTGGCATCTCCTAACTTGAGAAAAATTGAGTCGACTTTGTACTTCACCCTTGTAACATTTCATCTCTCGGTTTGGCTTCCCTTAATATAAACACAGCGCCGGCAAATGAATGTGCTAAAACCAAATGACACACTTTACCGCTGAAAGAGCAGAACTGTTTTCGAGCGATGGGTGGTCTTTTGAGGCACAGAGTAGGCCAAAAGGGAAAAAAGAAAAGTGTAAGCGTACACCGTTCCTTACAAGCGGGCAGAGCTTCCAAAACTCGCAGAAATCTCTGCATGTTGAAGCACATCAAAGGGATTTTTCCCTTTTCAGATAATATTTCCTTTGCTGACATGTATTTAGTATTGTGGTTGGATGACTCATAAAGATAGCTTCATGGCGTCCCAACGCAGCTGAAGCGGAACACACGCCAACAAACATTATTGTCAGCCTCAAAATAAAAACAAAACGTTCAGCTAAGGGTCAATCAATCAAGGGCGCTTTGAAGAAAATTCCATTTAGATATTACAAATCATAACAGAATGAATCTAAACCAGCTGACTTTTTGTGAAGAGGACATTCATGTACAATAAAAATTAGGCTGGCTCTTCAGGGTCCAACTTTTCTATTTTCTTACTCTTGGACGTGGTCACTGGTGATGGATGCCAGTTTTTAAATTGTGTTTTTGTAGTCCATTTTATAAAGATCTGAGGTAATCGAAAACAGATCGGCAGAGAGAATTCAGTGTGGAAGCACCATAAGGAAGGGAGCAATAAAACCCACTTAATATTGACAGAAAGGTAACGACTTTCTCATGCCCACCTTTCTTGCAGGGGTTTCTTATTTTCCCAAAGTCAGAAGTCTCCTCAAGAGCTCCCAGGGTGCCCATGACGGAACCAGCCAAACTATCTCTTGCCGAGTAGACAAACACAATCTTTACTACTTTACTAGCTCCGAGTTTTATAAAAACTTCACAACAGAGATGCAGCTGCAGGGAAGGTGGGTGAAGCCCATATACAGACTGTAACCAGATACCATCGTGTGCAAGTTCATATAAACCCTTATGTAATGAAAGATAACTGCCTAGGAAACCAAGGCAGTGAGTCACATGCTGTCCAAATATGTTCCCTTTGAATTTGGAGGCCTTTGGAGAGCAAGCCAGATTTGTGCAGCCTTTAACCTATAAGGAGAATAAAGTTTGCTTCTTTTTTTTAAGGCTTCATTTTTAAAAATTAAAAAAATATATAAAATAAATTGTCATCGGCAGGACTCCAAGTTGCTGAGCAAGGCTCCTTCTGCTTTGATGTGTCTGTGGTGCCTGATAAAGTTAAACAGTTGCTTCTGCTTCTAAAGGGAACGTGGCTGTTTATAACTGAGGTCATATATTTACATGGCACATGTTTTCGAGGGATTTTGAGAAAAGAAGGCTTCGTGGCAGGGCTTTTTTCCCGTGGGATCTGTGTTTGCCTTTGGGTTGCCACTCCAGCCTTTAGTACTTGATGGAAATGCTTGACCAACAGGTGCATCAGGCAGGTGTGGCTTTGGATCTGGGATGCCCACTGGCTTTTCTGCCCCCTCCCCGACTCTAGGCCTCCCTATGAGACTCTGGGAAATAGGGGAGGCTCCACCTCATCTCCATTCACCTTTGGGATTTGCCAAAATATCTCAGGGGACTGGAGCCTTCTCTGTGCTCTGGAACCACCCCATCCCCTGAAACATACTCTGAATGGCTGCAGGACCAGAGCCAGATGCGTTGGCACCTTTCAAGGGATCAGGAGAGGTTACCATGACTCAGTGAAGGCTGCTGAGCACGATGGTTTTAGGAAGGCAGCCTGGGGAGGGTTGAGACTTCTTGATTTCCTACGCCTTTGTGCAACTCAAACTGTTCCCTCTGACAGCCAGCCAGACTGAAGGTGACTGAAAGCAAGTGACTTGGGCTCAATCTGTTAACTCCTGTTTGCGTGTGGACACATCTGCTGGGGTGGAAATCACTGCAAGTCAGTGAGTTCACTGGGCTCACTCAGGCCATGGTGAACATTCACGCGATGATGTAGAAGTAACTTTATCATGTGCAGTGAGTGAAAAAGGCCTTCTCCTAGCATCCTTATTCCTGAATTCTCAAGAAATGACTGTTAAAAGAACTAGAGAGATATCACAAACCTAGCAGAAAAAAAAAAGAAAGAAATTCCTGCCAGCCCTTGCAGAGTTCTTCAGGACTCTGAAGGATTTTTTCAAAATTAGCAGCAAGCCTGAATTTATAAATGCAAGGCAAAGGGCTTCGGCTTTGTAAGTGGTAAATCAAGGTATACTTTACCTGTACTGAACTACTGTTAGATTCTGTTCTCCGCAGTGCCTTGCACATCGGATATACCTCATCCAGCTCGACTTACTAGGTTCCCCACCATCAATAAAGTGCTGTAGTGTCCCATCTTGGTCATATATCTAGAGAAGAGGTCAGAAGGTCAAGTAGTTAGAACGAATCATCAGCAATCATTTTCCCTGCTTCCCTTGGTGTCTTTATGTGTTGGCTGCAGCAATTTATTGCCCATAGATTTGCTAGTGCTCAGGAATGCTTGTGGAAACTCAACTAGAGTAACAGGAGAAAAACATTTTCTGGTGATGCAAGTCAATCACATTTTTCTTATCAAGCCAATCTTTCCTTTATTAAACATATTTGTGGCATCTCAAGGATGTGAGTGACCATGTTTCCCAAAGAATATTTAACCTCTTTTTAACAGGCTACTCTTTAGTAATGAGCTGCTGGATAAACAAAGCAAGCTGAGAGGCGAGGCCACGCTGACATGGCTGGAACATCCGCATGAGAGGCCCTCGTCTCAAACGCGTAACTGGTCGAAGGCATCTGGGAGGCAGGGACTGTCGGCTAAACAAGCCGGGTGACACCTCGCAGGGGTTGGCGCATTATGGAGCTGTTTCAGACTGATAAAATTAGACTCTGATTTGGATTGAAAGAAATGGACTCTCACCTCGCAGAAGATGTAGGACTTCAGCTGTCAGGACCTGAAACTATTAGGAGAGGAGTCATCAAAAAAGAGGGACCCTCGCAAAGGGAAAGAAAAAAATAATAAAAGTTTCCTATGGATTTAAAATGTCTTAACTGAGGTCGGTCTAATCATTATTGCCTTAGATCACTTCAAGCAGATTTTCTTTCTAGATAACATCCAAGGTAATGGAATCCCAGGCAATGAGCATGGAACCAAAAACCTTCTGCTAAACAACTGGCCAGCCCAGGATGCTGGAATCAGGGCTAACAGCAAAGACAATTGGCCCCCACTTCCAGAAGCCAGGCCAGCCCTGGGCACCTTGGAGGCTGGGGTAACTGGAAGCATGGATTGGGGAGTTATATATGGGCAGCAATTCTGGAAGGCCATCCTCAGTCCTAGGGGCAGCCAGGAAGCAAGGGGTACAGTTCTCAGAAGGATCACGGCAAAACTGGGCCTTTTAAAGAAAAATCAGCAGTAAGATTGTGTTCTGCAGAGCATCCTGAGAAATTATGTCTCTTATTCTTGCTAATCAGCCTTTCCGCTTTTCTTTTCCAAACAGACACAGAGAACAAGTCTCCCGGAGCGCCTCACTGGTTACATTTCAGCCCTAAAATTAGTAAGGTCATTCATATTAATTTAGCTCAGCATTTCTATTCTGGGGGCCAAAGGACTTAGTGATGACAGTTCTTTTTATCATCATCAGTCATTTTTAAACAGTTGATTTTTTTTTTTTTTTTTTTGGCTTTTCTTGAACTCATTTGTCTTCACCCCCAATCTTTCCACTAACCCCCACAAATAAAAGAAGAGATGCCAACCTAACCAATATAATGGTTGGAGAAGCTATGACTGGATAGCAGGCTAGAATGATTATAGTTGATAATCAATGTAGCCTGAGAAGAATGAAGAGAGTCCTAGATTATATTTAAGATTAATGACTTTAAACTCCTAGTTTGGGGATGATAGCAGGAAATGGGAGCATTTCATGTGGTAGATACATCTGCTCCGTAAGCAACGTGATGATAGATTTCCTATTTAGGTAAGATTATTACGCGGTACTTATTTTGTTGCTCTTATTTTCGTTTTAGGAAATTGGTTCAAAGCCTCAAAGTCGCAATCTTGAGTCTGCTGTCAACAGCCCATGTGACACTGTACAAAGCCATCAGTTCTCTGAATACCACTATCTATCTATAATGGAGCCCAAAATGTTGAGGACCCAGCCCTCTGCCCTGTCCTTCTCCTACAAACAAATCTTCCATGACAGATGCTGGTGAAAACACTTATGAAGCACTTGGAGAAGTGCAGTTCTCCTTCATGTTTCCACCCAATGTCCTTAACAGTAAGTTAAACTCTCTAACATTTACACATCATGGGTGTTGCCGAGTGTTAGCTCATCTGAACACCAGACATTAGCCAGTCAGTCTCCAAAATGAGTGTAAAGAAGTGTTTTCTCCCACACTGTTTCAGCAATAATCTCCTTAAACTAAGTCTATTGTGATTATAGGAATCCTACAATTCTTGCCTGCCTGGTGAAAATGCTACTTGCTTTGAGAAAAGTAGATGGTTATCTGTCAGGCTTCCCCAAAGTATCACACACTGAGCACATAGCATGAAGCTGAGCCTCCCTTGCTTCAGCCTGATACCAGTATTACTCTGTTTCACATGAAACTTGACAAAAATCCCACTTATCAAGTTAGATCCTATAAGTGTGCACCCAATCAGAGATGAGGAAACTCATTCAGGCTTGATACTGTTCTTTCCCTTAGCACCCAGAGCCCAGCCATCACCAAATCCAGCTGAATTTGCCTCCTAAAACTTTCACACGCATCCATCTCTCCCTCTCCACCATCACCATCCTACCTGAACCAGTTTCCTCTCTTGCCTGAAGGACTACAAAAGTCCCTTGATAGATTTCCCTGCTGCTGCTGCAGGCTTTCTAACCTAGTCTCTCAAGTACAGCCAGAGGGATCTTTCAAAATCCAAATCTAATGATTTGCTTTTATCCCCCCTGCCAAAATAAGAGTTTCATAAATGCCATAAAATGTCAAGTCATAACAACATACATTCTCAGCATGTGAGATTTCCTCAATGGGATCCATCATGCTAATATGGGCAGCACCTCCAGCTGAAGTTATTTAGGGAGGCTGGCCAAAAACACGAACCTTTGCATTTGGCTCAAGGCCATCTTGGGGCCCTTTCTAGCCTGTGTTGTTAAACATTTAAACTGTGTTTCTTGAAAAAGAAACAAGGGCCCAGAAGGCAGTGATGCCTATTTCTGTTCATTTTCCTAATAAAAGTAGAATAAAATTGGAAAAACCACGACATCCACATGTAAGCGCTAAAGAGGAACTTTTCAAAAAGTTCTGCGTCCCAATTTGAGTGATGTTATTAATCTCCATCATTAGCTCAACTGTTGTTTTCATTTCAGAGTTCAGTAAAAGAATTTTTTGAAAAAGAGGGAGATAAAATTCCACATGCATCTGAACTATACAAGGACATTGTTCCTGTACCCAGACAGGCTGACATTTGTCCTTCTGGGAGACAAGCAACCACAAGTGGGGAAACGCTTCAGCAGATTTCAGTCCACAGCAGCTGCAACAATTTCAAGGTCGAGAAGCTGTTCTTAGAGGCTGCACCAACATCTACATTTGTGTGACACTACAATGTAACTGTAAGATAGATACCTAACAGGTCGAAAAATGTTAAGGAATTTGAGGAGATTTATTAATGCCAAGACCAAGAGTTATTTTGTTTTCATTACCTTTCAAAAGATTTAAAATAAGAAGAAAAATATCAAAAATCTTACACAGTGTTTAGATAATCTCCTCAGGACCAATGAAAATGTCAAAGAGGTCAGAAATTGAATTGCTTCAAATGGTAAGAATGAAAGTAAGAGTCAAATTTAGGAAAAAATTCCTTAAAAGAATCCTTGAGTCAAGCATAGTTTTGCTGAAAACTGTGCACTTTGTTCTCAATGAATATGAACCACCAAAGTTTTACACTTGCTGTTTTTTTCTAAGGAAGCTAGAGGGAGGGGAAACACATGTAAAGAAACACACAGGACACTTGGTAGGAAAAGGGTTAAATTTTGTAACAAGAACCCCTCAAAACTGTAGAAAGCATATTTGTTTTACAAAGCTAGTTCTAGCATTGCTGAAAGGGAGTATAAAATGGCACAGTCATATTGGAGAACATTTTGGCAATGTTGAACTAAACTTGACAATGCATATTTCCTGTGACTCTGCAATTTCACTTCTAGGAAACTACTCCAATAAAATTCTGATACATGTGCCTAAGGAGAAAAGTTCAAGGGCATTCACCGGAGCACAACTTATAACAGCAAATAATTATAAATACGAGAAATAGCCATCATCAGAAGAATAAACTAACTGTGGTTTATTTATTCAACAAAAAAGTACTAAACACTTAAAATGAATGAACAAAACCTGTTTGTATGAAGATCTAGTTGATATAGATCAAAACATCAAAAACATAATGTTGATTGAGAAAATGAGTTGCAGATTAATGCATATGAAATCATTTGTTGACATTTCAAAATATATAAAATAATGCAATTGTAGTTTTAAAATAGTGTATGTTGTAATATACAGATAGCAATATGTCTATCTGTATGTATCTATTTACAACAAACATGCTGGAAGGATTCACCATTAACTTCATCCGAATCCTGGCCTTGGGAAATAAGGGGATGGAAGGATAACAAAGGGAACACACATATATCTGAAATGCTTTATTTTTCTTTAAAGAAAAAAAGTTTCTGAAGCAAATATGACAAAGTATTAACATTCTCTTTTTTGGCATTTATATATTATACTTTGAACTTATTCTGATTTTTTAAATCAAAGTGAAACAATAAATGAAAAGTCTAGTCATCTATTTCTGTGTACATCAATTTTTGCATGGGTTGTTAAAATAGAGGAGCAGATTATCTTACCCAAAGTTAGAAACTATCGGTGTTATCCTCCTGGGAAACTCTCAGTAATATGCACCCACTGATTGCCTTTCTGATTGCTTTGTTGCTATTTTAAAACCCCTGGTTGTGGTCTGTACTTTTTCTTTTATCCTGTATCAACAGGACAAGAAAGATAAGGGGAGAACTCATTCTTACCTTTTTAAGGATATTTTTATAGTTTACAAACCAATAATATTTACTGAAATGCCACACATGTGGTTGAGATAATGATCACACAAACTGTCACTCATTATAAACCACGCATGCCATTAACTGAAAACCACTACGTGAAAGACTTCATTGCAATCCTGAAGATCAGGGAACTGCACTCTTTGCTACAATCTTACTTTCCCAGAACACTAAACCACTTTAAATGAGAACAGCAGGGCTTCCCTGGTGGCCCAGTGGTAAAGAAGCTACCTCCCAGTGCTGCTGCTGCGGCTGCTAAGTCACTTCAGTTGTGTCCGACTCTGTGCGACCCCATAGATGGCAGCCCACCAGGCTCCCCTGTCCCTGGGATTCTCCCAGCAAGAACACTGGAGTGGGTCGCCATTTCCTTCTCCAATGCATGAAAGTGAAAAGTGAAAGTGAAGTTGCTCAGTCGTGTCCGACCCTCAGCGACCCCATGGAGTGCAGCCTTCCAGGCTGCTCCATCCATGGGATTTTCCAGGCAAGAGAGACATGGATTCAATCCCTGATTAGGGAAGATCCCACAAGCACAGGAGCAACCCAGCCTGTGCGCCACAACTCTTGAGTCTGTGCTCTAGAGCTTGGGAGCTACAGCTACTGAGTCCATGAGCCTAGAGCTTGTGCTCCATAACAAGAGAAGACACTGCAATGAGAAACCCAAACACTGCAACTCGAGAGTAGCCCCCGCTCATCACAATTAGAGAAAACCCTGCATAGCAACAAAGACCTAGTGCAGCCAAAAATAATTTTTTTTAAAATGAGAACATGAGTGAAAACCGTACCAGTGTTGTGTCTTAAATAAACTGGTCATGAGAGGCTTATCCACGGCTTTGTCATTTATGAATGCTGCCAACTTACATTAACAACAATAATCATCACAGAAATAGTGTAAGCTAGGAGAAGGCAGGAGAAGGCAATGGCACCCCACTCCAGTACTCTTGCCTGGAAAATCCCACGGACGGAGGAGCCTGGTAGACTGCAGTCCATGGGGTCGCTAAGAGTCGGACATGACTGAGCGACTTCACTTTCACTTTTCACTTTCATGCATTGGAGAAGGAAATGGTAACCCACTCCAGTGTTCTTGCCTGGAGAATCCCAGGGACAGGGAAGCCTGGTGGGCTGCCGTCTATGGGGTCACACAGAGTTGGACATGACTGAAGTGACTTAGCATAGCATAGCATAGGAGAAGGCGATGGCACCCCACTTCAGTACTCTTGCCTGGAAAATCCCATGGACGGAGGAGCCTGGTGGGCTGCACTTCATGGGGTCGCACACGACTGAGCGACTTCACTTTCACTTTTCACTTTCATGCATTGGAGAAGGAAATGGTGACCCACTCCAGTGTTCTTGTCTGGAGAATCCCAGGGACGGGGGATCCGGGTGGGCTGCCATCTATGGGGTCGCACAGAGTTGGACACGACTGAAGCAACTTAGCAGCAGCAGCAGCAGTGACTGACTTGGGCCCATTTTAACGTAATAGCGAGAAAACCATCTTCTGAATGATAGAAATTTATGTATATGGGTGGCTCTGAGCAATCTGTATCTCTAAAACAAGATCTGCAAACTGGTGGCTCTTGGGTTGAATGCTTGACCAATTTTGTTTTTCCACAAGTGTTTTAAAATTTTGGAAATTCTATCTAATTTTTAATTTTTCTTGAGGAAAAAAATCAGAAGATGGGTCCTCAATCTCTGGGACTAATCCACAGAAACTTAGGTAGCCTTCAAAGTGGCCCCCTGAGATCAGCCATGGGCTTTTCTCCTTCCCCATCCTCCCTTCTCTCCCCTATTCTTAGCTGTTCCTTACTTCACTCATTTACCTAGCTGCTCAGCCTCATGAAGCATCTAAGTTGGTAAACCCTTCTGTAAAGGAATTTTTCTACCCCTGAAAATCAATCTGCTACAGCTGGGGGCACTTTCTAGAAAAATCATCTGATCTGATGGCCTGGAAACACTACAAATGTCCATCACTCCTTCACAGCCCAGAAGCCATCATATGACTGGGATGCAGGCATTTTGTGCTATAGTTTTCCAGGGAGTGGGAGAGCAAAGCAGAGCGTTCATTTATTTTTACCAGAAGGGCTTTCAATAATCTTTTAAAGCAAGGGGTCCATTTTAATTCAAAGATATCATAAATGTAATTACACTATAAGATCAGATAAAAGTTGCCTGAGTCTACTTTAAAAACAGATACAAAGAAAGCTCATCAGGAAGCACCCCACCACCTCAACAAACCTCACCTTTGCTCTCTGATGTAGGACTGGGACATCACCATGGGCTGGCAGGGAAGGGGGACCTTGTTTAAAAAATGGCAGACAGAGCACTTCCTCTGCCAGATAAGCTTCCATTTCTTCTGTTAGACCATTGAGTACCTCAGCCACATTTAGAGGTCAGGAAAATGAGATAGGGAAGAGAGCACCAGTTCTAACCTCATCAGCTTACAGTCAGCTTTTGTTTCTCTTGCAAGTTTTGTTTCTCGCAAGTTTCTCTTGAGAGTTTGCACCCTCGCATTCAACCAATCACAGAGGGTGGTTCAGGGCCAAATGCACTAGTCCAGCTTGTATAAGGGATCTTGAATGATGAAGAGTAGGGTATCCACGGTGGGTGCTGGAACTGACACCATGAGGAAACCCAGGAACAATTATATACATAAGAAAAAGGGGTCTCCAAAAGTTAGTTGTATAATGCTGTGTTAGTTGCTCAGTTGTATCCAACTCTTTGTGATCCCATGGACTATAGCCTGCCAGGCTTGTCTGTCCATGAGGATTCTCCAAGTAAGAATACTGATGTGAGTAGCCATTCCCTTCTCCAGGGGATCTTCCCAATCCAGGGACTGAACCCAGGTCTCCTGCATTGCAGGCAGATTCTTTACCATCTGAGATACCAGGGAAGTCCAGAAATTAGGGACTTCAACAAACAGACTCTAGTCAGAGGCACAATGAGGCCTCCTCACACCTCATTCAATCCTACAAATAAAGAGAGCCAAGAACCTTAAACAAAAGAAACTTAAATTATAACATTAAACATTAAACCACTCCTCCCAGAACCTGGTTCTCTGAATCTTGGCATGAGACAGAGGAAAAAGAAAAGATCCAAAGGTTGTATTTGAAAGGTTTAGCCAGTTTTCAGCGAGCAGGGAGATGTCTCAGGCTCCCTCTCCTGTGATTCCACACAGTGGCAGGTCCCTGTGCCAAGGACCCAGACAGTACCATTTGGTCATGTACTGAAACACCAGTATCCTTCAGCTTTCCCCCAAAAAAGCTGAGGTGAGGGTGCATATTTTATACCCAAACATCTAAAACAAGACCTAACACATTGGAGGAACTCAAAATACGCTGAAGTGAACTGAATTCTCACAATAATTAAACAGCTTCTTAAAGATCTCAAATTTTATTCAAAACTTGAGAAGAAACCACCACTAAATGAGATTAAAACTCCATTCTAAGCACTAACAACCAGGGCTTTTTAAAGAAAATATTACATCTTTTTGAACTTAAGTTCTTTCAAGTCTATGAAATGCGAAGGTGGTTTTCATACGATGATTCAAATGTAATAAACAGTTGTATCTCTGTCCATGTGCTGTACTGAGTCACTCAGTCATGCCCGACTCTGAAACTCCATGGACTATAGCCCACCAGGCTCTTCTGTCCATAGCAATTTTCCAGGCAAGAATACTGGAGTGTGTAGCCATGCCCTTCTCCAGGGGATCTTTCCAAGCCAGGGATCAAGCCAGGTCTCCCACACTACAGACAGATTCCTTACCATCTGAGCCAGCAGGGAAGCCCTTAGAAAAGGGTTGAGGAGAGGTCTTATGGAGTTTCCCAGTTTAGACCTGAGAACCCAGCACTGTTTTAAGTCCTCCCACAGCACTTGGAGAATCCAGGGAAGAATAGACACAAAGATGGTTTCTCAGATCTTCTCTACCTATTCTCCACACACTACCTTAGATGGCCCCATCTTTCTGTCAAATTCAGAAAATGAGGGCTTCAATAATCAAGTGTATTAGTAATTTGAGAAACTCAGTTGAAAACTATACTGTTGGCCAAGATAGATAAAAATGTTTTACTGTGAGATTTCTTTGTACCAGAAGATAAGAGGTGAGAATCTGTTTTGCAACTATTTACACAAGAATAATTCCTGACTGTGAAAAGTTAAAAAACCCAATACCTTTATTGCTCAATAACAGATTTTACTTTTAATATTATAATTGTTAGAGGGGAATTTCTAAAGTATTACTAATGAAAATACGCAATAGAAGTCACCCCAGTCAATAGGAACTGGAGAGGGGGTGGAGGGCAGAGGTTAAGAGCATGCCTGTGGGTGTCAGCTCCAATGTGTGTGAGTTACAATCACAGCTTCATGTCTGCTGGCCAAGTGACTCTGGGAAGTTACTTAACTCTTCAGGAAGGTGAGACCTTCTTTGAAAAAATGATGCTACTGACAGTCCCCAGTCCCAGTCATAGGGCTCATATGAAAATCAAATGAGCTAGTATATGTGAAGGACTTAAATCAGTGCTGGGCACACAGTAAGAGTCTAAAAAGCATTAGCTTATTCTGAGGCCATCACATTAGATGGGACATGTCAGCCCAGGCTTCATCTACTAACCTGCTCATGGACCGTGACCACAGGATAATATGTGCAGCGTTTGGCAACTCATTATTGCTAAGATTATAAGATCAGAGATTGCAAGCTCATTGAGGGCAGGAATGCATTTTTAATATTTTAAGCTTTTACCCATCAGTATCTTACACAAAGCTTTGTACACATCAGGAAATTAACTTTTGTTCAAAGAGAGAGAGAGAAAAAAAAAAGTTGGAAATAACATAGAGGGGATGTAGCAATAAGCCAGTCATTTATGTTTTTGTTCCTCTGATAAGTCTATCAAAAAATAAAACAAAATACTGAAAATGCTGGATAAATGTGAATACTCTCTAGAAAAAACAGTAAGGAAGCATTTTTCCAGTCCTACACTTTCCATTTGCTAAAGTTAACACAAACACAGGTACCTACCACACCTTTAAGAGCACTCCTGGAGCTTCTGTAACTAACAGGTTGTTTGTGCTGTCACTCAGTCGTGTCCGACTCTTTGCAACCCATGGGACTGTCGCCCGCTAGGAAGTGTTTTAATTCGCTGTGGCTTCAGCCTTCTTACTGAACAATATCTACCGTGTAGAACCACTTGATTTCTGAAGACACTGACATTTCTAGCCAGAAGAGGCCCCAACTCACAGCATCTCATATGTACATGAACCTTGAACAAGGTCCAGGTACGTGAGCTGTCTGTGCAGTCAAATGTACCTGGATGAGGGGCAGGGCACATTTGTGGATGGCAGCCTGGGGCATCAGATCAACAGGGAGCACTGTCAGCCAGGGCTTCTGGGCCCTGCTTCCCAATCCAGAGAGGAGGACAGCAAGGACCACACCACTGTGGTCTCCTAACCTCTTTGCTTGTAAACTCTCAACCCCAGCTAAATCCAGCCTTGATAATAGAGACCACAAAGCAATACTCTCAAAGGAGTGAAGCATCTGCCACCACCTAAACACAAAGAAAGAACAGCAGCTAATGACCAGGTCATATGCATCTGGGTGGTATTTTGGTTTATAAAATACTTTCCCAACCTTGAGTGATCCTTATAAATGACCTAGAAGATAAACCAGAGCATTTATTCCGTTTTACAGATCTGAAACTTTGGGCTGAGAAAGGGGAAATGAGTTGCCCACAGTCACACAGCAGGTCTCTGCAACAAGGAGGAAATTTTCCTGAATCATAGACCACCATGTGACTATTGCTTTCATCACATCCCATTCATCCTATCAAGGAGAACTAGTAGAACTCTTTCATTAAAAGTGCCTAGAACTCTTAATACGGAAGAATGAGGGCCATAAAACACGTTCATAATAATTAACAACGTCATTTATAAAACAAACTCCTATCCTTCAGAGAAAATGCCAATTTAGTGAGAATTACTTAACCCATTAGTCAAATTTACACAAAGCAAGCATGCAGTGGATAAAGACACCACTCTCTGCTGACCATGTGCTATGACAAGGACCATCAAAAAATGGCTAGGGTATAAATCCTAAAAGGTATATCTTCCTTCCTGTGGAGGAAGATACACATTTTAAAATGAAAGCTTCTTCCTTAAAAGTACATACTGGCTAGTGTGACCAGATTTATTTGTGTTCAGTTTTCCCACTTTTTTCTCAAATATGTAATACTACAGGTTTTTTTTTTTTATTTCAATATTTTCTCTCTCCATTAGAATTAAGTTGTTTCATTGCTATTTTTCATAAGAAAACTCTTCCCTCTCCTTCTGGTTTGGAGTACATTGCAATGCTCAGGTTTTGAGTAGAGGTTTCAAAGGTCAAGTAATAAATGCCCCATAAAAGAAATGAGTAATGGTTATATATACCGTTGCCGTATTTTCAGTAATGCTGATATAAAGCTATATACTGTACTTTGTCAATTCACATTTATCAAGTTCCAGAAATATTAGAAAATCATTAGAGGTTTATGTTGAGTTTGCAGATAATACTAACATATAAGTCAAGACTGAAATATGGTAATCAGAAAAACAGTTGAAAAGTGTCAATAAACCATAAAACACCGGTGGTGGTATTTGTGAAGTCTGCCTCAGAGAGCTGGGCACGGAAAGAGATGAAATGGGTGTTTATGTCACACTCTGGGGCAGTGGCTGTTAGGCTGCAGGCTGGCAGAGGAGAGTGGGTGACTGAGGATTCCAGCACGGAGACTGAGAGCTCCCAAGAGCCGCTGAGCACTTGGTGAATCTCCCTTATCTCCGAGGACAGCAGTGGTCATCCATACAAAGTCTGCCATCCATCAACCCAGAAGCTTCTTCAGACATCCTGTCTGCTGATCGGAGGGGAGACTTTGGGGAATCAGACTTGCATTATCAGGACTTTGTCTGTGATCCGAACAAGCCACTGAACCTTCAACTTTTCACTTGGCAGAAGCCTACATGCTAGAAAAGTCCTGACAGTTCATTCATTTTGCTCCATCCTGGAGCCAGCTGATGTCTGACTGGAAAGACCCGCCCTCTTTGATGTTGTCCTCTTCTGAGAGTGCCCTGCTGTGAACAAAATTTTATCCATCCAAATTAAAGGGAAATATTTCTGCATCCAGCTGTTAGCTGTGACATGTTTGCCATTTTTCAGGGCACTGGCTTGGTGCCATCCTAAGGCTCGGCTGCAAACCTATATCTTTTCCCTTCTCCTTCGTCACAGCAGTAATATCCACAGTGCACAACTGTCTCCAGTGTCCATACAACATCGACACTGAAAAGGAAAATACTGCTAATCCTATGCTGCTAAGAACAGTCTTGGAAATATTTTCAAGTAGCAATTTGTTTCGCATTCCTTTTCTTTTTTTTTTTTTTTTTGTATCAGCACTAATGTCTTTCACAAACTGTAAAATTTTTTGATATAAGCCATCCATTTAAATATTGCTTCAACTCAGTTTTTTAAAAATCAAGTTTTAATTAAATTCACCAACAAGAAGTCCTGACCAAATGAAATGAATTTGGATGCTGTGAAAACTTGTTTCATATACACGGAGTCCACACTTAAAAATGGACATTTGTCCAGTGGAGAGAACTCTGTATAAATGAAGAAAAGCTCTCAGGGAAGCTTGAATAAACATTTAGATCTAAGTAATCAAGAAAGCTTGTATCTTCTCATATTTGCTAAATGCCATTGAAGTGAAGTGAAGTGAAGTCACTCAGTCATGCCCAACTCTTTGCGACCCCATGGACAGCAGCCTGCACCAAGCTCCTCCGTCCATGGGATTTTCTAGGCAAGAGTACTGGAGTAGGTTGCCGTTTCCTTCTCCAGGGAATCTTCCCGACCCAGGGATCGAACTCAGGTCTCCTGCATTACAGACAGACGCTTTACCGTCTGAGCCACCAGGGAAGCCTATAAAGACTGCAGCCATGAATTGTGTGTGTTATAAACAAAGGGCAGCTCACAGTATTACCACGTTTTTCTCCATCTACTGAGATGAACAAGTAAAACACCGCAGTTTCCAGCCACCCTCCCAACTCTGGCCCTTCTTTCCTTTCTCATTTTCACTTTTGCTGAGAAGAAAAAGAATCGATGGAACCAGATCTCAGCACTGAGCCTCAGAGAATCCTGCCTTGATAGTGATCTCAGACTCTGACTAGCGAACACGCACAGCACTCACCATCCCTTATCCAATCCATGAGAAGTAGATTAAAAAAAAAAAAAAAAAAAACAATAATGTATTCCATGTGAGAAAGCATCAATTTTGGAAAATTAAACCACAGGGAAATTTGAATGAACATACTTGGAAAAACAAAGCCTTAGTTATCTACCAAACAGGAAAGGGAACCATTATTTTGTTAAAATAATCCTAGATTATTACCAATGTGAATTCCTGGGATGTGCAAATTATCTATGACAGTGTACTGAATAGCTCTATGCTTAAAAGCTATAAAAGAGCACAGTAAAGTGACTGCACTGTGGCAAGCACTTGAATTCTCCATATGGTATCTCATGGGGTGCTATTTAACCCTTATTGCAGTAGAAATTTCCAGTTTAAAAATTCCACATGGTATGATACTATGCAGACCTTTAGACCTTGATGAAAATGGTTAGTGATTTTATACTTCAGCATGGTAGCTACGATTTGCAAGAAGTAGCCTGACCAATGCCTACGTGCAAACTGCTATGTTAGCAACTGTATTAAAAAACTTACAAGGTACTAAGTGGGTAGTGTTTGCAAAGAGAATGTCCCTAAAAAATCAGAAAGAGGCTACTTCCACGAATGTACAGACACACATGTACCATGCCCTAGAGGTCACCCTCTTTTTTTAAGAAAAAACTTTCTGAAGACACAGAATGTTTGTTCCAATGAAATCATGGTTTCCTATGGTTTTACTTCTTTTCAAAGTAGCCTACAGCTTTATTTCTTCTCTGAAATGTGTCACTCTCTGAATTATTATGTTTTCTCAAGTCTACAACATTTTCTTCCTAGCCACACCAATAAAGTGTGCTTTATTAAGACATGCTTTATTAAGGGGAAAGTGACCAGCTGTAGAGGGTAGAAAACATATTTTCAGATCTTAAATAATTTAGGTGACATTCCTTACGTCAAGTTGGGACAGTACCAAACATGCCCTCAATTCCCAATTTACACCATCATGCCCTGGATCACAGGAAAAACAAGGAAACAAAATAAACCCTAGATTCAGGGCACTCAAAAAAGTGAGAGTGTGGAGGCTAACACAGGCCTAGATCAGGTGGTCCTGAGGGGAGTTTGCTGTTTTTCCAAGTTGGAAAAGACTCTTGAGAGTCCCTTGGACTGCAAGGAGATCAAACCAGTCAATCTTAAAGGAAATCAACCCTGCATATTCATATTCATATTAGCCTGGAAGGGCTGAGCCCGAAGCTGAAGCTCTAAAACTTTGGCCATCTGGTGTGAAGAACCGACTCATTGGAAAAGACTCTGATGCTGGGAGAAACTGAAGGCAGGAGGAGAAGAGGACAACAGAGGATGAGATGGCTGGATGGCATTACTGACTCAATGGACATGAGTTTGAGAAAACTCCAGGAGATAGTTATGGACAGGGAAGCCTGGCATGCTGCAGTCCATGGGGTCACAACGAGTTAGACACGACTGAGCAACTGAACAAGTAAGTAACTGCTTGCAGGAAAACCTGAGTGAAATTCCAGGTTTGTCCTGGAGCAAGAAACATGGTAGAGGGATGAATTTTGGCTTCTTGGAACCATTCTTCTTGAACGAAGGTTTGCACAGCTGTGCAGAGGACTGAATGAACACATTGGTTTGCACAGAGCTCCTCCCCATCAAGACCCAGGAGATGATGCAGCCAAGAACAGATATCATAGCAGTAGTGGTGAGCCTCGATATGAGACTTCTGACTCCCCAGATGGCATTCTTTTAACAAACATTTAGAAAGTATCTACTATGTGCCAGCCACTGTGCTTAGTGCAGGTTTTAAAAAAACTGAAGATCCAGGCCCTACCCTCAAGCAATTTACCATTCAATAGGAGAGATACAGGTGGCACCGTGGTAAATAATCTGCCAATTCAGGAGATGCAGATTCGATCCTTGGGTCGGGAAGATCCCCTAAAGGAAGATGCCAACCCACTCTAGTATTCTTGCCTGGAGAATCCCCATGGACAGAGGAGCCTAGCTGGATATGGTCCACAGCATTGCAAAGAGTCAGACACAACTGAGTGACTGATCACAGCACAGCATGCAGAAGAGATAAACACTTAAACAAATCAGAAGACATTCATCCTGGCATGACTCTCTGTAGATTTTTCTATCCAGTCTTTGCACATTTGATGTCTAGAATGGGGTTCCTAAGTGTAGGAAGAGTAATCCATTACAATTTTTTACAATGTAAAGAAGACACAAGGACTTAAAGAGCTAAAGTTAAAGCTCTTTAAGTCATCTCAGTTGTTTAAACAACTTGTGGACTGTGAAGGCAGCATTAAACAGATGTTTAATTAAAATCTGCTAGGCTATAACCTCAATGAGGACAAAGATAAAATCTGTCATGTTGCCTATTAATTCCCTAGTGGTTAATAGAGAGCTCAGTTCAATCAATGTCTGTTGGTTAGTTGGTTTGGTGGGTGGATGGCTGGTTGGATGAATAGATGGACAATTAGAAGGGTACAGATACCTTCTAGGTACCCAAACACTAATGGCTGGACCATGTCACTCTGCCCTCTGGGTAGGTCCACACATCTCAGGCAGAGCTGAATATTCTGGAAAATTTTACGGAAAGCAGCATTTTCAAAAAGGTCTACTTTTCCTCACTAGTTAAAATGGACACTCACGATTTCACGATTTGATCCATAGCTCTGCTGCTGCTGCTAAGTCGCTTCAGTCGTGTCCGACTCTGTGCGACCCCATAGACGGAAGCTCACCAGGCTCCCCTGTCCCTGGGACTCTCCAGGCAAGAACACTGGAGTGGGTTGCCATTTCCTTCTCCAATGCATGAAAGTGAAAAGTGAAAGTGAAGTCGCTCAGTCGTGTCCGACTCTTCGCGACCCCATGGACTGCAGCCTACCAGGCTCCTCAGTCCATTGGATTTTCCAGGCAAAAGTACTGGGGTGGGGTGCCATGGCCTTCCCGGATCCATAGCTCAGTTGTATCCAACTCTTTGGGACCCCATGGACTGTAGCCCCCCAAGAGGCTCCTCTCTCCATGGAAAGAATACCAGAGTGGGTTGCCATTTCCTTCTCCAGGGAATCTTCCCAACCCAAGGATCAAACTCAGGTCTCCTGTATATAGGAAGCAGATTCTTTACCATCTGAGCCACAGGGGAAGCCCTTAAAAAAAATTGACACTACTTTTATTATTTTTCCCCTAGTTTTTTGTTTCTTTTTTAAATTTCAGTTTTACTAAGGTATAACTGATAAATAAAATTGTAAGATACTTTAAGTATACATGGTGGTAACTTGATATATACTGTGAAAGGATTTCCTCCCCATCTAGTTACTTAACACACATTCATCACTTCATCTACTTTTTTTTTTTTTTTGTAAGTACATTTAAGTTCCTTTAAAAATGCCTAATTGTCTCCGCAGAGCTGAGGTCAGTGAAAAGCAGCTGGATAGAGACTTCAGTCAACAGCAAGGCCAGAAGTTACTCAGAACCTGGCAGATACCTAACTTTCTGCTGTTAGCCCCTCCTCCCATCCCACTCCCCAAATCCACCCCTAGCTGAGGGTCACTGTTACTATCCCTCGACTCTTTGCAACCCCATGGATTGCAGCCCACCAGGCTCCTCTGTCCATGGAGCTCTTTAGGCAAGAATACTGGTGTGGACAGCCATTCCCTTCTCGAGTAGATCTTTCTGACCCAGGGATTGAACAGAGTTCTCCTGCGTTGCAGACAGACCCTTTACCATCTGAGCCACTGGGGAAGCCCAGAGTCTTTCCTTAAGGTGGCACTTTTTCTACCTTCCATCACACTTCCAGCCCTCTCCCCTGGGCCCAGTGTTGCCCTCATCAGGCTCCAGAAGCTGAGATTTACACCTAGTGAATGTAGGTCAAGGTGCTGCTCCTATAAGGAATATTTGCATCTAGAACTTCATCTTCAAGTGAGGCTTGGAAGGTGGCCTGCCCTCAGAAAGGAATTTGAAGTACCATAATAAGGGCTGAAGTCATCCTGGGGAGAACAGATGACTATCCCTGGAACCCTGCATGGCACAGACAGTCCATTTTGATCCTTGGAAGAGAGGCAGGGTAAGGCCACTGACTGTACTGCTGTAGCTCCAGTCAAGGGCACAGGTGTCTTGCGAAGGGTAGGGGCTCGGAGAAGGTCAGAGACTCTGGGCAATCCCATCTACTCCTGCAGAAGAGTTCCCTGCAGATCCCCTCCAGGGGGTGCCAACAGAGCCACTCCGCCTCATTTATGTAAAGAGCCTCAAATTGAGACCTCTGAAGTCATTTTCAAAAGAAGTTACACATACAATCACATAGACAGACTCACAGAATTAAAAGGAAGCAGCCTTCGCACTCTCTGATCTTGGGTCCTTTGACCAGACCACACTGCCTGAAGTGAGTCATAAATTAACATTTTTATAAATCCTGTAATTATCTTATGAATAGCACAATTATATGTTGCTGGTATTAAAAGCATTAAGTTGTTAAAGGTAAACATTTTAAAGTATACCACTGTTTTTGTAACCCTGTTTCAGCATTTTTTCATTTTTCCATATATCAAGGACCTCAGAAAAATGGAAGTAGCCCATGTCTGTTAAGCCTTCTTTGCTGCTGCAGCTGTTAAGTAGCTTCAGTCGTGTCCAACTCTGTGCGACCCCAGAGACAGCAGCCCACCAGGCTCCCCCTCCCTGGGATTCTCCAGGCAAGAACACTGGAGTGGGTTGCCATTTCCTTCTCCAATGCAGGAAAGTGAAAAGTGAAAGTGAAGTCGCTCAGTTGTGTCCAACTCCTAGCAACCCCATGGACTGCAGCCCACCAGGCTCTTCCGTCCATGGGATTTTCCAGGCAAGAGTACTGGAATGGGGTGCCATTGCCTTCTCCGAAGCCTTCTTTAGGGCTTGTTAATAAAGCTCCTTTTACACAGTTAGGTCAAAGGACCGGCAAGCTTGGAGCCGGCACTGAGGTGCACTGCTTTCCCCCAGAGACAGTCCTGTGTTCCTGGTAAGGCAGTCAAGTCCTTAAGGCAGGACTCCCTGGAAATCCAACCAAGAGATGGAGTAAACCTGGACATCTAGGGCCCCAGGTTTGCAAATCCTCTGGCTAGTGGGGGTGTGACATATGTCAACACCCAAAGCAAAGCAACCACCTAATTATCACACTGTTAGAACATGCACACTTCGTTTTACACAAGACTCGGGATTCCTTTCTTTCCACAGGAAGCACCTGTGAGCTGAAAGGAAAGAACGGAAAGAGATCTTTCACACCAGGGTGCACAGTGAAGTTCCAGGCAAGGCTACAAACACCTTGAATCTCAAGAAAATGACAGATGAGCATGTGAGTAATCTTCTGGGAAGAAAGTCTGCAGATTTACTGGAGTCTCAAATGGGGTGTGTTTACACACACACACACACACACACACACACACATGGAACTACTGCTAGAATTCTACACATTCAGATAGGAGAGTACTGAATGAAGAAAAGATGAGACCCATCTGTGAATGATGAGATAGAATCCTTGATGTGTTTTATATACTTCTGATGAGGTTCTCTTTAAAGACTGATAGGCTTCTCTGGGTCTCTGAATTATCTGATCTCATTCTTATTTCCTCGTCTCTGAAACCAAGGACCCTGAGTTTCCTTTGACCCCTTTATGGGACTTTGATTTTATATTTGATTGCAACTGTGTTTTGTTGTATTGGTTTTGCCTAAATCTCTGACCACATTGTCATGACCACTAGAAAAGTAAACTGGAATAGTAAACCTTCGGTTGGTTTATTTCATAAGACAGATATTTTTAGCTTAGAGATCATGTGGACCAGATTACATTGGACAGCTGAGTGTTTCAGCTCGGTGGACATTAAACATTCTGGATTTAGTGAGTCAATGGTTACTAATACTCTAAAGTGTTTCTTTTCAGCTTTGATCAAATGTTGATGCCACCATTTTTTACTACTAAAAGGAAAGTATACTGTCACACTAAATCAACTCACCAGGTAGAACCACTTGCTTTGTAAATGGTAACGTTTTTATAAATTAAGGCATTGTTTACCTTCCTCAGGCTTATGCCTTTGTATCTCCTAATTCACTGGCACATGAGCTACAAAATAGGAATCCTGGATTCTAACTCTGCTTAGCCAGTACTAACTCTGTGATGTAGATAAGTCACTTAACCTGACTTCATAAGTCCTCCAACGTGAAGTATGGATGTTAAATTAGATAATTTTGGGGATCCTCCAGATCAACTTCTATGACCCTATGAATTGATGACTATGTAAACATGTTTTAAATACAAAAACTTGGTTGCTGGAACCCAGAAGGATAAAAGCCATAACAACAGTTTTGAGTACTATAAAAATATTCTGATGTCCAATTATGGGGTGGGGGGGGCATGCTTAGAATAACAACTATAAGTCACATACTTTTTCATTAGATCTGTACAAGTTTAATTACAAATCTGTACAAATTCATACCTACCAAGCTGCAGAACAGACCTAAGTCAAGAATAAACTCTTCAACAGTTAATATATTTTTAAACAGCATGTAATTGAAAGTGAATTCAATTATGTAGATATGTAATGGTTACATTCAGATTTCAGTGAAAAGGAGGCACAGTCATGGAACACAATCAGACAGACTGGGTCTGAGTCTTGGATTCAGCGATTAGGAGCTGTGTCATCATCCTAAGCAAAACACGTATCTCATTTGTAAGATGAGGAAGATGTGAATGCAACTGCAAAAGGGTTTTGTGAGGATGAGATGAGATGATTCAGGTAAGTGCATGAAACATAGCAAGTGCTCAATAAATAGCATCATTGCTGCCATGCTTTGCTCAGTAGTGTCCGACTCTGCGACTCCATGGACTATTAGCCCACCAGGCTCCTCTGTCATGGAATGTTCCAGGCAAGAATACTGGAACGGGTTGCCATGCCCTCCTTGAGCAACCCAGAGATCCAACCAGCTTCTTTTGTGTCTCCTTCATTGGCAGGCGGATTCTTTACCACTGTGCCACTAGGAAAACCCTAAATGTTAATAGCGCCACTATTGTTGCTTTTTAACTGATGGGTTTAAATTTTCCTTTCCAAACAAATTTCCCTCTATTTCAGTATTGCTGAAAAACTAATTACAGAAGAAAATGATAGAATTTTCAACTCCAGGGTGTTGCAGTATTCAATGGAATTGGGCAGAGCAGGAATCAAATCTCAGCTTTGTGACTCTGAGCTGTGGGTGTCTCTGAGCAAACTGCTTAATATTCCCAAGTTCATTGTCTCGTGTGTAAAAAGAGAATGACAGGCTGTGCTAGGATTGAGAAAAATAAGGCATAAAACAAGGGCTGAGAATAGTGGCGGACATGCAGCTATGAAAGATAACTATTAGAATAATTAAACTTTCTTTTTCCATAGTTCAATGGCCCCATAATCTTAAATACAAAGAACACCAAAGAAGAACAAATTCTAAAAAACCTCTATACAACTACTTTTAATCAAAAACATAAATGCCAATGTACTCAATGTTTAAAATATTAACTGAGGCACATTTCAACTTAAAAATATATTTCCACATAATTTCAGTTTTATCTCATTTTATTGAACCACATTATATTTCTCTTTAGGTTAAAATAATAGTTTAAAGAGGGAAAATAATACTACTACTATATCCTCAAAAGAATCAGAATTTGACATATTTATTTTACAGAATAATTCTGAGCTTGGGATATAATTACTCAAAACTGGCTTATAAAACCATGGAAGTATAATCACAAGAAGAGTCACAGACTTCATTTTTTTCTCTATCTCAATAGAAATATTTAGTTTCCATAATTACCCTTGTAACAACTACCATATCCCACTGCTGGGCATACACACTGAGGAAACCAGAATTGAAAGAGACACGTGTACCCCAATGTTCATCACAGCACTGTTTATAATAGCCAGGACATGGAAGCAACCTAGATGCCCATCAGCAGATGAATAGATAAGAAAGCTGTGGTATATATACACAATGGAGTATTACTCAGCCATTAAAAAGAATACATTTGAATCAGTTCTAATGAGGTGGATGAAACTGGAGCCTATTATACAGAGTGAAGTAAGCCAGAAAGAAAAACACCAATACACTATACTAATGCATATATATGGAATTTAGAAAGATGGTAACAATAACCCTGTATGCTGCTGCTGCTAAGTCGCTTCAGTCGTGTCCAACTCTTTGCGACCCCATAGACAGCAGCCCACCAGGCTCTGCCGTCCCTGGGATTCTCCAGGCAAGAACACTGGAGTGGGTTGCCATTTCCTTCTCCATACGAGACAGCAAAAGAGACACTGATGTATAGAACAGTCTTTTGGACTCTGGGAGAGGGAGAGGGTGGGATGATTTGGGAGAATGGCATTGAAATATGTATAATATCATATATGAAACAAGTCGCCAGTCCAGGTTCGATGCACGATACTGGAAGCTTGGGGCCGGTGCACTGGGACGACCCAGAGGGATGGTAGGGGAGGGAGGAGGGAGAAGGGTTCAGGATAAGGAACACATGTATACCTGTGGCAGATTCATTTTGATATATGGCAAAACCAATACAATATTGTAAAGTTAAATAAAATTTTTAAAAAAATTGACTTCATTTGAAAAAAAATTTAACATTAGAACCTGACGTTCAATTTAAAGGGGGAAGGAATGCGACTGATGAAACAATCGTTCAATAAAAACATTAGGAACAATAATACCTATAACTATAATTTATTTAATAATTAACAACTTGCCTTCTCTTGATCAGTAAACCATTTATAAACTAGACTCCTAGCAAGAGTAAATATATGTAACAATTTCACACACCAGAGGGAAGACTGAAAACAAAGGTTCTCTCATTCATAACTCCTGCTTCTGACCTTTGCTTTCCTTAGAAAGCAAAATTAAATAATCTTACCAAGATATGTGTCATTATTTAAGACTCTTTTCTATAAACCATCTTTACATTTCTCTTGTCATAAATTCAACACACATCATATTCTAAATGGCATAATTAAAATTCAACACATGTATATTTTTCCTTTAAGTTGAATAATTTTGTCCTGCTTAGAAACTGCATAAATCTTGACTAGTCTGTACATTTTTGCTTTCAAGGATGTAATGTCACCACTGAAGCTGTTACATCATGTCAATAAATTTCAAAGATGGTATTAATATAAAAACTATATCACATAACCCTAAAAATTTAATATAGCTGCCATGGCAATAACCAGATCATTTTCCCAAACAAATATATATTCCATCATGTCATTTTGAACTTTTTCTGACCTATTTTTTAAGAAAGAAATCTACAATTGAGACCAAATGTTTTGTGAAAGAAAATACAGACAAGCCGATTTGGCCAAGCACAGATAATTTTACATTTAAGGTGTCCTTATATCTTAGAACTTAATCCATTTTTTTCATAAGCATGAAAATTATAATTATGATCTGAAATTTTGATGGCACTTAATTGCCAACAAAGGTCCGTCTAGTCAAGGCTATGGTTTTTCCAGTGGTGATGTATGGATGTAAGAGTTGGACTGTGAAGAAAGCTGAGCACCGAAGAATTGATGCTTTTGAACTGTGGTGTTGGAGAAGACTCTTGAGAGTCCCTTGGACTGCCAGGAGATCCAACCAGTCCATTCTGAAGGAGATCAGCCCTGGGATTTCTTTGGAAGGAATGATGCTAAAGCTGAAACTCCAGTACTTTGGCCACCTCATGCGAAGAGTTGACTCATTGGAAAAGACTCTGATGCTGGGAGGGATTGGGGGCAGGAGGAAAAGGGGACGACAGAGGATGAGATGGCTGGATGGCATCACCGACTCGATGGACGTGAGTTTGAGTGAACTCTGGGAGATAGTGATGGACCAGGAGGCCTGGCGTGCTGCGATTCATGGGGTCGCAAAGAGTTTGACACGACTGAGCAACTGAACTGAACTGAGGAAATCTATGAGCTTGCAACTGTGCTTAGGATATGTTTTGAACAGCTTGATATAAACTGTGACTACCAATTACACAGCTCTTTTATTTTTAAAAAAAAATCAAATGCAGGGATCACTGCTGTTTGAAATAAAGGGTACAATTCTGTCAGCATCTTTTCACAAACAAATTACAAAAACATTTACATCAAATAGAGGCCATTGCTGCAGCATCCTTTTTGCCACTCATCCTTTCCCGTTCGTTCTGGGTTATCCTCCCCCATTACTCAGCCCAGCCCTCGTGCTCTTCTTTCTCTTATTTAGTTCAACTCTCTGAGCAAGGGGTTTCAGAATCTCTTCCCTCTTTCAATCCAACTCTGACCCTGGAATAAAGCCAAAGTCCCTCTATTTCCACATTTTAAAACATTGGTTGGATCAGTCAATGGAATCAAAACAGTAGACACAGTGACTTTATAGAAATAAGTCACCAGAGTCAACACTGAGGGAAGCCTATGTCCCCAAGGATGGGCTCAGCACACACCAGTAAGGAAATGACTCTCCAAAGACCTTTTCAAGAATGGAAAGGACCCCATGGCCCACACTGTCCTGTATCCTCTTCTCTCTCAAGATCACCATCCCAAACCATGCACAAAAGAAATTACTCCAAAATGGATGCTAATTTTACCACCACAGCAGAACCTGACTTTCACTATACATAATCTCTAAATGACTGGCTGTGTTTCTGAATCATCCATATGAGGAGATTAGCTCACAGATCACCTAAAAAAGAACTGGGTTTCAGAATCTACCAAGATTCCAAGTTATGCTTTAAAGCTGATTTGAGCCAGACTAGCTCCCTAGTTGGAAAGATAATAAGAAACTTCCCTATTTTTTGGTCACATAACTGCCTTTTTAATATTAAATTTTCATTTATCTAACAAATGACCAAATATACTTTCATGGAGAGAGAGAGATGGTGCTTAACAAGGGTGGGTGAAGCAACATGGATGGACCCAGAGATTGTTATACTGAGTAAGCCAGACAAAGAAAGAGAAATATTGCATGATCTCACTTATATGCAAAATCTTTTAAAATTACACAAATGAACTTATTTACAAAACAGATTCACAGACTTAGAAAACAAATTTATGGTAACCAGGAGGAAAGGCTGGTGGGCAGGGATGGTTAGGGTGTTGGGATGGGTATGTACACACTATTTAAAATAGATAACCAACAAGGACTTACTATATGACACATGGAACTCTGTTCAGTATTGAAACAATCTAAACAGGAAAAGAATTTGAAAAAGAATAGATAAATGTATAACTGAATCACTCTGCTGTATAGCCAAAACTATGAAAACATTGTTAATCAACCATACTTCAATATAAAAAGTAAAAAACACAAAACAAAACAAGGGTGGGTAAGGGTCCTGTTGTTCCTCTCCATGAGTTTGACTGACATTTCCAAGGGCTTCCCTCCATGCTTTCAAAAAGCATCAACAAACAGCACCAACAACTGAAACAAAACCAAGCATCTGTTGCCTAATATGCCCAAGTCTTGAACATTCTACTTACGTCTGCTTTGTTTTAAAAAGTGTGATATATAAATAACTGAATTTATAAGAGTTATGGGGTGATTTTGTTTGACTAGTAAAAACTTTACTAGTTTTCCTTAGAATGTTCGACTTCAGCAGAGCCCTAAAGGTTAACCTGAATGAAACAAATTCAAAGAATTCATACCATTGCAAAATTACAGTTACTGTGTGAAAGAGGGTTTACCTGTGTGTACACACAGCTACAGAGAAGAGATGATAAGGGTACGTCACAATCATGTGGAGCATGAGTGGGTAAATGTACATCTGCGTGTGATAAGATAACCCACTATCAGAACCATTCCTGACGTTTGGGTTTTCATATCTGCCTTTTTCCTCTAAAGTGCATCTCACACTTCCCTCTGCTTAGTGCCACTGCCAATGACCACTGCTTCCCTTTGCACTTAGGATTCTAGAATAGGATGTCATTTGATTAACCAATATCCACTTATTGACTTTTTAACTTATTAGAATAGGAAAAACTCCTCAGGTCTAAAAAAAAATCTCTTTGGGCATATACTCATAAATTAAAAAAAAAAATCTTAGATCATAGAAAACCATGTGAGCTGTCACAGAGTTCAGTATCTGAAACTGATATGGAAAAGCAGGATTTCTCAGACCTCAGCTTGCACATTAATGATTTTTGCTTTATCTTTACAATATCTATACCATTACCTACCTGATGTCCCATTTTAAAATGACTTTAATTCTATTTATTCATGTTATTTAGCCTCAGTGTAAACAATACTATTTATAAAACTGTGGGTTTGTTTGTATATTACTGCTGTTACTACTTTAATACTACTAATCCTGTAACAAGTGTAATACTATCTTAATACTACTAATATGGTAGTATTGAAAACATTTTTCTGTATACTGCCTAGAATTCTTTTTATCTACAACAACACGCATACTTTGGCAAACATCAACTTTATTTTTTTTTATTCTTTTTTTTAAATTTTTTTTATTTTTATTTTTTTTAAATTTTATTTTACTTAACTTTACAATATTGTATTGGTTTTGCCATACATCAAAATGAATCCGCCACAGGTATACATGTGTTCCCCATCCTGAACCCTCCTCCCTCCCCATACCCAAACATCAACTTTAGAAATAAGAACACAGCATTGGCTTCCAAGGCCAGCTCTGCCCTTGTGACATGGGGCAAGCAACTGCAAATTCTATGGATCCTCTCTTTTGTTCAGTCATAAGTAAAACATTAGGGCAACCTCAAGGCTCTTCTAAATTCTAAAAGGTGATAATCATGGGACTCCTGGAATGATCTGCACCATCACTGAGCTCAAGAAAGCTAGAGGAGAACCAAATCCAGACCTCAGGTTTCTTGACTCCCAATTGAGTGCTCCTTCATCCTCATCCTACCTTGCAAGCAAATTTGCAAGTGGCTTGGAAATGAATGTATTGGGAAATGACAACAAACACCTACCTAGTGCCTACCTTGTGCCAAGGATGGTGCCATGCATGCACCATATATTATCTCACTTGATCCTCATAGCCATTCTTTAGCCCATTTCACAGATAGGAAACTGAGGCATGAAGAGAGGAAGGAGGTGAGATAGCTGAGAATTGGAGCCCATGAGCCTGGCGGCAGTGTGGGCTTTTAGGTTCCCATGAACACTTTGCTGAGGATAATATCAGAGGATGTAAGGAGAGCAGATAGGAGAGGCAGGGAGAGAATTAAAAAGTAATATGGAAAGCAATTAAATCAAAAAGTAACTGAAAAAGGTCAGTTTTCATTCCAATCCCAAAGAACGACAATGCCAAAGAATGTTTAAACTAACACACAAGTGCACTCATTTCACATGCTAGCACAGTAATACTCAAAGTTCTCCAGGACTTCAACAGTATATGAACCATGAACATCCAGATGTTCAAGTTGGATTTAGAAAAGGCAGATGAACCAAAGATCAAATTGCCAACATCCATTGGATCATAGAAAAACCAAGATAGTTTCAGGAAAACACCTACTTCTGTTTTATCAACTACGCCAAAGCCTTTGACTCTGTGGATCACAACAAATTGTGGAAAATTCTTGAAGAGATGGGAATACCAGACCACCTTACCTACCTCCTGATAAATTTGTATGTAAGTCAAGAAGCAACAGTTAGAACTGGACATGGAAAAACAGACTGGTTCCAAATTGGGAAAGGAGTACATCAAGGCTGTATATTGTCACTCTGCTTATTTAACCTGTATGCAGAGTACATCATGAGAAATGCCAGGCTGGATGAAGTACAAGCTGGAATCAAGATTGTCAGGAGAAATATCAATAACCTCAGACATGCAGATGACACCACTCTATTGACAGAGAGTGAAGAACTAAAGAGCCTCTTGAGGAAAGTGAAAGAGGAGAATGAAAAAGTTGGCTTAAAAGTCAACATTCAAAAAACTAAGGTCATAGCATCTGGTCCCATCACTTCATGGCAAATAGATGGGGAAACAATGGAAACTGTGAGAGACTTTATTTGGGGGCTCCAAAATCACTGCAGATGGTGACTGCAGCCATGAAAATAAGATACTTGCTGCTTGGAAGAAATGCTGTGACCAACCTAGACAGCATATTAAAAAGCAGAGATGTTACTTTGCCAACCAAGGTCGATCTAATCAAAGCTACGGTTTTTCCAGTAGTCATGTATGGATGTAAAAGTGGGACCATAAAGAAAGCTGAGTGCCAAAGAATTGATACTTTTGAACTATGGTGTTGGAGAAGACTCTTGAGAGTCCCTTGAACTGCAAGATCAAACCAGTTAACCCTAAAGGAAATCAGTCCTGAATATTCATTGAAGAACTGACGCTGAAGCTGAAACTCCAATACTTTGGCCACCTGATGAGAAGAACTGACTCCATGGAAAAGACCCTGATGCTGGGAAAGATCGAAGACAGGAGGAGAAGGGGACGACAGAGAATGAGATGGTTAGATGGCATCACCGACTGGATGGACATGAGTTTGAGCAAGCTCTGGGAGTAGGTGATGGACAAGGAAGCCTGGTGGGCTGCAGAGTCGAACACGACTGAGCCACCGAACTGACCTGAATGGAAAGTGAACAACAGTTGGAAAATGAAAAGGAAACTGAAAAGAAATACGCTGCAAAATGTATTATTTACACTAAATTTAGCTTAAATGACATCAGTAATATTAAATCTTTCAATAGTACTACAATCAATTGAAAAAAAGAAAAAACCCAAATAATCCATACCCAATCTCTGTCTGCCCTGCCCCCTAAAGGATTCTTATTAAAAAGAAAGACTGTGGTTGAAATATTTCAAAGTAGAGTCAAATGCACTAAAATGTGTTTGCAGCCTCTTTGATTTACTGGCTATTTAAAATAGTTTGCAATTAGGTTATTTTTTTTTTCTTTTTACATGTTCATTCTTTCTACAAAAGAACAGAAAATAATAACAATTGGAAACACTTTGACTGGCCTCTTGGGTATCTACTTCGTGAAACAGTCTACTGTATTGGGCAAACAGTGTTGTATATCTCACTGTCATTCCTGGCCAACACGAACCCTATAAACACATTACAACAATTAGAGCAGAAATAAAATAGAAGTGGTTCATTTAAGGCCTGCTTAGTTCACATTACACTATGCAACATGCCAAGGAATACATTCAGAGTTGTAGTCATACGATCACTGCCTTAAAACTTAAAACGAATGATTTCCAAAAGGAGATAAAGATCTGACTTCATAGTATGATGAGACTGAAAATACAGCCTAATAATTTAACTCTTCCCCAAAATTTCTCACAAGAAACCTGGTTACTATCACATCACAGAGACCTCTAAAAACCATGAATGTAAGCAGAACAGTGAGACTTGGCCCAATAAGGAAGTTTCGTTTTTATTGTAAGATCTTAGACTATCTGCAATCTAATTTTAATACTTTAATTTCCTTCACTCAGTGAGAGTGAAAAAGTAATTTTAAAAAATTGAAAAAGAAAATATCCCAGAGCAATGTGACAGTTAAAAAAAAAAAAAGGTAACAAAACTCAAAAATAATTATGTTGAACTCTGTTGCCCAAATGGATTGGTCTGGTTATTACAATATTTGTGTAACATGGATAAATGTGTGTGTGTGTGTGTGTGTGTGTGTGTGTTGTGGGGTGATGGTGCATGAATAGATTCTAAGGAATTTAGAAATTCATCCAAAACCCAGCAGTTTGAGATGACTTAATGAGTTTGATAATAGGATACAGAAACTTTAATTCTTAAATCATTTGTTTTATTTCAAAGCAGTCAGAGGTGATTAATCAATTTTAGTAATAGTTTAGTGGCTTAGATGTATAGTTCCTGGGGCTCTGAGCTAGGGAGATGAGAGTGGTTTGGGGTAATGCTTCATTACCAGTATCCTCTCTATAGCAACCATTCAAGGATACACCTTGCTGCTGCTGCTGCTCAGTCACTTCCGTCGTGTCCGACTCTGTGCGACCCTATAGACAGCAGCCCACCAGGCTCCCCCGCCCCTGGGATTCTCCAGGCAAGAACACTGGAGTGGGCTGCCATTTCCTTCTCCAATGCATGAAAGTGAAACCTTAAAGTTTTATTAAATCCACAGGTCTTCAATGCGAAGCTGACATACAGCTGTCAGATATGAACACAGAGTGGAGCCACATCAGTGGAGAAACTCTTGCATTCACTCTCAGAGCCAGGGATGGCTTTCTGGTTTGTTTTGTTTTGTTCGGGCGAATGGCCTTAGCTTTTTCAGCATGGAGAGTTTCACAATCACACGCTGCCATCAAGATGTTCTATGAACATTTTATCTGAACTGCTGACTTCTATCCCGTCTTCTGCTAGGATGAGTAAATGTTTTCAATGCTTATAGTTTCGTCCAAGTTCATCCAGCATCACTGTGCATTTGTGTGGAACTTTATTGTTTTCAAAAAACTCTCATACATTTTACCTCACTATGGTTTCCAGCCTGTATAAACCATTCAATAATTGCTACCTCTGGGATGCCCATGATCTTCTAAATCAAGACAACCATAGA
Source organism: Tragelaphus eurycerus (assembly GCA_935064755.1). NCBI lineage: Eukaryota > Metazoa > Chordata > Mammalia > Artiodactyla > Bovidae > Tragelaphus > Tragelaphus eurycerus. The sequence goes on from CAKXYN010000080.1 coordinate 1,449,991, forward strand.
GATTTGTTTTCAGCCACAGTTTCTAATTACTTAAGGAGAACAGGAATCGATGAGCCTTGCTGAAAGAATATTCTGGCTTTTTTCATGCATTTATTTGGTATGATCTGGGTGTCCTCAAATCCTGCAGAGATTGAATGTGTCAACCACTGCAGGTTAAATGTCCCAGCACTTGTGATCAGTTTCTTAAAACCCTGACATCTTCTCAAATGTTCTATTATACATCTCCACAAACTGAACAGTAACTGCAGATGAACCAACCTATTGAAATGTACTCAGATAATTAACTCTTGGGGAGCTAAACCACATAGACCGTTCTGCAGAAAACCTAACTGAAAATGGTTGGTGGAGATGTGAGGTTAGTAATGTGTATGTCTGTTTACAGTTATTCTGGCTTAATTTCATTTAATGAATCCATTTTATGACAAACACATAAACAGGTTCAGGTCCTTTCAAAACATAAATTAAAACATGCCCATAAATTATTTTTATATGCTATTATAATTTAAAATACATGAAAATTAAAAAGCTTTCTAAAGAGATGGAGGAGAGCAAACATCTATCTCTTCATACCAAATTCATATTTTATTAACAGACTGTACCAACCCTCCTCATTAAAGTTTAACATATTACTTTGAAATTAACATGTACAATTTTTTTCCAAGTTTCTTCTAGATGCTACTTTGAAGTATCACAATAAAGACCTCTTAAAAAACTTAACTGATTCTGAATGCATCCACATTCTTTTTGGTGTTACATTTTAGAGCTAGTATTTCCCATAACTAAGGTCATTGCAACTACTAAGAAAAAGTAAAAAGATATTACCAAATGCAGTCATAAAATCATGCTAGGAAAAATATTATGTAAATCTCACACTTATTTTTTAGAGACATTCTGAGTTTTTTACAAGAAGATAACAACTACAACTTGGCTGACAATCAGAGAAAGATCTTTGTAAAAAGACAAAGTGATTTTGAATCGCTGAAACTATTTATACAGAAGTAACCCAAAAGTTTGTAAAGTGATCCTTAACTGGTTTGATTAAAAGAGGGTAATTAATAAATGACAAGACAGAGTGAAAAGTTCGTTGTGGCATTTGATAAACCGCCCAAGAAGTTAAATCAATATTTTTCTGTTTAATTTCACTATTTGTTTTCCATTTGAGCTGCCAATTTTTTTAACATGCTACAGAAGGAAGAGAAACTTTCTCTTTTATTTTTTTGATTGGTAAACATCACAGATTTTTGTTTCAAATCAGTTGAACTTTTTCAAGATGGTCTTTGCCTGTGCTGTCACCCTTCTGGTGAAGCCATTATTCCATCAAAACTCTTTAAATCGCCCCCCTTTCTTAGACACTTTGACAGGAACACCATAACAGTTCACATCACCCTTGACCTTCAGGGTGTATATCATCTTGTCAACATATAAACAAACACATTATTGGTGGTGTTTTAATAGATTTTGTAAATATCAAGATCCAATTTATCAAAAGGTTCACCTGATGTGACAGCTCTTAAGTCCTGGGTTGTATTTGCAATGCTAATTATGACTTTTAATGAAAAAAGATATTTTGGTTGTGTCTTGTTCTTTTGTCCTTTTTCTTTAAAAGGTGTAATATGCTATCAGAACTTTTTTTTTTTTTTTTTGCTTTTTCTATGATGGAAGCTCTGACTCTGATTCCATTTTAAAAGGAGAAAACTACCAGTACTATCAGAGGTGGTTATTTCTCTCAGTTATAGGAGAAACTTAACATGTCTGAACAGGGAGAATATATATGAGATTCCTACTTTTTCTTTAGTTTGGCAAAATGCATAACCTATGATTATAAAAATACTTCTTTTTAAATGGAAAAGGGGATTATGGCAAAGGTAATTAACACGATTTCTGCCATCAAGTCATTACTTTCTTTTTGCCATCTCATACTAGTGTCGTTTACTCTGTATCTTCTTTCCAAAACAGAAAATGTGTTATCAATATCAACGTGTCCTCTCTCCTTACAAGGCCCTTCACTAGAGAGATACTGTACATTTCTAGGGCTTACAGAATTGGATAGACAGTATGTCCTATTTGTCAGAAAATAGCCTTCAGGCTAATATTTTCCAAAGATAATACCTAAGAGTTTATGGAAGCTCAACAACTGTAAAGATAAAATATCTGAAAGTGAAAGTGTTAGTTGCTCAGTCATGTCTGACTCTTTGTGACCCCATGAACCGTAGCCTGCCAGGCTCTGCTGTCCATGGGATTTTCCAGGCAAGAATACTGGAGCGGGTAGCTAGTCTCTTCTCCAGGGGATCTTCCTAATCAGGGATTGAACCCAGGTCTCTTGCATTTCAGGCAGATTGTTTACCATCTAAGCCAGCAGGGAAGCCCAAAGTGTTAGTATCTACATGTTGGCCAAATAGAAAAAAAAATGAGCAAAATCTAACATATCTGAGACAGAAAACGCTTAATAAATAATTAAAACCTCTAAAATAATGATGTTGAGAGAAAGGCAGGGGTCTGGAAAAGATATCTTCCTATATAACACATACATATGTACAACCACAATTTTACCATGTTAGCAATCATCCTTGGAAACTATGTTATGCAAGCACATTTCTCAGGGTCTGGGCCAACCACTCAGCCCCAAACACCAATGCATTTAGAAACATTCAAAGCTTCCTGAGATGTCAACACACTTTAAGAGTGCTCTACCAGAGATACGCGAATGAGATACCTGCTCTTGTGAAAAACTAAACAAGGAAATCCATTAGAAAGTACTTACAGAAGATCCAGGATTCGGAAACTTCTCTTTGATAAGTTAGGAAGAGGAAACAAACAAAAAACCTCACGTAACTTGTTGTTACTTGGACAGAGGAATTTGTTTATCCCACTTATGTGAAGATTGAAGTGAAGTGAAAGTCACTCAGGCATGTCTGACTCTTCGCAACCTCATGGACTATACAGTCTGAGGAGTTCTCCAGGCCAGAATACTGAAGCCGTTCCCTTGTCCAGGGGATCTTCCCAACCCAGGGATGGAACCCAGGGCTTTCGCGTTGCGGGTGGAGTCTTTACCATCTGAGCTACCAGGGAAGCCTATGTGAAGGTTGAGCCAGCAATAATTCTAATTTTGGAAGGCTTGAGGTGTTTCTCTACATTTATGTACCCCATGTGTTAATGAATGGGCTTCTCAGCTCTAAAAAGCCCACAAGGGAGGAATTTAGCTTGAGTAAGTAGGGTCTTACTTACTCAGACAAAGGAAATCTGGGTCTCTCTACATGAACATTTTTTTTTTTTTTTACTTAACAATATTGTATTGGTTTTGCCATACATCAACATGCATCCGCCAAGGGTGTACACATGTTCCCCATCCTGAAACCCCTCCCACCTCCCTCCCCATGCCATCCCTCTGGGTCATCCCAGTGCACCATCCCCAAGCTTTCTAAGTATAACCTCATGAAAGTTAATGTACAGGCATGATAACTATACTCAATAATACGATACTGAGCACTACAAATATCTTAAAATACAGATTTCAAGTGCTCATAATACACACAAAAAAATACTATGTGAGATGACATGTTAATCAGCTTGACTGTATGATCATTTCACTATTCATATGTATATATAAATCATGCTGCACACCTTTGTTGTTGTTGTTTAGTTGCTAAGTAGTGTCTGACTCTTTGCAATCCCATGGACTGTAGGCTCCTCTGTCCATGGGATTCTCTAGGCAAGAATACTGGAGTGGGTTGCCATGCTCTCCTCCAGGGGGTCTTCCCCACCCAGGGATCAAACCCATGTCTCCTGCATTGGCAGGTGGATTCTTTACTGCTGAGCCACCAGGGAAGCCCTGCTGCACACCTTAAATGTACACAATGTTTGCAGATGCTTTAACCTCTGAGCCACCAGGGAAGCTATATAATTTTTAAAAGAAATATAGGTTCTTTTATGAAAAGAGCGCACACTTTGGAATGAGACACACCTGGGTTGGAAATAATAATGATATAGTTAATATTTATAGCCTGACTGCTCTGTTTCAGGCACTAAGAGCTTTATATGTATATTGTAACCTTGTTTATTTAACTTATATGCACAGTACATCATGAGAAACGCTGGACTGCAAGAAACACAAGCTGGAATCAAGATTGCCGGGAGAAATATCAATAACCTCAGATATGCAGATGACACCACCCTCATGGCAGAAAGTGAAGAGGAACTAAAAAGCCTCTTGATGAAAGTGAAAGTGGAGAGTGAAAAGGTTGGCTTAAAGCTCAACATTCAGAAAATGAAGATCATGGCATCTGGTCCCATCACTACATGGGAAATAGATGGGGAAACAGTGGAAACAGTGTCAGACTTTCTTTTTCTGGGCTCCAAAGTCACTGCAGATGGTGACTGCAGCCATGAAATTAAAAGATGCTTACTCCTTGGAAGGAAAGTTATGACCAACCTAGATGGCATATTCAAAAGCAGAGACATTACTTTGCCAACAAAAGTCTGTCTAGTCAAGGCTATGGTCTTTTCTGTGATCATGTATGGATGTGAGAGTTGGACTGTGAAGAAGGCTGAGCACCGAAGAATTGATGCTTTTGAACTGTGGTGCTGGAGAAGACTCTTGAGAGTCCCTTGGACTGCAAGAAGATCCAACCAGTCCATTCTGAAGGAGATCAGCCCTGGGATTTCTTTGGAAGGAATGATGCTTAAGCTGAAACTCCCACACTTTGGCCACCTCATGCAAAGAGTTGACTCATTGGAGAAGACTCTGATGCTGGGAGGGATTGGGGGCAGGAGGAGAAGGGGACGACAGAGGATGAGATGGCTGGATGGCATCACTGACTCGATGGACGTGAGACTGAGTGACCTCCGGGAGTTGGTGATGGACAGGGAGGCCTGGCGTGCTGCAATTCATGGGGTCGCAAAGAGTCGGACGCGACTGAGCGACTGATCTGATCTGATGTTAACTCATATAATCCTCAAACTGCCTTACAGAAAGGACACTGTTATTATGTCCATTTTGCCTCTGATGCACATGAGGCACAGAAAGGCTAAGCAATCTACCTAGTGGAGGACAAAGCTGAGATGCAAAGCTAGATTATTCTAGATGTAAAACATCTAGGCACATAGTAAGCACTCAAAACAATAAATAACTCTTACCACCATTGTTCATCCAGCAAATATTTATCAAAAATTGAGGTTATACACTTGACCCTTGAACAGCATCAGTTTGAACTGTGCAGGTCCATTTATACACGAATTGTGTGATAGTAAATCCTATAGTACCACATATCCAAGGTTGGTTGAAATCCCTACGCAAAATTGCAGATGGGGAAGAGCCACAGATACAGAGGGCTGAATGTAAGTTATATGTGGGTTTTCAATTGGATAGACATCAGCATAGTCAGCATCCCTAACCCCCATGATGCACAAGGGTCAGGTGGACATTTGAGTCAGATGTGATCTGTAACCTCAACTTGCTTTTATTCAATCTACTGAGAAATACAGATATTAAAATTTATGGCCACAATGCCCCACCATATTGTGATAGATATAGCTTCCTAATACCTGTTTTTGATGTATAAAATGGACATACTTAGGGCTTCCCTGGTAGCTCAGTGCTAAGAATTCACCTGCCAATGTAGGAGACATGGGTAGGATCCCTGATCCAGGAAGATCCTACATGCCCAGAGAAACTACGTCCATGTGCCACAACTATTGAGCCTGTGCTCCAGAACCGTGAGCCGCAACTACTGATCCCAAGTGCTGTAAGTGCTGAAGCCCGCATGACCTTCTCTAGAGCCCATGCTTTGCAACAAAAGAGGTCATCGCAATGAGAAGCACATGCACTGCAATTAGAGTTGACCCTCGCTTGCCACAACTAAGAAAAGCCCACACAGCAACAAGGATCCAGCACAGTCAAAAATATAATGAATAAAAAATCTTTAAAGGGGCATAATTAAACCACCCTCAGAGGGATGATTCAAGGATTAAGATGCATAACGTGTGCAAAGTGTACAGAATAATGCCTGGTACATGGTAAATGCTGTTAATACTAATAACGATAATTTTTAATGATGAACAGACTGTAGTAGCCTGGAATACTGCATGCTGTCGAGAACAAGGAAATACAAGTGGAACTACAGTGGTGTCAACTTCTCAGACCATCTCTTGAGAGAATTTGTAACTGCTTATTGACTATCATTTGACTCAAATGCAACTTTTACTCTTAATACTGGAACACATGGACTTTATTGTTTTAAAAAAAATCTCTAAATAAATAGAGAGTATTTAAATAAACTCATTACAGAAAAGACCCTCTGTGTCTAATTCTGATCCAAAAACGTACGCCCATTGCTGCATGTATTAAGAAATGAGTTATTTGCTATGCTTGAAGATTTCCTGATTCTTTAAGATGTGTTTCAGGGCTAACTGCTATTGAGAGAAAGATAGGAGAAGGGAAGGGAAGAAAGGAAGCAGGAAGGGAGGGATGGAGGAAAGGAGAAGGGAAAGAAGGAGGGAGGGAAGAAGCAAGGAAGGAAGGAAAGAAGAGGAACTGCTTAGGTCTGAAATACTAGATTTGCTGATTCTCTCTGGCTTAAATGCTAAGTGAAGCAGAACTTCATAAATTTTTTTGAAAGTGCAATAAAGGGAAGGAAACATTTACTGAGAACCTATTATGTGACAAGCAACATGCTTCATTTATATAAATTAGTTATATTTAATTCTTATCAAAGTTAGATAAGAATGGTATTCCGTATTTGACAAATGAGAAACCTGAGGCTAAGAAAAATTAAAAATGACTTGCCCAAAATCACACAGTGATTCAGAAGTGGAGTCAGATTTGAACAACCTGCATAATTACCAAGGCCTTATTCATTATGTCCACCACCCCACGTAGGTCCTTTCACATAAAGGCTCACTCTTCATACAGCACTGGAAGAAAAATGCCTAGGCAGATCACATAACAACCTTTATTTAATATTCTCAAATGTTGTTGTGCTTGTTTACAATGCAAGGTCATTTCCAGAAATTTCAGTAGATTTGGGGGAAATGGCAATCCACTCCAGTGTTCTTGCCTGGAGAATCCCAGGGACAGAGGAGCCTAGTGGGCTGCTGTCTATGGGGTCGCACAGAGTTGGACATGACTGAAGTACCTTAGCAGCAGCAGTAAAACTTCATGAACACCCAAGATATTTTTACTATGCCTAGAATTTGAGGACTTTGTTTTTTTTAATGATTATTTACATACCAAGTAAAAGTCGCTCATTCATGTCCAACTCTTTAGGACCCTATGGACTGTAGCCCACCAAGCTCCTCTGTCTGTGGAATTCTCCAGGCAAGAAAACTGGAGTGGGTTGCCATTTCCTTCTCCTGGAGAAGGAAAATCCCTTCTCCCCATCGCAGGGATTAAACCCAGGTCTTCTGCACTGTAGGCAGATTCTTTACCATTTGAGCCACCAGGGAAGCCCTATCCTGGAGTTGATATGATCCTAAAATGCTTCATAATACTAACATATTATTTGGTAAATACCTTAGTCTATCAGTTCTTTCGGGGAAGGCAATGGCACCCCACCCCAGTACTTTTGCCTGGAAAATCCCATGGACGGAGGAGCCTTGTAGGCTCCAGTCCATGGGGTCGCTGAGAGTCGGACACGACTGAGCGACTTCACTTTCACTTTTCACTTTCATGCACTGGAGAAAGAAATGGCAACCCACTCCAGTGTTCTTGCCTGGAGAATCCCAGGGACAGGGGAGCCTGGTGAGCTTCCGTCTGTGGGGTCACACAGATTCGGACACGACTGAAGCGACTTAGCAGCATCAGTTCTTTAAAAGTTCTGTTTTAGGATCAAAATTCTTCACTTTATTTTCATCCATAGATCTTTTCTGGTATGGATTTAAAAGTTAACAAACCTTGAAAAGGGTTAAGTCTCATTACCAGCAATGTTTTCATTCTTTCAACCCCAAATGTACAGTCACTTGTCCAGTTACTTCTTTGAATGGTGCTACATAAAGAGACCAGATTGTTTGCCCTCAAACATATAGTTCCAAGAATTAGAAATGAGAACCTTCTCCCAACCTCTTGATTTTATTTTTTCTTTCCACTTCAACTGTCAGCTTTTCCCAGTGCTTCTGATGAACAGGAATGTAAGTGTTGGGAGTCAGGTCTATGGTTGGGGTCTTTGTCTATGTTTTGGGAGCCTGGCTTTTCAGTTAAATTTACTGCTAAGTCATCTGTACAAAAACAACAAACATTTAACATGTAACTTTCCTTACACCAACAGAAGAAAGCACTTTGTATTACAATTTTAAACACAAAAATCTTATTAATAAGTATAATTTAAAAAATCTTTCTCAGCTGAATATCTGAAATATTTCTTTGCTGTAATACTTGGGTATTCCTGTCATTGGCTAGGAATATTCTCCTTAAAATTAATCTCATTCTCTACATTCTAAGAAAATGTAGGAATATATATCACCTGTTTTCTAGGAAATTTATCTTGCTTAACTAAACAAAACTTGGTTAAAACAGAATCCAAGAAACTGGTAATATCTTAAAAAGAACTGGACCAGTTCTAAGAATGTGCCAGAATCCAGGTACAGTGTTGGCTGGCATGAGACCATTTCTGCAACTAATTAGCTAAGTCCAGAGAAAATGCTCTTCCCAAACAGAACTAACCCACTCGTCACTGCCAAGGGTCTCAGATCTGTTACTACAGAAATGCTATATTTGATTCTTCACTAGGAAAATCACTATCAATTATAGCCAACAATCCTTCCTTTCAGACTTCTAAGCAGTCCCCTAAGAACAAAGGAAGTGTCCTTTGACACTTCATTCCCAGCAAGAGACAGATTGTCACAAACATGACATAACTCATAGAATCCTGCTCCTTCTCTTTGCCTTTATTGATATGACCCTATCCCTCTCAGATTAATGAGGAAGACTGGGCCTAGTTACACATGAACAAGAGTGAGAAGCTGAAACAAACTAGGGAGAATTCTTTGCATGCTGGTTCCTCATTTCAGGGCTTCCCTGGTAGCTCAGCTGGTAAAGAATCTGCCTGTGACGCGGGAGACGCTGTTTCGACTTCTGGGTCAGGATTATCTGCTGGAGAAGGGATAGGCTACCCACTCCAGTATTCTTGGGCTTCCCTGGTGGCTCAGCTGGTAAAGAATCCACCTGCAATGCAGTAGACCTGGGTTTGATCCCTGGGTTGGGAAGATCTCCTGGAGAAGGGAAAGGCTACACACTCCAGTATTCTGGCCTGGAGAATTCCATGGACTGTACAGTCCATGAGGTCATGAAGAGTGGGACACGACTGAGCAACTTTCACTTGCCTCATTTCCAGAATTCGTCTCCTGTGCCAACTTAGTGCCTATTTCCTAACTGTTAAAACATAAGTAATTAAGACCTTAAACTAACATGTGTCCAGCCATAAATGAAGGACTAAATCTCTACCCCTCCCAACATACAGCTAAGCACAGCAGAATGAACACAGAGAGAGAGAAGGACACAGAGAAGTCCTTGACAAGGACTTGGAAACGATCACATGTACCCTGTTCCCCACGATCTCCGAGAAAGGTCATTCTACAGTTTCTCCCCAAAGTCTGCATGTTAGGGCTGCCCAGTATCCTTCAGACCACAGAACTCTTCAATGAGAACACTCTGGGAAATTGCATCTGTTTCAGACATCTGAAACCAAAAGCATTATTTTCTGACTTCCAAGTTTCTCCCACCAGAAGTCACACACACATACACACACAAAAAATACATATATATATATATATATACACACACACACACACACACACACACATACATATATATGTTAAAGAAATAAATGCAGGAGGAAGTGTTCCATTTTGAGTATCAGGTAGCTTCTTGCCTAGTTATAATGTCCCTCACCCAGGAGTATTCATCTGGCTTACATTTTGCTGTAAACTCAATAGGCACACTGGAGGAGTAAGATTGGAGGAGGGACCATGTCAAGTCAACTTTGAATTTTTGGCAAATGGCTCATTGTATATTTCATTTCAAAGGCCCAATTATGTCTGCATAAATAAACTGTGCTACGCAGCTTGATGCATGGCCATTTGTCATATTAAAACAATAGCATCCAAAGTAAATCCCCATTAACATTGTTTAATTTTAATGCTTTGGGGTGTTTGCTACTCAAATGATTAAAAAAATGGAGTGATTTATGATACCACAATTTAAATGAGGCAACAAAACAAATAGACTGTGAGTCATCAGACTTAAAATGTACTATAAGCTAGCTGGGTTAGCAGCACATAAGGCACCCACCCACAGCTAAGAGTCCTTGGGTATATGTGTATATGTGTGTGTGGTTGTATACACTGAGTAGAGTACTGGCAGTACTTGCAATGCAAGGTTTCCAAAAAAAAAAAAAAGCTTTATAAGTTGTCCACACAAGTCACCCGGCAAATATTTGTAATGATGACGTTCTAGCATCAAACCTTTGGGATACACATATGTGACTAGAGGAAAAAGAGTTTTTTCCAACAGATCTGGATGCAAAAGCATGCATGGTTTTCCCCTTTATTTTACCTTTTTTAGAAAACTCAAAGTAAAGTATCTTTATTTTAGATGAAGAGAAGAAATATAGAGCTTGAAGACATAGCCCTTCAGAGGTCAGTCTTCTAAAGTAAAGTATGTTGCAAAGGTAATAAATTAATAAATGACAGTTGTCTAACTTTCCAGACTTCCCTGGTCTTAACCATAAATGTTCCAGATGTGGCAATGTCTTAGTTTTCACTGCTGTCAAATTTGTATACTTTGCTCCTAGGTGGAATCATTTTATTCCCTGATCCCTGCCCCACCTAAATCAAGGCAGTGTGACTGCCAAAAACAGCAAAGTTTCTGAATTACACACTGTAACTGTGAAAGACCAGAATCATTCCATTTAATGCCAGCTCTACGTTAGGCTATTGTCTTAAAAAGCAGATTTGGATAAATGTATTTACCAATGGACTAATAATATTTTTGCCTTAGCCCTTGAAAACCAAACTTCCTGTAAATACTTCCAAAAAAATACTTTGAGGTCTTTTAAAACAGAGCACCATATGAAATGTGTCTAAACAGCACAAAAGTAAACTAAAATTTGGCAACATTCATTGTACCAATGTGAGTGGCTACACTAGACAATTTAAGATAAAATCATTTTCATTGGAGTCTGAGTTATCCTGCTGGCCATCTAGATGGAAATAATTATTTAGAAAATCACCAGATTGATTCTTCCTGTTGTGCTGCATAAACAGTCACAAATGAAAAGTATTCTGGTGTGATTCAGTTGAATCAGTTAAGTCACTCAGTAGTGTCTGACTTTTTGCAACCCCATGGACTTCAGCACGTCAGGTTTCTCTGTCCATCACCAACTCCCAGAGCTCGCTCAAGCTCATGTCTATTAAGTCAGTAATGCCATCTAGCCATCTCATCCTGTCATCTCCTTCTCCTCCTGCCTTCAATCTTTCCCAGCATCAGGGTCTTTTCCAAGGAGTAAGTTTTTCGCATCAGGTGGCCAAAATATTGGAGCTTCAGCATCAGTCTTTCCAATGAATATTCAGGGTTGATTTCCTTTAGAATTGACTGGTTTGATCTCCTTGCAGTCCAGGGGAATCTCAAGAGTCTTATCCAACACCACAGTTCAAAATTGCTCAGAACAATTGCCTCACACTGTGGAGATGCACAATCCAACTTGCCTGCAACACAGAAGGAGCAGCAGCCCAGCCTGGCAGGTCAGTCTCCAAGACTGACCTGCCCTGGGCCAAGTTGAAATTTGCAGGGGATCCTGTCTTCCCTGGCTTGGCTCTTTCCACTCTGATGAGCTTCATTTAAAGACTGTCATCTACTCTAAACCATAGATTTCTCCAGTATTTTTAAATATTCAAAGACCCCAGATCTCCTTTCCCTATCCAAACCTCAACAGTCTCTCCATGTTATTCCTTTTTCAGTCACCCTGTAATGATGGCCCACAGAGCTCCCATCTGACACAAGAGACTGGACTGATGGCAGCCAAAAAAGCTAGATAAGGTATATTAAGAGTCCATGTCACCCAGGGCTGATGTTTCAAACTACATCAGTGTGGTATGAGAGTTTGCATGGGAGGGGACAGAGAGCATATGTCTATCACAGCATCAGAACAAATGTGCAAGGAGGATGAAAGGCAATAAAAATGAAAACTATACTATCAATTGTAAAAACTGTTTCCTGTAAACTTGAACGCTAAGTATCCTAAAGATATCTGACAAAGTTCATTTATTTTGGATTAATTTTGCTTATCCACAAAACACAGCTACTTCTAGAAGCTGTTGTTGTTTGGTTGTTAGATTGTATCCGATTCTTTGAGACCCCATGGACTGCAGCCTGCCAGGCTCCCCTGTTCATGGGATTTCCCAGGCAAGAATAATGGGAGTGGGCTGTCATGCCCTCCTCCAGGGGATCTTCCTGACCCAGGGATCAAACCTGAGTCTCCTACATTTTCTTTACTGCAGAGCCACCAGGGAAGCCCACCTCTAGAAGTAGGGTACTCCATTATCTCTGTCACAATGCAATATTTAAAATGATCAAACTAGACAAAAAAAAGAAATTTCAACAGCCAGCTACATGGTTCTATCATCCTTCATTCCTGTAATGAGTGCAGAGGGCTTTGAACTGACCACAGGTGGCATCCTTGACCTCCAAAATATATTTTCCTAACACTCCAAGAGTCAAAAGGACCTAATATTGAATCATTAGGTATGCTTCAGAAAGCATAACTGAGTGTAAATGAGGTACTGTATTAAAAACCACTGATACAATGAGGGAAGAACACATAACTGACTTATAATAGACAAATAGCATTGTCTTATAAAGACAATGTAGATAAGGGGCTAGGGAGACAAATATTGTCTCATCCACAAAGAATGTAAACTGACACAACCCTCCTGAAGGCAAATTAGGCAAAATTAAAAGCCTTTAAAAGGTAAAAACATTTTACCTTAGAAGAATAAAAAGTTAAACCAGTAAAACAATCATGTATAATTAAAAAAAAAAAAACTATAACAATTCTAACAGAATATTACCTATACCAGTGAAAAAATTAACAAGACAAATATATCAGACCACATCCATATGCTTAATTACCAGTTATTAAATTTATAGTATAGAATGTTTAGATATTGAAAAAAAATTACATCATACATTAGAAAGTTACCAAAATGTTCATAATAGAACTTAAGACTTTGCTTTTTAAAAAGTATACTGCCATAGGAAAAGACTGGAATGAAATACAGTGAAAATACTCCCCCTGATTACCTCTAAATAGAGTATAGGTAATTTTTATTTTCTTCTTACTGCCCTATATATCCGCACTTTAAAACTTTTCACAAAGATACATAACCAAGGATATAATGCAAATAGACTGAGAAATTTTTAGTATTGATTTTTAAATAGGAAACAGTAAAAACACCCATCAGGAGGAATAATCAAGAGAAAAAGAATTTATTATAAAAAGAATCATAAACCACCCCAGTCATCATCCACACAAAAAGTAATTTTCATTTGGGGAAAATCCAATAAATAAAGAGTTAATATTTATATAATAAAGCACAGAATTAGGGGGTGATTATTTTAATATTTCAAAAAGTTTCCTCGTTTCCTAAAATTTCACTCCAAAGGTATCTTAAGGATACTCTTTTGTATAAGAGTCTCAAAGTTGTTTCTCCATCAGAACCACTGCTAGAGCTTCTACAAAAGGCAGACCATTAAACCACCTCCCTGATGATCACAATTCAGGAGGGGAAGACTCTAGGGTCTTCTAGAGGGGTAGATTCAAGAATTCTCATTAAAAAACAAAAACAAAAACCCACAACATCAAAAGAGACTTAAGAGAAATTTCAACAAAGTGCAATGTGAAGATGTTGGTTTCACTGTTACTCAAACAAACCAGTTGTTAAAAAAAAAAAAAAACTGGGAAGAAATGAGGGAAAATGGAAATTAAATAATATTAAGAAATTATTGTTAATATTGCTGAGTGTGATGATTGTATCATGGTTATGTGGGTTTCTAAAATCTATATCTTTTAGAGAAAATGTCTGTAGGTCAGATGCTGTGGTGTCTGGGATTTGCATTAAAATAGCCGAACAATAACAAAAAATACAAAGCAAAATTAAAACAAAGACAAAAAAAAGCAGCATAGAACAAATGGAAAAGGATGGAAAGAAAAATTATTCAAAACAGATGCTGTGTACAAGAGGACTTATACTAGTTCTCTCTTCCTTTGGATAGATTTTAAACTTCTATGAAAAGTTAGGGTAAAAGTTTCCCCGTGGGTTGGAAACCCACTGGCCTAGTGATTTAAAAATGACTAAGTCTGCAAAATTGAACCTAATTTTCAGAATTTTTCAGAACTCTCTCTTGTAGAACACAAAGTTCAGAAAATTACATTTTTGTAATTATCATTTTCAAAACATCAGTAAGTTAATGCTTATAAACATCAACTCACAGATCTTAAGACAGCCCAATTTAGGTCAAAAGTAAAGAAAATGTGGTCCATATTTAATAAGAACCTACTATTTGTCCTATATTACCTTATTCATTATTATCAATAACCCTGTAGGAGAGAAGTCCTTTCCCAATACACCAAAGTCCAAACCATGGTAACAAATATTAATATGCTTACAAAAATAATGAAAACCTGTAAACAACACAGCTAAATGCCTAATAATGAGGAAACAGTTAAACTAATCCTGACTCCATTTGCTGGACAATATATTGAATAAAGTGATAAAGAACATTAATTATATTCAGACATGTTTAGGTAATAATTTTAAGCAAAACATTTTTTACATAAAACACACAAACATATATATATAATTTTCTTTAAAATACATTTAGACTTTAGAGTTTGTAATAAAATAAAATTCAGAGTTTATTATCAGGTGATGGGATATGAGAATTGAATTTTTTTCCTGTTTTTTAAAATTTTTTTGATAATTAACATCAATTACTTGTTCTAAAAGAGAAAAAAAAAACACAATTTAATAAAAAACAGTATTGCACAGGCACAGTCAACTACACCCCACAGACAGATCCCCACACACACAGATTTCCAGCTGCCCAACTCTGCAAGTGTCTCTCTGTGCTACGTAAGACATTGCCTCCAGATGATGGAGTAAAACATCACATCCTGGTAACATCATACCCATCCTACAAACAAGCAAACAGAGCACCTGAGGCGGGCGGTAAACCAGCTAACCATGTCATGACAACACTATCTGGATACAACACATCCCAGCACCAAAACAGTACCTTGAATATTGTTAAATTACTCACATTTGTTGCTATTTTCCATCTTCATCTCCCTAATATATTTGTCTCTAAACGTAGACTCTCTGAGTCATTTTAGATCTTTTTGGAACAAGGTAAACTGAGAACAAAAAAAAAAACACCTTGAATAAACTGAAAGATACTAAAAACTGAGCAATAGCTCTTCACAAGATAGCCAAGGTGTGCTGGGCATTGTAGAAGACATGATGAGGGGGAAAACCCATAAAAATAATTTTTATCTTAATATTTTCAGATTAAAAAATGTTAAAATATGAATTAAAATATCATCTTTCCACCTTGTTTAAAGCTCTGGAATAAAACAGACCTGACTTAACTTCGTTGTAGAAGCTGAGACATATTTTAATTTAAAATGTCTCTTGTTTAGCTTGCCCCCTTGAATTCCTTTCTGTTGCTTAATTTTCAAATAAGAGATATTACTGCTAGCCTTAAATGGATGGATCATCTGAGAGGGGTCTCCCTGACATCGCCAACAATGTGGTTTTAAAAACAGAAAATTAAAGATCATCAGGGAAGGAAGTTTAGAAGTATCAGCTTGGGGTCTGAAGCATGTCTTGTGAGGCCACCCAAAAAGACAGCTTTCCTTGGTAGTCGCCCACTCAGAACTCTAATCTCCAGCCACAAACAGATGCATTCTTCTAATTCCAAGAGGGGGCAGGGCTCGGCATTAGAGCAGAAGCTGCTGGTGTGGCCAGAAGGTGACAAGCCTGTAAGCCTGGCCCAGCCTGGAAAGTGCACGTCAGGGTTTTATGGGCTTCTTTCCCCCTCTCTCAATTCCTTCTTTATTTCTCACAGACTATCATCTTGTCACCCAGGTCCTCTTTTTTCGACTCATTCTTTATCACCAATTTCATTCTCATTCCTTCATTTTTAAAAATCTATCATCTTGCTTTTCCCTACCCTAATCTTGATGGGGGAACACATGTGTACCCATGGCTGATTCATGTCGACGTATGGCAAAAACCATGGCAATATTGTAAAGTAATTATCCTCCAGTTAAAATTAATTAATTTTTAAAAACTGCATTCCTTAGTACTCTTACTAGTTTGGAGGATGGTTTAGGTTAGTTTCTTTCTCCTTTTTGTTTCTTGGTAAGTAGAAAGTACTAACAGTTAATGCTACCTGCTACACATTACGGAGAAGGCAATGGCACCCCACTCCAGTACTCTTGCCTGGAAAATCCCATGGATGGAGGAGACTGGTAGGCTGCAGTCCATGGGGTCACGAAGAGTGGGACATGACTGAACAACTTAACTTTCACTTTTCACTTTCCTGCATTGGAGAAGGCAATGGCAACCCACTCCAGTGTTCTTGCCTGGAGAATCCCAGGGACAGGGGAGCCTGGTGGGCTGCCGTCTATGGGGTCGCACAGAGTTGGACACAACTGAAGTGACTTGGCAGCAGCAGCTACACATCAGCCACTTAATACATCACACAGATTTTTTTTTTCAAGTGTCATGTGAACAGCCCCTCCCTCTTTCAACCCAGTGTTCCTAAACATCTGAGTTTCTAGTTATTGTTGTTTCTATTTGTACAGCTCAGTGCTGTCTGTTGAAGAACTTCATAAAGGTAGAAATAATTAGATCCTGAGTCTAATGAGATGCATTCATTTGTCACAAAGCATAAGATACACTTCCTTGTTTCAACAGAAGAGCACACCCCAGCTGTGTGTGGCCCAACCACGAACACTATCAGCAAGGGGGAAAAAAGATTTTAACACAGAAAATTGCTGTTGAAGAGAAGCTCCTAATCCCCTTTCAAGCATCCTTCTACTCATTGCACACTCTTGGAGGGGGAGGAGAAAGGGACGACAGAGGATGAGATGGTTGGATGGCATCACTGACTCTGTGGACATGAGTTTGGGTAAGCTCCGGGAGTTGGTGATGGACAGGGACGCCTGGTGTGCTACAGTCCACAGAATTGCAAAGAGTCAGACACGACTGAGCGACTGAACTGAACTACTCCTTTGTCCATCTAATTCGAGGTTACTTGGAGTTAAATACCAAATTTAGGACACTACAACATTCAACTGCCCTGAGAGAGCTATGCACCTTGACCCACAGCTCATGTGTATGATGAACTGTGCTTTAGTCTTTGAAATTCTCTGGGATTCAGGGATGTGCCTAGCTTTGTTAAAATCTTCATCAGTCTGACTGAAGGCAAGATCTCAAATGCTGGTGAAACTTCCATCACCTATAGTCATAGAAGTCAAAATACTATCTGCAGAGTCCAACTCATATCCTCTTCATCTGCAACTGGCCCTCCTCAAGTGAAGCTTCTAAAGATAATGCTAGAGTTTCCTATTTGCACCTCAATCTCAACTCTCCAACCAATTTTCAAGGATCCCACTGATATGCCTTTTTGTTTCTTACTAGCTTTGTTTAGCTTTGTTTCCTACTAGCACCCCACTGAGAGACACCAACAGACCAAGGAGTCTTTTCTGACAAAATCAACTTGCACAGGCTTACAGACACAGAGGACAGACTTCTGGTTGCCACGGGACTGGTGGAGGAGGGAATCCTGGGAGTTTGGAATTAGCACAGGCAATTTTATATAGGATGGATAAACAGCAAGATCCTACTGTATAGCACAGGGAACTAAATTTAATACCCTGTGATAAACCACAACAGAAAATATATATGTATAACTGAACCACTTTGCTGTACAACAGAAATTAACACAACATTGTTAATCAACTATATTGTAGTTGAAAAAAAATTTTTTAAGTAGTTTATTCCTCCTCAAGCCTTTTGCACCCCTTTTTCTGCCTACCTGAAATGCCATCTCTCCTCTTGGTTACTATTCCACTTACACCTGTCCCTGAAAGCCTTGACAGCAGCTTCACCTCCAGAAGCTTTAGATGACTCTCCTCCCCCTCTTGAGGTAGCACTCTGGATTTTCACAATCAGTTCACAATCTGTTATACTCAGTGTGCGCTGCCTCATTTAAATATCTTTCTAGGTTATTTGATGACTTTGTAGGCACAGACTATGTCTTTCTAAGGCAACACTACCCTCCAACAACCCTGAATAGTGAGTACCTGGCACATGGCAGGTGCCTATCAAATATATAGACTAACTGACTAAGTGGCTCTCCTCTGTCACACTGTGAACTCTTCCAAGTTTCCCTCTGTTAACACTTTCCGCACCTCCACACCTCCCATTCCAGTTCTCAGTAGGTTAATCATCATGCGTGCAAAGCAAATGTTGCTTGGACTTTACACTCATTCCTACATGACACTCTCTTCAGCTGCTTTGAGAGAAGCTCTCTGCTCTGGAAACTTCGGCAAGATTTAAATAGAATTTCACCATTAGATATCTTACGCCAGCAGGGTAAAGCTAAGCAAAATCCATTGGTGACTCTAGCCAAACAGGAGAGATGATGAGACACCAAAATGAAACCACCCTGTTTCCTGCTGGTTATCTAGTCCTTTAGAATGTATTTGTAAAACACCCATTTCACACTTTCCAGACACAAACTTGCTGTGATCCAAAGTTAAGAGTGTGAACAGTTCCATCATGCCAGGCTACTAAATAGTTTTCAGAAGTAGAAGTCACTGACGTTCCTCTCCCTCGGCCAGGAAAAAAAAAAGTCAAAAACCCACAGTACCTCAAATGACCCATGCCTTCTAGGGCAGTCCAACCTTGGCTGTGACCACTTAGCCATCAGCCCCCTAGCAGAGACTGCTGGGTGTGTTTACTGCCCTCTCCCAGCACCCACACCCCTTATTAGAAACCTTAAGACTCTTAAAAGTTGCATAACTCTAGAAGTACTCTGGACCTGGGTCCAAAATTAAGAGAACTGTTGGGATATCAGGCATCCTTGGATGCCCCACGGGGAAAGTCATCAAAAAGCCCAAAGCCAGTTCAGGGCTCAGGAGCACCCTGGCAGAGGGGTGGGAACCAGCTTGTGCATAAAAACAGGAGGTAACTTATACAAGAGTCCCCAAACAGAACTTGGTGGCTGGAAAGTCAGTTTATTTGAGGTACGGAACGAGGAATTTGTCAGCTACAGAAAAGTGAAGTAAATTAGGGAGAACAAGGAAATTACTGGCCGGGAGACAGGGTTATTATGAAAAGCTGATGTAACTGTCCAAAAATGTTAGCCTGCATTTACTCTCAAAATTATCCAAATATTTCAGCAATTATCTATTTATATGGTTGTTTTCTGAATATATCCTTACTGTCTCTCTCCAGTCCTTTAAACAGAATGAAAGTGATTCACTTCTGAAACCATTTCCTCACTTTCATCATAACCTACAAGGCCTAACCTATTTGCCTCTGTGGATCCCAGAGGTCAGAACTTGGAAAAAGGGTTTCAACTGGCCTGAAGTGAATTGTCCTGAAATAGAAAAAAATTTTTTCACTTTGCTACACAGTTAAGTTTGATTTGCATATTGATCCCTTCCAAGAGCCAGCATGGACAGTGATCCAAGTGTGCTTTTAAAAGATATTTCTGTTTTCCTGTAGAACTCTAGGCCTGGAATACAAGATGTACAAAGATGCAAAACCCTTTTCTCAGTTGGAAACTGGTTCTATCCTACCTTGGCAAGGCAGAGCATGCAAACCAACTTCTCTCTGTTTTGTACATTTTCTAAAACAAAGCTCATAATTATGAGTGCATGAGTCATTCGCGTGGAGGTGATTTATAATTCAAATTGAATTAACTGTAAATGCAAGCAATTTGAAAAAAAAAAAAAAAAAAAAATGAAGCCCTTATGTTCAGTGTTCTCACTACATTTGTTAAGGATTTCATCACTGTGTGGAGGCATCTAGTTCCAGGCTAAGATTTGGACAGATGGAAAGCTCCCCTGGAGCATTCAGGTCAAAAGAGCCAGCCCCACCAGCCCAGCCTTCTGAGGAGCAGAGCAGGCAGCCCGCAGGCCCCAGCTTCCCCACCTCACTCCCACCAGGCGGGACAGAGAGCTCTCTGCCTCCTCCGTGAGGCAGCAGCAACAAAATCAGTGAGCCGGTGGGGTGGCTAAACCTTGTATAAACTAGAAAGTGCAGGACAAATGCTTCCTATTGCTCCTAATATTATTTTTGTGAGTATACAAAGGGGATTTTTCTCCCTGTGTGTGTTTTTCCTGCAGGTATTTTGGCAAACATGATCCAACACACTCAGGATATCAAATGATTGGTTAATATTTTCAAAGTAAAAAGAGAAGGTAGAAGGAAGGGAGGGAAGGAGAAAAGGAGACTGAGAAGGAGAAAGAGAAAGTTCAACAACTGGATACAACCATATTAAAGAGTATATAACCAATCAACATTACTGACTGTATACTCAAAGAATTTTCAATATGGGGAAAATGATTATTGATTTGATGATAAAAGGCAAACAGCATGCTTCCTTCTGTATAATAAAAGAAAAAACTAACTGCAATAAGCAAGAATAACACCAAATTAATTTCAGCTCATTTTTCTTTCCTTTTAAAAATATTTTTCTACATTTTGCCAAATAACTTTTCATAAATGTTTAGCCCTTATAACCATAAAAAAAAAATAAAGATTTCACAAGAAGCATGGTTAAAATTGGGCTTCCCTGGTGGCTGAGTTGGTAAAGAACCCACCTGCAATGTAGGAGATGTAGGTTATATCCTTGGGTCAGGAAGATCCCTTGGAGAAGGAAACGGCAACCCACTCCATGATTCTTGCTTGGGAAATCCCACGGACAGAAGAGCCTGGAGAGCTACAGTCCATGGGGTCTCAAAAGAGTTGGACATGACCTAGCAACTAAACCACGTGGTTAAAATTACAAGAGAGAACAGGGATGCCTCACGATGAGGAGAGGACATACACGACATTTTCCGCAGAATGCGTAGGTGAGTCCGGTTAAGCATCTCCTTGAGCATGATCCTGGTAGAGACTGCATTTAGGACGTATTATATAGTGGCCTCATGGTTCACAGACTCCAATACATTAAGAGCAGCAGCATCATTCTAAGTCACTATATTACTGTCTCACTGCCACTCAATCACAGAGGCAAAGTGAGGACAATCTCCATTAATGGCACAGGAAGGACACAGGTGATGCATCCACAGTTGTGCCCAACCACATGGTTCTTCATCCACAGCCAACCTGCAGATCCAATCCACAGAGGTTTCTAGAGCTAGAGAGGTCATAGCCCTCCTCTAGGCAAAGCTCTGCCTTCCCACACTGCCCAGCTGAGCTCAAGTGGTCCTACGGATTTAAACAGCCATATGCTCACAACTCCTAATTTATTTCTCCAGCCAAATCCTGTCCTCTGAGTTTCTCCTGCCAGCATACACCCTTATCCCACACAGACTGTTCTCCACACGGTACCCAGCATGATCCTTTTAAAACACAGCAAGCTTGCGCTATTCCTCACTCAGGATTAAATGCAAAGTCTTTCCCATGGTCTCATTTACCTGAACCCAGGTACCTCTGACCTTCTCTCCCATCACACTCCTCTTAACTCACTGTGATATTGGCACACCGGCCTCCCTTGCAGTTCATTCCTTTTTCCATCAGGTGTCTCCTCAATTGTCATCTTAACAGGATCCCACATTTCACAAATTAAAAAAAAGCAAGAGAGTTACAGAAAAACATCTACTTCTACTTTATTGACTATACCAAGGCCTTTGACTATGTGGATCACAACAAACTGTGGAAAATTCTTAAAGAGATGGGAATACTAGACCACTTGACCTGCCTCTTGAGAAATCTGTATGCAGGTCAAGAAGCAAGTTAGAACTGGACATGGAACAACATACTGGTTCCAAATCTGGAAAGGAGTATATCAAAGCTATATATTGTCACCCTGCTTATTTAACTTACATGCAGAGTACATCATGCAAAATGCCAGGTTGGATGAAGCACAAACTGGAATCAAGATTGCTGGGAGAAATATCAATAACCTCAGATATGCAGATGACACCACTCTTATGGCAGAAAGTGAAGAAGAACTAAAGAGCCTCTTCATGAAAGTGAAAGAGGAGAATGAAAAAGTTGGCTTAAAAGTCAACATTCAGAAAACTAAGATCATAGCATCTAGTCCCATCACTTCATGGCAAATAGATGGGGAAACAATGGAAACAGTGAGAGACTTTATTTTCTCGGGCTCCAAAATCACTGCAGATGGTGACTGCAGCCATGAAATTAAAAGACACTTGCTCCTTGGAAGAAAAGCTGTGACCATACTAGACAGCATAATAAAAAACAGAAACATTACTTTGCCAACCAAGGTCCATCTAATCAAAGCTGTGGTTTTTCCAGTAGTCGGGTATAGATGTGAGAGTTGGGTGCCAAAGAAAGCTGAGTGCCAAAGAATTGATGCTTTTGAATTGTGGTGTTGGAGAAGACTCTTGAGAGTCCCTTGGACTGAAAGGAGATCTAACCAGTCCATCCTAAAGGAAATCAGTCCTGAATATTCATTGAAAGGATTGATGCTGAAGCTGAAACTCCAATATTTTGGCCACATGATGTGAAGAACTGACTCACTGGAAAAGCCGCTGATGCTTGGAAAGATTGAAGACAGAAGGAGAAGGGGATGACAGGGGATGAGATGGTTGGATGACATCACCGACTCAATGGACATGAGTTTGAGTAAGCTCCAGGAGTTGTGATGGACAGGGAAGCCTGGCGTACTGCAGTCTATGGGGTTGCAAAGAGTCAGACACAACTGAGTGACAACTGAACTGAACTTTCACAAATAAAAATACAGGACACCCAAAGCTGAATCACAGATGAACAAGCAACGGTTTATCCAAGTATGTCCCAAGTGTGAGCTTACCAAACTGAGGCTGCAGGCAATATCAGGCAGAGAGCAAAGCTTTAACTGTCAAGGAGAGGACTGAAGGAAAAAGAATGTGGAAAGGGTGGTGCAGATGTGGGATTCACACCCAATGAAGATACAACTGGAAAAAAGTAAAAGGTACAGGTTGACCAGAGTAAGAAGCACAAGCCTTCTGAGTGAAATAACAGCCTAGGCAAAATCACAGCAGTGGAAATTAGCAACACAAGGACACAGAATAGGAAACAATCCACTTAGAAAGAAGAAGCAGACAGAGGGAGGAGAGCTGGGCTTGCAAGTACTGTCAGGAGCTGGCTGACGCTCCCCTCGGAGCATCCTTTCTCCCAACCTCTAACCCTTTTGAGTGCTGACTATCTATGTCCCAGGGTCAAATTCCTCTTCCTTTCCCTGGCCTTCCCAGCAGGAACTTCTCCTTTCAAATAGCACTTCTTGGGGGGGGGGGGGGGGGTGGAGCTAAGATGGCGGACGAGTAAGACGGGGAGAATACTTTCTCCTCCACAAATCCATTAAAAGAACATTTGAATGCTGAATAAACTCAATAAAACAACTTCTGAATGCCGGCAGAGGACATCAGGCACTTAGAAAGACAACTCATTGTCTTCAAAACGAGAAAACGAGCCCTGCGGTAACTCCTTTTGCGGAGAAGTGGCGCGGACACCAGCATTTGCTATTGGCAAGCGGGGGGGGGCTGGGCTAGGAGGAGCGGCGAGGCCTGCATTGCTTTGAGAAAGGATTTGGCCTGGCTATCTCGGGCGCTATCTGAGCGAAATAACCAGACTGTCAGTTATCTACTACATCAAAAGCCAGCCCTAACTTAAGACACCACCAGGACTACCTACGGAACAAGGGCTGCACAGAGTTGGCCGGCTGCAGGCCGTCCCACTCCAGTGACAGGCAGCCAGGGCCGGAGGCGGGCAATTACAGCCCTAGAGAGACACTGTCTAATGGAACTGTGAGTAGGTTTCTGTGCTGACTCACGCTTCTTGGGGCTCTGGATGGTCAACATCTGCCTGAGAAAGTGCGCTGTTTGTATACCCAGAAAACTGAGTGGCGGAGAGGCGATAAGTCGCAGCAGCTGCGCTCGCTGAACATTTCATCACCTGCGCTACTCGGATCTGGGAAGGGCATAAAACGCAGACTCAACCAAGTCTGTGCTTCTGAGGATTATCCGAGTGCCTGAACCTGGCCGGTTTAGATTTGGGTGTTCATCTCCACCCCTCTGTAACAAGGCAGAGATCAGATATTGAAAAGACCTGTAAACTGCCTCAATAAAGAGAATTCAACAAACTACCAGAATATACTAAGGACACTCTAAACTTGGCAATTTTAACAAAATGAAGAGACAAAAGAATACCCAGCAGCTAAAGGAACAGGATAGATGCCCACCAAACCAAACCAAAGAGGAAGAGATAGGGACTCTACCTGATAAAGAATTCTGAATAATGATAGCGAAATTAATTCAAAATCTCGAAATCAAAATGGAATCACAGTTAAAGAGTCTGGAGACAAGGATTGAGAAGATGCAAGAAAGGTTTAACAAGGACCTAGAAGAAATAAAAAAGAGTCAACACAAAATGAATAATGCAATAAATGAGATCCACAATACCCTGGAGGCAACAAATAGTAGAATAACAGAGGCAGAAGATAGGATTAGTGAATTAGAAGATAGAATCCTAGAAATAAATGAATCAGACAAGAAAAAAGAAAAATGTATCAAAAGAAATGAGGACAATTTCAGAAACCTCCAGGATAACATCAAACGCTACAACATTCGAATCATAGGAGTTCCAGAAGAAGAAGATAAAAAGAAAGACCATGAGGAAATACTTGAGGAGATAATAGTTGAAAACTTCCCTAAAATGGAGAAGGAAATTACCACTCAAGTTCAAGAAATCCAGAGAGTCCCTAACAGGATAAACCCAAGGCGAAACACCCCTAGACACATATTAATCAAATTAACAAAGATTAAATATAAAGAACAAATATTAAAAGTAGCTAGGGAAAAACATCAAATAACTCACAAGGGAATTCCCATAAGGATAACAGCTGATCTTTCAATAGAAACTCTCCAAGCCAGGAGGGAATGGCAAGACATAATTAAAGTGATGAAAGAAAATAACTTACAGCCTAGATTATTGTATCCAGCAAGGATCTCATTCAAATACGAAGGAGAAATCAAAAGCTTCACAGATAAGCAAAAGTTGAGAGAATTTTGCACCACTAAACCATTTCTCCAACAAAAACTAAAGGACATTCTCTAGATAGGAATCACTAAAAGGGTGTATAAATTCGAACCCAAAACAATAAAGTAAATCTTATTTATCAATGATTGCTTTAAACGTTTATGGGCTGAATGCCCTAATCAACAGACTAAGACTGGCCGAATTGATACAAAAACAAGACCCCTACATACCTTGTCTACAAGAGACAACCAAAAGACTAAAATGGGTCAGATGGATTCAAAAACTAGACCCCTATATATGTTGTCTACAAGAGAACCACCTTAAAATACGGGATATATACTGACTGAAAATGAAGGCCTGGAAAAAGATTTTCTATGCAAATGTGGACCATAAGAAAACAGGAGTAGCAATACTTATATCAGATAAAAATTGACTTTAAAGATACTGAAAAGGAGACAATGAAGGTTACACATAACGACTTAAAGGAACAATCCAAAAAGAAGTTATAATAATTATAAATGTATATGCACCCAACATTGGAGCATTAATATATCTAAGACAAACATTAATTAATATGATAGAAGAAATATGCAGCAATACAATAATAGTGGGAGACTTTAATACCCCACTCATAATCTGGCTGTAAAAGACAAACTAAAGAGCAAAACATATTTACTTATGAGCCTCAAAAAATTCAGTTCACTCAGGAGAGTTAAAAAAAAAAAAAAAAAAGACTTATTTGTTCACTCTGCAAAGGTTTATTGACTATTTTATGGGTTTGGTACCACTTTGGGTAGTAGGGAGGAAGAGGTGACAAATGTGATCCTGTCCTAAATAATATATTGTGGTAAAGATAGACCTACCAATACAAAATACCAAGATGTGCCTAAGATGAGGACACCCAAACTGGACTTTTTGTTTCCTGAACTTTTCATTTCGAGAACAAACCTCCTAATATAGGATGGATTCAACATGATTTTTTTAAGTGTTCTTTGTGATTAAAAACAGAAAGCCATTGGTTAAGAAATTACATATACTCCTCCCCTCCATCACTTCCCTTCTTTCTTCCCATTTCCCTCCCACCCTCATTGATCCTTTCCTTTGTCCATTTTCCCCTGAAAATAAAGAAAAAAAAAAAACCAAATAGCACTTCTTGGACACTGTTCTCAACTGGAATTACTCATAATATCTATGCCATGTACAACTCATGCACAGCAGTTTCTCCATAAACGCACTTCTCTGAATGCTGGGGAGGTTAAATTTTCTGGGGATGATAAATGTGAAGTCCATGGTCCTGGAACACAAGGGTGGGCTAAGTATGCCAAGGGTCTGAGCTATGGGGTCTCTGGGAAGATAGCTGGGCTGCTGACAAACCAAAGCAGTGACCACCAGGGAGCGAGTGCTCCCAGCCAGGTCCAGAGGCAAAGTCTGGGGTAGAGACTGGAGCCCTATGAGATATGTTGGGAGTTCAGGTCTGAGAGTGGGAGGGGGCAGGAGACATAACTACAGACTGCTGCTGCTGCTGTCACTTCAGTCGTGTCCGACTCTGTGTGACCCCATAGACGGCAGCCCACCAGGCTCCCCTGTCCCTGGGATTCTCCAGGCAAGAACACTGGAGTGGGTTGCCATTTCCTTCTCCAATGCATGAAAGTGAAAAGTGAAAGTGAAGTCGCTCAGTTGTGTCTGACTCTTAGTGACCCTATGGACTGCAGCCCACCAGGCTCCCCTGTCCCTGGGATTCTCCAGGCAAGAACACTGGAGTGGGCTGCCATTTCCTTCTCCAATGCACGAAGGTGAAAAGTGAAAGTGAAGTCGCTCAGTTGTGTCTGACTCTTAGTGACCCCATGGACTGCAGCCCACCAGGCTCCTTCATCCATGAGATTTTCCAGGCAAGAGTACTGGAGTGGGGTGCCACAAAAACTCTGCACCCCACACCCTCTGGAAACCCTACCTTGACTACCTAAGCCTTGGGCGAGTTACTTCTCCTTCATCTGAAAAGCGGCTTCATCTGAAAAATACTGTACTAGCCTTTACCTTATTGGGTGATTCTGAGGGTTAATTAAGATAGTTCCTATAAAGCTCCTAGTAGAATGCCTCACACAAAGTCTCAGCTTAAATGTATTAGCTCTTCTTACTGTGGCCAGATCAACAGTGTTTCCAGTGTCAGATCATTACCATCTTACTTCATACAGAAGTAGACTCTAAAAGTGGATCTTAGCATCAACTGCAGCTTGTGTCTAAGATGTCCCACTGCAATTTTTAATATCTTGTTTATAAAAGTGTCACAGATAAGATTTGTTTAGACATTTTAGTACTGTCAAATGAGTCACAAAGTTCAAGAATAAAAAGAAATCTTCTTTTATTTGTTATTAGCAACAGAGGATATTTGGCTTTCAGTAATGGATATTTCTGGCCAGAAGCTAGGATACAATTTAGGATTCATATTTAGACTGATTATTTTTTTTTTTACAAAATAATCTGTATGCACCATTAACTTTTACTTGAGTGATCCTCCAGTTTGTTCATATAAAAACTCCAACTCTAAAAAATAGAAAAAGATCAACAGTGTTTATTAAGTGCCTTTTATGTGCCAGATACTGTTAGTTGCCAGGAATAAAAATATTTTAAAAAGCTATTACAGGGACTTCCCTGGCAGTCCAGTGGTCAAGACTTTCCCTTCAAAGGCAGGGGTGCAGGTTCAATCCCTGCTGGGGGAGATAAGATCCCACATGCCTCAGAGCCAAGAAACCAAAACATAAAAACAGAAGCAGTATTGTAAAAAAAAAAAAAAAAAAAAAGTCAATAAAGATTTTAAAAATAGTCCACATCAAAAAAAAAAAAAATCTAAAAAAAAAAAAGCCATTACAGTAACTCCAAAATGTTGGGTTCATAGGTCAAAAAGGACAACCAGAGCACTTATTGGTACCACTAATAAGTTAGGAATAAGGAGATACTTATTTGAGGAGATGTGAGGTGAGGATGATTAGTGAACTCAATTTGAAACAATGTCTGGATATCTAAATGGAAACTTCCCACAGACAAGTGAGGATAGACAATCCAAGAGAGATGAGTGTGGGAAGTGGCACCACTTGAAACAAGAGCAGGTAAGCTCTGATCAGAATACAGGCTGCATGCTCCCTCAACCGGCAGAAATGCGAACCTGAGGAGGAAGCCCGAAAACAACCAGCACATTTGCAGATAAAGTTGGCTGCAAACTGGAAATATCATGCAAGCATATGGCCTCTCTCTATGATCTTGAGATGCACAGAAGGGGCTGGCAGGAGAAACAGAAAGAACAGTGCCATCGGATGTAGCACTGGTAAGAGCCAAGGGAGGGAAGGTATGTGCTTGCAGTCACATAGCTCAGACCCAGCCGGAACTCAGGACCTGTGAACCTACTGAACACCCTTCAGCAGGCCACCTCCTCCTGAAGCACACCCTGATTGCTAAGGTGCTAATTACACACTGCAGTCGACATGCTGTGGAGAGCCTTCTCCTTTTTGGCTGCTTCCTTATACCTGGTCAGGTGGACTTCAGAAAGACAGAAAAGATGAAAATCAGGGAAGTCCATTTTCCTGTCTGTTGAAGTGAAGTGAAAGTTGCTCAGTCATGTCTGACTATTTGTGATCCCATCGACTATACAGTCCATAATTCTCCAGGCCAGAATATTGGAGTGGGTAGCGTTCCCTTCTCCAGGGGATCTTCCCAAACCAGGGATCGAACCAGGGTCTCCTGCACTGCAGCCAGATTCTTTACCAGCTGAGCTACCAGGGCTGTCTGTTAGTAGCCCTGTAATATTTATATCTTTTTTTTAAAATCTATCTACTTATCTATCTATTTTGGGGGTGGGTGGTAAGGGAGAAGACTGGAAATGCCCATAGATTAGCCAAGGTGTACCAGAAATGAAAGCAAGGGTAAGACTAGAATTCACACAGGAACAGATGAGACTAGGTACTGAAGGGAAGCTGAAGAGATACTGGATTTGCTCAAGAGCAGCCAAAACAAAGAAGGAAGCAGAAAGGGAAGTGGACAACCAAGGAGTAAGGCAGAGAAAGGTAGAGCCTGGCACTTCATTTCTTCAAACGTAGTCCACTTGAAGACACTGGTTCAGAAAATAGGTTCCTCAGTCCTTCTGCAGGACTGAATCAGAATCTTTGGGGAGCAGGTTCCCAGACTGAATTTTGCTGAGCTCCCTGTACCTGGAGATTCTTATGGATGTTAGAGTTTAATAGTCAGTGAACTGGAAGAAAAATCACTGAAAATAGAGTTATTTTTCCTTTCTTATTATGGTAAAATGCACATGTTATAAAAGTTACCATAGTTTAGTAGTGTGAAGAATATCCACAATGTTGTACAATCAATTTCCAGGACTTTTTCATCTTGCAAAACTGAAACTTTACACCCATGATGGATTATCTGTTTAGTGGCTTTGCTAAAGCTCTACTAGCTAGTCTAGCTTTGGAGCTGATATCAGCCTACGGAGTATAGATACAAGCACAGGCATTCAGGTTTATGGGCAAGGTCTAAGCTAAGTGAAGTAGTGAAGTCGCTCAGTCGTGTCCAACTCTTTGTGAATCGGACCGCCAGGCTCCTCTGTCCATGGGATTCTCCAGGCAAGAGTACTGGAGTGGGGTGCCATTGCCTTCTCCATGGTCTAAGCTGGCGCTTGTCAAATAGTGTGACTATCACCTTCATTGGATTACCAAAGGAAAAACTCCAGATACCATAAGAAACATGGTTAGTACTCAGTAAACATATATTAGAAAAAATACAAATTTCAGATTAGTTTTTGTTCTCCCGGACATGTTTCAGCATTTACGTTTACTTTTTTCCTTAAAACTTGTTCTGTCACTTGGAATTCTCGCTTTACATACATTTTATGGTTAACACTGACACATATTCAGGAGTTGTATAATGCACTATTAGGTCAGTATTCACTGGTACACACGCAGCTACACACACATTTTAATGGACAGTGGCAAAGGTGTCATTAGGTTGACTTGTTGCTATTTAATATTTATTGACAAATCACAATACTCGGGGCATGGAGATGCTTTTCTATTCAGAATTCAGTATGTGGGGGCACACCTACCTAACGACTTGCTCCTGATCAGAGTCAAAAGACCTTCAGGTTTAGGGCCTTTTGTGCTTTTACTTAGTCCGTCCCCTTCCACATCAGGAGTCAATTCTCAGTTGTGAGAAGTGTATCACACACGCTCAGTCGTGTCCAACTCCGTGCAACCCTGCAGACTGCGGCCTGCCAGGCTCCTCTGCCCATGCAATTCCCCAGGCAAGAAGTGGGAGTGGGCTGCCACTGGAGTGGGTTGCCATTTCCTTCTCCAGGGGATCTTCCTCACCCAGGGATCAAAACCACGGCTCTTGTGTCTCCTGCACTGGCAAGCGGATTCTTTACCATTGCATCACCAGGGAAGTCCTCCACACTGTGGTATCCCTTTAATACATAATCCTTTGTTACCTGAGAGCAGTGCTAAATAAATTTGTATTTAAATATTTTTTAAGCCTGATTTTATAGTAATTAAATCCAAGCTATGTATCATGGTCTACTGTGTACTATCTTTTGGTTTAACAAATAACGAGATTCTTTATAACTCTATGCAGAGTCCACTAGTCTTAAAAAGTATCATTAAAACCCTAACTGAAAAGAGAAAGATCTCTTTTAATACACAAACATCACAAATATTGCCCCTCTAATTTGCATAGTAGTCAAATATGGCTCTTTTTTCCATATGGAGAAATAAGAGATACAAAGAAATTAAGTATGTTCCCTGAAGTCTCATATCAGATCAGATCAGATCAGATCAGATCAGTCGCTCAGTCGTGTCCGACTCTTTGCGACCCCATGAACTGCACCACGCCAGGCCTCCCTGTCCATCACCAACTCCTGGAGGTCACTCAGACTCACATCCATCGAGTCAGTGATGCCATCCAGCCATCTCATCCTCTGTCGTCCCCTTCTCCTTCTGCCCCCAATCCCTCCCAGCATCAGAGTCTTCTCCAATGAGTCAACTCTTCGCATGAGGTGGCCAAAATACTGGAGTTTCAGCTTTAGCATCATTCCTTCCAAAGAAATCCCAGGGCTGATCTCCTTCAGAATGGACTGGTTGGATCTCCCTGCAGTCCAAGGGACTCTCAAGAGTCTTCTCCAACACCACAGTTCAAAAGCATCAATTCTTCGGCGCTCAGCCTTCTTCACAGTCCAGCTCTCACATCCATACATGACCACAGGAAAGACCACAGCCTTATTACTTAGAAAAGCATTTCAAAGAGATCTGATTCTTTTTTGTTAACACCTTGATCTATTAAAAGAAACAAATTTTTTTCCTTCTTCCTGAGGACCATTAGAATCTTCCTTTAGATCCCAGAAAAGCTCTGGTCTTATTAAGATGGGCTATCAAACATATGAATATACCAGTAGAAATGCGTCTATAGTATCAGTGGGGTCTACAGATTGAAATTTCCCACCAGGAAAGATACAGAGATCAGAGGATGGAACTAGACATAAAATCTATTCATGAGTGAGCCAAATTTAAACATCTGCAGGAACTTCCATGAAAATAGTGTCATCAGTTGCTGCTTTAAAAATGTGTTTTGTGGTATCAAGGAAATAACACAAGTATCTTTACTCAAACTGTGATTCACTGTATATACAATGCATATACAAACAAATGTATATTATATCACATTATATAGTTATCTCTCAAAAGGCTATTATAAAAATCATCATTAATGGCTACGCTTAGTTTATACTTTTATACAGTTTAAATTTCTTATGATAAGAATTATTTTTAATAGAAAAGCTCATTTCTACTATTTTAAAGTTTTATAATTAAATTTTTTTGTAGATTACCCAGGCCAAATTTTAAAATGCAATTAATCTTAATAAATTGAAATTAAGTGCTTTCCTAAATAGACCAATACTTTTCAGGATTCTCTGCCCCAGGAACTATTTGTGCATTTCGCACATCAAAAATGAATTTGAATATTAGTCTGGGACAAACACAACAGGTTCTAAAAACATTACACTCTAACATATAATTTATTTATGGGTTATCTACCATTTTGGAGTTTGCAAGCATATCTCAGAATTTAGTACTGCTGCTTTTGCACTAAACATTAACATTCCCAAGTGTGCTAACAACACTTAAGGCCCCAGTGCTTTACAAGATACTGAAAACATGACTTGATTACATTTAATTTGATTCCAATTAAAAAGCACTTAAGAACTTTCTAGTGAATTAGATTACACTGAATGTTTCTATAGACGACACTTCATTATCTGAGGCAGCTTTAATTTAAAACCATCACAGAGAGGGAAAAATACTGTTCATTTTAATAAAATGGGCTTAATCCCATATCATTATCTGACAAACATGTGCGTGAGGTATTGGTTTATTAAATAAATGTGCAAAGGGACAAGCAAAAACATCTATAAAACGGAGTGCCTCGTCCAAAGATCTCCCAAGGCAGATCTAGTGACACGGCCTCTAATTCTCAACAGAAACCAGGATACTGTGTAGAGAAATATTTAAATAAAAATGAAGAGATCATATCAAGACACAATACTGAAAACACTGCCTTTTGTACTGAATTTTTAAGCAGTGAATTTTACAACTAATTAAAAGTGAAAACGAACTTCTTATTTACAGTATTAAGTGACAGTACCCAAGTAAGTGCAAAGTGTCCCCAAGCCACAGGCCTTCCCACAACATAACATCTTCACTTTAAAACAAGGAACTACCTCGAGATCAAATTATTATATATTCAAATCAGGACAAACTGAACAATTTTTTGCCTTCCCCACAGTGTTAAACAATTTTATAAAGTGTTATTCTTTTACAAACCCCAGTTTGTGTTAGAGTTCCAAAAGGGGAAAATTATGATTAAAAACAAAATGATTGAAAACAAATGGCTAAAGTTATTTTGTACTAAGCATAAACTGCACGGCTAGCTTTCATTGGACAGAGCTCTGCAGACACATTTGGCATGCCCATCTCTGATATTTCAGGAATAAAGACAACTCTGTGGTTTGTGGTTAGTGATTAAGCACCAAGTGAACTTGTGTGTGTTCGTATATAGGAAAATCTGCAGCATTTTGAGTGTTTCGCACTTGTAACAATGTCTTTATTATACCTTCCAGAATTAACTGACCTAAAATCCAGTGACTCTACAGTATATCTATTGGATAATTAGAACTCTAAGGACCAACACATAAAACACATTATTGACTTTTAGATCTTCAATCAAACAAATATTTACAGCTGCAATTTGCAAAATTATTTTCATTTAATTTGGCAACATCTCAAAATCTGTGCTGCTGATCTGAAGCGTATCAGGATTATCCATATCTTCCCCCCAACTTAGCATTAAAATATAAAAACAATGTAACAACCTTTAGAGCAACCTGGACCTACCTACTCTCACAGCCTAGGTGAGTCTCCTCTGAAGACAAATGAAACTTCATAATTATAAGCTTCTTTGAAATCAGTCTGCCTGACCTTGAGAACAAGTACGGCAGAGGGGTGAGGAATAGTGACCTGGTTTAGTGACCAGTAGCTACAGATATCAGAGAATGTGCTTGTTGTCAATGATCAGTGCTAAAATCTGTCTATACCACACTGGAACAATCAATTTTGTAAATGATTGCAATAATCAAGGAAATTGCCTAATTTATAAATCCTTGCATACAGCATTTTAATGGATTCCTCCATTTTAATGCTGATGCCTTCTGAGCTCAATGAATTGTTGTCCAGGCTGTCATTACACAAAATGATAAAAACATTCGTCTGGTAGAGAAACCACATCTCATGGATATTCAGACCCTCAACCCATAATCACTCATTAGTGACTTCCATGAAAGTCGCACCCTGCTGTGCCCTAGGAAGAGTGGGCTTATTTATGTCTGTGCCTTGGTGGAAATTCCCTGGTACAGTTTGCAATCTGAACAAATTACCTTTCACTGAATTGTAACGCACTGGATGTGTCTCCCAATTCTAACAGCCTCATATTTTAATAGTTTTTTTTTTCTTCTCCTTTCTAATGCTGGGGCTTTTTTTTTTTTAACCACCCAACTCAGAGTCAGCAGACTCCACCACTCTGAACTCCCAGATTGTGAAGCATATCAACACCAGGATGCTGGATGCTCTGCGGCAAATGGATGATATCCCAACCTTACAGGTAAACCTACGGATCCTACCTGGAAACCCTGGCTGCACACTTAGCTCTTTCCCTAAGAGCACCGCAAGGAGATTGCTCTTCTCAGTTAAACCTTGGTCAATTGATTCCAGCCAATAGTGTGCTGTCAGTACTTTACTTACTGCTCAATCTCACTAACCTGACATTTATGGTGCACTGATTGGCCTCTGTCAGTGGTGCTGGTTGTAAATTCACTTTGAAAAGCTTTGTGTTAACAGCCTTCAACCAAGCTCCAAGAAGAGTACGAACAGGCAGCCTGACAATTGCTCGACCTCCTGCCCTTATTACAGTGAGTAAATCAGGGTTTGAGCCATTAGGCTGGAGCCTGGGGCCTACACAAAAAGGATTGACATGACGAAAGGTCAACCTCTGTCACACATGTGTAACAATTTGGATAATGGAATTCTGTAACTTATCTGAGTGAGGTGGCAAATGCTTACAAGGAAAAGTATATGCTGCTCTGGCTGCTCTGGCTTTTATGCTAAGTAGTTATACCAGAGTCTGTATTTCTTGTGTAAATACACAAGGAATGTCTGAACTCACGAAATTTGGGAGTATATATGAGTCTAAAAAAGAAAGAAAGAAGGGGGAGCAAGGCGGTCTCATAGTGGTTTCATGCACTGCATTTTTTTTAGAATGGCCAAACACGAAAGTATCACATCTACCCTCTGAGAAAAGAGGATTTTGATACTGTAGACACGATCTCTCAGCTGAGTAAAAGATAAGATTTTCATATTCAACCAAAATTTTTTTAAAACTCACAACATTATAGAACAACTATAAATGGTTTCTGAGTAACACAATACATTTCCTTGAATAAGTAAAACTGCCTTAATTGACACATAAAATTAAAAGGCTCCCCTGCAGGTTTCTCTGATGCAGTATTACCTAAATTGCATTTTCATCAAATCACTTGCTGCCACAGAGTGACTGGGGAGAGCAGCTTTCATCTGTCCAGTAACCTCCACAATTCTGATTTTAATTTCCATTCTCTATTTTAATC
Organism: Tragelaphus eurycerus; assembly: GCA_935064755.1. Taxonomy (NCBI): domain Eukaryota; kingdom Metazoa; phylum Chordata; class Mammalia; order Artiodactyla; family Bovidae; genus Tragelaphus; species Tragelaphus eurycerus. The sequence goes on from CAKXYN010000080.1 coordinate 1,485,482, forward strand.
TCCATTCTCTATTTTTCCCAGTGTGGGGAAAAAAATCATACAATGTAAAAAAATATGCAGTGAACCACAAAAAACTTAGGAATTATTTTCTTCATGTGGACAAAATGCTATCAAAAGAAGCAATCTATAAACAATAGATAAACTGACTGATCAGAAAACCAGTCCTTCAGATATAGAATACATCATTCTTTATAAAGCATTTGCAACTAAAAAAGTAAAACACTGCAGAGTCACACGTATATTTGGATTAAACTTCACTAACATGAGAATTTCCAAATGGCTGTTATAATTTTTTTTTAACAGAGTCATTTTTGGACTTAGAAAACCAAGAATGGCATTTGGTACATAAACCAAGAATATTGGGACTTTATATGACCTTTTCAAAGCCAGCTTTAAGTACTAAGTTTTTATTTTTAACACAATGCTGGAAACCATTCCAAGAGGCGGCAGATGGTTTTACAGTTTATGTAAAACTACAAAATGCTCACACTCGATCAAATGGGCACCACTATAAAAGACATCTTCAAATCAAATGAGGCAAAGTCAACGAGATACACCAGCTGTTCCTCTGCATAATTAAAAACATAATAGTAACATTACTATGATTTGTTTTGAAGCAGAGTATTTGGATTTCATGAAGTCAATACGTTCAAAACTGAAATGACAGTCTGCTATATTAAATGATAAATTGCTGAGAAACATAACTTTTACTTCAATACAGCTGTGATAGCTATATAATCCTGTCCCCTGGTACTTTGGTGAATCAGGCCAAAATGAACCCAGGTCTATAGAGCAAAATATGGAATATACAGTTACAGTACAATCACTGGAAAATTTTAAATAATTTTAATTGAATTTTAAAATTACTTTTATTCAATTTAAAATTATTCTTTTCAAGTGACTTTTTTACTATCTAAATACATACAAATGTGTACAGTACTACATATGGAACTGGGTCACTTATGAAAACATACATAATACATTTAAAATATGAGATCAATTCATTTCCTTCTAGTACCAATTACCTGTGATGGTTTTGAAATATAAACATTTAGTAGCATGCAATATATTTTTAATATTGGTTTTCATTAATGTCTTTTGACCTAAGCTAAATAGTAATGATGAAAAATAGACTATTTGCTTCAAAGTAAACCTCTTATTAAATCTAAAATATTATGGCACAAAATCAAACCACAAAAAGGACCACTGTATATTATCCCTCTTGATTTTCTGAAGAAAAATAATGAAAGTCTCTACCTAGTAAAAATGAAAATGAGACACCCAAATTAACCTAGGCAAAGAGAAATTCTATAAAATTAACTCCAAAGTATTGCAAAGTACTCCAAGTTAGTGTAATTTCTAATACCTTGACTGTAATCCTAACAAGTTACTACATTATTTCAATTAACAGAGTAACTTTTCTAGGGTGAAAATAAGTGCAATTTATTTTGTCACTGTTGTTAAAACTTCTTGTCAGATCAGACTTTGAGTTGAAAGGCCTGAGTAATTCTAACCTATCTTAAACTGTAACTTTATTTTAAACTTCCGTATTTTCTTCCAGTAGAATTTAAAGTATACACTGTGTACATTCCTCAGGTCCAGTCATATTAAATTCTGATGTTAAGCAGAAAGGAGAAACCATGTGCAGACTAGATTAATTTATCTCAAGGGAAAAGGGGCACATTAATAATGGAGATAATGTTTTCATAAATGTTGGAATTAAGTGTGCCTTTTCACTTCTTTATTAGAAAACACATTAGGACAAAATTATCTCACTCTCATCATTAAGACCTAGTTGCTGAGAAAGACTATGTTTTCTTTGCAAAACATTTAGAAAGATTTTTCCCAGTATGGCCAAATAGCTAGAAATATATCATGCATCCAAGTCTTGCTGGAATAAATGTATACAAGCAAGGCAAGTGATTATTTAATCTATCCAGTTATATTTCTATTTTAAGATATCTAAATTTACTATTTTTGTAAAATACATTAAAATTCTGCTTCTAAAAGAAATTGGCCCCCCAAAATGATAAATTTGACTTTTAGCTTGTTAATCTCTTTAAGGCACACAAAAAAATTTTACCTTGGATTATTGCTAAAAAAGAAAAATTATTAGAATTTCCCATGGTACCCCAATGAGTCAAAACATAATGAAGGTAGTGGTATGATATTTAACTTTCATAAAATTATATTTTTATGAACCAGGATTATACACAAAGAAAAGATTAAAAGATGACATCACACTTACAAACCAATCAAGCTCTTCATAGCTGATATACTTTAAATATTAAAAAAGAGTCATTTCTCTACAAAAAATAAAGCTTTTAAAAATTAAACAAAAGGAGTAACTAAGGTGAATCTGTTTCTGTAATAAGCCTTCATGTGTATAATAAAGTACAACCACACTAAAAACAATGAACTGTAAACTGAAACAAAAATCCATCATCTACTTGGAAACAGTGATGGGAAAAGATTAGCAATCCATTTATTGTACTGAAATAAAGATAAGTAACCTTAGTAAGATCCATCAGGACCTGAGTATTGAACTCTAAATACAAAGACATTTCTTCATCAGCAAGTGATAAAAAAATGTGGGAAACGATTCCAGTTAACATTTACAATGCAATAGTCATGATTCAATTCTTTTAATTTTTTCAAGATCTGCTTTATGTCGATCTGTATTCTAGAAGATATCTTTAAAAGTATGTTTTCAAAATGGATAATTACTACATGAGTCATTAAACAATTATTGCCAAGAGTTTCTATAGACCTAGAGTGTATTCCAATTACTGATTCTTTCTAATATAAAAAATATAGTAATTAAAATTTTTTTCACAATAAAATTTAGATTTGAAAGGAAAGACTATTGTTCAGATTTGAAAGTCTGAGGAATAATTCAACATTTAGAATTTTGTTATAAATGTAACTTAATCCAAATAGTCACATTTCATAAAAGTAATAAATCATAATGCTTAAAAATTAAAAATAAACTTATACTTCATATTTTAAAAAGTAATTATACTAGTAAAAATCTAAAACCTGTTAAAGTATTTCATCTTACAAATGGACATTGGCACTGTTACCTGACCTCAGTCAGTCACATTTTATGATCTCTCAGAAGTCTGATACATTTTACATGGTCACAGTTTTAATATTTCTTCAGTCCTGTAAAGGCATGTCATTATAACTATTCTTACAGATGATAAAAATAAACAGATGATGTCGTTTTTAGAAGCAGACCATTCAAGCATAAACCCAACAAGTATTATTTTTAAACACAGAACCAAGTCTATGCACCAATCCCCAACACACTCAAGTCACATACCTCAAGCAACAGAAAAAACTCACTCTATCTACCAAAGCATCACCACCAACAACAAATGAAATTCCCTGGTCTCCACTGCAACAGAATTTTAACTTCATCAAGTACAAATAAAGGTACAGAAGAAAGACTCCATAATTTTCAATATTGATAAAAATCATCACATTCTACCTATAGAGTGGTTTCCTGCCAACATCCCAATCATTCAAAGCCTTTGAGGAAAACGAAAACCAACAACGACAATAAACTGTGGGATTTTTTACATGATTGTGGCTTTGTCCCTGGCACTCTAAAAATAGGCACTGAACTCAGGGCATCAGAGGGCAATATAAGAGCGCTCAGTTTTAACACTTTCAGATAGAATAAATCTGTACACTAAACAATCGCTTTACAATTTCCTCAGAAAAGTACTGGCAGGCCTTCAACTGTATGGTACAGAGCTCCTAATAACACCACTGGAACATGAAAAGGGCCTGGAATTGTTTTACAAACTTTAAACCACACTGGAGGTTACAACTAATTAGTCAGAAACAAAAACCAACTAGGAAACATTTCAGAACCAGATGCTTTATTTCCCACTTTTCAATTTTTCCTACCCCCAAATGCTAATGTCCAACTTGCCTCAACGTATCAACCATTTTCTCCTGCCCTATTTCCCTATATAAAACTGTTTTTAAAAACGCACTATTTGGTAATAGAAATATGTCTCTATGTTCCCCTCATTCAAGAATCCTAACCTGAAAGACTGAAAATGTAACTGTTTTCCAGTAACAGTTCAGGTGTGAATTGGAACCTGGGAGCCTGGGCACAGTGCACCAGTGGGAACTGTATGGTAGACAGCCCAACAGCCACCATCAAGTCATCTTGGGCTGTTTCTCTATGAGCTCATGGATTTAGCTCCTCCTCTATCAAAGGTGGCTCTGAAGACACAAGCCATATTAGCCCATTGCCAACAGTCATATAAGTGTTCTGGAGACCAAGTCATAGTGCTGGCCAGAGAAGGTGCTCAGCAAAAATCTGAGCAGATTGTTGAATCCCATGAGTTTATTTAGTGACTACAGGGCAGCTTGCAATGAAAATAGTCATCTTGGAGGATTCTGAGCCAAGTGTGGGGTGCAAGCTGTGGCAGAAATGACCTATTAATGGAGCCCTAAGGTCCAGGCCAACTTGGCCCCTGGCGTTTAAAAATGTTTATTTTCTGGCTAATCCCATTCCATTATATTCCCTGGTCTCGGTCAGATTTACATATCACTTAAGGGTAAGACTTATGGCACCTTATTTTCACAAATAACTCTCCATGGTAGGAGTATCCAAAATTGGTGGGGGTGTCTCTTTCAGAATGGACCTCAGTAATCAATCATGAAGCTCTGAGACAAATCTCAGCTTAATATTTTTCAAATACATTGTTGATTTTTAAGTAACAGCATCAGGTAAGATTGTACTGTTGTACTGTTGAAGTACTATCATCTGGGTTACACCGAACCACTTTAGAGTTTTCGTACAGTATGATTTTCTATCTGAACAATTGTACTTTGTCAGAGAAGAAGCAGAATTTGTGATTTCTGATTCACAATATAGTCTTGCTTTACTTTGGGCACTTTGAAAGTTGTGGAATGTGTTACAGTCTCTCACATTCCGCGTTTATCTAATTGTCTGTATTGGAGAAAATAAGCTCCACTCTCCTTCCTCCTGTTTATGCTTATGTTCCTTCTTGCCCAGTGGACAAACACAAAAATATGTTGAAAGACCTTAAAAATAGGACACAAAATTCACCTAGCTCACATCCCAATGCCCAACATCCTCTGTTCTATTTCCTCAGGTGTTTTCTCTTTTTCTCAAGATCAAGGGAGACCAAGGGTCAAATCTATCGCAGCTGGACTGGAAGCTTGTTAAGGTGATTCCATCTTCAGACACCTGTAAGTCTGGGCTGCTTCCTGGCTGGGCTGCTATGGGCACCTCTTTTTCTGCAGGTGCTGCAAATACCCGATATTTGCATGACCAGAGAAATCTTGTCTTCACTGCCCTCTGGGGAACAAGGGAGGCTCTATATGGGCCTAGATTCTGCCGAGTAGCAAGGTCCTGGGTGGCCAGGCGACTTACCTCCCAGAGATGCTGCGTGTTCCTCACGGCGCCGGCCTGCACCTTCTCCGGGGGCAGGAGCACGCCCTGGAAGGGCCCGATCCAGGTGCCCTGCTGGATCCTCTGCGCCGCGCAGATGCCGTAGGCCAGGCCGGGCACGGTGCTGGTGCACAGGCACACCTCCCTGGGCAGGTCCCGCAGCCACTCGGGTAGCTCCGGCGGGGGCGCGGCGGCCGCGGCGCTGCTGGTGCCCACGAGCCGGCGCAGCGAGTGCAGCGGCCCGTGCATGGGGCACTCGCCGTTGCGGTTGTCCGCGCACATGTCGCAACCTGCCGGAGACACGCGAGAGGGAGGGGAGGAAAGGGAGAGGGTTAACCCCTGGTAAACCCCGAGACAACAAGCCTCCCCTCCCGGGTGAGCCACCTGCGAGGGAGGTGACGCCGCGAGGGCACCGAGGCCACTGGGAGCAGGGGGAGAGGTGGACTCGACGCTCTCCCTTGGAATTCACCGCGCCCAAATCCGCCTGGTACCGGGTCGAGACCCCGCGCGCCCTCCACAAGCTTCCGGAGCCGTCTTCCAGCCTGCGGATGGCGTCGTCGTCTCCAAGGAACCGACGGGACAGCTGGCGGCTTCTCCTCCCAGCCTCTGCCCCGCTTCCCTCCCTATTCGCCTTCTCACCCTTTCCCCTATTCTCGCTCTGCGTGGTTGTTTCGAGGTGTGTTTATCGTTGTACCAGGAGGAAAGTGTCTCTCGACCCATTTGGAATCTCGGAGAGATTCTACCTTAGTGGAACCTTGGCTATGTTTGGTTTTCCTTTCTTTACAAAGAGATTTCCAAAATCACCAGAGCAGGCGGGCGATCCTACCCGCCAACCCCCAGGTCCTCGATACACGCTCTGCTCCCGCGAGAAGGTCCATGCGAGGGGGCGGAGCCGGCCGTGGCCCCGTGGAGCCGCAGTCCCACACCCCAGCCACAGAGGGCGCCCTGGCGCTAGGGTCTCTCGAGCGCTGCGGTGGCCCCAGCTCTGGTGGAGCCGGTGGGAGACGGGGGGATGTTCTGGCGGGTTTAGGGTGCCCTGTGGTTGCGTGCAAGCTCCTCTCCGAAGCCCTCCCCCCCACCCCGAGAAAAAACGAACAGCAAATGTAATGATCAAAATAATGGGTCTTTAATGATGAAGATAAAGTTTCTTTGGAGAGGGCCCCAAATCCCGCCCAGAGGGTTAATACCGAGGCTAAATGCGATTTTTTTTTTTTTTTACGTTATAAACTAGGTGAGAGCTTTAGTGAAGCCTTCAGAGCAGCCGGCGCAGGGAGGGGACCACCCCTCTCCCATCCCCTTCCCCCTCCAACACCCGCGGCCTCACACACACACACCCACCCTCTGGGGCGGCCGGCCGTGAACGCCCTGTATCCCTTGACTCAAACCCGGCAGGAACAGGCCCGGCAGCCGCGGGAAGCAGGCCTGCGGCGACCATGCTGTCGGATCGCAGCGCCCTCCGGGTTATTAATGGGCCTGGCGGAGCCGCCGTGTCTGCGCCCAGGCTTGGCGGACCTGCCTCTGGGACGCGGTCTCGGCGCCCGCCGACGACACCGGCCTCTCTGGCCCAGCCTCCCTGGGGAGCCGCGGCGCCCCTGAGCAGCAGAGCCCTGTGGCACTGGGCCTGATGTAGGGCGAGCCCCGAGTGGCAGAGATGGCAAGAGCTGGGCACCAGCGGATGCGCCGGCACTGGGCGACGGATCACCCTCTGGACACTTGTGCCCAGCCTTGGTCACAGCCAGTCCTGATGGATGGCCCAGGGTGTACCCTATCCGTGCTGCTGCTGCTGCTGCTGCTAAGTCGCTTCAGTTGTGTCCGACTCTGTGCGACCCCATAGACAGAAGCTCACCAGGCTCCCCCGTCCCTGGGATTCTCCAGGCAAGAATACTGGAGTGGGTTGCCATTTCCTTCTCCAATGAATGAAAGTGAAAAGTGAAAGTGAAGTCGCTCAGTCGTGTCCAACTCTTAGCGACCCCATGGACTGGAGCCTACCAGGATCCTCTGTCCATGGGATTTTCCAGGCAAAAGTACTGGGGTGGGGTGCCATTGCCTTCCCCGCTATCCGTGCTAGAACAACTGAAATGCCCAAAGAACTTGTGACAAGTGAGTCATGGAGCAACCTTCGAGGAACATCCGATGGCAACCCAGCTTGATGAGTGATCCCGTTTTCCTCAATTGCTTCACAGTGAACTGAAGGTTGACTACAGGAGCATCCTATCTCAGTGAAGAAAAACTCCAGCGCTCTATGCTTTCCCCTCAGTCGGCTCCTCCTACACTTCTCCCCAAAGAGCCCAGAGAATGAGGGGACCTTTGTCTGGAGCTTCTTGAGGGTGTCCCCAGGCCGAAGTGCCCATGCCCCTTTGGACTGCCGTCACACAAAGGACCCCTCTTTCAGCAACACAAACTAACCATCAAAACTATGCCAGGCTATGCTTTTGACCCTGGGGCCTAGATGGAGGGAGGTACTCTCAACTCCTCCAGAATGTACTCATTTCTCACACCTTCTCAAGTTCCTGATTGTGAAAACAAAAACTTTAAGATGAAGAGGGCATGGAAAGAAAGACAACAAAAACTCACAATTACCAATTGCCTACTATGTGCCAGGCATCCATCTTCAACCAAACACTCACTCTATTATTGTAATATCACGATTCCCATTTTGCAGATGAGGCAAATGAGGCTTTATGAGCAATATAACTTAACCAAGGACCAGAAACTTAGAAAGGGGCAGAGAAAGATTCACCAGCAGGTCCACCTAACTCTAAAAGCCTCCAAATCTAGAGATCTAAGATTAAGGAAGGCCAGGAGAATTTTATTTCCAAACTTATAACTCAGTCAATAGAATTGAAATATTTCACTGAAGTCACTATTTGGCCCTGGGGGGGCATTACAAAACTGTTGTAGCATGATGGAATTCTCTCTTTTCCACACTCTGGGGTTTGGGGAGTTTAACTTAAGAGGATGATTTGAAAAGTAAGATGATAATGTCCATAATTTGAATTTTAGTGCCTAACTTCAGAAATGGCCTTTCAGCACCTTAGCAAAAATAGCTTAAAACAAATGACAATAAGCAAAGGCAGTATGTCCATAAAAGTAAAAATAAATCACCCCGGGGATTTGATTAACAGACCTTTCCTTTCTAGTTGGCTCAATGAAACAAAGTGTGAGAAGAAAGAGCATTTGGTATTCACTCCCTGACAGTCCATACCAGAGATTCTGTCAACCTACAAGATTACCACAACCTGTAACATCATACCAACTACATCAGCAATAAAATAAGGAGCAAAGGTGCCAACTCCAGCCATCACCCACACAGACAACAAGCATATTCCTGGTTTTTGTTATGCATGATAGAGTGTGTCTAGTCCTTTCTCAAAGATGTCCTCTAAAGCACTTCTTCAACTTAGGAACTTTCATTTGTCTCCGTGAAGTGTTAAAACAATAGTAGCACTCCTCAGAGTGACAAGCAGAGGCTCTCCCAATATGTAGAAGAATACTTGCAGGATAGGCAATGCCAGACCACTGTCATTAGTCCATCCAATAGAAGTCATCATCATTTATAAATGACTTCAGGCTATTTCAAAATATTCCACCCCAAAAACTGACCAATTACGTCAAAATACATGTTAATCCTAACAATACTGTTTCTTAATACAAACAGCTTCTGTCACTGAAAATATGTGACTTCTGACTTATGTCTCAAGAGTCCCAAAGGAGCCAAAGAATGGCTAAAACAAGTAACTGATTACCTGGGGTTGACAAATGTGGCCCAAGTGGACAAACATTCTAGATAGCAAGCCAGCAACACCTTCTAGTGTCTTCTAGATAGCAAGCCACCAACACCTACATGAAAAGATTTGAGGGAGAAGTGGGCTAGATGCCTAAACTACACATAAAAAATATATAGGTATTATATATATAGAATACATGTTACAGCATTCTAGGCCAAACAATACATAATATATCTACTTGTATTCATAAAGAGGCGGCAAACAAATGTTCCTACTGTCTCTTAGGATCTTGAGAGATAGTACACTCTCCAAGCAAGATATTTGGAAATGCCACTATAGCAGTGGGGAATATGAGATCATGGTCTCTATCTTGAACAGATCTTTTAAAGCTCCTGTTTATTGTTCTCTGAATGAGGAGGAGGTATCACTAAGTTAAAGACTTGTTCACCCACTGACTTCAAAAGGCCAGACCAAGTGGAGTGAAGAACCGACTTTCACTCTTCGCTCCTTATCCTTCTGTACTGTTTGGATGTTTTTACAAGAGCACGTGGGGCTCCTGTAATTGAAAATGGATCTCTTTTAAGGCAAAAGGGGCAAAGGAGGCCAGAGTCCTCTGGTATCTCATTTCTCATTCTAGGAAAGGTGAAATATACAGCGTTCCAGGGCCCTTCCACAGGCGCGTGTGGGCGCAGGCAGAGCGGGGACCCCTGGGGACGCGCCCCGCCACGCTGGGCCTTCGCTCCCCGGAGCCTCCCCGCCGCTTTCTCCTGCCCTCACGCGTGCTCGGGACAGGGAACCCGGGAGCAGCTGAAAAGCCTGCCTCCCCGCCCGGACCGTCGTAACTGCCGAGCTATAAATTCTCTGCGACCACCGCCGAGGTCGCCACCCTCTGTCCTGAGGCCAAGCCCCGCGGGGCTGGCGCCCATCGATCCCTGCCCAGCGATGGCGACGCGGCCCCGGGAGTGCCGCCTGCTGGCAGCTCCGCCTGCTTCGTGGCAGGGGTGGGACGGGGGGGTGGCGCGGACCCTCAGGGTCGCCGAGGGGGTCAGCCGACAGGGGCCTGGGGCCGGTGGAGTGCAGTGGCCGGGAGTCTCTAGCACGTGGGTTCGACGCCCGATTCCAGCGCGCACTCTCCTCTCAGCCCTTTTCGCGCCCAGCCGCCGGCTGGCTGGGGTGGTGATGGACCTTGCACGGGGTGGATGCCGGGCCTCTCAGCACTTAACCGGAATGTGGAAGTCCTCGCCCCACTGGCTGCTAGCGCACGGCTTTCTTACAAGACCAGACGTGATCGCCACCACCCGTACTCCGGAGCTCCCATCACCCGCCCGGCCCCCTTCCTCCCCTGGGAAGGGGTCTTCTAGGCTTCCCGGAAACCGGACTAGGAGCGAGCGGATCCAGAGGCGAGGCAGGCCAGGAAGGGGAGCCGCCAAGTGTGGTCTCGGCCTCCGCGGGGTGGCCCAGCTCGCGGGGAGCCTTCTGCGGGACTCTTCTGGGCGGGTTTAAAGCTTTCCCCGCGAATCACAGCCGCGTCAGGCTTCCCTTGCTCGGCCTAGCTGCCGGCTTGGCCCTGAGACCAAGAGGGAGAGACAAAAGGGGGAGGGAAAGAAAGAGGAAATGTGATTTTTTTTTTTTGTCTCCCGATGACTGTATTAATAAATTAAATGGGAGCGCCAGTGTGTGAGGGCGAGAGAATATTGCGCAGAGATAAACCTCACCGGCCCCTGCCCCTGCGAGGCCGCCATATACAATGCGAAGATGATGAATAGGAGGCGCGAGAGGAGATCGAAGCGGGTCTGGGACGGCTCCACTCTCTCCTACAAAACTATAGGGCAATTAATTGTGGCTTGTCCCCTCATCCTTCATCTCCTGGTGGCACATATCGATGGAGATTACTGCTGATGGACCATTTTATCACCTTAAATAAACAGTCGCCACCTCTCCTAACCTCAATCTAATATATGGCTCTATGCTCAGTTTCAGAGCATTAGATAACGGATGATGTAAAATAGCTAAATCATGTGTGTTCCGGGATGGGGCTTGGGCCTGCACACAAAAAGACAGAAAAAGAGAACGACACAAAAGCCCACACACTGACGCCGAGCCGCCTCCCTCCCACCGAGGACCGGGTCTGAAATCTAAGTCGCTCGAGGGCCATTGACAGTGAGGAGTAGCCCAGCGAGTGTGTCTTGGTGTCAGGAAAACCCCACTGGTTGGGTTACTGGGCTCGGAGGTTCCCAAACAGGACCTGCGTTTTCCAACTGGGTGGGAAGAGATTAGGGAAGGTCAGAAAACACTCACTCTCCTTTTATCTCTTCGCCCTGACCTCTCAACTAAACAAACCCCAGCTTTCATTCTCTCTCCAGTATCTCTCCCCAAACCCTCGGAAAGGATGGCGCTACCAACAGGGGAGCCTCAACTCAACAGGGGCCCCAAATCCTACACCTGTGCTCCAGCCAGTGCTGTTCCCAGCGCTGTTCCTTGCACAGCAGGGCTCCCCGAAATATCTAAAGAGATAGAGACCTCCTGCTGGGGAAGCTGCGCAATGCCTCGACTCAATTCTCCTCCGGGAGACCCGGGACAGGTTTAGCCCCCACCTCTCTCCCAGGTAGAAGGGAGGATGATCTTAATCAAAACTTAAAAAGATATGAAGAGCAAAGTGGCTCAGCCAGCCGTTTCTGAACAAACACAAGCGTTCAGCGCGCCGCTTGGCTGCTGCTCAATACCTTCCAAGAAAAGTGACAGGGTCTCAAACGCACTGAGCTCCCAGAATCCAAGAAGAGGCTGCCGCTGCAACAGAGCCTGACGGAATCAATGGCGTCAAGCAAATTGTCAGCAAATGAGGGCAGTAATACAGGAAGAGGACGGAAGGTCCCCCATCTCCCATTTACCTTACACAAGTCCCACCTGACTTTAAACAGATGCAAGAAGAGGCAACTAAGTAAGCATTGAGAGGTTCAGTGGAAAGTGTACTTCAATTATAGAATAACTTCATACACAGAGTTAGATATATACTAGAAGAGCTCACCGGACTAGGCTGTATAGTTTCTGCTGTTTTTCAGTCTTTTTATGTGTGAAACAGAGCTGCAGCACCCTTCACTATGCCTTTCTTATGGCAGTTCCCATAGATGCCAATACAGTTTCAAGTGAAAGGAGTGCTACTGATTGATTCACAGGTGTTACTGCGTTGTTGATCCCAGGCAAGTTACTCTTCTAAAGGGAAAAGACAAGTCTGGAGGGGTGCCTTTGCCTTGTAAAAAAAAAAAAAAAAAAGACAAAACAACTCAATACCCTTTTCCATACAAAGTAATAAAAACGAAGCAATGCTGAGTGGTCACTTCACAGAATTCTTTTAGAGGGAAAGGGCAATAGACTAAAAGGAAAACTAAAAAGATCTGTGCATGATAAATTAATAGGTGATTCCTTTCTGTCCATCTCTCACCCCACCCCCACCCACATACAACCTGGGAATGGGGTGAAACTGTTTTTCACCATCTTTCAAGTGATATATCAACTTCCTCTGTCAAGGAAAAAAAAGTTTCCCACTCTAGGCATTTCTGATGTGTTTTGATCCTCTAGCTAGATTAAACTCAATTGCTTCTCACTTTGTCTTTGCAAAACACATCTCCTGGTTTCAAATGAGTGCTTACTCTTGCCCAGAGAAGTTCCTGGAAGGATGGCACACCTGGTCTCCTGGCATAGACAGCCACCCACCTCAGCTTTCTATTTTCTTTCTCAATTGCCTTTTAATTAGAGAGCAACATGAAGTGTAAAAGGGGAATCTGACTTCCTTTCTTTCCTGTCTTTGCCTCTGCACTTTGCCCACTGAAGCAGTCCAGTCGACTCAAAAGGAGATATCAGAATATTAACACAATAGAAATAATTTAAATAAATCACAATTCATTTCCTCCAACCAGGAAAAATGGTACCTAGACAATAAACTGGTTTAACAGTCATATTATTAATTAGGACTCTGTCCCAGTTCTTTCTCTGATTAGTCCAGGTTTTTCTCTGATGAGAATGCATTAAACCTCAAGATTGCATTGTAAACACTATGGGGAGCTCAGCATACAGACAGGGCTTTGGGGGTGCACTGCTGGTGTCTTTTCCAGCACTGACTTAATTCAGAAGAAAGTCTGCAAGTTTGATGAAGCACTCTCAGCCCACAGTGACTGTACTTCACTGAAAGAAATACCTTTTTACTAAAGTATTAGCTTTTAATATTTTTTTTTATAGAAATGCTTTGAAAACAATACCATCAAGGAATTCAGTAGGCGATAAGTTTTTTGTTTGTTTTTTTTTTTTTTTAAGTCCATTCAGACAACATAGCTTTGTAGCATTTTCTGGAACTCTGAAATACAAGAATTTCCTTAACTGCAGAACAAATTTGAATTGAAACCCTCATTGTAAATCCAATAATTTAGCCTCAGACTCTAGAAAGGAAAAAAGTAAATACAACTGCTCTTCTTATTAACAATAATTATCTCCATTGAAACAATTATCCCCAACTATTATGAAAAGGTTAATACATCTCAATCACTAGGGTCATTCCCAATGTTTTAAATCAAAGTAATAAATGTGGGAGTCCTTTCACTAACTAAAACCTGTAGTTATTTTGTTTTTACAACGAATTAAGAAGCTTGCAGGTTAGTATACATTCTGTAAGAAGGGACATGATCAAAATAGAATGATCATACACATTTGTAATCAACTTTGCTGACAAGAGAAGCTAGATGAAGGAATGAGATGAAGAAAGTAGCTGAGTGTTGCTCGTTCAAATCCTGAACTGCTTTCAACCTAACTTTCTTAACCTGCTTTAATGTTCTCTCCTGGGGGGCTCTGGAAGTGTATTTGCAACTTATCCCAACACAGAAAGTGTAAACATAGCATAACTTCTGAAATGACCAAAAAGAGTCGGATATAAAACATAAATAATACATTTTTGGTGTTCATTTAGAGTTTTACTTCAAAGCCTCAAAATGGAACTACATTTGTGATAAGGGTTTGAAATTGTGAATACAGGAAGGGACGCTAGAAGAAAACTGATGCTAATTTAGGCATTTTCCGTTTACGTGGGAACAAGAAGAATACGCTTCTTATACTAAATTACTATTACCCTCATTTAAAAACAAAACAAAACAATGTGTGAGCCCACAAGCGTGGCTACGGACTGTAAATGTTTGCAGGATCAAGGGTGCACGGAGAATGCGGGATCCACAGGAAACGACCCTGGCCTGAAATAAGAAATGTTTTCTCACCAAGTAACTGCCATTTCTTTTTCTTTTCTTTCTTTCCTAAAATAAATAGTAAACTTAAGAATAATGCCTGCCTGTAGGGAGAGACTGACCCAGTGCCATCCAAAACTCCTACTAGAGGTCCGGCCAGCCAGCAGCTCCCGGCTGGTCCCCCGGACAATCCCACGGTTGGAAAATGAACTGACACAGTTAACTCCAGAGGTAAGATAGAGAGGAGGAGAAATCAGCCCTTGAATCCACGCTCCCCAGAATCGCTGAGAGTTCCTGTCTTGTCCCTCCGAAGGCCAGACCAGGCCGGTCCCGGGACACTCCCATCGCGCGCTGCTAGAACCCGCCCGGCGCCGGGCGCAATATGCCGCGGCAGGGAGGCGATCTGTACTGCTCGGTCCGCGGGAAACCTGGGTTTAAAGACTCGGGACTGGGAAGCAGGGAATGAGAGAAGGGGGAAGAGGAAACCCATGGGGGCCACCCCGCCATTCTAGCCGTTCTCCTTCCTTCTCTAATCCAGAAAACTTTGGTCACAGTGGTCAGGGAGGTACAGGCCCGCGGTCCGGACAGCCAACCACCCGGGGTCCCCTTCATCTGATGCGCCTCCTGGACGGGCGCCCGCGCTCGACGGAACCAGCTCCCGGAAAGAGAGCGCGCGGGCTGCTGCTACGTACGGTTGTTGGGGTCGCTGGTGTGCTGGTTGAGCGGGATGATCTCCATGCGCTGCTGGCCGTACAGGTAATAGTCCAGCTCCTCCGCGCTGCAGCGGAAGCGAGGGGCACCCCGGCCGTCCCCGCCACTGCCTC
Organism: Tragelaphus eurycerus; assembly: GCA_935064755.1. Taxonomy (NCBI): domain Eukaryota; kingdom Metazoa; phylum Chordata; class Mammalia; order Artiodactyla; family Bovidae; genus Tragelaphus; species Tragelaphus eurycerus. Next base: position 1,500,696 of record CAKXYN010000080.1, read on the forward strand.
CGCACTTGGAGGGCCCCGGGCCCGAGGTGGCGCCGAGGCACAGGTCCTTGGGGGGCAGAGGCTCCGCGGCGACGGTGGCCAGAGGCGCGAACACCGGCAGCTGCGCCACCGGCAGGGCCGAGAGACCGGCCAGCGCGGCGGCGGCGGCAGCGGCGGCAGCAGCAGCGCAGGAGGAGGCAGAGGAGGCCGAGGTGGAGGAGGAAGCCGGAGTGGACGAGGCGGAGGAGAGCGAGGCCGGCCGCGGCCGCAGGCTGTCTGGCTGGGGCTCAGCGCGCTCCGGTGGTGGCGGCGGCTGGAGAGGCTGTGGTGCGCCCAGGGGACCCGCGGCACCGCCGCCCTTGAGCGGGCCTCCGCCCCCGTGCGGGAAGAGTTGCTGCCAGTGTTGCAGATAAGCTGGGTCCACTTTGAGGAAGGCCGAGCCGCCGGGGTCTCCGGGCTTCAGCATGTCCAACGATTCAAGCTGGGGACAGAGGGCAAAGAGATGGGTGCGCGTGAGCCGGACTCAGGGCCTGGTGCGAGAGGGGCGGGGAGGACCGCAGCCAAGACCCTGGAGCGAAGAGTTTGAATCCTTGGCTCCGCCGGCGGCAGCCGGGTTTGGTGGCTCCCTCTTCCCAACTCGGTTGGGGCGCAAAGTTTACTCTGAAGCCGCGGCGTCGTGCGGGGGTAGCTGTGTGCACCCTGCCTTGCCTCCCGGCCCGAGGCGCCCAGCGCCCACCCTGCGCAGTCGAAGCCCGGCGAGAGGGCGCTTCCCCGCGGAACTCCGCGGCAGGACTCAGCCCCCGCCCTCTGCCGGCGCTCGAAGACGACCCGAGCCCGAGCCGGAGTGGCGCAGCGCCTGAGCCGCGCTGGCCTCCGGCGCCAGGAGGCGGGACAGTCTCGCCCCCCACCGACCCCCGCCCCCAGCGCGGGACCTCCAAACTCCTATTTCCGCGGCCCAAGACCCTCAGCCCTAGACGAGCCACGCTTACCGGGAAACTCGGAGCTGCCTGGCGGGTTTGTGCGTGCGTGCGTGTGTCTGTCTTGGCGAGCGTGCAGGAGAGTGTGCGCCCCCCGGTACGCTACATGCCCCTGTGCAGCGCAGGAGCAGAGCACTAGAGATCCGGCTCCCCGGGACCCTCCCGGGCCACAAGCCAGGGATGTGGTGGAGGCCTGCAGAAGGCGTGAGAGCAGTTACTCCGAGCGCGGGAGTGTGGGACGGTCCAAGGCGCCGGACCGAGCAGCGGCGGCGGGCTCTTGGCCGCTGCCGCGTCCCGGCTCCTCCGCTCCACGCTCTGGCAGCCTCCCGGCTGGACACGTGGGTTTTACGACAGCACAAAATACAAGTGTGTGTGCATGTGTGTGTGAGAGAGAGAAAGAGAGAGAGGAGAGATGGGGGTGGGGGGAGGCGGGAGGCAGGCCAGAAGAACCAAGGGGAGGGGAGAGGGAAGAAGGAAGTTCTAATTCGAGTGTATCCACACACAGCTCTTGCGCCTCTCTCGCACAAATACCCCCTCTGCCCTCCCACCCCCCGCTTTTTTTTTTTTTTTGGCGTGACGTCTCCGGTTCGCCTGTTGTCTCTTTCTGCCCATGATATATCTTTTCTAGGTGCCGGCTCACTGCCCTGGTCCTGGAAGCAGTGGAAACGCGGAAACCGGAACGCATCTCGGCACTCGCTCGGGTGTCGGCATCCGGGCGAGCGCGCGCGGCCGAGCGACTGGGACCAAGTCCCGGCAGTGGGTTTGCGCTTTTGCCGGGCTCAGTTTTTCTCAGGAGTACTGCTGGGTGCCAGAGTCGACTAGCCCGCCACGCAATCTCTAACATAAATCTTGGTGGAGGTGGGAGTGAAGGGGGAGTCCGGGGTGGGGTGAGTTGCAAGCTGGAATGAAATTCAGTCGGCAATCGAGAAGGCTGTCTTTGAGAGGTGGAAGGCGTGAGACCGAGAGTGTCTCTAAAGGGCCCCGGTCCTGGCGGGACTCAGGCCTGGCCGCGGGGCTGAAAGGAGGCTGCAGTGGAGTCTCACAGCGCCCAGCCCTCAGCCCACCCGCTCTCGAGTGCTCTTCCTGGGAGGCTGGCTCCTTCTCCCTTTTGGCATGGAAGGCAAATATCCCGAGCTACGTCTGGTGGTACAAGTGCTCCGGACACAGGCGAGGCTTATTTGCCTTTAGCTGCCTGGGGCTGCCCCGGAGGGGTCCCTCGCCCCCCAAAACCTGGTGTTCGAGGTGCGGGGTGGGAGCGCAACCCCACCCCCATCTTACCTCCTCCCCGCGCTTCGGACCGTGGCAGCCCTTCCAGGCACGGTTTCACATCCAAGGATTAGACACCCGCCACCCCCAGCTCTATAAGGCATTCACAGAAGTCAGGTAGGCACAGGGCACCGGACCGGCTCGGGCGCTTTCCCATCACCGAAGTTCTGTCCATACCTCACAGAGAAGAAATAACATTCATCTCCCCCACCCCGCAAAAACAAACCAATTTATTTAGCACCTGCCACTCTGAACAATTAATAGCCATTCTTTCCTGATTTCCGCTTGTTTCTTTTTTGTCTTCCCACCACTCATTTCTTCTGAGCCTGGGAAACGCGCTGTTTAGACTTTGTCCGGTCTCACGCAGGATGCCTCGGTGCTGGTTGGTACGGAGTTGGACCGAAAATATTTTAACTGGCGTCGCCGTGACAAGGTCATCAGTCATCCCTGAATAGATTGATAGTACCCAAGTTTAAGGCAAACACCGCTAGGGAAAACCCACGGTGCTGTGGACCCCCGAGGCGAGTCACGCAGTCTCCACCGACTTTGAACGACTCCATCGGGAGGAGAAGGGGAAGGGCCAGGCCCCTTTAATTCATCTGCCCGCGGACTGCCGAAGAGCAGCCTCCGTTGGGCCACGGGAGAAGAGTCATACTGTCTTTCTTCTTTTCCTCTGTTCTCTGGAACAAAGACAGCACCGAGGCTCCGCGCCCGGACACTGCAGCAGCGGTCCTGCCGCCTCCTTGTTTCTGAGCAAATCCGCTACTTAACAAGTGCTCTGTCCCCAGAACTAGCCGTCCCGAAGAGCTCCTCCTAAAACTGCCCTCCAAACACACTTCAAAATCTCAGGACTTGGGAACTGGCAACTACTCCCAAGGCCTCTTGCCGCTCACACTCTGGGAAGCCCGAGAGTTCCCTTCCTAATAAGACTAGCTGACCGTCTGTGAGAGCTTTCGACAGGCCAGGCGCAGGAAGAAGCTTCAAGTCCTGCCCTGCAACCACGCGGAGAAAGCCTTATCATTCACCCCATATTACAGATGGGGACACTGAGGCTTAGTAAGGTAGATTGCCTGAGGTCACATTAATGAGTGATGGAGGCAGATTCAAACCCGGGTCAGTGAGACACAAAGTGCATCTTCCTGACCACACTAGTCCGGAAGGACTGACGCCAGATGTGTACTGGGGCACCTTGAGGGGAGATTTGGCTCCTCTTGCTGCCCGGGGGTGGGGGGCACGGGGAGAAGTAGAAAGTAGCCGAGCCCATTTCTCCTTCTTTGCTCCCCCGCGGTATTCCTGACCTGCCAGATTTGAGTACCACCCTCCACCCACAGCGGCCCCAGCGTGCTCGGGTCTTGAGACAACCGGACCCAGGGCCCAAAGGTCTTAGGGAACCAAGGGTTAGCTAAAGGAGTGGGTTAACGTTAAAGGGGACGCTCAGAAGGCCGAAGTCCAAGAGCGCACGAAAAGCTCTCGAGGGAAGGGTCGCAGGGATCCAAGCCTCCCCAGCAGGCCCGTGAGCCGGGGCGGGGCCCTAGCTCCCACCAAGATCTGTGCGACGTCGGCTGGGGTTTAGCTGGGGCAGAGGGTCAGCGCAGTCCCACCCCGGGGCGCACCGTCGCTGCCTATTCGCTGCTACCCGGGGACAGCAGGCTCTCCGGGCCGTTTTCCGCGGCTTCTTTGTCTCAGACCACCCTGTCATGTATCGGAAGTTTTAAAAAAGTGAGCCCACCGGCCTGCACCCCCTCAAATCCGCGCCCCTGGTCTTCATTATTTAGAAGACCAATGAAACAAATCACTTCGATCACTTAGGAAGCGATCAAACCTTTATAAAAATCCATCGCTCCCAAATCGATGGGTGAATATTTGCTGGGAATTTGTTCCAGAGGAATAAATAAGGAGCGTGAGTGTATTAAATGCAAACGGGGGACACGGTGGTGTTTTTCTTCATTGATTAATGACCTCTAAAATAAAACAAGTGGGAAGAGGAGCCAGGATCGATAAATTAACTACCCAAATTCATCATTTTCTTGAGCATTTTTTTCCCCCAGAAAATTATCCTTAGGAAGCCATTGGACCCTTAAGCTTGGAGGGGGAACTGGTGGGTGGGGATGGGGACAGAGCAGAGAGGGAGAGGCAAGAAGGGGCAGAAAAGCAAAAAGAGAATTTTTTCCGGGGACTCCCTATCTGATTTCGTTTGACATACAGTTTTAAAGTTTGCCTTGTATATAAAATTTTTTTTTTCCTGATGGAGGAGGGGAACAAATGGTCGGTTGCCTTTGACAGGACTCCAATAAAGAATTCAGCAGCTCTCCTCTCTGCCCTCCATGCTCCCTCTTCCAGGTTTAAGGTCATGGGTGACTGAGTTAATAATTCATTAATACAGACATTTATTCAGAAGGGTTCTCTGAGATCCACTCTCCTGGCCTCCTCCCAGAGATTTATTTTCCTGGGAAATGGATGGGGGTAGGAGGGACTGCAGGTGAAAAAAAGAGGAGGAGAAAAAGGAAAAAGGAGGCTGGACCCAGGAAGGATCTTTGTATTTTTAGCCAGATTAGTGGACAGATGCCTCTACCCTGCTGTTAAACACCTGGCTGAAAACGTGGCATCCAAACTGCACCGGGACTCTTGCCTCTAGCAGTGCTTTTCTCTACTTTTACATCTGTTCATTCACATTCATTCTGAAAACGCCATCCCTCCATTCTTTAGGAAGGGGAGAGCCACCTAACTGAGGACTTGGGAGTGCAGGCAAAAGAGGGGAACCTCTGAAAGAAGACTACCCACCTCCCACCCCCAACCCCCCACCCCTATGACATTCCCAAAGAGGAGCTTTGCAACTTGCCCAGACCTGGGATCCCAAGGAGGCTCCCCACTCCTAAGGGAACAAGCAGCTTCTGGTGGGGATTCTATCTCCTCAGAAAGGGGCTGTGGGGGCCTTAAAGTAAGAACCCAAAAAGTCTAGATCCCCATGAAGATGACATTGTAGGGGGTAGAGATGGAATACATAATAAACAAGTAGTTGTTAGATGGGAAGAAGTGTTATGGAGAGCAGGACAGAAAGGATGAGAGGCAAGATGAGAGCAGTAGATGGAGAGTGTCACTATTTTAAATCTAGTGGTCAGAGAAGGCTTCTCTTATAGATGAAATTTGGGTGGAGAGTTAAACAAGAGGATGCCAGTTTTGTGCCTGGAGTGGGGACATTCCCTGCTCTAACCTGTGGCTCAGTGGTGAACACTGTGAAAAGGGCTTCCCCAAAGAGCGCCCAAGATACTGGAGAAGGCTCCTGCCTCATCAACCTCTGGCTACACTTGGTCCCCCTTGCTCCTACCTCTTCCCACCTGGTTCCCACAAGATGCTATGAGCTACTCAGTATCCTTTCAAATACATCCGTTCACTATTAACATCAGCTGAATTCACCTTCACTGCTGGTGACTTAAACGTTACACCTATTCCAAACTGCCCTGAGGCAGTTTCTTCCATGGTCAAACAAAAGGATGGCACTAATGTAGCTGTCTACTCTAAGCTCTTTCACAAGCAACTCTCCAATTCTGCCCTCCCTCTCCACTACCCATTTGCTACCCCCACTCCCTGGATGCATGTGGGGTGAAGAATGTATTTGAGAAACTCACACTGTTTACTTGAATCACTGCCCTCTTCCAATTGATCCCTTTGCACCTTCACTTGTTTGTCCTTACTCAATTTTAGAAAACAGTGCCAGCTACCTTCAGAAAGCAGAAGTGTGAGGAGGAAGATACAAGAGAAGACGCGTTAGAGCTTAGCCCGGACAAGTCAGCTCTTCCTACAAAGCCACATGAATGGCTCTGTTTTTCTGAGGCCTTGGCCGTTTTGTACACGTCATCTCCTCAGCTTTCCTCCTGTCGCAACCATCCTGGGAAGGCATGCTCCTCACTTGGCCAGGTCGAAGATGGCCTTTGGGGCTGAGGCACGGAGCTCAGTCTATCTTTCAACCACTCTCCCGTCCTCCGTCCTCTGCCAAGATCACAGACAACACCTGTTCACTTCACTTGAACGCAGCCCAACCCTCCAGCTCCCCTCATCCTGGTCACCCGACAGCTGTCACTCAAACAATGCTTGTCAGCCACCCCAGACCTGATTTGGATTTGACCTACTGACCTCAAGGTGGAAGGCTCGACAGGCCATTACAAATCCCCAGGGGCCGGTTCATTCTCCCAGGAAAGCCTCTAAATATATCCTTTCCCTTTGCAGGAAAATCAGCTATTATTTGCAAAGGCCTCATGCAGTTTAAAACACAGTTTAGTCCCATAAAGATTTAATGAATACCCAATGTGTGAAAAACAGCTGCTCTTTTTTAAAAAATAATTCTTGGTAAGTAAAGGAAAAGAGTAAGAATTAGACAAGGGGAACTGGCCCTTCAGAAACTCCTATTTTCCCTTCATTATCTCCTTTGCAGCCACTTGTCCCCTCATACTATATTCTTCCATTTTTCAAAGAATCTCTAAGAAGAGACAAGCCCAATGGAAGTTACCTACTTACAAAGTAACAGCTAAAAATAATATCTAATGAGCACCTACTGTGTGCAAGCAACTATTGGTAGGGATGTTTAGGACAATCTCCTACGAAACTCTTCCAGCAAATGCTACCTGGTTCTAGTACAATCTTCCTTTGGTGACCAGTTTGTCACCTCAGTTGAAGCCTGCAGGCTTTAAATTATAATCAGGATGAGGCAAGCATATTGCCGTGCATCTGTTTGAAATTAGGAACATATGCTATGGTTGATTCACATTCTGAGGGTTGGTGGGTCCTAGTGCGTGGTGAATTCCCTGAGTGCTCAACAACAGTCTCTAGGAGCCAGGATGGCCTACAGGTAGCCTCAGAAGTGAAGGGGCCCTGAGGCCTTCCGCCCTACCAGCCAGCCTGAGGAAACAGGACCCATAGTCCCACAGAGGCTCTTATGAATGCCTATGGGAACCCTGGAAGCTTGTCTGCTCCCTCAGCCTACCCTCTCCTGTCTGGACTAGTGCCCACCCTTGCCCTCCTCTGAGTTAGTGGGTCAGATGATGACACGAAGGCTTATTATTATTGTATGATTTTTGGTGAGTTTCTGTTCACTGTGTAAGAGCCTCTCAGTTAAAATAATAACAACAACAACCTATTCTCAGCTTCCTTTTTGGAACCAGAAAACTTCTCTTTAAAATAAAGACACTATGGACGTTGCTGTGTGTGCATGTGTGCTAAGTCACTTCAGTTGCGTCTGACTTTTTGTGACCCCATGGACTGTATAGCCCACCAGGCTCCTCTGTCCAGGGCAAGAATATTGGAGGGGGTTGCTCTGCCCTCCTCCAGGGGATCTTCCCAACCCAGAGATCGAACCCACATCTCTTGCATTGCAGGAAGATTCTTTACCAGCGAAGCCTGGAAGTTGCTGTGGGGAAAACCAAAAGAGTGAAAATTGCAGTGCCAGTGTCTTTAAGAATCTTATACTGGGGAAATCTTTCAAGAACTCAGCTTTCCCTCTCTAGTTCCTAGGACCTGGAACCAGTGTGTGGCATAACAGATCAGAAGAGGAAGCCACCACTTTAGGTGAGGAGAAGATAAAGCAGAGTTTCACAACTGAGATGAGCCATCAATTTTTTCCCCTGCATTCAGGCAGGGAAAGAGGAATTGAGGAAAGGGATCCTAGATCGGGGAGCTGCCTGAGCAAATGAACTGTCTGTACAAATAAACTGGGAGGCCTAGTGACTTTTTTTCTCCATTCATGACAATAACGATTGTCTGGCTGACTGCTTCCTCTCCAAGGGCCAGAACACCATCTCCTTGGGGGCCCTGCAGTCATATTCTATAGAGTCAGAAAGATGTTTTTATGAGAGCATCCTGACCCAATATACTCAAGTTCAAGTCTGAAATCAACTCACAATTAAGATAATTGAAAACCAGTTGAAGGTTCCAAGATGAAGCCATCAGCACAGAAGACACTGCACCGGACAAACATGTGGCAAGTTCAACAACGCCATTTTCTGGATGGTGTAAGCTACGATGTTCTGAACTACTCTTTTTATTTGTTAGTTAATTAATTTAATTGGAGGATAATTACAATATTGCGATTTTTTTGCCATATATCAACATGAATCAGTCACAGGTATACATGTGTCCCCCCACATCCTGAACCCCCTTCCACCTCCCTCCCACCCTATCCCTCTGGGTTGTCCCAGAGCACTGGCTTTGGGTGCCTTGCGGCATGCATCCATCATCCTTACAATGATCATCTGTTTTACATATGGTAATGTTTCAAAGCTATTCTCTCAAATCATCTCACCCTCACTTTCTCCACTGAGTCCAAAAGTTTTGAACTGCTCTTTTAAAACACTAAAGAACTATGCAAAAAAAAAAAAAAAGTATAATATGCATTTAACACATATATTAACATATATATATATATAAATATATATGATGCTAAGTCGCTTCAGTCGTGTCCGACTCTGTGTGACCCCAGAGACGGCAGCCCACCAGGCTCCCCCGTCCCTGGGATTCTCCAGGCAAGAACACTGGAGTGGGTTGCCATTGCCTTCTCCAATGCATGAAAGTGAAAAGTGAAAGTGAAGTCGCTCAGTCGTGTCCCACTCTTAGCGACTCCATGGACTGCAGCCCACCAGGCCCCTCTGTCCATGGGATTTTCCAGGCAAGAGTACTGGAGTGGGGTGCCATTGCCTTCTCCGAGATATAGATATAGATATATAAGAGAGTGATCTAGATCCCACCAAAGTAAAAATCACACAGGAAAATATTTTAGAACAAGCAGATATGCTTTCTGAGGATTCTGACAGACTATGTTTAATTCCTCTTTTAAAGAAAAAAAAAAAGGAATTATGGAAAAATAACAAGACTCTTGACCCTCAAAGGAAAAAAAATCATTTTTTTCATTGACAAGACTGCTGGGTTCTTAAATAGAACTTTTTAAAAGGCTACGCATTCTTAGTTCATTTTTATAACACAGTAATTGACAAGTGGCACTGAAACATTGCTTGGAAAATTAATATTCTAAAAATTCAGTGCTTAACAATTTGGCTTTTTAAAATATTGCTAAGTTTGACCATGTTCTGGGCATTTCCTTCTTGTCTGTCTACACTGACAAGCATTTTCAACTGAACCATATGTTTAGGTAGACAAGTATTTTATTTGGCAGCAACCTAATAGTTTAAGTATAGATTTCAAAGTTAAATGTGTGCTCCATAAGCTAAAGTCTTCAAACAGCAGCATTTCTCACAATTTGTTTCCTCAAAATAAATGTTTGTCTTGGAGCCAGCAGAGGCGGCCAAGCATTCCAGAAAACTTCTTCCATACATCCATCACTACTATTCTGTCACCTTCAAGATTCTCTGCTGGTCACATGCCTTACAGATTTCCATGGGTTGCTTTACAAGGCTAACCCCTAAAATGCTTTGTAAGACAAGGGCAAGCATTTTCAAAATGATTTTTTTTTTTCTTGGTAAAAATGGCTCAGATAACACATGCACATTTAGCAATGTTTCATTTCATTTTCATGGATGCTATTTTATTTGTGATCTGATTGTTGGTTCCATCTATCTTCTCATTTCTGGATACATATTTGTGAAAGTGGGTAGCACAGGCCCCTCTACTCCCTGCTTCCCATAGACCTCATCTGTAAATCCCTGGTGTTGTTATGAGCATTCAATGTGTTAGCCCTGGAAAAAAAATATATTTAGAGCATAGAAATCACTGTCTCGGAGAAGGCAATGTCACCCTACTCCAGTACTTTTGCCTAGAAAATCCCGTGGACGGAGGACCCTGGTGGGCTGCAGTCCATGGGGTCACAAAGAGCCGGACACGACTGAGCAACTTCACTTTCACTTTTCACTTTCATGCATTGGAGAAGGAAATGGCAACCCACTCCAGTGTTCTTGCCTGGAGAATCCCAAGGACAGGGGAGCCTGGTGGGCTGCCGTCTATGGGGTCGCACAGAGTCAGACACAACTGAAGCGACTTAGCAGCAGCAGCAAGCACTCTCTATATGTTTTATCTTATTATGTACAATGCCTTTTGAAAATTGTTTAAGATTTATTTCCACTACATTTTGGTTTCATGGAGGTAACTCCAGTTAATATGTATGGCTCAGCAATTGACACACAGTGTGCAGACAGAAATGGTTAATTGTTCAGTTGCTTGTCTTGTTTGCCTTCCCACTTCCATAGTGTTGAGACAGTTGGCTCTAAGGACAGTTGGCAGTTCCAAAATTATGCTGCTAGTTTCTTATTCAACCCCTGCTAAAAATCAAGGTCGATTATATTTTTATCTCTAAATGTTTATGAATCACAACTCTGTCCATGTAGAGACTGTGTTGTCAGAAGAGTTAGTGTGCCATCTTTACCACAGACCTCATGCTTTCTCTTACAACTCGAATTCCAGTCACTTTCAAGATAATTATGCTGATGTTTGGGCTGAGCTCTTAAATGCACATTTACTTGCTTTGGCTGAGAATATTCTCTTATATCCTCTCTCTATGACTGTAAGAAAAAGCTAGATATGAAGTCAATAACTGTGATTGAGAATATATATATTTCACACAAAAAGAAATGCCTCAGGAGAAAAATATGCCATTTAAAGTCGGTAAGAAGTAGGCTAAGTAGCTGGTCACTTTCTTGATAATTAGGACACTCAGAATTAACTGGATAACTTAACACACTCAGATTCACAACCTAAGTACATGCTGTTGCCAGAAAAAGGATGAGGTTTCAAGATAAAGATAAAGATAAACTTTCAACTAAAGTTTAGCATTGAGCATAGGCTAGGCTAGGCTAGGCTAAGTCACTTCAGTCGTGTCCGACTCTGTGTGACCCCATAGACGGCAGCCTACCAGGCTCCCCCGTCCCTGGGATTCTCCAGGCAAGAACACTGGAGTGGGTTGCCATTTCCTTCTCCAATGCATGAAAGTGAAAAGTGAAAGTGAAGTCGCTCAGTCGTGTCCGACCCTCAGCGACCCCATGGACTGCAGCCTTCCAGGCTCCTCCATCCATGGGATTTTCCAGGCAAGAGTACTGGAGTGGGGCGCCATTGACTGTGTGAAAAATCGTGGATTGTTTTTCATGTATTATTTCATGTAATATTCACTTTGATATGAGTTACTTTTTATTTTTTTAATTTATTTTAATTGGAGAATATGAGTTACTTTTAAAGGGAAACATTTAGCTTTATAGTTTTACTACCTAAGGGTGTATATCTAAATAATATACTTCATTTCACATGTTTTTTAACTTGATGAATAGAATCATACTGTTCCTTTCTTAGAATCTTGCTCTTTTTGCTAAAAATTATATTTGTAAAGTTTATCCACATTGTTGTGTGACACAGCTCATTCATTTTTAATGCTGCATATTATAAGAATATATAATATATATATATTCATTATTTGGTTATTATGAAAAATGCCCCTATGAACATTCTTGGACCTGTATGCTGTTACATGTATGTGTGAGGTTCTGTATGGTGTAGACCCATTGGTGAATTTGGTGGATCATAGGGTTTATGTATTTTAAACTTTACTAGAAAGTACCAAACTGTTTTCCAAAATAGTTACATTAATTTGTATTCCCACAAAAAATGGAAAGGGGTTCTTTGTATACCACGTCTTGTTAACACTTGTTTGTAACAAGATTGTTAGATTTTAAAATGTTTGTCTACCTGGTGGCAGTTTGGGGGGCTTCCCAGGTGGCACTAGTGGTAAAGAACCCGTCTGCCAATGTAGAAGACATAAGAGACACTGGTTTGATCCCTGGGTCAGGAAGATCCCCTGGAGGAGGACGCAGCAATCCATTCCAGTATTCTTGCCTGGAGAATCCCATGACATTTTGATATTAATTTGCATTTCCCAGATTTCTAATGAGTTAACATCACTGTATTAACAGCCACTGTGGTCATTGGCTATTTCTCTTTTGTGTGGTGCCTACCGATGGCTTTTGCATGTCTTTATCTTGAGTGATATTTTTTAGATCTTAATCATTAGGGGATTTTTTTTCTTCTCATATAGTCTATTTATGAGTTGTCAATTATATACACTACAGATATCATCCTCCCTTCTGTGACTTACATATTCATTCTCTTTATGGGGTCTTAATATTAAATATAAAAGGTTAATTTTGTGTGAGCCATGTTTAATGCTTAAGAATCTTTCCCTATCCTGAGATCATGAATATATTCTATTTTTTTCCCTAAAAATTATATTGAACTTCAATTTCCAGCCAAGATGGGAAAACAGGGACTGCATTAATCCTCCTGTCCAAAAGAACTGAGAAACTGAACAAAATATATGACAATCATTGCCAAAACAGTAACATCAGGCCATGAAGGACAGTGATCCTGAGAGGTCAAACACAAATGAGACAAGGTCTTTAACTCTCCCAGCCTACTGCCTTGAGATAGCTTCCAGGACACAGCACATGGAGGAAGAAACCAGGGGAGACCAGCAGACCCTCTGAGCAGAGGAGACAGAGTCAAGACTCCGGGAGTCCAAAGTGGCTAGAGTTTGCAGAGTGGGGGACTCAAGAGAGAGCTACTGCTGATCGGCGTGAAGCACAAAAGTTTTTAACTTTGACCAATTTATCAATTGTCTCTTTTGTCATTGGGCTTTTAGTGTCATTTTGTGATCAAAGTCATAAAGATTTACTCATTTTTTTTTTCTTCTAAGTTATCTAGTTAACTCCTACGTTTAAGTCTCTGATCTACCTTGAGTTATCTTGTGTTTGATGTGAGATAGAGGTCCAACTTCTTTCTTTTGCATGTAGAAATCCAATTTCTGAGCACCATATGTCCAAGATTATTCTTTCACTATTGAACAGTCTTGGCATCCTTGTGGACAATCAGCTGACCATAAATGTTTACTTCTGAACTCCCAATTTTATTCCACAGATTTGTATATCTATCCTTATGCTAGTATTAGTAAAGTGAATGAAGTCACTCAGTCGTGTCCAGCTCTTTGTGACCCCATGGACTATAGCCCACCAGGCTCCTCGGTCCATGGGACTTTCCAGGCATGAATACTGGAATAGGTTGCCATTTCCTTCTCCAGGGGATCTTCCCAACCCAGGGATCGAACCCGGGTCTCCTGCACTGTAGACAGATGCTTTACCATCTGAGCTACCATCTTAACTATTGCAGCTATGTTTTAAGTTTTGCAGTAATTAAGTATGAATCTTCAAACTTCACTATTCTTTTTTGAGATTTTTTTTTCTTTGCTATTCTGGGCCTCTTGAATTTCCATATGAGTTTGAAGATCAGCCTGTCAAATCCTGCAAAAAAGCCACCTGAAGTTTTGGTGTGTGTGTGCTTAGTCACTCAGTCATGTCTGACTCTTTGCAACCCCATGGACTGTAACCCACCAGGCTCCTCTGTCCATGGGGAATCTCCAGGCAAGAACATTGGAATGGGTTTCCATGCCCTCCTTCAGAGGATCTTCCCAACCCAAGGATCAAACCCAGGTCTCCCACATTGCAGGTGAATTCTTAACTGTCTGAGCCACCAAGGAGTGCCAAGAATACTGGAGTGGGGAGCCTATCCCTTCTCCAGGGGAACTTCCTGACCCAAGAATTGAGCTAGGGTCTCCTGCATTGCAGGCAGATTCTTTACCATCTGAACTACCTGGGAAGTTTTGGTAGGGATTGTTGAATCTGTAGATCAGTTTAGGGAGTACTGTAATTTAGTAATATTAGGTCATCCAATATAGAAACATGAGATCTTTTTTCCATTTATTTGTCTTTAATTTCATTCAACAGTTTCTTATAGTTTACAGTTATAAGTCTTACACTTCTTCTGTTAAATTTATTTCTAAGTATTTTATTCTTTTTAATGCATTTACAAGTGGAATTGTTTTCTTAATTACACTTTTGCATTATTCATTGCTATGTATAGAAATACAATTGACTTTTTATGTTGATCTGGTATCTTGCTACCTTGCTGCTGAACTTAGTTAATTCTAATAGCTTTAAAAAAATTTATTAGTTCTAACAGTTTATTCTGATTCCTTAGGATTTTCTATACAAGATCATGTCATTTGCTAATAGAGACAGTTTTACTTTTGACTTTTCTATCTGAATGCCTTTTCTTTCTTTCTCTTGCCTGGTTGCCTTGGCTAGAACCTCCAGGACAATATTGAATAGGAGTGAGAATGACCATCCTTGTCTTTTTTTCTGATCATGGGGGGAAAGCAATCAGTCTTTCACTAGGTTAGCTGGAATTTTTCATAGATGGCCTTTAACAGTTTGATCAACTTCCTTCCCTTTCCAAGTTTTTCAGGGCTTTTTAAAAAAATCTTTTAAAGATAAATAATTTTATTTATTTAACTTTTTATGGCTGCCGCTGGGTCTTTGCTGCTACGTGTGGGCTTTTCTCTAGTTACAGCGAGCAGCGGCTACTCTTTGTTGTGGTGTGTGAGCTTCTCACTGCAGTGCTTCTCTTATTATGGAGCAGGCTCTAGGTGCACGGGCTTCAGTGGTCGTGGCACACGGGCTCAGTCGTGGCAGTGCACGGGCTTAGCTGCTCTGTGGCATGTGGGATTTTCCCAGACCAAGGATCAAACAAGTGTGCCCTGCATTGCCAGGTGGACTCTTAACCACTGATCACCAGAGAAGCCCCTGTCAGAGGTTTTTGTTTGTTTGTTTACCATGAATGATTTTTTTCTGACCCACTGAGATGATCGTGTGATTTTGACCTTTTTTCTATTGATACAGTTTGTTACCTTGGTTTTTTGGATGTTAAGCCAATCTTGTATTTGCTTTTATATGTTTTCTATATGGACTATAAAATTAGCTTTTGGAATTTTACTAAGTTCAAGTTAATCTTTAAGATACCTGAATAAACACCTTTATGGTATTTAGACAACCTACCCAAGAATATAGCATGCCTTTCTATTTCCTCATGTCTTTTCCTGTGTCTTTGTGTTTTAAAGTTTTCTTTATGTGCATCTTACATAAAGTTTGTTTGATTTATCTTAGAGTTTTAGCTTTCTTACTATTGCAAATGGGGCTTTTCTTCAATTATATCTTCCATCTATGTAGTTTTTACATATGACAGTGACTAAATATCTAATTTCATTTTATAACAAGTTGATGGTATGAATTCCCTTATTATTTGCAGCAGTTTTTCTGCTGATTTTCTTATTGTTTTCCAGGCGTAGAATCATAGTATCTACAAATAACTACTTTATCTCCTGTTTGGCAACATTTCATATTTATGATTTCTTTCTCATATGTAGTTGCATGATTTAGTGTCACCAAAATGTTATTAAATAATGATAGTAACAGTGATTCCCTCTTAAGCATGATGCTACTTTTAAAATATACCTTTCTAATAGTTTTTATATTAAGAGGTAGTAGAAGTATAATGGTTAAGAGCATGAACTCTGGAGTCTGGATGACTAGATTCAAATCTAATCTATACAACTTATTAAATGCATAAATCCAAAGGGCTCAATTTTTCATTTCAAAACTTGGGTTGATAAAAATTTATCTGATAAAGTTGTTTTGAGGAGTATATGAATTATATGTATATAAAATATGTGTGCTCAGTCTTGTCTGACTCTTTGTGATCCCATGGACTGTAGCCTGCCTCTGTCCTTGGGATTCTCCAGGCAAAAATACTAGAGCACGTTGCCATTTCCTACTCCAGGGTATCTTCCCAACCCAGGGATTGAACTCACATTTCCTATGTCCCCTGTATTGGCAGGTGAATATTTTACCACTGTGCCACCTGGGAAACCAACTGTAAGTATGGTACTGTGCTTACAATAGTGCCTGGCACATAGTAAGTGCTGTATGAGTGTTCATTATGGCATCATTATATCTTTATATAGTAGGTTTGTTCTTCTCATTTAAAATTGTTTGTGGGAACAATAACTGCCAGAGAGGGTGTGGAGAGAAGAGAACCCTCCTACACTGTAGGTGGGAATGTAAATTGGTATAAGCACTATGGAGAACAGTATGGAGGTTCCTTAAAAAACTAAAAATAGAGCTACCAAATGGGGTAGAGCTATCATATGACCTTGCATTCTCACTCCTGGGCATATATCCAGAGAAAAACATGATCCAAAAGGATACATTCACCTGTGTTCATTGCAGCACTATTTACAATAGCCAAGAAATGCAAGCAATCTAAATGTCTATCAACAAAGGAATGGATAAAGAAAATGTAGTGTATGTGTGTATATATATATATATATACATATATATACACACACAATGGAATATTACTCAGCAATTAAAAGAATGAAATAATGTTATTTGTGGCAACAAGGATGGACCTAGAGAGTGTCATACTGAGTGAAGGAAGTTAGAGAAGGAAAAAATATTGTATGATATCCTTTATATGTGGAATCTAAAAAGAAATGATACAAATGAACTTACTTACAAAAGAGAAAGACTCACAGACTTAGAAAACAAACTTGTGGGTGCTGGGGAGAAGGGATAGTTAGGGAGTTTGGGATGGTTGTGTACACAGTGCTATATTTAAAATGGATAACCAACAAGCACTTACTGTAGAGCGTATGGAACTCTGTGCAATGGTATGTGCCAGCCTGGAAGGGAGGGGTGTTTGGGGGAGAATGGATGCATGTATATGCATGGCTGAGTTTCTTTGCTATTCACCTGAAACTATCACAACACCGTTAATTGGCTAAACCCCAATACAAAACAAGAAGTTCAAAGTGTGGGGAAAAATTGTCTGGGAATTTGCATATGTAACAGGTACAAAGTGTTTAAGAGAAATATACTTGGTTAAGTATGTGAATTATTTGGATGTTAATCAAAAAATAAATAAAAATAACTGTCTTCAACTTTATGTAAAATGGCTAGAGTTATAAATGAAGTCTGTCTGTGCCCTGAGCCGTATCCTTAGCCCTTCCTACAGTTTAGGCACCTGAGCCAGTACATGCTACTGCTGCTGCTAAGTCGCTTCAGTCGTGTCCGACTCTGTGCGACCCCATTAGACGGAAGCTCACTAGGCTCCCCCGTCCCTGGGATTCTCCAGGCAAGAACACTGGAGTGGGTTGCCATTTCCTTCTCCAATGCATGAAAGCGAAAAGTGAGAGTGAAGTCGCTCAGTCGTGTCCGACTCCCAGCAACCCCATGGACTGGAGCCCACCAGGATCCTCCGTCCATGGGATTTTCCAGGCAAAAGTACTGAGGTGGGGTGCCATTGCCTTCCCCGGAGCCAGTACATAGTTCTTTCTAAATGAACCGCCACGCACAAGGCTTTCTCTTACTGGCAAACCCTGTTTGATTCGTTTACCCATGTAATCGTATATCAGAAAATTCTTCAACGTTTCACATACGGTTAGGAAATTGGACATTGACCCCTTTGCTCATTCTCCTGTTCCCCTCCCATTGCCATCAAAGAGGTCATCTTATTCAGGGTTCATCTCCACCCTGCACTCCCAGACACACCAACTGACTATTGGGGAATGGTGAAATCCTGAGCTATCTTAAGTTTGCTGCAACAGTATCACATTTATATTCAAGAGTGCCAGTGGGTTCTCAAACCTGTACTGAATAAAGTCAAAAGGCGCTGTTTCTTTCAGATTCTTTCATCAGTCTGGTCCTGATCTAATTTGACTTTCACTTCCTACAACTCCACACATGGCCCTTTTCCTCTCGCCAGAATGGTCTCTCCACTCTCCCCTATAAACCATTATCATTTATGACCTTCTGCCTTAGCTCATCCTGTATTTTCTGCTTTGACTTTCCTTTTCTTTATTCCATACCTGCCAAAGGCCCCTATTTTAGGGTTCTGCTCATGTCCTGCTATATCCAGGTAGCCCCCACTGCTCACACTTACCTTCCCTGATCTCCTCTAGCTCCTCCTCTCTGGGTCATTTTTTTGGTGCTGAAATTCTGAGCTACAACATATTGCACTAAATTCAAAAATATGTGCTAGATTTCTCTCTCAAAGAAAGCAGTAAGTTTCTGGAGGACGAGGATTATGACTAACCTCTATCTGTATACAGTGCTTAGTACCTGCCATGCCACAAGGCACACAGAGGCTCTCATCAAATACTGCTGAATCACTGTCAAATGAGTGAATGCTTTAGTGAGTGAATGAATGAACAAGGGTGGACATAAATGCATGTACAAGTGAATGAATGAATTATCCCCAAGGTCCCACCACATGGAGGCATGTCAGAGACAAAACCTGAAGGGTCAAAGCCAGCAGGTGTTCAGAGACCGCGGCAGGGGCAGAAGATGAAGCTGGAAGACCAGGAGAGTTTGAGTCCACCTCGGCCCCCTGTATCAGGAGAGTTCTGTCTTTGCCCTCGGTACACAGAGTTCACTCTCTTTTATAATGCCGTGCACAAGTTAACTACAAACTGAATTATTTCCCCATCTATACCCGTTGATACTTCTATATCCTTCCTGAAGAAGAGGGTCTCTATCTGAGACCCCCATGTGGCCCTCACACAGCCCTCTGGACTCAATGAACTTTACCTTCATCAACAGTTCTTCCAATGGAGCAAGTAAAATTAAGGGATTCCTTCCTTCAAATAGAAAGATCGATAAAATGATCACATTACCATTATCTCTTACAAATCTTCCCTCTGGTCTAATAATTCCCATTAAGGCCTCATAAGCACAGCAAGAAATATGTGGTCCATTTTCTTTTAATAGGAAATGACAGCACACGTCTGTGGACTGGCAGAAGGCACTCATATCTCACAGCAGAGTGATGCCATGACATTCTAAATGAAGTCCATTGAGTGTAATAATGGTGCAGAGAAATCTTAGTATAAAACATGATGTGATCTAACCAACACGGAGGAAAGAAGCAGGAACTTGGCCAGTCTTAGCAAAACCCCGAATAATCTGAATGAGTAATCAAATGAATTTGGAACTCCATGGCTTTCATGAATTCCACATGAAAAATATACTTTGGAAATAATATAAGCTACATCAGATCCTGGAACAATGGGAGAGTTTCGTTTATTAAACACACCAAATTCGCAGATAGAATTCTGAGTCAAAGCTGAGCAAATATATACACTCAAGAGAGAGAGCCTGCACAGCTGGATGTTATGTACTGGGGTAGGCCAGGGTAGATGGAGGTCTAATGAGGAAAGAAGAGAGTGAGGACAAAGCACAGGGAATTCCTCTCACTTCTCTAAAGGAACAGAATGCCAGGCCTGGGGAAATTAGCTTAGGCTTAGCAATATAATATAATGTAAAATGGGTTGGAGAAGGAAATGGCAACCCACTCCAGTGTTCTTGCCTGGAGAATCCCAGGGACGGGGGGAGCCTGGTGGGCTGCCATCTATGGGGTCTCACAGAGTCGGACATGACTCACTTGACTTAGCAGCAGCAGCAAAATGTGGTGGAGTGGTAAATGGTAGCAATGACAGGAGACACCATCATTTGGTGTTTGAATCCTCATGAAGTTGCAGGATCAAGGAGAGATGAGACATGAAAGACCAAAAGTGATTCCCACCCCCTCAATGTTGCCATTTGTTATCATGAGGAAAATGAAAGGAAGTTAGATAACTCATTTGATTTTCTCTGGGCTGAAATACATTGTTTTTACCTCTTTGTCTGGACTGAAATGCAATACGTGTTATATTGGGCTGACTAAAAAGTTCACTTAGGTTTTTATGGAAAAACCTGAATGAACTTTGTGGCCAATCCAAAGTAATATTCAGGATATCCCTTTATCACCAAAATTAATGGTGGGCAAAAGGAGAGATGTAAGAAAGAGAAATAATTATTAGGGTCTCTCTAGATGACAAGGTAAGTTAGGAGAGAGTTTTCTAGGAATAATTCCCCCCAAAAGTAGAATTTGAAATGGTTGAAGTGTGCCTGGTTGGAAAGTTCAACACTCACTACTCTCAACTTGTGAGTCTTGAAAGCTTAGATTGAGGCAAGCTGGTTTTAATGATCCATAATTTGTCCTAGACTTGGTTCATAAATTATCCATACTTTCTTTTCATGGAGCACATCTGTACTCTTCACGGGGTGTGAACTTCATTAGACTATTTCCATTCTATAGAAACCAGGCCATTTTACAAGGCAGCAGGGCACCGTGCTGATCCTGCACAGAATCTGAGCAGTAACCTCACCTGGTGTGTGTCAAGGCAGCTTCTCTACCCATTCATGAGGTGCTGTACATCTGAATGTGTACCTGGGCTCTAGAAGATTCCAATTATGACTAATGAGCAGCTCACATGCTCTTTGTTATAGGATCCACAGAGCAGCAATAGCTACTAGGTGGAGGGATGAATCAGGCTAACCTATCAGCAGGGGTACCAGCAGAGGCTACCAGGCGGTAACAGGAACAAATGGGTAAGTCCTTGCAGCAGCCAGAAAGGAGAGTGAAACTTCTAAAGTAGATTAGCACATCCAATTAGCAGAGGAGATACAATTTGTCTCTCTCTCACATACAGCAGAGAAGGCGATGGCACCCCATTCTAGTACTCTTGCCTGGAAAATCCCATTGACGGAGGAGCCTGGTAGGCTGCAGTCCATGGGGTCACGAAGATTCAGACACGACTGAGTAACTTCACTTTCACTTTTCACTTTCATGCATTGGAGAAGGAAATGGCAACCCACTCCAGTGTGCTTTCCTGGAGAATCCCAGGGACGGGGGAGTCTGGTGGACTGCCGTCTATGGGGTCACACAGAATTGGACACGACTGAAGTGACTTAGCAGCAGCAGCACGTACAGCATTCCCTCCTCCAACAAACATGCAGATGAGCACCATCTCTGACCAAGCACACTGTAAAATCCATGTGATGCCAAGATGAAAGAGGGAGTACCTCCTCGTAAGACGTACACAGCCCAGTGACAATGTGCATGCTGTACAAAGGTATCTGGAAGATTCCTTCAGAGGCACTGAGGCTAGTCAAGAAAATGAAGTGATGTACAAGGCAGGTGGCCAATGATATAAGTGATAGATGTAACAGGAATATATCACATTTAAGAAAAAGTAAAAAAAAATTAACTCTTGATCATGCCTTGGCAAAAGCATAGAAGTGGTGGTAGTGTGGGAGGGGGAGGGGGTTGCAATGGGTTGAATAGTGTCTCCTGAAATTCACGTCCACTTGAAAGCTCACAGTGTGATCTTATTTGTAAACAAGTTCTTTGCATAAGTAAGTATTTAAGATAAGGTCACATTGGATAAGTTCAGTTCAGTTCAGTCGCTCAGTCGTGTCTGACTCTTTGAGACCCCATGAATCCCAGCATGCCAGGCCTCCCTGTCCATCACCAACTCCCGAAGTTCACTCAAACTCATGTCCATCAAGTCGGTGATGCCATCCAGCCATCTCATCCTCTGTTGTCCCCCTCCTGCCCCCAATCCCTCCCAGCATCAGAGTCTTTTCCAATGAGTCAACTCTTCGCATCAGGTGGCCAAAGTATTGGAGTTTCAACTTTAGCACCAGTCCTTCCAATGAACACCCAGGACTGATCTCCTTTAGGATGGACTGGTTGGATCTCTTTGCAGTCCAAGGGACTCTCAAGAGTCTTCTCCAACATCATAGTTCAAAAGCATCAATTCTTCGGCACTCAGCTTTCTTCACAGTCCAACTCTCACATCCATACATGACCACTGGAAAAACCATAGCCTTGACTAGATGGACCTTTGTTGGCTAAGTAATGTCTCTGCTTTTTAATATGCTATCTAGGTTGGTCATAACTTTCCTTCCAAGGAGTAAGTGTCTTTTAATTTCATGGCTGCAATCACCATCTGCAGTGATTTTGGAGCCCCCCAAAAAATAAAGTCTGACACTGTTTCCACTGTTTCCCCATCTATGACCCATGAAGTGATGGGACCAGATGCCATGATCTTAGTTTTCCGAATGTTGACTTTTAAGCCAACTTTTTCACTCCCCACTTTCACTTTCATCAAGAGGCTTTTTAGTTCCTCTTCACTTTCTGCCATGAGGGTGGTGTCATCTGCATATCTGAGGTGATTGATATTTTTCCCAGCAATCTTGATTCCAGCTTGCGCTTCTTCCAGCCCAGCATTTCTCATGATGTACTCTGCATATAAGTTAAATAAACATGGTAACAATATACAGCCTTGACGTACTTAACTTATGACGTATACATAAAGAAAGCTGAGCACTGAAGAATTGATGCTTTTGAATTGTGGTATTGGAGAAGACTCTTGATAGTCCCTTGGACTGCAGGGAGATCAAACCAGTGAATCCTCAAGGAAGTCAGTCCTGAATATTCATTGGAAGGACTGATGCTAAAGCTGAAACTCCAATACTTTGGCCACCTGATGGGAAGAATAGACTCACTGGAAAAGACCCTGATGCTGGGAAAGATTGAAGGCAGGAGGAGAAGAGGATGACAGAGGATAAGCTGGTTGGATGGCATCACTGACTCAATGCACATGAGTTTGAGCAAGTTCTGGGAGTTGGTGATGGACAGGGAAGCCTGGAAGGCTGCAGTCCATGGGGTCACAAAGAGTTGGACGCAACTGAGCTACTGAATTCAACAGAACTGAACCACAAGAGAATAAATTTCTTTTATTTCAAGCCACTCAGTTATGGTACTTTGTTAGAGTAACCTGAGAAAACTAATACATGGATCATGAAAAGAATCACAGTTACATGCAAACAAACAGTAAGCATCGGTTGAAAGAGTGAATAAGAGGATGTAGAGAAAAGGGAACCCTCCCACACTGTTGAGTAGAAATGTAAATTGGTGCAGCCACTATGCAGAACAGTACAGAGGTTCTTTAGAAAACTAAAAACAGAGTTACCATACGATCCTGCCACCCCACTCCTGGGCATATATGTGGAAAAGATGGACATGAGTTTGAGCAAGCTCCAGGAGTTGGAGATGGACAGGGAAACCTGGTATGCTGCATCCACAGGGTCGCAAAGAGTCAGACATGACTGAGGGACTGAACTCAACTGAACTACTTTGAAAAGACTGTTGCACCCCAGTGTTCACAGAAGCACTATTCACAGTAGCCAGGACACGGAAGTAAACCTACACGTCCATTGATATATAAATGGACAAAGAAAGTGTGCAATATATATACAACAGAATATTACTCAACCATAAAGAAGAATGAAATAATGCATTTGCAGCATCATGGTTGGACCTAGAGATTATCATACCAAGTCAGAGAAGGACAAACATCACATGATATCATTTATATGTGGAATCTAAAAAAAATGATAGAAATGAACTTATTTACAAAACAGAAATAGACTCACAGACAGAAAATAAGCTTATGGTTACCAAAGGGGAAAGGTGGGGAGGGATAAATTAGGAATTTTGGATTAACAGATATACACTACTCCATATAAAATAGATAACCAATAAAAACCTCCTGTATAGCACAGGGAACTATATTCAATATTGTATAATAACCTATAATGGAAAAGAATCTGAAAAAGAATGTACATATGTACAACTGAATCACCTTGCTATACACCTAAAACATTGTAAATCAACTATAGTTCAATAATTTTTTTACAAATGAATGAACGACAGTAGAGTTATTGCTCAGTGCTATTTGGAGCAAACTGTATTTTTTGGACAAGACTGGAACTCATTTTTTTAAAGAAATATAGTCTCTCCCATTCCCTAAACCCTCTGTCATATTTTCAGAAACAAATTAAGTTGATAATGAGGTGTCCTTACCTTACTGGGCTGTGAAAATGAACTAAACATGCATATATAAAGTATGTGGCACACAGTGGTTGCCCCATCCACTAAACTTGAAATAAAACATCATGTGGAGAGGAAGAATTTCAGATCCGAAGCTCTGTGTTCAAGAATAATCACTTCCTTTATTTGTATTTTAAGTGGTCACTTAGGCTGGGTGACAGAAATTCAATGTCACTTGGAGAGAGCTTCCAGCCTTCCCTAGGACTGTGACAGGAAATCCTGGGGGTGCTGTCATGCCAGGGCACAGGGTTAGGAGCCCACCAGGTCCCCAGTTCCCAGCCCACACAATCCGCTGGGCTCCCCCTGCCCCTGCATGTGGCTCTTTAAGCCCTCCTGTCAGTGTCTTGATGCAGCCGGCACGCCCTGCAGGTTGCAGGAGACGCCCCACTCTTAGTTCCCAAGGGCTTCTGTAACAGATGGCCACACACTCCGTGGCTTAAAACAAAGGGCAAGTATTACCTTACAATTCTGGAGGTCAGAAGTCCAAATGGGTCTTATGAGCAAAATCAAGCTGTCCATGGTGGGTCTGGTTCTTCCTGAAAGCTCTAGGCAAGAGTCTGTTTTCTTGCTTTTGCCAACTTCTGGGGGCCTCAGGCACTCCTCGGCTCCCGGCCTTCACCTCCATTTTCAAAGCCGGCTTGGAGGACCTTCACAACCCATTGCGCTCACGTGCTTCCCTCGCCTAAGGCTCCTGTTATTACATTGCACACACCTGGGTGCACCAGGCTCCTTTTCCCCATCTCAAGGATCCTTAACTTAATCTTACCTGCAGTGTCCCTCTTTGCCATGTAAAGTAACACGTTCACAGATTCTGGGATTAGAAAGCAGACATTTAGGGGCCATTATTCAGTCTAGTGGGGGCTTCCCTGGCAGCTCAGTGGTAAAGAACCCACCTGCCAATGCCAGGAGCAGGGGTTCAATCTCTGAGCTGGGAAGATCCCCTTCAGAAGGAAATGGTAACCCACTTCAGTATTTGTGCCTGGGAAATCCCATGGACAGAGGAGCCTGGCGGTCTACACTCCATGGGGTCGCAAAGAGTCGGACACGGGTGAGCATTCACACATGCACACATTCAGCCTAGCACAACCCACACGATCTTTCCCTCCCTGGAGCCTCCCAGGCTCCCCTGGAAAGCAGGCTCAGGCCCCTCTGCTCTGGGACCCACACTCCTCTCTGTTCATGCCCATGTACCAACCTTAGCCCGCCCCATCCCTACACCAACCCAGGAGGACCTTTCTTCAAGTTTGAAGGTAAAAGGAAAGCCTCTTTTACCCAATCACTGTGTTCAAACCCAGAATCTCCTATGCTCCCCTATTTGGGCTTTCAGAACACACACAGAATGTAATTTATGGTGTGAGTCTGCTTTTTGGCCAGTCACTTTTTCTCCTGAGATTATGGAGCAGAGCCAACCATTTGATTTAAAGTGGGGAGGTGAAAGGGGGAAATATGGGAAAAGTCTGTAAATTAATATCTCACAGTATTATTCAGTCACATTTGCAGAACACAGGCTTTTGTGAGGGATAAACACTGAGGCGTGTTAAGGAGAGGCCCCAGAGGAAGCCTGCTGGAAGCCTGGCTCCCAAGCGCCTCCCTCCCATTGGTATCTTCTCAGCCTTTCTTCCATGGCAGCCACACCTCACTTGGCTCTCAGAGCTGCCTCTCCTTCAAAACATTGGTCCAAATCTTCACAGAACCTCAGCTCATGTTCCCCTTAGCACAACTAGAACAGGCGGCACTTCTACAAAGAGCTGCTTTCTGTACCAAGACAGACACAAAGGCAGTGGTCACAGAAAATACAAATAGCATAAACATTATGAGTCCTCTGGGCGAGTGTCTGACCATGAAAATGCCCTTGGCCCACGAGGCCGCTATAGCCACAAAGAGTGTATGGTTCCCTCCCTTCACTCCCACCCCTATGGCCACCCCATCCTGACCTTTCACTCCACAGCAGGCTCCACATTATCCCCTGACACAAGGCAGCAAACCAGGCAACTCCTCCTCTCCCTGGTCCAAGTCAAGTAGAAGCCATGTTCCCTAATCTGCCATCCACCTGGCTCCTTCTCTGAGGGGCACCCCAGCCTGAGAGCAGCGCCACGCGCTGTGCTTAGTCAGTCGTGTCTGACTCTTTGTAACCCCGTGGACTGTAGCCCACCAGGCTCCTCTGTCCATGGGATTCTCTAGGCAAGAATACTGGAGTGGCTTGCCATGCCCTCCCCCAGGGGATCTTCCCAACCCAGGGATCGAACCCAGGTCTCCCACACTGCAGGTGGATTCTTCACTGTCTGAGCCACCAGGGAAGCTGGGATAGCACCATGGTAACTGACAAATGGATGATCTCAGCCTTCACATTAGGTTATCAATTCCATCACCTGTGGAGAACTTTGTATCCTATTCCTAGATAAGGATGACCCCTGATCACATACACACACATGAAAATATCTCAAGAATGTGTAACTGTATTTTCTGTACATAATGACACACTAAGGGATCAGGAAGGGAAATTTTCCAAAGGAGCATGAGTGGAATATTAGGGGGAAGAGCATAACTTATTATTTTTAAGTACAGAAGCAACTCAAATTAAAAATGGCCAACGAATTGGGACGTTCCTGGTGGTCCGGTGGCTAGGACTCTGTGCTTCCAGTGCAGGGGGCCAGGGTTCCCACATACCCCAACTAAAGATCCCAAGAGCCATAACTAAGACTGGGGCACAGCCAAGGAAATAAATACTTTTTAAAAAAATGGGCAAAGAATTCAACAAACAAATTTCCTCAAAGAGGATATGTAAAGGGCCTAAAGGCGGGGAGTCTGGTGGGCTGCTGTCTATGGGGTCTCACAGAGTTGGACACGACTGAAGCGACTTAGCAGCAGCAGCAGCAAAGGGCCAACAAGTATGTGAAAAAACACTCAACATTATTAGTTATTAGGAAAATGGAAGTAAAAACTGTTGATTCCATGAGATACCACTCACTAGGATGGCTACAATTTTTTTAAAAACAAACTAAAAAGCATCAGTGAGGATGTGGATAAATTAGAACCTTCATACATTTTTGGTGGGAATATAAAATGGCACAGCCACTGTGGAATACAGTTTGACAGTTTCTTAAAAAGTTTAATATAGAAGTATCACATGACCCAGCATTTCCACTCCTAGATATATACATGAGAGAATTCAAAACATATGCTCACACAAAAAATCTGTACATGAATGTTCATAGCAGCATTATTCATTATGGCCCCCATATGGAAACAGTCCAAATATCCACTAGCAATAATTAGCATTATATGAACAAATGTGTGAGTGTTCTCAGCACTACTGTTAATAAAAAGCAAAAAGTGGGAACAAGTCAAACACTCATTAGTGAGTAAAGAAATTACATTGCAAGGAAAATGTGGAATATTATGCATACATAAAAAGGTATGAAGTACAATGTGGATGAACCTCAAAAACATTAATGCTAAATGAAAAAAGTCAGACACAAAAGGTCACATATTATATGATTTCATTTATATGAAATGTCCGGTATAGGTGAATCCACAGAGACAAACCATATTAGTGGTTTTCAGGGGCTGGTGGTTGCCAGCTTAATGGGTATAGAGTTCCCTTTGGGTTGATTAAATGTCTTGAAACTAGACAGAGGTAATGATTGCACAGTATTGTGGATGGACTAAATGTGACATAATCATATACATTAAAATTGTTAATTTCATGCTACGTGAATTTCACCTCCTTTTTTTCAAAAGGGGCAAAGAAATACAGAAGTAGGAGGAAGAGGACCAGAGAGTGAGTCCTGATTTTAGTACTTATTAGCCACTTCACTATGGACAATAACAAACTCCCTATAGTCTCAGTTTTCAGAGCCTTGTTTATTTATAACATAAGGCTAATAATACTTGCACCACTTACTTCATGGGTTATTGTAGAAACAAAATGAGATATTGTTCATTACGTATTTATATTATGTAACAGGGATAAATCACTGCAGATGGTGACTGCAGCCATGAAATTAAAAGACGCTTACTCCTTGGAAGGAAAGTTATGACCAACCTAGATAGCATATTCAAAAGCAGAGACATTACTTTACCAACAAAGGTTCGCCTAGTCAAGGCTATGGTCTTTCCTGTGGTCATGTATGGATGTGAGAGCTGGACTGTGAGGAAGGCTGAACGCCGAAGAATTGATGCTTTTGAACTGTGGTGTTGGAGAAGACTCTTGAGAGTCCCTTGGACTGCAAGAAGATCCAACCAGTCCATTCTGAAGGAGATCAATCCTGGAATTTCTTTAGAAGGAATGATGCTAAAGCTGAAACTCCAGTATTTTGGCCACCTCATGCGAAGAGTTGACTCATTGGAGAAGACTCTGATGCTGGGAGGGATTGAGGGCAGGAGGAGAAGGGGACGACAGAGGATGAGATGGCTGGATGGCATCACTGACTCGATGGATGCGAGTCTGAGTGACCTCCGGGAGCTGGTGATGGACAGGGAGGCCTGGCGTGCTGCGGTTCATGGGGTCGCAAAGAGTCGGACACGACTGAGCGACTGATCTGATCTGATCTGAACAGGGATAAAAATGCTAGTTATAATTGTTATTGAGGTAACAGTCACTAAAATATACACTTGGTAAGAAAACTGAAAGCTTCCTTTCATACTTTTATAATATCCAAAATTACTGTAAATGTACTAACAAAGTTCTATTTTAAGTATTTCATATTTTCTAAGAAAAGAATTAAAATAGATAATTCTTATGTAAATAAGTAGGCAACATCTTAAAATTTTATTTAGGATATCAAGTCTTATCACAGAATTGATCCAAGGGGAGGGAGATAAATTATATCTCACAATTTCTTTATGGACAAGTGAGAAATGTGAGTGGTATAAATGCCCAACAGGCACAAATTACACATTGTTACTTGTGGTTTATCAGGCTTCTGTGGAGCAGATTTTCACAATATTTTCAACAGAGTAATGATTAAAAAATATGGGATGTAGGAGTTAAAACATCTTTAGCTTAAGGAAATATAAACAGGACTTAGATGGTCACAATGGCTTAATGTTTAATTGCTCTGTTAGTAAAAAATACCCTCTCCCAAATTTCAATCTGGCTTCAGTCTAGTTCAGAGCAGGATAATGGGAAATTTGATGTAACAATACAAAAATAACATAAAAAGCATCCACATACTAAAGGAGTTAGGAAATACTACCCAAAGATCAAAAAGTCTCTTTCTTCTCTCTTTCTCTCATAGGAATTTCTTCTCTCAGTCCCATAGGAATTAGATAACACTTTGGTAATAAACAAGGGTAGTCTGATGAAATCATTAGGATTTTCATAACATATTTATGAGGCTAGTAAATAGTCTCTCTTTTCTGGTTTTATATCTCTACACCATCTCTCCAAAGTATACTAGCTGATAATTTATTGAAGCATTTTAAAGGGTAAAATAGAAGAGAGCTGAGGGTTTATAGGGTTTCTCAATTTGCACTATAACTCTACTTTGCTTTAGAATGCCATAGTCATTTCATGCCAATGTTAGATTCTGACCATCTAGTAATAAAAGCCTGTGGTAAAATTACGCATTATCCACTATTTAGTAATTTGCAATAACATCCTGTCACATGAACTAGACATATGTGGTTGCTATGTTTCAAGAAAAATTACAACAGCTCAGTAGTCAGCAGCGTTCTTACTATGGTGGAACTGGTTTAGTTTTATTACTAAACACACTTGAAGCGCCCAACAACAAACACATCAGCCCCCCAAATTCTGTAAGCTCATCATAAATTTTTAAGTTCAGGGCTAGATCCAAAACATATGCTTCTGAATAACCTGGGATCCATAGTAGCTGCAAGTAACCAAGGACACCTCATAAACCCCATACTTTGAGTTTTTATACTGTTATAGATAGGAATAGTTCATTTTCTCATTTTAATTCATCTGAGACATGTATGTACCGAGAAAGATTGCTGACTAGCCAGAGTCAATGAGTAGATACCCCAAAAGCTTAACATTGTCATTATAAGTAAATGCAACAATCCTTAGTCTTTTTGAACTATTACAAATAATTTGCAGCCCTTTATTACTACTTTCAAGGAATGTGACACATCAGTAATGTGATTAGTGCACAGAAGAGATTTAACATTATTGTATACTTATGAGGTCCTAGGTTATATATATGTGTGTGTGTATGCATATATAGTTGTATATATACACACACTCATATATACATATAACTTAACTCTCACTAAAATCTTGTGAAGGTGTTATTATCACCTCCTTTATTGAGATTAAGACAGAAGTTCAGAGAGTTTGATAAACTGTCTGAAGTTTCACAGTTAATAGGCCAAACTGAGGCTCAAACCCAGGGTCTTTTGACTCCAACGGCAAGACTTACAACCCCAAGTTAACGTGTTAACTAAGGAACTAGCATCCTGACATCAAACAAATGTCACAGGTGGTGAGAGTAGAAAACCAGAACCAAGCTTGCTCCTCTAACAAATATTTCCAAGCATCTGCCACGTGTCTCTTGAGGGGGTGAAGGAAACGTATGGTGCCTGCCTCCACAGATCTTACCCTGCAGATGTGAGCTGGGACACCGAGCCAGGGTGACTCAAAACGTCTCGAAAGAACTATGGAAGTGGCAGTGATAACATGTCACAGGAGAAGAGCCTTCTGGTTTCGAAGCAGACTCTCAGGATGATGGGGAGAAGGTGAAAATAAATCTTACAACTGTGTCAAAGGGTAACAAATTTAACATGAGACTTTCCATTGATTTAACAGGCATAGATAGACCACCGACAGCGCAGGGCACCACGCTGAGCCCTGCCTTCCCCCAGGTTTCCAATGTTTCATGCTTCTTCTATTTCAGGCACACAGGCATCTCCAGAGAGAAAGCTGAACTTCCGGTGAAAGATCACAAGTACTTATTAAAGATCGCATTGATTATTCTACAAGTGGCATGGAGATAAGAGCCTTGTCCATGTGGGGAGCCTGCTTAGACTTGAGGACACAGGGTGGGGTGTTCCAGACCAGATTACATGCAGGCAACAACCACAGAATTGAAGCATTCACACCCTGTCTCCCTCCAATGCATCTAACTGTGGAAACTCAATCAGGTCCAGAAATGAATCAATTTCCTTTGCCTGTGTCCTTAAATTTGATGAATAGAGCCTTTGCTTAGAGCTACTGAAGCTGCTATTCATCTCAGTTAGTTGCTAAATAAAACGTTGTTCTTGGATGTAATTCTGGCGAATATGACTTTGGAGATTTTTCGTTTAACTATGTAAGTCCAAATTATTCCCCAAGTGATTCTACATTTGAGCTATATTTATTCCACATGCTCCATATTTTTTTTCCATGTCAGAGACTAGGAATCTCGGAAGACCAGGTTTCTTGTTGCCGGTGAAGAGGATAAACTAGAGTCTAAGTGCGCATTTTGGTGACAAACAGCTAAATCCTTTTTGTCATGCTTATTAAGAATTCCTTTTCTATTCACTGAAATCTGATAATCTGGAAAAAGTTTTAGATCTTTAGACATACAAAAGTAAAAGTAATGAAGAAATACAGCGTTTAAATAAACAAGTAAGTTTGTGTCTGATGAGAAAGTCAGCAGTTTTGACTTGAAGCAGAGGGTCTAGTTGAACTTTTTTCATATAATAGTTCAGAAGCCTGGAGTCTTCCATGGATAAGAACTTACCCATGATCATGAAACTAGTAGGGGTAGAAGCAAGTGGACTGTGAGTCCTTTTTTCCTTTCCTTTCTAATAAAATTTTACTTTTATCCAAGTGAAGCTGGCTCATAGCATAGAGAGTCAAAAAGTAACGCAAAAAAAGTCTCACAAAAAAACACTAGTCCCTTGATCCACTCCTCACCACAGCCCTAGTCTCCATCTTCAGGGAGCTCCACTCTGAGCTATTGTTTCCACTGTTTATACATCATCATTTTCTACATCATAGACTTTTATCCCTAGTTTTTTATTATAAGAAATGTCAGATAAATATATATGCGTGTGTGTGTATATATAAAAATACATACACTTTGGGCTTTCCAGGTGGCTCTGTGGTAATCAATCTGCCTGCCAATGCTGGAGGCATGGGTTTGATCCCTGCATCAGGAAGATCCCCTGGAGAAGGAAACGGCAACCCATCCAGTGTTCTTGCCTGGGAAACCCCATGGACAGAGGAGCCTGGCAAGCTACAGTCCACGGGGTTGCAAAAGAGTTGGACACAATTCAGTGACTAAACAACAATATACATACACTTCAGATAAATTCTTAAAAAGTAAGTTGCAAGTATCATGATACTTCACTCCTAAATACTATGTAGCAAATACTAAATATAAGATAATGCTATCTTTGCTTCCCCTGTTTTTAGACATTATCACCTGACTTCCTGTTATGTTTATTAAGGGTTCAGTTTTCACCACCATCCATCTGCTTCACAGCCTCCCATCCATCCTGTATCATTATAGTATAATTTTTGTTTAAATGTATTCAATGTTGTATAATCTTTATTTTTTTCCTGACATTAATAACTGCCTTTGCTTTTCGTTTGCTTAATTGGTTGACCAGCCTTAGTCTGTCTCCAAGTCTAGATTTCAGGTCTCCTGGTCTCACTTGGTGTGCTCCCTCGTCTTGGCGGGATGGAGCCTCTAACAAGTTCACGAGGAGAAAACAGCAGCACAAGGGACCCTGCCTACTTCTTGAGTCACACTGCTCCAGTCAGGACTGGTATCCCTCCCCACTTGGTGTGCAGATATCCCCGTTTCCGTCTATCCTGAGGGTTCGCGTCACCAGCTCCTATGATCCAGCTCTGAGCACCGTGTACCAGGCCTCTTTCTTTCTCTCTTGGCTCACCCACTGCCTTGCTTGGGTGAAACAGGGTCTCCAGGAGCTTCCTGACAAACAGTGCATGGGAGATAAGATTCTTCAGAACTTTCATGTCTGAAATGTCTTTATTCTATGCCTGGTTGATATTTTGGCTGACAATGCATTCTGGGCTAGAAGTGACTCTGCTGCAGAATTGTGAGTCCCTCTTCCATTGTCTTTTGGCTCCCAATGATGCAGGTGAGAAGTCGGAAATGATCCTGATCCCCGATTCCTTGGATCCACCTTGTTTTTCCTTTTTGAAACTTTAAAATCTTCCTATTTTGAAATTTTACTGTGGTATCCTTTGATGTGGATCACTGTGATCAGTGATGCTGGATATCAAGGAGGCCAGTTCAGTCAAAATTCATGTTCTTCGATTCTAGGAAATTTTTCTGAAACTATTTTTTTGGTGCGTCCTTCCTCTTGTCTTTTTTTCTGTATTTTTCAGAAAATTTATTCAACTTTACCAACATTTCTAATTCCAACACTAATATCATTTCTGCTATTATGCTTTTAATTCTTAAAAATTGTGCTTTGTTCTTTGAAAGCACTTGGGTTTTCAGTATTTGTTCCATTTGTTTGCTTTTGCCTAATAGCATTTGTTTTCAAAATGTGGTGTCTTCTTTTAACTCTCTGAGGATATTAATGATCTTTTAGTATTTTGTTCATTATTTTCTTTTCTTTGCATTGCTTCTGATTTCCCCAAGCTGCATTTTAACCTGTTGTATCATTTAGCTTCTATCTTCAAAGTTCATAACATCCTGCAGATATCTGGCAATCCTTGATGGTTTACTTATATTTAATATGAGGAGACAGAAAGCTGACTGGAAGTCTTGGTTTAGGCTTATCCATACTGCCCTTCAATGTAAAATGATCTGGCTAGGTTGTTAGGGAACTTTTGATGTCTTTCCTCTGTTGATGGTGGTAGTCACTAAGTCGTGTCTGACTCTTGCGATCTCATGAACTGTAGCCTGCCAGGCTCCTCTATCCATGGGGATTCTCCAGGCAAGAATACTGGAGTGGGTTGCCATTTCCTTCTCCGGGGAATCTTCCTCACCCAGAAATTGAACCCAGGTCACCTGCATTGCAGGCAGATTCTTTATTGATGAGCTACAAGGGAAGCCCCCAGGTCTTTCCTCTAGGGCTGATCAGTTTCCAGCTGGAATACTTTTCTCTCTCTCCTGTCTAGAAGGTCAACAGCTGACTTCTTGTACTGAGAGTTAAATGGGAAAAATGTTGAAAGGAATCGTCATCCAGAGCGCAAATGCCTAATTTCCCTGTTTTGACACAGTAGCCTTATCAGCTCCGAGAGATGATGGACAGGGAAGCCTGGTGTGCTGCAGTCCACGGGGTCTCAAAGAGTCAGACATGACTGAGCAACTGAACAACAATAAATCCCACCCTTAGCATTGTCCGGCACTCCCACCCCTAGACCAGACAGCCTCAGTTTCCCCTCTGCAGGGAAGAAACCTCCCGTGCTCTGCAGGGCTGGACAAGAGGCTGGTTCCTAGGATGAAGAGGCAGAAAGGCATGAAATCTACCCACCTCCACAACAGTTCCTACCAGACCTCCTCACCCTGCTCCTCACTTCAAACCTCCTCTTCCAGAAGCCCCTGCATTGCCTTCTGAGGACTGACTATGCAAGGAAATCAGGTTGGTTCCCAGCTTTCTCTAGTCCAGGCTTAGAATTTGGTTTCCTGCATTTTTAAAGATGACTCCTGTCCATCTGCTTTCTGATGTGCAAAACTTGCCCTCCTCTCCTATTGTACCTGGCCCTGCTGAGTTTATTTTTTATTTTAAATCATGTTCCTGTAGTTTTCACAGGTTATCAGGAGGGAGTAAAATCAGACAAATGTGTTCAGTCTGTTATATCATCTGGGAAGCTCTATTGTGTTCTTTTCTACTCTGTAGAAATATTTGTGCAAACTGTGTAAAGTATTTAATTCAAGGTTACATAGTAAAGATAACTATGATACTTATTATATAAATAGCCACTTTAATTAGCTAAAGTAGCCATGCCAGATAAAACCATGAGATAATAACCAGAAGTACTGAGTTTTAAAAGGAAGAAATGTTCGGAAAAGGAGAAGAGAAAAGAAAAAAATTAATTTATTGTGTATGATGTTATATGTTTCAACTTCCAACAGAGAAAACAGAAATGACTAGGTGGAAAAAAAGGATAAACGTAGATTCAGTTCAGTTCAGTCGCTCAGTCGTGTCCAACTCTTTGTGACCCCATGAATCACAGCACGCCAGGCCTCCCTGTCCATCACTAACCCCTGGAGTTCACTCAAACTCATGTCCATTGAGTCGGTGATGCCATCCAGCCATCTCATCCTCTGCCGTCCCCTTCTCTTCCTGCCCCTAATCCCTCCCAGCATCAGGGTTAGTGAAAGTGAAGTCACTCAGTCGTGTCCAACTCTTAGCGACCCCATGGACTACAGCCCACCAGGTCCTCTGTCCATGGGATTTTCCAGGCAAAAGTACTGGAGTGGGGTGCCATTGCCTTCTCCGTTAACAGCGGCTCAGCATATTATATTTACTTGGAGCTGGCATCAGGGTTAAATCTTCCTAAAATGGCAACCAAACAATTAAGGGGAGAGATCAGATCAGATCAGTCGCTCAGTCGTGTCTGACTCTTTGCAACCCCATGAAACGCAGCACGCCAGGTCTCCCTGTCCATCACCAGCTCCCGGAGTTCACTCAGACTCACGTCCATCGAGTCAGTGATGCCGTCCAGCCATCTCATCCTCTGTCGTCCCCTTCTCCTCTTGCCCCCAGTCCCTCCCAGCATCAGAGTCTTCTCCAATGAGTCAACTCTTCACATGAGGTGGCCAAAGTACTGGAGTTTCAGCTTTAGCATCATTCCTTCCAAAGAAATCCCAGGGCTGATCTCCTTCACAATGGACTGGTTGGATCTCCTTGTAGTCCAAAGGACTCTCAAGAGTCTTCTCCAACACCACAGTTCAAAAGCAGCAATTCTTTGGTGCTCAGCCTTCTTCACAGTCCAGCTCTCACATTTATACATGACCACAGGAAAAACCATAACCTTGACTAGATGAGAGAGATAGTTCCCAGAAAAAAACCTGATATCAATATATGTAGTAATAAAAGTTGAAAATAATCTATGACATTTTACTGTTTGATATAAACAAACTCTGATCAGTCCCCTTATATATTATGTAATGGAAATATTTTTTTAATGATATATTGGCTGACTGAAACAAATTACCTCTGATTAATTTTACAACTTAAATCAAAATGTATTCATGATCTAACATTAGCTTACTCAGGGTGAAAGTTACTTTATCCTTAAAATGAATGATCTGAAGAATAATCTCTGAAATGTCTCTCTGATATTTGGGTAGGAGATATCATTTCCTCATGCCACAAGGAGAAAAGGTTCCTGACTATATTTAAGAGATGTCCTATATATTGTGCCACTGAAATGAGAATAGGCAACCCTGTGGTGAGTGAGTGAGAGCTGCTCAGCAACCCCATGGACTGTAGCCCGCCAGGGTCCTCTGTCCACGGGATTCTCCAGGCAAGAACCATGTGGTAGGAGGCTACTAAGTCACCTGAGAGAACTATATTCAATATCTTGTAATAATCTATAAAGGAAAAGAATCTTTAAAGAAAAAGAATATATATACATATGTCTGAATTACTTTGCTGTATACCTGAAACAAACCGTCAATTATACTTCAATTTTAAAAGTAGTAAAAATAAAGAAAGAAGAAAAAAGAAAGTAAACAGCTTTCCTTACCCAGGAAGCCTGTCTCTCTGCCTGAGAAACAATAGAAATTGCAAATAAATTACAAAGAATTCCCTTAAGCAAATGAGCTCTTATTATCACAATTACAGGTTAAAAGGTTTGATGAGTTGTATCAGTTATCTATTACTACATAACAAAACCACCCCAAAAACTTTGTGTCTTCCCAAAACAACTTATTATCTCTCACACTTCTGTAAGTTGCCTGGGCAGTCTCTCTGCTGGTCTGATTTTTGTTCACCCGCACAGCTGGCTGGGTGGCTGGGTGGGCAGTCTAAGTGGGCCTCCCTCATGTGTTTGGCAGTTGGTGAGGGCTGCGGTTGCCTGATTCTGCTCCATTTGAGCTGACTGGCGTGGTTCTTTATAGAAGCATCATGGTTATCATATAATCTTACACTATATGCTTTACACAACTGCACAGTCTCCTGTAGGTTAGACCCACTGCCTCAGGCCGACAGAGAGTCATCTCTCGGTGCTTCACTGCAAGACCATGGAAGACCAAGGCTTACAAACTCAAACCACCTCACTTCCACCACATTCTGCTGGTCAGACAAAGCCAGTCCAAATTCAATGGAGAGGAGAAATGAATAACACCTCTGGAGGAAATGAGCCTCAAAGTCACATTAAAAAAAGGGAGTGCCTCCACGCATAAACAAAATAAAAACGCAACTCACAGATTGGGAGAAAATACTTATAAATGATGTGATCAACAAGGGTTTAATTTCAGAAATTTACAAACTGCTCTTGAGGCTTAACATCATCAAAACAAACAACCCACCCAGAAATGAGCAGAAGACCTAAATAGACATTGCTCCAAGGAAGACCAGATGGCCAAGAGGCACATGAAAAGATGTTCAACATCACTAATTATTAGAGAACTAGAAATCAAAACTACAATGAGATATCACCTCCTATTGATCAGAATGGTTAACATAAAAAAAAAAAATCTACAAACAATAAATGCTGGAGAGGGAGTGGAGAGAAGAGAACCCTCCTACACAGTTGATGTAACCTGGTACGGCTACTACGGAGAACAGTCTAGCGGTCCCTTAAAAAACTAAAACAGACCTACCATATGACCCAGCAATCCTACTCCTGGACACACATCTGGAGAAAAACATAGTCCAAGAAAAGAGAGTGCCTCCTGGGAAGTGGGGGAAGGGGAGGGGGAGGGGACAGGATTTATTGTCATTAAATGATCCATCACATATCAATACATTTAGAACTGGCACAATTGAGGATTCAGTGATGACACAGAAATTCCAAGCTCAGTACTCATCTTCTTAACATTAACAAACCCAATCATCATTGTGATTAATAATTTCCCACTGTTTTTTTTTAAATTCAGAAAAACGGAAAAACTATTTTTCTATAATTGTCATTGAAAGCCAAGAATTTTCTGTAACCACTTTATGATGGAATTAGTAACCGCCTAATTATTTTGAATTTTAGCTGAAAAGTCATCTACTCATAACAGAAGTATTACCTTCAGAAAGCCCCTCCAAGCCACAAGGGTCTAGAATTCCAGGACCTATGTTGAGCTGTAAAGGACTCTATTGACTCCCGTTACTGAAAACGTCATAGTTTTCAAGTGTCTCTGGCACGTTTCTTCATTCAGTGTAAATCTCAGGGGCTTTTCAGATCATTGAGATCAGTTTATGATGGCTGCTTGGTAGAAAAAGAGCTAAAAAATCCTCCCTCCTCCCCTATTTAAAATCTTTCATCTGGCCTAAGCTTGAGAACAGACGAAGTGTGGCTGTCCCTGCAGGGAAGTCCTCGGCTGGAAAGCCGCAGGGGGCTTTCCCCTCCAGGCTGCTGGTGACCCTGCACAGAGTTCTTTTCCTTCCCCAGACATCACCATTCTCTGTTAGGCTGGGAGGCGCTGGATGGGAGCTGGGTCTGGTTGGTGGTGGCAGCCCCTCAGAGGAGTAACTCAGGTGTGTAAGAAGCTGGTATCACCCCAAGAGCAGGTGAGCTCAGAGGACTCACCCAAGAAATGGGTGACTCTCCACACCTGGGCCTGCCTGGACCGGGGATTCTTTTCCCTTCTTTCTACATCCATTTCAAATTCCATTTTCACTTGCTACTTTTGAAAAATGACTGAAAACTACCATACGACCCAGCAATCCCACTCCTGGGCACATACCCTGAGAAAACCATAATCGAAAAAGACACGTGCACCTCAGTGTTCATTGTAGCGCTATTTACAAAAGCCAGGACATGGAAGCAACCCAGATGCCCATTGACAGATGAATGGATAGACGTCGTGGTCCATTTATGTGATGCAATATTACTCAGCCATAAAAAGGAAAAAATGTGTCAGTTCTAGTGAGGTAGATGAACCTAGAGCCTGCTATACAGAGTGAAGTAAGTCAGAAAGAGAAAAACAAATATCGTTATTAATGCACATATATGGAATCTAGACAAATGGTACCGGTGACCCTATTTGCAGGGCAGGAATAGAGACAAGAGACATAGAGAACAGACTTGTGAAGGGTAAGAAGAGGGTGGGATGAATTGAGGGAGTGGTACTGAGATACAGACACTGCTGCTTCTGCTAAGTTGCTTCAGTCGTGTCCGACTCTGTGCGACCCGAGACGGCAGCCCACCAGGCTCCCCTGTCCCTGGGATTCTCCAGGCAAGAACATTGGAGTGGGTTGCCATTTCCTTCTCCAATGCATGAAAGTGAAAAGTGAAAGTGAAGTCGCTCAGTCGTGTCCGACTCCTAGCGATCCCATGGACTGCAGCCTACCAGGCTCCTCCATCCATGGGATCTTCCAGGCAAGAATACTGGAGTGGGGTGCCATTGCCTTCTCTGGATACAGACACTACCATATGTAAAACAGATAGCTGGGGGCGGGGTGGTGGGGGTGGTGGTGGTGGTGTTGCTGTTTGACACGGAGAGCTCGACCTGGTGCTCTGTGATGACCTGGAGGGATGGGATGGGGTGAGGATCTTTGTATACTTTTGGCTGATTCACATTGTTGTACGGCAGAAACCAACACAACATTGTAAAGCAATCATCCTCCAGTTAAAAATAAATTTTAAAAAAAAGAAAAGAAAAAAATAAAGAAAATGACTGCAGTGGTTGCAAGATCTGAAAATCTTTTCTTTTGAACAATGTCTTTGTCGTGGCAGGAGAGAATACTTAACACTTTTCCATTTCTGTAAACCATCTTCTGTCTTCCAAAAACATTTTAAAGTCATGACTTATACATCATAAAAGACATCTCAGGACTTCTCCGGTGGTCCAATTCACCTGTCAATTCACCGCAATGAGAAACCCCCACACTGCAACTAGAAAAGGCCCAGATGCAGCAAGAAGACCTACTGCAGGCTAAATAAATATTAAAAAGACATCCCAGAGAGTATTCTATTAATCAAATGCAGTGAAAAATAAGATAAAAAGTTAGATGAGCAAAATAACCAAAAGGCTAAGGAAAAACAACAAAGCCCTGAAGGTACGTCTTTCGAAAGAACAGGGCTTTGATTATTCTTTTCTATTTTCCTTAATCCTAACATTTTTATTGTAAAAATAAATTTGCACGTACTGGAACTTTAACACGTATTTAAGGAGCTATTAAGAGTATTGTTTTCACTCCTAAAATAATACATTAGCTTATTTGTATAGATTGATGTGAACACAGTGGCTTGCCGTTTATTTTATATTTGACTCTAATTTTATGGCCATGGATTAGCCCTACGACAGCAAATACAGGCTAGATTTACAGGGTCGGTGTCTTTCCTTCCCAAGGAAAGTGTATTAAACTGCCACTCTGTGCCCGGGCCATCTCAATCTGAAAGCGCAGTAAGTAGCCTTTAGAAAGAAAGAAACAAATAAACAGAACAAGAGAAGGAATGTGGACTGCAACAATTTCAAATATGTACTATCAGCTTTCTTTCTTGAGCACTGCTCTTGACCAGAAATCCTAGGAGCGACTGGCTTATCAGTTGATGGGGAAAGATATTCAAGGAGAACTCCACACAGACACTGTTAGCCAGCAGTCAGCACTGAATGCACGAAATGATAAGAATGCCAGTGTTTAAAAGAGCTGGGACTTTTTGAAATGGAGTAGTACATGGACTTTGTCAATCTGATGTTTTAACGAGGAGACAAATGCCACCATTTTACTTTGCCAACTTTTTTTGGTGGGGGAGATGATGTTTGCTTCTGAAGATGCTAATAATATCTCTAGTTGCAGCCAAGAAAAAGTTGCCCTCTAGACTACTGTTGTTACCAGCACTTGGGCTCAGAATTGGGTATTTCTGTGAAACAGTAGTGCTAGAAGTCTTTTAAAGTCACTTGAAAGTACTAATAATCTAAACTTTCCCAAATTTTTAATTTTTAAAGAAAAATATTAGGGCAATTTCTATTACCAAGAATGCACATGACAGAGAAATATTTAAATGGAGATTTCTCTCTTCTGCAACAGTTGCTAAGTCACTTCAGTCGTGTCTGACTCTGTGTGACCCCATAGACGGCAGCCCACTAGGCTCCTCTGTCCCTGGGATTCTCCAGGCAAGAACACTGGAGTGGGTTGCCATTTCCTTCTCCAATGCATGAAAGTGAAGAGTGATAGTGAAGTCGCTCAGTCATGTCCGACTCTTAGCGACCCCATGGACTGCAGCCCACCAGGCTCCTCCATCCATGGGATTTCCCAGGCAAGAGTACTGGAGTGGGGTGCCATTGCCTTCTCCGACAGTTAGGTTTCCTTAAATATAGGGAGATACCATCAAACCAATAAATGAGAGTCAATTTGTAGATTTTACCTTTTAACTTAAGCATAGTAGATGGTATGTTTCAGTCCCACAAAACATGTGTTGAAGTAGATAAATCTGCTTGCAGTAACTTCATAAATGTTCCTCTGACTTTGGATTTATTTCAACTGTCTCTGGTGAGGGCATTTCACATGCTTATAAATCTCTTTCGTTTCTTTTTGCACTTTAGTGCTTCATGTTAATGG
This sequence comes from Tragelaphus eurycerus, assembly GCA_935064755.1. NCBI lineage: Eukaryota > Metazoa > Chordata > Mammalia > Artiodactyla > Bovidae > Tragelaphus > Tragelaphus eurycerus. The sequence continues at coordinate 1,542,164 of CAKXYN010000080.1, forward strand.
ACTCCATAACTGTTATATAAAACACATCTATCTGCTAATGTTTAGGACCAAACATTTGTATCAAGATTGTTTAAAAGTTGGCAGCCTAGGTGAATAGTAAATAACAGTGAATAGGAGCAAACATAAATATATAGATCAATTAAATAATTGATTTTTTCCAAAGAATTTTTTGGAAAGCTTGCCTGAACCTGTCAAGGTAGACACATTCAGCACTCAGATCAATGCAGCATGCAGAAAGAATCATCAGGGTTTCACAGCATTCAATTTTAGTTCTCTCAAGTAAATAGATTTCCCCTAATTTCTGGAATATAATCAGTGTTTAATCAATCTCCTTTTTCACTCTAAGTTGTAAGAACCATATTCACTTGCTCTCCACTTCTCACCCCTTTTCAATCATCATACTGAGACCCAGCTTATGCTTCTTGTTATTCAGTTGCTCAGTCAGGTCCAACTCTATGCAACCCCATGGATGACAGTACACCAGGCTTCCCTGTTCTTCACCATCTCCTGGAGCTTGTTCAAACTCATGTTCATTGAGCTGGTGATGCTATCCAACCATTTTGTCCTCTGTCATACCCTTCTCCTCCTGCCATCAACCATTCCCAGCATCAGGGTTTTTTTGCAATGAGTCAGTTCTTCACATCAGGTGGCCAAAGTATTGGACCTTCAGCTTCAGCATCAGTCCTTCCAAAGAATATTTAGGACTGATCTCCTTTAGGATGGACTGGTTGGATCTCCTTGCTGTCCAAGGGATTCTCAAGAGTCTTCTCCAACATTTCAGTTTAAAAGCATCAATTCTTTGGTGCTCAGCTTTCCTTATGGTCCAACTCTCACATCCATACATGACCACTGGAAAAACCATAGCCTTGACTAGATGGACCTTTGTTGACAAAGTAATGTCTCTGTTTTTTAATATGCTGTCTTGGTTGCTCATAGCTTTTCTTCCAAGGAGCAAGCGTCTTTTAATTTCGGAGCTGTAGTCACCATCTGCAGTGATTTTGGAGCCCCCAAAATAAAGTCTCTTGCTGTTTTCATTGTTTCCCCATCTATTTGCCATGAAGTGATGGGATTGGATGTCATGATTTTCATTTTTTGAAAGTTGAGTTTTAAGCCAGATTTTTCCCTCTCCTGTTTCCCTTTCATCAAGAGGCTCTTTAGTTCTTCACTTTCTGCCATAAGCATGGTGTCATCTGCGTATCTGAAGTTATTAACATTTCTCCCGGCAATCTTGATTCCAGCCTGTGCTTCATCCAGCCTGGCATTTCTCATGATACACTCTGCATATAAGCTAAATAAGCAGGGTGACAATATATAGCCTTGACGTACTCCTTTCCCAATCTGGAACCATTCTGTTGTTCCATGTCCAGTTCTGTTACTTCTTGACCTGCATATAGGTTTCTCATAAAGCAGGTAAGGTGGTCTGGCATTCCCATCTCTTGAGGAATTTTCCACAGTTTGTTCTATGTTCCCTAAATTAACCATTTGTGGCCACTGACTTAAAGTTAGATAATTGTGGAATTTCACACTTGAAATTCATAGAAACAGGCACATTAAAGTTTCAGATGAACTTCAGTTCCTCAGTTTTATGTTTCTAATAATCCTTTGCTCACAGGGTCTTGCACACAGTAGGAACTCAATGAAGGTGAGATTGCCCCTCCAAGGTCATTTTTAATGGGCTTGACCTCTACCTCATACTCTCAGAGCCATTGACTGGCATGAAAGAAAAATCACTTTATATAGTTTAAACCCATTTCATATACACATTCTACCTCTGAAGCTCCTTGAGGGCAGGAACCAAGGATCTTCAAATCTTCATTTTTTTACCCCAGTGCCTAGAGTGGGTAAATGTCAACAGAAGTCAATGCTCCCACTTCTCTTCTGGCCTGCAGAGGAGCTCTGGGAAGGTGAGAAGAAAGGCAAGATGACCTTCTAATTCCTTGAAGACTGTCACTGAAGTTTGGCATGGGTGGTCCAATAATTAGCTCCATAAAAAAAATGTGCTATGCACATTAAAGATGGAAACAATACGAGAGTCCTAGTGACTTCCCTCCAATACTGATTCCTAGCCAGCCCTAGCACCTCTTAGTGATCTAAGGTGACTTCGCCCTCATGTCAACAATTGAAAGGAATTTTCCAGGCAAAAACTCACCATTCAAAGGTAAGAATTAACAAAAGCCTTCAGCATTTATTTTCTAAACATGAATTTAATTTAGCAAAGCCTCTTTGTAGTTTGAGGGACGGTAACATTTGACTCAACTAAGGTGGCATTTATAAATGAGGAAAAAAGTAACACAATGGCAAAGAAATAAAGTGTTTTGAATGACACTGAGAGATAGCTTTGAGAGCCATATTTATGTTAAAAGCAGCAGAAATGTAAAACTTGCTTATGATATACTAGGAAAAAACCTAAATATGATAAAACTGTACTCTCTGGTACTCATAAATCATTAGTAAATGAAACATAGCACTCTTTATGATGAATCAAAACTACAATAAAAGTGGGAAGCTATAAATATAAACCTCCAGTTTATTTTGATACTACAAAAGATAACTGCTGACACACTAGCGAATCCTTTTCACATTTCATAAATGCAATATGTTTGCATAGAAGCAATATATACTGTACATATTTTATATCAGTCTTATCTGTTATTTACATTATACAACTTACACCAGTATTGTATCACAAAAATGCTTTAGAAACATGTGAAAGAGACCATGAAGGAATGCACAGAAATGAAAGTAATTGCTTTAGGTAGTGGCACAGCTTATAAGTGATTTTTGAATGACTGAAACTTTTCTAAAGTTGGTAAGAGACATCAAGTCACAGAATTAAGAAGCCCTATGAATCTCAGTGAATAGAAAGTCACTCAATCATGTCCAGCTCTTTGTGACCCCATGTACTATACAGTCTGTGGAATTCTCCAGGCTAGAATACTGGAGTGGGTAGTGGTTCCCTTTTCCAGGGAATCTTCCCAACCCAGAGATTGAACCCAGGTCTCCTGCACTGCGGATGGATTCTTTACCAGCTGAGCCACCAGGGAAGCCCAAAGACTTGCTCCTTGGAAGAATAGCTATGACACACCGAGGTAGTGGTGGTTTAGTTGCTAAGTTGTATCCGACTCTTGTGACCCCATGGACTGTAGTCTGCCAGGCTCCTCTGTAGATGGGATTCTCCAGGCAAGAATACTGGAGTGGGTTGCCATTTCCTTTGCCAGGGCATCTTCCCAATACAGGAATCGAACCTGGGTCTCCTGCCTTGCAGGCAGATTCTTGACCGACTGAGCTACAAGGGAAGTCCATGAATCCCAAGAAGGATAAATAAAAAGAAATCTATACTTAAGCAAATGCTAATATAACTGCTTTGAAAATATAGAAAAATATTAAAATCATCTAGATTTTAAAACGACAGATTGCTTTCAAAGGAGTAATAGCAAATTTCTCAATAGAGATAATGGAAATGAGAAGTCAAAAGAAATGACATGTTCATATTGTTGAATGAAAATAATTTAAAAAAAAAGTATTTATACTGGGCAAAAATATCCTTCAGGAATGACATTTCCAGATAAAAATAAAATAATTTCCTACCAGCAGACTAGCACTTAAGGAAATCTTCTTAGTATTTCTTAACAATTCTAAAGAATTCAAATAGAATTCTTTAGGCAGGAGGAAAATGATCAGTGTATAAAGTCAGAAGTACAGGAAGTAATAAAGAGCAAAGACAATGCAAATATTTGGGTAAATCTAAATGTATATGATTTATTAGGCAATACTGAGTTTTCCAAATTTTCTGGCATACTGAGTGCAGCACTTTAACAGCATCATCTTGTAGGATTGGAAATAACTCAATAGAATTCCATCACCTCCACTAGCTTTGTTCGTACTGATGCTTCCTAAGGCCCACTTGACTTCGCATTCCAGGATGTCTGGCTCCAGGTGAGTGATCATACCATCATGATTATCTGGGTTGTGAAGATGTTTTTTTTGTATAGTTCTTCTGTTTATTCTTGCTACCCTTTCTTAATAACATCTGCTTCTGTTAGGTCCCTACCATTTCTGTCCTTTATTGTACCCATCTTTGCATAAAAAGTTCCCTTGGTATCTCTAATTTTCTTGATGAGATCTCTAGTCTTTCCCATTTTATTGTTTTCTTCTATTTCTTTGTATTGATCACTGAGGAAGGCTTTCTTATCTCTCCCTGTTATTCTTTGGAACTCTACATTCAAATGGGTATATCTTTCCTTTTCTCCTTCGCCTTTAGCTTCTCTTTTTCTCAGCTAATTGCAAGTCCTCCTCAGATAACTATTTTGCCTTTTTGAATTTCTTTTTCTTGGGGATGATCTTGATCACTGCCCACTGTACAATGTCATGAATCTCCAACCATAGTTCTTCAGGCACTCTATCAGATCTAATCCCTTGAATCTACTTGTCACTTCCACTGTATAATCATAAGGTATTTGATTTAGTTCCGACCAGCAAATTTGGAAAACTCAGCAGTGGCCACAGGACTGGAAAGGTCAGTTTTCATTCCAATCCCAAAGAAAGGGAATGCCAAAGAGTGTTCAAACTACCGCACAATTGCACTCATCTCACATGCTAGCTAAATAATGCTCAAAATTGACCAAGCGAGACTTCAACAGTACATGAACTGAGAACTTCCAGATGTTCAAGCTGGATTTAGAAAAGACAGATGAACCAGAAATCAAATTGCCAACATCCATTGGATCATCGAAAAAGCAAGAGAGTTCCAGAAAAACATCTACTTCTGCTTTATTGAGTCTGCCAAAGCCTTTGACTGTGTGGATCAAAACACACTGTCGAAAATTCTTAAAGAGATCGGAATACCAGACTACCTTACTTGCCTCCTGAGAAACCTGTATGCAGGTCAAGAAGCAACAGTTAGAATCAGACATGGAACAACAGACTGGTTCCAAATTGGGAAAGGAATACATCAAGGCTGTATATTGTCACCTTGCTTATTTAACTCATATACATCATGAAAAATACTGGGCTGGATGAAGCACAAGCTAGAATCAAGATTGCTAGGAGAAATATCAATAATCTCAGATTCTTGATGAAAGTAAAACAGGAGAGTGAAAAAAGCTGGCTTGAAACTCAACGTTAAAAAAACGAAGATCATGGGATCTGGCCCCATCAACTTAATGGCAGACAGATGGAGAAACAATGGAAACAGTGAGAGACTTTATTTTGGGGGACTCAAAAATCACTGCAGATGGTGACTGCACCCATGAAATTAAAAGACACTTGCTCCTTGGAAGAAAAGCTATGACCAACCTAGACAGCATATTAAAAAGCAGAGACATTACTTGGCTGCCAAAGGTCCACACAGTCAAAGGTATGGTTTTTCCAGTAGTCATGAAAGGATGTGAGAGTTGGACCACAAAGAAAGCTGAGTGCCCAGGAATTGATGCTTTTGAACTGTGGTGTTGGAGAAGATTCTTGAGAGTCCCTCACACTGCAAAGAGATCCAACCAGTCCATCCTAAAGGAAATTAGTTCTGAATATTCATTGGAAGGACTGATGCTGAAGCTGAAGGTCCAATACTTTGGCCACCTGATGTGAAGAACTGACTCAATGGAAAAGACCCTGATGCTGGGAAAGACTGATGGCAGGAGGAGAAGGGAATAACAGAGGATGAGATGGTTGGATGGCATCAGCGACTCAATGGACATGAGTTTGAACAAGTTCCAGGAGTTGGTGATGGACAGGGAAGCCTGGCGTGATACAGTCCATGAGGTCACAAAGAGTTGGATATGCCTGAGCGATTGAACTGAACTGATTATGAGTTGTGGGGATAAAAATAAAATTTATGACTACACCTACACAAAATTACATTAAAGCAAATAGAATTAAGTGTCCTGAGGTATTATACTATCCAGAAAGAGAATAAAACTAACAAGTAACACTAGGCTTTGAAAAATCAAAATTGCATGCTGTAATCTCTAATAAGACTACTGAAAGAGTATTACAAGGATGAGTAAATATCAGACTAGTATAGGAGGAATTCAGAGTACTAAAATCTTCCATCAAATCAGAATAGGGCTAGAAAATGAAGAAAGAGAAACATAAAATAGGGTACCAATAGAAATAAAATATGAAGACATTATATTTAAATCGAAACATGAAGTAATACATTAAATGTAAACAGGCTATATATTCTGCTTAAGATAAAGATACCAAACTTTATTAAAGAAACAATTTATGCTATTTACTAGAGATATATTGAAATATAAGGACAGCTAGATCAAAAGTAGAATAATAGTAAAAGATAAAACCATGCATTGGGTAGACGAAAGACGGTGAGACTTCAAGGCTGAAAGCATTACCAGAAGTAAAGAGTGATACTTCATAATTATAAAAAATTATCAACTTATCAAAAAATAATCTTTTATTTTTTTGCACTCATAATTAATAAAATTGCCTTAAAACACATGAAGAAAAATTTACACATCTATGAGGAGAAATTGACAATTTATAGTGATAATGAGACATTTTAACATATTCCTATAGTAACTCTTATAACCCTTATAACAAGCAGATAAAAGGTCAAGAATGATAGAGATATGATATGTAGGATTAACAAGCTCGATTTAATGAACATACACAGAATACTGAGTCCAGCAAGAAGGGCAGCAAGGGCAGAAGACATTGAATACACAGGAAACTGTTTACCCCCAAAACTGACCAGATCTTATGTCATAAACCAAGTCTCCAAGTGTTTTAAAAGAATGAAATAATAGAGTATGCTTTCTTACCGCAATACAACTAAGCTAGGACTTATTAATAAAAGGATTGTTAAAGAGTTATGTTTTGGAAATAAACTACACTTCTAAGCAACACAAGTTTTTTAAAGTGCAAATTTGAAAACATTTTTAACTGAATGATAACGAAAATACTACATATCAAAATTTTAGATGTGGAAAGCATTTAAAGTTGTGCTTCCTAAGGGGAATTTTATCATTTTAATTGCACAGAAGAAAGAAGAAAGGCTAAAAAATTTGATGAATTAAGGAAAATAAATCAGAGAGAGAAAGACAAGTATCACATTATTTCTCATAGGTGGAATCTTAAAAACATCAAAGGCAAACAAACAAAAAAACAACTTATCTCATACAGAGAATAGACAGTGATTGCCAGCAGTGGGAGTTGGGGATGAGAGAAATGGGTAACTTATTCTTGGTTTTGTTTTTAGTTTAAACAAATGGAAAAAAACACAGCCTAAGTTCTTTGTATCATAGTTTTCAGGATTCTTTCTTCTCAGGAATGTTGTTATTCATGGATTTAAAAAAAAAAAAAAGAAGAATTCAGCTTACACAACATTAAGAGCTGAACTACTACACCCACCCTCCTCTGCCAACCCCGCCACACACACACACCTATTAGAACAGCTAAAATGGAAAACACTGACACCACCAAATGCTGGCAAGGATGTGGAGCAACAGGAACTCTCACTAACGGCTGGTACAGTCACTATAGAAGACAGTTTGGCAGTTTCTTATAAAATGAAACATGCTCTTACCGTATGATCCAGCAATCACTCTACAAGGTATTTATCCAAAGGAATTGAAAAATTCAGATCAGTCGCTCAGTCGTGTCTGACTCTTTGCGACCCCATGAACCGCAGCACGCCAGGCCTCCCTGTCCATCACCAGCTCCCAGAGGTCACTCAGACTCGCATCCATCGAAAAATTACACCTGTATAAAAACTTGTATACGGAGCTAATCATGTCTTTTTTCATAATTCCATAACTTGGAAGCAATCAAGAGATGTCCTTGAGTAGATAAATGGATAAACAGCAGTATAGCATACAATGGAGAGCTATTCAGCAATAAAAAAACAAATGAGTTATTAAGCCATTAGACATTCAAGGTGGTTTTAGAAAAAGCAAAGGAACCAGAGATCAAATGGCCAACATCTACTGGATCATCAAAAAAGCAAGAGAGTTCCAGAAAAACATCTATTTTTGCTTTATTGACTATGCCAAAGCCTTTGACTGTGTGGATCACAATAAACTGTGGAAAATTCTGAAAGAGATGGGAATACCAGACCACCTGACCTGCCTCTTGAGAAATCTGTATGCAGGTCAGGAAGCAACAGTTAGAACTGGACATGGAACAACAGACTGGTTCCAAATAGGAAAAGGAGTACGTCAAGGCTGTATATTGTCACCCTGCTTATTTAACTTATATGCAGAGTACATCATGAGAAATGCTGGGCTGGAAGAAGCACAAGCTGAAATCAAGATTGCCGGGAGAAATATCAATGACCTCAGATATGCAGATGACACCACCCTTATGGCAGAAAGTGAAGAGGAACTAAAAAGCCTCTTGATGAAAGTGAAAGTGGAGAGTGAAAAGGTTGGCTTAAAGCTCAACATTCAGAAAACTAAGATCATGGCATTGGTCCCATCACTTCATGGGAAATAGATGGGGAAACAGTGGAAACAGTGTCAGACTTTACTTTTGGGGGGGCTCCAAAATCACTGCAGATGGTGACTGTAGTCATGAAATTAAAAGACGCTTACTCCTTGGAAGGAAAGTTATGACCAACCTAGATAGCATATTCAAAAGCAGAGACATTACTTTGCCAACAAAGGTCCATCTAGTCAAGGCTATCGTTTTTCCAGTGGTCATGTAGGGATGTGAGAGTTGGACTATGAAGAAAGCTGAGCACGGAAGAATTGGTGCTTTTGAACTGTGGTGTTGGAGAAGACTCTTGAGAGTCCCTTGGACTGCAAGGAGATCCAACCAGTCCATCCTAAAGAGATCAGTCTTGGGTGTTCCTTGGAAGGACTGATGCTGAAGATGAAACTCCAATACTTTGGCCACCTCATGCAAAGAGTAGACTGATTGGAAAAGACCCTGATGCTGGGAGGGATTGAGGGGAGGAGGAGAAGCGGACAATGGAGGATGATATGGCTGGATGGCATCACCGACTTGATGGACATGAGTTTGGGTAAACTCTGGGAGTTGGTGATGGACAGGGAGGCCTGGCGTGCTGCGATTCATGGGGTTGCAAAGAGTTGGACACGACTGAGCAACTGAACTGAATTGAACTGAAATGACCCGGAAGAAAAGTTAATGCATACTGCTAAGTGAAAAAAAAAATTAAAGTGTATTTCAATGAGATAGAAAATAATAGGAAATTAAACTCAAAGAAAGAGAAGGAAGGAATGAAGATATAAACTAATGAAATAAAATCAAACATATTATAATCCTAAACTCATTTGATGGAGCTGTTGAGAAAAAAGAAAAAATGTAAAAACAGTCAATGTCAGGAATGAAAAAAACCTTTACTATAAGTCCTGCAGACCTACAAAATTATAAAAAGATGTATTAAACAAATTTATGTAAATAAATTTAAGAATATAAATGAAGTAAATTTCTCAAAATATACATGTAAAAATTGACAGAATACAAAATTTAAATAGTCCTCAATCATTAAAAACATTAACCTATAATTTAAAACTACAATAAAGAAAACTCTAGGCATAGATGGCTTAAAAGAAACAATCAGGGGAGGGAGGAGGAAGGAGGGTTCAGGATGGGGAACACATGTATACCTGTGGCAGATTCATTTTGATACATGGCAAAACCAATACAATATTTTAAAGTTAAATAAAATAAAAATAAAATAAAAAAAAAAAAAAGAAACAATCAAGGCAGAAATAATGGCAATCATTCACATATCTTTTCAGAGCATAGAGAAAAACCCCAACCATTTGTCAATTCATGTTAAGGTGCTAAAATAATCCTGACCAAGAAAAAACAAAACAAAACACTGACAGGAAATTCCATAAAGGAATTTTTTTAAGCTGGTCTGACTTGTGAATATAGATGCAAATATTCTGAACAAAAAATAGCAAACTTAGCCATTAACATAAAATGGAAAGCTGGTGATTTGCTTGGCCTGAACTGGAAAGCCAAATTAATTTATTTACTGGTTTTTTCCTGAACTTCATTTCAAGAGAAATGCCTTTTTTCAGTTCTTGTTAAGTTTGCTTTATGTATGTATACAGCAATATAAAAAAAAGGTTAATACATATTGGGTGTACTCCTGAAAGCAAAGATGGCTGAAGATTTGAAAATCAATGCAATTCACATGAACAGAGTAAGGGAAAATCATGTGATTATTCTGGTTGCTTTCAGTACATGATGTTGATCAAATTCGTGACAAAACCTCTTAACATATCCTCAGTTAAAAGAATATTCAGCAAATATCAGACTTAATGGTAAAACATTGAAAGCTTTTCCTCTGGCATTAGGACAGACAAGTGTATTATTAGTTTCCTAGACTTGCCATAACAAAGTACCACAAACTGGCATAATTTAAAACAACAAAAATGTATTGTCTCACAGTTCTGGAGGCTAGATGTCTGCAAGTAGGTGCTGACAGGGCCACGCTCTCCTTAGGGGAGGGTCCTTCCTGGTCTCTTCTTGGCTTCCAGTGGTGCCAGCTATCTCGGGCATTTCTTGATTCAGATGTACCACTCCAATCTCTTTCTCTGTCTTCACATGGTGTTTCCCTTGGGGGGACGGTTTCTTTGTCTCTCCTCTTTTTACAGGGACACTAGTCACATAACCTACTTCAATAGGATCTCAACTTGATTACATCCACAAAAAAAAAAACCCTATTTGGAAATAGGGTCACATTCACAGATACCAGGGTTTCTGACTTTAATGTACCCATTTGGGGGCAAAATTTAACCCCCAAACAATGACTCATCCTATAGTCACTTCTTTTTGTACTCAAGGTCCTGGTGGCAAGAAAAAGAAATAAAAAGTATAAAGATTAGAAAGGAAGGAATAAAACTGTTATTATTTATGAATAATATAGTTGTCTATGTAGAAAATCCTAAATCATTCACAGATAAATTACAATGGTAATTAATAAGTTTAACAAACTAGCCTATTCAAGATTGATATACACAATTTATTTTACTATGATATAATACTAACAAACAGGTAAATAAATGTTAAAAAGATATAATTTACAATAGCAAAAAACAAAGACCAAATACCTTGAAATCAACAACATTATATGTATAAGTTTTTTAGATAGACAACTATGAAATCTTACTGAGAGATATTAAAGAAGAGGGAAATAAATGGAGGACTATGCCATGCTCATGAATGGAAGACACAATATTACAAGTATGCTAAGTCTTTCCAAAAGGAGGGATACATGAAATGCAAAACCAATTAAAATCCCACTTTATGGAAACTGACAAGCTGATTTTCAAGTTTATATGAACACAGAAAGGGTCAAGAATAGCCAGAAATCTATTGTACAAAGTAAGAGGACTTCAACTACTAACTATGAAGACTTATTATAAGACTATTTTCATTAAGACAATGTAGTGATGGCATGAAGATAGACAAATACATCAATGGGACAGAAAAGAGGGAGCACAGCCAGACCCATATATGTAGGGACATTTATTCCATGACAAAAGCAGCATTACAGAGCAATAAGAAGTCACTTTTCAATAAATTATGCTGAGACAATGGAATTTGTATGGAAAAAAATTCAGCCCCTAGCTTGTCCTATGCATCAAAATAGCTACACACAAAATCATGGATGAATTTCATAAATGTCAGCAAAAAGAACACGGGAGATTGCAGTCACACAAAACTAAACCTTATTGGAAGACGTCAGGATAGTGGTTAATTTAGGGAGAAGAAAGTGTTAGCAACTGCAAGTGAACACAAGAGGAGTTTCTAGAGAGCTAGTGAATATTTCATTTCTTTAGATATGTGGGGTTCCAGCTTATTTGCTTTTTGATAATTTGTTGATGTGTACACGTACATTTTGTTCACTTCTCTTTATTTGTATTAATCTTCCCAATATAAAAATTCACTCACTGAATAAATATTTGTTGAGAAATCACTATATATCTGACATTGTACTAGATCTGAATCAGGAGAAATAAATACAGGCATAAGCCCTCTGATACCCTTAGCTTGCTACAAAAGGGGGATTCTTTCTTCATTGTGGGGTGAGAGTGATGAGGAAAGCCATGAGATCCTTCACTGGACTGAAATACCAAAATAGCTCACAAGTGTTCTGCCCAGCCTTCAAACGTGGTGGTTACCCTTTGTATACATAATAAATGGTTCCAGTGTAATTTTAGACCTACACTTAGTTACACATAGGAATCCTATGTGCTTATCCAAGGAAAATCTTGGCTTGAAAGTCATGGCACTAGCCCCTAAGAAAATCAAGAGAAAACTACTATTAATTTGTAGTTAATTTCGGCTCTATTACATTAAAAAAGTTCTTTGAAGTCCTAAGGCAAACACCATTGAGTTTTAACACGTTTTCCTGATTATAAAATACTTACATGTTCAATGTAGAACATCTGGGAAATCAGAAAATTGCAAAGAAAACAAAAACCTATTATCCTATCACCATAGCTTCTGTAAATATTTTGGTACATTTCTTTCCGTTTTTAAAATACCTTTATACATTTACACAATCGAGGTCCGATTTTGCAACATGAGTTTTTCATTTAAAAATATGAATATTTCCCCATGTCATTAATCTCTAAACATAATTTTTAAGTTTGTAAAAAGTATATCCTCAGTTTGAATCATCTCAATTAGTGGTCATTCGTCCTGTGTAATCGAGTAGAAACATCCAGGGTCTCAAGAGTTCTGAGAGAAGTCCAGAACTTAGCTAAAGCCTCTGATGGAACATTGGAACCTGGCAGGCTTAGCAGAGGTTGCTCGGCTCCAACGGCGGCTGCGGTCACAGAGGGGGACCCGTCGTGGCAAGCAAGATGCCAGGATGACCCGGAGCCCGGAGAGCCCTCGACTTTCCATCAGGTTTAATACGCGTCTACGCTGTAAGTTCCCGGCGATGCCCCAGTCTGCATCCCTCAACTCACGGGTCCGGACCTATCAGGCATCATCCGAGCAGCGCCGGCTTGCTCCGGATGCCCGCGCCCAGTGCACCCTCCACCCGCGCGGCAGTGGGACTCGGCTCCGCACTCCGCGGCGCGCCTCTCCGAGTCCCTAGCTCGGGTCGCTGGGCTGAACCTGGGAGGAGGCGCCCGAGGTTCCGGGCCTGCCCGGATCGCCGCGTCTCCATCACCCCCGCCCCTCGAGCCGGGAGCGCGCAGGCGCAGCCGGCCGGGAGTCCCGCCGGCAGTCCAGGAGTCTGCGGTCGCGCCCCAGCCGCTGCCTCCACCGCCACCGCCACCGCTCATCATGGGCCCGGGTCTCCGGCCGCTGCTACCTCTCGTGCTTTGCGTGGGGCTCAGCGCCCTCGTACCGTCCGCGGGAGCCTCGGGCTTCCGCAAGCGAGGCCCCTCGGTGACGGCCAAGGTGACCGGGCAGCGGGCAGCAAGTTCTCGTGCCGCCCGGGGGAATGGGGGAGCTTTGGGGACTGGAACCTCCGGGTCAGGGGCGGAGATCAGGGGGCTTCCCAGGCGCAAAGGATGGGAGGCGGCCGCGGGGCTAGGTGGTAGTGGTGGGGGTCCCCGCGCGCGGTGGGTGGGGGGGGGGGCGCCTTCGCTGTCCTGGGAGACTTTAGGGGCGCTAGGCCGGGCGCACCCCCGCCGCGGGCTGTCTGAGCGTCATCTCCTGGGCTGGTGATCCGACGTGGCCACCAGCCCGCTAGCTGGGAGAAGCTTCCGGAACCAGTGAGCCCTTTCTCTAGGGAGGAGACAGCCGAGGACTTCCTTCGGCGGGGCGGGGACTTGGGAATAGAAGCAGGAAGAATGCAGGAGGGCGAAGGAGGCGCGCTGCGAGAGGAGGGGTTGGAGCTGGGCCGTCCCCGCGGATGTCACCCGGCCTCTCAGAGCCCCAGGTCCAGCCCCTGTCGCTTGGGGTAGGGTAGGCGTTACGTGGCCTTGCTTAACCAAGGACTGTCCTCCCTTTCGTGTTTAGGAACCACCATCAATCCCCACCAGGGAGGGAGAGGTGCGCGTTTTCAGACTGGGGAGTAGACATAGGGCTTGGGATGCTGCTGAGCGAGGCCCAGGAGGCCCCTGCAGGACTGAGGCCAGCCTTTCAATCTCGATGGGAGGTGGTGGGGTGGAGATCTACCTTAGACGGCCTCCTTACAGCTTCAGGTCTTTTTTCAGCACGTTTACCCAAGGTTAGAAGATAATGGGAGGATGCCCGGAGAGACAGAGGGAGGAAAGGACTGATTTGGTGCCCTTGATCACCACTTCTTGAAAACCCACTGGCAAGAGTGTCTTAGAATCTGGAAGAAGGAGCAGCTGCAGGTGGTCTTAACAATCGGTCCCCTGTCTGCCAGAAGAAATGACAGTGTTGGGTGCTTCAGCAGTGCTCCTCAACTGCAGACCCCACCGGAGGAGCGGGGAGCACAGGGGCGGGAGAGGTACAGCCCAACACCTGATGTAGCCTGAGAGTGAAGAGTGAACAGGAAGGCCCTGTTCCTAAAGGAACTGTGGTTGGGAACCTCAGGGAGAGGGGAAGAAGAATTTTCATGCACTCTAGGTTTGGAATAGTCACTTAACACTATCTCCTTTTTTTCCCACCCCATTTGTCATTAAGTTCTAAAAACTAACTGTGCAGGCATGTCCTGCCACAGATTTGACTCTGCTGAATTACTTTTTCAGTGGGGGCATTTAAAGACAACTACTCTGTTGGGAAGTGGAAATATTCAAAATGATTTCTCTGAGTGTGGACAAGTAGATGAGTTGGCCATCACTCTAGTGTATCGTATGTTTTCCCCAGCAGTCTTCAGCTTTTCCTCTGATAGTGTTTGAAAACAAGAATCTGTAAATGAGAGGTATGAAGTGCTGTCCCTCCCAGGGTCCTTTTTTGTCTGTGAATCTTGCTGCCAGCCACCACCTCAGCCTCCTGCCCCGTCTCGGAGCCTCACTGGTCTGAAAATCCACCCAGTTGGCATTTGCACCCTTGCATTTTCCAGCAGATGCCATGGGCTCTGTGCAGCAACACACACCTGAGAGTGTAGAAAATAATGCTGCCATCTTTCCAGCTGTGCTCAAATCACAGGTTGCTGTCACTTTCTGCAGTTCTCAGAGTGGCTAAGAGGCTTTACCTGAGGTAATAACAAGTTACCAAGAATGCCTGAGGCTTCTCCTCTGTAAGTGGAAATAGAAATAATACCTGCTGGCAAGATTTTGCATATTAGGTGTGATAGAGCAGGTAAAGTGCTTCGCCCTGATTGAAGTTCCTGATTTAAGAAGTCAACTGTTAGTGTTATTTGTGTTATCTTATTAATCTTACTGTGGCAGGGCAGGTACAGATGAGGAGCAGGGGTTTGGAGTTGCCCAAGGTCCCATGGCCAATAAGTGGCGGAGCTGGTTTGAGAACAGTTTCCTTGACCTCATGGCTCCTGCACTTTGGTGTCTTCCCCAGTTACTTTGAAAATGGAAGCACAGTTAACCCTACAAGGGTTTGGGGCAGGCTCTTTGAGGTCCTCTTGCCTATTCCCCTATCTCTTCCCACCCTCTGCTGCTGCTGCTACTAAGTCGCTTCAGTCGTGTCCAACTCTGCACGATCCCATAGACGGCAGCCCACCAGGCTCCCCTGTCCCTGGGATTCTCCAGGCAAGAACACTGGAGTGGGTTGCCATTTCCTTCTCCAATGCATGAAAGTGAAGTCACTCAGTCGTGTCCGATTCTCAGCGACCCCACGGACTGCAGCCCACCAGGCTCCCACCCTCTATGCCCCATAATTTTCAAATGACTTTCAAGGTCAGCCTTAAGGGAAAAAAGGAGGGAGCAAGGGGCCAGCTCTTGAAGTGCAATGTGGAATTTAAGCGCCACCTTTTCCAGGAAGCCTGCCCTGATCTCCACAGATAATCACCACCTCTAACCATGACATTTTATCTGTACATACCTTCTTGTAAAGCTTGACTTCCCATCACAGTGACTATCTCTGTGCTTCCTCTTCTGTGGGACTTTGCAGCCTCATCCCTTTCACAGGGTCTTTTCCCAAGGACAGGCAGCAAAGTCAGAGAGATCTCAGGGTAAGAGGGTTTGCCTGGCAGCCACCCCAGGCCCACCTTATCCTCTGTTTAGGTGTGTGTATGCGCTGGTCTTCATTCAGTATTGCATTTTTTTTAGTATATGCTTGAGCTGACACTGTGCTGGGCACTGGGGATCTAAAAATGCCACTTCCACCCCTTCAGGTAGAAATCGCCTAGACAGAGAGAGCAACATTCATGACAAATGGCAGTCCAAGTGAACGCAGCTTCAAATTGAAATTCTGTCTTTCACGTTCCTGGTATTGCCTAACAAAACTTGGAACTCTTAGCCAGATCCTTCCTCTGCCTTCTGAAATGGGTGAGAGTCTTCCTTCCCAGCTGGTTGTGGTCAGAAGGGTTGTGTTGCTTCTCTGCACATGGATCCCTTTTCCTGCCTCAGTGCTTTGTTTCCAGAAAGAACTGCCAGGTGGGGCTTGTGCCCATTCTTGTCCCCGGAGGCTGCTCCCCTCCTTCCAGGCTGGCATCCCATCACACCTCTGTCAGGATGCCTTCCCTCAGCCCTCAGCATCCCTCCAGCACACTGGTACTCAGTGTTCTTGGGGCCCTTGTCACCCGCAGCCTTGTGCTATGGCTGTTCATGTACTTGGCCCGTCTCTCTCCATAATCTCCCTGAGGTCAGGGACTTCTTCCACTTGTACCCTTACAATACCTTTTGCAGAGATCTTTGACAGGTATTTAATAAGATTTGATTTTATCGTTTCCATTAGAGTTAGGGAAACTCTGCTGTATTTTCATGCCATCATGCAAGAAATTGAAGGACACTGTGGTTTGGGAAAAAAACATCGTATTAATACATGTGCTAGGCCACATGTAGGAAAAACAAGATGGTTATTGGAGAGTTATGCTGGGTGACATAGACACTTTTTCTTCATCTTCTCATGCTGTCCTCCCACATTTTATTCATTCTCTTTGCCGTTGAGATGTTCACAGTCTTTCTTTTCTTATTTTAAAAGTGTGGCAGGCTTATGTGGTGCTTCCTTATGATTACATACCCAGTTCTTGTCCTGGAGGCTCCTTGGTTTAGAAATCCCTTTGGAGAACTGCTTCTTTGACCCCAGGCTGCATGCCAGGCTCTTGCGGGCATTAATGGAGCTTCCTTCACTGCACTGCCCAGTCCCAAGGGCCTGGTCTTTTATGTATTCTCTAAACTTTTACCGTGCAAATAATAACAGTTTTTTTGCAGCTCTGGCCATGCAAAATTGCAGAATGCCACACGGAACACTAAATATCACATCATTCTGTGACAGACATCCTGATGTATTGGCAGAGGCTCTTGTCTTGAACTAAAGCTTGACAGTCTTTACTTTGCGATTTTTCTAAACTGTATGACATCTTTTCTCTTTGACACCTTCTTAAATTTTTTTAAAGCCATCTCTTGAATGTCTTTTTTTTTTTTACCCATTCAAATAGTGAATTGGTTCATATAATCTAAACTTGCCAACAGAATGCCCTTCGACTCTGTGGCCTTTTCAAATGTTCTGTCTTGAAATTATCTTAACACAGTGATTTGTGAAGCAGAACGTATATATAATTGTGTTTTAGGTGTAACAGTTAAAAAATAGTCCAAGAGAACTCTTAAGGCTTATCTGCGAAGAAAGAAGTGACTAACTTTTGGAGTTGTGCTTGCTCTCTTCTGTTTTAAAATGCTGTGACAGAGAAAGGGCACATTCTACTTGGGCAGCTTTGGGAGCGTGAGGACTGGATTTGGTGTCTTAAGTGTACGCGGCAAATGGTTCTGTCAGGACCAGCGTGCGATGTTTGCTGTACTTAGGACGCAGCAGAGGCCCGCGTGTCTTAGTGTGTTTGGACGTGAGTGGCAGGCCTTTTGGAGCAGGGCTGTGTGTTTTGATCATCTTTCACAGCCCCCTTGACAGCAGACATCTATTGAGAACTCATTGGGAATTTGGTGCTGCTCGAAGTTACAAAAAAATAAATCTGGACGGTTAGAGTATTTCTTTCCTCACCAGTTTTTTTTTTTTCCTCCTGCCAAGACTAGAGAGCATCAGCTTTCAGAAGAGCAGTAGTCTCCACTCTCAACCCCTAGGTTTGTCCACAGAGCTAGGAAACGAGGCGACAGCAGTGTGTGTCTGGGGTACTTGGGGGAGAGGTATTCTTGAAGACGTTACTGGCTCATTCTGACAGTACCGAGTCCAACTTTAAACCCAGTTCTTAGCCCAGTGTCTGACTGTCATGGTGCTCCATAATGGTTTGGTGAGTGAATATTTGTGAGTGAAATGCACCCACAAAGATGGTTTCAGAACTCCTTTATCTCTTGCTCCTTCACCCCCTGCTTTATAAAATGCCGGTGGCCGGGCCCTCACACGTGGGTCCGTTCTCAGACTGCCGCACGCACTCACCTTGCATTGTGGCTTCTCCACAGTGTGACCTTGTGCCCCACCTTTCAACCACATGCAGGTCTTCTTTGATGTGAGGATTGGAGATAAAGATGTTGGCAGAATTGTAATTGGCCTCTTTGGAAAAGTCGTGCCCAAGACTGTGGAAAATTTTGTCGCTCTGGCAACAGGAGAGGTATGTCTCAGTTTTATCCCCTTTAACTGTGCACAGAATTGAATCTTCCTCCTTTTAAGCCAAACATACAGATGTATCCTGGGGGATGAATGGAGAGAATAGCATGGAAACATAGACACTATCATATGTAAAACAGATAACCAGTGGGAAATTTGCTGCATGACTCAGGGAACTCAAACTGGGGCTCTGTGACAACCTAGAGGGGTGGGATGAGGTGGGAGGTGGGAGGGAGGGTCCAGAGGGAGGGCACATATGTACACCTATGGCTGATTCATGTTGATGCATGGCAGAAACCAACACAATATTGAAAAGCAATTATCCTCCAGTTCAAAACAAATACCTTTTTAAAAATGTAAATGTAAAAAAAAAAGTTATACCTGGGACAATAAGTATTAAATTACTGGATGAGATGAACCTGAGACATCTAATATTTTACTTTGTTTTTCTATAAAATCTGTATTCTTTAAGCACTTAGTTTCCTCAAGGTTCTAGAAAGTAAAACAGTCATTAAGTGAAAATGCAGACTTCTTTTTACTTGTGCATGTTAGTATTTTACTTCCATAGTTTGTTTATTTTTCAGTCAGCTAATGATAAATATCTGTCAGTAAACTATTGTAGGTGCCTACTTTAGTTTTGTAGATATTTTGTGTAATTTTCTCATTTTGTCATTTCCAGATAAACACTGGGGTTTATCTTACAGTATGGGTTATATCTGCTTGTGTATTCAATTGACATAATCTCTTTAGAAAGGATATGGATATAAAGGAAGCAAATTTCATCGCGTCATCAAAGATTTCATGATTCAAGGAGGAGACTTCACCCGGGGAGACGGCACTGGTGGTAACGTTGTCTCTTAAACTTTTCCTTTGCTGTGTACCCAAGTGAAACCTAAGACTAAGATGGTATATTTGCCCAGCATATTGAACTCCCAGCTTCAAGGAACAAAGTCAAAAAGACAAACTTAATTCTTCCATAAAGATAAGGATTTTTGGTCAGGGGGGCCTCATCTAACAAAATCTTGGTAGGTGCGAATGAGTGAGGCCTCCTAATTTTAAACAGTCTTTGCTTGGGTGTTCATTATCCTTCTTTAGTGGAGATGTATTCATTTAGTAGGCTGTTGTGCAGTTATGACAATCCTAGATTCCTGGTAGGTAGCAATATGGAAAGATGTCTGTCACAGCAAGGAGAGGTAGACTGAAAAGCCGTGTGCCCTGGAGGGGGACAGCCAGCTGCAGAAGTGCATTTTGCCAGTGGGGGGTGGGGGCGGTGAGGGGGTGGTCCAGAAGCACCATGCCAGAATGATGAGACTGGTATTTAGGTGGCAGGATCACAGGTGAACTTACCTCTTTCTTTCAGAATTCTCTTTATCATCAGCTTTTGCAGTAATAAAAAATTAAGTAATAGACCACTTGTCACAATTATAGTATAAATTAATTTTTATCAACACCATTAGATTCAATAAAGAATCCATACTATAGTTTATAGAATTTCAACTATATCTGAGCTTATTGTTTCTCATTGAGGACTCCAGCTTCGCAGCTCCCTGGTCTGTTTTTTCCTCACAAATATAGTGAGTTCTTTTCCTGAACATACATACAATATGGAACTACACCTAATTTTTATTTACTTCAGGTTTAATATTTTTAATTCAGCAAATACTGGGTTTGGTAGGTAGTAAATGGCTAACATTTTAAAGAAATAAGCCATTTTCAAACGCTATGGTTAATTTTATGTTTATTTCAATGGTTTTTTAAAATAACAAACTGGCTGTCATTAAATGATTGTATTTGACAAGACACCGGTGGAAATGCTGCTGGGTACGGGAATGTAGACTGGACCAGAGGAACGTGTTCCAGTTCCTTGGTTGAATGGGGCTGCTGCAGGGCTGGGTCTCTGGTGGAAAAGCCTGCAGTTCCAGTGCTGGTCCCCTCAGGACTGGCACTCCACGGTCCTGCCTGGAGCCTGGCAGGAATGGTGATGGAATTTCCCTGTGTTCTCTCTTCTGTTCCTCTTTCTCTCTCTGCTCTCTCTGCCTTGTTTGTGTGTGTGCGTGCGTGTGTGCACATGCATGTACAGAATTAAAATTCTCTGAGTTTTGGAGATCGGACCTTTTGGTTCATTTAAATTTAGCCTAGACCTCTCTGTAGGCAGAACTTTCTTGCCAGGCCACTTCGTATGTCACTTGCTGCTGCTGCTGCTGCTAAGTCGCTTCAGTTGTGTCCGACTCTGTGCGACCCCATAGACGGCAGCCCACTAGGCTCCTCTGTCCCTGGGATTCTCCAGGCAAGAATACTGGAGTGGGTTGCCATTTCCTTCTCCAATGCATGAAAGTGAAAAGTGAAAGTGAAGTCGCTCAATCGTGCCCGACTCTTCACGACCCCATGGACTGCAGCCTACCAGGCTCCTCCGTCCATGGGATTTTCCAGGCAAGACTACCGGAGTGGGGTGCCATTGCCTTCTCTGGTATGTCACTTACCAACCAGCTATAAATTGCTTACCTTTGGTATTCACTTCTGGTCCTTCTAACTGAGCCAGGATTGAATTTATTTTTTTTGTCCCCTTAGAAAGATGAATTATATTTGACCTCTTCTAGACCATTCAGGTATGACCTAAATCAAATCCCTTATGATTATACAGTGGAAGTGAGAAATAGATTTAAGAGCCTAGATCTGATAGATGGAGTGCCTGCTGAACTATGGACTGCGGTTCGTGACATTGTACAGGAGACAGGGATCAAGACCATCCCCATGGAAAAGAAATGCAAAAAAAGTAAAATGGCTGTCTGGGGAGGCCTTACAAATAGCTATGAAAAGAAGAGAAGCAAAAAGCAAAAGAGAAAAGGAAAGATATAAGCATCTGAATGCAGAGTTCCAAAGAATATCAAGAAGAGATAAGAAAGCCTTCTTCAGCAATCAATGCAAAGAAATAGAGGAAAACAACAGAATGAGAAAGACTAGAGATCTCTTCAAGAAAATTAGAGATACCAAGGGAACATTTCATGCAAACATGGGCTCGATAAAGGACAGAAATGGTATGGACCTGACAGAAGCAGAAGATATTAAGAAGAGATGGCAAGAATACACAGAAGAACTGTACAAAAAAGATCTTCACGACCCCGATAATCATGATGGTGTGATCACTGACCTAGAGCCAAACATCCTGGAATGGGAAGTCAAGTGGGCCTTAGAAAGCATCACTACAAACAAAGCTAGTGGAGGTGATGGAATTCCAGTTGAGCTCTTTCAAATCCTGAAAGATGATGCTGTGAAAGTGCTGCACTCAATATGCCAGCAAATTTGGAAAACTCAGCAGTGGCCACAGGACTGGAAAAGGTCAGTTTTCATTCCAATCCCAAAGAAAGGCAATGCCAAAGAATGCTCAAACTACCGCACAATTGCACTCACCTCACGCTAGTAAAGTAATGCTCAAAATTCTCCAAGCCAGGCTTTAGCAATACGTGAACCGTGAACTTCCAGATGTTCAAGCTGGTTTTAGAAAAGGCAGAGGAACCAGAGATCAAATTGCCAACATCCACTGGATCATGAAAAAAGCAAGAGAGTTCCAGAAAAACATCTATTTCTGCTTTATTGACTATGCCAAAGCCTTTGACTGTGTGGATCACAATAAACTGTGGAAAATTCTGAAAGAGATGGGAATATCAGACCACCTGACCTGCCTCTTGAGAAATTTGTATGCAGGTCAGGAAGCAACAGTTAGAATTGGACATGGAACAACAGACTGGTTCCAAATAGGAAAAGGAGTACGTCAAGGCTGTATATTGTCACCCTGCTTATTTAACTTACATGCAGAGTACATCATGAGAAACGCTGGACTGCAAGAAACACAAGCTGGAATCTAGATTGCTGGGAGAAATATCAATAACCTCAGATATGTAGATGACACCACCCTCATGGCAGAAAGTGAAGAGGAACTAAAAAGCCTCTTGATGAAAGTGAAAGTGGAGAGTGAAAAAGTTGGCTTAAAGCTCAACATTCAGAAAATGAAGATCATGGCATCTGGTCCCATCACTACATGGGAAATAGATGGGGAAACAGTGGAAACAGTGTCAGACTTTATTTTTTGGGGGGCTCCAAAATCACTGCAGATGGTGACTGCACCCATGAAATTAAAAGACGCTTGCTCCTTGGAAGGAAAGTTATGACCAACCTAGATAGCATATTCAAAAGCAGAGACATTACTTTGCCAACTAAGGTTCATCTAGTCAAGGCTATGGTTTTTTCTGTGGTCATGTATGGATGTGAGAGTTGGACTGTGAAGAAAGCTGTGGGCCAAAGAATTGATCCTTTTGAACTGTGGTGTTGGAGAAGACTCTTGAGAGTCCCTTGGACTGCAAGGAGATCCAACCAGTCCATTCTGAAGGAGATCAGCCCTGGAATTTCTTTGGAAGGAATGATGCTAAAGCTGAAACTCCAGTACTTTGGCCACCTCATGCGAAGAGTTGACTCATTGGAAAAGACTCTGATGCTGGGAGGGATTGGGGGCAGGAGGAGAAGGGGACAACAGAGGATGAGATGGCTGGATGGCATCACTGACTCGATGGATGTGAGTCTGGGTGAGCTCCGGGAGTTGGTGATAGACAGGGAGGCCTGGCATGCGCAGAGTTGGACATGACTGAGCAACTGAACTGAACTGAACTGAACTGAACAACAACAACAAAAAAAGGCAGGGTTCCTTATATTATTAAATATTAATTACTCAGATAAATATAAAATTAGAGTTACAAAACAGTGAAGTTGTTAAAATATCCAGTTATTTATTTAGAAGCTGTATATCCCAAGATGTACACCTTAAGAAGAAAAATCATCAGGATTCGCAAAATGTCCTTACTATTCCTCTATGGCAAAACTTTCTAGATAACCTGTTTGAAAAGTTAACTATGTTAGCTACGAAGAGGTTTTGGTTGTATGTGAATAAAGGAAAATGCCCATGTAAGAGCCAAGTCTTAAGGAGCCAAGTCTTTTTTGCCTGGTCCTTCACAAGTCCTGCATAGTAAGAAGGAGATAACATGAGAGCTAACTCAACAAGGACTTTAAGGTTGGCCACTGATGGATAAGGTGCCCTGCAGTAGAGAAGTTGGGTGTCACAGGCACTCAGGGTTGGGGGATGGAGCAGATGGTCTGAACTGTTGTTTTATAGGAAAAATGTGCTTTGCTAGATCTCCAGCCCCCATGCCTGCCTCTGGCTCAAGGCTGGCTCCCTGGCTGCTCCCAGTCGCTATCACCTTCTGTACCCTGAAGTCATCAAGCCTAATGACTTCCAGGCTGGCGCTGTTCTTAGTACTGAGTTGAAGCCAGAAGTTCAAGTTTTACTTTTTTCAAGTTTGATAAGCTCCCATTTGATAAGTTTCCTGGATAGAGAACCTATCCTATAGGACTGTTATGAGGATTGGCTAAGGGTGTATATTAAGTGCATGTTGCAGTTGGCTTGGCTACTGAGGTAAGAGGGACCCAGGACAAGTGACCTGACCCTCAGGACAAAGATGGGGTCACTAGGATGGCTTACCCATCATTCCATCAGACATTACCATGCCATCCTGCTCTTCCACTCCTTCTCATTTCAAAGTGAAATCACTGACTTGCTTGGTCAAGGTTTGGGTGTTCGTTTGAGGCCAGAGGGCATCTTGCCTTCTTGTGTTACACTTAAGGCTTTTGTTTGTTTCTTTTGGTCCCTGGTGCTCTGTTTCCTTAAGGAGTAAATTTTATCCTCGGCTTAATTGCTCTTTATGTTTGACTGTCTTTTCCTCATTCCCTTCTTCTTCTACAGGGTTCTCTTAACCAGTTCTACTCAAACCTTATACTTCCCTTTGAAGAATTTACTTTTGTGTAACATCTGTTGACTCTACCCTTTTTGTTTTGTCTCACCCAGGTATAAGCATTTATGGTGAGACATTCCCAGATGAGAACTTCAAACTGAAGCATTATGGCATTGGGTGGGTCAGCATGGCCAATGCGGGGCCTGACACCAACGGCTCTCAGTTCTTTATCACCTTGACCAAGCCCACCTGGCTGGATGGCAAACATGTGGTATTTGGAAAAGTCCTCGATGGAATGGTAACTTGATATATTATTTTTTCTCATTCAAAGCTTTATAAGGAAAGTACTCTTAGTGATTTGCTCTCAAATTATGCTTCTTAGAGAGCCATAATTATATGCTGACTGGCCTCTTCAAAGGTGATAAAGTATATATGGTACATGGGTTCAGTCCCTGGGTTGGGAAGATCCCCTAGAGAAGGGCATGGCAACCCACTCCAGTGTTCATGCCTAGAGAATCCCATGGACATAGCAGCCTGGTGGGCTACATTCCATAGGCTCACAGACAGTCAGACATGACTGAAGCAACTTCACCACACACACACACACACACACACACACACACACACACACACAGTATTTTAGTTGTTAGTATTAGAGTAGAAGCTGGGGGAGAAGTTGAGTCCTTATTTTATCATACTATTAAATATAATTGAAAACTCATTTTAATGTAACCAAATGAAATCCTGTAGGTACAATGAAATATCATTTAAACTTAAAAAGGAAGGAAGTCCTGTCACTTGCTAGAACATGGATAAACCTTGACAATGTCTTGCTAAGTAAAGTAAGCCTGTCACAAAAAGACTGTATGCTGCTGCTGCTGCTAAGTCGCTTCAGTCGTGTCCAACTCTGTGCGACCCAGAGACGGCAGCCCACCAGGCTCCCCCGTCCCTGGGATTCTCCAGGCAAGAACACTGGAGTGGGTTGCCATTTCCTTCTCCAATGCACGAAAGTGAAAAGTGAAAGTGAAGTCGCTCAGTTGTGTCCGACTCCAGTGGCCCCATGGACTGCAGCCCACCAGGCTCCTCCGTCCATGGGATTTTCCAGGCAGAAGTACTGGAGTGGGTCACCAGTGCCTTCTCCGAAAAGACTGTATGATTCCATTCAAATGAGGAATCTAAAGTAGTCAAGTACATGGGAACATAAAGCAGGATGATGGTTTCCAGGGGCTGGGGGATGAAGAAATGGGGAGCTGGTGTTCAATGAGCATCTCTGTGAACTTCAGTTTTACAAGTTAAAAAAATTCCGGAGACTTAGTTGCACAATAATGTGAATACGCTTAAACTAATGAACTTAAAGTTACACTTGGAAGTGGCTACGATGGTAATTATATGTTATGTGTTTCTTGTGCTCAGTTGCTCAGTCGTGTCTGATTCTCTGCAACCTCATGAACTGTAGCCTGCCAGGCTCTTCTGTACATAGGACTTTCCAGGCAAGAATACTGGAGTGGGTTGCCGTTTTCTTCTCCACGTGTTCCTTAACCACAATTCAAAATATTTTTAAAAACCCTGAGCCCATGTAGTTCAGTACAGATATGTCACTTTCAAAGGCACACAGTATAACCACCAGAATTCCTAAAGAGAATTCAAATTTATGCTCCTGTGTCGCAAAGAACATCAAAGGGGTCCAATTCATAATCCACAGGAAGAATGCTTAAAATCCTCATTCCCTTCCACTCCCTGCATTTCTCCTCCTCAGCAGCTGCCCAAAGATGCTCTTCCAGCTCCTCAAGTGGCAGCTGAAACATCTGCTCGGTACAACCCTGGAGCATCCTTGAGTCCCTTCCCTCTGCAGTATTTCATTGTTTTCATGCGAACTCATCCAAATATAAATAAACTAATCTCACTCACTGTAGTTTTTCCACAACTTCTACCAGTTATTCTGATTCTACCCAACTAAAGGGCAGGAGCTGAGCTGGCTGACTCAGAACCTCCCTTATGAGGCAAAGACGTGTTCAACCAGAACTGTCAAATAATTCTCATTGGCAAGTGGGATAGGGCTTCTGAGGTGGCTCGGTAGTAAAGAATCTGCCTGCCAGTCCAGGAGATGCAGGTTTGATCCCTTGGTTGGGAAGATCCCCTGGAGAAGGAAATGGCAACTCACTCCAGTGTTCTTGCCTGGGAAATCCCACAGACAGAGAAGCCTGGTGGGCTACAGTCCACAGGGTCCCAAAGAGTTGGACACAACTTAATGATTAAATAACAAGTGGGATGAGAAGCAAATGGGGCAAACACCTGTCACTTAATATATCACTTTAGGTCCCATCACAGAAGGACATGCCTACATTTTCATGAGCTAGTGTCCTCAAAAGAATGTATTCTCAAATAGCAAGGAATCCTAGTCTCCAGCCTCTTACTGCTTTTTAAATGAGCTAAACATAGACATGCATGTGTTAAAACAGTTTGGAGTTTTGACTGCTGAGGCTAATCAGATTCCAAGTATTTTGAATGTAAACTGACTCAAGTGAGCATTTTTGAATACATCATAATGTTTCCCTGTGGCTCAGATGGTAAAGTGTCTGCCTGCAATGCTGGAGACCTGGGTTCAATCCCTGGGTCGGGAAGATTCCCCTGGAGAAGGAAATGGCAACCTACTCCAGTGCGCTTGCCTGGAAAATTCCATAGACAGAGGAGCCTGGTAGGCTACAGTCCATGGGGTCACAAAGAGTCGGACATGACTGAGCAACTTCACTTTTACTTTAATGCTGGGCTGCAAGAAAAATGAAGAGTATGCATCTGGGGCTTCCTTCTTCTGATCATGGTTTTCCTTCCAGTCTTCTGGCTCTTATGTCTTGTTGCCCTGGTTCGCTGTATTAACTTCCCTCCACTATTGGCATACATACTGGAAGATCTGCTTCCTGATCCTAGACAAACAGTCCTGAACATTTTATGAGTCATAAACTACTTTGAGAAACTATTGAAAACTATAAACTGTCTCTAGAAGGAAAATAAGAAAGTGTGTGTGTCATATAGTTCCAAGGAATTTTCACAATCTCCTGACTTCCACCTCCTGAACCTCCAGAGATTGTCTAAGTGGTTTTCTTAACACTGGACCTCACCCCAGACTTGTAGAATCAGAACCTTCACAGGTGGGCCTGCAAACAAGCATGTTAAAAATTGTGGTCAAATATACCCAACATAGAAATTTCCATTTTAACCATTAAATAAACAGTTTATAACCTGCCACAGGTAATTCAGGTGTGTAGCTGCTGCTTTAGGTACACATAGGCACATAGGAACCCACACCCACAATCTATTTAGAAATATGTATTATTATTAAAAGAACCCTGATCTTTTATCAAATTAGTTTGGATTAGCTGACACCCTGTCCAAAGCACTGAGAAACTTTGTTGCTATTTTGTTTCAACCTATTTTAGAAACTCATTAGAGATCTACTAGCTTAGTCCTTGCCGTGTATGAGACAGAGGAGTCCATAGGCTGTGATACCATCCAGAGTAGAGAAAGGGGTCTTTATACCACTGGTGGGGTAGTGAGTGAAAGTCACTCAGTCGTGTCTGATTCTTTGTGACCCCATGGACTATACAGTCCATGGAATTCTTCAGGCCAGAATACTGGAGTGGGTAGCGTTCCCTTCTGCAGGGGATCTTTCCAACCCAGGGATCGAAATCAGGTCTCCCGCATTGCAGGCAGATCCTTTACTGTCTGAGCCACCAGGGAAGCCCTTGGGGTAGAGATTACATTAGTATCAGACTCAACCTGTAGATTCAGCTTCCCAGGTGCACTAGCCATAAAGAATCGGCCTGCCAATGCAGGAGATGAGACGCAAGAGATGCAGGTTCAATTCCTGGATTAGGAAGATCCCCAGGAGGAGGAAATGGCAACCCACTCCAGTATTCTTGCCTGGAGAATCCCATGGACAGAGGAGCCTGGCAGGCTACATACAGTTCATCGGGTTGCAAAGAGTCAGACACAACTAAGTGACTGGGTACACACAAGTACAACATGTAGATCACTGGAGTCAGCTTTAAAATGGGCAACCCAGAACTGGCTCCATTACTAAATCTTTCTGGCTCATTTTCTTATGCTTAGATCTCTTACAGAGTGGAGCTGAAATTATCTCAAATTCCATGTTAACTCGTAAGTTGGGCTGTAACAAGTGACTAGAAATAGTTTTTGTTAGAGCTGCTGCTGCTGCTAAGTCGCTTCAGTCATGTCTGACTCTGTGCGACCCCATAGACGGCAGCCCACCAGGCTCTCCCGTCCCTGGGATTCTCCAGGCAAGAACACTGGAGTGGGTTGCCATTTCCTTCTCCAATGCATGAAAGTGAAAAGTGAAAGTGAAGTCGCTCAGTCGTATCCGACTCTTAGCGACCCCATGGACTGCAGCCTACCAGGCTCCTCTGTCCATGGGATTTTCCAGGCAAGAGTACTGGAGTGGGGTGCCATTGCCTTCTCCATGTTAGAGCTAGGTTGCTAATAAAAAGAAGAGAGGAAATATACAAATATGCCCTCTGATCAGCAAGCTTGTAGGTAAATTTTATCTGTTATATATAGATTTCCTAAGTTTTCCATAGTTAGCTTGTGTGGTTTTTGTAATCATAAAAAATGAAAACTTGTTTCCCACTAGGGCTCAGACTTCACACTGATTTTACCTCTTGACCATCATAGTTGCTGGTCAGAAGTGATCCATGGGTCTCCTTTTCTCTCACCAGACAGTGGTCCACTCCATAGAACTGCAGGCAACTGATGGGCACGACCGCCCATTCACCGACTGCTCGATCGTCAACAGTGGCAAGATAGACGTGAAAACGCCCTTTGTGGTAGAGGTCGCTGACTGGTGATGCAACTGGCGGAGAGCAAAGAACACAGTCTGGCAGGGGTGTGTGTGTGTATGGGCGGATTCTTCAAAGTTACTCTTCTGCTTTATTTTTCAACTTTATTCTGTTTTCCACTCCAGATTCCAGAAAGGTTATAACAATCAACCACTCAAAATTTAGTTATCATGAATTTTGGTAAATTACTTGTTTAGGGACTTTGCACTTAAAAGACTTATCCCTTTCCTCCAGTGGTGCTATTTTTAAACTAGAAACTTTGTATTTGGTATCTTCTTTGGAAGAACAGACACACAATCATTACGTTACTGGATTAAGTGTGATCCCCAAATTGAGTGATGCTGAAGGTTTGTCTGAAAAAGATGGAGACAAGAAGTGTATTATTTTGTATTCAAACAGAAATTCTTTTCAGGTAAAGGGAGATTTGATTAGTATTATCTATGTCACAGGGACTTTCACCTTTGAAAGGTGCTTATTCTCTATATTAAATACTTTTTATATAAATTGATTTTTTTGAAAGACATTTTTTTAACCTAAAGTTCTTTTTAAAAACTAATGTACAGAAATATATGCATTTTAATGTCACCAGTGAACAGATTAATAAAGGTTCTGCAATTCAAAATATTAACACAACTGGATAATTTGTGATAAGAATGCACAGAAGTGATGCCCATCCACATTCCAGACACTTGAGCTGATTATTCACCCATTTTTTACTCAATATAATATGTTTAAAAAGTTCATTGGCGTCTAGTTGCCACAGAATCTTTTTTTTTTTCCACTTACATAATAGGGGTGAAGATTCAGACTATACTTAAACTGAATGGGAAAATAAAATCCTATTGGTGGCTCTTGCTGTAACATACCTGGCTGTACCAGAATGTGCCTAATCTCTGTTCAAGCGGGAGTGGTAGGTATCACAGAATGATCCCATTGCTTTTCCTGCACGGCTCAAGCTGTGCGGGTCCCCCAGAATTCCATCTCTTGAGCACTGTTCTAAGAAAACTGCTTCAATGAGAGATAAGATGATGAGTACTCGTACTGTTGATGGGGTGTTAATTGCTGCAAGCCTCCTAAAAGCAGTTTTTCATTATTTTTCCCCCCAAAATTAATTAAAATCCCTTTAACCTGCCACATGCAAGTTCTGAATTTGGGAATACAGCAGTGGACAGGGACCGGCATCATGGAATTGACATTCTAGTGACGAAGACAGATTAAATGAGGTGCCATATAAAACGGTGTTGATACTGTGGAGAGAACACAACAGGTTTGCTGGAGAGGCTGGGGTGTGGGTGGTGGCGGCCATTCAGCTGGCCTCCTGAGGGGACATTTGAGCTGAGCTTGGAGGAGACGTAAGTGGTAGCTGTCAGGCCAGACCTGGGATATAGGCCTTCATGCCAATGGGGAGAGAAAACAAGAGGGTCCTGAGGAGCAGTGAGAGGGCCCAGAACAGCAAGCCAGTATGCTGTAGGCTGAGGGTCAGAGAGTAAGGCTGAGTGCAGAGCATTCGGGGCCTGGGGCCAGAGCACAGCTTTTCTTTTATTTCCAGTACAGTGGAGAGCTCTTGGGCTTAAGAAGTGGGGAGCATGATGTGATCTGCATTTAAGATTATTTTGCCTACCATAAGGAGGATTGTTATGGGGCCCAAAGGCTCAAGTATGAGGGCTTCCATGGTGGCTTAGATGGTAAAGGATGCAGGGAGATCCAGGTTTGATCCCTGGGTTGGGAACATCCCCTGAAGAAGGAAATGGCAACCCACTCCAGTATTTCTTGCTAGGAAATCCCATGGACAGAGGACCCTGGAAGGCTACAGCCCATGAGGTCGCAGAATCAGACATGACTGACTAAACAACAAGGCTAAAGTACATACCTGGAAATTCAAAGCATTTGTATCCATTGACGGTCCACTCCTGGGACCTTGCTGTAGAAAGTGATCTGAACTTAAAAATGTGACACTGCTTTGATCAGTCTGGCATCCAGTCCCCCTTGATCTGGAAATGGCCACCAGTTTTCTTTGAGGAATCACATCATCCCCACAGGCATTTCTTATTCTTAAGGTTTGCTGACCCATCAGACAGGTACATGGCTGGTCTGGCAAACTCATTCATTTAACTCACTTGATAAATACTAGATGCGGAGAGAGCTGCAAACAAACAGCCCTCATGGTTCCCTTGGAAGGAGACAAATAATCCAAATACATACCACGTGAATATATAACAACATCAGGTGGTTATACATCCATGAAGAGAAACAGGCCTGGAGCGTGACTAGAGAGTGAAGAGGTGGTCAGGGGATTCCCTGGGTAGGACCTGAAGGGAGTGAGGGTATGGCAAGCCATGGGGACCCTGGGGCAGAGTGAGCGAGGCAGAGGGGACCAGAGCTGTGGCCCTGGCTGAACGGCAGACTAGAGAGTTCCACAAACAGCCAAGGGTCCAGGTGTGCAGAGTGAGGGTGGTGGAAGAGTCAGGTGGGAGAAGTGGGGAGGTCCTGTGGACCAGTTGGAACATTCCCTTGCCCTGGCCCCAGTGACAGGCTCAGGGATGTGTGTCTGACCCCAGCCATATTTGAGCCTCAGCTGTGAGAGTTCTGTGCGAAATACCAGGACAGAGCTGAGGGAAGAGGAGAAGGAGCAGGCATGAGAATGAAATCAGGAAGGAAGATGGAGAGATGGATGTTAGAAGACGCTGCTCAGTCTCTGAATCCAGCCATGCCTGAAGCCAATCTCCACCCCTAGCTTTTCAGTTACCCAACCTATTACATTCCCTCATTTGCTTAAGCCAGGGTGAATTGATTTCTTGTGACTTACAACCCAAAGCCTTTGTCTAATACAGCAATATTGGAAAAGTTTTACGTATAAAGATGAAAATTACAGCATTATTTATGATAGCAAAATACTGGAAGCAACTTGAATGTCCCCAAATGGTTGTAAAGCAATAGCATGCATTCATTAAGACTAATGCTACACTTTTTAAGGAAAAAAAGGAGAAATTCTGTATGTAGCACGATCTCAATTATGTAAATACAGTCTCATAAAACAAAATCAACAAAATGTAGAGTGACATAAAACAAAGGTCAATGGTAGGATTTTTAAAACTCTTTTCTGTTTGTAATTTTTAAACATTTTTGTCTTCTAACTTTTCTCTATATTTCTTTATAAACTACTTAGAAAAAAATTATTAAAAAAATTTTAGAGGTAACATAGGAGGAAATTAGAATCAAATGTCCTCTTTACATAAAAAGTGCCTTAAGTCTTCAAATGTCAGAAAGCACATAAACCATTGCTACTGCCCCGCGCAAAGAACATGTACTTTTCACTGTATTTGCCATCTTTAGTCTTTTCATGACTATGAGCATAATGTGATTTCTCTACTGAATAAACTGTTAGGGTGTCCATTACAGCTGATGACCAATGAGTTAACATCATCTCCCTGGTAGAAGCCATTTATCCTGAGGGTCAGGCTGTATACTGAAAATGTTAGCAAACTGATGACTACATATAAACTACTACTTTATGAAAATCTATGCTTTCTGCAAGAGCTTTTGAAATAGCTCATCACTGGCTAGTTGTGCTGCTGAAAGGACACATAATGTAGCCAAGAGTCTGAGTAGAATCAGGAAAATTATACTGGCTGCTGCTACTACCATGCCCAAATTATTACAACTTAGTCTTGAATCACTTTAATAAATAAACAATTTAAAACATTTTGGCATCCTTAGCCATGAGTTGTTTTATTCTAAGTGCTATTTAGCAATTTCCTGGATTATCAAATAAGAATTTAGTAAAATTTATTCTTGGGTCAGATTAATTAGAATGACACTTTCAAAATTATTGACTACTCTATTTCTGATGAATTTTCAGAACTCACCAACCTCATTTTTTAGTTCAGCCGTTTTGAGTTACCTAAAGGCAAAAATATGGCAAGGATTTTATAGCAGGAAAAGGATTTGGTTTGTTTTTCAACATTCCTATAATTCAGACAGCTGAAGAAATCTTTGATCTGGAAGGCTTAGAAATTCAAAGCCCCCTCCAGGCACTTTTTTTTTTTTTTTTAATCAAGAAAAAGTAAAAACAGTATTTGTAATGGAAAATTTTGGTGCTGTTAAGTACATAACTGCTTTTACTGAAGCCTGCAATTCATCTTGTGGACTTCATTTTGGCCAAGTCTAAGTGTTAAGGGTGATATTAATATAACATCACCTACTTAGAGATTTGCTAGAGTTTCTGATATTATAGAGTGATGGAAAAACAAGTGGGAGTGCTGTAGAATCCATCACTGACTCGATGGAATTGAGTCTGAGTGAGGTCCGGGAGTTGGTGATGGACAGGGAGGCCTGGCGTGCTGCGATTCATGGCGTCGCAAAGAGTCGGACACGACTGAGCAACTGAACTGAACTGAAGTCTCCACATTTTAGAAGGTGTGAAGGACTGTTTTCCTGAAGCATACTGGGCCTTTATAGTGCTATTAAAACTAAGGTCACCGTCTGTCTTAAGTGATAGATATTACATCCTGTCATTTGGATAGATACCTCAATTTGAAAACTTGAATCTTTTCCTTCCAACCTGGACAAAAGACAGATCTGCTTCATATGCTTCCTCTAGACACTAGGACCTACATTGAGACAGAATGTCTTGAGGAGAGGAGTAAGAACTGGTCAGCTTGGAGCAGAGAAAAGTCAAGACTCGATTTATCCCTGCCATGCTGAAGTATAGCTCTCTATTTATAAAAGACCCCAGAACTTTTAAATCACCTCCAGGCCTGTACAAGCTGCTCTCTCTGCTTGGAGGGCCTGTCCCATCCCTCCTTCTCTCCAACACATCCTTCTGGGCTCCCTCCTCCAGTGAGCCTTCACTGGAGACTTCTTCGCACCTTGTTCTAGAAGTTAACTTCCTGGACATCTCCTGTCTCCTCCTTGGACCAGAAGTTGCTCTTGGTCAAAGATTAGACCACACTCCTTGTCTCCCCCAAGGCAGTATTTCATGCGTAATTGATGCTCAAGAAAAATGATGAGAAATGGTAACCAAAAAGAATACACCTATAATTATACTATTAAGAGGTATTTAAACTCGTTCAGAACTAGAAAGGGTTGAGCTTCCCTGGTGGCTCAGTTGGTAAAGAGTCTGCCTGCAGTGTGGCAGAGCCAGGTTCGATCCTTGGGTTGGGAAGATCCTTTGGAGAAGGAAATGGCAACCCACTCCAGTATTCTTGCCTGGAGAAGTCCATGGACAGAGGAGCCTGGTGGGCTACAGTCCATGGGGTCACAAAGAGTTGGACATGACTGAGCGACTAACACCCACCCACCCAGGACTAAGAAAGATGGTTCAACACTGACATTTGTCTTTGGACTGTTTCTACTCTTTTTCAAAGGCTGTTATGTAAAAAAAAAAAAAAAAAAAAATTTTTTTTTCCTCTTTATTTTCTGAATTGAGGTTAGAAGGGCATGACAGAAGTAGATTGGCAAAAGTGACGTGGGTGTCAAGCAGTAAGGGGAGAGCCCCGGATGGTGGCGAGCCTTCAGTGGCAGTGCCTGTGGGGGGTGGGAGCTGGCTTGGGTGACTTGCCTTGGTCATGAGCAAGCCAAGCTGCTGGCAGTTGGTGAAGCCAAATCCTCTGCTAAGCACTGCAGATTTAACCTGAGAAGCAATGAGAAACCGCTCTCTCTTGAGTTGTAGGTACTATGTTGGGAAGTCATGGTGTCCATTTTGGAAACTTTTCACTTGAATCCTCATTTGTTGGGCCATTGATGTGGCTCATTGAGAAAACTGCACAATCACACCACTCACCACATGTAAACTCAGGCAGCAATAGAAGTCCTTTGTGGTCAAAGTCACAGGTCTGCTCTCTGTGCTTGGTTTTGTTCCTGCTTTGGAGCATATTCCTGACCCTTGTGAACTGGGAATGAAGTTAGAGATAGGTCAGCAGCATAAATCTATCACCACAATGAGGAAAATCTAGCTTAGTTTCCTTCTGCTGCTGAATCAATGTTGCATCTAGTTTTGCTTCCATGCTTGGGCAGACACTAACCAGCAAACCAGGAGCCACCAAGACCTGGCAGAGGATTTATCCAGGAACCTGGGGCACCCTGAAGATAAGGGTCTTATGTTAGTTCAGGCTGCTACAACACAATATCACAGACCGGTGGGAGGTGCAGGGCTTATGAACAACACATGCCTATTTCTCACCATTTTGGAGACTGGGATCCAAGATGCAGGCACCAGCAGATTTGGAGTCTGGCAAATGCCCTCTTGCTGGTTCCAAGACTGCCATCTTTTTGCTGTGTCCTCACATGGTAAAAGAGACAAGCGAATTCCCCACACTTGAGAACGGATCACCTTCTAAAGCCTCATTCCCAAATACCATCATACTGGGGACTAGGTTTCAACATATGAATTTGGGTGGGGGTGTTAGTCACCCAGTTGTGTCTGACTCTTTGCAGCCCCATGGACTGTAGCTCATCAGGCTCCTCTGTCCATGGAATTCTCCAGGCAGGAATACTAGAGTAGATTGCCATGCCCTCTTTCAGGGGATCTTCCCAACCCAGGGACTGAACCCGTGTCTCTTGCATTGCAGGCAGATTCTTTACCATCTGAGCCAGCAGGGAAGTCCTTGGGTGGGTGGGGGGACCCAAATGTTCAATCTATAGCAGGTCCCTACCTCCCATTCCAAGATCAATGAAAGGCACTATCATCCAACCAATTATTCCAATCAACCCACCCGTACCAACCTCTTTCTCCCCTCCTTTTACCTTCCACATCCATGCCTATCAGCAAGTTCATGGGTAGCTCTTCAACACATATTGAACATTTGTCTCACCCTCTCCACAGCCACCCCCTAAAATAGGCCACCTCTCATCCAAGTTATCCAAGTGGCTCCCTAACAGCCTCTCTGCTTCCGACCTGTCCAGTCAGTCCATTCTCCACAGGTGGCCAGAATGAGCTTTTAAAAATAAATCAGATCAAGTGTGACACATCATATACCTTATTCTACATTACATATTGTTTGCTGATGCTTGCGAGTTGAAGGATTTTTAAAAATTCCTATTTTTAAAAATTTCACTGTCAGATCAAGAAAAATAAATGGGTATAAAAACCCCAAACAAATCATTGTTTGTCAATTATACCTCAATAAAGCTGAATAAAATAAAATATCCCTCCTGTGTAACCCCAGTCAGTTGTTTCCCATGGCACACAGGCTGTAAACCAAACTCCTCCAGATTACAAGGAGGGCCCTGTGGGATCCAGCCCCAGCCCCTCACTATCTTTGTAACTCACCAGCTTTCCCTGGGAACCTTGACTGATGCCTTCTCCTCATTTGGGCTTTGGAACCTGCTGATGTCTCTGCGACACCCCCTCTCCCCCTAGTTCTTGTCAGCTAATGCCTCTGAACATCCTTATGTCTCTACTTCAGTGTCACTACCTCAGAGAAGGTTCCTGACCCACCCAAAGCTAAATTAGATATCTTCCCTGCACATAAGTAAACCTCTTTTATTTTTCCTTTATAGCATGTAACACACTTCACATTGACACATTTTGGGGGTTATTTAACCCTCTAATATCACATTATTCTATAAATTCTGTGAAGTCAAGGATTCTAGTTTACTCAGATTCACATTTAAAGATATCACAGATTTAGAACAACATCATGATGCCTTATGTGATGAAAAAAATTTTGATACCAAGATATAAAAGCTCATGTAAAAGAAAATAGCTTCTAAGTATAATATATCTCTTATCTTTTACTACATTTAAAATACCTTTTTGGTTTTGTTAAGCTGCTAATGGGCTGGTGCCTTAAAGGTGTCATCAGCCTTTTGTAGTGACCATCTGGCATTGTCTGATTTTGTGCCTGCTTCTCCTAGAAGTATTGTGATTTTTTCAATTAAAAAAAAAAAGTTTAAGCATTGAAAAAAATATGCAGCTTGAAGGGTTGTGGCTCTCAAACTTTGGTGCACATCAGAATCACCTGGAAGGCTTATTAGATTTCTGGGTCCCACTTTCCAAGTGTCCAGGGAAGGGCCTGAGAATGTGTACTTCTAACGAGTTCTTAGGTGATGCTGATGATGCTGATCCAAGGTCTGAACTTTGAAAATCACTGCCCTGAGATGTCACAAAACCATGGTTTTTAACCACTGAATTAGCTTAGTAATGCATTTGTAAAGGATAGACATTTAAGAAATCATTTGAGCCATTAGAACTTGTATCAAATTGGTGAGCAAAGTGTAGAAAACCAGTTTTAGAACAAACAGGAGGTCATGAATATTTATGCAAATGATTCTGGGAAGATGTTAGCCAATCCTGACTGCAAGGTCAAGGTCATTTACATACGCCACAAACATTTCTGAAGGCCCTGCTATGACGCACACATACCCAGCTCTGAGCTGGGTGATGGGATGGGAATACAGGCTGCTGGCCACCTACTTCTTCAACAGTGGTTCTGGGATTTACCCATCTCTGCACTGAGAAACAGTTTAAACAAATCAGATGCTGCCCCTGCCCTCATGCAGCTCTCTCCAGCATTCCTGGGGAGAAAGACATTAAACAAATAAACAGATGAAGATGGTACCAGTGTGCTCTGAGAGAAGAAGGGGGCACGGTGAGAGTTGGGGTGCTACATAAGATCTACGCTAGACCTAACAGGTGAGAGTGGGCCAGAAGAGTCTTTCAGGGAGAGACTAGCAGGGTCAAAGGGCTTGAGCGAGAACCAAGGTTGGCAAGTCCTGGGGACAGAAAGGCTAGTATCACCAGTGAGGTAAGTACCAGGAAGAGGAGGGTGAGGAATTGGAGAGGGTGGTAGGAGTTTCCATTTTAAGTGGGGATGGAAGCGACTGGATAATTTTGAGCAAGCGAGTGACATGACCCGATGGACATGTCAAAAAGATGGCTCTGGCTCTTGTGTGAAGGACAGACTACAGTGAAAGTGGAAAGAGAGGCCCAAGAGGATGCTGCAGCCGAGAGCACAGAGCACTCCCTCAGCTTAATCAAGGGATATGGAAAAGCAGTGATGTATAATGTAGGGCAGAAATACGAGCAACTGTCACAACACTTTTCTGACTTAAGTACTCAAATGTGATTCAAAAATGCACATTACAGTTTTGAAAAATAACAGTTCTAATGGGAGGCTGATGGGGAGAGAGTGAGCCCGAATTTTGTGGATGATCAGTATAAATCCCGATCCCTTTTATAACCTGGTGGCCTTAGTCAAGCTATCGTGCCTTTCTAGCCTTCATTTATTTTCACTGTAGAATGGAAAAATAAGAACACATACCTCAGGAAGATGCTGGAAGGCTTTTATGGGAGGATAATCCATGGACAGAACTTAGCCCAGATTAGTGCTTTATCGTGTTAGTTACTTACTAATCTCTCTGATCTTCAATTTCTTCTTCTATAAAAACTTGTAAAAGCTGTGTCAAGTTATAATGAGATCAAGTATGAAAAGCCTTAGTATCACAACAGGTGACAACCCAGAGGGGCTCAGTACATAAGAGCAGCTAAGGGAAGAGATGATCAGAGCTGGAGACACTGTTGATGGCACCATGGCTGATGTTCAAGTAAAAGAAGACTGAAAATGTTTCACATCTTATAGGTCAGACTTGCAATTATACTCTGAGAATATAAAACATTTTTTCTTTAGTCAATTATGCGTACTACAAAGACTTAACATTTCAATGTGCCCTCCTCCCTCCTACACAAAAATAAACACCTCTTCACCCTCAGAATCCAGATGGTCACTCTGCATCTTCATGGACAGAAAACATAAATGTTGCAGAATTTTCTGAGTTACTGTTTGTTACTTTCCTGGGTTTCTGCTGCTGAATTCGAAATCTATCATTATCATCAAGGATGAAAACTGAAAGAAAGCCAAGATGAAAAGTGATCATCTCAAAGCTGAGTTAGAAAGACTGGAGAAGATCGTTTTAATTACTGAACCTTATATCCAGTTCAGTTAAATGGAAAGATAACTCCCTCATAAATGGCTAAAAATTCTGGAAAACAAGGATTATGTCTCTCTATTCTTTAGATAACTAACACCATGCTGTAATTTTGTTTAAAGAATGGATGAATTAAATGAATATATATATTCATTATATGGTGTCAATTGAGACCACTACCCAAACTTGTCTGTCATCCTCTCTGCTTCTTCAAAGAATCCTACTACAGACTGAATTTTTGGGTCCACACCTACTCCCCCAAATTAATATGCTGAAATCAAATTCCCTAAGTGATGATGTTTGGAGGTGGGGCCTTTGGGAGGTGATTAGGGATTAGTGCCCTGTGAACGAGGCCCCAGAGAGATCCCTGGTAAATTCCCCACCAGGTAAGTACACAGGGAAAACAGAGCCTCTTACTAGATATCACATGTGCTCTGATCTTGTACTTCCCAAAGTTCAGAACTGAGACAAATAAATATTTGTTGTTTATAAGCC
This sequence comes from Tragelaphus eurycerus, assembly GCA_935064755.1. Classification (NCBI taxonomy): domain Eukaryota; kingdom Metazoa; phylum Chordata; class Mammalia; order Artiodactyla; family Bovidae; genus Tragelaphus; species Tragelaphus eurycerus. The sequence goes on from CAKXYN010000080.1 coordinate 1,581,747, forward strand.
ATCCAGTCTATGCTATTTCTGTTACCGCAGCCAGAATGAACAGAGATAACCCCCTCCACCCCGTGGCTACATGCAATACTAGGAGAGTTAAATCTTCATTTATTTCATAGTAGACTCTGCAGGAGGTAGGGAAGTCAATAATCACCAAAGAAGGGGAGTTCATAAACCATCTCACACTCTCAAAGCATCAAACAGTGGTTCCTAACCTAAGTATGTGTCAGAATCCACTGGGAAGTTTCTCTATGTACCCATGGACAGACCCCCACCCGCCACCTCCCTGATTTACTGACTCAGTTTTAGGTGATTCTGATGCACATCTCTGGTTCAGAACTATTGTTTTTAGAATCTCATAGGTTACCAGGGATATGAGAATAGCACCCTTGATAAATATCACTAATTGGTTGCCACACCCTTACTCACTGAGTCTATTCTAAAAGAACTGTGGTAAAATACATGACATAAAATTTACCGTTTTAAACTTTTTTTTTTTTTACAGTGGCATTAAGTGCATTCACACCACTGTGCAACCACCATCATTACCATCCATCTTCAGAACTTTACCTTCCCCAACTGAAACCCACTAACTCCCCATCTCTCCCCACCCCCGGCCCCTGGCAACCACCACTCTATTTTCTGTTTCTAGGAGTATGACTATTCTAGACACCTCAAATAAGTGGAATCATACAGCAGTTGTCCTTTCGTGACTAGCTGACTTCACTTAGCATAATGTCTTCAAGATCTAAACATGCTGTAGCAGGTGTCAGAATTTCCTTCCTTTTTAAGGCTGAATAATCCACATTTTATCCATTCATCCATCAGTGGGCACTTGGGTTGCTTCCACCTTTTGGTTATTGCGAAACTCATTTGTAACTTGGTTGTAGAAATAACTGTTCAAGTCCCTGCTTTCACTTTTTTTCTTTGGTATATATCCAGAAGCGGAATTGCTAGATCATATTGTAATTTTAATTTTTTAAAGAACTGCTATATTATTTTCCACAGAGTTTGCACCATTTTACATTCCTACTAGCAATGTATAAGGGTTTCCAGGTCTCTATCCTTTCTGACACTTGTTATTTTCTGCTTGTTTTGGATAGTATCCACTCTGGTTGGTGAGTCAGAATCCTTACCTGAGCACTGCAGACAGCCATTATCAATTGACCAAGTTGACAAATGACATAAAAGCCCTTTGTTGTTCCTAAACTGTGATCATAAGACTTACACACTTCTCAAAGTGAAGTGACTGAAGAATTTACCACGTGGTGATGGCCACGGTGCTGCTGGGATTGTATACACAGCCTGCTGTCTGAAATGGGGGAGAGGAGAAGGAAGGACACCAAGAGAAAGGATATCAGGGCCGCCATATGCAAACTGGCCAGATGGCGGAGGTTAGGTCTGAGAAAGGCTCTGCATGAAACAGCAATGGGCGGTGGGGATCCATTCTGAGACCAGCCCCAAGCAAAGCACCAAATCCAAGAACTGGGGGGTGAGGGAGTGTGAGGGCTGTCTTTTTATATCCTGGCGTAAGTGGTAAGAGGGCTTCTTTTCCTTTTCTTTATTCTCTTTTCTTCCCTGTACTCTTTACTTCTTTGCTGCTGCTGCTGCTAAGTCGCTTCAGTCGTGTCCGACTCTGTGCGACCCCATAGACGGCAGCCCACCAGGCTCCCCGGTCCCTGGGATTCTCCAGGCAAGAATACTGGAGTGGGTTGCCATTTCCTTCTCCACTTTACTTCTTTACTGGCTATGAATCCATGATATGAAAAATCCATCTTATAAAAACGGAGAAACAGAAGAATATTATGTACACTAAATACACAGTATTTGCTTGCATGTGGATGAGAATTTCTGAAAGTACACATGTAAACCAAGTATAGTGGTGTCTCTAGGAAGGGAACTGGGAGTCGAGGAGACAGGATGGGAGAAGATTTTTCTTTTCATCTATCTTTTTATTAAAATTTTTACTGTGGAAATACATTTCCATCCTCTTTCCAACATGCATTTCTGAGCTGCTGAGACCAGGAAGTTCCAACTCCTTCCCAGACTCCCTTGAAGTTGGGGATCAAGAAGAAGGTTCTGCCAACTGCATGTGCTTCCATGAGCAATAGACAAGAAAGAAGATGGAAGTGGGTGGCTATCATCCTGCTGCTCTGTGCTGTGGCTGCTGACAAGCAAGGCCACGGGTATGAGAGGAAACCGCGGTGTAGGTGGTGACAGCTGGACACTTGTTCTTGTGCCCAGTCACCAGCTTCCTGGGTGCTGCCATGAAGCAGTTATGGTGCTAACAGATACCTCCTGAATCTATGTGCTGATCCCTGGATCACAACTACTGTTTTTGACCTCAATACCTTTCATAGCAGCCTCTCTGCTCCCTGAATTCCTTAAGACAGAGGTTGTAGCTTCCCTGGAAAGAGGGTACTGGAAATTGCTGGGGTATTCTGGAAATTGTGCCTAGAAGCACACAGGAGGTCATTCCCTGCATCCTTCTAAAAGATTCTGTAAACACTGTTTCTTATGATTCCATTCTGCTTAAAACACTTACTGTAGTTGTGGTTTCTATTTCCTGTAATGGAATTGAAATGAAATATGAAATGACATAGTAAACATTTAAATTAAATTAAAAATGAAAGTCATCACTAAAAAAGATTTTAATTCTCACAAAAGATTCCTTCAGTAGTGTGTCACCAATGATGGTTGATCTTTATACATATATTTTTAATTCTTACTATCTTGGCAAATAAATTAGTTAATGCATATCTACTGGCTTAATAGGTGAGGTAATTTAACTCTTACCTTGTTGGATTAGAAATAAATGTTTATGTGAATATGAGAGAAGTGTGTGTGTGTGTGTGTGTGCTTGTGTGAAAAAAGAAAAGATACAGCTTGTGTCTCCATTATAAGATCCTACCAGTAGAAGACATATTCAAATACTTTGGGTTCTTCATTTTTATTTAACTCAAAATAGCTAATAACAAAAACATTTAAAAAATATCTCCAACACTTGACTCTTCAGTCATTTTTGGTTGATGACGCTTGATGATTCAGTTCTTTCTTTCTTTCCCATGTTGTCACACATCGAGCATAAATACATCATCAAGAATTTGCAGCAAGCTTTAAACCTGGATGTTTAGAGCTTAGTCAAAAACCACGATTTACTTATTAGTTTTGAATTTAAATATTTTTCTCCTACACAGAAGCTTATTAAGCTAATAATCATAAATAGGCTAGCTATTAATTAGTTTTCAAGGAAATGCCCAAATACAGCACACATATACAGGCTGCATATATGCTTTTATCCTTTATTAGACAAAATCTGAATGTCTTTAAGATGTACAGTGGAGGTGCATCATAAACTCATTTAATTTGTATTAATACAAAATATGAGGTCAGTGAAAAGGAAATGATAAGCAATAAGGAAAATAACGATCAACCTGGCAACTATACCACCTATTCAATGAATGGGTGCCCTTGAGTAAACCAAGATGAGTGTTGTCAATGTGGTGTTCCCTCAGTCACTGTCAGTTCACATTTATCTTTTATAGGGCAAGCATCTTGCAAGGCTAAGTATAACTCTAGTGTTTAAATGCATGTGTTTCTTCTACAAAACAGTGCCTGAACAAACACCAACAACTTTAATTGGTCTTCAACAGTTATCTTCAACAGTTATCTCTTCCAACACTGGAGGAAAAACTGGTTGTGGTGGATGGAGATTTCCAATATGGCACCATTCTAAAGGGCTTTCAAGGATAATCTTGAGACCCCATTCTTATGTGCTGACATTAGAAGCGAATCCCTGCCTATGATGCAACTCCACTGTAATGCAAATTAAAATGCCATGATTTTTAAAATGCCCTAGTATGGTCAGTATAATTTCATTTCCAGTTTAGTTCCTTCCTCACATTTAGCAGTGTGTTTCTGTAATGCTCTCCTGGTGCCAGCATTTCAGAATGTTATCTATCATTGGCTGAGAAAAAAATCTCACGATGAAAAGATTAGTGTGTCATAGAATCTGAACCAAAAAAGTTACCAAAGCTGATCAGTCTCACAATGATTCAGGGTAAGATTTTCAATTAGCAAATGGTGTGATTGAAGTGGAGAGGAACTGTTTTGCTACACTTAGAGGTCCCAAAGATCTTCTTTAGTCTTCTTTTCCCGGGGTTTCTAAATTGGCAGCTACATTCTACTTCTTAAACACTTGGCCTTAACCTCAGCACTGCCCCAATTTGGTTTCTATTTTTAAAAGCACCATTCTAATGGAAATGTCCCTGCTCTGAATTAAGCTGGGACTGTGAATTTTACCACTAGCGAGAGAGCGGTTATGTCATAGAGTTTAGGTTAATTTGGTAGGTATCGATTTCCTCGACTATGACTTCGAAACCTGCTTCAGCTTCTTCTAGCCATGGAGGATTTCTACCTGGGCTGTAGATGAGGGTAAAATATCCCATGGAGAACTCCTTCAATAACCACATTTGGAAAATCTGAAAAACAAAAGGAAAACTGCTTTTCTTATGCACATCAATGAAACATACGTGGATTTTGCAGAACACAACAAGGCAAGGCCTAGGCATGACTTAGGGGTGTGTATCACCATACAGTTCGCCCTTGTTTCAGATGTGACATCAGACATGTTGCTTTGGCCTCGAGTCACTTGAGGGTACCACTGCGAGTTGCAGGAATGTGCGGCCAGATTTGTAGCTTATTGATTTAAGGGATGTTCTAATGGTTAATGCTGCCAGGCCCCAGCTCTTTATCTGAATGTTTTCTCACAAGGAAGATAGATTACACTGGCAATTCAATTTCTAACAAAATCTCAATATACTTGAAGGAATTCTAAGATTTCTACTGGGAATACTTTGCAGCAGTTTTTCCATTGTGGTTTACAGCAGCGTTTAGCCCAAGGTGTGTTGAATCTGCTTGTTCTATTACGCTAGAGAGCAGGAGGAAGATGGGATCCTGTCTTCCTAATGTAAAAGGGCCAATCTCTGACAAAAGGCCCCCTTTGTCAAACTTGAAAAATCAGCTCCATTTTTATAGGAGACACAAAGGAAATTCAGAGGTGTAGTTTCTGTTGTATCACATTTTAGTTATCAGAGTAGGCAAGACATGAATGGATAAATTGAACAGGAAACCAATCTATCACATCTACACATAATTTTACCCAGGATTTACATAAATGTAGTTATTATATGAGGAAAGCAAGAGATCCCTAAGTATATTCACTTATTAATTCAATCTGTACAGAGGACCGACTACATAAAACCACTTACAAGGGCACTGGACATCAGGGGAACAGAGAGGCTCTTAGAGGAGAGAGCTTGGGAGAGGGAGCTGACCGGCTGTGAAGTCTGAGGCAGGTGGGTGCCCTGTGGAGGGTTCAGAGACCTGCATGGAGGCTGAGGTAGCAAGAGGAGTGGCCTCAGTGAGGGCAGGGGGACAATTCAAGCCTGCTAAGAAGGGACAGGAAATCTAGCTTTATCTGAAACACAAGGAGAAGCTGTGGAGGGACGTTAAACAAAGTGAGACAGAAATTAATCATTTTGAAAAGTTGTCTGTGGTTGACATTCAGACAGCAGTCAGGAGCAAGGTGGCGACTGATTTGATAGGACTAGTGAAGGATTTCACAACAGTACCTACTGAATAGGTCATTGTAAAAATCGGTGAATGAAACAAAGTGCCTGGACCTGAACTTAGCACAGGGTTCAGTTCAGTTCAGTCGCTCAGTCGTGTCCGACTCTTTGCAACCCCATGAACCGCAGCACGCCAGGCCTCCGTGTCCATCACCAACTCCCAGAGTCCACCCAAACCCATGTCCATTGTGTCAGTGATGCCATCCAACCATCTGATCCTCTGTCCCAGCTATTATGACATACCAGACACTGCCTAATTATTGGGGATATAAGTAACAGTGCTTGCCTAAGCCTTGGAATTTACATGTTAGTCAGGGAGATAAGTGAATAAACAAACAAAATGTGTTTAAAAATATCTCTAATACACAAGCAATTAATTACTCTATGACCGCTTGAGTTACTCAGAAAACTGCCCTTGCCTTTGCTTCTCACTGAGAGGTGATGAGAAGGAATGTGATTTAGAGTAGATTTTGTTGTTATTTTTGGTTTTCATTTATTTTTAGAAACATTTATTGTGCTGCTGCTGCTGCTAAGTCGCTTCAGTCGTGTCCAACTCTGTGCGACCCCATAGACGGCAGCCCACCAGGCTCCCCCGTCCCTGGGATTCTCCAGGCAAGAACACCGGAGTGGGTTGCCATTTCCTTCTCCAATGCATGAAAGTGAAAAGTGAAAGTGAAGTCGCTCAGTCGTGTCCGACTCTTAGCGTCCTCATGGACTGGAGCCTGCCAGGGTCCTCCGTCCATGGGATTTTCTGGGCAAAAGTACTGGGGTGGGGTGCCATTGCCTTCCGCACATTTATTGTGAAGCTTATATAAAAAAAAATAGTGAACAGGGTGGAGGGGCTATTGGAGGTTACTCAAAAGGAGAGTCAGCAAAGGCTCCCTGAAGTTGGACCTGAAAGAGGAGAAGGCCAACAATGTGTGAGAAGGAGAAGGTTCGAGAAAGAAGAAATGGCAAGCACCCTGAGGGGAGAGTTCACTACATCCGGGACCCAGGAAGAACTGCAGTGTGGCTGGATCAGTGTGTGAGGGGGTCCCAGCAGAAACATGTGCCAGGACCAGCCCATGGAGGGCCATGTCAACCATGGCGTGAGTCTGGGGCTCACAGAGAGGGTTCAGATGGAAAAATAATACTGTGACTCAGCTGTACACTCAAGGTCATCAAGGCCACAGCAAGGAGGAGATTGTTCCAAAGAAAGTAAAAGTAGAAGAACAGAGAGTCTAGGAGAGCCTTCAGCAGAGCTGCTAGAACCAGGAAGAAGAGCAGAAAGGTGGGAAAGCCAAGGGGAGGTGGCGTTTGAAGACAGGGAACGTGGTCACCAGTGGCTAAAGTCGAGAGGTCAAGGAAGAGGAGGGCTGAGAAAGCCCACAGAGTGCAGTCACACAGCTGGCCCTGGGGACCTGTCCAAGAGTTATTAGGAATTCCCCAGAAAAACCTAAACAAAGGCCAAAAATCACATGCTAAGAGAATAATGCTTTATTTTTAGCATTTTCGAAGAGGACAGTGCTTAACTGCCAAAATTTTACAGACAGACACTCCTCTGACTTTATGGGTCTCAGTGTCTGTGTGAAAGTATTTCCAGATTCTGTATCCTCTGGAAAAGTAACCTCAACATTTTGTTAAGAAGCCATACAACGTGAATATGTGACACAAGTAAAATTTATCTTTAAATTAAATGCTAAAGAACTGCAAGAATGCATCACTGATATAATACCTCTAAGACAATAGGAACCTGATTTATGACACGGGTCCAGCCAAAGTTCCATGAAAGGAGATTTAATGACTGGCTCTCTCACACCTGGTTCCATTCCTTACATCAAATTCATGATTTTCACTTACTCTCAAGCAAGAATTCCCTTTCGGTGCAAGTCATTCCACTACATCAACATTCTACCAATGATCCATACTTTTTTACTCTTTCCAGCTTCGGACTTTTGCCCTTGATACTCCTTCCCAGAAAGCTGTGCCATTCATCATGGTCAAGCCAAGTGCATAGCACATGCTACTTAAGAACCTGGATGAGTCGAGTTCAAAGACCACAAAATATCTTCCCTCTTCCAGATAGCATACTGGCTACTCCAGTCCATGGTGATCACTCTGCTCTCTACACTTTCCTAGGAATTTCAGTCAAAGGCACAAAATATCTGAGCAGAAACAATACCTGGGGAGAGTGCTTGTGGAACCATTATTAAAAGCTAGAAAGACTACTTTATAAATCACTGCCCATGTACTCTAGACTAGGCTACATAGTGAATATCTGTTAAATGTAACATCTTGTTAACATAATATCCACCTAACACACCAGGCGTATTTGGTGCACATTAGAAGTAAATGCTAAAGAAAGGTAATTATTCCTCACTGAAAGAATTTCATAGGGAAAATACTATTACAAGACCATATGTGTATACTGTCGCATGACAAAAGGCAGCTTTCTTCTAGAACGGTCCTCCACAGAGTGGGGCTGTGTCTGAGCCAGGCTTCTTTAAATGGACAGCAAGTGGCTGACTCAAGCACAAGAGAACAGTCCCTTCTCTCTTGCTGGGGATAAGGTTTTATTGCCAGAATGTAGGGAAGGTGTCCACAGATAATCTATGCTATTTAGTTACTCGCAGAAACAAAGGCTGCAAATCCACTATATGCAGAGAGCACAGAAGGAGAGATTAGGCAAAAAGAGATCCACCCTCCAGACCTGTGAAACCAGGCAAGCCAGGGACCTCCTTGAGATCCACTTTTCTCAAGATCCAATGATGATAACTGCCCTGCCGATTTCCTAAGGTGGATAAGGAAATTAAATGAGACAATGTCTGAGAATATATTCACAAAGAGTTGAATATCAGAACACTTTGAGAGGGACTCTGAATAATTTAAATTTCTTGGCACAAAGAAAGGACTTGGGCTAAAATATGGCATTACACTTAAATTAATCCCTTATACTTAAACATACAACCTTTAAAAAGATATATATGACTGTCAAAGATGCTGTAATCTAAATGGAAATGGAGACACACGCAATGTATATACACAGCTTTGGGAAAGAAGCATTAAAAAAAAAAAAAAAAAAAAAAGGGCCAGGGCCTTGGATTCAAACCCTACCTGGCATCTGGATAAAAACTGGCATAGTCCAAAATAACACCACCCCTCAAATTAATACCTTTACCTCCTTATCACTCTAATTCAAAACAGCCTGGAGAGAGAGAAAGAAAAATTACATTTCTTCCTGAAAGGCCTGCCCCAATTAAAATTCTGAATGTCTCTTACACCAAGAGCACTGGTTTATTGGCAGATTATTAAGCCCTGGACCAATGTCACTCTGTTAGACCTGTATTAAAAACGTGGTTTATGTGGTGCAGGGTCAGATCAGTAAAGAGCTGTTAGCAGATGACAGGTTTGATTACCGCTGGCTGCAGGCAAGACGTATGGATCCCTGAGGAACAGCAGCACCGGCTGGTGGGACAGTTTGCTGGAAAGGTCAAGAACAGGCATGTCAGCATCAGGGGACGACGGTAAACAGAAAACACTACAAACTAGCTTTGAGGGGATCAAACTGCTGTGCGGGGACATCTCAAGGTTCATGTATCTAACGGTGTGGGTGAATAATAGCAAGCAGAGCTGGAGGAACAAATCACCAGCAGCGCGCTCATCTTCCATTCATGTCTTTGTGGAATCGGAAGCAGATATACAATAAATCACTGATGCAAAGTGTTTTATTTTTTGAACTCTTGTAGTATGACTATTGATGAAATAGTATTCTTATTTCATGTATGGTACAATGTAGGGTTTTATTCCTCCACACTTAAATAGAACTGGCTACTTCTGAAACTTCCCATCAAAGATCTGTGACTTTAAAATGAATTTTGTACCAAAGATTTTAAAGAAAATCTTGACTTGAAACAATTAGATGATGGTAATGAAACATTTAACAAAACCACAGTCCTCTTCTAGGTTTGTATAACTCCTGATTGACTGGTATTTGGTCTTACCTTGACTCTTCAGATTCTGTCTCATCAAAAGATCTAAATTTTTTTGACAAGAAAAAAAAAAAGACAATAAAAGCTGGGTCAGTGCTAATGTTAACAAAGGAAGATATAGCTAGTATTCTTAGAGCTCTAAATTGGCAGACATTTTGAGAAAGAGACTGGTATTTTCACAGTCACGGGATAGCTGATGCCTCCTCCTAAGGAATCCTAAGATGGTAATATTCTTATATTTCAGTTTTCCTGAAGAAGATCACTCAAAAACCCTACAGTTTTGCTTTTGGACTTATATAATGGAGAAAAGACTTCACTCACTTCATTCCCACTACTTCTTAAAAATACAGAACCACATATGGAGCCCAACTTCCCAGAAAACGCACCAAGTTGAAACAGGAATACACCCGCCATGGACGTGATTTGGTGAGCAGGGTATATGGTTCTTGTTCTGAGGTGACTGCAAAGTGGCCCTGAGTGAACGCTGTGAGGCAGCTGTGACAGGTCTTAGTGGCTTCTCAACCAGCAGATGGCTGGGGTTTAACATGCCTTTGGGTGTGGTTAGCTTAAACATCTTGTAGCTAGTGTGGGTCCTTCAGGCAGGTCTGGAGACAGCAAGAAAATGGATCCAACACTCTCCCCAACTTGGATTTGCAGTGAGTCTGTGACGATGGAGTTCCGAATGAATAGATCTAATATGTCAGGGGTGTTGCTGATGGCCTTTGGAGGTCAGATCATCACAGGTACCCAGAGCTGAGTGAGTGGCTTGGTTCAGAGTTAACTCTTCGGAAGAACTTTTTTTGATTGCTGATTACATCAAATGTCTGGTTTCTTGGTAGAGAGAGATTAGGATATGCAGCTCTGCATTCAGAAGTTCTTGAGGGAGGCAGTGGGGAGGCAGGGAAAGAGTTTATGCCAGAGGCCTGGGCTCTGGAAGCTACAAGGCAGGAGATTTGGGGAAAGGCACTTCATTCCTGTGGCTCAGTTTGCTCAACTATAAAATGAAGGGAGTTGGGTAAAATCATTTTTAAGATCATTTACAGCTTTAAACTTACATGAATAAATGTGTCAAGGGGATATAGACTTTGCCCCAGTATCCACAAATAAACATGTGCTGTGCTTAGTTGCTCAGTCGTGTCCGACTCTTTGTGACCCCATGGACCATAGCCCACCAGGCTCCTGTCCATGGGATTCTCCAGGCAAGAATACTGGAGTGGGTTGCCATGCCCTCCTTCAGGGGATCTTCCCAACCCAAGGATCGAACTTAGGCGTCCCGCATTTCAGGCAGATTTCTTTATCATCCGGGCCACCAGGGAAGTCCAAAAATACAGGAGTGGGTAGCCTATCCCTTCTGCAGGGGATCTTCCCGACCCAAGAATCCAGCCAGGGTCTCCTGTATTGCAGACAGATTCTTTACCAGCTGAGCCACCAAGGAAGCACACAAATAAACATATCAGTTCTTGAACAGGCTATTGAGAGTATTCCCATCATGTAACATCATTCCATGTAACAGAATAATTAAAAAGTCAATTCCTCAAGTCTAAATCCGAGTTAGTTGGTCCCTTGGCCACAATATGGAGATGAGGACTCAAGAGCAATTCCTTTGACTACGAGTAGGGGGCGAGCAAGTGCTGTCCCAAGCCAGAAGAATGGGTGTGCCCAGGCTGGCCCTTCTGGCATCATTAGGGTTATTTGTTAGGCCAATAAGTGTTTGCAAAGTAACTTAATGTCCAATAGGTAAACAACAACTCTTACCCATAACTCTCTGTCTTTGGTAGAGAGGGCAAATGTCGCACATTTAGGAAATCAAGAAATAGCTTGGGAAGTTCTTCATTTTCCAGAATGACAGCCTGTGAGAGTAGAAAACAATTAAGAAAGTGAAGTTTGCCAGACAACCAATCAAATACACTATTCTGAAAAGTCATAACCATCCATCAAAGTTCTTACCAGCATTATTACTCAAAAGTGAAATGAGAGTGGTCCCTATTTCACCCACTAAGAATTCAGGCCAATACACAGGCTATTCTGTGTCAGCAAATGCTCCGTTTTATCTATTCCTTCACTTAACCAGCATTTACAGAGCATTTTCTATACTTTAGATGCAGACTAGGGGGCAAAGACAGCTGGGTACCAGGTAGACACAGTTCCCTGCCTTCAGGGAGTTTCTAATCCAGAATACTTTAAAACCTGGGAACATCAATAATACTGCTAAGACAGTTTCATAAAGTCTTCTTTATTTAGTGATGAAACGGTTTGACTGTGTGTGTGTGTGTGTGTATCTATAAGAGACCACAATTGTTCAGGAAATGCTATACATGTTTTATTAAACTAGAAGAATTAGTCAAGATCTTTTAGCTATTCTGAAAGAGATGGGAGTACCAGACCACCTGATCGCCCAGAAACGAGAGGTAGGAAGAAGAGAACTGGTCATGGAACAACAGACTGGCCAAAGGAGGAGACGAAGGCGAATGTCACCATGAACAATGAGAGAGAGAAATGTGGAGGAAGAAAAAAGGGAAAGAGCGGGAGAAAACAAACCTCAGAATGCAGATGACACGACATGGAGAAAGTGAAGAGGGAAGCCCGAGAAGGAAAGGGAGAGGAAAGGGGAGCACCAGAAAAGAGGACGCCCCCGGGAAGATGGAAGGAAAAGTGTAGACGCGCCACCCAGAGGGACGAGACGCGCCGGGGAAGGACCACTAGAAGCAGAGAGACACACCCAGGGTAGGAGCCGAGAGGAGGAGAGGGAGAAGAGGGGGGGAGGGGGAGAAGACGAGAGGGAGGAGAGTTGAAGGAGACGGGGAGGGAGGAAGAGCCCACGAGAGGAGGAGAAGAGAGGGGAGGGAGAGGGGGAGGAGAGGGGAGACAGAGGAGAGAGGGGGGACCGAGGAGTGAGGAGGACGGGAGGGGAGGACAGGGAGGCTGGCGTGTGGGCGGGGCGAAGGGACACGACTGAGCGACGATCTGATTTCAGCAACAGGATCAACTGACATTTATTGCTATTTGGACAGCTCCACTTAAAGGGTCAGTAACAATTTTACCACTAAGTGTAAATCAGTGTATATACTGCAAAAAAAAAAAAAAAAAAAAAAATCTATAGAGTTCTTCCATTTAGGGAGCTCTGCTAAATAGCTGCCATAATGGCATAACTATGTCAGTTCTCAGATACCCAAATTATGCAATTTCCAGGAGGGATCGAATAGAGAACTGTAAGAGTGCATTTTCATATATATTTATTTTTGAAAGGGTCTGCCAGAGAAATGATTGCACCTCCCTCCCCTGCTTTTTAAAAAAAACAAAGACCATGGGAAAAGCATCAAACATTGTGCAATAATTTCTAAAATTAATATAACTATTTTAAGGGTCATTTTTGTAATTTACCATGGCTTTTTTTTTCACCCTAATACATACACTATTTAAAAAACAATGAGAATTGATGGTGAAATGTCACTCACACGGCTGATCAGGAATAGCTACTCAAGGTGATGCAAAAGGTATATAACAAACGACAAAAGTAAGATCAAACTGCGTGTATATTGTATACACATAATTCTACATAATGTATTGTTTTTAGTTATGATTTATATCTGGAGCTGCCCCATTTCTCACCATGTTTTGGAATTCTGTTACCCAGTTCAGGACACATAAATGGAATGAGCTCCCACAGAGGTCACCAGTGCTAGCAGACCGATCTCTGCCTGATACTAGTGGTCAGCTCTCCCGCTGCTCAGTTCCTAGAGAGTCATCAACTGAAGAACCAACCTCATCTGGGGCTCTTACTACTCCTTACACAGCCCATTGTACTCCCTGAAGCTTAAGCAATGAAAAAGAGAGGGTAAAAAAAGGTATTGGGGGTAATACTTTATTCATTAAACAAATATTTACTGAGCACCTATTATGTTGCTGCTGCTGCTGCTGCTGCTAAGTTGCTTCAGTCATGTCTGACTCTGTGAAACCCCATAGACGGCAGCCCACCAGGCTCTCCTGTCCCTGGGATTCTCCAGACAAGAACACTGGAGTGGGTTGCCATTTCCTTCTCCAATGCATGAAAGTGAAAAGTGAAAGTGAAGTCGCTCAGTCGTGCCTGACTCTTTGCGACCCAGTGGACTGCAGCCCACCAGACTCCTAGGCACTTGGATATGACAATGAATATTATGTGTCCAGTGGAATGTGGACTGGTGTAGAAAATTGGTGATAAACAAGTAAACACAAACACACATAACTTAATCATGCCTTGGAATATAGTGACACAGGGTCTGCATCCTCTGAATACTTTTGCATCCATCCATTCCCCCACCCGCTCATCCATCCATTCATGTTTCTCAAATGTTTACTCTTTTCTTGATTATAAAGTAGAAAAATGAAAAATGACAAAATTTTTGAGAGAAAAAATTGAGAGAAAGAAAAAAACAGGTCCTTTATTCAGAGGCATACTTCTATTACTATTTCCGTTAGTTTCCTTCAATTCATTTGACCTTCATCTAAATTTTTATCTAACTGAGGACATTTTGGGGGATACTCAGAAGGTCATTATTTCAGTGCCCAGAAATAAAAGATTTCAGGAATCATGATACATGTATCGTTCTAAGGAATTTCTGCCATAATACAAGATGCAATGATAATCTACTTGTTTGTAGATGTTTGTTTAAGAAGATGATATACTTATTTGAATAATAAAGCTTCATGTTGTAACAAGCACAGAGCTGTTCACCCTGGCGATAGTTTTAATTACGTGAACAAGTGGTAGCTTTCAGATTAAAAAAAAACACACACACACACAACAGGGGAATGGGTAACCGTTCTTATCTCCACCCCCACCTTTTAAAATAAATTAAATCAATAACAAGTGTGGGACACTTTTAATGACCTGAACTACTTAATTTCCAGGATCTTTAGACACGTCATCCATCACTGTAGTATGCAGGAAGACATCTCCTGAGTGTTCGGGGGCTTACTTTCGTTTTATTAATGCAAGATTTAGGGAATTTTAACAAGGTGAATTGTTTATTTGCCTTGACAGATTGGCTTACAATGCACTGGGTACATCTACAGCATGATCATTAATGACAAAAGACAGGCAAAAAGCTGTTTACACTACAACACCAAGACAGGAATTAATCCTGCTCACCCTCCCTGACCAGAGTACTCCAAATAGATGGTCACACTGTTTTAGGTCAGATATACTGGGGGAAAAAGAAAAGAGAAGACTTTAGAAATTTGTGAGCATTTTATTTAAATGTTCACTGTGCTGTGTTTAGTCGCTCAGTTGAGTCTGATTGTTTGCTATGCCATGTACTGTAGCCCACCAGGCTCTTCTGTCCATTGGATTCTCCAGGCAAGAATACTGGAGTGGGTTGCCATGCCCTCCTCCAGGGGATCTTCCTGACCTAGGGATCAAACCCAGGTCTCCCACATTGCAGGCAAATTCTTTACCATCTGAGCCACCAGGGAAGCTGAATAGCCTCAAATAAAATTTTCCATAAAACAATGACCAATGTGGATTTCAGGATTTACAGTTTTAAGAAAGCAGCACTAGGCAGTTAGTTAAGCATTCCTGTGGAGGGAGTATTCCCTAAACTCTGCTAAGAAGTCTTGTAAGAAAATAATAGTTAAGTCCAGAGATAGAATAGAGTAGAACTAATTTAATAAAATATGTATACGTGAAATGACTGTTCAGAGATGCAGAAGAACAGCTGAGCTCAACCAAATCTTATGGCTCATAAACACATGACCTCATTCCATGAGAGACCCATCAGTGAAGAAGGGCCGCATAACCTATTTCATTTAAATCTTCCTCAGTTTCTCAAAAAGCTGCTGCTCAAGAAGAATCACTCCTTCTTGATTTTGCATCCTGGGCCATTCCACATGCTTGGGACCCCAGTTTGGTCTAGATCACCAGAACAATTCACTAGGTAAGCTCTTACTGAACGTATATATTATATAATAAAAACCACTCCTTCCTGATGCTGGATCCTGGGCCATTCCACATGCTTGGGACGCCAATCTGGTCTAAATCATCAGAACGGTTCACCAGATATATCCCATGGATGGAGGAGCTTGGTGGGCTATAGTCTATGGGGTTGCAAAGAGTCGGACGCAACTGAGCAACTTTACTTTCACTTTCTATTTATATATATATATATATATTACATTTTAAATATCAAATCACATTTCCCTGTTGTTTTAGCTTGCTTATCTTTATTTTTGATTGATCTTCAATGGTTAGTCATTTTCATTCTTTATAGAGGTAAGTTGTATAGCTGGAATATGTAGATTTAGACCAAGACCTGGGTTTGAGCATCTCCTCTGCCTACCCTAAAGGTCATTGTAAGGATTAGGTGATGTCTCTAAGAGTCTCTGGCATAATTAGCATTTGATAAATGTTAATTCTGTTTTCTTTGAATTTTTTTTGCTGTATCAATTCTCAACAATCTATTTGATTGGTTTTGGAGGTTTGGGTTATCGTCTATTTAGCAAAACTTCTTAGTCCTCTGCGATTCGTGGATCCTGTTGAAAATGATGAAAGCTGAGAATCTTGCTTGCTGAAACATACACACACATATATAATTGTGCTGCCAGTGGTAGGGGGTCCAACAGCCCTCTGACAGCCACGCCAAGGATGCCTCCTCTCAGCTCGGGTGTGGAGCAGCACTGCTGGGCATTCTTCATTTGGCCTGGAGCCTGGAGCACTGCTGAGCCTGCGCTGAAGGCCAGCCCCCAGAAGGACACGCTCGCCTTCTTGTTTCAGTTTTCCACCTCTTTGTCAATTAGAACCCCGCTGGAGTGTGTGCCGCCTTGCTATTAGAATTCATGAGTGCTTTCAGCTCTAGGCTGTGGGTCTGGCCGTGAAGCAACCCCAGTAAAGGATTTTTTTCTGAAAGACCAAAATCTATCGCTGTGCTGGATTTAGAAAGCAGTTCATATTTATGGCATCTACGTCTTCTGTATATAACTCTAGAATTCAACAAGCCATGGTGCTGAAGGTTTCCTAAATTAGCCAAAAAGGAGGGAAAGTAAGATTTAAACTCTATTTCTGCAGAGTATATGATAGTACGCCACACCTGTTATGGGAGGGGGAATTTGAATTGCTGGGCAGTATTGAGTCCCGGGCTGGATGCTTTCTAACTGATTAATAACTCTGATGGTAGAGTCCTAACACCAGATGTGAGTTGAGATGGTGAGTTAGATTAACTAACCATTTTGTTAGTTAATCTAACAAAGGCAGAATCGGAGAAGGCAATGGCAATCGTAGAAGGCAATTGGAGAAGGCAGTGGCACCCCACTCCAGTACTCTTGCCTGGAAAATCCCATGGATGGAGGAGCATGGTAGGCTGCAGTCCATGGGGTCACTAGAAGTCAGACACGACTGAACGACTTCCCTTTCACTTTTCACTTTCATGCATTGGAGAAGGAAATGACAACCCACTCCAGTGTTCTTGCCTGGAGAATCCCAGGGATAGGGGAGTCCGGTAGGGGGCCGTCTATGGGGTTGCACAGAGTCGGACACGCTGAAGCGACTTAGCATCAGCAGCAACCATTTTGTTAAGGAGGGTGGCATGGTTTGGTAGCTAATTTAGGCAGTAAAACATCAGAATTCAAAATGAAAGTAACACATTGGAGAAAAAGTTAGAAATAATCCCATTAAAATGTACAGGTTAAAGTACCAAGTCAACTACTGTGAGAGGCAGAATGAAGCACCCAGATGCAAGCTGGATAGTAGGTCAAAAGCTCTGCTGGCTGCAAGAAAGTGCTATTTCCACAAAGGTCTAAAATGAGCTGAGCAGCCCTCTCACTCCACTGAATGCAATACTATTTAACCCCCAAGGAAAGAGAAATAAAAATAAACTCAGTCAAGCTAGAGGCAAGCAGTGAAAATGACTAAAAGATTCAGAATGGTTTCCATATGAAAAGGTTACCCACCGAGCATGGAAGGGGTGGTGGAGGACCAAGGAGATAAAGTGGCCTTCAGGTTAACCATTCTGTTAAGGAGGGCGGCAGTTTCCAAAGCTGCTAGAAGAAGAAGACACTACTGTCTAAACCAGCAGAGAAGGAATCTATCTCTACCTGAAACCTGGGCCATAAGACTAGGAGAAGCGGTGCGTGTATGGGAAGAGTAGGCTCCCAAGAGCTTCTAAATATCTGGGTTCTGAATGTCTGTTACTCTTTCATACACATGCAGACTGGAGATGCTACCAAATTAACTGAAAAGCCACAGTAAAGAAAGTTCCATCCAGTTTGCCACTAAGGAAGTACACAGATTAAAAACCAGGTTGTTATTGACATGCACAAAGGAAATGGGGCTAAATCAAAGAATTTTAACAAGTGTGTGATAGATCATGTAACAGACTTTGCTAAGACGCTGTCCAACTCTGATAAGCATGAACACAGGCGATTGGGTGTACCTTGTAAGAGGCAAAAAATAATCATTCTTTACAACCATGTTACTCAGTCACAGAAGAATAAATGACCTTCCTTATTATAGACCAAAATATCACTCTAAAAGAAGAATGGGGAGAAAAAGTCTCTATGAAAGTATTTACCCAAAAATAGCCTAAAGGGGGCAGAAAAACAATAGCATTGGTACCAGCATCCTCCTCCAGCTAAGTGTTTACTCCAAGAGAAATGTCTCTTTTATCGAAAAGGTGCAATTATCATCATGTAACACAAATCACAAAATCCCGATTTTTCTACCTTATCAGCTTTATAAAATCGTGTTCCCAAAGGATAGCATTGATTAGTTGCACATGTTCTTTCTGTGACATCCCAAACACTTAATTGTCAGTTATCTTTTCTTCTTCGGTGAGTAAAATGCAGTCACAAAATTACAGAGGGACCCGTGCCGCCCTAACCTTCACTAGATGGCATCATGCAGTGGAAAACACTGGTAAAATATCACAGGATAACGCTGTCCGACAAGGGAGACGTATAAACACTGTAATGATTTCCCACGAGTTTCCATTTTAGAAAATTGTCACTAAGGCGAGCATAAACGGTGACATATTTCCACCGAGGACATGGTGAAATCGAACGCTGGCATTCTAGTTAGGCCCAAACCCAGCCAGCAGCCAATTATAACAGGAACGGAGAATCTTGTTGAAAACTTGGACAAGACCACTGTGCTAACCTTCCAAGATCACTGCACAAAGCTGTATTGTTTTCACCAATTTGATCCTTTTATTCTCTTTTCAAAACATTAAAGGAAAAAAAAAAAAACCCACCACATTTCTTCCCATTGTCTATCAAGGTTTGTTATGAACTGCAAGGAACCTCCTGGTCACAAAAGTCAGGGTACTGAATTAAGTCGGGAGGTTTCCAAGAGCTTGGAAAGCTCTTTTCCTACTGCATCTCGTTTGGTTTGAAATGTCCGATTGGGGTGACCAAGTTCGTGACAATTTTTCCTCTCTTTACCAGGAAAGATACTGAGCACCATACTGACTTCAGAGGTGCAGCTGAGAACAGGGAGGGAGAAAAATCAATACCTTTTCACTGCAGTGAGTGGGCTTCAGTGTTCTGTCCTTTGGGAACCAAACCTACTAGCTAGGCTCTGCGGTCCTCAGTCCTCCATGTACCTTCTCCCTAGCACTTGCTCACGATTTCACAAAATGAACCACAGGAAGGTTACTGACAGAACATTATTTTTAAAAAGTCAGCCAGTAAACAGATCTAAGGCGGCTCATGATCATCTGAAAAATAAAAATCAGATGTGCTTCGGAGGCGCCCACTTCTCTGTGTGCCAGCCTTCCTAGGATGAGTCTGCTCTGGTTCTGGTGGAAACTGCGCTATTCAGAGATTCAAACAGACATCTGCTATCGTTTCACAGGGCTTTATAGACTATCTTACAAGAAATCTGAGGACCTGCATGAAAAGCTGAAGGCTTCTGACAAGGGTCTGTTTAAAATGCTAAAGAATCTGTGTAAGGAAACAATGTGATTTGGCCTCAGGAATATTTGACAGAAGAAATCTAATTTCTGATAATATGGATAAAAAGAAAACCAGGGAACAATAGAAACAGGAAAACAACCACCTTTTGAGCTATTCTAATATCAAATTTTAAGTCTCTTATGTTTCTAGACTATCTATTCATTAAAAAAAGATATTTATTTACCAGGCATTAAGTACGATCTCTGGCACAATGGGTAACCAAACAAACATGATCTTGTTTTCCCAGGACTTACAGTCTAGTGGGGAAGATGGATAGTGTTCAAATAATCACAGGGATGGATATGAGATTACAAACTGAAATAAGTACCTTGAAGGGAAGGAATCTGTTTCTCTAAGCATTAGTAACAAATTACCCTATTTATGTATATGTATGCTGTCGTATCTGACTCTTTATGACCCCATGGATTATACAGTCCATGAAATTCTCCAGGCCATAACAGTGGAATGGGTAGCTTTTCCCTTCTCCAGGAGATCTTCCTGACCCAGGGATCGAACCCAGGTCTCCTGCATTGCAGGTAGACTCTTTACCAGCTGAGTCACAATAGAAGTCCAAGAATACTGGAGTGGGTAACCTATCCCTTCTTCAGGGGAGCTTCTCAACCAAGGAATCAAATCAGGGTCTCCTGCATTGCAGGCGGACTCTTTACCAGCTGAGCCACCAGCCAAGCCCAAGAATACTGGAGTGGGTAGTCTATTCCTTCTCCAGGGAATCTTCCCAACCAGGAATGGAACTGTGGTCTCTTGCATTGCAGGTGGATTCTTAACCAGCTGAGCTACCAGGGAAGCCCCCATTAACCTGTGAAGTTTTAATAAAGCTTCCCTGGGAAAGTGACCCTTGAGCTGAGGGTTGAATGAGCTAACAGAATAAAGGGAGTGGGATATTTCAGATGCAAAGCACAGCACACTGTTCAAAACACAGTGTGTTCAAAGGCTTCTGGAAGGTGGAAGCATGGCATTGGGAAAACAGAAAGGTCAGCGAGGTTGTGCCTGAGGTAAATAAAGCTGAGCAATAACACAGGAGGGCCTGAACTATAAAGGTGGGTTGGGGCTTCTGCGTCATGTGAAAGATGATTTGTTTTGACTACACCTGGAACAGCAGTGGCATTCCTCAGATCCAGTGATCATGCATTATGGCCTCTCTCTTGCCTAAAAAATCCCATGGACAGAGGAGCCTCGTAAGCTACAGTCCATAGGGTCTCAGAGTTGGACATGACTGAGTAATCATGAGCACAAATGGCCTCTTAATCCACAGACTTAGTTTTGATGACCAGATTTTTCATTTCATATTTGGTTCCTTTTCAGTCCTGCCTGTTTTGCTATTCATAGGTTTATGATCTTTTCTTATGCCGTCAACTATTTTAGACATTTTAATTTGGGCTTTCCCTTCAATCATGCTTGCACTTGAGCTTCTTGGGATTTAGTCCTGTTTTTGTGTCTGTTCATTTCTTCTGTTATGCAGTTTTGGTTCATGAACTCATCTTCTGCAGGGCTTTATCTGTCGGAAAGGCTAGACCAGGTTCAAGGTATGCACTCCCTGAGTGGTTTTGCTTCTGCTCTGAGGAAACACATCCCCAACAGATACAGTCGGGGGGAAAATGTTACTTTTCTAGATTGGAGTCATAAGATCATGCAGATGCAGAAAATACAAACCCTAAACTCTCACAAAACATGGTTGGGAAGCAGGAAGAAAACTTTTGTTCATGTTCAATGGATTTTCATAGGCCAGTGGTCTCCAAAGTGGGTTACAGACATGTGGGGAGTTGAGCAAGATAATTAACTGTGATTCAGAAAAACAAATATTAAAAAAGATTAAAAATATATTTAAAAGATTGAAAATAATAATTAAAAATAAGAAATCTATCTTTTCTAATTTTTAATGGATTTATAGCAGTATATGTAAAAAACATTACTGAATATGCATATATTGAAGTGTTATGCTCCGACTTTTCTTTTGATAAGGATAATATCAGATCAGGTCAGTCGCTCAGTCGTGTCCGACTCTTTGCGACCCCATGAATCACAGCACGCCAGGCCTCCCTGTCCATCACCAACTCCCGGAGTTCGCTGAGACTCACATCCATCGAGTCAGTGATGCCATCCAGCCATCTCATCCTCTGTCGTCCCCTTCTCCTCTTGCCCCCAATCCCTCCCAGCATCAGAGTCTTCTCCAACAAGTCAACTCTTCACATGAGGTGGCCAGAGTACTGGAGTTTCAGCTTTAGCATCATTCCTTTCAAAGAAATCCCAGGGCTGATCTCTTTCAGAATGGACTGGTTGGATCTCCTTGCAGTCCAAGGGACTCTCAAGAGTCTTCTCCAACACCACAGCTCAAAAGCATCAATTCTTCGGCGCTCAGTCTTCTTCACAGTCCAGCTCTCACATCCATACATGACCACAGGAAAAACCATAGCCTTGACTAGACGAATCTTTGTTGGCAAAGTAATGTCTCTGCTTTTGAATATGCTATCTAGGTTGGTCATAACTTTCCTTCCAAGGAGTAAGAGTCTTTTAATTTCATGGCTGCACTCACCATCTGTAGTGATTCTGGAGCCCAGAAAAATAAAGTCTGACACTGTTTCCACTGTTTCCCCATCTATTTCCCATGAAGTGATGGGACTGGATGCCATGATCTTCGTTTTCTGAATGTTGAGCTTTAAGCCAACTTTTTCACTCTCCACTTTCACTTTCCTCAAGAGGCTTTTTAGTTCCTCTTCACTTTCTGCCATAAGAGTGGTATCCTAGGTTAATAGATTATTACTCTGATTACAGTGCACACAGGCTTTATACACGACATTAAGGCCCAATCTGGCCGAATAATACTATTCAAATAGTCTACCTTAGACTTGGTTATACGTTTACCTGGTGGTGGTGGTTTAGACACTAAGTCATGTCGGACTCTTGCAACCCTGTGGACCATAGCCAGCCAGACTCCTCTCTCCATGGATTTTCCAGGCAAGAATACTTGAGCAGGTTGCCATTTCCTTCTCTAGGGGATCTTCCCGACCCAGGAATTGAACCTAGATCTCCTGCATTGCAGGCGGATTCTTTACCAACTGAGCTATGAGGGAAGCTCCACTTTTACCAGGGGATAGCCCAATTATTAGAAATGCCCTTCCCACCTTCTCAATAGGCCAACTCCTACTTCTCTTTCAAGTCTCAGCTCAAGTGTTACTTTCCTTAAAAAACATTCCCAAGATCCTTAGGTTGGGCTAAGTTATCACTTTTTGTGTGTGAAATAACAAAATCATTTTGTGATATGATTGAGTCATACTAGCTTTTAACAATTTTAACCTACCACATATGGCATTTTTCATATGGTTTATAACAACAATAATCTTTACTTAATGCCTGGTCTGTGCTGGGCTCTTATTTAATCTTGCTTAATTTTCACAGTACTATGAGATATGTTCTTTATCCACATTCTACATATGAGATATCTGGGGCTCAGAAAAGGCAAAATCACCTGTGCATATTTTCTCAAAGGGTAAGGGGTCAAGCAGGATTGGAACCCAGGTCTCACCTGTTGTAAAACTACTGATATACAAATGTTATCTATTCACTGGGTCATTCATTCATTCCGGAAATATTTACTGACATTTACTGCACACACAACAGCATTGGGCTACATAGTTCTTTTCTTAGTAAATTTTATTGGAATCCTTTATCTTTTCCAATACATGTTTTTCTACTGTTTTTATAGATTTAATTTATCCCATAAATAAATTTAAAGGAACCACTGATATTAGCTCCCATAAAATAACACTTCTTTCTTTGGACTTAAAAATTTTCTAGGGACTTGCCTGATGGTCCAGTGGTTAAGAATCTGCCTTCCAATGCGGGAATGTGAGTTCAGTCCTTGGTTGGGGAACTAAGACTCCATATGCCGCAGGGCAATGAAGCGCATGCGCTCTAGAGCCCACAACTAGAAAAGCCCGTGTGCTGCAACAAAGAGCTTGCATGCTACAAATAAGACCCAACACAGCCCAATAAATAAATAAAATATTTTTCTAAAAGTTCTTAAGATCTCAACGAATTCTTACAAGTATCTAAGGACTCCAAGAAGGAAAACAATAAACTCCATTAATTTCTGTCCTATATTAAAAAAAAAAACAAAACAACAAAAAAACTGATGACAAAAAAAAAAAAAAAAGCAAAGACAGAAACATTTCAAAATCTATTTGACAACCTCTGACCAACTCAGTTCTTCTTTGACTTGGCAAAATGCTTTCAAGTGACATCTTATATACCTTTGATCTATTTAAATTACCTAACTATACGCTGAAGAACAATGTGGCTCAATTACACATTATAGATAATGTCAGATTTATGAGAACATTCACAGATGATCATGTTCTTGATCATCCAATAAAAAAAAATTCTAAAAGCAGTTATAAACTAGCTACTTACCTATAAGTCAAAACTGAGATCAGGGACTGATGCATTTGAATAAAACCATATATTACAAAGCACCTCAAAACTGATTTAGTTATTCAAAGAATATGGTATGATACCAACTGAAATACAAATTATAGAATATGCTTATGGAAGCACTGTCTTTTTACTTTAAAGAAGAAATAGTCATCAGAACTAAGCTTGCAAGATGTTGCCTGGAGAGAGCCTCTAGAGACTGGTTTTTAATGAAAGATTTACAATTAGCATAGCCTATGCATGTTGAGGAATTGATGTTTTTAAAGTGTTTTAAAGTGCTTGAAAACCATTTGCTCTCTCAAGTCACTTAAACATGCTCCCAACTATCTGCTTTATTCCTCTGATTTATTTAGTATTCTCTTTCTTCACATACTGTATACTGTGACACAGCTCAAGCACAGCTGAGTTTGAAGAGGTGTGTTTTTTTTAAATTTAATTTTATTTTTAATTGGCGGGTAATTATTTTACAATATTGTTATGGTTTCTGCCATACATCAGCATGAATTATCCATATGTATACGTATGTCCCCTCCCTCTTAAACCTCATTCCTGCCTCCCTCCCCACCCCACAACCCCCTCCCCCCACCCCTACCCTACCCCCGACCCCAAGGTTATCACAGAGCACCTGCTTTGCGTTCCTTGTGTCATACAGTGAATTCCCATTGGCTATCTATTTCACATATGGCAATGTATATGCTTCAATGCTACTCTCTAAGTCATCTCACCCTCTCCCTCTCCCACTGTGACCCTAAGTCTGTTCTTTATGTCTGCCATCTCCTTTGCTGGAGGTGTAGTTTGGATCAACTAGGCCTTCTGAAGTATACACATTCTCATTGCGTTACAGGTAAGATATAGCATGCTGGGCAAATATCTTTTTAAAATTTTAAATGAAAGAGTGCCAACAGTAACTGACAACAACTTATAGTTGTTGTAAGTACTGCATTGATGCTCCTTTTAAAATGCTGAAGTTATACAAGTAATGTTTTACGTGAATATAAGAACTGTGAATGAAGCTGAACTTGAAAGTTGATAGTGCATAGAATTCAGTGGGAACACTCAGTGGGAAGCAGCTAGAGAGTGAGACACAGACTTATTTCAGGATGCAGTAGCAAGTCTTCAGAGAAATGTACCAGAAATGAAAAGTAGCCCTTGTGGAGACAGTTCATAGGTCTATAGTTAAAAACAAGTCTCTATAGGAAAGAATAATGTAAGTGGGAGAGGGGCCCTTGACCTCTTGGCAGCAGCGCAGAATGCAGTCAATGAAATTGTTCGCTTAAAATACACAGGTGGCCCATAAAATACCAGTAGCCCAAAGGGACTATACTAAGAAAGGTAAACCACAACAGCATGAAAGATGAGAGAGGGGGCCTCTACACATGACTACTAGCCATTGCATTGTATGTCCAAGCAGGAGCCTGTGCTCAAGTCCATGGAAAGAACATACCTACTCTGGCCCTTCCCCCCAAATCTAATGATGAAATAAGCCCTCCCACGACTTGGAGTTAAACTATACATGTCTATTCAGGAATTTATGGGCTTCCCTTGTGGCTCAGCTGGTAAAGAATCTGCCTGCAATGCGGGAGACCTGGGTTCGATCCCTGAGTTGGGAAGAAGGGAACGGTTACCTACTCCAGTATTCTGGCTTGGAGAATCCCATGGACCGTATAGTCCAGGGGTCACAAAGAGTTGGACACGACCGCGCGACTTTCACTTCACTTTCATTCAGGAATTTACACTCAACAATGAGTGTGGATCCTTTCCTGGTGGTTTCCAGATTACACCAGTCTTTTTCTGATGGGCTCCCAGGTTTCCCAGGAAGCAGGCAGGGAACGATGGCAGGGACAACTGCTTCACACATAACCTTGAATTCGCTGTCTGCCTTCCGCCACTGGAGGCTGTGACAGACTGTCAGTTGCCTAACGCACATTCATTCTCCCCTTCATCCTTATTAATGAAACACCAATTTGTTTTTTGGGGGTGGCAAACTGCCAAGCTAAAAAAAAAAATAAACAAGAATAACAAAAACCAATATCTGCCCCCCCGCCCCCCAGTATTTTCCAGATTCCCTTGCCACATGGCACAGACCTGGCCACTAAGATGTCAGTGGTAGTCATTGAACGGAAAAGACCCAAAATGTTTCTTGAGAGTGAATACTGAGGCTCTGCTGTCTCTCATCTTTTTGCTCCTTTTCCCACCCCTTTCCTCTCCCCTTGTGCCTGGAACATGCGTATAGTCCCTGAGTTTATGTTATCTTGTGATCCTGATGGAAAAGCCAAAAACCCAGAGATCCAATCCCTAATGATTTTGAATTATGGGATAACCTGCTCCTGGCATCGCTTGAGGAAATAATAAGCCTGAGAAAGAGAAACCCCAATTTCAGTTAAGTTCTTTCACTGGATTGTTGCCTGTGGTAGAACACAAGCCTCTCCTGAGACAGACTTCTTGCCTCTGCAGATCATAAAGTCCAATTTTTGGCCCAAAGAGCAGAGTACTGGGTAGAATACAGAGAGAGAAGAAAAGAAAAAACCCAACTCTGCTATTTTACTTTTAATTCACTACTTTAGTACTGGGTAGAATACTTAGGAAGAAAGGAAAGAAGGAAGGAAAGGAAAGAGGGAGATAGAAAGGGAGGAAGGAAGCAACCTAGATATTTTTATTTTTAACTTACTAAGATACCCTGGCGGGGAAGGCAATGGCACGCCACCCCAGACGCCGGAAAATCCCATGGACGGAGGAGCCTGGTAGGCCCAGTCCGGGGGCGCAGAGTCCGACACGACTGAGCGACCACTGACCACCAGCATGGAGAAGGAAATGGCAACCCACCCAGTGCGCCTGGAGAATCCCAGGGACAGGGGAGCCGGGAGCCCGCAGGGGCGCACAGAGCGGACACGACTGAAGCGACTAGCAGCAGCAGCAGCAAGATACCCTGGAGAAGGGAAAGGCTGCCCACTCCAGTATTCTGGCCTGGAGAATTCCATGGACTGTGTAGTCCATGGGGTCACAAAAAGTCAGACACGACCGAGTGACTTTCACTTTAAAAAAGCCCACAATATAAAGAACAGCCTATGAAAAATGAAAAAGCAATTAGGGTTCACACATACACAGCACTGTCTATAAAAAAAAGGACCAATACATGAAAAACTTGTCTGCCTAACACAGCAGGTGCCAAGAACATATATTACCAAATAGTAAAGAATTCAAGCATATAGGTAATAAGACTAAACAAAAGAAAAATGTAAGCTAATTATCCAGAAATATATCCTACTAAATTGAGTCTATTACACAAACCACATACAGCATCCCTATGTGTTTCATTAAACTTATTTTACAAAGGTCTGTCCAAATCACTGTAAAATGACCCAGAGGGAATAATTTAGCACTGGCTAGTGGAAGAAAATACAATTCCACTTTAACTTTTTAATCACAAATTTTATGATCTTTTAACAGCTCTCTATTAAGAGCAATTAAAGGGAGATACCAAAGGTTTACAGTGATACTCTAGCAAGTTGAAATGACCATATACGTTTTCAAGCAGAAGTTTTACATTTTGAAGATCTTAGCAAAGTTTGAGAGTAAAACACGGATTTATTTAAAAAAAAAAAAAAAAAAAAAGAGGAGGAGGAGAAAAAGCTGGAAGATGTGTCTCTGGGGCCTGAAGATAACAGTATTGGATTCACTTCTGCTTCCTGTCGCTTGGCTGTCCCAGTGCTGTCTGGCTGTCCTTCCTGCTGAGGAGTCAGACATCACTGGGGCTAGGCAGAGATACAGGAGAAATACAGGGTACAAAGGCAACAGTGGGACCGATGCACAACAACCTGGACATCTCGTCAGGCGTACACACTAACAGCGCTGGTTCACCAGATCAACCGTCCCAGGCAGTGGTCTACTCAGCCGCTTTCAGTCTCAGCCTGAGCCAGCTGCACCCCAGGGAGGGAGCCAGGGAGCACCTGGCATGCTCCTAACTTCTGCCAACACGTCTTTTTCATGCATGTTTCCTCAAGGCTCAGCTGGGTGCTGTCATCTGGGGGTGGGCACTGATCAAGTGAAAACTACACCTTCTTCTTCTGCAGTTACTGAAGAAATGGTAGGTAGGTTGTTTAGGTTTGTAAGAATTGCATGCACTTTTGAACATTTACTTACTTAAATTGTTTAAAATTAATCATTGGCAATTTTCTTAGCTCCTCCACGCTTCAACAAGGTCACGAACAGTCTACTCCAGAGGCTGCAGTCATGATGAAATAAGACTCATGCCTATAAAGAAACTGCTATGGTGCCTGCTGTACTATAAGTACCTAATAAATGCTATGTATTATTACTCTTAGTAGCAGTAGTTTAAGATGAACAAAAATAATCTCTCACAGAAGGTAAATACTTTAAAAAGCTGATTTAAAGAAAGTAAACATTTTCTTATATGGTTTTACTTGTGTCATTGCTATTTTTTTTTTTTTTTTAAAGGCTTGTGCTTTGTATGAGATCCAACTATCTTACAACTTCCTGGCCTCTTAATGCGTACACTAATGCAGGCACACAGGCCAAGTATTTGTTTTATGGAATTTCTACACAGAACTCATTTAGTCAGATCTCTAAAGCACTATCTCTGTGAACCCAAGGACTCAGACATGACCTAGTTGTGTTACACAGAGCCCTTCTTTTCAATGGTGTTATCCCCTGCCCCACCCCTGCAACTGCTACCATGAGTGAAACCTTCCAACAATTGATCTGGAGACTTCTTCTTCTTTTTTTTAATTAATTGTTTTAATTGGAGGCTAATTACTTTATAATATTGTGGTGGGTTTTGCCATACATTGACATGAATCAGCCACAGATATACATGTGTCCCCCATCCCGAACCCCCCTCCCACCTCCGTCCCCATCCCATCCCTCTGGGTTGTCCCAGTGCACCAGCTTTGAGTGCCCTGTTTCATGCATCAGACTTGGACTGGTCATTTGTTTCACATATGGTAATATATGTGTTTCAGTGCTAGTCTCTCAAATCATCCCACGCTTGCCTTCTCCCACAGAGTCCAAAAGTCTGTTCTTTATATTTGTGTTTCTCTTCCTGTCTTGAGTATAGGGTCGTTGTTACCATCTTTCTAAATTGCATATATATGTGTTAATATACCATATTGGTGATTTTCTGTCTGACTTACTTCACTCTGTATAATAGGCTCCAGTTTCCTACACCTCATTAGAACTGATTCAAACACGTTCTTTTTAATGGCTGAGTAATACTCCATTGTGTATATGTACCACAGCTTTCTTATCCATTCATCCACTGATGGACATCTAGGTTGCTTCCATGTCCTGGGTATTATAAACAGTGCTGTGATGAACATTGGGGTACACATGTCTTTTTCAATTCTGGTTTCCTCTTTGTGTATGCCCAGCAGTGGGATTGCTGGGTCATATGGCAGCTCTATTTCCAGTTTTTTAAGGAATTTCCACACTGTTCTTATAGTGGCTGTACTAGTTTACATTCCCACCAACAGTGTAAGAGGGTTCCCTTTTCTATCTGAAGACTTCTTACTTTCATCAGCCCCTTTTTCTGTCCTCCTTGTTCAGCTTCAGATTGCATGACTGACCATCATAATCAGTTCCCTGAAATGCTTCCAACTCCATCAGGCCCCCTCTCCCACCTCTATGTACTTAGGACCTCCTAGTTCTAGTTGAATCCTGGCACCTCTCACCCATGCCTCAACCCCAGCTGCTAAGCACCAAGAGAAAACCACACAGTACAAAGAAACTGGTTTCACTTTAAATTCAAGGTCTCAGCTACAAAATGTCATCTTGCTCCTTTTCTCTAGAACAATGGTTCTCCAACTTCAACTAGTGTCAGTATCAACTAGCGTCAGTATCATCTGTGTTAAAACACAGATCTCTGGCAGACCTCACTTTTCCTCCCTGGGATTCGGATCCGGAGTCCTCACTATAGCGGCCTGTGGTCCAGAACTGTGGCGGTCATCATCCAAGTAGTTTATTGTGGAACTTAAGTATCTTCAAGTACTCTGGCATTTGAAGTATCTTCAGCTCAAAAAGAAGTTAGAAGATGGGTTCCCTGGATGCTTGGACATTTGCAGCAAGGGAACTTGCCAGGTCACTGGCTTTTTTTAAGAGTTCGTAGCAGGGAAGCTGGTTCACTCCAAGAAGGGAGGCGATGGCTACGTGGACATGGAGAACAAGTTTCTGAAGCTGGTGGCTGTCATCAAAGCTGCTCTGGCTCAGGCCACATGTGTCCTGAAGGCAGAGGCCAGTGACCTTGGCTCAGCCCCTCTTGGCCGATGCTTCATGACAGGAAGGACTGAAATGTCTTGTGGACACCTGGCCCTTCCCTAATGTTCTCAGGCCGCTGACTGGAGAGAGAGGGACACCCCTGGTCCTTGCCTGTGGGAGTGCGTGTGTGTTCCCAGATCTAACTTTGCACACTGCTCCTGCTTCCTTCCTCCCATCTCCCTGCATCCCCCGCATGTCTTCTTTCTACCCTCTGGGCTTTGGAGTGGTTCTGCTCCAGGTTTCCTTTTCAAGGGGATCAGGATGAGTGAGTCTCAGATTTCAGCACTGATTGTAGCAGTTTACAACTCAGTCAATGGTAAGAAGGTTAATAACAAAACCAAAAACAACACACATTGCTGGGTTCCACCTCCCAAGTTTCTGGTCTAATAGGTAAGGTATGGGATCTCAAAAACTGCATTTCAGAAAAGTTCCCAGGTGATGCTGATGCTGTCGGTCCAGGAACCACATGCTGAGAACCACTGCTCCAGAGGAACTACCATCAACCATGCCATACCTTCCCCTCTTCTCTTTGAATCTCCCTTACCCCTTCCTCCACCCTTCCTCTGAGCTGAGAACTGCTCTTCACACTTCAAGGAGAATACAGAAGCCACCAGACTTGACACCCCTCATCTCTACCCCTACTCTAGCCACATCACCCTTCCACAATCCTCTCTTCCTTCCTCTGCTACAGTGAAGGAGTGCCCCTCCTTCTCTCAGAGGCCAATTCCTCTAGTTACATTGTAGCGCTCAGTCCACCTCTTGACTTTCTCAGATATTTCTTTAGTTATAACCCTTCCTTCCTCTGCCTATTCACTATTAATTCCATCCATTCATCTATTATTATCTCTGCTGGATCATTCCTATCAGCTTATAAACATGTTCTAGGATTTCATAGAACCAAGTAAACGAAGGAACAAAAAATCTCTCAGAGAACACAGCATATTTCTCTGCTTCTTTTCGTAACATAGGTTCTTACCAGTGTACTACAGATGTTGTTTTCTTATTTCTATTTCATCCATTACTCTACCTTGGACAAAAATGGCTTTGGTTGCCACCATTTTCAGCCTGTCAAGGTCACAGATCTCTTCCATGTTGCTAAATTCCACAGCCACTTTTGTCCTCAACATACTCAACTTCTGAGCAGCCATCACTCAGCCAAACAACCTTTCTCCCACTTCTTGAAAAACTCCTTTCTTTGTTCCTGTAACTCTTCCGGTTTCCTATCTCATTTTCACTCTCCTTTGCTGTCTCTTCCTTTACCACCGGACCTCAAAAAAGCTGGGATTTTTTTAAGGCTTAGCCAGTGCCCTCTTGTCTCCCCACATTCTAATCAGAATGTATTAATTGCCATGGATTTTAATACCTTTATTTTGATGAGACGCAAATTCTTATCTCCAAGCTGGAACTCTCTTCTGGGCTCCAGACTCATAGAACTAAATACCTAGGTAACATCTCCACTTGAGTTTCTTATAGATCCCTTCAGTTAAAAATGTGCAAAACAGAAATTGATGATTCCTTAAAAAAACTAATAAATAAACCTGCCAGCCCCTCCTCTGCCACCTCTTCACCTTAGCCACTGAAAGCATCGCCCTACCCAGCTGCCAAGCTGGAGGCTTCCTTCCCCTCACCTTCTACATGCATCATCTGGAGCTCCCCTCCCACTGGCTCATAAAGCGATAGCTGCAGTGGTCTTCAGAACCACCAGGGGCCTGTGCTCCTTCCACCACAGCCTCTGCCTCTGTGGTTCCCATAGCCTTCTTTTCGGGCTAGACACGATTAACTTTCCTCAGTCTTAGTCTAAATGTCACCTCAGAGGTGCCTTTTCTGACCATTCAAGCACTTGCTCTCACTCCCTGATCATCTTTTCCTTGCTCCCTTATTTTCTGTTTCTCTTACAGTGCCTGCAGTTACTTCATTTATAAGTTTCCTTGGTTTTTGTCCCTTCAACTCCAGGTCCAAGACGGCAGGACCGAGTCTGCTTCATTTGCTCTTTTATCTCTTCATCCAAGACAGGGCTTTGAATGCATTAGGGTTATTCCAGAGGCAGAATGCAACAGAGACAAATACTGAGGAGGTAAATTTTGACCAAATATAAAGAGAAACTTGAGGACTGAAGTCTCTGATGGAAGGTTATGCTTTGGGAGATAACAGGTACCACCCCAGCAAGTATTTGACCAAATGTAGTTGAGGCCCAATTGCTGCAGAATGTTGTAGAAAGAATTTATAGACAGGAAATTAAGCAAGGGATTTGCTAAGAAAAACAGTAGTATATAATACTGGCATAATATTGTATGGCTTGCTAAGTAGCCCTACATATACAGGATCACTTAATGCTCATCACCACCGTTGAGGCAGATAGGATCAAGAACATTTTATGGGAAAATAACTCTGTGATGTCAAATGACTAGCTGTTAATAACATCCCCTAAGGTGGACACTGTGCCCCTTGAGGTGGGTGAATTGAGCATCCGGTCTTGTACTATTTCCCAGCTGCACTGCCTCCCTACAGGGCAGTTTCAGTCCCTTCTTTAATAACCTTCTGGTCCTTCAAGGGTCAGCTGCTCCCCCTCACCCTCTGGCAAGAAGGGGGCCCACAGCCCCTCCCTTAAGCTCTGGAGCTCAGCCCAGGTGTGGCTGAATAGATCAGCAAGACTCATCAAAGGAGGGTGACAGAGGGGAATAAACAAAGAGGGTCATGAGCCTAGCGGCTTACAAATCACAAGTTTTAAGCAATTGCTCATCTATGTCTTAGGGAAAAGAAGCCAAAGAGGACTGTGATGCTGCCATTTACTGTCCAACTTACCCTGCTACTCAAAGGAGACCCCTTTCAACCTCTTAATTAGAGCTCATTATAAGCTGAACGTCAATATGGATAAAAAGCTGAAAATAGCCTTGTTTCGGTATACTTTTTAATGGGGAAAATGTAGGTTGAAAATTAATAAGCTTAATTTGTCTTTAATTTTTAAATCTTACTTTCATAAGAAATGCTAAAACCATTGTTAAAATGTCAGCTGTTTTCTATTTTCTTTTTTTTTTTTTGTACTCAGCCCACCATGTCTTCATTTTTAGAAGAGGAAAAAAGCTACCTGCTAGAGCAACTTTGTCTTGAGCACAAGTTTGCAACCAGAAAATTACTGAGCCAGACAGCAAATAGGACTCTTTTTTTAAAACATGCCCCCGAGTAACGAATAACGCAGCGAGAAGGAGCTTCCCAACTGTGATAACTTTTCTTGTTTTGTCTCACTGATATTTTCTTACAACAGTTTTTGGGTCAGAGTAAACTCCTGAGGACGGATCTGACATTCCCTTTGAAACTAATTACGTTAAACAGCAGGTACCCACTTCAAGTCTGAGCAGGAGAATGCAAGACGTTCAGGGAATTCAGTGCACTTGGGGTTAATGTTCTCATCTTTTAGGAGCTTCTTTAAGCTTAGATATCCCCAGGTCCACTAACGGTGTCATTTGTGCAGAGATAAAAGAAGGATCACTCTGATAAATCGGGGAGAAAAAATGAAAAATGCATTTTTTTTTTTTTTTGCTGTACAGTAGCTGCTCTTAGAATACACTCTGATATGTAAGTGCTTAAGAACTACTTGACTAATTATATTTTAAGGGTTCAAACCTCTCACATTAAGACTTTCAATGGATTGTTGGATGATCATACACATGTAAGGCAGGAATGGGCTGCAGAGAGAAGGGTGATGGATCTGTATTTCTGTTTGAACCTTCTACCATTAAACCCAGTTTCGATAGATAGGCTAGGCTTCACTAATTTATGCAAAAAGGGATACTCTGAAAAAAGCATTGATGCTGACGCTATACCAAACCAATGGATTTCAATGATTTTTCAGTGGCCTTCTGTTATTAATTTGATGAATGACTATCACAATTAATAGGAATAGTTAGCAAACCCCACAGTATACCTTTTAAAGTAACTTCACTATAAATAAAAATAGAATCGATACAATCATAGCTTTAAAATAATTGCTCATTACTTTGCAGGATTTTGATGAAGTCTGAGTCACGCTAATGCTATAAGCTATCTCTTGATCTTGGCCTGAAAGTCTGTTCTGATCAGTGACTCACACGAAGCCCATGCACGGCAACTAGAGAGTAGCTCCCACTCATTGTAACTAGAGAAAGCCCAGGTGCAGCAACAAAGATGGAGTGTAGCCAAAAATAAACCATTTTTAAAAATAGTTTTCAAAATGGAAATATCTAATGAATCGGTAAATACTTAATGTACTGTACAAGGTAATGTCACACATACCACTTCTTAGCTAGTTGTTTAGGTACTGAATGGCCTATCCAAATCCCTCAAAGACAAGGATTAGGTGTGAATAATTTACTCTGTGCCAGGCAGCACCCACAGGAGATACTCAAGTATGTACTGAACACTGACATCTTTTTTTCTCAGCTGTTGACAGTAAGCTACGTATTTTGATAACTACAAAATTTATTCCATAAGAAATGTTTTTGTATTTTAGATGACCCATCAGTCTTTTTCCCCCATAGAAAGATAATTAAGTTTCCTAAATTCTAAAGCTTTGCAATACTTTAATACTAGAGTATTAGTATTAAATATAAATATATTAAACTATACATTAGATATATACTTTCAGTTCAGTTCACTCACTCAGTCGTGTCCGACTCTTTGCGACCCCATGCAGCACGTCAGGCCTCTCTGGCCATCACCAACTCCCAGAGTTTACTCAAACTTGTGTCCATTGAGTCGGTGATGCCATCCAACCATCTCACCCTCTGTTGTCTCCTTCTCCTCCTGCCTTCAATCTAATATATATATTTTTTCTAATATATTAATAAATATTAAAGTATTAACACTTTAATAAGGCAGTTTAATTTGCTGCATAATACTACATTTTACATGCTAAATGGAATACGATCAAATATATGGTAAAAGAGCTGTTCAAAAGGGGGCCTCGATATTCATCAGGTGAATAATCAGCACTGGGATTTGACACTTCAGCTCCTTCAGTTCAGTTCCATCACACCTAGGTGCACCAGAGCACCAGAAACACAGCTGGTGCTGGATGACCTCAGTTTCCCCTCTCTTTCCCAGTAGCATTCATTTCTATCTGAGAGGCAGGGATAAAATTAATGCAGAAGAGATTTCTATTATCTACCAGACATTCTTCTCTGGAAAACAAATGTATGCCCCAAAGAAAATAACTCAGGCACAGAGATAATGAATTAAATTACTGCTTTCCTGCCTTTCCCACAAATTCCTATCTTCATTTTGTGGGTTCAAAAAACCACATTTGAGTTAAAGCTATCATCTTTCAAGATGGTCTACATTACAAGAAGTCACCTCCCAAACCTGAAGCAAACTGATGAGATTCAAAGAGTAATGAATATGAAAAGGGTGGCACCTTTAGCTGTTAATATGTATTCGCTTTTTCAAGTTTTATAATAAGAGTTGTTCAAACTGGGCAGGAAAAGAAGTAGATTGAGTAGGCATGAGGGTAATCTGGGGGGTGGGTGTCATAGAAGTGTTCTAAAACTGGATTGTATTGATGGTCACATAACTATAAATTTGCTAAACATTACGGCACAACAGTTATGTGTATTTCATGGTATATAGTTCATATCTCAACAAAGCTATTTAAAAGTGTATCTTTTCTGTCTTTTCATTCTCCTGCAGTTGATCTTTAGGAGTCTATCAGCTGATTTTGCTAAATAAATACTGTAAGATGCTGATGAAGTTGTTAATGGGTCAGCAAAAAGACTGTTTTCTAAAATTATTTATTTACTTTGGCTGTGCTGCATCTTTGCTGCTTTGCAAGGGCTTTCTCTAGTTGCGGTGAGTGGGGGCTACTCCCTAGTGGCAGCGGGTGGACTTCTCATTGTGGTGGCTTCTCTCGCTGCAGGGGATGCGCTCTGGGGCGCACGGGCTTCAGTAGTTGCAGTGTGTGGGCTCACGAGCTTAGCTGCTCCAGGGCATGAGGGATCTTCCCAGACCAGGGATGCTGTGTCCCCTGTATTGGCAGGCAGATTCTTATACACTATGCCACCAGCAAAGTTCAAAAGCACTGCTAAACAGAGATGATACTTGGTGTTAGATGTTGCCAAGAAAATGGAGTGGGGGATTTTTTTTTTTCCTAATGAAAAACTAATGAAACATACATACCACATTTATACACAGAAAGGTATGTCAGCTAGAAACACTAACTACCTGCTCAAAATATACTAAACTGGCCCAAATTACATATCTTGCCAGAATTAGGACAAGTTCAACATGAGAAATTCTAAGTAGATTTCAATAACTACGCCTAACTAACTGGGCCCATCAATCTTAACCTTGATCATCTTGCTTAAATTTTTTCCACCATCAACATATTGCCACGCAAATGTTGTGCTGATAGCTTGGTTTCGAAGCATCCTAGTAACTATCCTGCAGTGTCATTGACAACTTCAGCTTGCTGGTTACCTTCTGGCTTCATGAACACAGCTCTCATTTGTCTGAGAGAAGGCATGAGCTCTGTCAATAGCAGAGGCTCTGGCCTGACTCTCCCTTCCCAGATGTGTCCTGTTGCCCTACTCGCAGGAGCAGGGAAGAGAAAGGCTTTCCTCTCTTTAGAGTTCTTTTGCGTTTGACAAACCTGATGCCAACTAGTCTTCTCTCTTTAAGTTGAAAATGAGGGCTGCATTTTACAGAGGAAGCACAGAGTAGGTATTCTCTGCATCATACTAGACTCCGAAAGGGACACAGTAAGTAAAACACGGCGATGGTCCATAAGGGCACGGCAGCCACTCAATACATCAGCATGTCCAGCATGCCTCTTTCCCCTTAATGCCTTCTGCTCTCCAAGCTTCTCTCTTGCATGAAAGGTTTGAGAAATTAGTAGGGTTTTCTGGTACTAAAAGAAGAGAAGAGAGAAGAGAAAGAAACATAAAGGGTGACTGCTTTTTGTAACAGAGTAAATTAAATTCATTTCCCCAAATCTTTATCACCAGGGCAGGGGTAGAGTTGAGAAGAGACAAAGCTAACATTTACTCAGGACCAAGTAAAGTAAACTGGCCACTCTCCCATCACAAACAAGCGGCACCACTTATAATAAAACGTTTCAAGTATAAAGAGTAACAGTTAGGAAAATGCTTTTAGAACAGTCATTTGTAATAACAGTTTATTTATGAGAAGGAACCCAGTGAAGGAGGTCTGTAAAGGGCAAGCAGCTTCATTACAAATTTTTGTTAAGATTTTACTCATATTTAAATTATAAATTGCAAGAAAAATTAAGATATTTAGCTAAGCTTGACTAATATATGCATTGTTGAGAAATAAATACCTGTTTTATTATGTTAATATCTACTATTTGTTCCTATGGTTTTGGACAAGTGGTTTTCAGTATTTCATGCATCTGGAAGGGGAAAAAAACAAAGCCACAATTGGTAGGTCAGCCTATCCTTCGTTTTTGAGATGTAAAGTCATTCTTGGACACAGCTTCAAGGAAAATATTTATAAATTCAACATCTGTAACTACCTATTATGGAAAGACATTTTAAAACCAAATGTGATTGCTGACAAAGGATCTGGGTGGACCGTTGTATAAATGGAGATCACACAACTTGTAAATAAGAGGGAGGCTGTCAGCCCAACTTAGGTGTACATTTATGTTAAGGCCAGAAAGCTCTGCCGTGGACATCACATGAGACATGTGAAGATTCCATACCCCAAAGGAAAGGAGAAAAAATTTTATTTAGTTTCCTTTAAATATAAATGCTTATAATCAGTATTCTGTGATGATTAGTCTATTTGTTATTCACTAGAGAGACCTGCCTTAGTGATGACCACAAATGTTGTTCCTTTAAAAGCATCAGCCCACATATGATGACATTAATTCAAGTTTCCATTTAGTAGATATTCATGGTTTCCAAATAAGGTTGTTGTTGTTTCTTTTTTTTCCTTAGGATTTTAGGGAGGGTCAATCAGTTCCTTCTTGGCTTCCATTCTGGTCCCCAAATCTACACCCCTTCTCACAGTGGGCATGCAGGGTTGCAGGCTGCTCCTTAACTATGGAAGCAAATCAATAGCAGCTGAATGCCATCTGCTTCGGGCCGCAGAACAGAACCAAAGTGTAAGCCATGCATCTTCCCTTATTGAAAGGTTATTTTATGCAAGTAAACAATTCATCGTCTTCTTGCACGGTTGATGCTCATTTACCATTTTGATCAATAAAATATGCAAAACAACAAAAAAATTGAATCCTAAGAGTAGTTCTGATGCCAGCGTGATAGTTAATCAATACCCGGCCTCTGTTCACTAGGGCAAGTGGTGGGGGCACTCCTATTGTAACCTGTGAAATCCAGAGGGGTCGACGTGGCAGAAAAGACTGTTTTCAGAAGGGAGATACATTACATTTGCCCTATAGATTAAAAAGGAAAACACATTCTCATTGAATTAAATCCAAACGTTAACATCAACAGGCTTGAATGTTACTGATTCAAGCCAGTACTTCTCAAAGCTCACAAAAAAGCAATTTGGGTTCATATGTTTTTTAGAATCTCCAAGACAATTGGATGAGATCACTGACACAGACCTTTGGACAGCAACCCTTTCTAAGCTCCGTCTTATTAAGTCTTGGCTTTCAATGTATTCATGTTTCAGGTGAACTCAGTTTTTCTTCTAAAAACAAACTGCTGTGGGAATTTCTTGTGCACGGTGTTTCTTTTAGTCATATCACAAGCTGCCTTATTATATTAAACCTCTTGACAATTGATTCAGGCAGAATACTTTTCTCCCAACAAAGAAAACTATATCATCTCAGATGCTACCATAGCCCTGAATTCAAGACTGTTTCCTAGCAAAACACAAAGCACTTAAAAAAAAAAAAAAAAGAATGGATTTTTCTCCCCCATTTTGACTAATTCTCTCCAGCTGAATTGTGACTTTAAGCAGATCACAGTAATTTTTTGTTTCAAAAATGATAAATTAGATACCTTTCTAGAACAGAATACCTTTCTGTTAAAACACAATTTAACAGAAAAACATCCCCATGTGAAATATGAACTGCCCTGACAAGGTGGTGGCTTTTTTTTTTTTTTTAGCAGATTATCAGATTTTCTGTATACTATAAGAGTGAGAATCAAATAGTCTTTGGTTTACTAGATTATAACCATTATAACAGTTTAAAAACCTAATTTTTTTACTTCCTACCCTGATCTACTAAATTCATCACACTTACCCATACCTCTGCAATCATTAGATACAATTAGTATCATCCACTAAACATATTTTATCCTATTTTTTCACATGTTTACCTAAGTGCACCGTGAAAGATCTTAATGATATATGGGGGAAATGAATAATGCTGTTTAATGGATAGACGGAAAGAAAATTTTCAGTCTTAATGGGATATCTTTAGTATGAAGGAAAAAAATGAAAAAAATCCTATCAAATTTCTACCAGTACATGTTTATAATAATTTCACATCTAATACTATCATACATTCTTTTCTTTACAAATTATTTAGCTGAGACTAAAATTTTCTCCATGTTCTCCTTTATGAAACAGGCTAAATTTTATAGCACTAACTATGGGAAATAATTTCCTTGTGATCTTCTTAGCTTTATACAGCAGAGCTCTCTATTTCTAGCTATTACTTTAAGATTATCACTCTAGAACTGTATTTAACCCTCTTCTCAGCTTTTTAAAAACCACTACATATACATAAAAATTTAAACATGCATTTAAGTCAAATAACTGTGATGAAATTAATAACAACAGCATGACTACAGAAGTGCAGAAGCTTTGAGTCAATGACCCAACCAGCAGCAAGGGTATAATTTAAAGGCAGAAATTTCCAGTGCATGCACCGTTAGCCACAGTGAACCTGTTACCGCTCTAAAGGGAATTGTCTGCCTCTTATTAGATTTTCTACAGCACAGCCATAAGTGATAAATGTACTGCTGTACTCACTGTCAAGTTAATCAATGCTGCCAAAGTTTTGTTGACTTAACAGTAATCCATAAAGTGAGCAGCATTTTCTCTATCCCTATGACATCTCAGTCCAGAGAAGGGTTACGAATTCAAGAGCAGCTTCACATGAGAAAGAGCTGGGTTAAGGGAATTGGAGCAAGAGAGGGTTGATAGGGTAGACGGACTGGGTGATTCTCAAAATTAAGCAGGTTTTTTAACTCTCTTCTGATTTTATTACCAAAGAAAAAAAGCATTTACGATCACCTCCACATGCACACAGAATTCACTTTTGTTGTTTATAATCCTAATAAATGAGTAATTCTCCTGATGAAAGCTGATGCTTTCCACAACCTGCCTCTCTCACCTCAAAACAAAACGGATGAACGGATAATAAAAACACCCAAACCTTCAAGAACTGCAAAGTGAACTAGCCATTTCTACTGCGTGATCTCATCCTGTTTACAGTTCAATGCACGGATCAAATCCAGTACAGGGCACCAGTAATAAGAATGGTAATGTGGACCAGAAAGAAAAAAAGGCCCCAAATTTTGCTTCACTGTAAATGTGAGCATGTGAAAGACGTGACCATTAGAACCAAGAAAAGAAAGGAGACAACAGGCGAGGAAGAGCTGCCCTGCAAACAAACCGCTGCCGTGCTTTCACAAGCAATTACAGACATATGAAATATGAATTGCAATTGATTTTTCTTCCTGGGGTCACTATGCTCCGCATTTTACACACTCGAGGCATTTATTTGGGCAGGAAACTGACAAGTTTTGTAGGATGACCTGAGCAGCGCAATCTCTGCTCAGTACCGAGCACTTCATTGTGGCTTCTCATCCTTGACACTTGTCCCTCCCAAAAACTTACTGGCGAGGGATTCCTTGATAAAGACACGGAACAATGCAATTACTGGGCATAAAGGGCTGGCAGAACCTGACCAGGGGATGCTTAGCAACCTTCCGTGTGCCAATGAAAAATAAATAGCATCAATCTGGAAGAGCAAATGTCATCCGTATACTTGTACAGCAGATTTTCTTATGTGGCTGGTGATAATACAACAGGATTACTAAACTCATGTGGTTTGTCTTGCCAAGAAGAAGAATAACAGTGAAAAGTTGTGGCTATGAGAATAAGTCATACAGATTTCATATATTTTAAAACGGCTTAAAACTTCAACAATAGAAAGATAAGGTCTTTTAGTTGCTGGCTTTCTAGAACTCTGATTATAAGGTTTTCCTGTATTTTGATCCTCACAGAGCTCTACATTGTGAATGTTACTGGTCATAAGAAAAAGCATTACTTAAACATTTTTTTGTCTTTGGAGAACTTTCTTTCTTTCTTCCCTCCCTCCCTCTCTCTTTTTTTCTTTCTTTCTGTATCAGTCCATAGGTCCTAGACATCTTTTCCTATTGGTACATATAGAATTACACCATTCTTTTGAACTGCTATTGGGTATTTTGTATCACCCTCCATCATATGGCTATTTCAATACATTTTTAACCAATGTTACTCCTATTGGGAAACTTTTATAATTATATTACAATGAACTAAATGCCTTACACACAGCATAGCCCAATTATGCAAGAATAATTGTTGGATAAATTCAGAGACAAAACTGTCAAATTGCTTTTCCAAAATGTTGCCACAATGGGCAGATGCCTCAAAGGTCTATGAGAATGTCTATTCCTTACCAACAGTGAGTATAAACGGTTTGTTTGAATCTTTGCAGATCTACAAGTAAATATACTATCTCATGAGTCTGAGTAAGCTCTGGGAGTTGGTGATGGACAGGGGAGCCTGGCATGCTGTCGTCCAAGGGGTCGCAAAGAGTTGGACACCACTGAGAGACTGACTGAACTGATTACTAATAAAGTATTTTTCTTTTTTTTTTATTTTTTTTACTAATCATTTATAATGACTTTTTAATGAATGAATTCTCGTTTTCCTGTTTGATAATTTTCCTCCTAGCAACTTATAAAAGGACTTTTCATACCATAGGAATCAGACCTTTGTCATTTATACTGTTCATTTTCTTAGCCTATTGGTCTTATGATTTGAATTTGTGGTGACTTCCTTGCTGAATAGATTTTTAAATTTTTATGTAGCCTAATTTTAAATGTTGCACCTAACAAATAATACAAAAGTACCACTATCAACTCAGAGAATATCATACAATGAAATACTGCATAATCAAAGTAGATATTCCATTTGAATCATTTTTTAAATTTTACTTTAATTGGAGGCTAAT
The DNA here is from genome assembly GCA_935064755.1 of Tragelaphus eurycerus. Taxonomy (NCBI): domain Eukaryota; kingdom Metazoa; phylum Chordata; class Mammalia; order Artiodactyla; family Bovidae; genus Tragelaphus; species Tragelaphus eurycerus. The sequence continues at coordinate 1,624,163 of CAKXYN010000080.1, forward strand.
TACTTTAAACGTTGTAGTGGTTTTTGCCATACATTGACATGAAGGAGCCATGGGTGTACCTTTCCATTTGAATCTAATATTTTATCCCAAACTATCAGACAGGAGCAAAAATAACAAAATAAAGAATTAGAATAATATCAAATATCATTAAAACTGAACTATCTATCTGGCAGTCTTGAAGTAACAGTTACAGTGTGTGTTAATATGTTAGTTGCTCAGCTATGTCTGACTCTTTGCGACCCCATGGATTGCAGTCCCCCAGGCTCCTCTGTCCATGGGATTTCCCAGACAAGAATACTGGAGTGGGTAGCCATTCCCTTCTCTAGGGGATTTTCCCAACGCAAGGGTCAAACCCAGGTCTCCTGCACTGCAGATGGATTCTTTACTGCTGAGCCACAAGGGCAGTCCCAGGAGTCATGGTGGGCTGAGCTAAAGTTACATGTTTGGGGAGGCAGATGGGTGGCATGCAGGCCTGAAAACTGAGTGTGGAGAAATAAAGTTAGTGAGCTATGACAGAAGGTAAAAATGCAGTGGGATAACAGCCAACTATAATGTATTCGGGTTTGAGATGATTCCATCTGGGTGTGGAGAACTGAAAAAGGACCCATAAAGAAGAGGTCCTGGAAATGACCTTGTGGGATGTTTTGGTAAACAGAGATAGAAAAGAGGTGATACCAGGTGCAAGGTATGGTAAACACAGGCGCCAAGACAAGGGGCAGTCAGTAGGCTTGTAGGCACTAAGATCCATGCAGAGTAAGGCTGCGGTTCTGAGTATCTGGCCTAAGAACATCACAGTTCAGTAGCTAGCAAGGAGCCATGACATAATTCTTGGTAGGTGAGTATCATGAACAGAGAGGAAGTTGAGAAGGCACATCTCCCTGGATACTGTGCAGAACAGCTGGAGCTACTGAGGAAACTACCATGACGATCAGGAAGGAATAAAGCACTAGACAATGAAAAGGGCAGTCGGGGTGACAAAAAAGGAAAGTGCTCCTTTGCTTGATCAAGACTAGCTTGCAGGACACAGTCCTGGGACGGTTTTTAGTGAAAGGATGATTTCATAAAGGAACCTAAGAATGGCCCAGATTTTTCCAGAACAGGATAGGAATCTCCAACAGCAGGATAACAAGCAGTACCTGAAATAGCCCAAGAGCATCCTAGATATGATTCAGTTGTGCTGGATTCAGTTACGTGTGTAGAACGTAAGGAAGCTCTTGGTAGGTAGGAGGTGACTCTCCTATCACGGATGGTTTAAAATCATAACAGAGACAGATGATCAGAGTTCCAACATCCTACCCTCTGCTCCGATGTTGTGACCCTACTCTCCTGCCCAGGTGGATGAGGGAGAAAATGGAAAGAATTCAATTTATTGGTATGTCCGCTGCCTAAAAGGCACTCTGGGACAAGAGACAATGACAAGTCTTCTTGAATCACTATGAGGGGTGGGATCAGAAGAAATGGGAGAAAAGCCACAATATCCCACTGAGGAAGCAAGCGTTCCCTGTGAAAAAATGCCTGGCTTCCCTGTCCTTCACTATCTCCTGGAGTTTGCTCAAACTCATGTCCACTGAGTCAGTGATGCCATCCAACCATCTCATCCTCTGCTGCCCCCTTCTTTTCCTGCCCTCAATCTTTCCCAGCATCAGGGTCTTTCCCAACGAATCAGCTTTTTGCATCAGGTGGCCAAAGTATTGGAGCTTTAGCATCAGTCCTTCTAATGAATATTCAGGGTTGATTTCCTTTAGTACAAAGCAAAATGGGAGTTGGCCAAATTCTGAATTGGGAGAGGTCTTTTAAAATAAATACAGCATATTCTCTAATAAAGAAGAACCACAGGAAGGATATTTTTTAAAAATTCTGAACACATTTTACTTACTTAAAACACACTGGCATGAATGAAACAGGAGGTTCCAGTGACCTGGAGCAGTGTGTCCATGTCTCCCAAACAATTTTCATCATACACATCTCTAGTGAGAAAGGGCTGGGCCCTCACTCTAATACTTACTTAATTATACACAAAATAAAGATACTACTGTATTAATTATGTTCTATTTAAAACATACGCAAAAGGAAAATGTAAAGTCATATAAAGATGAACTAATATTTAAATTCTCTTTTATGGCATGTATTAATGATATAAAGACGATTTCTGTTCCTATTAAAAATTCCAGATAATGATATTTTAACAGGAGAGTAATATGACTGACTAAGCTCTCTTAGGTTGAAATACAGTGATTATTCTCTAATTGTGTTCAAGAGTGACTGAAAATTCTGTTTATTTCATAATATTTGATTTTAATGACCATTATTGTAGAAAAGAGTATCTCAAAAAGACAAATAGATCCAATGACTGTACTTACTTAATCATAATAGTAATTTTTCAACTTCCAATCTCCGCCACCACAAAGGCTAATTTTTTAATGAGATGTGGCCAGGAATCCCCCTTTCTTGACGCTGCACAGTTGTTCTTACAGAATTACAAAATATTATGTTTAGAAAAATCTGGGTCCAAGAGTCGCTGAAACTCTTCTTGTGAAAGATTTTTGAACAGGCTAGAAAATGCTGTTTCCAAGTATTAAGGGAGCTGGAGAGAATTTCAGGCTATAAACATTAATTCTGGCAACAAAATCCCACAGCGACAGAAAAATTTTCAAACATCCAATTTCATCATGTTCTCTCACAGGCTTGTGTTCTTTCAAAAGCTACTTTCCCTCCTACTTGGTGTTCCTAGGCCTTTCATCTGAAGGGCCAGGTTAAGTGAGGGCCTTGGAGCTTGCAGAACCGGAAGCAGTGCTGGGATCAGGGCCACATCTTTCTGCTGTTCACTGTGCACCTGGGTGAGCATTTCCTAGCTTTCTCTTCAATCTGTGACTTCTTTCCAGGGCTCCTATTAAGCTATTGAATCTTCTTTGAGGTTTAGGGATTCCCCAGTGGCTGAGTGGTAAAGAATCCACCTGCCATGCAGAAGACAGAGGTTCGATCCCTGGGTTGGGAAGATCCCCTGGAGAAGGGCATGGCTACCCACTCCAGTATTCTGGCCTGGAAAATCCCATGGACAGAGGAGCCTGGTGGGCTACAGACCATGAGGTCACAAAGAGTCGGATGTGACTAAGCAACCAAACAACAACAACTTCTGTGAGATTTAGCTGAAAGGAGGTAATAGAGATCATAAACTGACCTAATCCAGCATCACAAAGTGCAACAGACTGGAATGTACAAGCAAATGAGGGCTCCTGGTTGTGGACCCCAGGCTGATTGATGTTTGGGCTTGCGAGAGGGCCAGTACTGGTCTGTACCGCAATTTTTCTTTCTTTCTTTTTCTTTTTTTGGCCATGTCACATATCTTGGGGGATCTTAGTTCCCTGACCAGGAACTGAACCCAGGCCCAGACAGTAAAAGCAAAAAGTCCTAGCCACTGGATCACCAGGGAGTTCCCTCTACAGCAACACTAATAAAACTTAACTTACTTCTTTATCAGACTAAAAATATCAATATACTTGCAAGTTGCATGACTGCTTTCTAACTCCAGTGGGTCATCATGAACATTCCACCTTGGAGACTTGCTAGTGAGAGTCCTGCGTGAACTGCTCCCCTAGGGACAAGATTCTCACCCCAGCACTCAAATCTCTCCCTTGACTGGCAGGTTCTTTAAAAAATTCAACCTGAAATGCCTGCCAATTGTTTGTCTTGGAGGGAAATGGAGGTACTTTACAGATGGGCTTATAGGTGTCAATCTATACAGAACGGTCCATGGTGGTGAGGACTGTGAAACAATAAACGTAAAGCCTGAGACAGAGTATCTGATTGTGAATAGCTCTTGAAAAATGTTTATTTTACGAATTAATGAACACAGGAGTGAATGGACAGAAGATTAACACTGGCATTTGCCTGTGACAACATTCTGCATCATCTTCAAGATTTCTGCCTTGTCTGGCCTCCAACAGCATTTTTAATTAGTTATAGGTTTAGCTGAATTGTTTAGATGGGTTCCTAAAAGAATACTTTCTAATTTAATTTTCATGGCCAAATAAGATTAGGCATTAATCCCCATGGCTCCGTGGAGTCCTAGGAATATTCTGGAATTTCAGAAAAAAGGACAAACATGTCACATATGACCTGGATTTGACGGGAAAAAATGATAGCTATTTTTGATTGTATGCCTTTTCTATATCAGGAACTGGATAATGCTTCATGTACATTAGCTTATGTAATCCTCACAACTTTATGAGGTATATCTTCTTATTCCTTTTTACAGAAAAGGTGGCTAGTGCTCAAAGAAGTTAATTAACTACCTTAGCTCATACAGCAGCAAGTAGATTCAGGACTCTGAACCCATATTCACCTGATGCCAGGCCTCATTCTTCATTCCAGCCATCTGCTGCTGCCCGTCCACCCAAATCTGCCACTGGCCTCTAAATCCAGGGCTCAACTAGAGCCCCAGAGTCAAATCCAGCCTGTTGCCTGCTTTTATAAGTAAAGTTTTATTGGAACACAGAGAAGGCTGAGTGCCAAAGAATTGATGCTTTCAAACTGTGGTGCTGGAGAAGGCTCTTGAGAGTTCCTTGGACAGCAAGATCAAACCAGTCAATCCTAAAGGAAATCAGCCCTGAATATTCATTGGAAGGACTGATGCTGAAGCTAAACGCCAATACTTTGGCCACCTGATGCAAAGAGCCGACTCACTGGAAAAAATCCTGTTGCTGGGAAAAGATTGAGGGCAGGAGGAGAAGGGGCTGACAGAGGATGAGACGGTTGGATGGCATCACTGACTCAATGCACAGGAGTCTGAGCAAACTCCGGGAGATAGTGAAGGACAGGGATGCCTGGCGTGCTGCAGTCTATAGAGTTGCAAAGAGTTGGACACGACTGAACTATCAAACAATAACTGGAACACAGCCCCTCTCCCTGTTTTATATATCATCCAGGGCAGCTTTCACACTACAGTGGCAGAAGTGAGGAGTGTGACAGTCCATACGGGGCACACTGTCCAGAATATTTACTAGTTGGTCTTTCACAGAAAAAAATTGCTAGCTCCTGCCTAGTGTAAAAACTCTTGTGTTTATAAGATGTACCACTTCCTGTCAGAGGAACAATATACATTTCTCTTTTAATTCCCTCACTTTCACTTTCCAGATTCAATGGTCAATTCTGATTCAGAACACATCAAAAGTCCTTCTAATATTTCTTGAGATTTTAGAAAGCAAATGGTTTGGGGTAGGTATGAAAGATCACAAGCAATATGATAACACTTGATAAATTTCCTTTTTTTGATGGACCAGAAGATACAAGCGACACAGGCATCAAGCCCCAAATTGCCAAAGCTCATTAATAATGTTGGTTCACATTTCCTGTTATAAGAAATCTGGAATTAATGGCTCTCAATTAATCTGCCCCACTCTTTGATTGCTTATTTATCAGATCAGGAAAGATAGATTTAATAGTGCTTGCTTAAAACAGGTCCTTTAATTGGAAACATCACAGCATTTAGCTCACTTTGTACTCCAGCAATTAAGAACAATTTGGAAAAGTGTTGTTGATTTTTTTTTACACTATTGTCTCCTTGATTAGATTTCCGAAGAGCCAGACAAAACAAATGACAATACTAGCTAGCACTATTGGTACAAATAAAAGCCCAACAGCCAGATTACTTACGATGAGAAATGTGAGCCATCCTCATCCATTTCATCAGTGTCTCGCATTCATTTCCCTCTATCCTTGTCTCCTGTGTAGGTAAGTGGCAATACTTCTTGTAAAAGGCATCATTTTTGCGCCTAGCTTTACACGATTATCTTTTCTCCAAATAAGCCAAATCAACAGAAGAAATTATTTTTCTTGATTAAGCACCCACATTTCTCTTGGGAGGGAACAAAACAAACAATTAATCTTTCCTTATTTGTTCTCACAAGTCCCTGCCTCCTTAAACACAGACTATCTAGGTACCTGTGGCAGCCAGTCGGCAGCAATTAGGCCTGAGCAGAGAATGAATGGACCCCAGGCTGAGTGCCTGATATGCTGCGAGCCTGTGTGAGAGGGCAAGGTTATACCAGGAAAATTCCCTTGTCGTCGGAACACTGCTCAAAATTACTACCCGACTTCAGCATAATTAACCAGGCTTGGGAATTTATATGAACTAAGTAATTGGAAAGAATTAGCAAGAGATATGTACATTAATCTTTACCAGTTACACAGTCTTTAATGAAATTAAGGGTCTTGTGCTCATTCTCGCCTTGCTTAGTTTGCACACTTTCTATTTCACGTGTAGAACAAGGAGATTGTGTCATATAAAGATTTTTTAAAAAATTTTTAAGTGAAAAAGTAAAAAAAAAAAAAAAGCAAAACTCAACAGTAGGCACTTAGTTAAAAAAATTATAATATACCCATCAGATCAGATCAGATCAGATCAGTCGCTCAGTCGTGTCCGACTCTTTGCGACCCCATGAACCGCAGCACGCCAGGCCTCCCTGTCCATCACCAGCTCCCGGAGGTCACTCAGACTCGCATCCATCGAGTCAGTGATGCCATCCAGCAGGGTAAAATATTATGAAGCCTTTATTAAAATTATTTTTTAAAAGAAACTTTCTGTTAGAGATATATACTGAAATATTTATAGACAAAAATATTTTGGACAATATTTTTATTGTCCAAAATTGTTTGGACAATATTGTAACATGGGAGGGTGGGGTAAGATATAGGTCAGGTTAGATTGTCCCTGTATTGGCAATGGTTGATTATCAAGCCATGATGCTGATGTTGGAAATATAAGATTTTATTACATTATTCTGCCAAGTCTTTATATGTTGAAATTCTCCATAATAAAAGTTAAAAGTTTTTTAAAAAACCTTCTCTTAGAGGAATACTTAATACATGATAAATGTTCGTAATCTGTTTTTAAAAGAGGAGTTTATAAAGCATTATAGATGGTGTAAAAGCATTTTAAAATACAGGATTAAAAATATGCATAGGAAAAAGACAAAGGAAGCACACTAAAATTTTGAGATGTCTAAATCAGGGTTTCTCATCCCGGTCAATATTAACATTTGGGGTCAAATGCTTGTTTGTTTGGGGCTGTCCCATGCACTGTAAGATGGCTAGCATTCCTGAAGTACCCATTAGATGCATGCTAACAGCAGCCCCATCCTCAGTTGCAGCAACTAAAAATGTCTCTGTGCATCATCAAATGTCCCGGTCCAGAACCAGTGGTCTAAGTGGAAGAATCATAGACAATTATTTTTATTCTTTTGTGTTTTTCAATGTTGTTGAGTATGAACATACGTGTAAATCAGAACAATAACAAAAAAATACTGTAATACTAAAAATATGTTAACCTGCAAGGAAAGAATGATTGATGCCTGTAAAGAAACAGACAATGATCAGAAAATAAATGACCACAGAAAAGATATATAATATTCTTCCTTTGATTAAACTACAGTCATCAAGCTAAAAGTGAACCTCACTATAAAAGCCAGTTTTAAAAAATTCACGAATCCATTACAATGAATCTGATAAAAAACAAAAGTATCTCAAGAATAATGCCGGGCTTCCTAAAATCTTCTCTGAATAGAAAACAGCCGTAGTAGTAAAGAGAGACTCAAGACACCTTATAGCCACCTTAAAGGAACCGATAGTTAAAGAAATATAATGCTAGCTCAAGATGTGAAGTTTTTATCATCTAAATCCATCTACTTTTGAAGAGAAGTTTGGACATGAAGAAGTAATATGTAGTCTATCTTTCTCTTCATGAGCCTAGAATGGCATCACCCACAACCTGTTTCTAGGAGGGGCTTTGAGCTGGATTTGCAAAACTGAGTGCAAGTCTGCGTGTTCTCACCACACACACATCACCCATTTTCTTTCTAGAAAAAGCATACACCCATGAGCTGGCAGCAAAGCATAGCCAGCTCGAGAGAAGACTCAACCCAAAATATCCATCTTGTTAACCCAGTGTTCTTGTTCAGAGCACTGAACCTTAATTATTGACCCCTTAGAGTAAATTTTTAAATCAGTGCCAACTGCCAAATTGGGTGGTCAATATTTGATAATTCACAGGTTTGGGAAATAACTCCCAAAGTTTTAAGTTCTAAGTCTGATCAAAGCTTTCAGGCCACAGTGTACTGTGGTGCATATTTCCATTCTCTCCTTCTTTCACACAGGTCTTCTTCATGAAATCAGAAACATTTTTGAAGGCCCTAACGCCTCTTAAATAGCCATTACTAATCACACCTCCATTGACCCATCTGACCTCTGAAAGTTCATTATCTATAGTTTTGTAGAACAGGCTTCCACTAGACTTATCCACCAAGGTGAGCAAGAATGCATCATCAGAATTTTTAAAATATTGGTTTATTTCTTTGAAAGACAAGTATGCTGTGATCTTTAAAGAAATAATATGTGTGACTGCCTTTAGAAAATTAAAAATTTTTTCCGCACTAAAAATTATTTTAAACAAAGTATTATTTTGAGATCAATGGGAAGTGGTAAATCACTGGGGAAAAAAGGACATTTGAACTTAAACAGCACAATTCTCTGTAATTAAAATGAAGTATAATGAGAAGAAATAACATACACTGTCTTAAGTAATTATTTATAGCCTTCATACAGTACTTTCAACTTAGCACAAAAATACTCTTACAGAACTACTACAAAACCTAAAAATACACAGCTCACTGCCTACAAAAGTGAAATTTAATAGCAGAGACTGGTACAGTTTTACTTTTTCCTTTGTATTTCATCAATTACTTCAACAATTCTGATGACAAACTTGTCTGCCAAATTCTGGATAAGTGGTTAGGGTTTTCTTGTACGAAAGGCCAACCCCTGAAACAAGGTTATAGGATTTCTAACCAGGGACAAGAGAAACATGTATGCACAACAGGATCTGAAAACACTTGCTAGCAATGATGGATTTAAGTTATTAACAGATCAAAAAGAGATGGATGGTGGTTTGCTTTTCTTAATCTACGTCATCATCTAGATCTATTTAAAGATACGTGGTGCACTAACAAACTTGGTTAAGATTTCGATAAAATCAGTAAAAATAATCTGCTCCTGTTACACTGAGTCTGTATCAATCAATAAAATCACTTGTACAAGGAAAGTACGGTTAAGTACTGACAATCCTAGCCATTAATATTATTTAACACACTGTTCACAATCTTTAACGAGAACAAAGAACAGTTTGTCACATGTTATAAGCAGAATCTCCACAGATCCTCTTACTTCTATGGGTTTCTACAGGGATTATATGAAATTCAAGCTGTACATCTCTCAAAAAACAAAAAAAAAAAAATAAGGTCTTCCACCTCCATGGTGGGCCTACTTAATGTCTGTATATTTCAGGCTTGATTTTCGTCTGTTGTTGAGAATAATAAGGTTCATTATTTATTTTAAAATGTATGTAAGGTCTTGTTCTTTAGCTCAGTTACAGTTTAAAAAAAGTCACTTACAAGAAGCGAAGCTGCCATAGTATCACTTCTTAATCTGTGAATTAAACTCAAAATTCTAAGGACCTGGGCTATCAAGTCCAATGCTGGTCACTGGGGTAGCACAGGGCTTCTCTGCTGAACTGAGTTGACTCAGCTTCATCAAGGCCTTTACCGAATCAAGGCCGGATTAAATGAGAAAATTTCAATTAGTCTTTAGCCAGAGTTGAATGGCTAGGAACAGACATGCAGACCTATTTCTGTGGTTAAAAAACCACAGAAATGAAAGGTGGAAGAAAAGAAAGAATAAAATTAGATTGTGTGTAAGAGATAGTTTTTAACTTTATAGATATCTACGATTAAGTGAATAATGAGAAAACTCCTTTAAGAAGTAAAACTAGTTTAGAGATTATTATAATTCTAACATCTTAATTAGAAACTGGTTCCAAGCTTAACATTTGCAGTACTGACTGCTCACAATCCCAGCAGTGTGCTACGTAGTGGTTTGCAAGTTTGCTGACATAAGCAAGCGAAAGCTGCGGACCTGCTAAGTGGACACTGAAAACATTAAAAACTAAATCTCAGTTCAGTATCATTCAGTCTATTGTTCTCCACTCAATTATGCCTACTGTGCAATTCTCATGAAATGACTGACAAAAACCAAAAACCTTTGGGGGAGTCCAAACAAGACTTGGATAAAAGCTCCCCCCACCAAAGAATACTAATTGCTAGTACTGGCTCATGGTCATAAAACAGATATTTTAAGTAATTTAACAGTAAAATGTCAAATTTGTCAGTGGTCTATAGTTGTGAAAATTAAGTCCACAAATAAAGGAAAGTTATGACCAACCTAGATAGCATATTCAAAAGCAGAGACATCACTTTGCCAACAAAGGTTCGCTTAGTCAAGGCTATGGTCTTTCCTGTGGTCATGTATGGATGTGAGAGCTGGACTGTGAAGAAGGCTGAGCGCCGAAGAATTGATGCTTTTGAACTGTGGTGTTGGAGAAGACTCTTGAGAGTCCCTTGGACTGCAAGGAGATCCAACCGGTCCATTCTGAAGGAGATCAGCCCTGGGATTTCTTTGGAAGGAGTGATGCTAAAGCTGAAACTCCAGTATTTTGGCCACCTCATGCGAAGAGTTGATTCACTGGAGAAGACTCTGATGCTGGGAGGGATTGGGGGCAGGAGGAGAAGGGGACGACAGAGGATGAGATGGCTGGATGGCATCACTGACCCGATGGATGTGAGTCTGAGTGACCTCCGAGAGCTGGTGATGGATAGGGAGGCCTGGCGTGCTGCAGTTCATGGGGTCGCAAAGAGTCGGACACGACTGAGCGACTGATCTGATCTGATCTGATGGAAGTAAGAAAATGTAGTTCATAAGATGTTCAAGGGCAACTAGTACAGTAAGCACTGCTCATCAAGTAAAAGAGAGAACTTCAGAGAAGACACCATGGTGATACCAGACACGTTGGCCGGTCACCTTATGACCACCTGATTCTGGGGGTAACAGACCTTGTCAAGCCCTGGCCCCTAGCAACAGGTGATGAGGCAGCAGAGCAGATGTTAACCGAACTTTTTTCAAAAGAAAATATCTTTCCAGCATTTTAGAAGCAGTTCCTGGGCACATTAGGGAAGGGGACCACATTACCAGAGAATCCTATCTTGAGAAAAGTAAAGAAACTCATGGAAGAGAAAGATAAAGGGCTGGAATACAGGCCTAGTGGAAGTCAGAAGGTAACCTAATTTATAAGAAAATGTCTTCTGAAGCACTGCTGCTGTGGCTGCTAAGTCGCTTCAGTCACGTCCGACTCTGTGCGACCCCATAGACAGCAGCCCATCAGGCTTCCCTGTCCCTGGGATTCTCCAGGCAAGAACACTAGAGTGGGTTGCCATTTCTTTCTCCAATGCATGAAATTGAAAGGGAAGTCGCTCAGTTGTGTCCGACTCTTAGCCACCCCATGGACTGCAGCCTACCAGGCTCCCCCGTCCATGGGATTTTCCAGGCAAGAGTACTGGAGTAAGGGTTGGTTAAAAGGGTCCCAAGCAGATGAGTGTCAGTTACTCATTCATGTCTGACTCTTTGCAACTCCATGGACTGTAGCTTGCCAGGCTTCCTGTTCATGGCATTTTCCAGGCAAGAATACTGGAGCAGGTTGACATTTCCCTCTCCAGGGGATCTTCCCGACCCAGGGATCGAACTTGAGTCTCTTGCATTACAGGCAGATTCTTTACCGTCCAAGCACTGGTGGTTAAAAAGGGTCAAAGGCATACTGGGAGACCCTATTATTCTGTGAACTCTGTAACATTAAGCCTATATACAGACTACATAAAAAATGAACAACAAAAACATGTTTAGGTCATGATGCAACCTCTTTGGGGATTATGTTGTAGGAATGTTTAAAGTCTCTTCTACACCACATGTATATAAGCATAAAAAAGTGAAAGTGAAAAGGAAGTCTCTCAGTCATCCGACTCTTTGCGACCCCATGGACTGTAGCCTACCAGGATTAGGTCATGATGCAACCTCTCTGGGGATTATCTTGTAGGAATGTTGAAAGTCTCTTCTACACCACATGTATATAAGTATAACTGCTGTATTTTTAAAAGGGTATGTTCCAGTTAGGTTGGGTTGAAATGCACTATCTGTATGACCGTTCACTTTCTATCACGATGGACCCTACCAGAGGTTGCTCCCTAAACACATTCTCACCCCTGAATGAATGGAATATAAAATCCATTTTGATTTGAGAAGCAAACACTGTCAAATAAACTCTTATAGCTGGGAAAATAATTAAACTGTTTTCTAAACCTTTCCATGTATGTTTGAAGAATGTGTTATAGGAAATTAAGTAGTCTCCAAAGTAGAGCCTGGCTAACTGTGAAGAGTGATTTGGCATTTAAAACTTCCCATGGCTCAGATTATCTTGGAAAGGAATCATTAAGATCCTAAAATCACATATCCCTGTCCTGTGGACATACTGTGAACTCTGTAACTTTGAGCATCCGGTTGGGGAAGGTACAGACAAAGGAAATGAAGATAAAGCCTGAGGTTTGCTCAGGACAAAAGGGTGTAGGGAATGAATCTAAAAGATGAGCTCCAAATAAAGCTGCTTTCTCCCCAGGGGGGTGGAGAATAAAGAGCTGTGAAGAGTAGCCTTGGAAGTAAAGGAGAGGAGAAGAAACATCCTGTGAGAATTTAAAACCACAAACTGGCCCCTTCACAGGTTGGTAACTTAAATTAGCACCTTCTAACAGAGAAGGCAATGGCACCCCACTCCAGTACTCTTGCCTGGAGAATACCATGGACGGAGGAGCCTGGTAAGCTGCAGTCCATGGGGTCGATAAGAGTCGGACACGACTGAGCGACTTCACTTTCACTTTTCACTTTCACGCATTGGAGAAGGAAATGGCAACCCACTCAAGTGTTCTTGCCTTGAGAATCCCAGGGACGGGGGAGCCTGGTGGGCTGCCATCTATGGGGTCGCACAGAGTCAGACACAACTGAAGCGACTTAGCAGTAGCAGTAGTGGCAGAAAAGAGCCACAAAAAACCCTTCAACTATGAAGTCTCAGTGGACAATGCTATAGGATATACAAAGATGCTAGAAGGAAGCAGATAATAGAGAAACTTTAAAAAAATGCCATTGATTCAGTTATTCTAGTTGGTATTTGTAAATTTAAAAATGAAAATATTTTGTAATTATGCAGCAAAGATATTAGCCACTGTCTCCTCAAGAAAACTACTAACCATTGTGGTTTTGGGTTTTAACAATGCATGTTCAAAGAAAAGAATCAGAAACAATGATACACTGGAACCTATTAGAGATAAATATAAAAATCTGGAATCAGTATCTAGAAGATGGTTTATGTTTCATGTTCATACATAGAAGCTGACGAACAGTTAGGTTTACTGTTCAAAAGACGCTGTCCTTTTAAAAAACAGGGAAATGTGGACTGACTTTGGATCTGCCATGTTGAAATTCTGATAAAAGTTCTAATGAATTTCTGTAAATTATTTACAAAATATAATTAGAAAAAAACTAAACACGGTCCACTGAATTCAGATGATACATGGTGGTGACCATTTTTCCTGAGGAAATGAGTTAATGTGTCTAAGAGATAAAATATAAAAGAGGTTTGAAAATGTAAGCAAAAATACAAGAACTATTAAAAAAATGCAAAACCCAGGCAGATTAGGAAAAAAGTGAAAACAGAATTCATGGAAACAAAAAAACCATAATATTAAGTTCAAAAATCAATGTATGGCTTTGACTTCCAATGAGATGGAGCAGATATACTTTTCCCCATTGATCCTGCTAAGTATAACTAAAACCACTGGGCCTTGTACACAGAGCAAACAAGAAGATTATGACAGGTTGAAAGAAGAAAAGAGACTTTTTAGGACCCAAGAAATGACACAGTGCTGAGCTTTATCTTTCCTGGGTTTTCATTTTGCCTCACCAATCTTGACTTGGAGAAGAAAAAACTAGCAACCAGAAAATACCAACATATGCAGACAAGTTAAGGCCCCCGTAAAATCCCGTTTCTTCTAGCAAAACCATACAAGAGACAACCTATGCTATGCTATGCTAAGTCACTTCAGTCGTGTCCGACTCTGTGTGACCCCATAGACGGCAGCCCACCAGCCTCCCCCGTCCCTGGGATTCTCCAGGAAAGAACACTGGAGTGGGTTGCCATTTCCTTCTCCAATGCATGAAAGTGAAAAGTGAAAGGGAAGTCGCTCAGTCATGTCTGACTCTTAGCGACCCCATGGACTGCAGCCTACCAGGCTCCTCGGTCCATGGGATTTTCCAGGCAAGAGTACTGGAGTGGGGTGCCATTGCCTTCTCCTAGAGGCAACCTAGCAAGACAGAAAACTCTCCAACTCTAAATCATTCTACTACAGCCAACACACCACAGAAGAAACTGCGGCCATCACGTCCTCATGGGAAGCCTAGACTTCCAACCTTGTAAGGCTGGTAATGAAGCACTCCGTGCTGGGGTGGTGTCAGAGAAGGCCAAGAAAGCAGCCAGGACTTTCATCCCCACAGCTGGAAATGTGCCCCCACCCACAGCGTCTGTGGAGACCACATGGGGAGCTGGAACTCTCATCCTCTCAACAGTGATGAGGAGCACCCAGCCCAACCCAGCTGTCAGTGATGCTGGGTGAGGAATCTGGTCTTTCATCCTCACTGGGTAGAAAGAAGGTGGAGTCTCCTGCCTTGACTGACCAGTATCAGAGAAAGCAAGCTAAAACAATCAAGATTTAAATAAGGCTCTGAGTCTCATACCAAAACACAAAAATGTCTAGAATTCAACCAGAATCATTCATTGTATCAAAAACCTGGAAGATCTCAAACAGGATGAAAAAGTCAATCAATATATGCCAACACTGAGATGACAGAGATATGTTAAAATTATCTGACAATGATTTTTTAAGGCAGCCATGATAAAAATGTTTCCATGAGTATTTATGAGCATATTTGAAGGAAAAGGAACAAATAGAAAAATTCAACAAAGAAATAAAAAGTCTCAGTTCCCTGGTGGTCTAATGGTTAGGGTTTGGTGCTTTCACTGCTGTGGCCCCAATTCGATTCTTGGTCAGGGAACTGAGATCCTGCAAGCTGTGCAACATAGCTAAAAAAGGGGGAAAAAATACATACACACACACACACACATAAAATATCAGCAAAAAGTAAAAGCTACAAAGAAAAATCAAATGGCAAATGGGGATTTGGAACTGAAAAATACAGTAACATAAAGAAAGGGCCCAGTACAGGGTTCAGTGGCCCAAAGGAAGGAAAAGAGAAAAGAATCAGTGAAGGGGAAGATAGAAACAAAACTAAGTATCTAATCTGACCAATGGAAAGAAACAGTAAAAATAAATAAATAAAGGTCTTAGGGCCTTGTGCAACTATAATAAAAAAATAGAACATTCCCATTATTGGAGTCCTGGAAAGAGGAGTAAGAGAAAGGGGTTGAAAAAGTACCCAAAGAAATAATGGCTAAAAACTTCCACATGTGGCAAACGGGATAAACCTATAGATTCAACAAGTTGGTAGGATTCCAAACAGGAAAAACTTAAACACAAACCAAGACACATAATAGTTAACCTTCTGAAAACCAAAGATAAAGACAAAATCTTGAAAAAAATGCCATTTGATTTTTATTTTTCAAGCATAAAAGTTTTCTATATTTCCTCCTCTTTAACTAATATTTATAGAGTACCTGGGGCTCCCCTGGTAGCTCAGCTGGTAAAGGATTCGCCTGCCATGCAGGAGACCTTGGTTCGCTTCCTGGGTCGGGAAGATCCCCTGGAGTAAGGCACGGCAACCCACTCCAGTATTTCTGCCTGGAGAATCCCCATGGACAGAGAAGCCTGGCGGGCTACAGTCCCTGGGGTCACAAAGAGTCAGACACAACTGAGCGACTAAGCGCAGCACAGCACATAAGGGTATCCATTCTGTGCCCTGAGATGTTTAAGTGATTAGACAGTATTTGAACAATAATTGTTTCAATAAACAAAATAAATAAAACCTCTTGCCTTCACCATGCTAGAGTAGGCACAAAGACGATGAAAACAGTCAGTTTAAAGCAACACCTTACATATACAGGAAAAACAATTAGTATGACAGTGGATATTTAAATCAGAAACCATGGGGGCAAAATGAAGTTTTGAAATATTTTCCAAGTGCTGAAAAAAACAAGAATTGTCAACCCAGAATCCTACATTCAAGGTGATAAGATTTAAAACATTATAAGGTCCTTGTAAATTTCAGGAGGCAGCTAGAGATAATACGGAATCACTGAAAGGATACATACATACTAAGGGGGTAAAATGGAAAGAGAAAAAGGAGGAAGAAATTTGCCACCCGTCCAAAAGCAAGCAAGGAAAGAAAAATTCAGCAAAATGGGAACTAATAAAAAACATGGATAAAAATTAAATATAATATTTGAACATAAGCAAACAAAAAAATGGACACTTATACTCAGCCCAACTATATCAGTAATCATGAAAACATAAGTGGGGAATTTTAACATACCTTTTTTCTTACAGATCAAGCAGTCAAGTTAAGATACAGGAGATTTGCTTTAAAAATGTCACCTGATTATATACAGTTCACTGCACTCAAGGGATTAGAAATTTGCAAGTGCACATGGTCAATTTTAACAGATACCTCAGGCACTACTGGAAAAGTCAAAAATAAAATACTCTTTAATTCAGACTTCTGACCAAATGGAACATTATACTGGATAGCATAATTTAAAGAATGAGTGAGGGGCAGGCTAGTCAGCTAAATAGGGTCTTCTGATGATAGCACTCTGCATCTACCCAGCCTGACCCAGGTGTGGCACTATTTTCTTCAAATGAACTTTTTTCTAAGGGATTAAAATATTAGCTTCGGTTATCCTTTGTCATGAGTCGCTATGAGCTATTTCTGGTCAGCTCCCAAAACTTTAATAACTTTTCACTTCATGTGATAAAGATTTTTCATCTTTATCACAAACAACTGCTGTTCCTGAATAAGTGACATAAGACATGGGTCCCTTTCTCAGAAAGATAAATTTCACATTATTGCAATAAACAGCAAAAGTGTGCTGTTCATGCAGAGTTCTGGTGAAATTGCTTGTCTTAAAATCATGAGAGCTTCCAATTTAAAGTTGCTAATAAAGAATGATAAGAGACTTGCCCATTAAATCAGCCTTAAATAAATAAGTGAAGATACAACTAAACCTCAGCCTTGCTAGCCACTGTTTTCTCTCTCTGGAAGAAAAATCAAGGGTCTTCATCTTTGATGAAGTACTGAAATGTTGCCAGATTATGTCTAGGTATTAGAGGGTTTCTTCATTCATTGTGCTCTGCCCTTGGAGAACCTTGTCTGAGTAAAGGTGGAATTGTTAAGTGTTTCTCGTTTGATTATTTTCTGCCCCACTTCTGTATTTTCTCCTCTTCCTTCTCCCTGGGCCTCCAGAAGAAAAGAGGACATCAGACTTGAAATGACCTTTGTGTCTCTTGTCTTCTGTTGGAGCTTTTCTCGCTGTGTTCTGTGGAACAGTTCCCCATCAATTGGATAAAACAGCTCCCTATCAATTGGATAAAACAGTTTTATCAACTGGATAAAACAACTAATGCTAAGAATGCTCATGTGTTCTCTGATTGGTCCTTTCACACAGTATCCTAAAGTCATTTTTTGAGTGTAATACCTTTGGGAAGCTCTTGAGATTTATGAAATCCATTTTTATGATATATGTTGTGTTCTGAATTACCTCTTTCCCGAAGAGTTAGTGCTTTCGTTCATCTTGGCCTTTTTCTTCAATGCTTGGAGATCCCTGGTGATCAGATCTCACTGCAGAAAGCAGCTTGAG
Source organism: Tragelaphus eurycerus (assembly GCA_935064755.1). NCBI lineage: Eukaryota > Metazoa > Chordata > Mammalia > Artiodactyla > Bovidae > Tragelaphus > Tragelaphus eurycerus. The sequence goes on from CAKXYN010000080.1 coordinate 1,641,954, forward strand.
GGGACTTCCTCAAGTCAGCAGGAGTGCTTCCTTCTGAGGGCAAAGTGTGGGTGGAGCGTGCAGTTTGATGGGCTTCTCCTTGAGGTAAGAGGAGGGGGAGGGGGTCGTCAACTTGGAGGCCCTGATATCCACCTTAGAAGATTTAGCTTTCCTCAGAAATTTTGTTTAGTATTTTGTTGCGTTTGTTTTATTTTCAGGAAAATAGTCTTTACAAATTTTGGACCTGGTCATAAACATGAGGATGTATTCTGGACAGAATAAGTAGCCTGGGCACCCGTCCGTCAGTCTCACTGCTCATCTCAGCCTCTGCCTCACCTACCGATTCTAAGTCCAGAGGACTATCTCCACAGCTGTAAGTGGGCTGCCTCCCACATCCACACAGGCTTTCATGGCTGAGCTTTGCGTTTCACTTTGTAGCACCCATCGCACGCCAGCAGAACATTCCATCTTCTAGAAAACTGTCAATTTTTTTTTTTCCATTGATGATCCCCTCTTTTCCCTGCCTATCACCACCTGACTGCTGTGGTTTATTTCTTTTTAAGCTTTTATACCTTTGTTTCAGTGGGGTCTTAGGAAAGGTGGAAAATCCTCTCAAACTGAGAGAGAAAATATTACATAAACCATGTTTGATGGTCAAATAAATTTGGGAAACCCAAATTAATTTATTCTTAAGATTTCTGTTTCTATCCAGATGACTTGACACAGAAAATAGATACATTGCTCACAGTTTTTAAAGGATTCTAAATATTGAAGTCAAAGATATAAAAAAAAAATCTATCGATCAAAGAAGTTGGGGATAGACAATCAGTTAAATTGTGATGGTTTATAAGCTATTTTCCTTTACTTTTATTATCATATCCTTAAGACAAACTATGTTAAGGTTGAAAATTTCTCCTGACTTAGAAAACCTACAATACATAATAAAAAGAGTCTATACTGGGAGTTAAGAAGTTAAAATTCCAATCCTATCTCTTTAACTAATATACTCCAGAAAATGAGCAAGTTGCTTAACCCCACTGGAAACCTGGTTCTCCATCTCCAAAATAAAAGAGCAGTGTGGGCCAATTTAGGAAATGTGTGTTGAACCCATCCATGGTCTAGAGTGTATTAGTTGCTTTGGGGACAAAAGGAAGGGTTTTCTCTAGCCCTTCCAAGAGTTAACCTGTCTGTTTTATGGGTGGAAAACTGAGATCAGAGGGATACTCATGAACTTAACTGAAGGGCAGGAGACAAGCTGGATTGGATGAGGCCTGAGATCTCTATGAGCTTAAGATGCTATGGCTTGGGGCATTGTTACTTTCTCAAGTGTATGGGCCTGAACAGGGCCATCCTATGTACCTCAAGCTGAGACAGATTCGCTGCAGAGTGGTGCCTGCCAAGAAGTGCTAGTGGTACTTACACTCAGGGGTTCAGCCTGGTACAGAGGGTGAAGTGAAGTTGCTCAGTCGTGTCTGACTCTTTGCGACCCCGTGAACTGTAGCCTACCATGCTCCTCCGTCCATGGGATTTTCCAGGCAAGAGTACTGGAGTAGGGTTACCATTTCCTTCTCCAACAGAGGGTGAGTGGGATTCAAACTGGAGTTACACAGGTGAGTAGAAGGAATAGTGGGAACTGTCTTACTTCTGAAGAGACTTAAACACCAAAAGCTATTAAGAAGTGACCCCTAAGCCGGGGTTTTCATTTCCCTGGGGACTGATCAAGCATCTGCACTCACCTTTCATCCACACTCATCTTTGTAACTTCCATTTGGCTCCCACAGCACACAGATAGAGAAAAGGGGGAGAAGAGAAAGCATCCTTGAACTCCCTCAGGACTTAACTGACAACAAACTGAATATTAAACGCACAAGAGCAAACAAGCCCTCTCAGTCCTTCAACCACATCTTTCAAGCTCTGTTTCTGAGAATAGAAAATTCTAAGCTCAATTTGAGTGTCATTGTAAACTCCTCTCTATGCCAGATGATTTTATCTGCATATTTATATCCAAAGTACAAACATCTTAAAATGTTTACACTGAGTAGTAATGGGAGTCATGTGTCAAATACAATGGGAGGAAAGAGCAAAGCTTTCTTCAGAACTGAAGCTTGAAGATACACAATATCTGTGGAAAATCTGGCTTACAAATTAAAATGCGTTGTTTACCAAGCCTGTATAATTATAGAGAACATGCATTTTTACCCTTTGCATACAACATCTAAAGTCTCATTTGGGGGTTTTTGGGTTTGGTTTTGCTCTGCAGTTGCAGCCCGGGGCTCTGGAAGTCTCATGGCTCCACATACAGAGTCTCAAGGCGCACACCACACACTTCCCTGTCATTTGCAGTCTCTACTTCCCTTAATCTCCCACTGCTGGGGAGAGGCAGTAAAGGATCCATCTACCACATCCCCACGCAGAAGAACAAAAGCAGTGAAGACAGCCCTCCTCTGGGTTCTGGGGGTTTCCACACACCAACTTTCCCCTGTGAGCACTGTAAAGACCTAGAAAACTGTGGGAGGCCAGGGACGGCTCCTTGACAATCTTTCTACTGGGGGAGAGTGAACTGATCACTAAATACAAGCCTGTGTCAACAGCCTCTCTTGAGCTTCTAGCTACTAGTCATTCAAGCACAACCAACCAAAAAAGCTCTGTAGAGGACACCAGATGTAAGATTCATGCAGCCCATAGCTGCCTGCTCAAACAGAATCCACTGAGGGTTAACGCTGAAGGGGGTTACAAAGACAGCTGTGAACGAACACCAACTTCTTTGAAGAAACATGCCCTGGTTAGATCATGGTAAATTTAGAACTCTGAGGTGACGCCCAGCTCTTCGTTTTTGAGAGCCAAGATTCCCCTACACCAACCCCTCACTCCTGGTCAGTCAGCCTCATGCGTCAGCCCCTCAAGTGGACTCACGTCCTGATGAACACAGGTGCCCAAGCCCCCCGCCCTCCTCTCAGCGCCCACTCCACACGCGCTCTTTGGATTAATGATGGCTACACTGACCATTCACCTGAGGCCACTAGCACTTTTTAAAACTCAGAGAAGTTGACACTGCCTCACTCTTTCCTTTTGTTTTTTTCTGTCACTTGGCAGAGAGACTGCTTTGTCTTATCTGACTTAGGTAGATCTGTTTGCTCCTCATAGCTGCAGGAAAGAGAGTCCTATGGATTGTTTTAAAAACACACATTCTAATTTTTGAAGAAGTTAGTACTTCGTCAGAGGCAATTTTTATATACTTATTCTCAATTTGATTCCAGACATGTACCAGCCAGGCCCACTGAAAATGCAGTTTCTCTCATTTTCTCTCGAACACTCAACATCTAAAGGCTAGGGACACTGTGCCACCAGGGAAGCCCTAATAATGAAGTCGCTCAGTTGTGTCCAACTCTTTGCAACCCCACGGACTGTAGCCTACCAGGCTCCTCTGTCCATGGGATTTCCCAGGCAAGAGTACTGGAGTGGGTTGCCATTTCCTTCTCCAGGGGATCTTCCTGACCTAGGGATCGAATCCAGCTCTCCTGCATTGCAGGCAGATGCTTTACCATCTTAGGCTATGAGGAAGAGACAAATCTTGGAGAGGAAAATTAAAACAAAAAAGCAATCTGTAGGGTTGAACAGAAAAATAGACATCTTGTACACTGGTTTTTACTTTTATACTAAATTTTCACTTCCACATAACCATTTTAAAATAGAACCTAATCTAAGATAAAAGAACCAACCAACACATATTTATAATTTTAAACTTTCCTTTCATTCAGAATGTTTGACTTCTTGATACGGTCTGCACCTCATCCATAAGTTCTGAGAAAAACACTGAGATATATGATTCTTTTAAGTGACATTATATTAATTGAGGATCGAAACACATCTTACCTGTAAATATGTTTCCAAACCTTGTCGTCGTTGTTCTAAGACTTTTGGGACCCAGTTCCGAACATGTTTAGAAGGAATTTCTGGAGTTTTAATGCATTTCTTAAGCTATAAAGACAGAAATGAAAACAAACACAGAAAATGTCTTTTGATTATAAAGTCATTATTTGCGGGAAAAGCCAATAAAAGAAAGTGAACCACTGTGATCTTCAATAAAAAGAAAGAGTAAAATATATAAATACACTGAAATTTCATCGACAATTCTTTCTTTAGCTGTCCTAAATATTCGTGTTTCAGAACATGAGTTCTCTGTTTTGGTAGTTGTTGTTATTGTTATACATCATCTGGTATAAGAGATTGGAGGTTTTTTTTTTTTTTCTGAAAAATTAAGAGTTCAATAAGTGAATTATAAAGAAAGTATAGAAGTTTATAATTTCCAAAATCAATGAATATAATAACATTACGGTTGGAAGAAGTACATTTCTGATGAAAGGTCTTTCTACATATTTTTCACAGAAAAAGGCAAAAGAAAATGCAACTGCTGATAATCATCATTCCTGGAATGCCATATGAACTAGACCACATCATACGGAGGGTTTCTTTAAAGTTCTATAATAAAAAGAACTTTTAAAAAAAAGACTGATCCTTCCAATATTCCTAAGCACTAGGTCTAAATTTTGTTCACAAAAACTGAGTGATGGTTCTCAGCTAAAGGGTTCTCTGGCCTTTCTGGGCAGCAGTTTTAAGGGACTATATAAATAAAGGAAAATTCTTTTGGAAGTTGACTTAGAGCTGCCTGTTGCAGGTTCCTACTACCACGTCCTAAACCTGTGAATATTACCTTATAGGGCCAGTTACTACTGTGTATATCTGATTACATGATATTACCATGGAGAGATTATCCTAGATTATACAGGTGGGCTCAATGTAATCGCAAGGCTCCTGATAAGAGGGAGGCAGGAGGGCCAGAATCAGCGAATGAAAAATGATACATGACTGGCTTAGGTGACAAGGTAAAGGTCATGAGCCCAGGCGACCTCTGGGAGCTGAAAAGGGAAAGGAATCAATTATCTCCTACAACCCGTTCATATCTTAATTTTAGCTCAATGAAACCCAATTTGGATCTCTAACCTTGAGAGGCATAAGATAATACATTTGTGTTGTTTTAAGTCACTAAGTTCATGCTAACTTCTTACAGCAGCAATGCATAAAAAACTAACACACTGCCTCTAAAGTGGAAATGTTTTAATGCTCTAATTTTAAAACCTGGAAACCCTACTAAACTGCTCCTTTACATGAGAAGAAATGGCATAATGACCTCTAAGAAAATATTAATACCATACAGCTACACCCCCAGGATCTAAAACTGTAATAAAATTTTTTTCTCATTGATAAGCATATATTCACCACTAACCAGTCTAGGCTGAAAGAAGGAATCTTGTGCATTTCAAACATCAGTGCTTCTAGTTTAAAGTGTTAGGCTGAGCCTGTGTTTGCTTCCTCCATTCATACCTGAAGTGATGCTGCTGCTGCTAAGTCGCTTCAGTCGTGTCCGACTCTGTGCAACCCCACAGACAGAAGCCCACCAGGCTCCCCTGTCCCTGGGATTCTCCAGGCAAGAATACTGGAGTGGGTTGCCATTTCCTTCTCCAACGTATGAAAGTGAAAAGCGAAAGTGAAGTCGCTCAGTCGTGTCCGACTCTTAACAGAGGGTAAAAGTGTGAGCTGCAAACCCAAAGCTATCCTTCTTCTGTTGCTCATCAAACTCCTAAATTATTGGAAATAATACTGTATTCAGCTAAATTCAGCTTTAATTTCCCACACCCCCTTGCAAAGAGTGGGGGCCAAAGGTAATCAGAAGTCATAAAGAAAAGGTTTCCATAAATACTAAGTGCAGCACACTCAGCTGACTTGCAGCATCTGTCCTATTTCCCCTTTAGCTCTTCCTCCCTAAAGGTGACTGTGATGGCTGGAGCTGCCATGACTATCTGCCACCATGAAGTGAGAGTTCTGAAGATGGAAGACAGGTGTCCAGGTGAATGAGCAGAAAAAATGGAGTCAGCACCTCAGCACCTCCTGGAGCTGCCACAACAGCCTGACTTGTTTTTTAAGACAAAAAAAAAAGTTCCCCCACCCTCTTATTTTAAAGTTACTAGCATGTGGACTTTCTATTTCATAGACTTGAATTTAATCCTGGTGCACTGGGATGAACCAGAGGGATAGTATGGGGAGGGAGGTGGGAGGGGGATTCAGGATGGGGAACACATGTACACCCGTGGTGGATTCATGTTGATATATGGCAAAAACAATACAATAGAGTAAAGTAATTAGCCTCCAATTAAAATAAATAAATTTAAATTTAAAAAAAAAATTAAAAAAAAATCCTGGTAGACATTAAAAAAAGAATGCCAATGGAAACAGGACTCACAACAACACAGAGAATAGGGCAAGGAGGAAGGAGCAGTCACCAAGCAAGAGATTAACAGCTCTGCAAAAGATAGAAAGCAGGAGCATGATGCTAAAGAAAAGCATCATGGAGCAGAGGAAGCCCCAGCCCAGACCTCCTCGGAAAGCGGACTGCAAAGGGTCTGGATGTCAATCTTCTCAGAAGCCTGAGAGTCTGTGTGCTCAGGACTGGCATTAAGAGGAGGAGGGAACAAGAAGCGGGACTGACTATGTCTCAGCCAGTACCAAAGACCACAGAGATAAACAGCAGCCCAGTGTTATCCCTAAGCATGCACACCCCTATTCTATAAAAAAGGGTCAGTGTCATAGAAAACATACTTGTGGACACAGCGGGGGGAGGAGAGGGTGGGATGAATTGAGAGAGCAGCACTGAAACATATATATTACCGTATGTAAAATAGATAGCCAGTAGGAATTTGCTGTATAACGGGAGCTCAACCTGGTGCTCTGCCATGACCTAGAGGGGTGGGGTGGGGTGGGGGTGGGGGTGGGTGGGAGGTTCAGGAGGGAGGGGACATGTGTATACTTATGGCTGATTCACACTGTTGTGCAGCAGAAACCAACATAACATTGTAAAGCAATTATCCTCTAATGAGAAATAAGTTTAAAAAAAAGAAAAAAGAGGGTCAGCATTCCTAAGGAAATTTCATGAAATGTTTAGGTTGAAGAAGGGTGTTTGCCATTCTGGTTTTCATGAAGTTCCCAGCCTAGAATCTGCCTCTCTCCCCTCATTCCCTATAATGAAGCCCTTCAGTTGACAAACACCCTACAGAGGGACCAGACTTATGCATTCAAAGTGGAGGAAGCAGTGACAAATACCTAGAATAATGCATCTAAATGGATGGACAATCAAGGATTGCTTTCATAGGAGAGCGAGCACTACAAAGGAGAAAGGATAAGAAAAAACAAATGGAGCAACTAATCCCAAAAGGAACATAAATCAAATAATAAAAGAGATCTTTAAAAATTCTATTTAGTATCTGCAGAGAGATTTGAGAAGATAGTGCTTCTATTAAACAGGAACGGTTGCTATGAAAAGGAAATAATCAGAGAAGAAAGATTTCAGAAATTAAAGAACATGACAGAGAAATTAATAAATTAAAAGAGGCAGAATATAAAACCATGGAAGTCTCTCAAAATGCAGAATAAACAAAATGAGAGAAAAGGTAGGTAAAAAGATAAAACACATATAGGATTAACCCAGGGGATTTAATAGGAAAGTAATGAGTAAAAGACAGTTTCAAAGAAAAAAATTTTTCTATGACCTAATATATGTCTTCAGATTAAGAACCCACTGCCAGCATAATGTATAAAAAGAATCTACATTTACTGACATTCATCTGTTGAGATTTCAGAATATGGAGGAAAAAGAGAAGACAGAAAAACATTAGTTGGCAAATAAAAGAAGCAGAGCCACAATGGCAACCGACTTGTCATCAGCAATAATGAACGCTAGAACAATGCTCAAAGATCTAATTTGATATAGATTTCTATAACTAGCATATCATCAATAAAGTGTGAGAGAAGGTTTACCTGCTCTTCCTTCTTTACACAGAAGTAAACATGCAATTCCAGAAAACTGAGAAATTAAAGCAAGGAAGAGGGAAAATGGTATCAGGACTCACAACTCTGTGCCATTAGCATGGAGAGGGGAAGTCCAAGGGCAGCTGTGCACAGCAGGCCTGCCTGAGAACTATCTGTCTAGGTTAGAGCAGAAGGTAGAGCACTTGGAGAAGGCAACTGCCCAGAGAAGGCTGACTCCATGCAATAGACAGCATGGGTAAGAGGGACAAATTCAAGATCTGTTAAAGTACATTATTCTGTGGTCAATCAGAAAAAAATAAAAGTAAATACCAGGAAAAACAAAGAGGCCTGAAGAAGATCATGGAACAGAAGACACCAAGCTCTTCCTCTGTGTTAGAGACACTCTTGCCTTTGTGGGGCTTCCCGGAAAGACAAAAAACAAGAAATGAGTTAATAAAGCAGGGTGAAGGCAGACAGTAACAGATGGTGTGTGCACTGGGGGGCAGTTGGGGAAGGGCCTGTATTAGGTGAGAATGTCTGAGGAGCCATTTGAAGCATGCTGGGAGGGAGCCATCAGGTAAGGGGCTGGAGAAGGAACATTCCAGCCGAAGCAGAGCAATGGAAAGGGAGGACCAAGCCTGTTGTTCAAGAAGCTGAGGCAGAGAGGCAGCAGAATCAGACAGTGTAGGGCCTTGGAGGTGACGGTGGGAACTGGACTGTCATTTCACATGGGAAACACACTGTTTTAAACAAGGGAATGACTTGATATAATTTTTACTTTAAAGAGATTATGCTAGATTCTATGAGCAAGATGGACTGTAGAGGGTGGGATCACAGCAGGCAGATCAGTTAGCAGTTCCTATGGAAGTCCAGGCAAGGACGGTGATGTGGACGATGGTCCTGGCAGTGGAGTGGGGAGGAGGTGAAGGCTGGGAGAGGATGTGGAAAGTGGAGGTGGTTAGAATGACTCCCTGACCTTGACTCTTTTGGGTTTATGACCTCATCTGGCAGCATCCTGTTTACTAAAAGGTATTAGAATGCCAGGTTTGAGTAGGTGGCAGAGAACACTACTTGCTTCCCCAAAGTGACAGTTCTGTAGAACCCTGAAGTTCTATAGAACAGAACTCCTGATTTTCAGCTGAGTACATGACTGCCCACAATAAAGACTACATCTTCCAATCTCCCTAGAAGCTATGTGTAGCTGAATGCCTGAATTCTGGACAAAGGCAGGTAATGTTTGTGCAACTTTCAGGAAGTATTCTTTTTTTTTTAAACAGAAAAAAAGCTTTTAAAAAATGAATTTATTTATTTATGTAGTTTTGGCTGTGCTGGTCTTGTTGCTGCCTGGACTCTCCTCTACTGCGGTGAGCAGGGGCTACTCCCTAGTTGTGATGCACAGGCTTCTCACTGAGGCAGCTTCTCTTGTTACGGAGCATAGGCTATAGATCGCACAGGCGTCAGCAGCTGCAGTTCCCAGGCTCTGGAGCACAGGCTCAATTGTTGTGGCACACAGGCTGAGTTGTCTGTGGCAGGTGGGATCTTCCTGGATCAGGGATTGAACTTGTGTCTCTCGCACTGGCAGGTGGATTCTTTACTACTGAGCCACCAGGGAAGCCCAGGAAGTGTTCTTAAAGGGAAGGACTGTTCCTTCCTTCCTTTGCCCCTTCCTGCTGGCACCCATGTAAGGGCTAGACCTGGTGCAGTCACCTTCCATCATAAGAGCTATGTGTTGAGAAGAGGAAAGTCCCAGAAGCCAGGGTCCCTGAGGATCATGTAACTGTTACATTAGCCCTAGTCATTACATAAGGGAGAAATAAAGGAGTGTGTGTTAACGTCAACATTAATTTGGTTCTAGAGTCACTTGCAGCAAAATCACACATCACATGAGTAAGGATATGGCTGATACTATAGGCTGCCTATCCAGTATTCACTTCCTCCTCCTTCTTGTAAAACAAAACACAAATGCTTAGCAACTATGCTAAGCAAAAAATCCCAATTTCCCAGGTTCCTTGGTAATTAAGATTGCCATGTGATGGAGCTGTTAACGAAATGTAGTGAAGGGGTGTGCTGCCGGCTCAGTGGTGAAGAATCCACGTGATAACACAGGAGACAGAGGTCTGACCCGTGTGCTGCAGGGGCAACTCAGCCTGTGTGCCACAGCCACTGAGCCTGTGCTTTAGAGCCTGGGAGCCTCGACTACAGAAAGCCCACACAGCAGTGAAGACCCAGCATAGCCAAAAATAAATCATAAAAACTAAACAAGACAATAAGACAAACAAATAAAAACAGAAATGTAGTGTTAGTCCACTGAGTAGGTCTCCTCTTTTCCTCAAAAAAGAGAAAAGGCTTTTCTTCCTGCCAGAAACAAGGAAGTAATGCTGGAGGGACGGCAGCTATGTTGGAACAAGAGGGTGGAAGTCATGTGCTAAGGTGAAGACAGTAAAGCAGAAAGATAAAAGGAAACATGGATATGGTAGAATTGCTACATCAACTTGGACTACCTGCCTTTAGTTTTCTTGCAAGATGAGAATTATTAATCTCTTACTTGTTTAAGAAATTTGGTCAAGTTTCTATCATATCCAAGAAAAGATATTCCTAACACAAAGGACAGCATATTAAAAAGCAGAGACATCGCTTTGCCAACAAAGGTCCATCTAGTCAAGGCTATGGTTTTTCCAGTGGTCATGTATGGATGTGAAAGTTGGACTATAAAATAAGCTGAGTGCCAAAGAATTGATGCTTTTGAACTGTGGTGTTGGAGAAGACTCTTGAGAGTTCCTTCGACTGCAAGGAGATCCAACCAGTCCATTCTGAAGGAGATTAGCCCTGGGATTTCTTTGGAAGGAATGATGCTCAAGCTGAAACTCCAGTATTTTGGCCACCTGATGCGAAGAGTTGACTCATTGGAAAAGACTGATGCTGGGAGGGATTGGGGCCGGAGGAAAAGGAGACGACAGAGGATGAAATGGCTGGATGGCATCACTGACTAGATGGACGTGAGTTTGAGTGAACTCTGGGAGTTGGTGATGGACAAGGAGGCCTGGCGTGTTGCGATTCATGGGGTCACAAAGAGTTGGACATGACTGACTGAACTGAACTGAACTGAACTGAACTAAGAGCTACAGAGCTAGATGCCATGACATTGGGAATTAGGTACAGACAGAGGAAAAGGGCTGTGAGGGGCAGAATCATGAGAAGCTCCCAAGACCTTGCCTCCTTTTACATGCCTATAAAATTCCTCCCTTGGATTTGGAGAGGACCAGTGAATGAGGTAAGACAGTCACTCCTCTGACTGGGTTCCACTCTGTGAGACCCAGTCCTAGCAGAGGCCTGGCTTTGAAGAAGTGAGCTGTGGTTAATGACAGGGACACATGGCTAGGATTTTAGGATGGCCTCGAGGAGCTGAGAACAGTTCCTGGCTAACAGTCAGCAAGAAAAGAACGGACTTCAGTCATACAACCGCAAGGAACTGACTTCCACTCACATGAGGAGAGGACAGTAAAGACGACCCTGAGGTGCAGATGAGACCACAGCCTGGGCTGCCTCTGATTTCAGCCCCAGGAGACCACAAGCAGAGAATCTGGCTAACCTGTGCCTGGACTCCTGATCCATGGGAACTCTGAGGTAACACATTATCTTGTTAAAGACGCTAAGTTTGTGGCCACTATATGCTGCAGTAGAAAACTAATGCAAAGGCCTTGGTCTGAGACATCCAACTCTGAGGGGCAGAGAAAAGAGGCTAGACAAGTAGTGAGGAGGCAGTGAAATGGTAAGCTGAGTTAAGAAAGTGTTTCTAGAAGAGCCATGATCAGACTGTGCAGACACTACAAAGTTAGAAATGACAGGAAGCAGGAAGGCAGAGATTCCTCTTTCCCAGGAATCATACTGAGAGAGGAGAGCAAGGCGGTGAACACGGCAGGGAAGCATAGAGTCAAAGTGGGTTCTATTATATTCAATGGGAAATATTATAACATATTCATTTATTGATGAGACTGATTCAGTCCTGGGTGGGATGAAAGGAATAATTGATGAATTATTCCCTTATCTGTAAGGGAATAAACATATACCTCATCGCTACACTATCTGAGGTATTTCTCAAACAAGAACAAAGCCAAAAAATGCTAATTAGCCTGTGGTAATAAGCTTCTTAAGTTCTACTTTAAACGTGAAGAAATTTCCTTTAACACAACCGAACCACAACATTTCTTAGGTTTCAGAATAGAAAATCAACTCCATTATCTGTCTCTCTCTCTCCTTCTTAAAAAAAAAAAAAAAATCTTGAAGATATAGTACTGAAAAGATTTTCCCTTTTTATTTATGTCAGAAGTACTGAGGAAGCCGATCATCGTAGTTGCCGGGCTCAGTGACAGCGTCTGTAGGTGAGTAATGAATGGCTCGAGATGAGGAGAGACAAACCCAAGACAATATGTTTTCAGGAGGGCTCAGCTGCTTACAAGAAAAACACTCTTCTGCAGCTCCATCCGATGATTAACTGTCCAGGCCAGGCTGCGTCCAGACCAACGGCTTTTCTGATCCCCACAGATAGCAACCAGATTCCACGATGCCACAAACACAATCCCCCGCTGCCTGGCAGGACCACTCCCTTCCCTTTTCATACTGTTACAGGACTTTATGCAGAACTTACCCCACAAAGACCTGCCGTATGTACACTGGTGATAGCAACCATTTTCCACCAAAAGGAACAAAAATACTTTCCCCAAGCATGGGAATAAAATGATGAAAAAGGAAAAAAATGTTAGAGAAAGAAGTAGGGAACGTTTCATGGTGGGTAGCAGGGGTGGGCATTCAGTCTTTTACTCCATGTTGTCATCCTATCTTCTCAGGGTTCCCTTGAAGGACAGTTCACAAGGCGCTATACCCCCAGTTTAACCACATACGGCAGTTTTTTTGGTTCTTCTGAATCACGGACTTTGTTAAATTAAATATGAGAAGGCAATAGTCTACACAAGCCAAAAGCTGGCAGGCACAAGAACGTGTTCATTTAGGAAGGAACCAGCACCAGGTTTCTTGGAAACCTTTGTGAATAAAAGGCTGGTTGAGAATGCACAGAAAACAGCTGGGAAGGCCACGCGAACTGTGTCTAGCAGTTTGCCAGGCGGGGACGTTTACTCTCCACACCGAGGATTTGGGCCAAGGAAAGCAGAGCTGCTTTCAAGGACCCAACACTGACAGTGCAAACACCTTGGCTGCAGAGGGGCAGAGCCTGGGCTGGGGGGAGTGTGGAGAAGGCTCTTGTCTTACCTGTCACAGCCTGGGTCTGAGCCATAAGGAGAGAACCCTACAACTTTTGTTTTAAGATATTATGCTAAGAGTGTACCTTCCCAGGTGGCACAGTGGTAAAGAATCCACCTGCCACGCTGGAGATGTGGGTTCAATTCCTGGGTCAGGAAGATCCCCTGGAGGAGGGCATGGCAACCCACTCCAGTATTCTTGCCTGGAAAATCCCATGGACAGAGGAGCCTGGAGAGCTACAGTCCACGGGGTCCCAGAGAGTCGGACACGACTGAGCAACTGAGCACACACATGCACGCCAAGAGTGACCAGAGAAGAACAGCGTGGGGGTCTGTTTGGGTTTCAGTGTGGTGGTCGTGCTTTCCCACCCAGGACTAGCAGACCTATAGAACAGAGGCAAGTGTAACCCGGGGTTAAGCGAAAGTGAAACGAACTTGCTCAGTTGTGTCCGACTCTCTGTGACTCCATGGACTGCAGCCTGCCAGGCTTCTCTGTCCATGGGATTTTCCAGGAAAGAGTGCTGGAGTGGGTTGCCATTTCCTTCTCCAGCAGATCTTCCCAACCCAGGTATCGAAGCTGAGTCTCCCGCATTGTAGGCAGATGCTTTACCGTCTGAGCCACCAGGGAAGTGGTTAGACTTACCGTAAACTAAACTCCCACAATAAAAACTGTTCTTGTTGACCAAATATTTCTCCAGTAATTCATAAAAATGCATAATGTTCTCCAAATATCTCATTAGCCAAATATTCAATTAATGCCTAATATGTGCCCAACACTAACAGTGAGGAATATACAAAAGACATGGTTCCTATTTTTATTTATTCATTTATTTTGTTCCTTCTAGTTTTCTTTGAGATTTTAGTGACACTAACACTATGTAAGTTTAAGGTGTACAGTACGATGATTTTACTTACATACATCATGAAATGGTTGCCACAATAAGTTCAGTGACTATCTATCATCTCATATAGATATAAAATCAAAGAAATAAAAAAATATTTTTCCTTGTGATGGAACTCTTAGGATTTAATCTCTTAACAATGTTCATATATAATGTACAGCAGTGTTGATTATATTTATCATGGTGTACATTATATACCTAGTACTTATTTATTTTATAACTAGAAGTTTGTTTCTTTTGATTATCTTAATACAATTCTATTTCCCCCAACACACTCCCCGACCCCCCCACCCACCTCCACCTCTGGTAACCACAAATTTGACTTCTTTTCTATGAGTTTATTTTTGAAGTATAATTCACCTACAAACATTATGTTAGTTCCTCGTACTAACTGAATATTTCTATGCAATATAAAATGATCACCTGGATAGTCTAATTAAGGACACAGTTCCTAGTTTTTAAGAATGTATCTTCTCGTTAGATAAAACTTAGGGATAACTAAATTTTAATTGGGACGTCCCTGGTGGCTCAGATAGTAAAGAATCTGTTTGCAGTGCAGGAGACCTGGGTTCAATCCCTGGGTCAGAAAGATCTCCTGGAGAAAGGAATGGTTACCCATTCCAGTATTCCTTCCTGGAGAATTCCATGGACAGAGGATCCTGGTAGGTTATAGTCCATGGGGTCACAAAGAATCAGACATGACTGAGCAACTAACACCAAAAAAAAAGTTTAAATTATCTCATAGCTGTTTTTAAGTAGAAATCTCTATTCTAAAAGGGAAAGGAGTTCCAAGGACAGAGAGATTAAGGAATAAAAGAAACTCACCTTGAAGAAGAACCTGAAATGTTTCAGTTTTATTTAAACAGATGAGAACACAGAGGCAATGCAGCATGGCAAAGTCAGAGAGGCAGTGATCTTTATATATGGGGTTGATGGGAAGACTGGCTTGGCTGCCACTACCATTTTCTTAGGAGAAGCAACGAGAAATACAGCTGGCCAGTAAAGGGGTATATGGTAGACAGAATCCTGGTCTTCCCAAAGATATCCATGTCCTAATCCTTGGAACCTCTAAATATATTACCTTACAGGTGTGATTAAAACAAGTACTCATAGATGGGAAGATGGGGCTTCCCTGACGGCTCAGCAGGTAAAGAATCTACCTGCCAAGGCAGGAGGTGCAGGTTCAACCCCTGGGTCAGGAAGATCCCCGAAGAAGGGAAAGGCAATCCACTCCAGTATTCTTGCCTGGAGAATCCCACGGAAAGAGGAGCCTGGAGGGCTACAGACCATGGGGTCGCAAAGAGTCAGACACAACTGGGCAACTAAGCGCATCCAGGTAGGCCCGATGTAATCTCAAGGGGGAAGCAGAAGGGTCTAGGTCAGAGAGAGGAGGTGTGATGACAGGAAATGTGACAATGGAAGCAGATGTGCTTTCTGTCTTTGAAGACAGAAGAAGGCCAGGAAAAGTGACAGCCTCTAGAAGCTGGAAAAGGCAAGGAAACGGATTCTCTTCTAGAGGCCCCCAGAACGAGCATACCCCTACTGACACATTCAAAGTGAAATAACTAATGGCTTAAGCCACTGAGTTTGTGCTGATTTGGTACAACAGTAACAGAAAACTAATGCGCATTTTAAGATTTCTGGTTTTGAAAGTCAACGTGCGTTTCATCGAGTTGGTAGATAATACAGGCACATTTCAATGTTTCTGAGCTAAAAAATGACTATGAAAATAGTGCTTTAGGAAGATTATCTGTACCAGAGGATGAATAAAAAGAAAAGGATCTGAAACAGTTAAAGAGATACATGAAGTAGCAAGACACTGAATTGAGACGATAAGAGCAGAAAATGAAAAATTAAATGGCACGTATTACAGTTTGTTGACACTCTGGAAACGAAAGAGAAGAGAAAGGTAGGAAAGACTTTCAAGGTTTCAAACTTTGGCTTCAGTGCGTGTGATGCGGGTAATGTAGGGAGGGTTATGTCTAAGAGATGCCTTTAAAAACAGAACCACAGAATAGGAATTCTCAAGCTTCAGTGAGCATGAAGGTCATCTGGGATGCTGTTTTAACATGCAGATTTCTGGGCTCCATCATAGAGATTCAATTCAGCATGCCTGGTGGTGACCAGGAATCTGCAATTTAATAAACATTTGTTTGGATTCAAGTCATCCAAAATTCATAGTTTAAAAAAAAACCAATCAAGAAAAATTAAAAGAAAGTGAAATCGAATTCTTCCAGAGTGCTGGAAGAAAAACCAATCTTACATAAAATCTGAAAGAGTGAAAATAGACATATATTTGAGATCATAAAAATGTTAAACTTTTATAACTTAAAACATTATAGCCAAAATAAAAATGTCCATAGTGAAAAGTAGTTTCATCAAGTGACTAATATTTTATTAATAGGCTATGCAAATTAACAAGCAAAAACAACGGAGGCCCTAGCGGATAAATGGGTAAGCACATAAATGGAATTCCAAAAAGAGGGACTACAATCATAAATGTAAGAAATGCCAATTAAAACAGCAACAAGGCAATACACATTGCTTGCTAAGTAAACAAATATCATGGTGGGGGGGCTAATATTCAAAGCTGATGAGGTAATTTCATGCTTGCTGGCTGCATTATAAACCAGCTAAAATCATTTTGTAAAAAAAATAATTTGGCAATACATAACCAAAGCTGTAAAAATAGTCATACTCTTTGACAGAGAATGCTCCTTTTGTAATCTAGCTTGAAATCGTCTTGGATATGGGAGGAAAAAAAAACTATATGTAATGAAGAATATCAATCATCAGAAGTTGACCATGTGATGCACACGATTTCATTTAGTCTGTAAAACAATCCTATGCAGTTAGCACTTTCATTATTCCTATATTAAAACTAGGAAAATGGAGGCACTCAACTTGTTCCAAGGTAAAGGCAGGTTCAGAAACACTTCGTTTTTATACCATATTATCACCATGAGGGAATCCTGCAACACAGTAGCATCTGTTCCATTAGAAAATGCAAGAAATTGGGAACAGTATGGAGATTCCTTAAAAAACTAGGAATAAAACTACCATATGACCCAGCAATCTCAATACTGGGCATACACTCTGAGGAAGCCATAACTGAAAAAGACACATGTACCTCAAAGTTCACTGCAGCACTATGTACAATAGCTAGGACTGGTAAGCAACCTGGATGTCCAGTGACAGATGAATGCATAAAGTGGTGATATATATACACAATGGAATACTACTCAGCTATAGAAAGGAATGCGTTTGAGTTGGTTCTAAGGAGATGGATGAACCCAGAGCCTATTACACAAAGTGAAGTTAGAGAAAGACAAATATCATATATTAATGCATACATATGGAACCTAGAAAGATGGTACTGATGATCCTGTTTACAGGGCAGCAATGGAGATGCAGACATACAGAACAGACTTTTGGAGACAGTTGGGGTGGGAGAGGTGGGATAATTCGAGAGAGTAACATTTAAACACATTCATAACCGTATGTAAAGTAGATAGCTAGTGGGAATTTGCCGCATGACACAGAGAACCCAAAGCTGGTGCTCTGTAACAAGCTAGAGGGGTGGGATGGGGAATCAGGTGGGAGGGGGGTTCCAGAGGGAGGGGACATATGTATACCTATGGGTGATTCATGCTGATGAATGGCAGAAGCCAACACAATAAAGTAAATAATTATCCTCCAAATAAAAATAAAATAAAATAAAAAAACTGCAAAACAAGGAAGAAAGGAAAACAGTAATTGTAGCAGCACAGTAGAAATATATGTGAGTAACAATGGGTTATTTCCCCCACCTCCAAACTTTTTGCAAGACTTAGCTTTATTATCGAAAAATAACTCAGCTTACTTGACGGGAGGAAAATAAAGCACATAGGAAAGGAAAAAAAAAAAAACCTCCTGACTTTTTCAAACAATTAGAAAGAAATCCTAAGAAAAGTATAGAGGATGAGAATGTTTTGAGAGAAGGATAATAATAATTATACAAAACTATGAGCTTGAGAGAAGTATAATAATAATCTTCAGATAATTAGATAAACTGTCAAATGAGTAATGGTTTTAGTTTGTCTCTAAGTGGGCCTGACAGTAAGCCAGGATGCGTTGTTGTGTGTTTGTGGTAAATGGATATGAGCCATGCATCTATTATTTTAAAGGTACAAAGCACCTATTAATAGTTTATACATGATTTTAGAATTAATTTGGGAACATTGGCTAAAAACTTTTAATAAGTGAGAAATACAATGTACAGTGTAAGAGAAACCAGGACACTGGCAAGAGAGCAAACTGCATCCACTGCAGAAATAATTGAATATTCAAAAAAGAATAATAATTGATTTAAAGAGAAAATATTTTATTTAAAAACAGAACATTCAAAGCACACAACAAAATTCAAACATGGAAATTGGAGTACCAAAATTCTAATAAAAGGATAAAATTGTACAACATGGCGGCAACAATCAGTAAAGCTTGTGTATTCTGATTAAATTTTTGTCCATGTCAATCCTCCTTAACAAACAACTTTACAGTCAGGATTACAGATTTATATTTATTTTTACACCTTGTCCTTATTTGCACTTCATTGCTTTTTAGTTACTTTTTTGCCAAATCTAATACAATTAAAATGGGACAAATAAAGAGGACTTCTAACAGCAACTTTCTGCTCTATAATACATACGATTCAGTGTCTCCCCACTAAAAAACTGCCGCACAATGTTATTTTTTTCTCCAAATCCCTGTAATCACGTTTTAACGAGGCTGCTAAAAACATGCAAAATTGAGAGATTTGAGAATTTCTATTTTCTCTTAATTCTAATTGTCTTGATGATATAATTTTAAGAATAGCTCAAATTATTAACAGAACTACAGAAGTTGAGAGAAGCATCCTAGGAAATCTAGGAATTTTTTTTCTGACTCTGAGAATCTAAGACCTTGCCTATAATCACTGGGGAGAGGGTCCTCTTCTGTAGAAGAAAATAAATCGTAATAGAGAAGAGAGCATGAGCGACCCTCTACTGATAAGCAGCATGGGCAGCCTCTTGCTCAGGGCGGGCCTAATTGGCAGTCACCCAGCTGTGCCTCGTGTGGAGTTGGCCCCCAAGTATCTTGGGGGACAGCCGGGCTGTGCTGGGGTCATGGAGACCTGGCAGGGTAGGAAGGAGGCTCGCACGTGACAGGCTGCTGAGTCCAGACCACTGCATCAGAGGCCGGGGAGGGGGAGGAGTTCAGGTTTTAATTTCATTGTATGGACAGATTTCATAAGGTCCCCAGCAGAAATCTCTCTAGAATCTGTTTCCTCAATAAACAAGTGAACAACACCAGAATTCCTTGAGAAGGAGGTGAAGCCCAGACTCCACGTTTGTTTCTCTGTGAGGCCCTTGGGTGGGGGGGAGCTTTTAGTAAAGTCGGCTGGCAATGCCCAGCCTAAGTCTGTGCTTCACCTGTGCTGTTTCTTGCGGAAGTAAACCTGGATGTAACACAACTTTAAGTAGAAAATTCAGTGTTAATTATCCCCTTGCTATCCTAATGGAAAAGTGTACAGATAACTGATAGCTCCTCAAACAAGGGGGGAGAAAGGCTTACTCACTTCCCAGTATCATCTGTTTCAAGTTTTTACTTAATACTCTGATTGTAAAATAAAAATTTTAAGTTTTAAAAAATGCTACAAAAGAAATGCTACACAGCTTTTAATACAGAGTAAGCCCACTACTACATCATTTATGCACTGATATTTCCCAGAAAAATTTAAGTTGTCTTTAATGAAATTAAAAGCATAGATATAATAAAATATATAATAAATATAATTAAATAAAAAGCATAGATTATTTCTGAACATACCATCTTTCCATCCAGCTTTTTTCCCCCATCTAAGTTCTTACCTTGAAGAAACTGAACTGTGCCACACATTTTATATATGTGTGTGTATATAATAATACATATTCATATACAGGAAGTATACATACACACATACATATATACATATATAAAGATATGAATATGTATATATATGAAGGAAAAATGCTAAAACTGTGTTAACTCATATATGGTGATTTCCTGGGCAATTTCATGAGATATTTCCAGTTATTAAGGTATTTTAACACTTAATAATAATTTATAACCTGTGAAATATTAAAATTTGACAGAAAAAAAGAAGTATTCTCTCTTCTACTTTTCATTGACCATTTTTCCAAAACCTCAGCTATTCTTTTTGCATTCCTATTTCTTTTCTCAAAGACTTTAACAAAATGGTTCTGAGAACTGAAAAAGCAGTCTTGTAACACGGCCTTGATAATTCAAAAGAAAGCCTTGAGCCCACTTTACATGATCCCCGAACAGTCCTTGAATATAGGAGACACAGATGTCATCTTTTTCAGATATATTTGAGTATAAGTTGATTTTGATAAATTTATTTCTGTAAAATAATCATTTGACTCCCATCTGTTTTTATAAAGCTTTAAGTATATTTTATGGATAAAATAGGATCTGGGTCTTATTCTTTCTGAACCTACAACACCCAGCATAGTACACTTCAGTTTGCCATCACACATCTATTTATGCAAAAGATCTTAATGGAAAATCCACCTACTCAGAAAGCATACCTTTGAAAGGACTGAACAATTCATTTTAAAAGGAAACTTACTTCATGATAAAAGAAATCATACTGTTCTGAGAACTGTTAAAGCTCTAAGGAACCACAGAAAGCGGTCTTAACGTTATACTATCTGCCCTGTAGAGAAGAGCTGGGGGGAGAAGTTACCTTTTTGTGCAGGGCATGAAATTCGCTGTACCTTTTTTCAACAAAATGTTTTCTTCCATTCATTAGAACTTCTATCTTAAACACCTAAAGGAAAAAAATAAAAAAAGATTAATTCCACCAGTTTCAAACCCTCAATTGTCTGATGTGGTAAGTTTGTGACCATGATATATTTCATCCCTTTAATTACAGGAGCTGATCCCCCAAAACCCAGAAGGCTCAGGAGACCTTGGCCCAACAGCACTGATTAATGAGCCTTGGAGCCAAATGCTCACTAACAAATGACAGCAACCCCGCAAACGTGTTTAAAAATAGCGGCAACTTAAGTGCCTTAAAATGCTCCTTAACTTTTTAATCAGAGAACACGCCTCTCCTAAAATTATTTCACTAAGTGCATAGGATGGCATCAAAATACAAGGGTGATGCCACAGAAACAGTCTGCCAAAAATCACAGCCCATTATGATGGCAGTGCTGTGTCATCTTTAAGACAACCAAGCAAACAGTAGTACATTTTAGGTTAATTTCTTTCTAACCTGCATATTCATCTCCAGTCTCAGCTGGGCTTATTCTGCTGCTTGCAAAATGGGGAAAATGTAGTAAAGGTTCGTTTTCCCTGCGTGATACGAGTGACAGCTTGTGCTCCCACCTTCAGGAGGCTGAAAGGCCAGATGAAAAGGCTCTCTGGGTGCACTAATTAGTAAGCACTAACATGACACTTTCTTGATTCTTAGGTCATGGGTCAAGACTGGGGACAAGGGATGAGGAATATGGTGAAATGCTCATGAGAACACAACACTAAGGTAGGCGGGGGAAGGATGCTCGGCAGGAGCTGAGGAGCAAATGCTCTGTATTTCCAAGAGTTTGTCTTTGGTTCTGTCTGCTTTGCTGAGGGAAAGTCTGTCATCACCAAGATGAAGGAGAATTGTTCCATGAACCTAGCAAGCCTGGTTTCCCATTTCAATTGCCCTTCTGAAGGAAACAAAACCAAAGTTGAGGTCATGTGGCACTAAAGAGTGTTAAACACATTTTGCTAACCCTAAAAAGAACTACTTAAAGCATATGAGATACAAGATCACACTCCTTCATTATGAAAATACCTCTCTATGGCTCTAAATTTCTGCCTTACATGTAAATATCACTGTTTTGGAAAGCCAGAAATTATGTCATCAAACAAAATGTGTTCATATTTTTGTACTTCTTCCAATTAGAAACAAAATCTTCTGTCCCATGACTCAGTTTAAGAAACCTGCTTTTATTAAATAAGTGTTCAATTTTTATCAATTTAACCAACTGTTCTTTTTCCCTCAAGAAATCCCTCTAAGAAATACTTTTTCTTTGGTGAATTAGTGAAAATATTTTCTTCAAAAAACATATGCATATGCTTTAGACTCTAAGATATATATACATTATTTTTTAGAAAAAAAATTTGTTTACTAGTTCACTAAAGTAAATCCATCTTCTTCAAAGACCCTTCAAAGCAAGGAATACAATGAGAAAATCACCCTGGGAAATGCAAACAAAAGAAGCACAGCTTCAACTCAGGGGCTTGGTTAATAGAAATCAGAGTCTCCTTTATAGTGTCAGGTCTCAGATTTAAATCAGGACAATGTGGAAGCAATGAAAGTACTTTCCATCTGCAGAGCCGTATGAAATAGATGAAGTTACGTTCTGAGTTCAGTTACTTGAGGCTTCATCACAAAAACCACCACTTTAATTGGCACGTTTGCTGAAGAACCCATAGAAGGAGAAAGTTGAAGACTCAGAAAGGTTCAACTTACTAGGTTGCCCCTCAGGTGCTCCCTCCTGAAGGCCACAGATAAGACACATTATACAGCAGCTGCCTCATGGAATGTCACCCCTTCTATCGACCAGATGGCTTCATTACCAAGTTCCACAGTTACTTCACACAATCACTAAATTTCACTTTGGTGGGGAGGGGCTGGGGTGTACATAACACACATAGACACACAGAGAAAAGTATGTGATAAATTTTAATTCTAATATTATTATTAGGTTGCTATTTTTTAAATGCACAATATATCTAATACTGTTAAGACGTTTTCTTTTAAATGGGAAAACACCTTGGAAAGGAAGTTTCTTAATCAGAATTTCCATGACAATATGAAGCAAGAAATGGAGTCCATTTAATAAATCTTATGTTCCTAAATTCCACAGCAGACTTATTTTTTTCTTAATAGTTTCTGACACACGTTGTCCCTGCTGCCAGGAAAACATTTTCCCTCTTGCCTTTCCTGCTTTTTTTGGCAAACTCCTAGTAGCTGTTATCTACCTCTAAGGTGGGGGCAGCACAGATGATGTTTGGAATGAATGCACAGTATCTGGCATTCATTCTTTCAGTTATTTAACAGATATTTACTGAAGGACCACAATGTGCCCAGGAGTCGTTTGAGGCTCTGAGGATTCAGCAGAGAACAAGACAAACAAGAGCCCAGACTTCAAGGAGCACACTTCCTTTATAGGATCCAGTGAGGAAGGCAGATCATAAACATATAAAAAAACACGGTGAAGCCGAGAAACACAAGTGCGGTGAAGAATACAGCAGGGTAACACAGGGCTGGACAAGGGTGCTGTTTTAGACACTGTGGTAAGACGTGTCAGTGTGTGCCTCTCTGAACACAGAGGCAGTGAGGGATACAAAATCTGACAGGAAATATCAAGAAAAAGTACATGCAGGAGTTGAGCGCAGCTGCCTCTGGAATTTCAGACTGGGTGGACGAGGATTGTTAGTTTCTGTTCCTGCCCCCCAACCCCATATTTAAGGTAAAGCCTATGCTACGCTATGCTAAGTCGCTTCAGTCGTGTCCGACTCTGTGCGACCCCATAGACGACAGCCCACCAGGCTCCCCCGTCCCTGGGATTCTCCAGGCAAGAACACTGGAGTGGGTTGCCATTTCCTTCTCCAATGCATGAAAGTGAAAAGTGAAAGTGAAGTCGCTCAGCCGTGTCCAACTCTAGCGACCCCATGGACTGCAGCCTACCAGGCTCCTCTGTCCATGGGATTTTCCAGGCAACAGTACTGGAGTGGGGTGATTTCCACTTCTGGCCAAGATCGAGTTAACAGTGTCCAATAACCGTCCCAGTTGAAACTCTGGCTGAAGAATCCAGAGAAGGAGAAACAATTATACAATTGGACAAATAAGTGGGAGAACTGGCTATTAAGACATTGGACATGAGGAAATAAAGACGCTGGACATGAGGAAATGAATGACACCGAGAGATGGGAAACAGTGATTCCTAAGATTACCTCAGGCCACAAGGTGGCCTGAATTAGGAACAGGGAGGAGAGAGTGGCAGGAAGCCATGGCGATTTCCGGGGCGCAGTTCTGGAGAGGAGTGAGCCACAGATGAAGGGAATTTCTGTGACTTGCCAGAGGTCTCCCTCCAGCATTCAGCTGAATCCTCATCAGCACATGAAACTGAGCAGACTACCCAAGGACAGGAAGAGATTTAGAGACCCCAGTGCTCAGAGCTCACAGACACCTGGGCACAGTACTTGCTCCCAAAAGCCAAGGTAGAAAACCTCTTAACTCAGGAAGCACTCATTAAAGACCTCAGAGGGGTCCCGTCTCAGTAGTAGAGCTAAAGTAACTATAAACTAAAAACTTTTCTAATCCAGAGTAACAAACCTTAAAAGCAAGACCTGAAGAGAGTAAACTGTTTCTAACTTAACCACTTGCCAGAACAAAGTTCAAGAATATTTTTGAGAGCATAAAAACGTTCAGTACCCAATAAGACAAAATGTACAAACTGCTACTGCTAAGTCACTTCAGTCATGTCCAACTCTGTGTGACCCCATAGACGGAAGCTCACCAGGCTCCCCCGTCCCTGGGATTCTCCAGGCAAGAACACTGGAGTGGGTTGCCATTTCCCTCTCCAATGCATGAAAGTGAAAAGTGAAAGTGAAGTCGCTCAATTGTGTCCGACTCTTGGCGACCCCATGGACTGCAGCCTACCAAGCTCCTCCGTCCATTGCATTTTCCAGGCAAGAGTACTGGAGTGGGATGCCATTGCCTTCTCCAAAATGTACAAAGCCTGGGATTTAATCCAAAAGAAGCAAGAAACTTCAACTCATAATGAAAAGAAAAAACAGTAAATAGATACTAGTCCAGAAATGACACAGATGACAAAATTAGTAGATTAAAGCATTAACTTGTTATAAGAAAATTTCTTATGTTCCAGAATCTAGAAGAAAGGTTGACTATGTTAAGTGGAGGCATGGAAGATATAAACAAGGCTTAGATAACAGGTGTGGGTCCTACTGAAGAGTAAAAAATGTCTGTGAATAAAAATATACATATACTGGAGGAGATTAGCAGCAGGTAAGACACTACAGAAGAAAAGATAAGTAAAGTTAAAAATCCAGCAGTAGCAACTTAAATCAACAAAGTATTCGTGAACTATGGGACAATTTTAAACATCAAAGTGCATGTATAGTCAGAGTACTCATAGCAGAGGTGAGATGTGGGGAGAGAGGTTGGAAAGACAAATATGTCTGAAGAGATCTTGATCAAGAATTTCCCCAATGTCATAGAAACTATAAACTTGTAAGTCCAAGATGACCAATGGACCCAAGTACAAGAAACAGAGGGGGGAAAAAAACCAAGGCAAAACATAATCTAATTGTTAAAAATCAGTAAGAAAGAAAACCTGAAAAGCTGCCAGAAAACAGAGACATCACACAGAGAAGAAAGATAAGTTTGAGAGCAAATTTTTCAAATGTTTCTATAACCAACCAACCCTGTAAGAGTGAGTCAATACATGTATATTTCGGTTATGTAAATATGTTCTATGCAAAGTGGCATGGCATATATAAAATCAATGTACAATTTAGTGTTAAACTTTTAATCATTATTTTTAAAGTGTTTAGGAATTTTTCCCAAATAGTAAGACCAATAACAAAAACAATAACAAAGACTTTTATAATTCTTATATGCAGGCACTGCTCCAAGCTCTTTATCATGACAATTACTCATTTAATTTTCACAACAACACGCCACGGGATAGGTAGTATGATCCCCATTTTACTGGCAAGGAAACTGAGGCATGGGTTAAGTATCTTTCCTATAGTAGCTACATTTTGAACTCAGTGATTCGGTTCCTGAATCTGCCTTCTTAACCACTGCACAATACTGATTCCCAATGAACAGACTCCCTTATAGTCCTGTTCACTGCAGGAAATACTCTGGAGTGGGAACAATGCCTTCCATACAGTCTCTTCTAAGGCGTCTCTGCAGGAACCTAGGACCCCTGGCAGAGGGGGGTGGTGATGCTGGTGTGAGGAGTTCACCCCTAACTACAGCCTGTGCTCCTCTCAAACAAACACTGATCCATGTAGAAAGTATACAATTCTGCAGAGTAGAAAAAATCCTTCTCCTGCCAGGATCTGTGTCCATACCACCTCCCAGTCAGTCTCCTTACATTGCTGCCCCCAAACTCAGTGTGTATGGTTTTGCTACAAAAATATATGCTTACAAGGAAGACTTTTCAAAAGTCCAAAGGAAATAAACTGAAAAGCATGTTTAATACATAAGAAACTTGGATAAAACCGTATTAAGTTTTTTATTTGGATCCATTTAAGCTACATGTTTCCTTTCAGAAATTGTCTCCACTCATATAAGCTCTTTATGTACATATAAAATGTTATTTTTTTAATACAACTGTAGCTAGAGCATATAGTTCTACTACTTTTGTTTTTCCTACTACTTTTATTTCTTACTTTACTTAATATATAGACACCTTCATTAATGAGCACATTTTGACATACTTCATTCTTTAATGGCTACATTAAACATACATACCATGTATGTTGTTACCACACTTTATTTAATGAGGACCCTAATCAAGGTCAATATTAAGTTACTGGAGTATTTTTCACCGTATATTTTTAATATGTTTATATACATTTATTTATATAAATATGTAAATATATATTTATTTATGTCTACATATACCTACATATATTTTATTTATATATGTTAATAACTTCCTGATGTTCAAGCTGGTTTTAGAAAAGGCAGAGGAACCAGAGATCAAATTGCCAACATCCGCTGGATCATGGAAAAAGCAAGAGAGTTCCAGAAAAACATCTATTTCTGCTTTATGGACTATGCCAAAGCCTTTGACTGTGTAGATCACAATAAACTGAGGAAAATTCTGAAAGAGATGGGAATACCAGACCACCTGATCTGCCTCTTGAGAAATCTGTATGCAGGTCAGGAAGCCACAGTTAGAACTGGACATGGAACAACAGACTGGTTCCAAATAGGAAAAAGAGTACATCAAGGCTGTATATTGTCACCCTGTTTATTTAACTTATATGCAGAGTACATCATGAGAAACGCTGGACTGGAAGAAACACAAGTTGGAATCAAGATTGCTGGGAGAAATATCAATAACCTCAGATATGCAGATGACACCACCCTTATGGCAGAAAGTGAAGAGGAACTAAAAAGCCTCTTGATGAAAGTGAAAGTGGAGAGTGAAAAGGTTGGCTTAAAGCTCAACATTCAGAAAACGAAGATCATGGCATCTGGTCCCATCACTACATGGGAAATAGATGGAGAAACAGTGGAAACAGTGTCAGACTTTATATTTCTGGGCTTCAAAATCACAGCAGATGGTGACTGCAGCCATGAAATTAAAAGACACTTACTCCTTGGAAGGAAAGTTATGACCAACCTAGATAGCATATTCAAAAGCAGAGACATCACTTTGCCAACAAAGGTTCGCCTAGTCAAGGCTATGGTCTTTCCTGTGGTCATGTATGGATGTGAGAGCTGGACTGTGAAGAAGGCTGAGCACCGAAGAATTGATGCTTTTGAACTGTGGTGTTGGAGAAGACTCTTGAGAGTCCCTTGGACTGCAAGGACATCCAACCAGCCCATTCTAAAGGAGATCAGCCCTGGGATTTCTTTGGAAGGAATGATGCTAAAGCTGAAACTCCAGTATTTTGGCCACCTTATGCGAAGAGTTGACTCATTGGAGAAGACTCTGATGCTGGGAGGGATTGGGGGCAGGAGGAGAAGGGGACGCCAGAGGATGAGATGGCTGGATGGCATCACTGACTCGATGAATGTGAGTCTGAGTGACCTCCGGGAGTTGGTGATGGACAGGGAGGTCTGGCATGCTGCCATTCATAGGGTCGCAAAGAGTCGGACATGACTGAGCGACTGATCCGATCTGATCTGATCTGAATGATTAATGTATCTGTATAGACATACACATCTCATTCTTGTTCCTATGTATGAACTTACACACATATATACAGAAGATAAATTACCAAAAATTTTACCAAATTCATCCCCCTCAAATGTACTAAGTTACCCTGTCACCAAAAGGATATGGAATGCCTGGCTCATCCTGACCAACACTGGCTACCAGTCACTTTGGCAGTATGAGGAGGAAATGAGAACAAATTGGGAATATTTTGCCCAGGGTTTATAGTAGCATAAGTTTCCATTCCAACTGTCTTACATAAAATCACATAGAGACCTGACCTATCTGTCTAGCCCTCTACTCTTGGAGATATCCTTGCCTTCAGAGATTTCTAGAAATTCCTCTGTATAAAGCAAGGGAAGCTTCATGTAACTAAATAAACATATTAAGATTGTCATTTAAGTTTGTTTAAAAACCAGAAACTATACTCTTCATGTGACTATTCTGGCACAGTCCTAAGAACATTATTAAGTCCTTAGACTTTCAATTGAAAAGAAAAATAAATACTACTTTAAAGAGAAGATTTCAATTTGTAAGTGCAGTTTTGACTACATGTTAAGAGTCAGTTTTTTTTTTCCCCCAGTTCGATAACATCTCTGAAGTTAAACTGTAAATTAATGATAAAATATTTTATAATTTGGTTTACACCCAGTTTTTTCAGAACTGTACCTAAAAAAACAAAATAAACTTCAGCTAAAGAAGGACTTAACTTATGCTCTAGGTTGAATGATCTGTCTTCAGAAGCTTGTATCTTTCATAGTCATTTATTTTCAACAAAAGAAAAGTTTTCATACATAAAAGTGTCTAATAAATAACTTTTAGGTGCCTTACAAATAAAGATGGAAACTCTATATAAAATTAAAGTTCTAAGTCCAGTCTTCCAAGTAGTTTGGATCACTAATGTATTATAATAAGGATATACTAAGGCATTATACTAAGAATACACATAAAGATACACTATCAGCTTCAAAATGACTTTTCTTTATATATATACATATACATATTAGGCAAATTTTCCACCAGGAAGCTGGGAAGGTGCTTGTCTCAGACATGCAGCAGAGAGAATATTTTATGTACTACGTTTATGTTTATGAAATTCTCTTTGAAGATTTTTTTCAAAAAAAGGAATTCAAAAAAGCAGCCAAGAAACGGTGGCAATCTAGAAACAATATGCAGGTATTGGGGAATTCTAAAATACCAATTATGCAGCCTAAAAAGTATTCAAATTAGAGTAAGAAGCCAAAGGGTTCCAAGAAGAATGCTTTCAAGAACAAAATGGGTATGATTAGTATCTATTATCATGAATGAAGTTTTAGTGATAGCATCAAAGCATTCAACTTTCTCTGTTAAGAAAAAAAAAAGTGCCTAAGAATTTCAAGAATGTACAGTTCCAAATATAAAGCAAAATAAATGCAACATGACCTGAAACAGTTAAGAGAATTAGGAGTGTCAGGACTTCCCTGGAGTTCCAGAGATTAAGACTTCACCTTCCAATGCTGGGGGTGAGGGTTACCCTGGTTGGCGAGCTAAGATCTTACATGCCTCACAGCAAAAAACCAAAACATAAGACAGAAACAATATTGTGACAAATTCAATAAAGACTTTAAAAATGGGCCACAAAAAAAAAACCAAACCCTGAACAAGATTGTCCATTTGAAGCAATGCTTGAAACATTCTCCACTGAGCAGTACAGGTTACCAATTTATAAGGCTACCTTTCCTTCTTTACAATTCCAAAAACTTGATTACATGGTGAAAACATCAATAAATATCTGTACACACACACACATAATTATCATATGGGAACATTAATTATTGTACTCAGCTTTTAGAATCAATCTATACAACAGAGAAGACAATTATTTTTACAGAACAGACTGCAAATATTTTTTGTGTAAAAACTAATGGCATAACTAGTCACTTGCACTTTTCACTTTAATGCATTGGAGAAGGAAATGGCAACCCACTCCAGTATTCTTGCCTGGAGAATCCCAGGGACAGAGGAGCCTGTCTGGGCTGCCGTCTATGGGATCGCACAGAGTCGGACATGACTGAAGCGACTTAGCAGCAGCAGCAGCAGCAGAAAACGAGAGATGAATGGGGAAGGAATGGGGTGAAAAGGAAGAAAACGGGGCCCACATCTTTTCATCTTGCATAACTGACAGTCAAAGCATGCTGCTTAAAAGTTGTTGAATGAAGGTTGTTCAAGGTACACAGTAACAAATACAAAGTCATAATGTTGGTTTTAATTATGAAATTAAAATCATATACATGGTGAAAACGGAGTAGAGAAGAGTTTAATACAGGAGTGGAATCAACTCAATTCATATTTCTAAGAGATTATCAGGGACACAGAGATTTTCCAAGATATCAAGAAATAGAGATTCAGATACATTATTAATACTTACAGTAACATTGCTTAAAATAAATTAGTAACTTCTCAACTAACATCTGGTTCCAGGAGGTATTAGACATTTTATTTTTCCTTTTACATGTTTATGAAGTGTTGAAATTTTTTCCGTCTATATGAAGTACTTACAGATAATCTAAAAATGACATAACCTCTGCTAAATGTTTTTGTTTCACATCTCTCTGGTTATAAAGGAAAGATTCTCTTGAGTTTATTAATATTTACAGAATTACAGGTTTTCAGTGTAAACCCTACTACTGACTGATTTTAGCTGCAGCTCCCTGACTGATTACTTGATTATGAAAAGTCTTCATTTTTCTTTTCCTCTTCAGCCACATCTATGACACAAACCCAATCAATCAATTCAGGATGAGGGAAAAAAATGCACTCAAATACATCAGGTCATACATATTGACTGGTTAACATAGTTTTTCATTAGTTTCAATATCATATAACTTTAACTTAGATTTCCTATAAAATGTGAATGCTGCTAGTTCTTTGCTTACCTGAATTGTTCTGGCAATAAATTTTATATGGCCAATTATGTTAAACAATTAAGCATTCTGGAAGATAGATGCTATGTGAACCTTATTATTTTATTTTATGACCTGCTTTGAAAGAAGGAAAATAGATAAATGAATTTTATCTGCACTACTGCCTAACTTGGGCAAATCTCTAAGTTTCTTTGAGCCACAGTATCTTCATTAATAAAATACGGAAGACGAAATGATACCTACTGTATTAGTTTGTCAAATAACAAATGTCTTGGTGGTTTGTAAGATGCTCTGAAATGGAATGAAAAATAGCTAACTGAGCAGTTCAGTTGCTCAGTCGTGTCTGACTCTTTGAGACCCCATGAATCGCAGCATGCCAGGCCTCCCTGTCCATCACCAACTCCCGGAGGTCACTCTGCCTCACATCCATCAAGTCAATGATACCATCCAGCCATCTCATCCTCTGGCGTCCCCTTCTCCTCCTGCCCCCAACCCCTCCCAGCATCAGAGTCTTTTCCAATGAGTCAACTCTTCACATGAGATGGCCAAAGTATTGGAGTTTCAGCTTTAGCATCATTCCTTCCATAGAAATCCCATGGCTGATCTCCTTCAGAATGGACTGGTTGGATCTCCTTGCAGTCCAAGGGACTCTCAAGAGTCTTCTCCAACACCACAGTTCAAAAGCATCAATTCTTCGGCGCTCAGCCTTCTTCACAGTCCAACTCTCACAACCATACATGACCACTGGAAAAACCATAGCCTTGACCAGATGGACCTTAGCTGGCAAAGTAATGTCTCTGCTTTTGAATATGCTATCTAGGTTGGTCATAACTTTCCTTGCAAGGAGTAAGTGTCTTTTAATTTCATGGCTGCAGTCACCAACTGCAGTGATTTTGGAGCCCCAAAAAATAAAGTCTGACACTGTTTCCCCATCTATTTCCCATGAAGTGATGGGACCAGATGCCATGATCTTCGTTTTCTAAATGTTGAGCTTTAAGCCTACTTTTTCACACACTTTCAATTATCCCCCAATTAAAAAAATTTTAAAATTGCTAACTATGAAGCAAAGACATCACTTTGCCAACAAAGGTGCATCTAGTCAAAGCTATGGTTTTTCCAGTGGTCACGTACTGGGGTCACAAAGAGTCGGACACAACTGAGTGACTAAACTGAACTGAACTGAACTGATGCAGATGATACCACTCTAATGGCAGAAAGCGAAGAAGAACTAAAGAGCCTCTTGATGAAGGTGAAAGAGGAGAGTAAAAAAGCTGACTTAAAACTCAACATTCAAAGGAAACTAAGATCATGGCATCTGGCCCCATTACTTCATGGTAAATAGAAGGGGAAAAATGGAAGCAGTGAGATTTTATTTTCTTCAGTTCCAGAATCACTGCAGGTGGTGACTATAGCCATGAAACTAAAAGATGCTTGCTCCTTGGAAGGAAAGCTATGACAAACCTAGATAGCATATTAAAAAGCAGAGACATCACTTTGCCAACAAAGGTCCATATAGTCAAAGCTACAGTTTTTCCAGTAGTCATGTATGGATGTGAGAGTTGGACCATAAAGAAGGCTGAGCACTGAAGAACTAATGTTTTCAAATTGTGGTGCTGGAGAAGACTCTTGAGAGTCCCTTGGACTGCAAGGAGATCCAACCAGTCAATCCTAAAGGAAATCAACCCTGAATATTCACTGGAAGGACTGATGCTGATGCTGAAGCTCCAATACTTTGGGAACCTGATGCAAAGCTCCAATACTTTGGCCACTTGATGCTGGGAAAGACTGAAGGCAAAAGGAGAAGAGGGTGGCAAAGGATGAGACAGATAGCATCACTGACTCGATGGACATGAATTTGAGTAAACTCTGTGAGACACTGGAGGACAGAGGAGCCTGGTGGGTTACAATCCACGGAGTCAGAAAGAATTGGACATGACTTAGCGACTGAGCAACAACAACTCACTGGGCTAAAATCATGGTATTGGCAGGGCTGGGTTCCTTTTAGTGGTTCACTGGGAGAAAACGTTTCTGTTTCCTTGTGGTTGTAGGACTTGGTCTTCATTTTCTTACTGACCCTCAGATCAGATCAGATCAGATCAGTCGCTCAGTCATGTCCGACTCTTTGCGACCCCATGAACCGCAGCACGCCAGGCCTCCCTGTCCATCACCAGCTCCCGGAGGTCACTCAGACTCGCATCCATCGAGTCAGTGATGCCATCCAGCCATCTCATCCTCTGTCGTCCCCTTCTCCTCCTGCCCCCAATCCCTCCCAGCATCAGAGTCTTCTCCAATGAGTCAACTCTTCGCATGAGGTGGCCAAAGTACTGGAGTTTCAGCTTTAGCATCATTCCTTCTAAAGAAATCCCAGGGTTGATCTCCTTCAGAATGGACTGGTTGGATCTTCTTGCAGTCCAAGGGACTCTCAAGAGTCTTCTCCAACACCACAGTTCAAAAGCATCAATTCTTCAGCACTCAGCCTTCCTCACAGTCCAGCTCTCACATCCATACATGACCACAGGAAAGACCATAGCCTTGACTAGGCGAACCTTTGTTGGTAAAGTAATGTCTCTGCTTTTGAATATGCTATCTAGGTTGGTCATAACTTTCCTTCCAAGGAGTAAGCGTCTTTTAATTTCATGGCTGCAATCATCTGCAGTGATTTTGGAGCCCAGAAAAACAAAGTCTGACACTGTTTCCACTGTTTCCCCATCTATTTCCCATGCAGTGATGGGGCCAGATGCCATGATCTTCGTTTTCTGAATGTTGAGCTTTAAGCCAACCTTTTCATTCTCCACTTTCACTTTCATCAAGAGGCTTTTTAGCCCCTCTTCACTTTCTGCCATAAGAGTGGTGTCATCTGCATATCTGAGGTTATTGATATTTCTCCCAGTCAATCTTGATTCCAACTTGTGTTTCTTCCAGTCCAGCATTTCTCATGATGTACTCTGCATATAAGTTAAATAAACATGGTGACAATATGCAGCCTTGACGTACTCCTTTTCCTATTTGGAACCAGTCTGTTGTTCCATGACCAGTTCTAACTGTTGCTTCCTGACCTGCATACAGATTTCTTAAGAGGCAGATCAAGTTAAGGGCAAAGTTTGCAGCTTCTAGAAGGCACCTGTACTCCTTGGTTCATGGTCTCCTTTCTCGATCTTCAAAGCCATCAACAGGAGATCAAGACTCTCACGTTCTGTTTCTGTGACCTACTTTTCTGCTTCCCCTTCTTTTTAAGCGAGAGACTCATGGTATTATATTGATCCTATCCAGATAAGCTAAATTGTCTCTGTGATCTCAAGGTCCGTAACATTCACCACTTCCATTAAGTCTCTTCTGTATATCAGGAAACATATTCACAGGTTCTGGAGATTAGGGCACAGACATTTTGGGAGATCCACTATTTCTTTTATCACAGACCTAGAGGAAGTGAGAATATCTGAGTGTGGGGCAGGATGATCCCAGCAGGTGGAAGATTAAATACTTGACATAGTTATGTGCCTTAAGTGATGTGGAGGGAGAAGAGTCAGAGATAAGGTCTGAATAGTAGTGGAGAGAGGTGAGGAGAAGTAGAAACAAAGGACAGGCTAACATAATTAGATGTAGAGATTCTTTTTTAAAAAAAAAAAAAAAGAATGAAAGAAAGAAATGGAAACAAATATAATGGTGAGGTTTGGGAATCTGAGCAACTTGAAGGATGGTGGTGCCAGTAACTGAGCTGGGAAGACCGTCAGGGGTGGGGGGGGGGGGGGGGGGGGGGTGGGGCGGTGGTGCAAACAGGAGCTCTGCACTTGTTGCATTAAGTTTGAGATACATGTTAGATAGACATTAAGTGGAGATGTTCAGTGGACTGAATTTACACGTTTGGGGCTTAGGGAGAGGTCTTGGCCAGAGATATACATTTGGGAATCATCTAATTGTGAATGTGCTCTAATGTCAGGAGACAGGATCTGATTACCTAGGAAGAGAAGTTTATTCTGCGGTCTTGAGGCCATATCAGGGCTTATGGTTTTCCATTCTAGTATGAGAAAACTTTACTGCATTTTAAAGTCTTCCCCTTCCAGATTGAAACTTCTCTAGCTCCTCTAGCTATCCTTCAGAAGACCCACCTTCTGGTTAAAATATAGTTTGTCACTGTTCACCTAAAATATAGAATCTAGGACTTAAGAAAATATGGCCATTCCCCAGTTAGTGAACAGATTATGTCTCCAAAATCTACAATTGAGGTAGTTTAAAACTCAACACAGATTTTCTTATAAGTATAAAAGATAGATTTCAACTCATAAAAAAACCCTGTTTAGCACATATGTGCAGAAATGACAATAATATTTTGGTAGGAATTGTTCATATACATGTTTTTATTGTAGATTTCTTTTTGTGCTTCTGTGAGATCTTAGGAAAACAATTTCTCATCATTTTATAAAGACCTTTTTCTTACTTGAAGAATTAAACATGTTCATTACAGAAAACAAGCAAATAACAGAGGATAGAAAAGACTCTGAGTCATCATACCATACCTACTTTTTGTAATTTTTTTTTCCATTTAAACATCATAAGCCACCTTTCATTCTAACAGATCCTGTCCTATATAATGGTTACATGAAATAGTGCGTGCATGCTCAGTCATGTCCAACTCTTTGTGACCCCATGGACTGTAGGCTCCTCCGTTCATGGGATTCTCCAGGCAAGAATACTGGAGTGGGTTGCCATTTCCTTCTCCAACAATAATATTTTTATTTCACCCACCAGCTTTGCAGGATAACACAGTGGTTAAGACTTCTGATCCTTGAATCAAACTGCCTGGGTTTGAATCCTATGTTTTCTATGGTTCTCTGCTGGGCTTGGGTAGCACTCCATGATTTGGGGCAAATTATTTAACCTTTATAAACCTCAATTTTCCCATCTATAACATGAAGCTTATAATGGTACCTTTCAAATAGGTTTGTTGTCAGGATTAAATGTGATTATCATGTCACTAATTTACCACATTATCTTACATTTAGCAAGAACCCAAATAAGAATGTTTTCTATTAATATCATTATTAACATCTAGTCACTTTCACAGCTGTTTCTGTATCAGCACGGGGGAGGGAGACTTGGTGGACAGAGAGGGAAAAGAGATGACCCCCACAGGAGTGTAACTACTGACCACATCCATCCATCTCCACAAGGGAGAAGGGACTTTTCTCCCATCAGCAGAGGTGGTTGAGCCTGCAGGGCAAACCTGTGGCTTCTGCACTCACCTCTATCAGCGCCCACTCAGAACCCTGCATTGCTGACAAGACCCATCCACTAAGACCCAGTGGAATCCTGACTTCCCTTGGTCTTAGTGTAAGATTCCTTATCTTTGACCCATATTCTCCTAAATCTTTTTGGAAGCTCTAGTTCACTGTTGGCTCATGGTGAACCTTGAGGTCAAGCAAAAGCACTAGGTCTTCCCCGAGAATTCTGGAACAGGTGATTGTGAGAACTTAAGGTCAGGCTTACAAAGGACCATGTCCATTTCCACCCATCATATGAGGATGCTGCAACTTTTCTGAAAATTTATGCTGTCACCCAAATCATAAGCCAGCATTTCTGCCAAGCCTTGTGGCATTGGAGAGTCTGCAGTAGCCTTCCTTCATTCAGGCCCGAAAATTCATTCTACAACCTCCCCACTGGTCTCACTGCTCCATTCTTGCCCTGTAACCATCTGTTTCACAGTAGCCCTTCCTTTTCAGGCCTCCACCAGATCACATTACTCCTCTGTTGCTCTCATTCCATGGATTTCCACCACTCCTGAAGTAAAATTCCAGTCCCTATTGGAGCCTACAAAGCCCTATACCCACAGACCTCAGAGCCCCTCTCTCTTCTACATCTCCTAAGACATCCCTCTTACTTGTCCTGGTCTATGCACACCAGTCCCCTTCAGTTCAGTTCAGTTCAGTTGCTCAGACGTGTCTGACTCTGTGACCCCATGGACTGCAGCACGCCAGGCCTCCCTGCCCATCACCAGTCCGCTTACTGACCATGCAACGTATCAAGCACATTCCCAGCTTTAGGGTTTTTGTTGTTGTTTGTTGTTTAGGGTTTTTAGTTGCTGAGTTGTGTTTGACTCTTTGTGAAACCATGGACTATAGTCCACCAGGCTCCTCTGTCCATGGGATTTCTCAGGCAAGAATACTGGAGTGGGTTGCCATTTCTTTCTCCAGCCTTTAACAATATCTGGCAACAAAGTAGGCTGAATACAGGAAATAAATGAGGAAGCAAAGAAGGGAAGGAGAGTGAACAAGTAATTAACACCAAGACAACACACTGGGAAGAACGTGTCCACAACTTGGCCCAGTTCAGCAGTCTGATAGTAAAAAAAAAAAAGTAAGATGAATATTTTTGTCAGAGAGAAAAATCAGTAAGTTAGACATGATAGAGCAGACAGTGCAGAACCAGATCATTTCCTATAGAGAAATCTGTGATAGCTGGTCTAAAGAATACTGTTCACGAGAGCATGAGTGCTATGAAAAGAGTTTTGAAATATAGCCCTTTTATTAAAAAGAAACTACCTGTCTTAATAACTAGCACCACTGTGGAGAAGCTACATGATATGGTACAAAGAATGCCAATCTAGAGTCAGACACACCCGACACCCAGATCTGTCACTTGCCAGCGCTGATTCCTTAAGGATATTGCTTATTCACTTTGAGCCTCAATGTCCTCATATGGAAAATGGGGGTGATAATATCAGTTTCTTTAGGCCGGTGGCAGAGTAAATATGTAAGACATGGTATATAAAACACTTAGCACTTCACCAGACACAAGGCTGATGCCCTATACATCCTAGTCTCCTCCCAAATGTCTTTGGGTTTCTCACAAATCTAAATGGAATCTGAGGCCATTAATAACCTCCAATTCTCTAACACACCATGAAGCTCTATGATGCACTATGCTTCTGTCTTAAAAAACATTCTCACAAAAAATCACACAACTCAAAAGTTCAAGTATTCCCAATGACATTTGGGAAGAGACTAGAATGTGTATTCTCTCTATATAAATGAGCTTCCCAGGTGGTACAATGGGAAATAAAATGTCTGCCTGCTGATGCAGGAGACACAAGAGACAGGGGTTGGAGCCCTGGGTCAGGAAGATCCCCTGGACTAGCAAATGGCAATGCCTTTCCCAGTATTCCTGTCTGGAAAATTCCATGGACAGAGGCGACTAGCAGGCTACAGTCCATGGGATCGCAAAAGAGTTGGACACAGCTGAACATACACACACACACACACACACACACACACACACACACACACACTATATGAATATACATATACACACAAGCATATATATGCAGATAGATAAATAGGGATAGACAGATGATTATTTTTTAACTCAAAGAAGTGCAAAGGGTAAGCTTGGGTGGAGAAGAACTACTGCTTATTCATGACGAGTTTTCTTTCTATTGGCATCAAGAATTTAAGATCCAAGACCCTCCTGTGTTCTCTCAGTACGGAACTAACAGTCCTCAGTGGACCCCACGGAGGAAGTTTACTTGAGCACAGGCTGTCTGCAATATGCCTGCCAGCTTCAAAGCTCTGCAGCTCAGCCCTGAAACATGGGCAGAGAGCAGGTGGAGAGGTCAAGCTCTTGTTTCCGTAATAAAATACAGACTGTTTTATAGACTTTACAAGCAAGGATGCTGAAGAGACACCCTGTTATTCCTGCTGAAGGGAAAGAAGCTTTTTTTGTTCTATAAACAGTATTAGAAGGCAGGCATCCACATTTTTAAAATGCCCACCTACACAAAGGAAGGAAGCTCTTAAAGACTGCAGAATTCTCAAACTTCTTTCAAAATTCCAAATGAGAAAAAATATCAAGTATTTTATGTCCCCAGTATATGTTTGGTTTAAAAACAGATGATGATGATATTTATTTATCCACATATTTATTGAGCACTTACTACATGCTAATTTCCATCCAAAGTGTCTGATATTTATCAGTGAAGTAAAGTGGCCAAGTGAACTGCCCTCATGAAATTTACATTCTAGCAGGGAAGACAGAGAACAATAGATTTATTTTTAAAATAAGTAAATTATACAGTATGTTTTAAAAAGTGATTATCTGGTATGGGAGGAAAAAACAGAACCAGGTAAAAGGAACTAGGAGTGCTATGGGGGGACAGGAAGAGAGGAGGAAGAGGGGGTGGAGTTGTAAGTTTAGACAGGATGGTTGGACTGCACTGAGATGGCAAGGGCAGGTGATGAAGCTGTATCACAGAACTGAACTTAGTAAGAGTTTTGTTTTCTTAAATTTAAGTTAACCTATCAGTCAAGCCATTAAAGGAGAATGAAATAATTCATTTGCAGCAATATGGATGAACCTAGAGATTATCATACTAAGTGAAGTAAGTCAGATCAGATCAGATCAGTCACTCAGTCGTGTCTGACTCTTTGCGACCCCATGAACCGCAGCACGCCAGGCCTCCCTGTCCATCACCAACTCCTGGAGGTCACTCAGACTCACATCCATCGAGTCAGTGATGCCATCCAGCCATCTCATCCTCTGTCGTCCCCTTCTCCTCCTGCCCCCAATCCCTCCCAGCATCAGAGTCTTCTCCAATGAGTCAACTCTTCGCATGAGGTGGCTAAAATACTGGAGTTTCAGCTTTAGCATCATTCCTTCCAAAGAAATCCCAGGGTTGATCTCCTTCAGAATGGACTGGTTGGATCTCCTTGCACTCCAAGTAAGTCAGAGACAAAGACAAATATCGTACATATCGCTTATACGTGGAATAAAGATACAAAGGAACGTATTTACAAAACACAGAAATAGGACTCACAGACTTATGGTTATCAAAAGGAGAAGGGCAGGGGAGGGGATGAATTAGGGGGTTGGAATTAACACATACACACTGCTATATATAAAATACCTGGAGAAGGAAATGGCAACCCACTCCAGTATTCTTGCCAGGAGAATCCCATGGACAACCTAGAGGGCTACAATCCACAAGATTGCAAAGAGTCGGACATGATTGAAGTGACTTAGCACATATATAAAACAGATAAACAATAAGGTCCTACTGAATATCACAGGGGTCTATATTCAGTGTCTTGTAATAATCTATAATAGGATATAGTGGAAAAGAATATATATACACACAAGTGAACCACTGTCTGTACACCTCAAACTAACGAGACACTGCAAAGGAACGACGAAAAGTGAAAGTCACTCAGTCGTGGCCGACTCTTTGTGACCCCATGGACGGTAGCCTGCCAGGCTCCTCTGTCCATGGAATTCTTTGGGCCAGAACACTGGAGTGGATCGTTGTTCCCTTCTCCAGGTGATCCTCCCAACCCCGGGATCAAACTCAGGTCTCCCACTGTGTAGACGGATTCTTTACCGTCTGAGTCACCAAGAAAAGCAAATGAACTATATTTTGATTTAAAAAAACAATTCAAATTAATCTACTTAAAAAATTTTTTTGATACAGAACTATTTAAAAATTGAGTTTATCTAATAAAAAACTTGCAAGCAAATGTCTGTATTTAAACAAGCATCACCTTTTCTAAATCCAGGTAACACACACCACTGCCAAAGACTTTTAGAGAGAAGTCTGCAGTCTAACGAGGCCAGGCCTCAACATGTATCACTGCCATTCTTCATGTAGAATCAGCATTTCTAAATCCATATAGAAGGAGCTGCTAAA
Source organism: Tragelaphus eurycerus (assembly GCA_935064755.1). Taxonomy (NCBI): domain Eukaryota; kingdom Metazoa; phylum Chordata; class Mammalia; order Artiodactyla; family Bovidae; genus Tragelaphus; species Tragelaphus eurycerus. The sequence goes on from CAKXYN010000080.1 coordinate 1,682,523, forward strand.
GAGCAAAGAAAAAAAGAAATATTCCAAGAGTTCCATGTATTGATTTCTTTTACCCTTAACAAAGAGATTTTCCTAGTTACATGATATATCATAATCACTTAATTTGTCTGACTCCGTTAAAGATACAGAACGATGAATTCAAGAAAAAGGGTTGACTTGCAAAAATAGAATCATTTTGCAAGATTCTGTTGTTTGTATGAGTCACTTTTACCTTAGTAATATGACATATGTGGTCTCTATAGAGAAACAAAAAAAGCATTAACTCTAATTCCTGCCATCCCCGAGGGCCTGAGCTAAATCTAAAGCAGTCAGCATCTGAAAAGTCTAAAACTGCTCCGGAGGGCAGAAAGGATAAAGCCTTTCCCTAAGCCTTACCTCTAGATTTAATGTACTAGACACTCACAATTAAATCACCTTCAACACCTGGACGTGATCATCTGTTTTCTTTCTCTTCATTGTGTTTCTGCACGGGCAGAGTCCGTGCAACTGTGAACCCTTTGCCAGGCATTCCCCCACAGAGCACAACACAGATTTGAAGGGAACTCTGATGAAGTCCTTTCCTGGACTAAAGAAACTGGTTCACCATTTAGGGAATTAACACCTGCAGCCACGATTGGTCCATTCCCTTTTCCAAACCTTTGCTCTGTGAGTGTCTGAGCACTCTACTCTGCACCAAGGCTTTACCAAAGTGATCCTAAATTTTACTAATTGAAATGTACAAGATCAGTGTAATATGGAAACATGAAAGCATTTCCAGATGGGTGAGCTGCTTGGCCCTCAGAGATAAATAGTACATTCAATTTAAATAGTTGAGAGTAGAAAAGAGGAGCTATATCCATTTTATTATATAACTTTTCAGAGACAGACTACAAAAGTATATTAATCTGCAAAGATACACATGAAGAGCATAGAACAAAAATGTATAAGGATAATTATTTCTCAACTAACATGTGAATGTAAGTTGATATGAATTATTTGCTCAACACAGTGGCACCAAACTGAAATTGAAATATGACTTTCAAAAGTGAAAAAGTATATCCATAATTATAAAAATGTGAATAACCTAATATTTAATAGAAAGAGTTAATAAGCATAGCACATTCACATGCCATAGAAGATTTATTAACATGAAATGAGATGTTAATCTTGTTAAAGATAAGAGCATTTCTGCTTTATTGACTATGCCAAAGCCTTTGACTGTGTAGATCACAATAAACTGTGGAAAATTCTGAGAGAGATGGGAACACCAGACCACCTGATCTGCCTCTTGAGAAATGTGTATGCAGGTCAGGAAGCAACAGTTAGAACTGGTCATGGAACAACAGACTGGTTCCAAATAGGAAAAGGAGTACGTCAAGGCTGTATATTGTCACTATGTTTATTTAACTTATATGCAGAGTACATCATGAGAAATGCTGGACTGGAGAAAACACAAGCTGGAATCAAGATTGCTGGGAGAAATATCAATAACCTCAGATATGCAGATGATACCACCCTTATGGCAGAAAGTGAAGAGGAACTCAAAAGCCTCTTGATGAAAGTGAAAGTGGAGAGTGAAAAGGTTGGCTTAAAGCTCAACATTCAGAAAACGAAGATCATGGCATCGGGTCCCATCACTTCATGGGAAATAGATGGAGAAACAGTGGAAACAGTGTCAGACTTTATTTTTCTGGGCTCCAAAATCACTGCAGATGGTGACTGCAGCCATGAAATTAAAAGACGCTTACTCCTTGGAAGGAAAGTTATGACCAACCTAGATAGCATATTCAAAAGCAGAGACATTACTTTGCAAACAAAGGTTCGCCTAGTCAAGGCTATGGTCTTTCCTGTGGTCATGTATGGGTGTGAGAGCTGGACTGTGAAGAAGGCTGAGCGCCAAAGAATTGATGCTTTTGAACTGTGGTGTTGGAGAAGACTCTTGAGAGTCCCTTGGACTGCAAGGAGATCCAACCAGTCCATTCTGAAGGAGATCAGCCCCGGGATTTCTTTGGAAGGAATGATGCTAAAGCTGAAGCTCCAGTATTTTGGCCACCTCATGCGAAGAGTTGACTCATTGGAGAAGACTCTGATGCTGGGAGGGATTGAGGGCAGGAGGAGAAGGGGACGACAGAGGGTGAGATGGCTGGATGGCATCACTGACTCGATGAATGTGAATCTGAGTGACCTCCGAGAGCTGGTGATGGATAGGGAGGCCCGGCGTGCTGCGGTTCATGGGGTCGCAAAGAGTCGGACACAACTGAGCGAATGATCTGATCTGATAGAGAGAGTACACTTTAGTGTTTAACGAAATACATAATCATGAGTGTATGTATATATTACGTACTAAAAAAGTGAGAAGAAAAAAAAACACTAAAATGTTCTGAAGGAATGAATAATGTTTTTTCTTCTTTTCACTTTTCAAGATTTTTGCCTCCAATTTTTCTGCATTGAAGACATATCTCATATTGTTTTCTCAAGTTTTGAGTGATAATACTCTCAGTTCAGTTTAGTTGCTCAGTCGTGTCTGACTCTTTGCAACCCCATGAATCGCAGCACGCCAGGCCTCCCTGTCCATCACCAACTCCTGGAGTTCACACAAACTCATGTCCATCGAGTTGGTGATGCCATCCAGCCATCTCATCTTTTCTCGTCCCCTTCTCTTCCTTCCCTCAATCCCTCCCAGAATCAAGGTCTTTTCCAATGAGTCAAATCTTTGCATGAGGTGGCCAAAGTATTGGGAGTTTCAGCTTCAGCATCAGTCCTTCCAACACCCAGGACTGATCTCCTTTAGAATGGACTGGTTGGACCTCCTTGCAGTTCAAGGGACTCTCCAAGAGTCTTCTCCAACACCACAGTTCAGAAGCATCAATTCTTTGGTGCTCAGCTTTTTTCTGGAGAAGGCAATGGCACTCCACTCCAGTACTCTTGCCTGGAGAATCCCAGGGACAGCAGAGCCTGGTGGGCTGCAGTCCGTGGGGTCGCTAAGAGTCGGATACGACCAAGCGACTTCACTTTCACTTTTCACTTTCATGTATTGGAGAAGGAAATGGCAACCCACTCCCGTGTTCTTGCGTGGAGAATCCCAGGGACGGGGGAGCCTGGTGGGCTGCCATCTATGGGGTTGCACAGAGTTGGCCACAACTGAAGCAACTCAGCAGCAGCAGCTTTCTTCACAGTCCAACTCTCACATCCGTACACGACTACTAGAAAAACCATAGCCTTGACTAGACGGACCTTTGTTGGCAAAGTAATATCTTTGCTTTTGAATATGTTATCTAGGTTGGTTATAACTTTCCTTCCAAGGAGGAAGGGTCTTTTAATTTCATGGCTGCAATCACCATCTGCAGTGATTTTGGAACCCAAAAAATAAAGTCTGACACTGTTTCCACTGTTTCCCCATCTATTCTCTCTAGTGAGAGGAAATAAGCTGTAAATCAGCTATTCTGAATTCCAGGTTCCTCTTTGATCCTTATTAGCTATAAAGATAGAAAAACCACTTCTGAGTACTATGCCCTTTCATCATCTATAACATGAGGGTGTTGACCAGATGCTTTCTAATGTCTTAGTATTTTACTTATGTATAAAATAACAGCCGTATATTGCTTTGTCACATGTATGTTTCTCCACATCCACTCCACGGCAGGGACTGTGCCATATGCATTATTCTGTGCTCTGTTGTACACAACCAATGATCAGGGCAAATAAATGTTAACTCATTCACAACTAACTGCGCATGTGAACCCTATTGTTCAAAATCAGTCTTCAGGGTCAGATTCTATTCAGTTAGTTGCTTTGCTCTCTCTGTCTCACCAAATAGCAAATTCAGCTGAGAAGACAATGGCACCCCATTCCAGTACTCTTGCCTGGAAAATTCCATGGATGGAGGCGCCTGGTAGGCTGCAGTCCATGGGGTCGCGACAAGTCGGACATGACTGAGTGACTTCACTTTCACTTTTCACTTTCATGCATTGGAGAAGGAAATGACAACTCACTCCAGTGTTCTTGCCTGGAGAATCCCAGGGACGGGGAAGCCTGGTGGGCTACCATCTATGGGGGTCGCAGAGAGTCGGACACGACTGAAGCGACTTAGCAGCAGCAGCAGCAGCAGCAGCAGCAGCTATCCTCCCCTAGGGCTTCCCAGGAGGCTTAGTGCTTAAGTACCCGTCTGCCAATGCAGAAGATGCAGGACAGGAGGGTTTGATCCCTGGGTTGGGAAGATCCCCTGGAGGAGGAAATAGCAACCCACTCCAGTATTCTTGCATGGGAAATCCCATGGACAGAGGAGTCTGGTGTGCCATGTATATGCCACGGGGTCACAAAGAGGCAGACACAACTGAGCATGCACGCATGCCCCATCTTCCCTACTGTACGTGCAATATCTGGTGTGAAATCAGGGTGCTCTTCAAATGTAAGCCCTAAATTGATCTGGGCCCGACAATGTCTTTCAGAGAGACTAGACCACACGTCCTCTGCTCACTCTCATCCCACTATTTCTTTTCCAAAATGCTCACCCCTCTTTCTTCCTCGGTCTGAAAGCGAATGCAGTAGGCCCTGTGTGTGACTATTCACCTGAGTTCTCTAGTTCCTAGACACTTCCTCTTGCTTTGGAGGGGAATGAACAACATCCCATTGTCAGAGGTTGTGAGCACATACTAGCATTTACTCAGGAAAGGATGGATGTAGCCAACAGTTTGCTATTAAAAGGATGCAGCTAGGACAGCTAGGATAAAGGGACACGTAAAAGCAGGTCCTTTGAAAGGCATTTTTTTGAAGTTGTTAACAACCTTGTGCCTCTACAGTATGAAAGGGTGTGCTGGGTCCTGATGTGGGTGAACTCTGCAGCCAGGCTGGCGCCAGCAGGGAGCGGATCCATTAGTTAGCTACTGTGACAAGGCACACTGTCCGTCTGACGGGTGAAGAGGTGCCAAGTTCGTTTTTTTTTTAATTTTGTATCAGGGTATAGCCAATTAACAGTGTTGTGATAGTTTCAGGTGAACAACGAAGGCACTCAGCCAGGCATATACATGTATCCATTCTCCCCAAACCCCTCTCCCGCCGAGGCTGGCACGTAACATTGAGTAGAGTTCCATGCGGTATTCAGTAGGTCTTTGAGGTGCCACTCTTGTTTTGCTTTTCTAGTTAACATCATTATATCGCATTTAAATTATTTTTCTTAATATGTAAACAACCTGGAGTTAATCTACTGCTGGGATCTCTTTAATAGGCTTTCTGAAATAAATATAACTAAAATGACTAGTTTTTCTGGCAACAAAGTAAAAACACTGCACCAAACCCTACAGAAGCGAGTTAAAATAAGCCCTCACCACTTTCCTGCCCAGGTTTGCTTCTGACTGCAAGATATGGCCTCTAACTGAGTTTTGTGCTTTCTTTAATCCAAAGATATTCCTACTTCATTAACACAATTCTTCATTTTTTTTTACTGCTTTGTTAGCATGAAGGAGAAATTCCAGGCTTTAAAAGATTCAAATGACTTGTCTCTAAATCAGACCTGGACTCTCTCCTCTGAACATGCCGATTTACATGAAATCTCTTAGAGTTTCTCTGCTTCCATAAAACACGTGTGCCACTGCCCATCAAGACTCAGGTTTGCCTCTTAGCACAAACAGTCCAAAACAGTTTTCCTGATCTGTTTCAACTTGAAGTGTTGTCAATATATGGATTGTCTTGCTTTCTAATTCAGTGAAAAATCTAGTTTTCCATTAGTCTCTGCCTTTCTAATTTTCGATACAGCTTTACTAAATGTAATTATTAAAGGCAGATTCAAGAAAGCAATTACTGAGCTACTGGTTTGTATCTCTGAAGTCTTAATAAGTGGTAAAAAGTTGTAATTGCACGAAGAATATAAAATGAATTTTTCTATGGATTCAACATATACACCCTTGAATCTGTATATGGGGAGACATATTTAAAACAATACATAGAGCATGCTCTCTTCAAACCTGCATTTAAACTTTATTCAAAGGCAGTGCTCTGGGAGAATGGCATTGAAACATGTATAATATCATATAAGAAACAAACAAACAAAAAGTCTAGTTACTTATTTTAGTTACTTAAAAATAATAATAAAAAATAAATAAAAACTTGTTGTATGAAAAAAAAGTAACTACATTGTAAGATAAATAAAGCAGATTTAAATAATAATAATTAAAACAACAACAACAAAGGCAGTGCTCTGTGCTGGAAAGAGCAGGAAAGGACATTTCAGAAAGGCTATACTCTGCTCTTTCTCCAGGACTCTATGACTTTGGACTTAACTCCCCTGGATCTCCTTTTTTTTCATACATCTATAAATATTAATATGTGAGAATGTTAATCTAGATGGCTACCAAGTACTCTTTCAGCCTAAAGTTCTATGAACTATTTATTAAATGCTTAATCTGTGGTAGGCTCAGTATTACACAAATACAGTTTCCAAAGCTTAAAATTTAATGAAAAATAAACATATAATTAATATTAATAATATAAATATAAAGCAATATATAAAAGTGCTATCCAGTGATATAAACCAAATTAATTTTCCAAAATGTCCTAAGGAATAGCTGTGCATATGAAATGGAGGATACAGCTTCTTTGACAGTTATCCAAACTATATAATATGGCTTTCTATTTATAGGCAAATAGTGGAACGTCTGCTATATAGTCACAAACAACAAACTTGAATGGAGCCACTGTTCCCAAACCAAAATGCCTCTGAAACGTTTGGTAGGCATGTAGTGACCATTCAACATTTATCTCAGACCATTCAACTTTATCTCAGTATTATGATATTATTTATTAACTCATGAGAGGCAGAAGGTGCAGGTTATTGTCATTATTTTAAAGATAAGAAGACTGAGAATGAGAAAAGTGGATGACTTTTCAGAAGCCTCATAGCTAATCAGGGGTTTGTCTTCTGGAATACAATCATGAGTAGCTTTTCTGCAAAATTAATTGCTGAATAAGGCCACAGAAGCCCCTGTCCCTATGATTTTTCACCCTTACACCGAAGCTTTAAAGTTTACATTGAGCATCATCACTACTACCATTATCTGAAGGGACACCTGCAAACTCAAAACCACGCTATAGTGGTTTCTTCAAATCCTCCTTCATGAAGGTCTAACTACCAAATTAGAAGTCAAGGGGGGAAAAGTGGGAAACAGAAGCCATCAGGCAAATAAACCACATGGTTCTTCCTTTAATTCTAAGTTGAAAACCTGTATACTATGTCCATACTGAATCATCCTTCAAGGTGGAAGCTACAGTTTAAGAACGTCGCTGTCGCAGGAGACAGAGTCTTTTCCATGGAGAAGCCCTGGCAGGACCAGAGGTCTTTCTCTATGGCATTTAAGGAGCAAGGAAAGATGTTTACCCTGGGGGAGCAAATGCAATCTTTGAATATTTACCAAGCAAATGAGTACCGGAATCACGGTGAAGTTATATCGACCCCAATAACAAAATTAAGGCCAGCTAGTAAATTTTCTGTATAGTCTAAAGCTGAGTAAAAGGATTGTGACTTAAGAATTTGCCATGCAAGCATAATGAGCCCACACTTCAAGTCACCCACCAGATAAGGCTGAAAGGACAGCTTCCAGGCAGCTTATATGAAGAAGGACTACTATTCACCTCATTCTCTGGTCAAAGATTGAGTTTGGGGAAAACAGACTGCATGCCACTGTTAAGTAAACAGCCCCTTTCTTTAGAGTGAGTCAATACCGGCCAGAGTGTCTTTAAGCCAGAGAAATAACTAACATAAAATCTGAGATGCAGAATGTTAAAGATAAAGACCTCAGATTAACTATTCAAAGAAAAGCATTTTACAAGGAGGCCCTGAGACCGAGATCCAGAGTAAAAGCTTCTAAAACACAAAAGCACCAATAATTATAAACACAAAATCTGAAATAGTCACTTGAAAGAATTAAGACAAGAGGGTAAACATTCGACTTCCAGCTTTGAAACACCAAGAGAACAAATCCAGTGATGAACCTTAAGAGGGGCCACAAAAAATGCACCCAAAGGATCCAAATCCACAGAGGAGCTGGGAACAAAAAGCAGAGATCAGCTCGCCCTGGGAACAGAGTCAGGAGCACACTTTCTTCACGCAGTCAGATGAACAAGCCACACGTGTGGACACAGACTCTGAACAAAGAAGCAAAAACTAGACACAGTGCAAAGTCCTCTGGGTTTTGTGTTAATTCTGATATTAGATAGCTATGCTACCCTGAAGGGTCATTTACTCTCACTTCTGACCCCATTCTGTCTGTCTGTCTCCTATCTATCTACCCATCCATCCATCTAGTGAAACTGTACAGTTCACTTCTACGTGTAAACATGTGCTAGATGCTGTTGTGTTCAGTGAACTAATAGCACAATGAATAGCCTTACACATGCTCTGCCAGAAAGGACAATAACAGAAATAGGACACCCTGGTCAGGGCTAAGTCCTTGAGAAAGTGATGCAGACACTGAGACCTGAAGCCTCAGGGGGAGGTGAGGGCCAGGGCCAAGGTTATTTTAACTAAAGAAGATTCATTTGAGTAGCTGGACTGTGAGACTAAAACTCAGGGCCAGGAAAAAGGATCCTCAGGAAGGGAGGGGCCAGACCACACTGGCCCTTTAAGCCACACTAAAGACTGACTGTTACTGCTGCTGCTAAGTCACTTTAGTCGTGTTCGATTCTGTGCGACCCCATAGACAGCAGCTCACCAGGCTCCCCCGTCCCTGGGATTCTCCAGGCAAGAATACTGGAGTAGGTTGCCATTTCCTTCTCCAATGCAACAAGGTGAAAAGTGAAAGTGAAGTCGCTCAGTCCTGTCCGACTCTGAGCAACCCCATGGACTTTAGCCTACCGGGTTCCTCCATCCATGGGATTATCCAGGCAAGAGTACTGGAGTGGGGTGCCATTTGCCTTTACCAAATGAGCAACGAGGATCTGCTCATTGCTAGTGAGCAGGAGCTGATGTGATCAGATGTGCAGAAAAATCATGCTGACTGCAAAATGCTGCATTCCAAAGGGTTCAGAGTGGATGGGGGAGGACTGAGTAGGAAGTTATTAAAGTCTTCTCCCAATGTTCTGCTTCACACTGAAAATTGTATGTTCTGGACATTTTCAGTTAAGCATTTTATAATTACAATATATCAAATTTAAAATGAACTCAGTCATATAACAATTATTAAACTCACCCTTTAAAACTTGAATACTTGGCCTTTTAAAAAGGAAATCATGAGGACCCTTAAAGACCCCTCTCTTCAAAGGCTAGTCTCCTTTCTTCACCCACACAAGACCAAGAGAAGGCTGTTCTGCTGGTTAAGACAATAGAGAAAACCACTGTAGGTTGCGGGCTCTGGTCTAAGAAGGAATAGAGGGGCTTGGTTGTCCTCCACCTCACAGGGGATGTGTGAAGGCCCCCTTAGGCAATGAAGGCAGTTTGCAGGTGTCCCCAGAGGAAACAAAACAAATCAAGGAAAAAGTAGGGGTGGGGCTGGGGGTGAAGGGAGAGGAGAGGTGTCAGGAATACTATAAAGGCTGGCAGAAGGGGAATGCAAAAGCAGAAGGCATTCTCAGGGCCTTCTCAGTGCTGGCCCAAGGGTGAAGTCAGTTGCCCATTTAGGTGAAACGGAAAAGAGTGAAAATCAATGGATATACGGAAACCCAAGTCACCATCAGGTTAAGACATTGAGAGAAGAGCATTTTGAAAGAGAATCAGAACTACTTCACTTGTCCCATAAAGGATACCATAGGGGAAGAACTCTGAGGCCCCCAGATAAACTCTACATGCTAAGTATCTGATGATGGGGATCCAGGTAAAGATGGGTTATAATCTACAAGCTCTAGGTTTGTGTTCATCAGGATGAAGCGATGCATTCTACTTACAACTGGGATTCCATGTTACAAAGATCAACTCTGGGTTCTGTCAAAACTGTGTAATGATTAGGCTGGTGACATAATTCTGAAGTATAGGAAGGAAGTACCAACCAAGGGCCTGGTTCCTACCCAGCACATTACTGGGAGTATGGGTAGCCTACTCATGCATTGTGGAAAGCGCATGAGGACAGAGCAAGCCAGTCTTCAAAAGGGGATGGATAGGGAAGGGACTGATAATAATCAAAGCAGAGTTTTTCACATATCCATTAGTAGAATCCCCCTGCCCTGCTTGCCACCTCAGTCTGATTAAAGGGAGAAATGGCCAGGAACCACCTACTCTGTCTCCATTCTCAACAGAGTCACCCCATCTAATATCCTTCCCTCTCCCACCACTCACTTTACTATTCCACCCTGTCTTGCCTCAGGCTAGGGCTTGGAAGACCAGTCAGGATGGCCCTATTTTGAACCAGTCAGTCCTAAAGGAAACCCTGCATATTCATTGGAAGGACTGATGCTGAAGCTCCAAGATTTTGGCCACCTGATGCGAAGAGCTGACTCAATGGAAAAGACCCTGATGCTGGGGAAGACTGAGGGAAGGAGGAGAAGGGGGTGACAGAGGATAAGATGATTGGATGGCATCATGAAATCAATGGACATGAGTCTGAACAAACTCCGGGAGTTGGTGATGAACAGGAAATCCTGGTGCACTGCAGTCCTTGGGGTCGCAAGGAATTGGACACGACTCAGCGACTGAACCACCACCACCACCATATTCTTATAACCTTGGTCCTGAAATGAAGGGAAAAGAACTTCAAAAGTAAAAGCGACAGCAAAATGAGTGGCGACGTGATGGCCATGAAAAGAGCAGAAGCCTGGGCTGTAGCCCAGGGGATAAGCCCAGGAGAGGGGAGGTCTCAGGACACCCAGGCAGGAGGCAAAGAGTGCCTCAGATCCTGGAAGTTCTAATGCAACTCTGTTATACTGGATTCTTTTAATTACATTTCCCACTGTCAAAGTAAACTTTATCTCTGGTGATTGTAACTTCCTAATCATCTCCCTTTACAGTTGCTACTCCTAATAGTAAAGTGATGGTTGACTATTTATAGAATAGACTGATATCCTTCTGCCTTGAACCTACAAGCCCTCAATCCTCTCTGGCCTCAAAGCTGCATTCCTCAATAGTGAAAAGCATGCACTAGAAAGGATTATTCCATTAGGTAGTTTGCAAAAGATAACCACACCAACGTAATGTGATCCAGTCATTACTACAGGCCTGCCTCTGAAAATAAGTCATGCCCTTGGCAAATAATTTTTAAGTACTGGTGGATCAGGCTCTGAGCTGGCATACAGTGGGTCAGAGAGACAATCAGAACTCAGAGAAGAGCTAGAGATGAATTATTTGTAAGTATATGATTACAACTGCAATAGGAGCTGGAAGGAAGTCATCCTAACAGGGAAACCTAGAAATGTAAGGACAGCCCTGCGATTTAACACTGTGCTCTATTCCTGATGGGGCTTCCTAGATGGTTCAGTGGTAAAGAACCTGCCTGCCAATGCAAGAGACACAAGTTCAATCCCTGGGTCAGGAAGATCCCCTGGAGAAGGGAATGGCTACCCACTCCAGTATTTTTGCCTGGGAAATGCCATGGACAGAGGAGCCTGGTGGGCTACAGTCCATGGGGCCACAAAGAGTCAGACATGACGAAGTGACTAAATAACCACCTTGATGAGATGGACAGGCTAAGGCCATTGTCCTCAGGGTTTACAAAGGCCCGGGTTGCATATAGCAATCTCCACTCTGCTACTCAGACTCTTGGAGACCAAAAACCCAGGTTCACACTCCAGCATTATTGGCTGGGTGTCTCACTTCAGTTCAGTTCAATCGCTCAGTCACGTCAGACACTTAGCCTACAGTTACTTAAACTCACTGGGCATCAACATTTTCATCTGTTAAATAGAAATAACACCTTCTCTGTGAGGATTTAAATGAATTAATGCTTATAAGTGCACTGTAGGGTGTCTAGCATACGTATAGTAAGCACTCAACAAATGTTTTAAAAAAACATTTTCATGACCTAAGTATCCCTGAATTTTAGTCAATGCTACTAAAATTATTTGAACTAGTATTTAATGACCCCTCATTTAATACAGCTTAATGTCTTTGACTCACTTTGGAAATGAAGAGTCTAGAAAGACTGGTCTTGGAATATGTGTCCTTTGTTAAATATGGTAACTAACTACTATATTTCCTTTTGCGCATTTAACACAGTTTCATATGCGAAATAAAGAAATGTTTTTTATAATTCAATATTTTAAATAGGTAATATGTTCCTACGGTTTTAAAAGCTTTAAAAAAAAAAAAAAAAGATATGAAAACAGACACAGTGAAGCCTCCCCTGAAACGCCAACACTGTGACCAGGCTGCACCCTGCTTCGGATGCTGTGAACAGGCCCTTTCAGCCTCGCTATGTGCACATCTGACTGAGTCAGCCTGACAGTCTTTACTTTAACACCAAAGGCGGCACAGCACACACCGTTCTACCTCTTGCTTTTTCACTTAGCAATGGATCCCAGCATTTTCCCACAGGAGGATATGAAGACTGTCCTTTCCCTCCTTTTACTGCTACATAACATTGTCTTACATGGATACTGTTATAACAAAAGTCCTTTTGGCTACATTTCTTTCTGGATTGACACAAACTTTCCTAATTGTAGTCTTGGCAGTGGGTGATGGAGAAAATGGGTAGAAATATATTGTCATCTGCCTAGATCATTCTTAGTCAAAAAGTAAATAGCAGCTAGTTACTTTTGGTGGATTTTACCTAAACAATTTACACAATCACTATGCTTCAGTTCACAATAATAACTTTTCCTTTAAATTATGTCAGGACATCTGTTCTGTATTTTATACGTTCCGGGATCGTCTTCCTTCGTGTTTCTATGGGGAAAAGCGCTGGCTGCTACAGTATCCAGTCAGTTACCCTGAGGAGATGTCAGCTGTCAACCATGTCTTCTGCTGTGATTTCCCGCTCCTCTCTCCCTTCCCACTCTGGGTGAGCTGTCAAGTTTCTAGTTTCTGACGTGCATTCACATCACTCAATGACATCTGACAGCAGTGAAAGGCCACAGAAAACTGCTTATTGATCAGAGCAAAACTAGTTGACGGAACAGATGAGGTTGTATCACAGAAATGCAGCCATGCTCAGGTGATGACATTTTGCTCCCCGTGCACAAGAGCTTAATGGAATACAACTTCATTATATCATGCCACTTGTGCTTACAGCACCAAGCCCATCTCCCGACTGTTTTGTCTGCGTGGTGATGAGGACAATCTATTTGCACGGCTTTCAATGTATTGCTAACCTGATTTGTTCATGGACACCTGCAAACTGCTTGTGGTCTGTCCTGACAAATAGACCAAAAGACACTGAAATCTCAATCTTGCTAAAATCTAATTGCGCTGTCCTTTAAAAAAAAAAAAAGAAAAAGAGAATTACCACTTAGTGGGCCGTAACTACGTAGTTTAAAGAAATGGGAAAATTTAGTTATTTCTAAGAACTAAAATGGAGAAGGAATGGCAACCCACTCCAGTATTCTTGCCCGGAAAATTCCATGAACAGAGGAGCCTGGTGGGCTACAGTCAGTCCATGGGGTTGCAAAGACACGATGAGTAACTTCACTAAAAAACACCAGGTTAAGGCCCTTGGCCTACAAATTGTTCTTTTTTGTTTTAAAGATAAAGGGAGGAGGGTTCAGGATGGGGAGCACGTGTATACTGGTGGCGGATCCATCTCGATGTATGGCAAAAGCAATACAATATTGTAAAGTTAAGCAAAATAAAACTTAATTTAAAAAAAAATAAAGATAACCATTTCAACAATTTCCCATTTTCACCACCAATGCAGGCAGAGAGTCGACTATAAAGTTATAAGGCTATAAAGTTATAAATCTGTACATGTCTAAGCCAAATAGATTCAAAATATTTTGCCACAAACAAATAAGAAAAGGCAGAAAGAAAGGAAAAGGCAGCAAATGGGACAGACTCACCAGCCCTTGCTGACTCCTAGCTAAAAAAATGCTAAAACTTTACCCTGAGGGTTGTCTGGCTTTCATCTTCTGTCTTTAATTCCTCCCTTGAGGCAGGCGTGTTCTCCCAGATTACGCATTCCCACAGCACCTTCAGAACCTGTCCACATCTGCATCTTATCTGGACTCAGTATTTTTATTTAAATAGCCTTTTTACTTCAATAATAGTTAAAGAGAACTTTAAGGTGAATATGAAAAGAAACACTTGTTTTAAAATCATGTTTCCTGCTGAAGCTTATAAGCCTGCAGCCTGCGCTCCAGCCCTGAGAAAGGGAGATCAGCAAAGTAAAGCCAAGTTAAATGCTTTGGAAAAATTTTAGGAGGTGGGCAAAATGGCATAGGATGAAAAGGTAAGTGAACAGGAGGAAACTTCTCCCCTGTCTATCAGCGTTACTGAAGTGTGGGCAACCACTGAAATCATGCCCTGTAGCACCGGTGGCCTGTATCTGATACTGTGCAGGGTTCTGTGGGGCTCCTGGGCACAAGGCCTTTCTGTGTCCCCCACGTCTTTGATTACAGGCAACAGCCTTCATTCAGTCTCCATGACCTTCCCAGAGTTTCAATAGGCAGATTCAAGGAGTTGTTCATTAGAGAAGGGAAGGGATGGAAGACCAGGGAGAAACATTGAAGAGCAGCCTTGGGCAAGGTCCTGTTCCTCCACCAATGGATACACACAACAGTATCTTTAAATAAATAAATTTAAATTAAACAAAAACAAAACAAAACAGTGTCTTTGAGCTATTCTGCAGATGGGGCTTCCAAGGAGGCTCAATGATAAAGAATCCGATTGCCAATTCAGGAGACTTGGGTTTGATTCTTGGGTCAGGAAGATCTCCTGGAGAAGGAAATGGCAACCCATTCTAGTATTCTTGCCTAAGAAATCCCACGGACAGAGGGGCCTGGCAGGCTACAGTCCATGGGGTCACAAAGAGTCAGACATGGGACTTAGTGACTAAACAACAAACAACAATTTTACAGACACAGAAACCCCCTCCTGTTGGGAGAAGTTAATGATTAATGATGGTATGCTGCCCACAAGCATGTATACCCCAGACAGCTGGAGCTGAAAGTTGATGATGCTGATGCCTACTTACCTCACCACTGGCCCATCAGAAGAATGTCAATGAGCTGATATGTCCTCTTTGAACCATTACTATAAAATTTGTCACTATTGTTCCAAAGCTGGCACACACAGTTTTGAAGGGATTAGCCTGCTGTGTTCCCCTTTGCCTGGCAAGGCAATAAGCCTATCCTTCTCTACTTCACCCAAAATTCTGTCTCCAAGAACTGATTTGGCACCAGCGTACAGAGAGGCCTTTCCAGGTGGCGCTAGTGGTAAAGAACCCACCTGCCAACACAGGAGATATAAGAGATGCGGGTTCGATCCCTGGGTTGAGAAGATTCCATGGAGGAGGGCATGGCAACCCACTCCAGTATTCTTGCCTGGAAAATCCCATGGCCTGGGGTCACAAAGAGTCAGATACGATCAAAGAGACTCAGCATGCACATACAGAGAAGCTGAATTTTTGGCATCATATTCAAACCCAGGCAACACGGGCACAGTACAGTGAATGAGCAGGAGCTGGGTTCAAATTCCATCCCTCCCACTTCCTGTATGGCCCCCATCAAATTATTGACCATCTATGAGCCTTACTTTCCTCTCATCTGTAACAGGAGGTTCTGACCACATACAAACCTTAAAGAATTGTTCTGAGGAGTAAAAGAGATCATGCATGTACACTGCTTAGCATAGTAGGCAACATTAAGAAAATAGTTGTTGCTGTTATTCCTTTCTTCCCATCTCCTTGTGTATACTTTGAGTTTAAAAACCATAGAACAAAAGGACAGAGGACGGAAGAAGCTCAAGGCAGAGGGTACATGAAGAAAAGAAAGAAACGGAAGGACTTCTTTGGTGGTCTAGGGGCTAGGACTTGATGCTTACACTGCTAAGGGGCCAGGCTTGATCCCTGGTCAGGGAATCATATCATGCAGCGAGGCTAAAATACCAAAAAAGAAAAAGAAAAGAAATGGATAGAAAGAGAAAGAGAAGCACATAGATTAAAGAGGGGAAAAATGGAGTTGAAAATACAGAGGGTTTTCAAACTCATTTCTGCAGCTTCCTTGCTGGCAAAGCTCTCCTTCCCCACCTCACCCAGGTTCTGATCCCTTCTTTCTGGCAAAGCCCTTGTCTAGGTTCCAGTAACACTTTGCTCAAACTCAGCTGCCTGCCCCTTCAGAGCTGAGGCTTCTTGAAGACAGTGGCCTCATCTCCCCTCACAGCCTCTCATCCACCCTCCACCTTCTTGATCCTCAGGATCCGGCTCAGCACCTGGCTGCCCACAAGCATGGGGTGGAGTGGTTGAGATGAATGCCATCAAATCACTCTAGTATCTTTATTTCAAACACGTCAGGTATTTCAAGAAATACTTTTTTGACTTTTCACAAATCACACCATATAAAATGCTTCTGCCACAGGCCGCATGTCATTCTTCAAATACTTTTGTTTCATGCACTAAACATGCTTCCTACATGGAAGCAAAAAATTGGCTCAAATCAGATCCATCCTGCTGTACTAACACTTCATACGGCACATGACAACCATTATATATAATTGTGCAAGGTACATGAAGACAGGAAATAGACATGGCAGCATGGTGAAACCAGACCGAGTCAGGTGCAAGTGATAAGTGCAGAGAGCAAGCGTGCACCCCCACCAGCCCCAGAGAGCCCAGGTTTAACGCTCTTATCCCAGCCCAATGATCAAAACCGCCCTTTCACTTTCAGAAGTATGTCAGTTTGGATGATAAATTTTGTGGCCACCCTAAGGATGCAGAGGAACATCCCACCCCATGCAGGTTTTTGAGGTCTTAAGGCTCTTTATATACACTGATGTCTTTGTGGGTCATTGTTTTATACATATTTGTTTTTATATGCAGATCTTCCCCCTGACTCTAAGTTCTTATTCTAATTCTGCCTCTAGTACCTAATTGAGACCTCTCCATATAGTAGGTACTTAACTGTGGTCGAATGATTCATCCCAAGACATCCTAAACTCAATAAACTAGAATATAACATGGGATGGAATTTAACTAAGGAAGCTGGTGAATGGCCAAGTGAAATTCATTTAAACTGAAATTCTTAAGTAATCTCTGTGAATCTGAAAACCAAAATTATGAATCTTACAGATAGGAGTAACATCTGAGGTGGAAAGTAAGGACTAGGGCTTGGAAAATGTGGGCAGATCTTCAAGTAAGTGTTCCCAGGAGAAAGTTGCAACGCTGTACCGTAAAGATTTCTGGATGCAGTTAGCCAGTATTACCTGTATTTAGGGAACCTCTGGAATGAGTGGCTTAAAACAGGCTATCCCTAAACAACAGAGTAAAGATCTAGAATCTCGGGCTTCGCTTTGTGTGCACTGGCAGAATGAACCCAACTGTCAGGAATGGACCCTTCTCATGCACTCCCCCCACTTCCCAGGGTCCCACCCACTTCTCTACCCTCTGCCCCTGCTGATAACCTCAGAGTGAAGTCAGGACCCTCACCTACCAGAAAACCCTTAAAATCAAACATGTCTACTGGAGTCCTGGTTCACATCTTCATGGCTGGAATGTGGGTTATAAATACACACTACGTTCTAACGTATACTTCCTCTGAGGATATTAAGGACTTCGAAGAACTTTTCTGAACTGAAATATCTTTGACTTAAAATGACGCCTGTAGCCAAGACCCTCGCCAGGCCCCCAGAAGCCAACAATGTGACAGCTTGGGGTGGGCAGGTGCCTGAAGACCAAGGCTGTCTTCTTCCACATGGCCTATGACTTAACCCAATGGCATTCTTTTTTTTTTTCACTTAAACTCCATGGAGCTTAAGTCAAAGTCAAAAGCAAAACTAATCTTGGATTTATTATCAAGAGACATTCTGCATTCGTAACTGTGTTTCCTTGGTCATAGAGTTTATTTTAAATAGCATGTTGGACAGGATTAAACACGTGAAGCCAAATCACTGATGATTATGTAAATGACTGGTAATTTAAGAGTCTACAAAATATACACAAACGCTATAAGACATTTTGTTTAAAACCTAAGAGCATATAATTATGGATTTGTAAAAAAGCCATTTAGACATTTAATGACCTTAAAATAATCAGCAAACAAATAATTTTTTAAAAGACGAAACATTCCATTGGGTGACTGCTTTACTTCAACAAGTGATTAAAGCAATGGCAATCCACTCCAGTATTCTTGCCAGGAGAATTCCATGGACAGAGGAGCCTGGCAGGCTACAGTCCATGGGGTCGTAAAGAGTTGGACATGACCGAGCGACTGTCACTCACTCACTCTCTTGCTCTAGTTTTTAAAACTGTGTTCAACTTAACCCACCTAACTCAAGACTTTACAAAGGCTACAAAATACAGTTGTAAGGTCTCTTGTCCATACTGTGTCATTTACTCTAGGACCAACCAGGCACAATATTCATAAAATTGTTTTTCATTTTATTATGCATTATGCTTGTACATCTTTTGATGCAATTATTAGAAAATACTGTATAACTAGGAAAAGAAAAGAACCAGACGCACTTGTACAGTAAATGGAGTATTTCAGTTAGGAACAGGAGTCCACCCAGATGGGACCACATCATCAGTAGAACAAAGCATGTTATCAAAAGTAGGGAAATTTAGAAACATATCCTTCTCAAGCAGATTCACAAAGTATTTGCACTTTAAACTATAGGAGCAAGGGGCAGATACACTACAGTAAACCAAAATTAAGAATATTTAGGAAACAAAACTCAATATTAAACACATGGCCAAAAACTGCCCAGGTTTTAAAACTCCATTCAATATGACTCTTCTTTCATCCCAAAAAAGATGAACTGAACACTGTGAAGATGCCCAGTACATGGGATATAAGTGGATGCATAAAGCATAATCTTCAGGTCAGAGTTCATAGATCAGTAGGGGGGACCCGCCTGCTCACTGATCATTGTAATAGTAGTAATAGTTTAGTCGATAAGTCATGTCCGACTCTTGCGACCCCATTGACTGTAGCCTATCAGGCTCCTCTGTCCATGGGATTCTCCAGGCAAGAATACTGGAGTGGGTTGCCATTCCCTTCTCCAGGAGATCTTCCCGACCCAGGGATTGAACCCAGGTCTCCTGCATTGAAGGCAGACGCTTTACTGTCTGAGCCACCAGGGAAGGTACTGATCATTATAACAGTACAAAAACTGGTATAAAAGAGACATAAACAGGATACAGTAGAGGCACAGGAGAGAGCAAGAACAATTCTACCTGGGGCCGCTAGCCTGTGATTTGCAGAGAAGCAAGTGTCTGAGCTGGGTGCTGCCTGGGTTCTCTGTCTATGGGGCAGACATGGCCCCAGACTACAGAACAACAGGGACAAAGACAGAGATCCAGAACTGATAAGATACATTTGTGTGACCTTCATAAACTGGCGGGAGGTGAGGCTTGGCTGAGTCTTCGGAGAGGGAAGAAACGTGGGGGGCATTGTTGAGAGGAGGTGAAGAGGCAGACTGGGATGAGCTCAGGAAGGGGCTTTTCTTACCCTTACCCACAACTCTAACATTTGGGCTGTAGAGGGCCAAGAGGCAGCAGAAAGGCAAATTCAAAAGAGGGTGTGGAGGGACACCAATGAGAGAGAGGCTCCTCTAGAGGGCCGTGGTGACACTGCCACGTGAGAACACAGGGGAGATGGAGGAGGCAGGGAACAGGGACCTGGGGCCACAGACATTTCCCATAAACAGTGGCATCCCAGTTGAGGGAGAAACAACGAGCATCTTGTGTTTTATGTCAGGAATCTGGGTGGATGGTGGTACCCAGACTCAAAGATACAGAGGGCAAAAAAATGTTGTTTGTTTCTGGAAGAGAGAAAGAAAGGAGGCAATGAAATCAGTTTGGGGCCTCCTGAATTTAGGTACCTACAGAGAATCAAGACAGACACCATTAAGAAGCAAGACATATAACAATGATGCCAAATGGATGACAATGGAGGAGGGCTCCGGCCAGGGTCGGACAGAACAGGAACAAATATGCAAGACACCCTAAGGGATAGGACGGAGGGTCAAGATCCTGAAAGAAGTATGTAGAGCCCAAGAGGCAATGACAGGAGACAAAGTCAGAAAAGTCAGAAGCCAGGTAAACCTCGGGGTACAGTATGGAACAAAGCCATCAGAGGAGCAACAAGGGGAATATAACTGCTTTACGGTGAGTGAATATAATTGTGAATATAATTGCTTTAAAGCAACGAGGAGAACATGGGCAGCGGGGGACCAGGCTGATCATTCCTGAATTCCAAGACCACTTATTATCTCTTCTCATTTTGTCCTTAACCATATACTGGTTTTCGCTGTTATAACTGCAGTAGCTTCAGATAGCCTATATTCCAAAGGAAAGAAATTACTTTTTATGTATCCTGTACATTCTCCTTAGTGTCACCCACAGTACAAGGCAAAAAGGAGGAACAACAAGTACTAGTTAAATGAAAAGAAAACAAGTTATATTTCAAGAATTTAAAAACTTAAGTAGTATGGAATCAGTTCAGTTCAGTTGCTCAGTCGTGTCCGATTCTTTGCGACCCCATGAATTGCAGCATGCCAGGCCTCCCTGTCCACCACCAACTACTGGAGTTAACTCAAATTCACATCCATAGAGTCAGTGTGAATTGGCCATCCAGCCATCTCATCCTCTGTTGTCTTTTCCAATGAATCAACACTTCACATGAGGTGGCCAAAGTACTGGAGTTTCAGCTTTAGCATCATTCCTTCCAAAGAAATCCCAGGGCTGATCTCCTTCACAATGGACTGGTTGGATCTCCTTGCAATCCAAGGGACTCTCAAGAGTCTTCTCCAACACCACAGTTCAAAAGCATCAATTCTTCGGCGCTCAGCCTTCTTCACAGCCCAACTCTCACATCCATACATGACCACAGGAAAGACCATCGCCTTGACTAGACAAACCTTTGTTGGCAAAGTAATGTCTCTGCTTTTGAATATGCTATCTAGGTTGGTCATAACTTTCCTTCCAAGGAGTAAGCGTCTTTTAATTTCATGGCTGCAATCACCATCTGCAGTGATTTTGGAGCCCAGAAAAAGAAAGTCTGACACTGTTTCCACTGTTTCCCCATCTATTTCCCATGAAGTGATGGGACTGGATGCCATGATCTTCGTTTTCCGAATTTTGAGCTTTAAGCCAACTTTTTCACTCTCCACTTTCACCTTCATCAAGAGGCTTTTGAGTTCCTCTTCGCTTTCTGCCATAAGGGTGGTGTCATCTGCATATCTGAGGTGATTGTTATTTCTCCCAGCAATCCTGATTCCAGCTTGTGCTTCTTCCAGCCCAGCGTTTCTCATGAGGTACTCTGCATATAAGTTAAATAAGCAGGGTGACAATATACAGCCTTGACGTACTCCTTTTCCTATTTGGAACCAGTCTGTTGTTCCATGACCAGTTCTAACTGTTGCTTCTTGACCTGCATATAGGTTTCTCAAGAGGCAGGTCAGCTGGTCTGGTATTCCCATCTCTTTCAGAATTTTCCACAGTTTATTGTGATCCACAGTCAAAGGCTTTGGCATAGTCAATAAATCAGAAATAGATGTTTTTCTGGAACTCTCTTGCTTTTTTCGATGATCCAGCGGATGTTGGCAATTTGACCTCTGGTTCTTCTGCCTTTTCTAAAACCAGCTTGAACATCTGGAAGTTCACGGTTCATGTACTGCTGAAGCCTGGCTTGGAGAATTTTGAGCATTACTTTACTAGCGTGTGAGATGAGTCCAATTGTGCGGTAAGTTTGAGCATTCTCTGGCATTGCCTTTCTTTGGGATTGGAATGAAGACTGACCTTTTCCAGTCCAGTCCTGTGGCCACTGCTGAGTAGTATGGAATAGTTCCTCATAATAAAAACTAGCATATGTAAGACAGCTAGTGGGAACCTGCTATAAACCAAAAGAAGCTCAGCTCGGGATTCTGTGATGACCTAGAGGGGTAGGATGGAGGTGGAGTGGGAAGGAGGGATATCTGTGTACATGCACTGATTCACTTCATTATACAGCAGAAACAAACAACACTGTAAAGCAACTATATTCCAATACATAGTTTTTTCTTAAGTATCCAGGTCTTTTTCTCACTCAAAAAAAAAAAAAAAAAAAATGACAGTCAAGATGGTGGAGGAGCCGGTGGACATGGAGTATGTCTCTCTCCACGGATGCATCAGGGGTATATCTTCAGATGCAGAAGATCTCGCGGAGAACCAGCTAGGTACCGTCAGGAGCCTCTGACCATGAAAAAGGAAGATTTAACTCCACTCAAAACTCAGTAAGACGAAGGAAGGAAGGGAAAAGGTGGAGAATGAACAAGACTTGACCTGTACCTGGGGAGTGTGGAACTGAAGCAGGAATCAGATCCCCACATTGGGGCATCGGTTGGGACAGAGGGAAAGCATCGGAGACTGCTGGAGACTGCAGCAGCTGGTTTGTGACAGTCTGAATGGAGTGAGAACCACACAGAAAATCTGTGCCACAGCCCTACATACTCTGGACAGGGACGCAAGGCTGCCGGAATGCACGGTGGCTGGGAGCTAGAGGAGCATGGGGATTGGACAGCAATCCCAGGGCAAGGGCTGCTGTTGGCTGTGGGGACAAAGCCCACGGTGGGGAGTGCTTTTGGAGGAATGCTGGGCAGCCATGGAGGCAGGGCGCCACCGCTGAGTCATGTGTAGGGAGTGAAACTGTCGCTGTAGCTTCTCTCTCTGCAAACGCCTGTGCTGGCAGCCAACCAGTAGAGAAAAACCCTAGACAGGGGGGCCCTTTGAGTGCCTGAGGCAGTGAGCAATAGAGAAGGGCCCTAATCAGGGAGGCCCTATAAGCACTAGCTGCCAGAAGCTAGAAGAGAATTCTAATAGTGCCATATCTCTTGCACCTGTGGCTGGCTTCCCTGCACACCTGGTGCTGCTAGGGTTCCCGTGATCCAAGCAGCTGCACTCCCTCCATGCTCAGTCCTCACTGGGGCAGACCCACGCCCTCCAGGGCTGCCTCAGGAGCAAACTCCTGTGGATGATTCACAGGCAGAGGTAGGGGTAAAACCACAAATGAGCTTCAGAGGAAGAGAGACTAAGAGGATCGAAAACCTTCTCACCAGCTGTATAAGCTGCACATTAAATCCACGCGATCTAGCAGGTAGACTCTATGTCGATGGACTACATAAAAGGACAGTGAGTATTCACACAAAGAAAAAGCCCTAGCTCTGGCAGCTGTGAACACTGGACACAAGAGCATGCAGGAGTAGGGCTGGATGAGAGCCTGAGCTGTCCTTACAGCAGGTCCAGAGGCCAGCTGCCACAGTACTGGAGGGCCTCCTAGGAGGCAGAGGTGGGCTGTGGCTCACAATGGGGGCAAGGACACTGACAGCTGAGGCCCAAGAAAAACATTTATTCTTCTTCTTATATTTTGATTCATTCTGTAGTTGGCTCTGGATTTTTTTTTTCTCTTCTTTTTTCTTGTTGCTGTGGCTGTTGTTTCATTACTGTTCTCTCTATTGAGGCTTTGGAGAACTTTTTTGGTTTTGTTTTTAATCAAAATTTTTATTTCCTTTATATATTTCCACTTCTACTTTGGCTTTCTGTGCTTCTCTTTTTCTTTATTTTTTGCTGTTGTTCTTTTCTTGTTGCAGTTATTCTTTAATATATACAAATCTTTTTAATATACTATTTAACATTGTTTTTCTTTTTTCTTCTATTTTTCATTTGTTTTGTTTTCCTAGCTTTATTCCTCACTTGGCACTCTGCCTTGGTCTTTTTTTTTTGTTTTGTGTTTTAATTAGTTTTGTTTTTAATTGGCTGATATCATTTTTGGTTTCCTTTGCTCACTGACTCACTCTCTTGTACTTTGCTTTCTTTGGTCTGTTTTTTTTTTTTTTTTTTGTGTGTGTGTGTGTGTGTATGTTCCTGTGTGTATGTATGTTCCTTTGCTTTTGTTTCTACTATTTGTCTGATTTTACTTTTACCATTTGTCTGGGGTTCATTTTTTTTTTCCTGTTTTTTTGTTTGTTTTAATCCCCTTTATTGCCATAACAAATGGCTTGTAGGATTTTGATTCCTCAATCACAGGTGGAACCTGAACCTCTAGGGTGGGAGTCCTGAGTCCAGGACACTAGATTGCTGGAGAATTCCTGATCCCAGGGAGTATTAATCAGTGGGAACTCCCACAAAGACCTCCACCTGTATCCAAGACTTGGCACCACCCATCTGCTGGCATCACCCAGAACAGGATGCCTCACCCAAACCACAAGCAAGACAGGAATACAAACTCAATCATTAGCAGACAGGCTTCCCACAGACACCCCAGAACATAATCACCTCATACAGCCCTGCCCATCAGCAGGAAGAAAAATTCAACCTCTTTCCACCAGGACGCAGGCACAAGTCCCTCCCAACAAGAAGCCAACACAAGCCACTGGACTAACCACGCCCACCAAGGGGAGAGACCAAAAGCAAGAGGAGCTGCGACCCTATAGCCTGGGGAAAGGAGACACCAAACACAGTAAAAGTTAAACAAAACGAAAAGAGAGAGAAATACTGTGCAAATGAAGGAACAAGGTAAAAACCCACAAGATCAAATAAATGAAGACAAAATAGGCAAACTACCGGACCAAAAAAAAAAAAAAAAAATCAGAGTAATGATAATAAAGATGATCCAAAATCTCAAAAACAGAATGCAGAAAATGCAAGAATCACTTAACACATTTAACAAGGACCTAGAAGAAATAAAGAAAAAGCAAACAGTGATAAATAACACAATTAGTGAAATTAAAAATTTTTTTCTAGAAAAAACCCAACAGCATAACAACTGAAGCAGAAGTATAGGAATGCTAGAAGAAGAGAAAAATAAAGGATATGAAAATTGTTTTTAAGAGATTATAGTCAAAAACTTTCCTAACATGGGAAAGGAAATAGTCAAATCCAAGAAGCAGAGAGTCCCATACAGGATAAATCCAAGGAAACACATACTGAGATACATATTATTAATCAAACTAACAAGATACTATAAAAGAATTACTAGAGCTAATCAGTGAATTTAGTAAAGTCGCAGGATACAAAATCAATAAACAGAAATCCTTTGCATTCCCATATACTAGCAATGAAAAATCAAAAAGAGAAATTAAGAAATCAATTCCATTCACCACTGCAACAAAAAGAATACAATACCCAGGAATAAACCTACCTAAAGAGACAAAAGACCTGAATACAAAAAAAAACTATAAGATAGTGATCAAAGAAAGCAAAGCCGACATAAACAGATACACCATGTTCCTGGACTGGAAATATCAATATTGTGAAAACAACTATACTGCCCAAAGCAATCCACAAATTCAATGCCATCCCTATCAAATTACCAATGACATTTTTCACAGAACTATAACAAAAAATTTCACACCTCTTATTGAAACACAAAAGACTCCAAATAGCCAAAGCACTCTTGAAAATGAAAAACAGAGGTGGAGGAATCAGCCTTCCTGACTTCAGGCTATACTACAAAACTACAGTCATTGAGACAGTACAGTACTGGCACAAAAACAGAAAAACAGACCAATGGAGCAAGACAGAAGCCCAGAGATAAACCCACACCCTATGAGCACCTTATCTTTGACAAAGGAGGCAAGAATATCCAATGGACAAAAGACAGTCTCTTCAATAAGTGGTGCTGAGAAAACTGGACAGCTATATGTAAAATAATGAAATTAGTACACTTCTTAACACTATGTACAATAAAACCCCAAAATGGATTAGAGATCTAAATGTAATACCAGAAACTATACAATTCTTAGAGGAAAATATATGCAGAACACTCTTTGACACAAATCTCAAAAGATCCTCTTTGACCCACTTCCAAGAGTAAAGGAAATAAAAGCAAAAATAAACAAATGGGACCTAATTAAACTTAAAAGCTTTTGCACAACGAAGGAAACTATAAGCAAGGTGAAAAGACAGCCTTCAGAATGGGAGAAAATAATAGCAAACGAAGCAACTGACAAAGAATTAATCTCAAAAATATACAATCAGCTCATGCACTCAATTGCAGAAAAATACACAACCCAATCAAAAAACAGGCCAAAGAACTAAATAGACATTTCTCCAAAGAAGACATATATATGGCTAACAAACACATGAAAAGATGCTCAAAATCACTCATTATCAGAGAAATGCAAATCAAATCCGCAATGAGGTACCATCTCACGCGAGTCAGAATGGATGCTATCAAAAAGTCTACACACAATAAATGCTGGAGAGGGTGTGGAGAAAAGGGAACCCACTTA
The DNA here is from genome assembly GCA_935064755.1 of Tragelaphus eurycerus. NCBI lineage: Eukaryota > Metazoa > Chordata > Mammalia > Artiodactyla > Bovidae > Tragelaphus > Tragelaphus eurycerus. The sequence continues at coordinate 1,708,774 of CAKXYN010000080.1, forward strand.
CACTGTTGGTGGGAATGCAAACCAGTACAGCCACTACGGAGAACAGTGTGGAGATTTCTTTAAAAAATGGAAATACAACTGCAATACAACCCGGCAATCCCATTACTGGGCATATACACTGAGTAAGCCAGAATTGAGACACGTGTACCCCAGTGTTCATCGCAGCACTGTTTACAATAGCTAGAACATGGAAGCAACCTGGATGTCCATTGGCAGACGAAGGGATAAGAAAGTTGTAGTACATATACACAATGGAATATTACTCAGCTATTACAAAGAACACATTTGAGTCTGTTCGAATGAGGTGGATGAAACTGGAGCCTATTATACAGAGTGAAGTAAGTCAGACAGAAAAACACCAATATGGTATCAGTTCAGTTCAGTTCAGTTCAGTCGCTCAGTCGTGTCTGACTCTTTGCGACCCCATGAATAGCAGCATGCCAGGCCTCCCTGTCCATCACCAACTCCCGGAGGTCACTCAGACTCACATCCATCGAGTCAGTGATGCCATCCAGCCATCTCATCCTCTGTCATCCCCTTCTCCTCCTGCCCCTAATCCCTCCCAGCATCAGAGTCTTCTCAAGTGAGTCAACTCTTCGCATGAGGTGGCCAAAATACTGGAGTTTCAGCTTTAGCATCATTCCTTCCAAAGAAATCCCAGGGCTGATCTCTTTCAGAATGGACTGGTTGGATCTCCTTGCAGTCCACGGAACTCTCAAGAGTCTTCTCCAACACCACAGTTCAAAAGCATCAATTCTTCGGCACTCAGCCTTCTTCACAGCCCAACTCTCACATCCATACATGACCACAGGAAAAATCATCAGATCAGATCAGATCAGTTGCTCAGTCGTGTCCGACTCTTTGCGACCCCATGAACTGCAGCACGCCAGGCCTCCCTGTCCATCACCAACTCTCAGAGTTCACTCAGACTCACATTCATCGAGTCAGTGATGCCATCCAGCCATCTCATCCTCTGTCGTCCCCTTCCTCCTTCCCCCAATCCCTCCCAGCATCAGAGTCTTCTTCAATGAGTCAACTCTTCGCATGAGGTGGCCAAAGTACTGGAGTTTCAGCTTGAGCATCATTCCTTCCAAAGAAATCCCAGGGCTGATGTCCTTCACAATGGACTGGTTGGATCTCCTTGCAGTCCAAGGGACTCTCAAGAGTCTTCTCCAACACCACAGTTCAAAAGCATCAATTCTTCGGCGCTCAGCCTTCTTCACAGTCCAGCTCTCACACCCATACATGACCACAGGAAAGACCATAGCCTTGACTAGGCGAACCTTTGTTGGCAAAGTGATGTCTCTGCTTTTGAATATGCTATCTAGGTTGGTCATAACTTTCCTTCCAAGGAGTAAGCATCTTTTAATTTCATGGCTGCAGTCACCATCTGCTGTGATTTTGGACCCCAGAAAAATAAAGTCTGACACTGTTTCCACTGTTTCTCCATCTATTTCCCATGTAGTGATGGGACCAGATGCCATGATTTTCGTTTTCTGAATGTTGAGCTTTAAGCCAACCTTGTCACTCTCCACTTTCACTTTCATCAAGAGGCTTTTGAGTTCCTCTTCACTTTCTGCCATAAGGGTGGTGTCATCTGCATATCTGAGGTTATTGATATTTCTCCCAGCAATCTTGATTCCAACTTGTGTTTCTTCCAGTCCAGCATTTCTCATGATGTATTCTGCATATAAGTTAAATAAACATGGTGACAATATACAGCCTTGACATACTCCTTTTCCTATTTGGAACCAGTCTGTTGTTCCATGACCAGTTCTAACTGTTGCTTCTTGACCTGCATATACACTTCTCAAGAGGCAGATCAGGTGGTCTGGTATTCCCATCTCTTTCAGAATTTTCCACAGTTTATTGTGATCTACACAGTCAGAGGCTTTGGCATAGTCAATAAAGCAGAAATAGATGTTTTTCTGGAACTCTCTTGCTTTTTCCATGATCCAGCAGATGTTGGCAATTTGATCTCTGATTCCTCTGCCTTTTCTAAAACCAGCTTGAACATCAGGAAGTTCACGGTTCACATATTGCTGAAGCCTGGCTTGGAGAATTTTGAGCATTACTTTATTAGCGTGTGAGATGAGTGCAATTGTGCGGTAGTTTGAGCACTCTTTGGCATTGCCTTTCTTTGGGACTGGGATGAAAACTGACCTTTTCCAATCTTGTGGCCACTGCTGAGTTTTCCAAATTTGCTGGCATATTGAGTGCAGCACTTTCACAGCATCGTCTTTCAGGATTTGGAATAGCTCCACTGGAATTCCATCACCTCCACTAGCTTTGTTCGTAGTGATGCTTTCTAAGGCCCACTTGACTTCACATTCCAGGATGTCTGGCTCTAGGCCAGTGATCATACCATCATGATTATCTGGGTCGTGAAGTTCTTTTTTGTACAGTTCTTCTGTGTATTCTTGCCACCTCTTCTTAATATCTTCTGCTTCTGTTAGGTCCATACCATTTCTGTCCTTTATCGAGCCCATCTTTGCATGAAATGTCCCTTTGGTATCTCTGATTTTCTTGAAGAGATCCCTAGTCTTTCCCATTCTGTTGTTTTTCTCTATTTCTTTTCATTGATCTCTGAAGAAGGCTTTCTTATCTCTTCTTGCTATTCTTTGGAACTCTGCATTCAGATGTTTATATCTTTCCTTTTCTCCTTTGCTTTTTGCTTCTCTTCTTTTCGCAGCTATTTGCAAGGCCTCCCCAGACAGCCATTTTGCTTTTTTGCATTTCTTTTCCATGGGGATGGTCTTGATCCCTGTCTCCTGTACAATGTCACGAACCTCATTCCATAGTTCATCAGGCACTCTATCTATCAGATCTAGGCCCTTAAATCTATTTCTCACTTCCACTGTATAATCATAAGGGATTTGATTTAGGTCATACCTGAATGGTCTAGTAGTTTTCCCTACTTTCTTCAATTTCAGTCTGAATTTGGCAATAAGGAGTTCATGGTCTGAGCCACAGTCAGCTCCTGGTCTTGTTTTTGCTGATTGTATAGAGCTTCTCCATCTTTGGCTGCAAAGAATATAATCGATCTGATTTCGGTGTTGACCATCTGGTGATGTCCATGTATAGAGTCTTCTCTTGTGTTGTTGGAAGAGGGTATTTGCTATGACCAGTGCATAGCCTTGACTAAATGGACGTTGTTGGCAAAGTAATGTCTTTGCTTTTGAATATGCTATCTAGGTTGGTCATAACTTTCCTTCCAAGGAGTAAGCGTCTTTTAATTTCATGGCTGCAGTCACCATCTGCAGTGATTTTGGAGCCCCCCAAAAGTCTTACACTGTTTCCACTGTTTCCCGCGTATATGTGGAATGTAGAAAGATGGTTAACGACAACCCTATATGCGAGACAGCAAAAGAGAGACAGATAAAATAATTAGCCTCCAATTAAGATAAATTAATTAATTTTTAAAAAATCTACAAAAAGTAAATGATGGAGAGGATATGAAGAAAAGGCAACCCTCTTGCACTGTTAGTAGGAATATAAACTGATACGGCTGCTATGGAGAACAGTATGGAGCTCTCTTAAAAAACTAGGAATAAAGTTACCATATGAACCAGCAATTCCATTACTGGATATATACCCTCAGAAAATCACAATTCTAAAAGACACATGTGCCCCAATGTTTGGGCTTCCCTGATGTCTCAGTGGTAAAGAACCTGCTTGCCAATGCAGGAGACATGGCTTCAATCCCTGTGTCAGGAAGATCCCGTGGAGAAGGAAATGGCAACCCACTCCAGTATTCTTGCCTGGGAAATCCCATGGATAGAGGAGCCTGGTGGGCTACAGTCCATGGGATCGCAAAGACTCAGACATGATTGAGCAACTAAACATCACCACCACCACCCCAATGTTCATTACAGCACTATTTACAATAGCCAGGACATGGAAGCAACCTAGATGTCCATAAACAGATGAATGGATAAAGAAGTGCTACATATATGCAATGGAATATTACTGAGCCCTAAAAAAGAACAAATTTGAGTCAGTTCTAGTGAGGTGGATGAACCTACAGCCTGGTATACAGAGTGAACTAAGATCATGGCATCCGATCCCATCACTTCATGGCAGATAGATGGGGAAGCAATGGAAACAGTGACAGATTTATTTTCTTGGGCTCCAAAACCACTGCAGATGGTGACTGCAGCCATGACATTAAAAGATGCTTGCTCCTTGGAAGAAAAGCTATGACCAACCTAGACAGCATATTAAAAAGCAGAGACATCACTTTGTTGACAAAGGTCCATCTAGTCAAAGCTATAGCTTTTTCGGTAGTCATATATCAATGTGAGAGCTGGACCATAAAGAAAGCTGAGTGCTGAAGAATTTCTGTTTTTGAACTATGGTGTTGGAAAAGAGAGTCCCTTGGACTGCAAGGAGATCAAACCAGTCCATCCTAAAGGAATTCAGTCCTGAATACTCATTGGAAGGACTGATGCTGAAACTCCAATACTTCGGCCACCTGATGCGAAGAACTGACTCATTGGAAAAGACCCTGACGCTGGGAAAGATTGAAGGCAGGAGGAGAAGGGGACGACAGAGGATGAGATGGCTGGATGGCATCACCGACTCGATGGACATGAGTTAGAGCAAGCTCCAGGAGTTGGTGATGGACAGGGAGGCCTGGTGTGCTGCAGTCCATGGAGTCACAAAGAGTCAGACATGACTGAGCAACTGAACTGAATACAAAGTGAAGTAAGGAGAAAAACAAATATTGTATATTATCACATATATACAGAATCTAGAAAAATGGTACTGATGAACCTATTTGCAGGGCAGCAATAGACACACAGACATAGAGAACAGACTTGTGGGCACAGTGGGAGAAGAAGAGGGTGGGATGAACTGAGAGAGGAGCACTGAGACGTATACCTTACAGAAGTGAAATTTGAACACGTGTACTTTCCAATGCAAAGACTTGTGTTTTCCCTGCTTCTAATTTTTAAAGAAGGTTTTGTATTTTGCATTTTTAAAAACTGCTTCTACTAAGGCCTTTATTTTTTTTTCCACTTGTGACTAAATCATTCTTTAAAAAGCTTCCCCTTCCTCTGCTATGAGGATTATCCTTAGAAGAGCATATGCTGTTCTCAAGATTTCATTGAATTCCTTCATTATTGTCAGAAGCATCCAACAAAAAGTGAAGCTCAAGTAACTGCTGAAGGAATTTTATATTACTCAACAGAAGCATAATCAATAGACTATATGTGACTATTTTTTTTTTTCCTGGTGCAGCAATAAAATTTTCATTGACTTCATGATAGTCAAGAAATAAATCCACTAAAGTTAGAAGTTAGTGATAGAGCATCTGATGCCAGAAATCTACCAACAGCAAGGGAGGCACTGTGCTAGCTCCAAAGTCATCATGACAGCTCCCAGGTGGACACTGATGACCATGGCAGGGCAAGAGCAGAGACCAGGTTACTTCACACAAAGCAGAGGCTGGCAGGAGGTGCTGAAAGTTAATCCACCAGGAATGGCAAAGAGCAAAGTTCTCACACCTAGAAAAAGTTCTCGAAAATGGGCAGCATAGCCCACCACCAATAATGCATATACATGAAGCCTCTAGCCACCAAATAACATGTACACACCCACCAATGGATGGGATCCACTTTCAAGGTTCTTGGATGAGATGGCTGGATGGCATCATTGACTCGATGGATGTGAGTGTGAGTGACCTCCGGGAGTTGGTGATGGACAGGGAGGCCTGGCGTGCTGCCATTCATGGGGTCGCAAAGAGTTGGACACGACTGAGTGACTGATCTGATCTGATCTGATCTGACTCTAACTCCCAGACTTCGATTTGGAAACTGCCCCATGATCACATTTGGCCCACTTGCTTGGTTAACAAAAAGCTCTTCAGTTCAGTTCAGTCGCGTCCGACTCTTTGCGACCCCATGAATCGCAGCATGCCAGGCCTCCCTGTCCATCACCAACTCCTGGAGGTCACTCAGACTCACGTCCATTGAGTCAGTGATGCCATCCAGCCATCTCATCCTCTGTCATCCCCTTCTCCTCCTGCCCTTAATCCCTCCCAGCATCAGAGTCTTCTCCAATGAGTCAACTCTTCACATGAGGTGGCCAAAGTACTGGAGTTTCAGCTTTAGCATCAGTCCTTCCAAAGAACACCCAGGACTGATCTCCTTTAGGATGGACTGGTTGGATCTCCTTGCAGTCCAAGGGACTCTCAAGAGTCTTCTCCAACACCACAGTTCAAAAGCATCAATTCTTCGGTGCTCAGACTTCTTCACAGTCCAACTCTCACATCCATACATGACCCCAGGAAAAACCATAGCCTTGACTAGACTAACGTTTGTTGGTAAAGTAATGTCTCTGCTTTTGAATATGCTATCTAGGTTGGTCATAACTTTCCTTCCAAGGAGTAAGCATCTTTTAATTTCATGGCTGCAATCACCATCTGCAGTGATTTTGGAGCCCCAAAAAATAAAGTCTGACACTGTTTCCACTGTTTCCCCATCTATTTCCCATGAAGTGACGGGACCAGATGCCATGATCTTCGTTTTCTGAATGTTGAGCTTTAAGGAACAATAAAAGTCCTGCTTGGTAACAAAAAGTCCTGGTAATTCACAGCTCTGGTCTATAAACCTGAAGGGTGTTTGAAATTATTAATGTCCAGGCCTTCAACCTGACCAACTGCACCAGAGTTTCTGGGCAGAAAACAGTATAAACAGACACATCATGGTCATTAAGATTTGACAGATATTTACATTTTTCTATATTGACTTCGATTTCACTTTTTCTTCTAAGAAATGAAATGTTATTGATTCATCAGAACCCATATTTAACCTTCACATTACCACCATCCCCTTCCTTCCTTGACCTGCTCTCTGCCATAAACACACAGCTGGGAGTGCTGGTGGACTGACCAGAGCCTGCTTCTGACCCCAGGCACATGGCCGGCTGCACTGTACCACCCTCTTGCAAGAACCCGGGTTTTGATTATTACTTAAAAATGGAAAGGGATTCTAAGTAAGACCCGCTGCATTTTAATCTCAGCCAACTTTCCCCTTGCCATCAATAGAATACACTTTAATTTTTATAATATATGTCGGGGAAAATAAAGTTGAAGGCAGTTTAACACTGACTCCATAGGAGCACTTCTATGCCTTAAAAGTTTCATACAGGCATGCTCACTGTGAATCTTCTCTAAATCCCTATATAACAGTAACATCAACCTTCTGAACAGAAGAATCACATTTCACCCAACACACACAGATCACAATACACACACACACACACACACACCAGAACATTTCTATCACCTTGATTTGTAACTACTAAATCAATACCGCTGATCTTAACATTTTAGCCTTATAAATGAATAAACGAGCATGTTTCCATCCCGCCTGCTCCGCCCCCCAACCCTGGCACAGTCACACCGCCAAAGGTAACAGAAAGCAAAAAGTCAAACACTTGCACTTTTTTTGAAGGGCTCAGGAGAACAGTGAACCCATAAAGTCTCAGATATTTAAAGAATTAAGTTCCACTAATATTACAGGAAATATGATCAATTAACAGTTATTTTAGTTAGAAAAAAATTTAGAAATCTAAAAAGCAGCCTAATAAATATGAGAATATCCAAAATTAATCATTAAAAAAAAAAATTTCAGGTGCCCATGTGTATGTTTGTGCCCATCCAGATTAACTCACTGCACCTTGTTAAGAGATTTTAAAAAATACTCTTATGTTGTCTCACGGAGAAGGCAATGACACCCCACTCCAGTACTCTTGCCTGGAAACTCCCATGGACAGAGAAGCCTGGTAGGCTGCAGTCCATGGGGTCGCTAAGAGTCAGACACGGGACACGACTGAGCAACTTCACTTTCACTTTTCACTTTCCTGCATTGGAGAAGGAAATGGCAACCCACTCCAGTGTTCTTGCCTGGAGAATCCCAGGGACGGGGGAGTCTGGTGGGCTGCCGTCTGTGGGGTCGCACAGAGTAGGACACGACTGATGTGACTTAGAAGCAGCAGCAGCAGCAGCATGTTGTCTCAACAAAATATTTGGAATGAGGAAATCATACCCTTTCCCACAAACAGCTGATATGATCAAGTTCCACATCAGCAAAGTGACATAAACAAGTGCAAAATGATCCACTCTTTCCATTTAATAAGTTATATACTGTCTTCTGCTTCTTGTGAATGTACCCAAAACAAATGTTTGTACGTGTATGTAAAAGCTCATAGACAAGAGTAGCATAGCACGATGGGGAGAGAAAGAATCAGGCCATATTTTCTTAAAACAGCTTAAGAAGGTAATTAAAAAAAAAAATAAAAACAGGAAGGGGTAACAATATTCTTACTTACTCTCATAAGCTGTCTTTTTGAAGAATACCATGATGCTTAAGTTTGGAAATTCGCTTAATGACAGCTTTTGATCTCCATTTAATGTACACAGTGACACCTACTGGCATACTTATGAGGCGAGGAAGATCTGAAATTTACGCATAAGCAGAGACCTCTGAAACAGGTATGTTCATGCCCCTCACGTTAAATGACACTTCAGTTAGTAGGATATTCTAAAGCACGGTACTGATCTAATGTCAGAAATAAGCTAGAGGAAAGCCCACATTTAGGGCTTTCTACTTTAAGTTATGAAGTGCTATGAAACTGACACACACGGGGTTTTGGAGATTTAAACATTCAGTTCACATTTTCCAAAAGCCATAAGCATTTATTTTTAGTGGTTGGAGTTAAACCTCAGACCTCACTGAGTCAGTATGTTTGGCTGAGGGCAGTCGCATTACGTGATAATTTTTTAAAAATGTATAAACCCAGAAAATAGTAGTTGGGAGGAACTACCTACTTTATAAACAAGTTGTGGGATATTACAAATAAGCTGGGTCCTATTACAATAAGCTGTGGTCTATCATAGGAAAATGGAGAAGGCAATGGCACCCTACTCCAGTACTCTTGCTGGGAAATCCCATGGACGGAGGAGCCTGGTGGGGTGCAGTCCATGGGACTGCGAAGAGTCAGACGCAACTGAACGACTTCACTTTCACTTTTCACTTTCATGCACTGGAGAAGGAAATGGCAACCCACTCCAGTGTTCTTGCCTGGAGAATCCCAGGGACAGAGGAGCCTGGTGGGCTGCCGTCTGTGGGGTCGCACAGAGTCGGACACGATTGACGTGACTTAGCAGCAGCAGCAGCATCATAGGAAAGACTTACAAGACTTTTTTTTCCTAACTATGTATGTGCTATTGTTGAATTTGGCTATAGGGAGAAAAATAAACTCTAGATGAAGCTGGTGGGGAAAATATGGGCAAGTGAACAGAGGATCCATCGGAAATTTAGTAAACTATAGGTGGTCTAACTTTAAAATAGAAATGGAATTAAAAATTAATTAAAAAAAAAAAAAAAAAAGAAAGAAAGAAACAGAAGGGTTGGGACAGGACAAGAGGTTTCCAAGATAATAGGAATGGTAGCTGGCTGCCTGCTATGGAGGCCACCAAGGTATGAGAGCAGACAAGCCTTGGCCAGCAGCAGCTAAATCGGCCTCAGTCAAGCAGAATCAGACAGAATGCCACAAACATGTGCCTGGTAATTTCTGACTGTGAAATGAACTTGTTGACAGAATGCAGTTACCTTAAGAACAGGATAAGCATTTCACCTGCCAAGTCGGATTGCCAAGGATGGCTGAACTGCACTGCTAAGGTTCCCAAGGATGAATCAACAGAAAAGAGTGCTGGGATTGATTAGCAATGCCTGCCATGGACATAAGAGAAGGAAAATGACAACGCATGTGCCAAAGATCTGCAACCTCATTATCCTAAGATTTAAAAAACAACTCTGCTTCATAACTTTACCCATGCCTATCCTGCTGCAATTTTTTTCTTGTCTTTGGTCTTTGCAATTTGGTCTTTGCCTTTGTTTCCAAGTGAAATTTATTTTTGAAACAGCCCCATTTTGGCTCAAATAAGGAGAAGGGGAGATTTTCTTTGGCTGGCTGGAAAGACACAGGGAAGGTGGCAGAGACAACTGCTAAAGCAGGCTGGGCGCTGACCTGGAATGGGTGTGACTGCCGGTTCTCATGGAACACACTATGCAGAGGTCCACCCCTCAGGGGTGACAGCTGAGGGACTTTAACACAAAGAACACAGCCCAGGTTGTGTGTCAAGTCACCAGGACCCCAGGGCGCCTACACTCTTGGCCCAAGATGCGGGAGACAAGATGGTGTGAATTACCTCAGGGGAGCTGACACATAAATCCACACAGTGAACTCGCTTCTCCACCACTAAATCACAGGAACTTTAAACCAACCTATAATGTATTATATTAGTTAGACATGATATCATAGTAAAATGAGATGTGTTTTACATAAAACTAATGTAAATGGAATAAGTAGCCATAAACAAATTAATGGTTAAACCCATCCCTTGCTGCTGCTGCTAAGTCACTTCAGTCGTTTCCGACTCTGTGTGACTCCATAGACGGCAGCCCACCAGGCTCCCCCGTCCCTGGTTTTCTCCAGGCAAGAACACTGGAGTGGGTTGTCATTTCCTTCTCCAATGCATGAAAGTGGAAAGTGAAAGTGAACTTGCTCAGTCGTGTCCGACTCCTTAGGTTTATTTATTTACTCCTCTGTAACTTTTCTATTACAGATACATACTACTTTCTTTGAAAGTAACTTAAAAGATCACCATTTCTTCCACAACTATTAAAAATTATATAATCTCTGGGACTTCCCTGGTGGCCCAGTGGTTAAGAATCCATCTTGTAATACAAGGGACATGGGTTTGATCCCTGGTCAGGGAACTAAGATCCAACATGCCATGGAGCAACTAAGCCTACGTGCTGCAGCCACTGAGCCTGCAGTCCACAACTAGAAGGTCTGTGCATGGCACTGCAAGACCTCGTGTGATGCAAGGCAGACCTTGCATGTCGCGAGGAAGATCTCGCGTGTTGCAACGAAGACCTGACACAGACAAATAAATAAATTAATGAAAATATTTTTAAAAACTGTACAATCTCTAAGTTTTTCATAGATTTTGTTGGGGAGGGGGTTGGCCCAATTAAAATAAAAAGTAAACTATCTGTGAAACAAGTTAATAAGGTTGACAAAACTGTCCTTTAAACATAGGGAGTGTTCATTTGAAACTCTCTAAAAATTAATAGCTATAGGTTTTAGGGGTTGACCATGGCAGAATGAATGCCAGGGTGCGATTAGGCAACAGGCAGGGCCAAGGGTAGGACAGATCTACACAGTGAGGAAGGAGAATTCAGAAAGAGAGAGGCCAGATACTGCTCAAGTCAGTTAGAACTGTAATGTCCATGTGTTCACTCTCTAAGTTCCCTGGGCCAAAATGTATAGTCCGGGTGTAACCACAAGCCAAAAACCAAAAAGGCAGCCATCACACATGGGTAACGCACTGCACGTGATTTACAATGAATGTAGCAATGCCAACATATTCAGAGTACATGTCTACATCTACATTAAATATTCTGTAATACCATGTAATAACGGCATGAGACTAAAAAGGTATTGACTTTAAAGAATCTGCCTGCAAATGTAGGAGACATGCAGAAGACTTGGGTTCAAATCCTGGGTTGGGAAGGTCCCCTCACGGAGAGGAGCCTGGCGGGCTATAGTCCATGGGGTTGCAAAGAGTCAAACATGACTGAACATGTGGGCATGCACATTCATTTAACATGTGAGTGTGATGCTAAAGACTATTTAAAAATCAAACACATTGTCTGAAACCAAGGCAACAAGTCCTCCAGAATTATGAATGGGTCATGCAACCATATTTGTTTTCACTGTGCAGGAATGCAAGTTAGATAAAAAAGCTTTAAAAAGAGATAAAATAAATAAGACAGACTTCCCTGTTTTATTATTCAGACTTTGGCTGAATAATACCAATAAGAGAAAAATTTCCCTAACTATATTTTACATCTAGAGAGCACTGCTAAACTAAGACAATTTCATAAAACCTAGCACTTGTAGCTCAATAAAATTATTTAGTGCTGATTTATTGAAGAGTATTTACCATAAAAGGTTTCCTTTTATTTTTACTTGGAAGCTAGACAACAGCATAATATGTGTTCCCATATATTTGCCTCATGTTGTCTCTATGAGAATGTGCAGTTAGATAACTAAAAGTTACTGAGCCTATCTAGATTATATTAAACTACTAGATACTGGGCCATTTCTTTTCCTTGTCCACTTCTAAAAACCTCCCTCCACTGGACTGTAGCATTTCAAGGGCTGAAAATAAACCTTATTCACTACGTCACAAAGGGGCTTCCTTGGTGGCTCAGATGGTAAAGAATCCACCTGTAAAGTGGGAGAGCTGGGTTCGATCCCTGGCTTGGGAGGATCCCCTGGAGGAGGGCATGGCAACCCACTCCAGTATTCTGGCCTGGAGAATCTCCATGGACAGAGGAGCCTGAGGGGCTACAGGCCATGGGGTCACCGAGAGTCGGACACGACTGAAGCGACTAAGCACAGAACACCATGCGTCACAAAGCAGTACTGAGAAAATGCTGTGTCCATAGCAGTTGCTCATTAAAAGTTGCTGCAAAAGTATTATCTGTAAGAGCAGAACAATGAAAACCCAAACGCCTATCCATAGGAGAGAAGCCACACACTAAGGACTGTGTACCCACTATAAATCAGGAGGATTCTTATGAACTCACATGGAGCATTTTCTAGGATGTACCTACTGAAAAAAAATTAAGGAGAAAGATTATATATAGGATATTAATTGTTAAGAATGGTAAACTAAGGAATGGAGATACATTAGGATAACTGTGTGTGTGTGTGAACAAAAAAAAGAAACACAAGAAGTATAAACCAGAACAGTAATGCTAACTCCTATAGAAATGTGCATAGAATGCAAGGGGAGCCTCACTTTTCCAAAAGTATGTTTTTATATCATTTCGAATCAAATAAATTGTCCTATATATTCATAAATTTAAATTTTAAAAAAAAAGCTAAAATAAAAAAACCCCACAAATTGAACATAAACAAAGAACCTAAATGTACATTAAACTTTTAACATAACAATATGGAGTAAATAATTCAAGGAACTTTTGAACACAGTACTCTAACTACACAAACAAAACAGGTCATATTCTAGGATAAAGAGCATTGCATAAAGGTCTTAAATTTTATTTGGTAGGCTTACTGTTAGAATGATTTGGGGCTTGAAATGCTGGAAATTTTATGTATGAAGAAAAAAAGAGATACACGAAATGTCAAAATTTTAAAAGTGTATGTATTCATATGACTATCATATGTATAATATATACTCACATATATATATCACACACGTGCATATATAATAAATATACAATATATTTTATATAACTATATTTGTTTGTTCTAGCAACTGAAAGGGTCTGGTAGCAATGATAAACTATAGCATACTTAGCATCCATAACTTCATTTCTAGATGTCATTCCCCGCTAAAAGGAAGCAGGGTCCTTGGGAAAGTCTACAACTGGGCAAGCCCACGGTGAACCTTCATATCTTGTTGAACAGAAAGCAAGAAATGGTGACCAGAGACAAATAGGGTCATGTCAAAAGGACACAAGCGTCGACTTAGAATGAGATCCCATGGGACAGATTTGGGCATTAAAAGAGTAATGACCACATTAGAAAAAAACTTTTAATTTAAAAAAATCTATAGAGGTGTAAGGGGAGAACTAGGAATGGGAGAAGCTTCTCTTCACAGAAGAATGTCAGTTAACAGACATGGAAGGAATGATGGAATTAGAAAATCATTTTGCAACTGTCAATGTAATAGCTTAACCAGGCCAAAGATCATTACTGTAGTTAACCACCGGGTCAAAGGAATGAAATGCTGCAATTTAGGGGTGAAAGTAATTGTGCAACTTATTTTCAAAGGATTCATCCAAAATAAACTGCAGTGTGTGTGAGAAAGAGAGAGAACAAAGCAAAAGGGACAAAATGTTAACGACTGGTGAGTCTGAGTGAATGTAAGTACTCTTTGTACGATGCTACCAATATTCCTTCAAAACAAATCACTGGAAGAAAAATAAAAAGAAATAAACCTGCTACAAGGACTACTCCATTGTTCGTTGGTGCTATGTTAAAGATACATGCTTCTGACCTCACAACACTCATATTCTTACCCTTACTGGTCATATTTCAATGGCAGAAGCATTGGTCACTAGACCGTCTCCAACTTACACACATTCTTTGTTCTTATGTGTTTGCCCATAAGTCAGTATCTACCACTCACTACACATTCCTTCACATAAACATTAATTTTCCTGGCTATTCCAAAAAATCTATTCAAAGAATAATACAGCTGAATATAATAATGAGTTTGAAACAGTCAGTTTATACATAAATAACTCAGACCAAAGCCAATTTAATTTTTAATAAAACTTGAAGATCTAGTAATATTTCTCCAGAATAATGAGAGGCCTTTTTTGGGAGGATGTATTATTACTGGAAAGTGAATAAGTGTTGGAGGAGACAAATGAACATTTGAGGTAACTGCAAAACTTATACCTTTAACAAATAGACTATATTTTACTTTTTTCATATGGATATATTGTCACTATAAAAAAATGTAAGCAAAACAAAGTTAAAATTCCCACATTTTCCCCTCTCTACATTATCCTCCCTAGAAGTAACTATGATTATCATGTTGGTATATTTGTACCTGAAAAAATAAAGCTGACTTGTTTTTTTTTTCCCACAGTTTCATACTATATATAGTTTTTGACAACTTCTTTTTAAAATTTAACTTGTTTTTATTATCATTTAACACTATTCTACAGAGAGTTCTTAAAGTTACCTACCCATCAGTATTTTTTAAAACAGACTATGTTAATGTTCAAATAAGTAAGCACTTTAAAGTCAATACTCCTGAACAATTCCAAACAGGAAAAAGAAAAAATATTGTCAGGTAAAAAGTGTTGGGTAAGGTTTTATAAGGTCAAAAAGACTTGATACATAAATTCTCAATTTAAAAAAGCAATTTGGGACTTCTTTGGTAGTCCAGTGGTTAAGATTTTGAGCTCCCAATTTCGGGGTTCTGGGTTCAATCCCTGATCAGGGAAGAAGATCCACATGCTGCAACTACGACTTGCCACAGCCAAATAAACTTAAAAAGGAAAAAAGTAATTTGTCAAATAATAATTATATTTTGTCTGAAGGGCATATATACCTATTACCTCTGAGAGATGAGCGAAAGGGAAGAAAAGAGGCTGTTAGTTTCTATTTCACATCCCTCTGCTGTGTTTTATAACTCTTCAGATCAGATCAGATCAGATCAGATCAGTCGCTCAGTCGTGTCCGACTCTTTGCGACCCCATGAACCTCTTACAGGAAGTTATTGAAAGGATAAAAGTTTTAACTAATAATGTTTTTGAATAGGTTTAAAAAGGATTATGATTATACTCACTGCACATCTAGGGCACATTTCCTTAAAAATAATCAATTTCAGTCAAAGAGAGGATAACATTGGGGCCTTAATTGTTGGGACCTGGCTGTTTAAGTCTGCACTTTTAAAGGCCCCTCTAAAGGCAAACCTCTTCCTTACACGAGAAAGAAAGATGGAGTTAGAAAATCTCCATTTTGCTACCATCACAGAAAAACTTCCTCAGGCAAGAATCATCAGTGGGTGCTGAATCAGGGGGGAACCCTCGAGAGGAAGAGAACATTTATGTAATCATAAAACGGCTCTTCAAATGTTACTTATTAATTACAAAAGCAAAAACAATAAATCTACAACAGTAAAACCCAACAAAACCTAGCCAAGTGCTCAAAACAATCATCACCACCTGGGGCAAAAATACCAAGGGCCTCTGAATGTGAAATTCTACCAAGGACACAAGGATATGAATGGTGATTTCCAAGCTGAAATCCAAGACCTGAGTCTACCCATTAGGAGCCAGTGGACAAAACTAAAGTTAAGGATGGTCTATTTGAACTGTCTTTTATAAAAGCAACAATCCATGGAAGACAAAGAAAGACTGAGAGAATTTCAGGTTAAAGGGTACTGAAAAGACATGAAGCTAAATTAAACGCTTATCTGGACTCTGTACCAGCAGGAATAAAATGCTCTAAAGCATCCGTCCCCAATCTTTTTGGCTCTAGGGACCGGTTTTGTGGAAGACAATTCTTCCACAGACCAAGGCGGGAGTGGTTTCAGGATGATTCTTGCACATTACATTTATTGCACACTTTATTTCTATTATTATTACATCAGTTCCACCTCAGATCATCAGGGATTAGGTCCTGGAAACTGGGGCCCTCTACTCTAAAGGATATTATTCAGACAACTGACAAGCTCGTGATACAGCCTACCAGATAATCCTGGGTCAATGTTACATTTCCTGATTTGACAACGTCACTGTGGTTAAGAGAGGTATAAAGTATACAGTTTACTCGCAAATGGTTCAGAAAGAAAAACTATGTATATTAAGAGAGGAAGGCAGGGAAGAAAATCAAGCAAAAGTGGCAAAATGTTTAAAACTGGTAAATCTGGTTAGAAAGCAATGAGACTTCATTGTATTATTCTTGCAACTTTCTGTAATTTGAAACTATTTCCAAATAAAATTTAAAATACATTTCCTCTGGTCCCATTACCTCTATGACCTACCCATTCTCTGCTTAATATGCTGATACTGAGTAACAGGTGTCAAGGAACTGCGAGGGGTGGGGAGTTGTATGGGTGCCAAGACCGGAGAGCATCTCTGTGAGGGGTCTGTGTTCAATCTCATCTGTCAGAACCTTCCTCTTAGTCTCACCTGACATATCGTACAGTCTCTATTGCTTTCTCTGTATTATTAAAGTTTGTTGTTGTTTAGTCGCTAAGTCGCGTCCAAACTCTTTTGCGACCCCAAGGACTATAGCCCGCCAGGCTCCTCTGTCCATGGGATTTCCGTTTCCTTCACCAGGGGATCTTCCCAACACAGGGATCAAGGCTGCAGCTCTTGCATTGGCAGGTGGGTTTTTTATCACTGAGTCACCAGGGAAGCCCTATGAAAGTTTAAGATGAGTCAGCTGCAGCTGGGCTACAAGGACTGAGCACAGACGTTACTGTGGAGAGAAATGGATTGTCTGATGTATGTTTTGTCAGCTGAGGGCCCAACAAGGCCCTGCTGAACAGCACATGGAATTGATGTGCCAGCCTGGATGCGAGAGGAGTTTTGGGGAGAACAGATACATGTATAAGTACGGCTGAGTCTCTTCACTGTTCACCTGAAACTATCACAACCTTATTAATCAGCTGTATCCCAATATAAAATAAAAAGTTAAAAAAAAAAAAAAAAAACGGAGGGTAGTTCAACAACACAATAAGTAGAAAGAAGATTCATAATTCATATCAACTGATGTACTCCTACATGAACCCAAGGAAAAGTTAGAAGATGTATTTCACATCTGAGATGTCCAAATTCTAATTTCATAAGTTAAAATGGACTCAGATACTCAATTGAATAAATCAAACCATGTCATTAATACTCTGACACTAAATCTGCTCCCTCTATACAACCAATGAGATTACCACAGAAAATATTTATCAATCTATCCAGGCAAAGTTCTAACATAAGAATCAATGATATGACAATCTTGGGTAATACATTTCTGACGGTTCTGAAAGCCTACTGGATGCATTAACTCCTTAACGTAATGCACAAACATTAACAGAAGTTCAAAGAGTTTTGGCAAAAAGAGAACCATCTCTAAAGAAAAAAGACGTACTATTCAGGAAGATATGCCATTTGTTCATTTCAAGACTCATCAAGAAATTGGGCTAGATACTAACCATGTACGAATAAATACAGAAAGATGCTATGACATGAACAAGACTGCTTAACAAAAGAGGGAATCAAATATACAGAAATACAACGTAGAAAGCCATTTCATCTCTGACAGGAAGGTCACCTGGAATTGTGATTTAGCGTAAATGACTTCTCAGACTTTCTTGGGGTCACGGATGTGAAAATCTGCAGACCTCCGTGGAAACATACATACACATAATGTGTGACATTTTACGTGCAGTTTCAAGATGAGGAAATCTCACTGAGGGACAGTTATCTCCTATCTTCTGAAACATAGATGCACTAGCTAATTTAGCTCCACTGGTAAAGAATCT
Organism: Tragelaphus eurycerus; assembly: GCA_935064755.1. Lineage (NCBI taxonomy): Eukaryota > Metazoa > Chordata > Mammalia > Artiodactyla > Bovidae > Tragelaphus > Tragelaphus eurycerus. The sequence continues at coordinate 1,726,886 of CAKXYN010000080.1, forward strand.
GCCTGCAAAGGAGACCCTGGTTCTATTCCTGGGTCTTGAGAAGGGATAGGCTACCCACTCCAGTATCCTCGGGTTTCCCTGGTGGCTCAGCTGGTAAAGAATCTACCTCCAATGTGGGAGACCTGGGTTTGAGTCCTGGGTTGGAAGATCCCCTGGAGAAGGGAATGGCAACCACTCCAGTATTCTGGCCCAGAGAATTCCATGGACTGTATAGTCTCAGAGATCAGATCAGATCAGTCGCTCAGTTGTGTCCGACTCTTTGCAACCCCATAAACTGCAGCACGCCAGGCCTCCCTGTCCATTACCAACTCCCGGAGGTCACTCAGACTCATATTCATCGAGTCAGTGATGCCATCCAGCCATCTCATCCTCTGTCATCCCCTTCTCCTCCTGCCCCCAATCCCTCCCAGCATCACAGTCTTCTCCAATGAGTCAACTCTTCGCATGAGGTGGCCAAAATACTGGAGTTTCAGCTTTAGCATCATTCCTTCCAAAGAAATCTCAGGGTTGATCTCCTTCAGAATGGACTGGTTGGATCTCCTTGCAGTCCAAGGGACTCTCAAGAGTCTTCTCCAACACCACAGTTCAAAAGCATCAATTCTTCAGTGCTCAGCCATCTTCACAGTCCAGCTCTCACATCCATACATGACCACTGGAAAGACCATAGCCTTCACTAGGCGAACCTTTGTTGGCAAAGTGATGTCTCTGCTTTTGAATATGCTATCTAGGTTGGTCATAACTTTCCTTCCAAGGAGTAAGCGTCTTTTAATTTCATGGCTGCAGTCACCATCTGCAGTGATTTTGGAGCCCAGAAAAATAAAGTCTGACACTGTTTCCACTGTTTCTCCATCTATTTCCCATGTAGTGATGGGACCAGATGCCATGATCTTCGTTTTCTGAATGTTGAGCTTTAAGCCAACCTTTTCACTCTCCACTTTCACTTTCATCAAGAGGCTTTTGAGTTCCTCTTCACTTTCTGCCATAAGGGCGGTGTCATCCGCATATCTGAGGTTATTGATATTTCTCCCGGCAATCTTGATTCCAACTTGTGTTTCTTCCAGTCCAGCATTTCTCATGATGTACTCTGCATATAAGTTAAACAAACATGGTGACAATATACAGCCTTGATGTACTCCTTTTCCTATTTGGAACCAGTCTGTTGTTCCATGACCAGTTCTAACTGTTGCTTCCTGACCTGCATACAGATTTCTCAAGAGGCAGATCAGGTGGTCTGGTATTCCCATCTCTTTCAGAATTTTCCACAGTTTATTGTGATCCACACAGTCAAAGGCTTTGGCATAGTTGCAAAGAGTTGGCCACACTGAGTGGCTTTCACTTTGACAACTGATCCTGCACAAACCTTGGTAGCCTGTCTGACTCTCCCTCTTGCCTCTATACTTCCTGCTTTGCACACCACTCCTTCCTCTCTGCTCACCTATCCCCTCCTATACCATGTCCCCCTGTCTCTGTGCCCAGTCTTCCCCAATTCCTCACCCCCATGCATTTCTCCCTTTTATCTTCCACTGCCTTACCTGGTCCAGATACGGAAGTAAAATATTATCTTTGAGTAATTTAACTCAAGTTTTGTGTTATTGTTCATAATTTTTTAATTAAGTATTTTAATTGGAGACTCATTACAAGATTATAGTGGTTTTTGTCATACATTGACATGAATCAGCCATGGGTATATAATTTTAAAAGCCAATGAGCCCCAACTTTTACATTTACAGAGACTGAGAGACTAGAAGGGGGAGGCGGGGGAGAAAGAGATGAAGGGAGGAAAAATCAGTGTTTTCTAATTTAAAAAAGAAAAGTTGTTTTATATCTGCCTGTTACTTTATGTCTCTGTACTTTCCCCCAGCAGGCCCACACTAGCAGAAAGTGCCTGCCCCCAATGCCTGTGACAATCAAGAGGTTTTGGGAAGATAGACAGCCCCTGAGCACCCACACTGGGACCAGAACACAGGGCCTATGGAGGAGAGCATGCTTCTTCCATGCTGGACCAGGGGGCTGGGCATCATCTACAACCAGGACCTGGCAGAAGCTGAGGTGGCACCGAGCCTGCCCTCCACTGGTAGGTGCATCTAATCTACCTCTCCAGGGACTGGCACTGTCCATCACTCCGCCATATACTCTAAGTCATGACAGAACAGTACTGTAGAACAAAGGTGAGCAGACAGGGGATTGATTATGTGAGGAGGAAGACTAAGTTTAGTCACACTCAGCTACAGTTCTTCAACAAAGTCATAATCCCTCTATTGTGGCAAGTATTTGAAGGTAAATTACTTCACAATTAGGCCAATTTTTTGTGTTCTTAAGGCAAAATCCATGGAGGTACCACTACCCATCTTTCATTTATTATATGCTCCCTCCAGGGCTCCCCAGGTGGCACCAGTGGTAAAGAACCTGCCTGCCAATGCCGGAGACATACAAGACGTGGGTTTGATCCCTGGGTTGGGCAGATCCCCTGGAGGAGGGCATGGCCACTCACTCCAGTATTCTTACCTGAAGAATCCCTTGGACAGAGGAACCTGGCAAGCTACAGTCAATGGGGCTGCAAAGAGTTGGACATGACTGAAGCAACATAGCACGCGTGCATGCCTTCCGTATAAATACAGGCACCACATAAATACAGAGGATGAGATGGTTGGGTGGCATCACCAACTCAATGGACATGAGATTGAGCAAACTCCGGAGATAGTGAAGGACAGGGAAGCCTGGCATGGTGCAGTCCGTAGAGTCGCAAAGAGTTGGATACAACTGAGAGACTGAACAACCACCACCATATACAGAGGTATAGGTAGAGATAAATCTGTACACAATCATAACTTAATTTCATCCTCAAAATAACCATATGGTGTAGTTATATAAACCCCACTTTGTAGATTAGCAATCTGGAGCTTTAGCACAAATTGCCCGAAGTCAAACACAGTCAGGAAGATGGAATCTGAACACAGCTCTCTGACTGGAAGTGCTAAGCCTGAGATTCTCAGCTTCTCACCCTCCCCTGTGCCTGTGCATCTCCTGGGGATCTTGTGAGACGCACAGTGACTCCCCTAGGTCTGGCGTGGGGCCCAAGAGTACATTTCTAACAAACTCCCACGCCTGCTGCTGCTCCATGGACCACATGCAGAGGAGCAAGGGGGTTAAAGAAACAGTTACATTTACTAGACTGATTCCATCCTTACAGCTGTGACTTCTAAAAGTTGAGACTGCTGCCAGCCGTACATGTCTAAAGAGTTAACCGCTTTAAAGAGAAAAACAAGCATGTTTGACCTATATGAAACTGTGCAGGGAATTTTTTTTTTACTTTATAATTCAGAAAACACAAGCTTGTAACCTAAAACCAATTTTTAATGAAATAAAATGCATTGCCAATGTTTTCTGTGTGCACTCCTGTTGTTTTCAGCCAGAAGAGTTTCTTCGGGGTCCTACGCCCAAACCAGATGAATTCCGTGTTTCTACGAGGAAGCCTTCAGAATCTATTAAAATTACTGTACACTGATAGCAGCGGGGACATGACAAATCGCAGGCCAAGAGTCAGATACCGCAGAATGTATTTCGGGGCTTTGGGGGCAGGCCCATTTGCAACCAAATGATATTGTGCGAGGCTGGCATGCTCAGTGCATGACAAACGGATGCAATTTCAGCCCTGTCTGCCGGTCAGGGGAGATTTCTCTGATGCTGCTTGGGGTTGGTTTACAGAATTGTGCAGAGTTCCCAGATTTGAATCGCTTGGGGCTTGAGAGGGCTTCCCTTGACAAGCTACAAATAATTACACTCTACTCTTTCCATTGTACTCTATTATTTTGCCCCCTTATCTCCGGGATTTGAGCTTTTGTGAACAAGCAAGGTTGGCTTCTATTCTGACCACAGCACAAAACAACATTGTTCTTCTTTTCTGATATGATAAGTAAAACAAGGCCTGGCAGACTAAATATTTTTTATCAGTCCCATTTTCCACTTTTAGAGGCAAAATTCAACTTTGGGCTCAGTTGGAAAGGGTGAGCTGGAAAAGCAGACAGGCCGCTTCCTGCAACCCTCACTTAAGAATGGGTTCCTGCTACCAGGTTAGTGCAAAAGCTCATATGAGCAACTGACAGATGAAGAGCACATGAGCTGCAGCTTTTACAAAGTGTCTACTTCCTGTTCCCCTCCCCCTTGTCTCCAGCTCCATCCTAACAGCTCTTACTCAGATATTCAAAATAAAAAAAAGTTTTCCCAACTTGGGATGCAATTAGAACCAAGCTGCCCTGTTGGTGGCATGCTTCTCAAAAACGCCAGAGACTCTACATTCAAGCCTGCTGTTTCACTTATGAAAGATTTCAGAGCATAATACCCACCTTCAGGTGGCTCCTAAAGATGATATGCTGATTGTTGCTCCATATATTTTAATTAAGCAAATGTGAAGCTTTATGCCTCCTGAGAAATCTGTACTCAGGTCAAGAAGCAACAGTTAGAACTGGACATGGAACGACAGACTGGTTCCAAATTGGGAAAGGAGTATGTCAAGGCTGTATATTGTCACTTTACTTATTTAACTTATGTGCAGAGTACATCATTTGAAATGTTGGGCTGGATGAAAGATAAGCTGGAATCAAGATTACTGGGAGAATATCAATAACCTCAGATATGCAGATGACACCATAAGAAGAAAGTGAAGAAGAAATAAAGAGCCTCTTGATGAAAGTGAAAGAAGAGAGTGGAAAAGCTGGCTTAAAAATCCACATTAAGAAAACTAAGATCATGGCATCCAGTCCCATCACTTCATGGCAAATAGATGGGGAAAAAATGGAAACAGTGAGTGACTTTATTTTCTTGGGCTCCAAAATCACAGCAGATGGTGACTGCAGCCATGAAATTAAAAGACACTTGCTCCTTGGAAGAAAAGCTATGACCAATCTAGATAGCATACTAAGAAGCTGAGACATTACTTTGCCAACAAAGGTCCGTCTCGTCAAAGCTATGGTTTTTCCAGTAGTCATGTATGGATGTGAGAGACCAACCTAGACAATATGTGAGATGATCAACCTAGACAGCATATTAAAAAGCAGAGACATCACTTTGCCAACAAAGGTTCATCTAGTCAAAGCTACAGTTTTTCCAGTAGTCATGTATGGATGTGAAAGCTGGACCATAAAAAGGCTGAGCACCAAAGAATTGATGCTTTTGAACTGTGGTGTTGGAGAAGACTCTTGAGAGTCCCTTGGACTGAAAGGAGATCCAACCAGTTAATCCTAAAGGAAATCTGTCCTGAATATTCATTCATTGGAAGGAATGATGCTAAAGCTGAAACTCCAGTACTTTGGCCACCTGATGCGAAGAACTGACTTGTTGGAAAAGACCCTGATGGTGGGCAAGATTGAATGCAGGAGGAGAAGGGGACGACAAAGGACGAGATGGTTAGATGGCATCCCCAACTCAATGGACATGAGTTTGAGTAAACTCCAGGAGTTGGTGATTGACAGGGAGGCCTGACGTGCTGCAGTCCATGGGGTCACAAAGAGTTGGACATGATTAAAACTGAACTGAATGGATGCCTTCATATTTTTCGAAAGGAAAATACAAGACTGAAGGAAGTGGTGTTTTGTTTCAACTCCACCTTGAGTAACATTTCATAAAGTTCTAATACCTAGAAAAGTTTATTTTAAAAAATCTATAATCATGGCTAACACTGACAAAGAGTAATCTGAACATCCTCTTTTAAACTTCGTTAGGCCTTAAGTATAGGTCAGCCCTTCACACTTACTTTTGCAACAACACTATGACATGAGTAGAGAATTTCATATAATAAAGACTGTCATTTACTATTCCCATTTTAGAGATCAGGAAACTGAGGCATGGAAAGGTAAAGTAACTTGCTCTGTGAGTCACAGCTACTAAGTGGTTGCATCTGGGAAATGAAGAGTGACTTGAGCTGCCTTGAATACAGCCTCTTAGTTCCACAGCTCCAGCTACTCAAGGCCGGCTCAACCACAAGCATGACATCACCTCACCTAAGCAGAAACTAAGAGCCTGGAAAGCATTCAGCTTGACAATATAGACAAATGATGGTGAGATTAAATTCTCACCAGTAGTTGAAATGAGTATCTTGACTTCTACTCTCCAAACCTGCCTTGTCTAGTATGGCAGCACTCAAACTGCTATTGGACATCTGAAATGTGACTCGTCCCAAGGGAGGCATCCTCTAAGTGTAAAACATCGGATTTAGAGAACTACTACAAAACATAAACTATCTCATTAATAATTTTATAGTGATGATGAGTTAAATACTATTTGGATTTACTGGGCTAAATAAAATTTATTATTACAACTCATCTCAACTGTTTCTTGTCATTTTTAAAAATACGTCTACTAGAAAATTTTAAATCCTATGTAGTTTGTGTAATATTTCTATTAGATGATGTGCTCTCTACTCACAGTGCCGATCTTTGCATGGCTAAGTCATCGGTACAAGTTGGTCAAAAGAAAAGCAACTGAGAACATCAGTCTGCCTGGCAGGAAGCCCCCTTCCCATCCCCTCTCCCGCTTTCAGAATCCTCGGGCTCTCACACCAGTGCCCCACCCCTTGCCTTTGAAGTTCTGATTTAGAAAGGGCCTTGATCTGACCCTGCTCTCCTTCGTATCACTGGGCTTTCTCTCCTTCCTTTCACTGTCAGAGCACCTGGAAGGGCCCACCCTCCATTTTCCGCACCCTCTCTTCAACTTCCCCAATTCACTGCAGCCCGACTTCCAACCCCCACGCTGAAACGGCTCCTTGAAGGTTCCTCATCCTCACTTTGGGCTCCTGACCTCTCTGTTCACTCTACAACAACCGCAGGGCCACCAACCACACAGCAGGCCTTGCCTACCCATGTGCTGCCACTGGGCTGACAACCAATCAGGAACTTGGAAGAGAGGGCCGGAAACCTATGTATCAAGCTCTGTGAGCAAAAAAGGACGTGGCACCAACCTCCCCCTCAAAACGCCATTCTCCCACCGCTGGTCCCAAGGAGGATGCTCTCTCACTATCCAGGAATTCTTTGGCTCATTGCAGCTGTGCTGTGCATGGATCCTCCCTGGTGGACCGTGATTCTGTCGTAGGGTCCTGTAAGTAGATAAGGTAGGGGGCCCCTGCAGAAAGAGAACCAGGCATGGCTTGCTTTTTTTTTTTTAGCCACAGCATGAAGGATCTTAGTTCCCAAACCAGGTATCAAACACACACAGCCCACAGTGAAAGCGTAGAGTCTTAACCACTAGACATTCAGGGAAGTCCCTGGCATGACTTTCTTGACATTAGAGAAACCATTCTGGCCTCAGCCATTTTGTGATCCAAGGCTGGCCAAGATTCATGTCCTTGAACATGTTCATCAATGATCATAAGGGGAGTGAGAGAAAGCAGAAACAAAGGAAAAGCCATCAAGAAACAATAGTTCAGCAATTAGAGTCCCAGTTCCTCCTAAGGGATACACATCATAATCTGATACTGTCTGCAGGAACTAACACTCCCACCACATGGAGGATGGAATGATGGCATTGACCCTCCTGACCTCGATCCACTAAAGCTTGGACTCTGTGGACTTTCACCCCAATTCTATGTGAATTCTCTGCTCAAGCCCCTTTATGAACACACACATATCCTCAGCTGAAAACTTCCCCAATTTTGCTGTCCAGGGAGACATTGCTTTAGGAAAGATTCCTGGTGTTCTCCTAACTTGCTGCGAGCCAATAAATCCTTCCTTCTCCAGATCTGTGATTTGGCTGTATCTATTGGCTCAACATCCACCAAGACACAAATCCAGTTTTCAGATAACAGCCCTCTCCCCTTGCCTTTCCTGCCCAGAACCACATTGAGCCTCAGGCATCATCCAGACAGAGGAATCGTGTGAAGCCACTTTCAGGGCCCGGCCTACAGACTTGCAGACACAGTGAAGGAATAAGAAAACTCTGGGGCAAGGGTGAAAGTCTCATCTCTGGCTCCTGGGAGGAAGTGAAACTGGAAGTGGTTCAGAAAGGGAAAACACAAGCGAAGCAACTGCAGGTGGGAGAGTGGGGTAGGCTTCCTGAAGACTGAACATGAGCTTCAGAGGCGTGAGGAGCCCAGGTCCTCTAGCAACAGAGGGCTCGGCGTACATTCGGGCTTGTAGGGCAGAGAGTGCCAAGTGAAGAGACCAGAGGTGGGGGACGCTACATTTTATTCTTGTATTTACCTTTTTCTCTTAGTTACCCATCCCAGACAGTTTCTCAAGACCACTGTTCTGGAATCTCTCATGTCCACTTCAATCCAAACCTTCATCTGGTCATTTCTCCAACCCCCTACCCTAGCCTGGCCCACCACAATAGTCCCGCGTGTGCATGCTAAGTTGCTTCCGCCGTATCTGACTCTGCAACCCTATGGACTGTAGCCTGTCAGGCTCCTCTGTCCATGGGATTCTCCAGGCAAGAATGCCATAGTGGGTTGCCATGCTTTCTCCAGGGGATCTTCCAATCCAAGAATCAAACCCTCATCTCCTATGGCTACTGCATTGCAGGGAGATTTTTTTAGCCCTGAGCCACCAAGGGAAGCCATGCCTTAATTAATCACTAAATGCACCGCACCCCAGTACTTTTGCCTGGAAAATCCCATGGACGGAGGATCCTGGTAGGCTCCAGTCCATAGGGTCGCTGAGAGTCGGACACGACTGAGCGACTTCACTTTCACTTTTCACTTTCATGCATTGGAGAAGGAAATGGCAACCCACTCCAGTGTTCTTGCCTGGAGAGTCCCAGCGACGGGGGAGCCTGGTGGGCTTCCGTCTGTGGGGTCGCACAGAGTCGGACACGACTGAAGCGACTTAGCAGCAGCAGCAAATGAGGTTTATAGTTTTATTGAGATAGACAAGATAGACAAGGTCCCTGTGATCAGTTTGATTAGTTTTCATTCTGTCTGCACTCTGATGGGTAAGAGGCTTATGGAAGCTTCCTGATGGGAGAGACTGACTGAGGGGGAAACTGGATCTTATTCTGATGGGCAGAGCCATGCTCAGTCAATCTTAAATCCAATTTTCTGTTGATGGGCGGGGCTGTGTTCCCTCCCTGTTGTTGACATGAGACCAAACTATGGTGCAGGTACTGAAGATAACGGCGACCTCCTTCAAAAGGTCCCATGCATGCACTGCCCCACTCAGTGCCCCCAACCCTGCAGCAGGCCACTGCCAACCTACACCTCCGCCAGAGACCCCTGGACACTCACAGGCAAGTCTGGGTCAGTCTCTTGTGGGGTCACTGTTCCTTTCTCCTGGGTTCTGGTGTGCACAAGGTTTTGTTTGTGCCCTCCAAAAGTGTTTCCCCAGTCCTGCGTAAGTGCTGGCAGCTCTATGGTGGGGTTAATGGTGACCTGCTCCAAGAGGGGCTTATGCCACACCCAGGTCTGTTGCACCCAGGGTCCCTGCCCCTTGGGCAGGCCACTGCTCACCTGTATTTCCGCAGAAGACACTCAAACTCTCAAAGGAAGGTCTGGCTCAGTCTCTGTGGGGTCTCCTGGTATGCACAAAGTTTTGTTTGAGCCCTCTGAGCATCTCTGGCAGGTATAGGGTTTGATTCTAAATGCAACTTCACCCCTCCTACCATCTTGCTGGGGCTTCTGCTTTGCCCTTGGATGCAGGGTAAAAGTTGGGTTAAAACTCAAACATTCAGAAAACTAAAATCATGGCATCCGGTCCCATCATTTCATGGCAAACAGATGGGAAACAATGAAAACAGTGACAGACTTTATTTTCTTGGGCTCCAAAATCATTTCAATGGTGACTGCAGCCATGATATTAAAAGAGCTTGCTCTTTGGAAGAAAAGCTATGACCAACCTAGACAGCACACCAAAAAGCAGAGACAGTTATTTGCCAACAAAGGTCTGTCTAGTCAAAGCTCTGGCTTTTCCAGTAGTCATGTATGGATGTGAGAGTTGGACTATAAAGAAAGCTAAGCACTGAAGAATTGATGCTTTTGAACTGTGGTGTTGGAGAAGACTCTTGAGAGTCCCTTGGACAGCAAGGAGATCCAACCAGTCCATCCTAAAAGAAATCAGTCCTGAATATTCATTGGAAGGACTGATGCTGAAGCTCCAATACTTTGGCCACGTGATGCAAAGAATTGACTCATTAGAAAAGACCATGATGAAGACTGAAGGCGGGAAAAGAAGGGGATGACAGAGGATGAGATGATTGGATGGCATCACCAATTCACTAGACATGAGCTTGAGCAAGCTCTGGGAATTGGTGATGGACAAGGAAGCCTGACATGCTGCAATCCATGGGGTTGCAAAGAGTCAGACAAGACTGAGTGACTGAACTGAACTGAAATGAGGCTTTCATGCATGCTAAGTCACTTCACTCATGTCTGACTCTTCATGGCTTTCTGGACTGTAGCCTTTCAGGCTCCTCTGTCCATGAACTTTTCCAGTTAAGAGTACTGGAATGGGTTGCCATGACCTCCTCCAGGGGATCTTCTCAACCCAGGGATTGAACCTGCATCTCTTACATTTCCTACATTAGGAAATCAACTCCTTTGGGAAACATTCTGTACATCAAGGTTAAGTTTAATGAATATCATATCCTCATTTTCATGTTACTACATTGTGCAGAAATATGATCTGCAGCCCTGTTTCTCTCTTATTAAGGTTTTTAAAATATCATTTCTTTCTTGAGAGTTAATATGTACTGCAGCCTACCAGGCTCCTCTGTCCATGGGATTTTCCAGGCAAGAGTACTGGAGTAGGGTGCCATTGCCTTCTCCATGTACATAATAGGAAACAAAAAAACACAAGAAGCAAAAAACAAAAGTCATCCATAATCACAAGCAGTTTACTATCTGATGTGCCCTTCCATGTTTCGTACATATCCTGCTTTTTCACATATCATGAATATTACGATTTCAAGATTCCAAAGTGTGAAAAGTACTCAGCTGTGTTCGACTCTTTGCAACCCATGGACTACATAGTCCATGGAATTCTCCAGGCCAGAATACTGGAGTGGGCAGCCGTATCCTTTCCAGGGGATCTTCCCAACCCAGAAATTGAACTGGGGTCTTCTGCACTGCAGTCAGATTCTTTACCAGCTAAGCGAGGTCCCAAAGCACCGGGTATTTTGATAACCAAGAACACACTGCTGCTACGGCTGCTAAGTCACTTCACTCGTGTCCGACTCTGTGCGACCCCATCGTCGGCATCCCACCAGGCTTCCCCATCCCCGGGATTCTCCAGGCAAGAATACTGGAGTTGGTTGCCATTTCCTCCCCCAATGCATGAAAGGAAAAAGTGAAAGTGAAGTCGCTCAGTCGTGTCCGACTCTAGCGACCCCATGGACTGCAGCCTACCAAGCTCCTCCATCCATGGATTTTCCAGGCAGGAGTACTGGAGTGGGGTGCCATTGCCTTCTCTGAAGAACACATTATACCAACTCAATCTGGAAGGAAAAAAGAAATGTAACCCTGCCTTGCTTGGTGACAAAAATTTCAGAAAAGACAAAAAATGACAAAGGGCCTCTAGATAAAGATAATGGCAGAATTATGACTAAAATACTACATTCCCTTGACGTTCAATTTAAAAATGAGACATAAGGCAATAGATTATACCAAGTACAATGCTTCTAGAAGGATTCATTGTTCACCTAAACTATTAAAGTATTAGCAAGAAGGTATGCTTCCACTGAGTTACTTAACAATGCATTCATATAGGACAGCCAAGAGATGCACTGCTGCTGCTGCTAAGTCGCTTCAGTTGTGTCCAACTCTGTGCGACCCCACAGTCGGCAGCCCACCAGGCGCCCCCATCCCTGGGATTCTCCAGGCCAGAATACTGGAGTGGGTTGCCACTGCCTTCTCCCAAGAGATGCACACTCATTTGTTATTAAACACATCCACATACATGCCTCCCTTTATACTTCCTTCTGCCCCTCTGCTGTCAACCTCCTGAAAGAGTCCTGATGGTTTAGCAAGTACATGCCTGAAGTGCTGTCTTTTTAAAAAAAGTTAATTATAACAAAGATATTTACAAATGGGTGAATTCATTAGCTTTACTTTTTATCATGCATTGTCACTAAAGGACATCTAGAAAGTCTGCTGCTGCTACTGCTAAGTCGCTTCAGTCATGTCTGACTCTGTGCGACCTCATAGACGGCAGCCCACCAGGCTCCCCCGTCCCCCTTCTCCTTCTCCTCCTGCCCTCAATCCCTCCCAGCATCAGAGTCTTCTACAATGAGTCAACTCTTCGCATTCTGGGATTCTCCAGACAAGAACACTGGAGTGGGCTGCCATTTCCTTCTCCAATGCATGAAAGCGAAAAGTGAAAGTGAAGTCGCTCAGTCGTGTCCAACTCTTAGCGACCCCATGGACTGCAGCCTACCAGGCTCTTCTGTCCATGGGATTTTCCAGGCAAGAGTACTGGAGTGGGATGCCAATGCCTTCTCCACTAGAAAGTCTAGCTGTTGCAAAATAAAGAATGAACCTTGTCCACAATAAACATAGGTACTTTACAAAAATGCACATACAGACTTACGTTGTTTAGTCACTAACTTGTGTTTGACTCTTTGCAGCCCCATAGATTGCAGCATGAAGGCAATGGCAACCCACTCCAGTGTTCTTGCCTGGAGAATCCCATGGACAGAGGAGCCTGGTGGGCTGCTGTCTATGGGGTCGTACAGTGTTGGACACGACTGAAGTGCCCTAGCAGCAGCAGCAGCAGAATGCAGCACGTCAGGCTTCCCTCTCCTAAACCATCTCCTGGAGTTTGCTCAAACTCATGTTTATTGAGTCGGGGATGTCATCCAACCATCTCATCCTCTGTGACCGTCTTCTCCTCCTGACCTCAATCTTTCCCAGCACCAGGGTCTTTTCTAGTGAGACCGTTCTTCGCATCAGGTGGCCACTGTTTTGGAACTTCAGCTTCAGCATCAGTCCTTCCAATGAATATTCAGGACTGATCTCCTTTAGAATGGACTGGTTGGATCTCCTTGCAGTCCAAGGACCCTCAAGAATCTTCTCCAACACCCCAGTTCAAAAGCATCAATTCTTTGGTGTTCAGCCTTCTTTATTGTCCAACTCTCACATCCATACCTGACTACTGGAAAAACTAGCTTTGACTAGATGAACCTTTATTGGCAAAGTGATGCCTCTGCTTTTTAATATGCTGTCTAGAGTGGTCACAGCTTTTCTTCCAAGAAGCAAACATCTTTTAGTTTCATGGCTGCAGTCACTGTCCGCAGTGATTTTGGAGCCCAAGAAAATAAAATCTGCCACTGTTTCCACTTTTTACCCTTCCGTTTACCATGAAGGGATGGGACCAGATGCCGTGATCTTAGTTTCTTTTGAATGTTGAGTTTCAAACCAGCTTTTCCCCTCTCCTCTTTCACCTTCATCAAGAGGCTCTTTAGTTCCTCTTTACTTTCTGCCATCAGAGTGGTATCATCTGCATATCTGAGATTATTGATACTTCTCCTGGCAATCTCTACAGTTATAACCTAAAACTGTGTTCTAGATATGGAGATATTACTTACTGGCACCAGGTAGGTGATATGGAGATATCTATTTCTGCATAAAGTTAGATTTCACAGTTTCACAGTTTCCAATTCCATTCTTACTTGACACTGGTGACAGGCAGTCTCTCTTCTCCACCCCGAAGCAATTCAGACATTCCACCTACTAGAATGTGCCCTCCTCTCCCCGCCACCCTTCGAGAGTGGAATGGACTCTGACACCTCAACACTGGTGGTGGTCACCCTCCAGGAGAAATACAAAACGGCAGTCCTTCACAGGGACCTCTGATGCCAGGCTCAGCCCCAAGCACCTAGAGTCCTTCACTTTCCACTCACCATGACCTCCTGTACACCAGACACTGCTCTCTTCCCATCTCCCATCACATAAATTCATTTTCATGTTTTTAACTTGGGTGGGCGGGGGGCGGGGGGGGGGGTCCTTCACAAAAGCCTTATCCTTTCCATATGCTTATTTAGATCCTACCTACACTTCAGAATGAAGCATAAGCCCAATTCCTTGTAGGAAGTCTTCCTAGTACTTCAGTCCTCACTGATGCCATTCTCGAAACCTCCATTCAATACAACTTGTTACTTTCCTACATATTATCATAAAGCATTCACTGTAGCTTCATGAGTGCTGAGTCATTTGTGTGGAACTAAACTGCAAACTCCTTGAGGGTTAGAATCATGCCTTATTGTTGTCAGTTGCCCAGAGTGGGCACCAAACAGGCATTCGAAGACTTGATTTACTAAGTTATATTCATTAATTATGTTACTTTATAAGAGAAAAAAGCTTTGATTCTTTTATATGTTAAGGCTAAGAGCAACAGAGGTTAAAAGGCAGTCACCATTAACCATCTCCATCTATCTTTCATGGAACTATCCCTAAAAATGAACTGTTACAATGTTATGAATATATTAACTAAGCAACCGATTAGTTCAAATTAGGTTAAGGGACTTTCAAAGACTAATGTTTCTTTATTTTTGTATAAACTGATGCTAAAACAAATGCTAAACAAATGTTAGAAAATATCTCTAACATAAAGCAAATGCTGCTTTTTAAAACTCTCCAAATCTAAAAACCTGGAAAATATGTACTTTCAAAATGACAATATGGAAGCCATTGAGAATCAAGGGCCTACTCACATTCATTTAAGAATAGTCCATACATCACTTGAGGAACATCAATGGGATTGCTTAGAAGGCAAAAATACTAAATGGGGCGAGGAAACTCAGGAAGAAAGTCACAGCTCTGCAGTTCTGTGTCTGGCCAGGAGGTGTTCCTGCACAGACCCAGGGGAGCCAAAGGAAGCAAACACTGGACAAATCAATCAAAATAAGCACTTAGTCTACTTTTCACATAATATTAACACACACAAGATTTTAAATCATTTTTCACTATTATTATTAATAAAATTTTTCCTGGAACTTTTGGTTCCACGCACACATAGATGCTAAGTCACTTCAGTCGTGTCCAACTCTCTGCAACCCCATGGACTGTAGCCTGCCAGACTCCTCTGTCCATGGAATTCTCTAGGCAAGAACACTGCAGTGGGCTGCCCTCTTCCAGGACCTCTTCCCAACCCAGGGCTTCTACCCGTGTCTCATGTCTCCTGCGTTGGCAGGCAGGTCCTTATCACTAGCGCTACCCTGTTCTATACCCGTATTCAATATGAGAATGTTTCCTATATTTTAACTCTGCACATTACTGGACATTAACGCTTACAAAACACTTTCTCCAGTTACCAAAATTCATTCTCTGATGAGCTATATCCCTGGTACTGAGTTTCTGTCTCAAGTTTCTCTCCAATGTTTAATAGCAATACTGGAAAACTCTTCAGTTGTCTAAATTAAACTCCCAGTGAACTGGGTGCATAGCTTCCAAATCTGACTCCAAACTCCAGGAACTTCCCACATGGTACTAGATAATGCCCCTCCAACATTACCACTTGGGTAGCAATAAGGCTAAAGCCTTTAGGGTTCAGCTGTTTCAGGGGGAGCCCTGCTCACGGGGGCTGCTGGCACATTGGTCCCAATAAGAATAACTCTACACACACCTCTCACAATGTGAGAATCACAGCACTCTTCATTATAATCGCCGGACAGAAGGCTTATCATGTGCAATCTACTTGGCAAGCCGAACAGTTTCCTCCTGTGCACTGTAAACTCCAACAGATTTTGAACCCCTGGGCAGGTGGCACTGAGTAGGAAAGCAGAGATGGCCAGGCCAGAGGTACAGAAGATACGTGAAAAGGGGAAAGACGTGCTTCTTGTGAGCTGCTGCAATAAAGAAATCTATCACTCTCCTCCTGTTTTTCGGATCCAGGATAGTAACAGTGACTGTTTTTTACTATATATCCAGCACCATACTATGTGCTTTGCATTTATTATTTCAGTTACATATTTATCCTCAAGATTCATGCTGCCAGCATTCCCGCGACCTTATGAATGAGGAGGCTGCCATGAAGAGGCTGATCCAGGTGAGCATCCAGCTCGGGGTTAGCTTCAAGACCAGACACTTTCTGTCCCACTGTACTCCCCTTGGAATGCATAGCTCAGCTTAGTCACTCAGTTGTGTCTGACTCTGCAACCCCATGGGCTGCAGCATGCCAGGCTTCCCTGTCCATCACCAACTCACAGAGCATGCTCAAACTCATGTTTTTGAGCTGGTCATGCCATACAACCATCTCATCCTCTGTTGTCCCCTTATCCTCCCGCCTTCAATCTTTCCCAGCATCAGGATCATTTCCAATGAGTCAGTTCTTCGCATCAGGTGGCCAAAGTATTGAAGCTTCCACTTCAGCATCAATCCCTCCAATGAATATTCAGGACTGATTTACTTTAGGATGGACTGGTTGGATCTCCTTGTTGTCCAAGGGACTCTCAAGAGTCTTCAACACCACAGTTCAAAAGCATCCATCCTTCGGTGCTCAACTTTCTTTATAGTCCAACTCTCACATCCATACACGATTACTGAAAAAACCATAGCTTTGACTAGACAGACCTTTGTGGGGAAAGTAATGTCTCTGCTTTTTAATATACTAAGTTTGTTATAGCTTTTCTTCCAAGTAGCAAGCAGTCACCATCTAAAATAATTTTGGAGCACAAGAAAATAAAGTCACTCACTGTTTCCATTGTTTCCCCATCTATTTGCCATGAAGTGATAGGACTGGATGCCATGATCTTAATTTTTTGAATGCTGAGTTTTATCCCAACTTTTTCATTCTCCTCTTTCACTTTCATCAAGCGGCTCTTTAGTTCTTCTTTGCTTTCTGCCATAAGGATGGTGTCATCTGCATATCTGAGGTTATTGATATTTCTCCCAGCAATCTTGATTACAGCTTGTGCTTCATCCAGCCCAGCATTTCACATGATGTACTCTGCACATAAGTTAAATAAGCAGGGTGACAATATACAGCTTTGACATACTCCTTTCCTGATTTGGAACCAGTCTGTTGTTCCATGTGCATTTCTAACTGTTGCCTCTTGACTTGCATACAGATTTCTCAGGAGGCAGGTCAGGTGGTCTGGTATTCCCATCTCTTTAAGAATTTTCTATAGTTTGTTGTGATCCACACAGTAAAAGGCTTTGGCATAGTCAATAAAGCAAAAGGAGATGTTTTTATAGAACTCTCTTGCTTTTTTGATGATCCAACGAATGTTGGCAATTTGATCTCTGGTTCCTCTGACTTTTCTAAAACCAGCTTGAACATCTGGAAGTTCATAGTTCACATACTGGTGAAGCCTGGCTTAGAGAATTTTGAGCATTACTTTACTAGAGTGTGAGATGAGTGCAATTGTGTGGTAGTTTGAGCATTCTTTGGCATTGCCTTTCTTTGGGATTGGAATGAAAACTGACCTTTTCCAGTCCTGTGGCCACTGCTGAGTTTTCTAAATTTGCTGGCATATTGAGTGCAGCACTTTCACACCATCATCTTTTAGGATTTGAAAGAGCTTAACTGGAGTTCCATCACCTCCAGTAGCTTTGTTCAAAGTGATGCTTCCTAAGGCCCACTTGACTTCGCATTCCCGGATGTCTGGATATAGATGGGTGATCACATCATCATGGTTTTCTGGGTGGTGAAGATCTTTTTTGTACAGTTCTTCTGTGTATTCTTGCCATCTCTTCTTAATATCTTCTGCTTCTGTTAGGTCCATACCATTTCTGTCCTTTATTGTGCTCATCTTTGCAAGAAATGTTCCCTTGGTATCTCTAATTTTCTTGAAGAGATCTCTAGTCTTTCCCAGTCTATTTTTTCCCTCTATTTCTTTGCACTGATTACTGAGGAAGGCTTTCTTATCTCTCCTTGATATTCTCTGGAACTGTGCATTCAAATGGGTATTATCTTTCCTTTCCTCCTTTGCCTTTCAAGTCTCATCTTTTCTCAGCTATTTGTAAGGCCTTGTCAGACAAATTTTGCTTTTTTGCATTTTTTTTTTCTTGGGGATGGTCTTGATCCCTGTCTCCTATACAGTGTCATGAACCTCCATCCATAGTTCTTCAGGCTCTCTGTCTATCAGATCTAATCCCTTGAATCTGTTTGTCACTTCCACTGTATACTCATATACACTGGTATAGAGCTATGATTTTTCCAATAGTCATGTATGGATGTGAGAGTTGGACTATAAAGAAAGCTGAGCACTGAAGAATTGATGCTTTTGAACTGTGATGTTGGAGAAGACTCTTGAGAGTCCCTTGGACAGCAAGGAGATCCAACCAGTCATCCTAAAGGAAATCAGTCCTGAATATTCACTTGAAGGACTGATGCTGATGCTGAAACTCCAATACTTTGGCCACCTGATGCGAAGAACTGACTCATTGGAAAAGACTCTGAAGCTAGAAGATTGAAGGCAGGAGGAGAAGGCAGAAGGCAGGAGAAGGAGGAGAAGGCAGGAGAAGGCAGGAGAAGGCAGAAGGAGAAGATTGAAGGCAGGAGGAGAAGGGGATGACAGAGGACGAGATGGTTGGATGGCATCACCAACGTGATGGACATGAGTTTGAGTAACCTCTGGGCATTGGTGATGGACAGGGAAGCCTAGCATGTTGCAGTCCATGGGGTTGCAGAGTCAGACACAACTGAGTGACTGAACTGAACTGACTAATCTACATATCTCAGGTTATTGATTGATATTTCTCCCTGCAATCTTTATTCCAGCTTGTGCTTCATCCAGTCTGGAATTTCACATGATGTACTCAGCATATACATTAAATAAGCAAGGTGACAATATACAGCCTTGATGTACTCCTTTCCCAATTTGGAAACAGTCCATTGTTTCAAAAGCCTCAAGCAAATGATGGAAAAATATTAAAAGGAGATTTTTTTAGAACTGCATATCTGCACAGCCAATCCTTAAGACTCATCAATTTTTTCCCCATCAAAACGAAGTCATAATAGTTGAGCTCTCAAGTTCTAAACAAACTTTATTCATGGCACCAAATTTTGCATTTGGTAAAACTTTATCATTAATTCGTTTTGATGGAGTGCAGCTACTGGACATGAGAAAGTTCTAAACAGTTCATGAATAAAACAAATATAGGTCAAACTTTAATTCAACTTCATGAATCCCAAATCCCTTTGCTACACTGGAATTTCTATCAAATATTTACTTGAAAGGCATTATTTTTGTTGTTTTTGTTTTGCTTTGGTGGTAAAGAGAAGGATCAAGAGAGGGGGTTACAGTATCAAATGTATTCAAATCAGAAATCCCACAAAAGCTTAACTCAGGGAACTCACCATAGAAATCCAACATGTAGATTTAAATTTTTAGAAACAAATGCCAAAAACTAACTACTACAGAACCAATCACATATTAAGGGATTTACACCTATTATTTCATTTGATTAAAATAATCCTGAATGGATATGAAGCAGTTTCTATTATCCCTATTTATGGGAGCCAAAGCTCAGAGGATTTAAACAACTGGAGACCATTAAACACATGGTTAGAGAGTGGCTGGAAGGCATCCAAGGTCCACTCTTCAGTGGTATTGCTACTTCCCTTCTCATGAAATTCCTCTCAAGGAGGTCAAGGTTACATAATAAACATAAGTATCTGCCTGATTCACAAAAGCTGGCTCTCATTCTGTATGCTGCATGGGGCTAAGTCACATCAGTCATGTCTGACTCTTTGTGACCCTGACTGTAGCCCACCAGGCCCCTCTGTCCATGGGATTCTCCAGGCAAGAATACTGAGGCGGGTTGCCATGCCCTCCTCCAGGGGATCTGCCCCACCCAGGGATTGAACCTGCATCTCTCTTGTCTCCTGCATTGGCAGGTGGGTTCTCTACCACTAGCAGCACCTGGGCTGTCCCGTGCTGTATGGGCCAGTATTCAAACAAGCAGAACATGCTGATGCTGGTCAGCACCCAAGGACACACGTCAATTTTCCTTTCTGCTTGGACAATTGCACCCATTAAATGCTCCCTGGTTTCCCCAGGGAGCATTTAGATAGCAAGGAAACTTGGAAGACACTGGTCCTGGCTGGCTTTCACACAGGCGTCTACACTGTGTCAGATCAGATCAGTCGCTCAGTCGTGTCCGACTCTTTGTGACCCCATGAACCGCAGCACGCCAGGCCTCCCTGTCCATCACCAGCTCCTGGAGGTCACCCAGACTCGCATCCATCAAGTCAGTGATGCCATCCAGCCATCTCATCCTCTGTCGTCCCCTTCTCCTCCTGCCCTCAATCCCTCCCAGCATCAGAGTCTTCTCCAATGAGTCAGCTCTTCGCATGAGGTGGCCAAAATACTGGAGTTTCAGCTTTAGCATCATTCCTTCTAAAGAAATTCCAGGACTGATCTCCTTCAGAATGGACTGGTTGGATCTTCTTGCAGTTCAAGGGACTCTCAAGAGTCTTCTCCAACACCACAGTTCAAAAGCATCAATTCTTCGGCACTCAGCCTTCTTCACAGTCCAGCTCTCACATCCATACATGACCACAGGAAAGACCATAGCCTTGACTAGGCGAACCTTTGTTGGCAAAGTAATGTCTCTGCTTTTGAATATGCTATCTAGGTTGGTCATAACTTTCCTTCCAAGGAGTAAGCGTCTTTTAATTTCATGGCCGCAGTCACCATCTGCAGTGATTTTGGAGCCCAGAAAAATAAAGTCTGACACTGTTTCCACTGTTTCCCCATCTATTTCCCATGCAGTGATGGGACCAGATGCCATGATCTTCGTTTTCTGAATGTTGAGCTTTAAGCCAACCTTTTCACTCTCCACTTTCACCTTCATCAAGAGGCTTTTTAGCCCCTCTTCACTTTCTGCCATAAGAGTGGTATCATCTGCATATATGAGGTTATTGATATTTCTCCCGGCAATCTTGATTCCAACTTGTGTTTCTTCCAGTCCAGCATTTCTCATGATGTACTCTGCATATAAGTTAAATAAACATGGTGACAATATGCAGCCTTGACGTACTCCTTTTCCTATTTGGAACCAGTCTGTTGTTCCATGACCAGTTCTAACTGTTGCTTCCTGACCTGCATACAGATTTCTTAAGAGGACTGAGCTAAGGTGTGAAGGCAGAGAGAGGCCTGATTACAGTGGCGATTCTTTTTGCACTAAATGTAATCTGAGGCAGATGTCTTGCCAGACAGTTCACATGCCTCATGCCATTTAATACTGGCAATGACTTTACGGTGAGGTATTATTGTTCACCTATTTTAAAGATGAGAAGATTGAGGTTAACAGTTTGCTCACATTTAAGCTTATTATCATAAATGTAGTTATACATTTAGCTCTCCATGAAGTGACACAAGATTAGTTGATTACATGGTGTTCACAAATGGGAAGAATCTTCTGAAAGAGAGTTCTGGAATTTCTTGAGGGTTTGGGAAAGAAACTGCTCACAGTGATGGCATCCCTGGTAGCCCATGCAACACAGGGTGTACTGCGGCCTTCAAGAACCACAGGTTGGGTAATTCCTTGGTGGTCCACGCTATTACTGCCAAGGACCTGGATTCAATTCCTGGTCAGGGAATTAAGATTCCACAAGCCTCACAGCCAAAAGGAAAAAGAACCACTGGCTGAATAAATGAGTGTAAGTAAATACTAGGGCTGATGAAATTGAGCCTCACACTCCACATCTCCATGCCTGCTTCCCCAGCCCTCACCCATCGCCCCCTCTCACAGCTCTGGCCTATGCCTGCTACTCTTGCTGGGCTCTCCCTGCCAGGCCCCTTGAGGCCCTACACAGCACCCAGGACACAGACGTGCTCACCCTAATCACATGAACTCTGACCTAAGCTTCCAACGAAGCAGACTGTCAGCCTCCGCAGCCAGGCATTTAGAATCTTCTAGATCACAGAAAGATGAACTCCACAGAACTTTTCTAGACCCAGAACTCACTAAAGGAGCAAACCCTGGGTGCAGAAATAGCTTCTAACACAAAACTCCAGGTTATAAGGACATTTACTCAAACTGGTGTCATCTTAACCTGGCTAAAGCTGATGAGTCAGAAGTCAAAAGTTCTACTTCCGCTCAGAGCAAAGTACAAGAAAGGGTCTGGGTGGGGACTGGCCCAGCCCCACTGCGAGGTCAGAGCCATGTGCTAAAACACGGATTTAGCTTTGGCTGTCTGACTTCTTACAAAAAGACCTTCTTATATCAGGAGAAAGAAGGAAAGCAATTCAGTTTTACCTGCACACACTGTTAAGAGACGAAGGTGAAGGAGAGGGGCTGGAATTTCATCGGACACTCAGTGATCAATCAATAGTTGTAAAAATTGGTTGTTTGACCACACAATCAACATTCTTCATTTATTTTTACATATGAAGTGATAAGCACACTTCAGATGTCATTCTCTAATTAGAAAGCATTGCAAGGGTCTATTGATAATGCTTTTGAAAATTAATTCACTTAGAAAGATATAAATGAACTTATTTACAAGATAGAAATGGACCCACAGACATAGAAAACAAACTTATGGTTCCTAGGAGGCAAAGGGGAGGATAAATGAGGAGTTTGGGATTAAAATATACATACTACTATATATAAAATAAACAAGCAACAAGGAGGAATATCTTGTAACAACCTATAAGGGAAAATGATCTGAAAAAGAATATATATATATAAAAAACTGAATCATTGTGCTGTATATCTGATACTAACACAACATTGTAAATCACTAAATAAATAAATACAATAAAAATCTAAGATAAATAAAAAACAATCATTCATTTAAAGCAGTGAATAAAATATCAAACTACTCAAAGGTGAAAAAATTTCCTAATAGATGAAAGCAAAGTAAAATATTTGATGACATAGTAAACTCTACTGGCAAAAATTTAATTAGAAGGATTAGAAATAACAACAGCTGCCCCACACAGCGAGTCCCATGGGGTCCTTGAGAGGAAACTGAGGCCAGCGCTTTAGGGAGCCAGGGGAGGGTACGATGAGTTCCCTGGCTGGAAAGTTACAAGTCAGAACGTGAGATCCATTTCACTCCAAAGCTTGGTAGTGACTTACTTGCCTTAGAAGTTCCTCAAACTTGCTGACGTCACGAACGCTTTTCTTAAGTTCATTTTTTCATGGATCCAAAGACTTAAGAGGGTTTCAAGCACTCAGTCATAGGTGTACTTCGGCTGAATCAGAATATAAATCAGCCTTTAAAGCTTTAAGACAAACCTGATGTTTCTCCATACACTCTTCAGGGCGTCTTTTTCAAAACCAACTACTCTGTAGTTTGCCGGCTTAGCTACAAATTAAAATCACCTGAAGGGCTCAACTTACCAAAGCCTTGGGCCTTAGCTACCCCTGAAAATCTCTGGGAGTGGAGCCTGAAATTTCTCTTAAGAACCAGTGACTTCTGCTATTAAGATGTGCTGGGGCAAGTGATCTGCCTTAGTGATCTCCACAAGCATTGTGGGGATACTTTTAGTGCAATTCAGAATCACCCAGGGGACTTTAAAAAATCCCAGTGTTCAACCCATGCTCCACACCCATCTAACTCTGAGGGTGGGACCTGGGCATCTCTAGTTTATAAAGATCTCCAGGTGATTCCAAAGTGCAGCAAGAGCTGAGCACCACAGCTTTAGCAGCTAACTGTTTGCACCGGAAGTTCAGTCCCTCGTTTGGACAGCATCCCAGTGAATCATCCACCAGCAGCACTGTCACATCAACCACTGGGCTTTTTCTCCAACTCCCTGCCTTGTCCCGAGGTCGTTGCTGACACCCCAGTCTTCCCATCTGTCAGTCACAAGTGTCTGTCCACTTAAGAGTAATGCTGCCTGACTCTCCCCTCCGTCCTTCAGAATCATTCCTGCTACTGAATGATTCATCTCATACACACAGGGAACGTGGGTCATTCTCTCACCACTTTCCATTTTATTATCTCCACTTCCTTTTCTCACTTATTCACATTTTCAACACTGTCACTTCTGACCTTATTGACCATATGAGGTTGAGGCTGTTCTGGGCACTGAAACCTGGGCGGAAGGCTACAGTGTGGTTGAAACTAACCCGACATCCCAGGACTCTGCCATTCACTGGCGGGGGGCAGAGCTGGTATTCTCTTTGCTCTCGACCAGCGGTCCCAACCTTTTTGGCACCAGGGCTCAGTTTCCGGGAAGCCAATTGTTCTACAGATGGTAGTGGGTGAGGGCAGGAGGAACGGTTTCAGGATGATTCAAGTGTATGACATTTATTGTACACTTTATACCTATTATTACATCAGCTCCAAGGTCAGATCATCAGGCATTAAATCCCGGAGGTTGGGGACCCCTGCTCTAGAGGGTAGTTCTGCTTACAGCTGTAAATGTTCACATGAAAAGTCTTAAAATAGAGGAGCTTTGGGCTCCCTTTCCTTGTGAAGCAAAGCTCAGAAGGTTATCCTCAAATTCCCAAAGCACACTCTTTGATTGATAACAAATATTCACAGTTTAGAAGAATAAAAACCTTTGCACATTTCAGTTCTAAACTTCTGAATGACGTAAACCTTCTTACAAAGGACATAAGTGAAAAAAACTGCACTGAAAACAAAATGCTTTCTTTCCAGCAACATTTATATGCAAAAGAAGCAGCATTCATTATGAAGATATTCTCTCAAAGAGCAAGTCGTGTGTTGATTAAAGTTTCCCGAAAACATATACTACTTTGGACTACTAATGAATGGCTGACAAAGTTAATCCACATCTTTACTGTGAAAACCATCCCCCTTCTAGGCACATACATCAGTTAAAAAAAAAAGTTCATGGAACTGAAAAAATGTGTTTGCTTGATAAAATACTTCCTGTACTATGTAAGACTTCGTTCATTACTTTGCCAAATGTTTTCCATGCTATCTCAGATTATTTCTGCAAAACCGTCAATGGAAAACCTGCAGACAATAAATTCAGAGTCTACGGTGAGAAAAGCAGATCTAACTTCCCTAGAAATTATAAGATAAAATGTAGCAATAATTTACTCCAATAATTTTTATGGGAGAGATCAAGACTATTGATTTTTAAAATAAGGTGTCCACCAGTGTCCTAAGTTAATTTCAATCCTCTACTAAATAATTGGTAGTTGAGAAGGAATTTTACGATAATATTTAAAAGTTAATTAAAAACAGTGTAAGCATTCATGTCAGTCAAGCATGGCCTCTGCTCTAAATGCATTCAAATGCATGTCACCTTGACCTGTAACACAGCACTGTAAAAAATTTTGGTCAATATAAATCAAATGTACACTAATTTATTCAGCAGGTTTCCTGGTATCTGAATCAACATTAGAAATCTAACCAGTATTTGTTATTCTGCTATTGACAAAAGGAAGCATATTTAAATGATAACAAGTACTCATGGGTGTCATTTGGAAGTTAAATTGTTCCCCAAGGACAGTCTCTGTAAACATCTACATTTAAAGGTCATTTACCACCAAATTATGGACAACTGTTGCATTTATTAGCACAAGCTCAATAGTTTGGAAGCGGCAGCCATCAATTTTTACTGACAATGAGATCTAATTGTTCACTAACAATAAACAAGGAATACAGACCATCTCTATAAACTTTTATTCCCTGCACTACGATCACTTTTCAAGAATGGAGGTACAAACTTTCCATAGTATGTATTTGAAGGGCAAACTTTCCAACTGCAGGAAGGACTAAATCATAGTTTAAAATAAATCTCAGATCATAAAATACAAGAGCTCATCTTCTCATGTTACTTTCATCTGAACAACAGCAAAAGGGAGAACAACACCACAATATTTATATACGGATAAAGTGTCTGATTTTACTTTTAGAAGGAAATGTGATGGTTAATTTCAGCATGAGGTGCCCAGGTATTCAGTTAAATATTACTCTAGGTGTTTCTATGAAAGTGTTTTGGGATGAGATTAATATTTAAACTGGCAGATTGAATAAAGCAAGTTGCCCTCCATAATGTGATGGGCCTCTTTGGATTTTGGACACAGTATATCCCGGTCCCTTTACCAATAATCTAAAAAGCTGCTAGTTTTGAGTGGATGCCAGAACAAGGGGAGGCTCTGCAATTGGTCCTGTTGCTGTTCAACCTGCTTTGCCTCTTCCATGATGATCCAGCATATCCAATGGTGCCAGAAGGGCAGGAGCACTT
This sequence comes from Tragelaphus eurycerus, assembly GCA_935064755.1. Taxonomy (NCBI): domain Eukaryota; kingdom Metazoa; phylum Chordata; class Mammalia; order Artiodactyla; family Bovidae; genus Tragelaphus; species Tragelaphus eurycerus. The sequence goes on from CAKXYN010000080.1 coordinate 1,752,926, forward strand.
GGGGACGATGTTTGGAGCCTTTGGCAGGACCTTGTAGGCTCATCACAGCACAGGCCTGTAGGATTCTAGAGCAAAGCCCTGCCACCCTCTGTGGATACCAACTCTTCCTTTGAGAAACAGCTCTTTACCTGCTACTGAGCCTGAGCAGAGCTTGCACACTTAGTCATGGACTAAGTTACCACGCACCCTGGGCTGTTCCTCATGAACTGCGTGTTACCTGAGACTCACCAGGCTGTAACTATGGGCACACACAGCAACTCTCCATCATCAAGTGAAAGTGGTTCAGATGTGATGGGGCCCAAGAAGGCTGTGACGCTCCAAGCAAGTTACTTGAAGAAGTGGCCCAAATGGCCCATGGTTCCCACTCCAGCTATACCACATTCTGTCTCTTAGTCTAACCTATGGCCTCTTGGGGGAATTCCTCGTGATCAAGTGATAGAAGAAGACTCGAGCCTGATCTACAGATGGCTGAAGCTCCAATACATTGGTCACATGATTCAAAGAGTGATTCATTGGAAAAGACCCTGATGCTGGGAAAGATTGAAGGCAGGAGGAGAAGGGGGTGACAGAGGAGGAGATGGTAGGATGACATCACAGACTCAATGGACATGAGTCTGAGCAAGCTTCGGGAAAGAAAGGGAAGCCTCGCATGCTGCAGCCTATAGGGCTGCAAAGAGCCAGACGTGACTTAGTGACTAAATGATGACGACGATGACAGATGGTTCTGCACCAAAGGCAGGCATTACCTGAAAGTGGACACCTGTAACAATATAGCCCCTTTCAGGGACATCCAGGGACAACACTGGTGAAGAGAAATCCACTCTAAGAATTAGAATAATTTTAATTATTCAATAAGTAGAACAATGAGCCATCCACAGCTAATGGTGGTTCACTTAGCTAGGAAGGAGAAATAACCAGATGTTACCTTCCATGCTATCACATACCGATTCATAGGCTGTGAGCAATGGTCTGGCTGGATGATCAGAGAACTGGAAAGAGCACGACTGGAAAATGATGACAAGGACATGTGAAGAAGGACATGTGGCCAGACCTCTCCAACAGGGCAAAGCAATGACAGGTTAGCACTTATCAGCGGCTGTAGCCAGGCTGGCTTTGGTGAATGGAAGGTCATGCATAACCTCCATCCCTGCCACCATGGCTACTTGTTCATAAGCTCCTTAGGGATGAGAGAGGGGTGGCTGGGGAAAGAAGCTGACTTGCACCCACACAACAGGTCCTCCTATCCACGTGACCATTAAAATCCTCCTCTGCTGAGGTCGCCCTTCAGTGAGCATTCACATGGGACACAAATATCTTCATGTTTTTTGCCCTTTCAGAGAGGTCTGTCCAACAGACAGTAAAGATCCTATCTCCCCTCACCCCCATTTCCATCAGTACTGGTTTTTATCAACCTTTTTCATTTTGCCTATTGAAATTACAAAAGAAAAAAAAAAAACAAAACTCATTTTCAACTCTGCCCTTCTTTAATTACCAGTGAGACTATCTTATCATATGCTTTTGGTTATTTGTGCCTCTGATATTTCTCTCCTCTTAAAAGCAAACAAAGACTCTCATTACTTGTAGTGCTTCCAGGACAACATTTTATCTGGGCATCTGCAGCGTGGCTAAACCACTCAACCCACCCTTCAAACTCCAGTCCCGCCCCCACCACCTACCTTGCTTTCAGCCACTCACACTTTTCATCCTTCCCCAGGCCCTTTCTTGGACCTGAAATGATCTTCCTCCCCTTCTCAAACTGGTAAACCTTCCATGATCCTTCCAGGACAAGCTTGAAGTCAGCTACCCTGCACCCCCAATGCCAGTGCACTGCCTGAGAGAGGAGGGGCATATAAGAACCACACGAATGAACGTCTGCTCTACCGGGCTTGTGTAACACCGTGGGCATATGGGGGTTGGCTTATGTAATTTTGAAAATACGATTAAGTTCCACTAGCAAGGTAGAGAGAACAGGGAAGGTATAGAAGAGATAGAGAAGCTCACAGTTTCTAAAACAACTTCTAAATTACGAAATTTATCTAAATTCAAAGAGCTAAGAAAAAGCAGGTGGGGAGACTCAACCCACATCTTGGTTCTACCTTGGAATAAAAATTATAAGGTGAAAACCTGGGGTAATCTGTGTTTTTAAATAAAAATCAACAAGTGTATTTCAAATACCCACACTACTCCCTTAAGTCGGAGGAGAGGGGGCAGGGGGGAAGGGGGAGGGGCAGCAACTAGAAGGGGATGCAAGACTGTTTCAAATATGCCCAATCTAGTCATCAGAATTCAGCCAGCAAACTACACGGAGATACTGTGCGCCTATCAGATTGGCAAAAATCCCAAAGCCTGACAACATACTCAGTTGGCAAGCCTGTGAGGAAACCAGTACTCTCATAAACTGCTATGAGAGTGCAGAGTCACACAATCCCAGGAAGGGAATTTGACAATACCTGGCAAAATTACATACTCATTTGCCTTTTGATCTCATAACCCACTGCTAGGAATGTAAACAGGCACTGACAAACACACAAAAAGAATATGGACAAGGGTAGTGATACAGCCCGGAGAAGGCAGTGGCACCCCACTCCAGTACCCTTGCCTGGCAAATCCCATGGATGGAGGAGCCTGGTAGGCTGCAGTCCATGGGGTCACTAAGAGTCGGACATGACTGAGCAACTTCACTTTCACTTTTCACTTTCATGCATTGGAGAAGGAAATGGCAACCCACTCCAGTGTTCTTGCCTGGAGAGTCCCAGGGACAGGGGAGCCTGGTGGGCTGCTGTCTCTGGGGTCACACGGAGTTGGACACGACTGAAGTGACTTAGCAGCAGCAGTAGCAGTGATACAGCCAACAACAGAAAGCAAAGAGCTACAGAAAAGAACACAGTATCTCTGCATATGCCCGTGAGGTCATCTCCAGGATACAGTGTTACATTAAAAAAAAAAAAGGCAGGAGGAAGAAGATGTCTTAGTGTCCTACTGTTTAAGAAAAAGAGTAGGGGAACAAGTATATTTGTATTTGTGCATATATATTCAAAATATAAGGATAAACCATAACTTTTTTCTTAATGGACATCGATGGCACCCTCTTAGGGGGAAGAGGACACAAACAGAAGCTAGATTTCCGCAGATACACCTGATGTAGCAGATACTTTACACAAGTTCAAAACAAAATTAATTTTTAAACATCCCTGGTGGCTCAGACAGTAAATAATCTGCCTGTAATGCACGGGACCTGGGTTTGATCCTTGGGTGGGAAAGATCCTCTGGAGAAGGGAATGGCTACCCACTCCTGTATTCTTGCCTGGAGAATTCCATAGACAGAAGAGACTTGTGGGCTACATTCTTGGGTTGCAAAGAGTTGTACATGACTGAGCGACTAACACTTTAACATTTAAGAAGCGTATAAAATAAAATGAGAATGGGTAGCTCCTTGGTGTTATCAGAGGCTGACCACAGGGCTTTAACATCCTCGAATCTGAGTATGCAGACAGGATCCCAGAACCAACGGGTCACAGATAACGAGGGACAACTGTACTGAGATTTTTACTGTGGGAAAAAGAAGACACAGTTGAAGACACAAGAGACTAAGAAGATAAATTCCTACCTAGACCACAGAAAAAGGTCTAGAAATCTCCACAAAGCCAGTCAGCCCTTGGAAGCCCTAGGGGATGAGTTCCAGGAGCCCCAGCCAACCTCACACTCTGTGTATGCTCAAGTCCTTCCCATAAAAGGGCGCAGTACAGGGAACACCCTTGTCTAACTCAATGAAATTAAGCCATGCCGGAGGGGCAACCTGGGATGGGCGGGTCATGGTGGAGAGATATGACAGGGTGTGGTCCGCTGGAGAAGGGAATGGCAAACCACTTCAGTATTCTTGCCTTGAGAATCCCATGAACAGTATGAAAAGACAAAATGATAGGATACTGAAAGAGAAACTCCCCAGGTCAGTAAGGGCCCAATATGCTACTGGAGATCAGTGGAGAAATAACTCCAGAAAGAATGAAAGGATGGAGCCAAAACAAAAAGAATACCCAGCTGTGGATATATCTGGTGATAGAAGCAAACTCCGATGCTGTAAAGAGCAATATTGCATAGGAACCTGGAATGTCAGGTCCATGAATCAAGGCAAATTGGAAGTGGTCAAACAAGAGATGGCAAGAGTGAATGTCAACATTCTAGGAATTAGCGAACTAAAATGGACTGGAATGGGTGAATTTAACTCGGATGACCATTATATCTACTACTGTGGGCAGGAATCCCTCAGAAGAAATGGAGTGGCCATCATGGTCAACAAAAGAGTCCGAAATGCAGTACTTGGATGCAATCTTAAAAATGACAGAATGATCTCTGTTCGTATCCAAGGCAAACCATTCAATGTCACAGTAATCCAAGTCTATGCCCCAACCAGTAACGCCGAAGAAGCTGAAGTTGAAAGGTTCTATGAAGACCTACAAGACCTTTTAGAACTAACACCCAAAAAAGATGTCCTTTTCATTATAGGGGACTGGAATGCAAAAGTAGGAAGTCAAGAAACACCTGGAGTAACAGGCAAATTTGGCCTTGGAATACGGAATGAAGCAGGGCAAAGACTAATAGAGTTTAGCCAAGAAAATGCACTGGTCATAGCAAATACCCTCTTCCAACAACACAAGAGAAGACTCTATACATGGACATCACCAGATGGTCAACACCGAAATCAGATCGATTATATTCTTTGCAGACAAAGATGGAGAAGCTCTATACAATCAGCAAAAACAAGACCAGGAGCTGACTGTGGCTCGGACCATGAACTCCTTATTGCCAAATTCAGACTGAAATTGAAGAAAGTAGGGAAAACTACTAGACCATTCAGGTATGACCTAAATCAAATCCCTTTTGATTATACAGTGGCAGTGAGAAATAGATTTAAGGGCCTAGATCTGATAGATAGAGTGCCTGATGAACTATGGAATGAGGTTCGTGACATTGTACAGGAGACAGGGATCAAGACCATCCCCATGGAAAAGAAATGCAAAAAAGCAAAATGGCTGTCTGGGGAGGCCTTACAAATAGCTGTGAAAAGAAGAGAAGCGAAAAGCAAAGGAGAAAAGGAAAGATATAAACATCTAAATGCAGAGTTCCAAAGAATAGCAAGAAGAGATAAGAAAGCCTTCTTCAGTGATCAATGCAAAGAAATAGAGGAAAACAACAGAATGGGAAAGACTAGGGATCTCTTCAAGAAAATCAGAGATACCAAAGGAACATTTCATGCAAAGATGGGCACGATAAAGGACAGAGATGGTGTGGACCTAACAGAAGCAGAAGATATTAAGAAGAGGTGGCAAGAATACACAGAAGAACTGTACAAAAAAGAGCTTCAAGACCTAGACAATCATGATGATGTGATCACTGACCTAGAGCCAGACATCTTGGAATGTGAAGTCAAATGGGCCTTAGAAAGCATCACTACCAACAAAGCTAGTGGAGGTGATGGAATTCCAGTGGAACTATTCCAAGTCCTGAAAGATGATGCTGTGAAAGTGCTGCACTCAATATGCCAGCAAATTTGGAAAACTCAGCAGTGGCCACAGGACTGGAAAAGGTCAGTTTTCATCCCAATCCCAAAGAAAGGCAATGCCAAGGAGTGCTCAAACTACCGAACAATTGCACTCATCTCACACGCTAGTAAAGTAATGCTCAAAATTCTCCAAGCCAGGCTTCAGCAATATATGAACCGTGAACTTCCTGATGTTCAAGCTGGTTTTAGAAAAGGCAGAGGAACCAGAGATCAAATTGCCAACATCTGCTGGATCATGGAAAAAGCAAGAGAGTTCCAGAAAAACATCTATTTCTGCTTTATTGACTATGCCAAAGCCTTTGACTGTGTGGATCACAATAAACTATGGAAAATTCTGAAAGAGATGGGAATACCAGACCACCTGATCTGCCTCTTAAGAAATCTGTATGCAGGTCAGGAAGCAACAGTTAGAACTGGTCATGGAACAACAGACTGGTTCCAAATAGGAAAAGGAGTACGTCAAGGCTGCATATTGTCACCATGTTTATTTAACTTGTATGCAGAGTACATCATGAGAAATGCTGGACTGGAAGAAACAGAAGTTGGAATCAAGATTGCCGGGAGAAATATCAATAACCTCAGATATGCAGATGACACCACTCATATGGCAGAAAGTGAAGAGGGGCTAAAAAGCCTCTTGATGAAAGTGAAAGTGGAGAGTGAAAGGGTTGGCTTAAAGCTCAACATTCAGAAAACGAAGATCATGGCATCTGGTCCCATCGCTGCATGGGAAATAGATGGGGAAACAGTGGAAACAGTGTCAGACTTTGTTTTTCTGGGCTCCAAAATCACTGCAGATGGTGACTGCAGCCATGAAATTAAAAGACGCTTACTCCTTGGAAGGAAAGTTATGACCAACCTAGATAGCATATTCAAAAGCAGAGACATTACTTTACCAACAAAGGTTCGCCTAGTCAAGGCTATGGTCTTTCCTGTGGTCATGTATGGATGTGAGAGCTGGACTGTGAGGAAGGCTGAGTGCTGAAGAATTGATGCTTTTGAACTGTGGTGTTGGAGAAGACTCTTGAGAGTCCCTTGGACTGCAAGGAGATCCAACCAGTCCATTCTGAAGGAGATCAATCCTGGAATTTCTTTGGAGGGAATGATGCTAAAGCTGAAACTCCAGTATTTTGGCCACCTCATGCGAAGAGTTGACTCATTGGAGAAGACTCTGATGCTGGGAGGGATTGAGGGCAGGAGGAGAAGGGGACGACAGAGGATGAGACGGCTGGATGGCATCACTGACTCGATGGATGCGAGTCTGAGTGACCTCCGGGAGCTGGTGATGGACAGGGAGGCCTGGCGTGCTGGGGTTCATGGGGTCGCAAAGAGTCGGACTGATCTGATCTGATCTGACAGGGAACACAATCAGCTCTCCATATTGGCCCATTTGGCATCCAGATTCAACAAACTGCGAAAAGGTTTTCATTGGTTGAATGGGTGGGAAGCCCACAGAGACCCAGAAAGCTGACTCTATGTATCTCATGTCCAGATCATGATCCCTGAATCATTTCCCACTAAAGGGAACCAGGGACCATTAGAGAAAAAGCTAATTCCAAATCTGGGGCTGGAAAGGTAAAAAATTTACTGGGAACATCTTGTTATACTAGAAAGCGAGGAAATTAACAAAGACATACAACAATTGAAAATTAGAACAGACACATATAAAGCAAATTAACAGGAAATCGCATTAAAAATCTAAATGAATACTTGCAAAACCATCATAAGAATATAAGGTATGTGCCTGATGACTCACTTGTTTTGGAGAGATGAAGTGGGGAATGGAAGAGAATGGAGAAGATGGGAAATGTGTATCCCCACACCCTCCAGAAAACATCCTAACATTTATGTAAAGATATTAATCGCTAGGATCTTGAAGGAAAAAAGAAAATGTAGTAAATAAGGCTAGAAAACTATATCTGAATTGAACACAGTCAAAAGCTGTAATAAGAATATGAGTTGGTTAAATGTAACTGTTTCTTCTGTAGTACTTCAACATATCTACAAGAAGTTTGTCTTATACAGCACAAATATTTATTCTGGACTTTGGTTTACATTATTAATTCACATTAAAAAACTTTAAAAAAAAAGTAAACTTCAAGGCAGTTCATACTTGAAATAACACGAATAAATCATGAACATAGCTAGAGACAGCATTCCTTGCACTTTGTAAAGATTCTCTCCCCATCCTTAAACCATCCTACAAAGTAGGTACAGACAGACCTCATTTTATTGCACTTTGCTTTATTGGGCTTTGCATAAATTGTATTTTTAAAAAATTGAAGGTTTGTGGCAACCCTTCGTGAAACAGGTCTATTAGCATCATTTTTCCAACAGCATTTGTTCACTTCGTGTCTGTGTCACATTTTGGTAATTTGTGCAGTTTTTCAAACAGTTTCACTACTATAATTTTTATTACAGTGATCTGTGATCACTTATCTTTGATGTTACTACTGCAATTGTTTGGGGGCACCACAAACTGTGCCCAGATAAGACAGCACACTTAACGAATAAATGTTAAATTTGACTGCTCCACAAACTAACCATTCATCATCTCTCTCCCTCGCCTTGGGCCTCCCTAGTCCCTGAGACACAGCAATACACACAACAGACATAACCTGGAATCAGGCTAATTAAAAATCCTACAATAGCCTCTCAGTGTACAAGTGGAAGGAAGAGTCACACACCTGTCACTTTAAACCAAAAGCTAGAAATGATGAAAGCTTTGTAAGGAAAGTATGCTGAAAGCCAAGATAAGCTAAAAACTAGACCTCTTACATCAAACGTGAACCAAACTTGTGAATGCAAAGGACAAGTTCTTGAAGGAGATTAAAAGTGCTACTCTAGTGAACATACAAACGATTAAAAAAGGTAAACAATTTTACTGCTGACACGGAGAACGATGTAATGGTCTGGATAGACTATCACACCAGCCACAACATCCTCTTAAGCCAAAGCCTAATTCAAACAAGGCCCCAACTGTGAAGGCTGAGGGAAGTTAGGAAGTTGCAGAAGAGAAGTTTGAAGCTAGCAGCGTTTGGTTCATGAGGCTGTAGGAAAGAAAAGTCGTCTCCATAGCATCAGAGTGCAAGGTAAAGCAGAAAGTGCTGATGTAGAACCTGCGGCAAGTTATCCAGAACGTCCAGTTAAGATACTAAATTGAAGGTGGTGGCAGTACACAGCAGACTTTGAGTGTAGGTGAAACAGCCTTTTATTGGAAGAGGATATCATCTAGGGCTTTCCAGAGGTAGAGAGGAGAAGCCAAGGCCTGGCTGCAAAGCTCAAAGGAGAGGGTGAACAACTTGTTAGGGGCTAATGCAAATGGTGATTGAAGACAAGTCAATGCTCCTTCACTATTAGGAAAATCCTAGGGTCCTCAAGAATTATGCTTAATCTACTCTGCCTGTGCTCTCTAAATGGAACAGCAAAGCTGAGGCGACAGTACATGGCTTATTAAATATTTTAAGCCCACTGTTGAGGCCTATTGCCCAGAAAAAAAAGATTCCTTTCAAAATATGACTGCTCATTGACAATGCACCTGGTCACCCAAAAGCTCTGATGGAGCCAAAGAGATTCATACTGTTTTCCTGCCTGCTAACACAACATCTATCTACAGCCTGTGCCGTGGATTAAGGAGCAGTTTCAACCTTCAAGTCTTATTTCTTAAGAAACATATTTTGTAAGACTATAGCAGCCATAGACAGTGATTTCTCTGATAGATCTGGCTAGGCAAAGCAAACTGAAAACCTCTGGAAAGGATTCACCATTCTATATGCCATTAAGGACATTCATGATTAATGGTAAGAAGTCAAAACATCAACATAACCAGATGTCTGGAAGAAGGCGATTCCAACCCTTCATTCCAACCCTTGGACTTTGAGACGTCCAAGCCTCCAATGGAGGAGGTCACTGTGGATGTATTGGAAACAGCAAGAAAACGAGAAGTGGAGCCTGAAGGAGTGACTGAACTGCTGTAACCTCATGATAAGATATAAACGGGACAAGGAGTTGCTTCTTATGAGCAACAGAAGTGGTTTCTTGAGATGGAATCTACTCTCAGTGAAGATGCTGTGAAGACTGTTGAAATGATAGCAATGGATTTTGAAAATGACATAAACTGAGTTGATAAAGCAGCAATAGGGTGTGAAAGGACTGACTCCAATTTTGAAAGAAGTTCTGTGGGTAAAATGCTATCAAACAGCATTGTCTGCTGGAGAGAAATCATTCATAAAAGGAAGAGTTCATCAATGCAGCAAACTTCACTGCTGTCTTATTTTAAGAAATAGCCAAAGCACCCCAACCTTCAACAACCATCACTCCTATCAGTTAGCAGACACCATCATCATGGCAAGACCTGCGACCAGCATAAAGATTATCATTCACTGAAGGCTCTGATGAAAGTGAGCATTTTTAGCAGTAAGGTATTTTTTTAGTTAAGGTGTATAAATGATTTTTTAGGCATAATGCTGCTGCTACTGCTGCTAAGTCACTTCAGTCGTGTCCAACTCTGTGCAACCCCACAGATGTCAGCCCACCAGGCTCTCCTGTCCCTGGGATTCTCCAGGCAAGAACACTGGAGTGGGTTGCCATTTCCTTCCCCAATGCATGCATGCATGCTAAGTCGCTTCAGTCGAGTCCAACTCTTACGACCCCATGGATTGCAGCCTACCAGGCTCCTCTGGTCCCTGGGATTCTCCAAGCAAAAGAACTGGAGTAGGGTGCCACTGCCTTCTCCGAGGCATAATGCTACTGCTCCCTTAATAGACTACTGGAGTAATGGGGTCGCTAGGAGTCAGACACGACTGAGTGACTTCACTTTCACTTTTCACTTTCATGCATTGGAGAAGGAAATGGCAACCCACTCCAGTGTTCTTGCCCGGAGAATCCCAGGGATGGGGAAGCCTGGTGGGCTGCTGTCTATGGGGTCGCACAGAGTCAGACATGACTGAAGTGACTTAGCAGCAGCAGCAGCAGAGTGTAAATATGTTTTAAAGTTCTGGGAAAGCAAAACATTTGTGTGACTAGAGTTCTTTGAGATATTTGCTTTACTGTGGTAACCTGGAACTGAACTTGAAATAACTCTGGGGTATGCCTGTACTTGGAGAAGGCAATGGCACCCCACTCCAGTGTTCTTGCCTGGAGAATCCCAGGGACAGAGGAGCCTGGTGGGCTGCCGTCCTGGGGGGTCGCACAGAGTCGGACATGACTGAAGTGACTTAGCAGCAGCAGCAGCAGAATGTAAATATGTTTTATAGTTCTGGGAAAGCAAAACATTTGTGTGACTAGAGTTCTTTGAGATATTTGCTTTACTGCGGTAACCTGGAACTGAACTTGAAATAACTCTGGGGTATGCCTGTACTTGGAGAAGGCAATGGCAACCCACTCCAGTGTTCTTGCCTGGAGAATCCCATGGGCAGGAGAGCCTGGTGGGCTGCCGTCTATGGGGTCGCACAGAGTCGGACACGACTGAAGCGACTTAGATGCCTGTACTAGTATCCTCTTTTGTTGTGTAGTCGCTAAGTTGTGTCCAACCCTTTTGCGACCCCACAGACTGTAGCCCTCCAGGCTCCTCTGTCCCTGGGATTCTCCAGGCAAGAATACTGGAATGGGTTGCCAATCCCTTCTCCAGGGGATCTTTCCAACCCAGGGATGGAACCTACAGCTCCTGCCTTGGCAGACAGATTCTTCACCACTGAGCCACCAAAGAAACCCATAGTATTTTCTTTTACATATGAGGAAAATAAGACACAGGGAGATTAAGAAGCCTGCTCAAAGACCAGCTTTGGGCTAAATGCTGAGAGCAAGATTTGAGGCACAAGCATCCCTCCATGGCCTGTGCTTGTCACTGAGATGCTGTGTCAGCTTCTGTCATAAACGGGTGGAAGATTATCAACAGGGCTTTGCCAAATGGCAAAAATTTCCAAGGAAGCATCTGAAATAATCAAAATTTGATTTAATCCATACAGGTTCATATCTAATAACATGCCTGTCTCATTTTTAGAGACAGGGTGCTACAACTTGGGACTACAAACACAGCATCATTTCAAAGCAGATGGAACTAAATGCATTGTGGTATCCTGGATGAGATCCTGGAACAGAAAAAGGACACGAGTGCAAAAACTGGTGAAATCCAAAAAGTCTGGAACTTAGTTAGCTAACAAGGTACTGATGCTAGTTTCCTTAGTTTGACATTACCATGGCAATGGATGATGTTAAAAAGGAAACCAGGTGAGTGGTATATGGAACTGTTGGTACTAATTTTGCAACTATTCTGAAAATCTAAAATTATTTCAAAATCAAAGCTTATTTGAAAAGAATCAATCCATTTCTAAGCACCATCCTTGCAAAATCTAATCATCTTGTAAAATTTTGAATTTCCAAGTGAATGTAGCATTCTGTTTGTTAATGGTCAAGAATATTTTCAAACTGCATGTCTTGTCTTTCAGAGTAAGGGACATACACATGGTTGATTTAATCACTCAATACATGTTTAATGTTCGCTTATGCTAGGACATGTGAGGCACTGCGCCAGCTATGCCCTTGTTACACGGAGGCCTTCAGCATCAAAGATGCTTATAAAGAAAGGGTGACTGGAAGATACTGTTGTGGGCATTGTGGCTTCACCATCCTTCTGAGCTTCTCCCACTGCGGTGTGTACAGGGTTAGGTGGCTGGAATGAACTGACCTCATTCCTAGCCCCAGAGATGCCCCCTAACTATTTTCACTCCATCTGGTTAACTTATCCTTGCCATGGTGACTACAATGAAACATAGTAAAGACAGCCAATCAGCACACAGAATCCCCCTGGCAACCATATCGGTTGAGGAACCAACTAGGGATAATGAGATACAAAGGAAGAAAAGTGCCCATGCTCTGAAGAAGCATCCTCTCTTCCTCTGGACGTTGTAGAATACAATGTTTTTGTTTTTTTAAATCTGAAACATGTTACCATTTTGTCACTAGGTGGAAGCTTCTCTGAGGATGAAGGGAAACAGAGAGAGGAAGTGGCCAGGTCCCCTTACTCAATCTCTCCCTCTCATTCTGACAAATATAAAATGGCAGTAATAATACTTGCCACAGATCACTGTTAATTCTCAGGCAATATCTGTACTGCTGCTGCTGCTGCTAAGTCGCTTCAGTCATGTCCGACTCTGTGCGACCCCATAGACGGCAGCCCACCAGGCTCTGCTGTCCCTGGGATTCTCCAGGCAAGAGCACTGGAGTGGGTTGCCATTGCCTTCTCCATTGTGTGAAAGTGAAGTCACTCAGTCGCGTCCGACTCATAGCGGCGCCATGGACTGCAGCCTACCAGGCTCCTCTGTCCATGGGATTTTCTAGGCAAGAGTACTGGAGTGGCTTGCCATTGCCTTCTCCAATATCTGTACTGGGGTTATACTAAAAACAACAAAAACAACTAAGAGGTGGGATGATATTAAGGTTTTGCTAACCTTGCAGTAATATTTACCTTTTGGTTATGTTTCTTTAAAGTCTAGCTGACAGATATTCACAGTAAAATATTTACAGGTGAAATTTTATTTTGGATTTGCTTTAAAATACTGCAGAATTGTTTTAAATGGAAGAATGAACAGTGGTGAATGAAATAAGTATTGTAAAATATTGAAGGTGAGAAATGAGCAAATGGCGGTTCATTATATTGTTCAATTTCTGTATTTTAATCCAGAAAATATTAAAGTACCTATCCCTACATAGATCTCAATATTATGACCATGTACATATGGAGGTGCCTTATGCACTAAGAAACATGATAGAAAGTAAATCAGTAAAAGAGTTGAGATCTCAAGAAAAAGACAGATTTGTGTAAGCACAACACACTCAATCACACACATATAATTAAAACACACTTGAAAATCTATCTAATTCAATGCCTTGATTTTTACAGCTATGGAAAATGAAATCTAATACATTCAGACTTCTATGTTGTTCCCTGAACAGTCTTTCTAGTTTTCTTTTGTTTTTCTCCCTCTCTCTTTAGTCGCTAAGTCAGGTCCGACTCTCACAACCCCATGGACTATAGTCTGCCAGGCTCCTCCGTCCATGGAATTCTCCAAGCAAGAATACTGGAGTGGGTTGCCATTTCCTTCTCCAGAGGATCTTCCCAACCCAGGAATTGAACCCAGGTCTCCTGTATTGCAGGCAGATTCTTTACCAACTGAGCTAGGAGGGAAGCCCATTTTGCTTTTACTAACCATGTATCTGAAAATGGAAAATATCAATACTAGCCTATAGGATGGGCACCCAGGACCTGCTTACTCTCATTTCCAATGGACTGTGCTCCATTCTTTCCTGGAAAGGCCAGAGAGTCGCATCCAGCACTGTGCTCCTTGACAAGTGTCTACTCTTCTCTCTCTTCCTGCCTCACACCCCTGGGTTTCCTTGTTATCTGGCTGCTGTCCTGAGAAGGGCTTTACCTTCAATCCTGCCTCCTTCCTCACTTTTACATGCGTTTCCTGGGAAGAGCATCAACTTAATGTGGTTTTTTCCATCTTTGATGCTAAAAAACCCCCTGGAGCCATATTTCTAGCCTTGATCTCTCTATGTATCCTGAATTCCAGAACAAAATAGCTTCATCTGCCACAAAAAGGCCCAACAGGCCCCCAAATGAAACTGACTGTGTGCCAGTTCTTTTCTGGTCACTGGCACCCCTGTTAGCAAGAGTCACCCTGCTGCCTCACATCTAGTCACTGGGGATTCCTGTAAGACCCGCCCCCTTCCCTGCCCAGTTGCCTTAGTTCAGCCCTCATCCTCTTCTTTTTGGTCATCTTGCAAGCATCTCCTCCATGATTAATGCTCCAGGGCCATCCTTCTAAATGCAAAGCTAGTCATGTTACTTCCTTCCTTAAAACTCCAGCGACGTCCCATGGTCTGAAGCTGAAGTCCAGACCCCTTTATGGTTCTCAAAGCCAGCGAGCTGGTCTCTCCTCCACACCTCTCTCCATCAGGAATCACTCGGCGTCAGCCTGGTCCAACTCGAGAAGCTGTTTCACACTTCAGGATCACTGAAGCCCAGTGACTTCTCTCCAGTGACTGACTTTGTTCTATCAGAAGACTCAATCATTCACTACTTATAGTGAATTTTCACTATGGCTAAACCCTGGACAATATGCATGAGCCTGGGACAACATGGATAAGCACAGAACACTGACACTCTCCTAGCCTCAAGAAGCTTATAGCCTAGAACGGAAATGGATATTAAATCAACACACAGTGGAGGGTGGGCCTGGGATGGGAAGGGTTGACCTGCACTTTGTTACAGTATCCTTTTCTGCTTCTTTGTAAACTACAATGATGTAGCTGCTGCTGCTAAGTCGCTTCAGTCGTGTCCGACTCTGTACGACCCCATAGACGGAAGCTCACCAGGCTCCCCTGTCCCTGGGATTCTCCAGGCAAGAACACTGGAGTGGGTTGCCATTTCCTTCTCCAATGTATGAAAGTGAAAAGTCAAAGTGAAGTCGCTCAGTCATGTCCGACTCTTAGCGACCCCACGGACTGGAGCCTACCAGGCTCCTCCGTCCATGGGATTTTCCAGGCAAAAGTACTGGGGTGGGGTGCCATTGCCTTCCCCGACAATGATGTAGAAGTGTCCTTTTTGTTGCTGCTTTTGTTTGTCTATTTGTTTTGGTGAATCTGGGAGTTTAACATGCCTTTCCGCCCCCCTCACTGGGTGAAGAAATTTTGCCCTGCACTTCCTCTTTTTAGAATTCACAATCCCAGCAAAAACCTCATCAGATTTCAAAAGTCAGCATTCCTAAGCACCCTTCCCCCACCCCCAGCACACCACCCTAAGGCAGAGCAGAACTGCCCAGTTCCTTCTCTTCCTCAAGACTCTAGCTGACATTAGCACCCTAACTCTTCCCCACCTGGCCCCTGCAGGATGGGCTGAGAGTCCCCAAGGAAGGAACAAGATCCTTCCACCATTCAGTTCCCCACCTAACGAACGCAGTGCAGGCCCACAGTAAATATTTAAATAATCAAAGGGCAAACATTCACTCTTTAAAGGTAAATTACTTTGTACACAGAGCATAACTTTGCCTATGTTTTTTGAATAACAGAGCTTGAGCAATACTAATAAAAACTTAAGAGGGCCAGAAGTACCCCTTCTATTTATGCTTCTACAGAAATCCCAGTAGCTTGCATAAAATGGCATGTATAGGAGATGTCTTATTTCAACATATTTGACATAGTTGCTAAAAAATTAGAAGCAAATGTCAACGGCCATCAGCAGAGATCTGTGTAAACAAATTATGGTACATCCCTTTCGTGAAATATCCCTTTGCTATCACTAAAAAAGATACAATCCCATCCATATTAGCATCGAAAGATATCTATAAGTTATACGATGACAGCTATAGTGAAATCTTGCTATTTATTCTAAAAAGAAAAAAAAACACGTTTTCATAGCATGGGGGGAAAGTCTCTAAGAAATTATCCCTATGCCTTATCTCTGAGGGCACGGGACAAGAAGCAAGGAGAGAAAATCATCCTCTACTTAAAATGTCCTATCACTGAACTTGTTAGATTGCAAATTAATATTTCTTAAATTTAAAGCACAGTCACTAAAGTAAAAATGTACCTTTTTCCGTAAAATATACGTTATTTGGAGACTTCCCAGGTGGTGCTAGTGATAAAGAGCCTGCCTGCCAATGTAGGAGACTTAAGAGAGTCTGGTTCAATCCCTGGGTTGGGAAGACATGCAAACCCACTCCAGTATTCTTGTCTGGAGAATCCCATGGATAGAGGAGCCTGGTTACAGTCCATGGGGTCTGTATTGGACATGATTGAAGCGATTTAGCACGCACGCACATACATGATTTTACCTAGGAAACTGAGATTAGAACTGAGATTAAACTTTTAAATTCTGGGTTTTTGTAAGAAGCTGCTGCGGGGTCACACAGAGTCAGACACGACTGAAGTGACTTAGTAGCAGCAGCAGCTAACTTCCTAGCATCCAGAATAGAGAAGCACAGCAGGCACTTGAGTTAATACCTGCTGAATGAATAAACTGCTAACAGTTACAAAACTGTTATGCCAAGGATACAAAGTATCTGCTTCACAAACTCACAAAGGAAAAAAAATCACTTGCAGAAGTAACAAACTGCTACCAACCTAAAATACATTAGGATTGTTTTTTTGAAAGTGAAGTGAAAGTGAAGTCGCTCAGTCCCATCAGACTCTTGGCGACCCCATGGACTGTAGCCAGCAGATTCCTCCATCCGTGGGATTTTCCGGGCAAGAATACTGGAGTGGTTTGCCATTGCCTTCTCCAGGAGATCTTCTCCACCCAGGGACTGAACCCGGGTCTCCAGCATTGCAGGCAGATGCTTTACCGTCTGAGCCACCAGGGAAGTCATTGTTTTTTTTCTTTTTAAATAAACTTTTAAAAAGCACACAAGCTCTCCTCGAAGAAGCAATCTTCTAACTACCAAGTTTACCAAGACAAAGGTGCCTTCCAAATCAGTTTAATCCACAACCTGGAGTCTGGCACATGGCTGGCCATAACACCAGTTAAAAACACAGATCCTCTAATGGAAGAAAATCAATCATTCTGATTCACTTAAGTGCTTATTTGAGAAGGTAATTAACTTTTAGCTTGGACTACTGAGACCAAGGGCTGTGACAAGCAGCCTTTTTATCTCCAAATCCTTAAAGAACACCCTAAAAATGGAAGGCCTCCCATGACTGTTGATGCTGACGGGGGCTGGCGGGACAGGGGAGACACCTGAAAGAATGAAAGACGACCAGGGGTTTAGGCGGAAGGAAAAAGCCTAAATAGGTTCACATTTAAATTCATCCCCCCTCCCTTTAAAAATAAGATATGGTGTATTTTTAATCAAATTCATAATTCATTTATATAGATAAGGGCCACGGAGCTCAGCTCTCCCTTGGTTGAAGTCTCCCCATCCCCCCACCAGGGGAAGGACTTTGAGAACTTGTTTTGGGGGTACATGGACCCAGCAGTCTACTAATTCTAGAAACCCACATACTTCTTGAATTTTCTTTTTGCAATCACTACTCTTAATTCTAAAAACTCCTTTGAGAGGGTGATTTAATCCTCCTTATGAAAAAACAAGGGTCCAAATAAGCTATGACCAAAACCCAACAATCTTTAGAGAAGACTGAGATTAAAATACTGCTCTGCCAAATTAATGCAACTGAAGTTTAGCGAGTGAATTAGAAGTGAATAAAATAAAAATCCCTCATAGTGCCCTACGCAAGTCCTTCCAAAGCCTACCAACTCTCTAAATGGAAATAAAATTGTCCAAGGTCAACTCCAGGGTGAGGCATTTCCCCCTCTAGCAATGACTGTCTAGATGAAGATGTCTAAGTTCACTGGGAAGTCAACTGTTCCCATACTAAACTTATCACCCAGAGGCTCCAGGCACGGTCCCTGTCCTCCCCGCCACTCCTCCACTAGTGAAAGCGGGGACCCTGTTTCTCATTCCTGAGACCGCAGTCCCCCTAGGTATAGAACAGGTGTTCAGTGAATACCTGACTTTGCCATTTCAAGGCACTGCAGAACTAGAAATAGCAAACAAACTTTGGAATTCATCTAAAAGCAACACATGTGTTCACTTGGGCGAATAAATTCTACAGATGATTATTTTTCTTAATGAGCATGTTTTCCATCTGAATGAATCCCTACCGAACTTGGAAACCAACAGCATCAGCCCGTCGCAAAAGCCACTTGTCTGGACGGAGCGGGAAGCTGAGCCAGAACCAGTGCAGCCCATCCCGGGCTCCAGAGGGCGGGCGGCGGGGAGAACGGCAAGCGCCGAGTCCGAGGACTCGACTCCCGGTGCTGCAGCCCGGAGGCCGGGAGCGGGGTTGAGAGGGGGAAGGGACCAAACCGGGGCGACCCGGGAGCCAGACGCCGCCGCCGCGCCAGGGAGGGGGCGCCCGTTTCCTTGACAACCGCGCCCGGGCGCAGCCGTCCCAATGGGCCGGGGGAGGGGAGGAGAGGAGGGAGGGGAGCGAAGGAATCCCCCCCCACACACACACACACAACCCCCGCGCAGGGGCGGCGGCGGCCGGGGGCACCTCCCGGGCTCGGTAGCCGCAGGTCCTGCTCGCGGGGCCCTGTCCGGACCTACCGTGTACCCCCGCTCCAGGTCACTCTCCTCGTAGCGAAAGGACGGGATGTAGACCTCCATGGTCGCGCCGGCCGGCCGGCGGAGGGCGAGGAGGGGCGGGCTCACAGCCGTGACCACCGCCCCGCCCCCGGCCCAGCCGCCCCGCCTCCCTTCCCCGAGCCGGCGGGATCAGGAGACCGCGCGGCTGGGTCCCAGCTCCGCCGCCTCCCGCCGCCCCCGGGGCGGCCCGGGGCTCTCTCCGGGCGCCTGGGTTCCAGGCCCGAAGGGCGGCGGAGATCAGCTGGGCCCGGAGGAGGCGGGGCCTGGAAACCTGTGAGTCTGCAGAAAAGGGGTGTGCGCGCCACCGCGCCGGGGACAGGGCCGCACCCAGGCGCTCCCTGCCCTGGAGGCTCGAGCAGGCTCTGGATTTGCAGTTTGCAAAACACCACCCGTAACAGATCGCAAGACAAGGAAGAGAAAAGCATGGAGCTTCTGGATTTTGTTTTGGTTGGTTGAGTTTTCGCTTTAACTCTCGGTTGACATGAACAGCAGCGAACCCTGCACTACTTTTACCAAGACTCTACTGTTCCCCTTCGATGCCAGGGTCAGCGTCTAGTTCTGAGTTAGCCGTCGAACCACAGAATGCAGAGGCCGAAAATCGGCTGCTCGCGGAGACAAACATTCGGACTTCATGCTCCAGTTCTAAAATGCTGTCGGTATAGACTTTCTTAACTATAAGAGAAAACAGAAGAAAAAGAAAAAAAGAAAGGCAAGGGCTGGAATGTGCCCCTCGGGCCAGAAGCTAATTACCTGAAAGTACCTGAAAGATAAAAGTGCTCCAGTTGAGCAATGTGGTTATCAGGATACATTTGCAAACCACGAGTTTCTTTCTTAGGTTAGAGCAGGGAACAGAACAGAAACTTGAAAGTGAGTTTGTACAGAGAGCTTCTTGGGCTGCAGGTAAATGGCTGCGCCTAGTTTGCTCTTGAGGCCAGGGGGCCTTTCAGCTTGAAACTCCTCTTAAGTTTATGATGAGACCTTAGTCATGGAAAAGAGGACTAATCAGGCCTTTTGCTTTAAGAACTTGTCTGATGTGGACCTTAACCTCAGATGAAGCCCTCACCCACACACCTGCAGCTCCTGGTTGTGTCTGCCCCTCAGAACCCCATAGGCTGGGCCCTGTGAAGACTAGCCCTCCTCTTTTCTTCCACTGGCCAACACCTCTAGATGTGACCAAATAGCTCTGTGGGCTCCAAGCTGCCCAGGTTCAGAGCCCAGCTTGTAGGTTCCCCTTAGCCTCTGTGACTGTATCACACTGTATTGTGCCATGTACTTACTTACCTGCCTTACACCCTAGATTCTAGAGAAAGTATTAAAAAAAATTTTTTTTTAATCCCCTTCTTGATATATTGCTAAACACATTTTTCTTCAAAGTTTTATATAAGCATTTAAATGCTCTTCTATACAAAACCAATGGGATACAGCAGTTACCACGTGGGATGTTATTACATCCCATGTCTCATTTAAGCTTCGTTCTGAGCAAGTGTTATGTACAGTAGGACTTTAAAGAACTAAGAAGTAGTATTCCTGTTTTTATTTTAAAATAATGGCTACTGATGACAGCAGACTCTACCCCCGGAAACAATTTCAAGATTGGTTGAAGAGTATAATGTAAATGAGGATTATGTAATCCTCAAGAGTATAATGTAAATGAGGTCTCAAGAGTATAATGTAAATGAGGACTGTGTAATCATAAAATCCTTGCGCTATAGATTGCTGATGAAACTTTTAATATGATTTTTATATGATCCTTTCACAACAGCCTGCTAGTAGCCTGGCATATGTATTTTTGTCTGGCGGCATAGCTCACCTATTTACCTTTGAATTTAAGAGTCAGAAATGTATGGGTCCAAGAAGACCTGACATGTGGTCCAAATGAATCTTTTTTTCTTTTTTGCTGTATTCTACTAATAGATGTGTATAATTTAATTTTGCCTTGCTGAAAATATATACAGGTTCTCAGGTGTGTTCTTGAGGGACTAAAAGCTCAGCTGTAACTGTTACTTCAGTTATTTCAGATGGCATAATTAAAGCTCAGAGAAGATAAATAACTTTGAAAGTGAAAGTCGCTCAGTCATGTCCAACTCTGTGACCCCATGGACTGTAGCCTGCCAGGCTCCTCTGTTCATGGCATTCTCCAGGCAAGAATACTGGAGTGAGTAGCCATTCTTTTCTCCAGGGGATCTTCCCAGCCCAGGGGTTGAACCCTGGTCTCCTGACCTGGGCGGATTCTTTACCATCTAAGCCACCAGGGAAGCCCAAGAATATATCTTCCTGAGCCAGGAATTGAACTGGGGTCTCCTGCATTGCAGGCAGATTGTTTACCAGCTGAGCTAATTATTATTCTAGTTAATAATTAGAAGAGTTAAATTTCTAATCAAGTTCTGTGGGTTAACCACTATAAAGGAAAGAAGAGAATAGCACTAAAGTAAGAGAACATGGCAATGTATTATCCTGATGTTCTTACATATCTTCTCTACACTCCAACAGGTCAGCTAAATAGTATGTCCTCACAACAGTAATAAAAATACATGGCAAATACTATATAAAAAGTTGTACACTTAATATCTGTTAATAAAGGCAAAAACATTACATAAGAATATGGACTTCCCTCGTAGTCCAGTGGTTAGGGCTCTGCACTTCCACTGCAGGGGTGGGGGGAGGGTGGGGGGAGGAGAGGGGGAAAAGAGAAGAAAGAGAGAAAAAAATTCTGCTGGAATCAGAGTATGACATCCATGCACTGAAAATATAACACCTAGTATTCGGTAGATAAATATTTCCGCATATTTAATAATCAGATCAGATCAGATCAGTCGCTGAGTCATGTCCAACTCCTTGCGACCCCATGAACTGCAGCACGCCAGGCCTCCCTGTCCATCACCAACTCCCAGAGGTCACTCAGACTCACATCCATCGAGTCAGTGATGCCATCCAGCCATCTCATCCTCTGTCGTCCCCTTCTCCTCCTGCCCCCCATCCCTCCCAGCATCAGAGTCTTCTCCAATGAGTCAACTCTTCGCATGAGGTGACCAAAGTACTGGAGTTTCAGCTTTAGCATCATTCCTTCCAAAGAAATCCCAGGGCTGATCTCCTTCAGAATGGACCGGTTGGATCTTCTTGCAGTCCAAGGGACTCTCAAGAGTCTTCTCCAACACCACAGTTCAAAAGCATCAATTCTTTGGTGCTCAGCCTTCTTCACAGTCCAGCTCTCACATCCATACATTACCACAGGAAAGACCATAGCCTTGACTAGGCGAACCTTTGTTGGCAAAGTAATGTCTCTGCTTTTGAATATGCTATCTAGGTTGGTCATAACTTTCCTTCCAAGGAGTAAGAGTCTTTTAATTTCATGGCTGTAGTCACCATCTGCAGTGATTTTGGAGCCAGAAAAATAAAGTCTGACACTGTTTCCACTGTTTCCCCATCTATTCCCATGAGGTGATGGGACTGGATGCTATGATCTTCATTTTCTGAATGTTGAGCTTTAAGCCAACCTTTTCACTCTCCACTTTCACTTTCATCAAGAGGCTTTTGGGTTCCTCTTCACTTTCTGCCATAAGGGTGGTGTCATCTGCATATCTGAGGTTATTGATATTTCTCCCAGTCAATCTTGATTCCAACTTGTGTTTCTTCCAGTCCAGCATTTCTCATGATGTACTCTGCATATAAGTTAAATAAACAGGGTGACAATATACAGCCTTGACGTACTCCTTTTCCTATTTGGAACCAGTCTGTTGGTCCATGTCCAGTTCCAACTGTTGCTTCCTGACCTGCATACAAATGTCTCAAGAGGCAGATCAGGTGGTCTGGTATTCCCATCTCTTTCAGAATTTTCCACAGTTTATTGTGATCCACACAGTCAAAGGCTTTGGCATAGTCAATAAAGCAGAAATAGATGTTTTTCTGGAACTCTCTTGCTTTTTCCATGATCCAGAGGATGTTGGCAATTTGATCTCTGGTTCCTCTGCCTTTTCTAAAACCAGCTTGAACATCAGGAAGTTCACGGTTCACATATTGCTGAAGCCTGGCTTGGAGAATTTTGAGCATGATTTTACTAGTGTGTGAGATGAGTGCAATTGTGCGGTAGTTTGAGCATTCTTTGGCATTGCCTTTCTTTGGGATTGGGATGAGAACTGACCTTTTCCAATCTTGTGGCCACTGCTGAGTTTTCCAAATTTGCTGGCATATTGAGTGCAGCACTTTCACAGCATCATCTTTCAGGATTTGGAATAGCTCAACTGGAATTCCATCACCTCCACTAGCTTTGTTCATAGTGATGCTTTCTAAGGCCCACTGCTTTAAATACCAACTTATAAGTCCTGACCAATATCTAAAATATTTATTCAACATTCTGTTATAAGACTAGCATATCATGACCAAACAAGATTTATTCCAGAAATAAAAAGACAGTTAAACATTAGAAAATCTGTTGATATATATCTCAACATTGTCAGATTAGAAAAGAACAAAGATAAATGAGTATGCCAGTAAATTCTGAACCAACATTAATAAATCAGTACACCTCTTCCTAATAATTCTTAACAACCTAGAAACAGCAAAAAAAAAAAAAAAAAAAAAACCACCCCCAAACCAGCTTTAATTTGATAAAAGCACCACAACCCTACAGGAAATATCCCATTAAACATCACAGGAGGAAGCATAAGAATAGTGTTAATAACTTTAACACAATTATTGTTTGACATTTTGCTGGAGGCCCCACTCAGTACAATAAGAAAAGCAAAATAAACAGGTACAGACACTGGATTGGAATATATAAAACTAAGGTTATTTGCAGATGAAACAATCTACATATATAAAACAGAATCAACTAAAAACTTGTTAGAATAAAAGTTTCATAAGGTGGCAGAGAGTAAATCATCACATAGGAATCAGTAGATTTCATAGACAATAACTTGCTTATACACACCAACATTAACCAATTTGAAAATAACAGGGAAAAACCAAACAATTTCATGAATAACAATATTAAAAACTTACAAATTTCTAAAGATAAATTTAAGAAACATGCAAGATTTATATGAATAAAACTAAAAAGCTATGCAAGGACACAAAAGAAAGTTTGAAAACAGTTGTATCACGTTTCTGAATGAGAAGAATCAATATTTTGTTGCTTTATTTGGGTAAGTTTTATGAAAACAATTTACAGAGCTAATACAATCAAATAACCAACATGCTAAGAAAAGGGACAAGCTTGTTTGAAAAATGAATAGCCAGGGCAGGTTTGAACAAAAAAAGGAAAGAAAGAATGAGAGGATAAGTTAATTTGTAGGACATCAAAACATACTATAAAGTCATGGAATTTAAACCAGTATAATCCCAGAGCAAAATTAGACAAATGACGAAGGGGAGCTAAAATTAGACACATGACCAAGGGAACCAAATAGCTCAGAAATAGATTCCTTAATATATAGGAACATAATATGAGACAACAAAGGTATTTCAAAGCCATGAAGGTAAAAAAATAATAATAATAATCTATTCAATAAATAGTTGAGTGCTTATATAGTTTTAATAAATATTTAAATACTAAAGTTTTAGTAAATGTTAAAAATAGTATAAATGGTGTAATGGAAGTTTATGAATAACTGGCTCTCCACCTGAAAGAAAAGTAAAATTTATTTTTAAAATGAATTCCACGTGTAGTAAAAAAAGCTCTGTGGAAAAACAGAACTGTAAAACACCTCAAGGTAGACAAAACCTTATTGCAAAAACCAAAACAAAGACTTTGGGGGAAAGATTATACTATATAAGGCTAAATAAGGATTTTAAATTAATGTAAAACAAAGACCATTAAGTTAAAAAATGTTCAATAAACTGAAAAGATAGTTAAAACAAGTATAACAAAGGATTAGTGTACATTTTATGTGTAAAGAATATATAACTTTCCTTAATAGCAGTATAAAAAATAGACACAGTATGAACAGGAAATTTTCAGAAGAATGCAAATAGACAAAAAAACAAAACAAAACTGTATAAATTATCTATTATCGAGTAACAAATCTGTAACTATCTGTAATCTATCGAGTAACAATCCAGCAAATCTGGAAAACTCAGCAGTGGCCACAAGATTGGAAAAGGTCAGTTTTCATCCCAATCCCAAAGAAAGGCAATGCCAAAGAATGCTCAAACTACCGCACAATTGCACTCATCTCACACGCTAGTAAAATCATGCTCAAAATTCTCCAAGCCAGGCTTCAGCAATATGTGAACCGTGAACTTCCTGATGTTCAAGCTGGATTTAGAAAAGGCAGAGGAACCAGAGATCAAATTGCCAACATCCTCTGGATCATGGAAAAAGCAAAAGAGTTCCAGAAAAACATCTATTTCTGCTTTATTGACTATGCCAAAGCCTTTGACTGTGTGGATTACAATAAACTGTGGAAAATTCTGAAAGAGATGGGAATACCAGACCACCTGATCTGCCTCTTGAGAAATTTGTATGCAGGTCAGGAAGCAACAGTTAGAACTGGTCATGGAACAACAGACTGGTTCCAAATAGGAAAAGGAGTGTGTCAAGGCTGTATATTGTCATCATGTTTATTTAACCTATATGCAGAGAACATCATGAGAAATGCTGGACTGGAAGAAACACAAGTTGGAATCAAGATTGCTGGGAGAAATATCAATAACCTCAGATATGCAGATGATACCACCCTTATGGCAGAAAGTGAAGAGGGGCTAAAAAGCCTCTTGATGAAAGTGAAAGTGAAGAGTGAAAAGGTTGGCTTAAAGCTCAACATTCAGAAAACGAAGATCATGGCATCCGGTCCCATCACTACATGGGAAATAGATGGAGAAACAGTGGAAACAGTGTCAGACTTTATTTTTCTGGGCTCCAAAATCACTGCAGATGGTGACTACAGCCATGAAATTAAAAGACGCTTACTCCTTGGAAGGAAAGTTATGACCAACCTAGAGAGCATATTCAAAAGCAGAGACATTACTTTGCCAACAAAGGTTCATCTAGTCAAGGCTATGGTCTTTCCTGTGGTCATGTATGGATGTGAGAGCTGGACTGTGAAGAAGGCTGAGTGCCGAAGAATTGATGCTTTTGAACTGTGGTGTTGGAGAAGACTCTTGAGAGTCCCTTGGACTGCAAGGAGATCCAACCAGTCCATTCTGAAGGAGATCAGCCCTGGGATTTCTTTGGAAGGAATGATGCTAAAGCTGAAACTCCAGTATTTTGGCCACCTCATGCGAAGAGTTGACTCATTGGAGAAGACTGTGATGCTGGGCAGGATTGGGGGCAGGAGGAGAAGGGGACGACAGAGGATGAGATGGCTGGATGGCATCACTGACTCAATGAATGTGAGTCTGAGTGACCTCTGGGAGTTGGTGATGGATAGGGAGGCCTGGCGTGCTGCAGTTCATGGGGTCGCAGAGAGTTGGACACGACTGAGCGACTGATCTGATCTCTGATCTGATTGAGTAACAAGTTATCCCCAAATTTTAGCTTCTTAAAGCAAGAAGTACTTATACAGTTTCTGTTGGTCCTGGAATCTGGGAGCAGTTTAAGATGCAGACAAGGCATATACCCAGGCTACAGGCATCTCAAGAGTCTACCTGGCTGCAGGAGCCATTGACAAAGTGGTTCACTCACATGCCTTGAAAGTTAATGTTAATTGTTGGCAGGAGGCCTCAGCTCCTGGGCACTCAGATCTCTCCCTAGAGACAGAGGCTTCCTCCAAAGCAAAAAATCTGAAAGAGCTCAGGGTGAAGACTACATCTACCCTAAGAATTTACACTCCATCATTTCTGTAATATCCTGCTGCTTACAAAGGTTGGCCTATTCAGTGTAGGAGGGACTATATAACGGCTTGAGTCTCAGGTGGCAAGAATTAATCGGGGCTCTCGTGGAGGTTAGCTGTCACGTAACTGTGAGCAGAGAAAAGAATTCTATCATGTTATGGATTAAAATATTTTGGTGTACTTACACTATGCATATTATGTTGCACTTAAAAAAAAAAATCTCTTAGGATTTCTGGTTTAAGATAATGAATTGAACTTACATAGTTAACTTCACTGCTTCTTCTAGCCTCAGTAAAACAAAAAGGAATTTCTCCCTTAAAAAAAAACACACACACACACAAAAAAACCCCCACAAAGATAGGAAAAGCAGAAGAGAGAACAACAAAAAGATTTTTATAAACTAGAAAGCAAAGGAATGAGACACAACCATTCTGGTAAACAAGAAAAAGCCAAATTTAAGCCAGTGGTGAGAAAGTGGAAAATCAACCTGATTTACACAGGACAATACCCCAAAGGCTCAGTGAGAGGGGACAGAGAAGATACACCTTATCTAGAATGGGAGATAGGCTGGCTAGAAGGAAGACTGAGTGAAAGTTAGTGGGAAAATCCTTCAATCCCCTCTTCCACATTGGCATAATCCCAGAGGATATTTCCTGGAGAGAGAGAGAAAAAAGAGAGTCTTTACATTGGAAAATGACTTGCCCACCTGAGGGCATGGGAACTTTCATCAAAAAATAGTTGAGGCCTGGGGGCATGTGATCATACACATGTTGAATGATGAGTATTAAAACCTCATAGAGGCTGGCAGCTATATCTTTACCTTCCAGGCAAGAAAGTGGAAGATATTCTCTGGGAAATCTGATGAGCCCAAGAGAAGGAAACTCTAGACACACCAACATTGGAAATTCCCTACAAACAGCCCAATGAGGTCACTCTTCAGTGATTTTCAGATTTGATAGGTGTGGCCAACATGTCAGAGTAGGAAGAACTTGAGCACAGCTCCTCCCACAGGCACACAAAAAACTAAGACTATTTACAAGCAATTATTGATGAGAATAAATAAATATAAGTTAAATAAACAGGGTGACAATATACAGCCTTGACGTACTCCTTTTCCTATTTGGAACCAGTCTGTTGGTCCATGTCCAGTTCTAACTGCTGCTTCCTGACCTGCATACAAATGTCTCAAGAGGCAGATCAGGTGGTCTGGTATTCTCATCTCTTTCAGAATTTTCCACAGTTGATTGTGATCCACACAGTCAAAGGCTTTGGCATAGTCAATAAAGCAGAAATAGATGTTTTTCTGGAACTCTCTTGCTTTTTCCATGATCCAGTGGATGTTGGCAATTTGATCTCTGATTCCTCTGCCTTTTCTAAAACCAGCTTGAACATCAGGAAGTTCACGGTTCACATATTTCTAAAGCCTGGCTTGGAGAATTTTGAGCATGACTTTACTAGCGTGTGAGATGAGTGCAATTGTGCGGTAGTTTGAGCATTCTTTGGCATTGCCTTTCTTTGGGATTGGGATGAAAACTGACCTTTTCCAATCTTGTGGCCACTGCTGAGTTCTCCAAATTTGCTGGCATATTGAGTGCAGCACTTTCACAGCATCATCTTTCAGGATTTCAAATAGCTCCACTGGAATTCCATCACCTCCACTAGCTTTGTTCGTAGTGATGCTTTCTAAGGCCCACTTGACTTCACATTCCAGGATGTCTGGCTCTAGGTCAGTGATCACACCATCGTGATTATCTGGGTTGTGAAGATCTTTTTGTACAGTTCTTCTGTGTATTCTTGCCACCTCTTCTTAATATCTTCTGCTTCTGTTAGGTCCATACCATTTCTGTCCTTTATCGAGCCCATTTTTGCATTAAATGTTCCTTTGGTATCTCTGATTTTCTTGAAGAGATCCCTAGTCTTTCCCATTCTGTTGTTTTCCTCTATTTCTTTGCATAGATCGCTGAAGAAGGCTTTCTTATCTCTTCTTGCTATTCTTTGGAACTCTGCATTCAGATGGGTATATCTTTCCTTTTCTCCTTTGCTTTTTGCTTCTCTTCTTTGCACAGCTATTTGTAAGGCCTCCCCAGACAGCCATTTTGCTTTTTTGCATTTCTTTTCCATGGGGATGGTCTTGATCCCTGTCTCCTGTACAATGTCACGAACCTCGTTCCATAGTTCATCAGGCACTCTATCTATCAGATCTAGGCCCTTAAATCTATTTCTCACTTCCACTGTATAATCATAAGGGATTTGATTTAGGTCATACCTGAATGGTTTAGTGGTGTTCCCTACTTTCTTCAATTTAAATCTGAATTTGGCAATAAGGAGTTCATGGTCTGAGCCACAGTCAGCTCCTGGTCTTGTTTTTTCTGACTGTATAGAGCTTCTCCATCTTTGGCTGCAAAGAATATAATCAGTCTGATTTCGGTGTTGACCATCTGGTGATGTCCTGATGTCCGTGTATAGAGTCTTCTCTTGTGTTGTTGGAAGAGGGTGTTTGTTATGACCAGTGCATTTTCTTGGCAAAACTCTATTAGTCTTTGCCCTGCTTCATTCCGTATTCCAAGGCCAAATTTGCCTGTTACTCCAGGTGTTTCTTGACTTCCTACTTTTGCATTCCAGTCCCCTATAATGAAAAGGACATCTTTTTGGGGTGTTAGTTCTGGAAGGTCTTGTAGGTCTTCATAGAACCGTTCAACTTCAGCTTCTTCAGCGTTACTGTTTAGGGCATAGACTTGGATTACTGTGATATTGAATAGTTTGCCTTGGAAACGAACAGAGATCATTCTGTCGTTTTTGAGATTGCATCCAAGTACTTCATTTCCGACTCTTTTGTTGACCATGATGGCCACTCCATTTCTTCTGAGGGATTCCTGCCCGCAGTAGTAGATATAATGGTCATCTGAGTTAAATTCACCCATTCCAGTCCATTTCAGTTCGCTGATTCCTAGAATGTTGACATTCACTCTGGCCATCTCTTGTTTGACCACTTCCAATTCACCTTGATTCCTGGACCTGACATTTCAGGTTCCTATGCAATATTGCTCTTTACAGCATCAGACCTTGCTTCTATCACCAGTCACATCCACAGCTGGGTATTCTTTTTGCTTTGGCTCCATCCCTTCTTTCTTTCTGGAGTTATTTCTCTACTGATTTCCAGTAGCATATTGGGCCCCTACTGACCTGGGGAGTTTCTCTTTCAGTATCCTATCATTTTGCCTTTTCATACTATTCATGGGGTTCTCAAGGCAAGAATACTGAAGTGGTTTGCCATTCCCTTCTCCAGTGGACCACATCCTGTCAGATCTCTCCACCATGACCCGCCCATCTTGGGTTGCCCCACAGGAATGCCTTAGTTTCATTGAGTTAGACAAGGCTGTGGTCCTAGTGTGATTAGATTGACTAGTTTTCTGTATGATTTCAGTGTGTTTGCCCTCTGATGCCCTCTTGCAATACCTACCATCTTACTTGGGTTTGTCTTACCTTGGGCGTGGGGTATCTCTTCACGGCTGCTCCAGCAAAGCACAGCCATTGCTCCTTACCTTGGACGAGGGGTCTCTCCTCACCACTGCCCTTCCTGACCTTCAACGTGGGATAGCTCCTCTAGGAGCCTCCTGCGCCCACGAGAGCTGGACTGTGAAGAAGGCTGAGTGCCAAAGAATTGATGCTTTTGAACTGTGGTGTTGGAGAAGACTCTTGAGAGTCCCTTGGACTGCAAGGAGATCCAACCAGTCCATTCTGGAGATCAGCCCTGGGATTTCTTTGGAAGGAATGATGCTAAAACTGAAACTCCAGTACTTTGGCCACCTGATGCAAAGAGTTGACTCATTGGAGAAGACTCTGATGCTGGGAGGGATTGGGGGCAAGAGGAGAAGGGGACGACAGAGGATGAGATGAATGGATGGCATCACTGACTTGATGGATGTGAGTCTCAGTGAACTCCAGGAGTTGGTGATGGACATGGAGGCCTGGCGTGCGCGATTCATGGGGTCGCAAAGAGTCAGACACGACTGAGTGACTGATCTGATCTGATCTGATTGATGAAAATGATCTGAAGACTAGTGGAAAAGACCTGCCACAGCTCAAAGTATAAAGACAGACCCACAACGAGAACTTGTAGAGGGGGCAGAGTGTTGCTTCAGTCAAGACCCACCTTCCTGGAGTAGGCAACAACACAAATAGAAGGATCATCACAACTGGAGAGGTTCTCCCCTAGGACTGAGGGGTGCAAGCCCCACGCTGGGCTTCCCAGCCTGGAGGTCCTCCACTGGGAAGACGGGTACTCAGAACATCTGCCTACGAATGCCAATGGTGCTTGCGTACAGGAGCCATAGGGCTGTGGGAAACACAGAGCCTCCTTACAGGGTACATGCAAGTTCTCACACGCTCCAAGTCCCAGCACAAAGATAACGATCTGAAAGGAGGCTTAGAGACTCCTCCTGATCTTGGAGGACCAACTGGTACTCCACCTGAAAACACAGATACTGGCAGTAGCCATTCTGGGGAGCTCATTTCTACCATGGGGGCACTGATGCTGGCAAGCACCATTTTGGAATCCTCCCTCTAGCCTACGAACACCAGGGGCTTAACCCCTCCAGGAGCCGGTCAACACCAGTGCGAAGCAGTCAGCCCCACTGGGACACAGCCCTACCCATCAACAGGCTGGTGGCCTAGACTGGGTGCGTAACATACAGTTTTTGTCAATTATACCTGAAGAAACCTGGAAAAACATTTTTAAGTTTGACAGAGCTTCCAAGCAGCTTCAGTTCCCACTGCTAATCTTGAGAAGACATCCAAAAATTAACAAATATCTGAGGAAAGCAGCTAACATGCAAGAGAGAAAAAAACAGAAAATTAATTTTGAGGAAATAGAAACAAGGAAGAAAAAAGAAACTTTAAAAAACTATCACTAATATTCTCAGAGAGATATAGGAAGGCATTGCATCTGTGAAACAAGAAGCAGCTACTTAAATCCAATTAGAAAATTAGGGTAAACTCAGAGAGTACAACAAAATAACAGATGTAAAATAAGAAAATAAACATCATCAGTGGAGAACACCCAATATCCAAATAATGAGTCTTCCAGAAGGAGAAGAGAGAATATAGAAGGGAGAAAATCATGAGTGAAATAACTCAAGAAAATGCCCAGAACTGAATTTCATGTTTCCAGATTGAAAGCACTCACACAGGATAAAAACAGATGTATACTACAGCAAATCTGTATGAGATTTAGAACACTGAAGGAAAAAAATGACATCTTACATTCTGGAAAGGGGTAAGGGTGAAGGTAAAATGCATATACAAAAGATCTGAAGGAAATGTAACCCACTCCAATATTCTTGCCTGGACAGTCCAATGGACTGAGGAGACTGGCGGCATACAGGCCATGGGGTCTCAGAGTTGGACATGACAGCATGCCTACACGCTAATAGTAATATAACTATAATGGCTCATTAATGGTAACAAATGTACTACACTAACATGTTAATAAGAGAAGCAAGGTATAACAGTTTTTATGTAATTCTAGTATTGTTCTAAGTTTTTTTTTAAAGGAAGACAATCACAATTAAATATACTAAAACTTTCAGCAGTGAACAATATTTATCAAGCATTAAAAATGAAAATACTGAATACTGATTTAACCACAAACTTTTAGCTACACTGGAAGTGGGAGATGAGTGTATGAAGCAGATGGATGGTGGCGTAAAAGAAAAATTCTCATTTGCCATAAAAAAGATGTGGCTGATATCTACAACTGATGATTCAAATGACAGCAGGATATGCATTCTACTTAGAAATGTGAAGGTATTTAAATGGCAGAAGAAACAGCATAGAGAGAGGTTATCTTTGAGGAAAAGGACCAGTGAAATCATGGTTTGTGGGGCAGGGAACCACTGTGTTTTACTAGTGTTTCCGATGCTAGTTTGGTTTTGACTATGTACTTCGAGTGATTTGATGAGATAGACATTAACTTAAAGATGAAAAGACTAAAGTCAATTTTTATCTGCTGACATGCAAAAACCTTTCAGTACTTTAGCAAACCAAAAAGTAAATTTGAAGAACCCGCAGAAATAACCCTTGCCGCACTATGAGCTCTATGCATTGCAGTAAGAGCTCTATGCATTGCAGTAAGAGCTCTATGCAGCTGTCATATTGAAGGTCTTCTTTTAAAAAGGTGGCAATACACTAATTAATGTCATCTCTTAACTTCAGGTTTCCTCCTTTGACTGCTTTCTCGACTCCTGTTTCGTCTTACCAAACTCTTCTTTCACCTCATCATAGCTACATTCCCCAATCTGTGCCGGTCACCTCACTTACCTTCATCTTTTTGGTCTTTTAAATCATTCAAAATCCTCCCCCCTTTGCTTTCTTACATACACCAACAATCCCTAATTTGAATAAATCAAACTTTGTCTTGCTTTCTCATGGCTTAAAAACATGGATATTTTGGTTGACTCCATTTTAAATTCATGATTTCCACACTTATCTGAAAGTGGGTACTCATCCATAGCTGACTCTTCCCGGTTTCTGTTTTCCAGACACCTACCACTTTCCTGTGCACACCCCCTCCCCCATTTTCTTTGGCTTTTCTGCTGGTATTCCCTGATGATAGTTTAATTTTCTATTTCACCGAGAAAATAAAAACATTCAGGCATTATTTCCCAATAATGGAAATGCCTTCTTTCCCTTCCTTTTTGTTCAGAGGAGGAAACTCCCCCTTTTTTTCTGAGGCTCTTTGCATTCACCTGACTTACTCACCTCCATTCTTCCCTTAGATATTACTTGTATGTGGTATTTTGTCCTCAGCAGGCTGAGTCACATTTGTTCTGAGAAGGCATTCATTAATAATCATGGTTTTAAGGAACAGAGCATGTTCACATTCTAACTTGATGACACAACATCGAGTCCTAACTTATGTTTTCATGTATTTTCATCTTGGATGCCCAAAGGTACATCAAAAACGTGGTGGGTGGGACAGGGATGGATTGGGAGCTTGAGGTTAGCAGATGCAAACTATTACATGCAGAATGGATAAACACAGTCCTACTGCATGCACAGCACAGGGAACTCTATCACTATCCTGTGATAAACTACAGTGGAAATAATATAACATGCCCAGAACTCTCCCATACTATCTCAGTTATTCAAAGCAGAAGTATCCCAAGTCATCAAAGCCAGAAATTAAGGCATCATTCTAGACAACCTTCTTGTTCTTCTTGTTCTTCCCAGACAATCAATCCATTACTTCTGTGCCTGACACAGCAGAGACTGAACATGAGTGAATGAGTGATGCTGGCCTCTTACCATCCCCCTATCTCCCTTATGGCTACCACTGCAGTGTCATGCCCTCACCAGTTGTCTGTATGATTACTGTTCCAACAATTGCTGTCAAGATCTTTTTATTCTCCCCTTTTTTCTCCATTGATTACTACTTCTCTTAATCTACAACATATTCAAGGTTCTTCTATGTGTTTCTTTGTGGAAACAAACTCTCCCTAAGCAACTGCCCCATTTCTCTCTCACCCTTCATTTGTCCCCAAGCTTCTTTAAAAATCTCTAGTTTTCTGACAAGATTCATTTAACTACAGCATCTTTGTAGTGGGGGTAGATCTAAGCTTTTGCTGGCTGGAAAAAAAAAAAAACCAGATTTTGTCTGCAAGCCTTCTTCCCCTTCATCCCTGATCCTTAGCCTCAGGGCTCTAAGAGCAGATCTTAGGGACAGATTATTCCAAGAAGGACCCTGTTGGGTAAGCCCATTTAGATCCTAGTCAAGTGTACACCCATTGTTTTAAAGCAGCAGTAAAGACTGGTAAAATAGTCAAAATGCAGGTCATTTTGTTCAGACTGAAATTAAATATTCAGTAAACATTTATTGGATCATAAGAGCTAATATTTATAGACGAGCTATTAATATTTATTAAGTACTTGCTATTGGTGAGAAAGTCACACAAATTATCTTAATCCTCTGAAGGAGCACCTGAACAGGTACTATTATTACTTTACATTTTACAAATAAGGAAACTTTAAGTTTTAGAGAAAAATAACTTTCTCTAAGTCAATGATGTAGGTTCTTGAGCCAGGGTTCAAACAGGCAGACTGGACGCATAACTGTATTTTTCATCACCCCATTACACTCCCTTGATTGTACCATACTAGGTTCTACAAGAAATAACAAGAATATAGTCATTCTTCAAGAAGCATACAGACTACTCAAAGTAGAAAGACTGCTATAATGAAAGGTAAACATCAGTAAACACAATCTGAAAGGTGCAGAATGTTACCAGAGTCCTGCTAAGAGATCCAGAAGTTCTCTGCTTCCTTCCAGTTAGAAGACTAAAAAGGATATATGGAGGATGTGGACTTCAGAAAACACTAAATAGGATTTAATGAGTTGCTGGT
Organism: Tragelaphus eurycerus; assembly: GCA_935064755.1. NCBI lineage: Eukaryota > Metazoa > Chordata > Mammalia > Artiodactyla > Bovidae > Tragelaphus > Tragelaphus eurycerus. The sequence goes on from CAKXYN010000080.1 coordinate 1,787,804, forward strand.
GAAGGGGAAAAAGTTAACTCAGACAAGGCAACATCAACAGCACTGACCCATAAAAGGGTCTTGTGCATTCTCACAAGACAGGGGCATCATTTGATTAGAGCAAAAGGTGGGTGAAAGCACGGAGTAAGATCAAGACAGGAAAAGTGGTTTGAAACCACGTTCTGGATAATTTGGACTTTATCAAGGTCACAAGATCTTGTGAGGAGAAAGAGAAGAAATGAGAAGGGAACAGATTTTAGAACTAGAATCAACTCAAATTGGTCTTAGCAAAAAAAAATCTCAGCTATGTAAATAAAAACAAGTATTTTGTGTCTCAGCTGCAAGAAGATAAGAAGCACTTTTAACTGAAATTTAGCAGCAAGTGTTGGTTAAAAAGCCTCCTCTCATGCATGCACATGCACATTCATGTACACATACAAGTCCACACACACATACACACATATACTGAGAACCACCTGAAATAAAGATCTAGGAAATAAATATAGGTTAAAATCAAGATAACTCAAGACTTGATTATGGAAGCAACAAGAAGGCAATTTATTGTTCAGTTTTGTTAGATTCTGTCTGACTTTACTTTTATTAAACAGTTACATATATAAATTTAAAATAGAATTTTTTTCCTCAAAGCAGTCCCTTAAATCAGTTTAATCCCATTAACTGATGTTAATAAAAAAAAAAAAATTTCTGTGTATTAACAAGCGGGCAGCTTCACCTTAATTGTCTTTAATTACAAAGTTTCCATTTGACTCAGTTTATTAAGAAAAATACTTAAAATTATTCAATTTCTTGAGAATTAAAGTATGTGACAAGAGGAAGGAAGATGAGGATTTTAATTTTTTCATGTGCATTAAAAGATCAGAGAGCAAGCCACAATTTTCCAGTTTTGTACCATCTTCTATTCTTAGCCACTTCTGAAGTAACAGTTTGAAGAAATAAATTCTCTGTATACCAAAGGACTATCTAGAATTCTATGTTTATGATCAGAAGAATTGCTAATGTATCTTTTTCTATACATTTTCAAGGAAGAATGTTTACCTTCAACAGATTTAAGAAAAATCAGTTCAAGATAACGATTTAGATTCTGGGTTTGCTTATCTGTAAAATAAGGAAGTTGTACAGGAGTCTCTAATTTTCCATCAGGAAATAAAGTGCTACCACTTGTTGAATGGTACAAGTGCTCACTACTTGCAGAACACTGTGCCACAAAGTCTTATACCTGAATTGTATTTGCTTTTGAGAGCAACACCAACAAGTTCCTTTTATTTAGCTTTTAACACTTCACTGGATTTGGAGTGGTAAACAAAAAAAATCACTGTTGGACATAACTCTCCTTTTCCAGTTTCATGCAGTTATCTAAATCTGAATTGCCCAGAGTCACAGCCACTAGCCACATGTGACAACCGATCACTTAACATGTGGCTAGTCTGAATGCCAAATCAAAGTGTGAAATAGGGGATATCGAACACTTAGCACAAAAAACAGAATGTAAAACATCACAGTCATTTTTAATATACTGGATTGCATGCTAAAATATTTCAGAGCTACTCAGTTAAAAGTTAACTTTACCTGTTTCATTTACTCTTTAAAATAAGGGTATAGAAAACTGAAAATTATGTATGTGGCTCACATTGTATTTCTATTGGTCTGTAACACTAAGGACCTCATCCACAGATCATCGTGACCTCTCCTCATGGCCTTGATTACAAAGGTGGAGTAATCAACAATTTTGATACCACTCCTGCTGTAATTTCTTCCCTCTTCTTGCTATTTCTGTGTCTGGCCAATTATTCATCTTCATTATTACTTGAAACCATATCCTTCACTGTGAGGATTAGAAATGAAACCTGTTTGATTCTGGATTTTATTCTTTTTTTCAATACTTTGAAACAGATTATATCACAGATACGATAACATATACATTTCCTGCTAGTGGATATGGAAATGTGTCCAAAGATCTCAAGTCAGTGACTGCACGTCCTTTTCACAGCTGTTGTCTTCCCTCCTACCAGTGACCTTCCTTCCTCTAGAATAGGATGACGTCTGCTCCTTCTATCTATAGTCCTGAGTCCTGTTAGTCACATGACTGCCCATGCAGGGAGCCATAACAAGGAAGTGAAGCAGACACTTGGCTTCATAACTAGTCACATGCTATAGGACTGAAAAATGAAACTCTCTCTAACTTCCTTAGACATCAACAAGTATTTTTTTAAAAGGATTATAATCTTCTGTTTTTACTCATCTGATTTCCCTCCTTTAAAGAAACCTGATTTGTTGAGATTTATTTTATATTTAAAAGCCACTTATGAAACAATCTACACAAGAAATTGGTAAAACTTTGCTATATCTGAATAATAAAAAGGTTAAAGAGTAGCCAACAATGAAACAAGGGTATGAGATTAATATAAATATATGTGTATAAAAAAGATGGATAGTTGAAATTACTCATCAAAAATACAATAAAAAACTTATGTTTTAGAAATTATATTTTTATACACATTTATTTTGCTTTAGCCTTGCTTTTACGTTATTAATAGAAGGTGATTTTGATTAGAATTTGGCTCTCTAATAGAATAATATTTATGCTAAAGCTTGGTAAACAACATATTTTAAAGTAGAAAGGCACTTTAGGAATCAGTTTTATACCCTTGTTTTATAGATGGGTCACACAGCTACGGAGTGATAAAAGACTGAACTCAAGTATGCTGACTCCAAGTTCAGTTTGTTCTGCTGTATTATGCTGCTTTAGTCCTTCTTTATCTTTTATCTGGTTAAAGAAAAAAAAAATTAAACTTTTATGTTTATAACTAAAAGATTATATTAATGCTCTTGCTGTTCTATTTACTTGGAATCAAAGTATTTTAGTAAGAGGAATAAGAGATGTGAAGACTGATGGCTAAAGATGACTGTAGTGCTGAAGAGATTAAATCCTATGTCAGAGGCTCACATAATTTATTTGAAATTTCCAATACTCTTTATGTTTTAATAAAAAGATTGTTAAGGGGAATGAAATCTGGAATGGACTCAGGTTTGTTACTCTCTTCAGCTTAAGTCTGAAAATATTTATTATTTTATTTGGTGGTCCTGAAGGTTGTTATAAATATATCACAGCAGAATTGAAGATTTCTGCTTGAATAACTAAGTTACTATCCTATGTGTAAACTGAATTTTGGGAAGTAACAAAACTATATACCTAATACTAACACATCATTATAGTGGAACTGTTCCCAGTAAGCCTATATTTTGCTCAATATTAACGAGACAACAAGACAGGATATGATATATATTAATATGAATTACTCATTTCTTAAAAGTATCTAAGTCACCTCCAAGAGAAGCAACAACAGAAGACTACTATTTCTGATTCAGTTTCTCCTTGTTCTTCAGACGGCAAACATTATTTTGCATCGTCTAGGATTTTTTTTTCTATTCATCAAATTTTTATTATTAACCTGTAAATGTCATGTATTCTTCTAGGTTCTAGGATTATAAATATGAACAATACCTACAAGAGGCTAAAAATTTCAACTAAAATAAGTGGAAGCAAACATCTCCTGAGGATACTCTGCTACGTTAACTGTGTTCAGAAAGCTGTTAGAAAAGACTCAGTTACACATACATCTTACCCTACCAGAAGGGAGACACAACTGTTAAGCCTGAGAAGAGGAGTATCTTTAAGAAAAGTCTGATGCTAGTCACAACTTAAATTTTCATCAACATCAAGGATTATATAACTGCCATGTAAACATGATACAGAAATAGGTTAGATGGTTATGGTTGCCAAAGACATATTTCACTTTACTTCAAATTTGCTTTGTACCATCATTGGCTATTCATCAAATCACTGGGTATTTTAGCACAGCACTCTTCTCTGTCAACAATGATCACAGATGATCTTTTAGCTTAAAACAAAAAAGGCAAGATAAGGAATAAATTAAATATATGCAAAGTCTTAGACTTTGAAGGTAATAGAAATGAGCAAAATCCATAAGACCTGTAACAGAAAAATATTTTTTTCATTGTTAAATTGGGCACTTATAATAGGAAAGGATAAAAAACAAGACAACTATTTACTCCTTTACTCAAGACAAAAAAGCATCCTCCAAAGATGAACCAAGAGATAAACGTTCTTTGGTTTATGATGATTTTGCAAAAACAGAACTTAATTAACCTTCATTTAGTGACTTAGTAATGAAAGAGTTCAGCTTTTTTGGTCAATTAAAAAATTAATGATCATAGCATCACCTAAATACATCTAAAAGAAAAAGTTTCTCTGTATTAAAATGCTTTCAAAAGATCTCTAATATGTTTACATACCCAAATAATTTGTTACTAATACTTCACAAGGAATATAATTTTATTACTGTAATCACAAAATCATAATTTCTGTACAGGAATGTATAAGTGAACATTAATCAATGCATTGATAATTCACTTCATAAACAGGGTGAACACACTACAGAACATACTGTAAAGAAAAAATATTGTAAAATTTTCTGGCCTCGCAGTGCACTTTTTAGTGCAAGTATTTAAGACACAATAGTGTTCAATTCAGCAAAGTATTGCAGAATGTCATGCCACAGTCCACTTAATTCAAAGAGGGTCAGGACATGCAGCTTGTAATAAAATGTCAGAATATATATTTATAAAAAACCACATGTAATTCATAAAATATATAGTGGTTTATTTAGATGGTTTTTAATGATTTCACTATGGAATTCTGCATAACTGGAACAAGCATCCAAGATCTTCTTAACAGGAATAATCTTCTTGCTAGGCAATGGCTTTGGCCTCAGGTAGGAATGCCTCCCAGTATTTTATCAGCTGTGGATGATAATAAAAGATATTCTTATAACCTGTCATATATATATTTCATGAAGCATTAAAAAAATCTAGCTAATAATAAAAACATTTACTAAAGTCTGATTCTTAAAGGGACCATCTAAATTCCCTTATACGGCTTGTCAATATAATTAGTTTATAAATTACTTAAAAATATTAACTATTCATGGCTAACTTCAATTTTTGTAATAAAAAACACAATTTAAAAAATACCTAAAAAGTTACATTTATGCAAAACTATATATATAAAAAGTTTTGTTAGTGTAAACTATGTAAGATTACCTTAAATAATAAAACTGCAATGAGCTTTTCCAATATAAAGTGATAACTAACATCTCCTAATTCAGAGAATATTCACATTTTATGTTATTGCCAGCCAAAAAAATGATAAAGAAGGAAGAAAAGAAAACATCCAAGCAAGAAAGGGAAAAAGAGACTGGAAAGAATTAGCTGTTTGCCTTTCCTGGATAGTCCAGAAAATAGTACAGATTGACATAAAAGTAACATTAAGTTTAAAACAATTCTTTTAAAGACAAGCTTATATAACCTAATTTTTCCATTTAAAAAATCTGATTTTACGAACTAAGTACTTAAAATATATAAAAAAAATTGAAGATACACTGTTATCACCTAATTTAAAAATTTAATCTATTATATAGTTTTAAAAGAACTGGGGGAAGAAATCCTTCTGTTCAAGATATTAAATAATTTGACATATTACTCAAATTTACATTAAAATACACAGGGGAAAAAAATCTCTATTATCTTGTTACAGACTTTTCTTTACTTTAACGAAAACCCATGGTTTTCTCTATTTAAGCAGACAAATGCCACTTGTGGTATACAATCAACATGAAACCCAAACTAAAGCTAAAACAATATTCTTTAAAAAACCTTCAAAACTTAGTTTTTAGTTTAAGTTCTAGCTGGTATGAAAGAGAACTTACTATAAGAACGTATTTAAATATCTTTGATCAATAGAGAAATAAAACTGGGAAGACAGAAAAAAAGGAAAAATAGTACAGCATGTTTCTCAAAAGTCTAAAATTGAGAAACCTCTCTCTCTCCTAGGGGTTAGGTATAGAGGCAAAAACAACTTCAAAGTGAAAGTGTTAAGTTGCTCAGTCATGTCTCACTCTCTGTGATCCCATGGTCTGTCCATGGAATTCTCCAGGCAACAATACTGGAGTGGATTGCCATTTCCTTCTCTAGGGGTTCTTCCCAAGTCAGGAATCGAACCTGGATCTCCTGCATTGCAGACTGTTTACCATCTGAGCTACCAGGGAAGCCCCAAGAAGGACTTGAGGATTTCCAGTTACTTTTACTATACCATTTTTTTTTCCCTTTGCTAGCTTTGGTTTTTTCTACTCCATTTATTGCTTCTCAAGTTTAAAAGCTCATTTCATTGGTTATCATCTTTAAAATAAAAAAGTATATCAAAAACAAGTTCTAGAAGTCTGTAAGTTATAAAAAAAAAAAAAATTACCTGTTGTTGTGTTTGTACTAATGATTCTAAGTACTTGATAATAACAGTTTTAAAATCTTTCACTCGTTCTTTCTGTTGAAATATAATAAATGGGGGGGAAAGCTCCATTAGTACAAAACTAAATTTGATTTTACCACAGTATCACAGCAAAACGTAACCACGTTAAGAAAAGTGTAAAATTATTATACTTGCCTCAAATCTTCCCACTTCTTTTCGAATTGTTTTAGAGATCTGTTCAAAATCTCTTTCTCCTTGTTGTACTTTTGCCTCCCACTGACAAAAACAAAAGATAAGATTTTTAAATCTTGCCTGGGAAGAATCATTAGAACTAGCTGTGATGACCACTCATTTAATTTATGCCTAAAAACTCTGAAAGTTCACCACTGGCAAGACCCAGTTTGGCATCACTCAAACTTGGATCTAACTTTCCAGTAGTGGAAGTGCATTATCAGCTTAATTTCCATTAATATTTTACTATCAGATATACTCAAGATCAGGATATTATAGTGCTTAATGAATTATAATCTCCACATCTTAATTTAGATGAAAAGATTTTGAATATAAAGTTCACCATCAAATAATTCAGCAGTGCTAAGAGTATAATCCTCTCATTTCTTTATACAACTTTAAATTATTTCAAAATATATCAATAATTTTTGCCTAATTTCAAGAATACATGTTCATCACAATTTATATGCCCATGGAAATAATTAGAAAAATTACATGACATACATTTAGAAAACATTTTTGTAATGGTGTAATGTCCAGATTAAAAAAAAAATATATGCAATTATGGTCTACTGAAGAGCTATTAGTAAACATTAAACTCACTACAGAAACAATGAACGTTGTGATTAGTGACCAATGGAATAGCTAAAAATAAAATAAATAAAGATTTAAGCAATGGAATGATACTTTCCCACTATGTAACCGAAACATTGGTACATACTCTTCAAAGAGCAGGTACATTTACTTTAAGTAATATAAAGGTTGTCCTACCTCTTCAATTTCCTTATTGAAGCATGGCAAAAGAAGTGTATAAATTATAATAAACTTATACAAATTTACTAAAATACCATATATAATACATATATATGGGGGATAATAGGTAAGTAATTATCTGAAATCAAATTATCTCAAAAGAAAGGTTAATTTAAATGTTTTCCTTGTATGCTTCTTTATCCATTCCATAATTACGTGAAAGTAACAAAGGCTGCTGGAGATTTTTACAATGATCAAAATGTTAAAGTAATTCTAAAACAGTTTACAAATTATGAAAAAAACTGCTAAGTGTTGAATGGTTCAGAAAAAAATTCATGAAAAATTATGCATATATGAATGACTTATGGAAAACTTGGGTAAAGAGATAAATAAAAGCATTTTGTATTAATCACCTCTCTTATTTCATTTTTAGCTTGCTGTATTTTATCTGGTTTGTTAGCAACCATCATTTTTGCTTCAGTTTCACGTTTTTTGAGCAAAGTAATTTGGGCATCTTCCCATTTCTGCCAGCATTTCACTCGATGGTCAAATACACCCTATAAGTGAATGACATAATAATTATTAACTGGGAGCTAACACTGAAATTCTTTCAAAATACCAGAAGTGCTACATACTGAAAACAATAAAACCAAGTATTTATATGCTATTCTTTATACTAAGATACTGAAAATACATGCTAATATCAAAAGAAGTAGATTTCCATACTCATTTACATAAAAATAAAAACCCACCCATAACTGGATGAAATATACAACATCCATTTCACTAGCCTTTAGGGTTTAAAATCTGGCCTATAACAAGGTTTCTAACAGAGTTTTATGCTTTGAAGAAAGACTTTTTAATAGGAAAATGCTGGTATCCATATCTACAATTGAAAGTTTTCCTACTAAAATATCAAAAGCAGATTTAAGTTATGGAAATATGTCAGAAAATTGAAAATAGGCAATTGGAAAAGCTGTAAGATAACAAAGTAAAGTAAAAATGTGGTGGAAGAGATTATCAACAGCAAATAAAAGAAAAGCCAAACAATTTAAAGGTATAACAAAATGGGGGATGGGGGAAAGAGAGAGAGAGTCTTACACAAGATGAAAAGGGCAAATGGATGTACGTATCTAGTATGCAGAACCTAATGAAGAAATAGACAAAAAAAAAAAAGAACAGAAAAATCCAACCAACTTCATGACTTCTTTCAACGGGTTTGGCAGAGCAAGAACAAGTTAACAGAAGTAAGACAGTAATTAGAAATTTCTTTAAAAAAAAAAAAACAAAAAACTGATGGACAGGATGGAATACAACAGTAATCCCTTTTCTAACTTGATGTTGAGGATATATTCATATTTTTTTAGTATTTATTAACTGAATAAATGAATCAAGCATTAATAGGTGAAACAGTTATTTTCATTTATTCCAAGTAAAGTGTTCTGGATCAAGAAACAGTAAATTAATAAATGTTCTTAAAAGAACTTGATGAAGAAGACAGCACCTAGATTGTGTATTTTCAAAATGAAGGCTCTGGAAAAAATCAAATTTGGATTCAAACACTAGTTTTGTTGATTAAAACTTTGAGTAAATTCCCAAAATACCCAAAAAATTGGGTAAATTCATTTAATTTCTATAATCCACAGTTCTCTCAAATATAAAAGAGGAAAATGAGATCTAGATATATGCATTGGAAATAAAATGAAAAAAGTATATAGCATGCACAGTGACTTAAACTACCAGATGTTTAATAATTAGAAGATACTATTACAGCCTACATATAGGTAACATACACACATAATGTAGTTGATTAACTAGATTTCTACTAGAAGTGTACATAATAATAGGAATTTAGTAGGGAAAAATTAATAATTTAGTAGGGAAAAAATAATTGGACTGTATTCAGAAAAATACTAGTTCTGTACTTGTATATTATAAAAATGTGGGCAATAATATTAAAAATTCCAAGTCAACAGATAGTTCTTAAAGACCATACACATTTTAATTCACCAGGACAAGAGACATCCTAGACAAGTAAGTTAGAAACACTCTATCTACAGGCTTTGAAATCGGTTTTACTAGATTTGTCATCTCATATCATTTCTCTTCTCTCAGTAGTGAGTCTTAGTGTCCTCTTTGCTTTTCCTGTTTAAAAGACCATATTCGCCTTAAAACATTTCTCATTATGAATTAATTTTGCTTCAGCCAAATTAAAGTGGGCCAAAATCACAAAAGTAACAAATCTAACACAAATACATTCCAAAAGTCACTATCCTTTAAAAGAAGCAATCCCTGTGCCTTACCATATACACAAATTTTAAAAGTAATTTAAGATTTTTAGGCCTAGTTTTCCTTTAAACAGAGTCATATCAACTCTTTATTTATAAATTCCTCTGTTCAATAACTAAATTTATTATTTAAAATGTTTACTAATACAGGGAAGAAACGAACTAAAATGCCTTTTAATTTTAATATTTGCTTAAGTTCTTAACATGTATCCACGGGCCTTTTCAGTGACATACTACCTGAAACTAATTTGGTCTGTGCCCAGTTTATTTCATAATATTCCAGAACCATCACATGTTTACTGTGGTACAGATACAGGAACCATGATAAAGGCAAAATGATTAAAGTCTGGTTATGTTAGAAAAAAAAAATTAATCTTAACTCCATAAAAATTAACTTTTTCTTCATTTGTATTTCTACCCTTGTAACACTAGAATATAAAGAGAAAATCAGAACCATACTTAATCTTCTAAAAATGTGACCTTAAAAATCAAATTATTGTTGAGGTTTGATAGAAACCAACAAAATTCTGTAAAGCAATTATCCTTCAATAAAAAATATATTTAAAAAATCAAATTATAACATAATGTATGCCTCTGCATGGCAAGATACTAATCCACTCTGGTACAGTTTCATCTGTAAGAGGGAAACATTTAGACTGGTGATTCACTTTACACTCCACAGCCCTGGTGATTTTGTGGTACCTATCTGTATGCAAGCTAGTCTAAATTAGATAAGGTTGCAGTTGTAGAGCAGTTTTCCTAGCTAACCAGGAAATCTGAGGCTGTAATTTTAATTTTTTCCCATTGTAATTTAATTAATACCATATTCTAATTCAGTGAATCTGAAAGTATGTGGCCCAGATTCCTGGAGCCCTGAAAGAATGCTGATTATACAGACAATGAAGATGTTAAACTTCTTGGGAAATCCATCTATTGATTTTTTTTTAAATTACATTTTATATATTTTATACATTTACTTTCAGAGTAAGAATTCCTTATAAAGAATTCTAGTGCTGAAAACACTGAAAACTACTACCTCAATTCCTGACCCTACTCTAGAGGTTCAAAGGAGGCCAATACATGAGAATGTATGTAACGAGTTTACCATTTAATACATGTCAGTTAACAGTACTACCCAAAATGTGGAGTCCCAGATGTCAGAGGCTGTACAAAAGAGGAAAACAGGAATTTTCTGTCTTCAAGGCCAGAACTGGGGAGTATTTTGAGCAGGTGAACTTCTATTTTTCTTTAAGACCCCAATTTCTCCTGTTCTCAGCACCCTCACTTTAAGCTAGTTCTCAAAGTACTTCAGCTTCAAAATTACCATCATTTTGAAAAATACTCTCCATATGGATAGAACAAAGGGCTAAATAGTATTAAACAGCTATTATCAGTAAGACAAAAAAATAAAAGAAAACTGGGCAAAGGACATAAACAGTTCATAGAAAAAAGAAATGCAAAAGGCTTACCGTTTGTAAAAATGCTTACATTCACAATAACTAAAGAAATTAAAACTTATACCTCTTCAGAGAGTAACTTGGCAGTGTTCATGGATATTTAAAATTCATATATCCACTGGTCAAGTAATTCTTCTAGGGATTTTATGCCTAAAGAGTTATTATCTAAATACTTAATATTAGACTGATGAAGTAATTCAAAGTCTTTCAATATGCTAAACGATAGAATATGATTAACCATTTAAAAGATTACAACATGTATTTACATAAACTGATAAACAGATCTCTTAGAAATGGAGTGGGTAAAAAAGCAAGCAAAGAACTGTGCATATAGTATGCTCCTTTTTGAAGAAGGAAGAGATGAATGGAGAGAAAAAGGTGGTTAAGAAAAAGATAGAAGGAAAAAAAAGACAATTAGTTACATACGCATGCATAGCTAATTCTGTAAAGACACCTCACAGTACTGACTGAGGGAAAAGAGATTAGCGGTCTTAGGTAGAAAAGAAATTTACCTTTTAGGGCTGCTAGAATTATTATGCATGTATCACTTATTCAAATACAAACAGTTTAAATTTAAAAACAAAAAATAAAGACCATAAAAATTACCAAAAAAATTATGTCATTCATAATTTCTCAATTCCTTTAAGAAATTGAGTTGAGCTAGGTTTCAGTAGAAAATCAATCTGAAACAGCTTAATGCATCTTAACGTATAACTTGACCAGAGACCATACTGATTTAGTATTTCCCAAAGGGTGTTCCATATATGTGCAAGGACATTAAGTGGAAAAGAATTCCTGTTCATATGAATTTGGAAGCCTCCAGGTTAAACAAAGTTAAATGTCTATTTCATTTTTTACTACTGGACAGTCCTGAGCTTTTTAAATGTACACTGAATTCATAAGACAGGGATATCACAAACATTATCTCAAAGACTTGGTTGACTGTGGTACATTTTTCAGTGTCAGTGTTCTGTAGGAAACATTCTGGGATATGAATATAACTGTAACTTCATGAGATACAAAAATACAGTAAGAAGGTAGAGGCAGTAGGAAAAAAGCTGTTTTTGAAGGACGAGCATCCATCACACAGGTAGATTAACACTGAGAGGAGGTTTTCTCCCAGGTTAGCTCTTCTCAGCATGTACTACCTCTCATGCTAGTGGGAGTTCTGGAATGAGGTGAGAGCAGGTGGCAGAGAAACAGGAACCATTATCTATAAACTGGACTTCTGTGTATCACTAGTTGCCTATTTAAAATGAAGTATAAGATCATGGCATCTGGTCCCATCACTTCATGGAAAATAGAGGGGGAAACCATGGAAACAGTGTCAGACTTTGTTTTTGGGCTCCAAAATCACAGCAGATGGTGACTGCAGCCATGAAATTAAAAGATGCTTACTCTTTGGAAGGAAAAGTTATGACCAACCTAGATAGCATATTCAAAAGCAGAGACATTACTTTGCCAACAAAGGTCTGTCTAGTCAAGGCTATGGTTTTTCCTGTGGTCATGTATGGATGTGAGAGTTGGACTGTGAAGAAGGCTGAGCGCCAAAGAATTGATGCTTTTGAACTGTGGTGTTGGAGAAGACTCTTGAGAGTCCCTTGGACTGCAAGGAGATCCAACCAGTCCATTCTGAAGGAGATCAGCCCTGGGATTTCTTTGGAAGGAATGATGCTGAAGCTGAAACTCCAGTACTTTGGCCACCTCATGCGAAGAATTGACTCACTGGAAAAGACTGTGATGCTGAGAGGGATTGGGGGCAGGAGGAGAAGGGGACGGCAGAGGATGAGATGGCTGGATGGCATCACCGACTTGAGGGACTTGAGTTTGAATGAACTCTGGGAGTTGGTGATGGACAGGGAGGCCTGGCGTGCTGAGATTCATGGGGTCGCAAAGAGTCAGACACAACTGAGTGAATGAAATGAATACTTTAATAACTATCTATATTAACATCTTTAAACAGCTGAAAAGAAAAATTAACCACCAGGAATATAAGGAGTGACATCTAAGAATAAATACAAACAAAACTGATGATTTAGCCTAAACCTAAGGAGCCTCTATGAAGTGCTAAGAACCCTCTAGCAATAACTGTCACTAGCCTGAGAACAGAATCATCTAAAAGACACAATGCATCAATGTTCTGATTACAGATGAATATCAATTTCATTGGACTTAAGCTGAAAAAATTTTGTGTAAGAAAGCAAGGAACAAGGTTGCATTAACTTTCTAGATGTTTGAATTCAAAGTAAACTTCCAGTTCCCCTTATTCCATAACTAATGTTCATAACAATACTTCGAAGACACCGTAAGATCTTAAAAAGTATATTCCAAAACATGTAACAGACAAAATAACAGTTCAATTATCTGAATGTTAGAGATATCTGTAAAAGACCAATTTTTATTAGTTAACAGGTTCATTTTCGCAATTATTCAGAAACTTAAAGACTGCTCATCCTCAACCATTACAACTTGAAAACACAGTCCTTTATCTAATCTAGTCCCATGTCATCTATAAATACGTGATGACCACACAAAATGTTTTCTTATAGTCTAAATTCACACTAAAGTCACTGTTAAATATCTTCATGCAACAGTCAGTCAGTTCTGGTTTTGTCTGATTTATTATAACTTTACTAATGAGAACAGAGTCCAGTGGTAGTGTCAGCTCATGCTAGAAAGAGTAAACTAATACTATCAGTTAGTTGCAAACTTCTGTATGTAAACATGTAAGTAAGTATGTATTGGTTTTACCGTATTTGGCATCCTTGGATCCCTTAAAAAAACATCAATTCTGTCTATGGTATAAAGTCATGGGGAAGAGAATATTAAGTTATGAATAATCATCTTGAAATCATTTTATACATACTAGTATAGTATGTAATTTACATACTTAAATGCGCGCCTAATAGGAAACCATATTCTTCTTATAAGCAAAACAGTGAAGTATGAAAAATTCAAGGAAGATTACAAAATAAGGCTTACTTTCACTGCAGCAATAAGACGAATGTAGTCACTAAGTAGTTCTGAAAACATATAAAAGTCAGCAAAAGCTTGTTCCTGATGTAACTGGTCTATCTTCTCCTCAACCTCTGCAAGCTGAGACAAAGCTCTAGATAGAGCAGTATGATCTTCAGAATTACCTAACATGGCAGCACTTTTAGCAAAGGCAGCTGTGTTGGCTGAAAGTTCTGAAATAGAAAAGCATTCATTTCTAGTGTTCACTAGTGAAGTTCTTAAATATTGCATTGATATTTTACATTCTCTTTAAATTTTATCTATTTACAAGCTGCTCAAATATTTTAAAATAACACCGTAAAGCAATATGCTTCAATTAAAAAATAAAAAATAAAAATAATAACATGATAAAAACAGTCATTAAAATGCCTTGGGCATATAAATGTCAACTGTTCAGAGCTCTACTGAAAATTTAGAAGTACACTGCCTATACGCTTAGGATATAAACTATGTTTAAAAATTTGATATAATAATCTCCGTTCCCATTCTCCTCCTAAGTGCTTCTCTGTCTAGTCCTAAAAAAGACAAAAAATAAATATTTTTATATGAAAAGCACTGGGAACACTCACAATTGATTTGTATTACATTATCTGGCCTTTAAACATGTACTTATCATTGAAAATAACAATTTTTATGAGATTATTATTTAGCACACAGGAAGAAAATAAGGCAAAACTGTATATATAATTCACATAAATCTTATTCTTTTTTTCTTTGTGTGCAACACCAAAGCTTAGTGAAATATTAAGAATTTTTGAAAATGATCATTTTAAACACATTAAACAGGAAAACAAATGTCAAGAACTAACGATTACTTTGCCTGGATTTGCTCTGTTGCTCTGCATTTCATAAAGTTCTCTTAAAGAACCATAAAATGCTCCCTAAGAGAGAATATAAATAGGAAAAACTGTTATAAACCACTTTCAATAAGAAATATATTAGATTTTTGTAATTACTCTTTTTTGCAATGTATTACTGATAATGGCACTTACAAGTAATAAATTATTTACTAAGTGGTTTAGAAAGTGTTCTAGAAAGATAATTACTTACTAAGTGTTTCAGAAAAGTAGTTCTGGAAGTCATGTATTCTTTAAAAATAAAACCAAAAACACCTCACAATGGAATAAAAAATTAGAACTTAATTTTTTAATGAATTTTAAACACTCCCCTTTCTGGGTTTTTAAATACTGTGGTTGAAAAATGAAGCAAATGCTTCACAGTTCTTTAGGAAATACAGGCACAAAACTACATTTTAAAGACAAATTTCAGGTATCAATTTTTGAATTTCATTCTTTAATTATTAAGAATTACCAATAAGACATCTTCATTCATTCAGTATATGCTTAACAAAGAGTTAATTATCAAGCAGTTTTAATCTAAAATTCAAAATATACTTTTACAAACCTAAGATTTTTCTCCTAAACTAGAAGATTAAAATATAACAAAAAATATTAAGTAACAAAGTTGAAACAGAAAACATCCTCTTAAAACTATTCATTTCACAACTTTAATCATTTTTAATAAAATAAAATATATGAGTTAACTTACAGTGTTAATCATATAAATAACAAGACAAACAAACCTTTTCTATGACAGACCAAGGCTTCAACACTGGCATGAAGTTTCCTAAGTTGCTGATCCAGATTTTCAAATTGCTGCTGCTTTTCTTCAAACCACTAGGAGAAAAATGAAAAATGGAGCTAATTTAGCCAGAACAAAGCAGTGTAAATTAGGTTACCAATAGCAAGCTACATTCCTTGTTTTAAAGCAACGAATTAACCATGTATAACCATGGTGGTCAACTGATGTGCTGGGAACTACACTCAATAAGCAAATTAATATCCTATTTTCTACTTGTACAGCTTTAAAATGCAATTGTTGGGCTCATTAATTCATCTCATTATTCAAGTCGAAAAATCAGCTCTTACTGCATCCGATTCATTCATCTTGATTGTCATTTTGTTGACAGCGTCGGCAGCCTTGTTCACCATCCTCAATATTCCTGCTCCACTCAGAGCCTGTGTATTAACTGCTCTAGGCAGCTGGAATTGAATGACAAATAAGGGCAAACAAACCGGTTAAAAGCCTAGAGGTTTAACTGGCCACAAAAGGGACTGTCCCCACATAACACCCCCGAAAAAAAAAAAGCAAAGAAAAAAAGGAGGTTGTATTTTCTTCACTCTCATACATTTCAATAGTGAGATCTAATTTCTCAAATACACTACTTGTACATTCTCAAAGGAAAACTTAAAAAATAGACTTTCCATTTGTTTTTCTTCTGCACGTTTACATTTAGATGGAACAACACTCTGTTTGTCAAAATATATTAAGAAATTGCCAAGCACCTTAACACTGGCCACCTGTTTGCTAGCAGATATAAACTGTTTAAAAGGAAAAAAGGAGAAAGTCTTGAGAAAAATCTCCTTATGCTTAGTGAGGGCTGTGAGATTTGGAATTTTTTTTTTTAACAACTCTGGAGTTCAAGTAGATTAAAAAAAATATCTCATACGGTAACAATTAGAGGATAATATGTGCCAAATATAAAGATCAGCATGGTTATAATTAAAGTTCTTTCAAATCACACATTTCCATTTCAAAACCTTAAGAAGACTATTAGAATGTAGACATACAAACTCACATTCAACTATCTCTAAAATGAGGTCTGAATAAACTTATTTCAACATAATGCCTAAGCAATGACTTAGGGTTTTAATTCTGGTTTTAATATATTTCAAGAAAGGGAATAATCATCTTACAATTATTGATATGAAGAAGATATTTTGCTATGAATTTAGTTAAGTAATTAAAGCTAATTAAAGCACTAAGCAAAAAAAAAAATAATACATTGTTTTATTCCATTTATTAATGCAGCTGTTTACTAAACACCTATACTTATATAAATTACTACACTGATAATCAAATGTGAACATTTACATATAAAAATTTAAAGTAGAAATAGTACCTCCGAACTTTCTAAGAACTGTCTTAAATCAGGATCCTGTAGTAAAGTTGGATGCTTTACTGTTCTTTGAAGATACCTAGATTTAAGAATAAAATGCTCCTTTATTTATCAGTAGCATATTATTTTAAATCTTATTTCAGCAAAAGAATATTTAAAAATTAAAAAATATGCCTTCTGTTCGCTTCCTATCAGTTTGCTTTCACTCTAATTATGTAGAATTTTACAGTAATTTATTTAAAAAGCTTTGCATTCATCTTTTGAAAATTCATAATTACGTAAAAAGAAAAATTCATAATTATGTAAAAAGAGGCACAGTAGGGGGGTAGGGGTAGGAATGGAGAGAGGTTAAATTACTTAGCAAACTTCTCACTGCAAAATATTAGAGTTAGGGTACATATGTAAGTTTGTCAAACAACTCTATCTTTTGGCAGTCAGTATGTCCCCAGTCATTATTATATATATTCTAGTAATATATATATTCCTAATTAGTCCAAACTATTTTTTTTTAATTGCCATCATTACTAAAATGGAGAACAGCCTACCAAATTTTTCCCCCTTGGCAGTAGATTTAAATTATCAAATCAGTTTTGATCCTCATTTGACAAGGACTAAATTTTTTTCAACATTTCTATTTCCAAGGTTTTGCTATTTTTGATGTTTTCCTTATACGACATCACATAAAATAAAAAGTAAAGAGAAACATCACTATTAAATCACTATCAGCTTACTTTAGTAATTTTTCTTTATGAGAAAAGGTCAAACCCTGACAGTCACAATAAATTACCAATCCTTCTTTCATAAGAAAAAAAATTCCACTATTTGAATCACTGCTACTTATCTAATCCCATTTTTTAAAAATTGCTTCCCAGATTAATAATTACATGTAGTGATGTTTCTATTATAATAATTAATATGCCTTTATTCTATTTATACAGAACAGATTATAGAATATGCCTAAGAGTTTCTGGGGGAAAAAAAAAAGCTCAAACGTTAATTTCCGTTTTTATATATTTAAATAAAATATTTACCATATTAAATTTCATTTTAAGTCATCAGCTCACGTAAGAGGTCATTATAATAGAAGTGGTATTTAATAGATATGTACAATACAATCTACACTGTGGTTTTAAAAATTATTTATCTGCTGCTTAGTTTATGAAACTAAAAAAAAGTACAGTAGGAACACTAATCCTGTAAGTTTGAGAAATGCTGATATTTTTCCACTGGAATTTTGCTTACACAATTTTAACACTGAAGTTCTCCAGTACTACTCTAGCTGAGTTATTAAGTCCAGTACTCTTGTCTGGAAAATCCCATGCATGGAGGAGCCTGGTGGGCTGCAGTCCATGGGGTCGCTAAGAGTCGGACACGACTGAGCAACTTCACTTTCACTTTTCACTTTCATGCACTGGAGACGGAAACAGCGGCCCACTCCAGTGTTCTTGCCTGGAGAATCCCAGGGACGGCGGAGCCTGGTGGGCTGCCGTCTATGGGGTCGCACAGAGTTGGACATGACTGAAGCGACTTAGCAGCAGCAGGACTGTGTACTGTTTAAGAGCACTTTGCATAAATTGTTCATCTGAGTGCACACAGCAGCAGATAAACAGCAAGCACTTAAGACATTCATAAAATGAACAAGGAAGATAAAACATCTAGTATACAACCTTTAAGAAAAACTGCAGTACTTCAAATGTAAATGGAAATAGCTAATACTACTTATATTCTAAAATAATTTTTAAAGTCAGTTCTAGTGAGAATTTTTGAGTGAGTTCTATTAAGTGAGAATACTAGTCTCATGCGATATTCCAAGAAAAAGAGTGTTTCTATAACCAAGAAAGTTTGACATATATTACATAAATATTTCTTTAAGATTCATAGTGAATAGCAGCATATTAAATGCTGTGAGAAGTACTGCAGGAAAAAGATCTGGTTTAACTTTGTTAAAGCCTACATTAATAAACCTCAACTGACAGTAGATTTCTTTTTTTCACCTTAAAACATACTAGCATTTTGAGGAATCAACGTCAAAAAATTATGTTCTAGAAAAAGACAATCAAACTTTCTTAAAAGTTAATGAAAATAAAGAGTAATTAACCACTTTAAAAAGGTATTAAACTTACATAATGTTAAAATTAAGAAAAGAAACATAAAACAGATTTTTAATTGATTAACTATTTGTAACTATACACCAATTCAGAATTAAGGTCAGAGAAGGTTATAGATACATAGAAGAAAGATAAAGAACAAAAACGAATGTAGGAATACACTGAAAATACAATGGAAAGAGATATTGGCGGGGAAGAACAAACACTGAAGGAAGACATAAATGAAAGACACTAGGAACTGATGAAAAGTAAGTATCAGACTCTGCAAGAAGTGGTCAGCAGTTAGTTCTTAAGATTTGTGCTAAGGAAAGGTTATCAGTATATTTATAATCACTAAGGGCTTTCAACTGCTTCCCTGGTGGCTGAGATGGTAAAGAATCTGCCTGCAATGCAGGAGACCTGGGTTTGATGCCTGGGTCTGGGAGATCCCCTGGCAACCCACTCCAGCATTCTTGCCTGGAGAATTCCATGGACAGAGAAGCCTGGAGGGCTATAGTCCATGGGGTCGCTTTCAAATTCCTACTTACTTACCAAAACAAAACAAAGCAGGTTATACAAAATGCTTGAGAGAAACAGAGTTAAAGATATTTCTCTGCTTTAGACTCAAAGATATGTGCTAACAAAGAGAGACCAAGAAGGCAAAAAGAACCTGGGTCTCTGATGACATTCATTGGATGATGATGAATATCTGATATTCAACAAACATATCAAAAGAGTAGAGGTATGAGGATGGAAACAGGGAGGAGTCTACTGGAGTTAATTCCGATGTTTCAACTAGTAGTGAACGGATGAAAAAACTGTTGTCCAGATATCAAAAGGAAACAACAGGATTTTCTGATGAATTTGATAACATTAAACATGTGCCTACCTCCAAACCTTTTGATATGAGTGGGTTAATCAGTCTACACTAACTGTTGAGGCTTTGCCAGCTGGGTTTGCAGGTGCTTATTATGATACACTTACATTTTTAGAGAAAAGGAACAATGAATTTAGGTTAAATAACTGGTCCAAGACCTCACAGATAGTGTGCAGTGCATAATGGAGTGCCGGTTTCAACAGAGAAAGGATTCTAAAACCCTATACACTACTTCATGCTACTTTACATTTCTCAGTTTATATTTACATAAGTGTATCCTTAATATAAAACAAACTCAATATGCTTGTAAGGTAACACATGAAGCACTCATAAGAAAATCAAGTGAGCTATCTTTAGGATACTTAGAAGATGTAGTTTCTGCTTACTGAGTGTGGCACAGGAGGAATGTTTGGATTCTTAACCACTCCCTTTCTCTTCTCATATTTTAATACCAGATATTAATCCTTTTGCTCAAGACAGTCATCTGGATTCTCAAAGTTCAACAAATAAATAACTATGTAAATGACTACTAGAGCATATACGAAAAAATACATCCTTGACCTGCCAGACCCAACTAGGTCGTGTATCCCACAGAAATGCCTAAATGTTCAAATTTTAAGAAATGCCAGAGAAAACTCACAATAAAAATTATTCCAGTTCCTCTGCTTCTGTACCTTTACACCTGTATTTTCTTTAGTTATCTTTTCTAATGTAGAATGAACTCATAATACACTTTATCACTACTGCAAATTCTACTAAGGTACTGATAGTATTTAACAAGTAATATTTACTAGTCAAGAAACTATCTTTACAATTACTCTAAGTCAAGCTTCAATACTTCCACAAAACTCTCCTCAGTGTTACATAGTGAATGAAGATACGGTTTAAGTACTATGCAATGCCTTCAAGTTAAAAGAAAAGGTGAGTGGAGAATCAAATATGTCCTTGGTACAATAAATCTTCATTAAGTTTCTTATCAAGGATGTCATCCAAAATATTTCAAATTTACTCACAGAAAAACAGGACTGGAAAGGCTTCTCAAAAGGTCATGGTTATACTTTCAGGAAGAACCAAGTGAAATCAAGGCAGTTCATTATCTATCTTTATTCTTAAACATACTCAGTCTATGACTTCTTTCACAACAGAATCAATTCTAATGCCTAAATTAAACTTCTATTGATGCAATTTAAATCTTTTTCCAGAGTGACTGCTAGTCTCACAGACATATCTCATCTTTTAAGTCTTCTCTAACATAAGATTTTAAGTTGCACACTACCTTTTCTTATTATGAATTGTTCAAAACTGACTTTACTGTGGCATTTTTTTAAAACTGAAATAATTTATTACTAAAATCCAGAAATATGTTGTCTCAAAAAGAGTTCTAAAAACTAATTTATACCCAATAGATATATATATATGCTATTTCCTAAAAACTGTCCTTATTTACTCTAACCACTAATTTTAAGCAAAGAGAAAATAAAACAAATAAGCAAATTTGATTAAAATTAAAAACAAAAAAAACCTATGAAAGTAGCAAGTACGTAAATTGTAATCTACTACTAGGTAGGTAATTACCAACTATAAGGTGAACTTTAGTTTTGAACTTGTTTTCTCACATTTTCAGCATAGAAAGGAAGAAATGTTAGGATTCTGGGAGTAGATTCCTCTCATCCATTTCTCTTTGAGTTGGCCACAATGAACACGTCTTCAAAGCTATAGGAAATGTGTCAGGTCAAGAAGTATAAAAGAAGGTACAGCATATATATCTATCAGCCTTTATTTAACTATAGTCAGTTCAAGCACTGACTAACCCTTTTGTACTCTCAAGTCATCAGATCAGATCAGTTGCTCAGTCGTGTCCGACTCTTTGCGACCCCATGAATCACAGCACGCCAGGCCTCCCTGTCCATCACCAACTCCCGGAGGTCACTCAGACTCACATCCATCGAGTCAGTGATGCCATCCAGCCATCTCATCCTCTGTCGTCCCCTTCTCCTCCTGCCCCCAATCCCTCCCAGCAACAGAGTCTTCTCCAATGAGTCAACTCTTCGCATGAGGTGACCAAAATACTGGAGTTTCAGCTTTAGCATCATTCCTTCCAAAGAAATCCCAGGGCTGATCTCCTTCAGAATGGACTGGTTGGATCTCCTTGCAGTCCAAGGGACTCTCAAGAGTCTTCTCCAACACCACAGTTCAAAAGCATCAATTCTTCGGCGCTCAGCCTTCTTCACAGTCCAGCTCTCACACCCATACATGACCACAGGAAAGACCATAGCCTTGACTAGGCGAACCTTTGTTGGCAAAGTGATGTCTCAAGTCATAATCAACTATAAAGAATTGAAGGAGGGAGCACAAACCTAATTTTTCATTGCATTTAATAATATTTCAATATCACTAACTATTCAAAGGAAAAATTAATATAGATGAAAACAAGTATCACTTTGTTATGAGAATTATTAGAAATGGAACAAGAATACAGTACCATATTTTTTGATGAACCAATTTTCTTTAAAAAAGCTTACAGTACTCTTAAGAGTAATTTGAGTGGTACTTCAGAATTTTCATACTTAATAACATACTTGTGCCACTTAATGGAATCAGACTTATATTACTGAAGTAAAAACATACGCGTAATAAGCATAGCTGATTAGAATTACCTTTCAAGAGCTGCTCTCCGTTTTTCTACAAATTCTGTGGATGATGAATCCTCTTTACCCACCTTGACCTTGGTCATGCCTTTGAAAAAAATTGAATGAGATTCATTATTTTCTACTACTGAAAAACATTCTTTAAAAATAATTTCTGCATAATTTGGCTTCCCTGGTGGCTCAGAGACAGTAAAGAATCTACCTGCAATGCAGGAGACCCAGGTTCAATCCCTAGGTTGGGAAAGTCCCCTGAAGAAGGGAACGGCTACCCTGCCAGTATTCTTGTCTGCAGAATTCTACAGACAGAGGAGTCTGGCAGGCTACACAGCTAATGGGGTCAGAGTCAGATGCAACTGAGTAATTAACACTTTCACTTTCTGAATAATTTTAAATATATTTGAACTTGACAAAAAAGTTTCAAAAATTATAACTAGTATCATATGTTTGACAGATTAAGATATATACTTGGCAAGTACTTTTAATGTAAACTATAAAAGAGTACAGCTAAAGCAGAGGTTGAGCTATGTCTGTAGTTTTCCAGTTTGGAAACCTTATTTTACTTGATATATATTATACTCCTGGTAAATTAAAATGGGTTTGATTGCAATATGCATAATGGAGTTCAAATTCATGAGTTTAAGCTCACTTGATATTTTTATCTCTTATGAGCAATAATTAAGTCTTTACTTTCAGTACTAGAAAAATAAGTGTAATCTGTGAATATGCTAAGTATTTTCTCTGCCACAGATTTTAAGAACATGTTCTTGTTTATCGTATCTGGCTTTACAACAGCTGAAATAATGAGCTCTTTCACAGAACCTCTTTGAATTTAAAAAATAAAGTCATGAGCAAATTTTTTCTTAGTTAATGTATTCATTTTTAAAAACTGATGGACAACATGAAATTTTAAACATGACTACTTCTCTATTTGATTTTCTGCCAAGAACTTCACAGAACAACTTGTTATCCACCTTTAATAATTGCTCAGACTTTATGCACACATTTAGAGGAAACTAACTTGACTTTATCTTTAACTACATATAGTTTTCCTGCTAATATTTTTACTTATATCTTTTTAAAGATATAAGTAAACGCATTTTATATGGTTGCCTCAAATTCTTCCAATCTTTTCAATCCTTTTAATCTAATAATTGGAGGAAGGTTGAAGATTATTAGAGGAAAATATTAGTTTGAAACACAATAAACTTGGCATGAAAATTGAGTTTTAAAATTCCCCCCCCCGCCCCGCCCCCAGCTCAATGTTTAAAGACTAGTGTATCTAGTCACCAAAATGAGAAAAATTATTTTGTTTTTCCTCTTTTTATATATTAAAAACAGTTGTACAACTTAAAGCTAAAGAAAAGAGAATATTAATAATTAATTTATGATAAACAAGTTCACTACACAGATAATGGGAGGCCAAAGGATACCACTGCAATAGTTTAGAGAAATAAAATTATTAACTAGACTAGCAGTTCACAAAGCATGGTTAGAATATCTGGAAGCATTCTGAGACCTTTTTGAGGAATGGCAGGGGATGTGTACAAATATCTATCTTCATAATACACCATGCTGTTATTTATTTTTTACTCTCATTCTTTCATGAGAACTCAGTGGAACCTTCCTAAAGTTATATGATGTGTTGTATTACAAAAGATAAGAGTGCAGAAGCAGATGTTAAAATAAAGCTATTTTCTATAAAGTCAGAAATTAAAGATTTTGCAAAACTGTAAAAAACAAAAAAAGGCAAGCCATTCTTATCATTATTTTTTTGCCTTACAAAAATAATTTTTCACAAAAACTGTATTTGTTAATAACAGGTTATGAGTTTATTATTTTTAAGTCAATTAATAAACATAATTTAAAAATTCTCACATGTAAGTATCGAGAGATATAGCTCCAAAAGCAAAAGCTCTTTAAGGCCCTTCAATAAATCTGAATACACAAGGGGTCTTGAGACCAAAAAGCTGAAGAACTATACTAGATCTTTGAATTTTAAAAATGAGGAAGAATATAACAATGCTTTTGAATATATCAAGGTTTCAAAATCATAAAAGATACAGATAAAACTGCTTTTCAAATCAAATGTTTAAAGAGGAAAAAACAGTAACTTAAAACTTATTTCAAATCTATTTCAGAATAACAATCTTATATATATATAAAATTGATTAAATAAAAACCTATGACTGGGAAATTGGTTCAAGATGGTGGAGAAGGAGGATGTGCACTCAACTTCTCCTGAGAGAACACCAAAAATCTATGACTGAAAAGAAAGAGTGGAAAAAATACTACAAAGTCTTAGTGGTGGGACAATAGAGGTTTTCCTCTTTTGTAATATTCTGCATATTCTTAACTAAGTAAGGCTTTATTACCTGTAAAAGTGAAATGTTTTTAAATGTTAAATTGAGGTATGTAATAAAATAAGATGAGTTTAAACAGCTCCTGTGTGAGCAAGACTAAATCAAATCTTTTTGTACAATGTATAGCTGAGCATGGAACATCTCCAAGTCCTCAGAAAAATGTAAATATGCTAATAATATTAAATATTCTCTAAATGTTACTCAGTAATAAGGTACTCTAATTACCTTAAAAGAGTTTTTAATTGCTTCCATCTTGCTAAATTCCAACTTAATATTTAATATCATCACATTGTATAAATCAAAATCCTTAGGTATTAGAAAATAAAATTTTTAGCTATATACTCTTCAGTTGATAAATGATTATCACAAATAGAATATTTAAATTCAGTATCTCTTAAGACATTGATATGTCATGGTAGTGAGTGTCATGGAATACACAAATCCATACAATTAAAATTGAACAAGTACCAGTAACAAAAATCAATTTTTAAAGATTCATACTTACCTACTATACTCTTTTCTGGAGCTGGTGGCACAATATAACCAACATGTAAATACTTGCTTGCTAATTTGCTATGCAAACCGAGAAAGTCACTAAATCTTCTTTTAACTGAAAATTCACTTTTGCTGAACATGGAAAGAGAAGTCTACAAGTGAAGAAGAGGTATTTCAAATTTTGAATACTGAACAATTATTTAAAAATTAATGTAATACATAATTGTGAATACGCATACACACACACAAGAGGTCTACATTGCAAAAAAAATGTAGACTAGTTAACTAATGTGAAACAAAGATTTCTAACAACTGAAAAAACCCCAAATCACAGTTGTTGGTTTTTTTTTTTTTTTTTACAGAAAACACTTTCTTTATTCTACACTTAACTTGTCTCACCGACTCTACCTCAATTTAAGCTAATGATTCTTAACCTCTGACCTTTACCTCTAGCCTAGATCTCCACTGGGCTTCAGTCTGATACAGAGTCCAAGGGAAGACCTCCATTTAAATTGCACTGCCACCTCAATTTCACCATATTTTCCCCTGCTGGAAAAGTGAAGGGAACTTCTCTGTATTGTTTACTATTATATTCTAGGTTTTGGAAGACAGCCTGACTCCAAGGTACATAAATAAGTATCTGTTTAATGAATTAACAGATTTCACTCCATACTGTGTTCCTCTCTTTGTATTGCCTTTTCTCCAGGATCATTCCAACAACCAGAGTTCCTCTAGACAAAGACTCAGGTTTCCCTCCTTCCTCACTTCTTACATCCAAGCTCTACTGATTACAGCTCCTATATAACGCAAGAAACCATTTTCTTCATTCATCCCCTGAACCAATTCCTTAGTATTAAGTATCACTTCTCACAGTAGGACTGCTGCAGACCCCCTGTCTTTAAGATTTGAAGGTCTACAATCCCTTTAAGAGTTGCAATTGCCTCAAACTGCCTCAACTAGAGATCCTGACCTTTCTTTTTATTTTGGCCGCACTGTGCAGCACGTGGAATCTTAGTTCCCTGATCAGGGATTGAACTCACACACTCCCCAGCAGTGGAAGCATAGAGTCTTAACCAGTGGACCACCAGGGAAGTTCCCTGACACTTTTATCCTCCCAATCCAAACTGAGTCAGAGAGAGCGTTCTAGAACAAAAATCTCATTGTGCCACACTCTTGTTTGAACTTCAATGGTTTTCCAGCATACAGTTCCTAATGTGGCTGTTCATAATAAAGGCAGGCTTACTGCCAAACAATTTAATTTGGCACCACTTCCTGCAGGTCCTACAAAGCACAATGTTTTCTTATTTCTGGCTTTTACACAAGTAAATCCCTTTGCCCCCTCTCCCACCTGCAACACTTCTACTTTGCCTAGATTAGATCCCTTCCCAGAACTCTCTCTACCAAACCACTCATGACTCACTGTGACTATTTATATGCAACTTTTACTGGATGATAACCTTGTAAAGACAGTGATCACGTACACTTTAATCACTGTAGTATCCTCATACTACACAGTGAGGGCTCAGTATTTTTTGAGAGGAGCAAAAGGCTTACCTTTGTTGTTACTCTATAAGCCATGTAAGCATTCATGCCATCACCTGTAAGAAAAGCCAAGCTATTAAAAATCATAAGCTTAACACACAAGGTAACTATGTGAGGTCATATATTAACTTGATTGTGGCAATCATTTCATAAAATATTAAGCCATCACATTATGATAATTGTGATGTGTGTACATCCTAAATACACACAATTTTTATTTGTCAATTATTTCTCAATAAAGCTGGGAGAAAAAACAAACCAAGTTGCCACAAGTTTAAAAATTAGAAGCACCAATTTTAATATTGTAACAATGCATGTAGTTAAGAAAAACAGCACATTAACAACCAAGTTAATTATCAAAAAGAAGCAAGTACAAAATACAATAAATGTTGACTCACCAACTTTCTCTGGATCTGATACACCAATTTCTATATCAAAAACATCTCCATTTGCTTCTTCTTCAATCTAGGAAAATTTTTTTGGTATTAAAGATTCCAATTTGTATTATCATCATAATAGCAATAAGTATAATTTTTACCATCTATCTTTTATTAGGATCACTGCCACATGAAACAATTTGAGAGTCACTCAGCACTCCATTTCTGAAAATCAATGAAAGCTTTTACATTTCCTGTCTATGTGAAAAACACACACACACACAAAGACAATAGGAAAAGGATAACTGGGAGAAGCAACAGAAAATCTTGTGTTCCTCCAACTCCTCAGATGTAAAGAAAATTTCTGGAGGAATACTGTGGAATATTTTTGTTCAATCTTCAGATGCAGATTATGAAAATAATTCCTTAATTATTTTTAATATTACTATTTTTCAAAGCTGTATCTCTCCTCTTTAAAAACCAGGAAGTAGCCATTACTTTTGCCAGCAGAATCCTACATACTTGCAGAAATTATTATAAGCAACTTGAGCATCATGATTTCTCTAATTACCTAGTAAACACATGTTCTTCTTGAAGCCAATAAAAGCACTACAAAGCTCACTGAGAAAAGAAGTAGGAAAAATGATAAACCTATGAAACTACAGAGAAGCACTTTTTATGCCATTGTAAGTAAGCAATCCCTGTTAACAGTAGTTCTGAGGGAAAGGTTTGTTATTTTCAAGAAGAAAACACAGGAACTGTTCAATCTTTCAAAATTTAAAAGCAACATTAATATTCTTTCTTTTTTTTAAATTTTATTTTACTTAACTTTACAGTATTGTATTGGTTTTGCTATACATCAAAATGAATCTGCCACAGGTATACATTAATATTCTAAGACTTCAGAAAAGTATGTTTTTCTAATGATAATTTTTTTCAAAGTTGCCCTACTGCACAGATTTTTGAAAAGTAAGCCTTACCTGAACTGTAACACATGTAAAGCATATAAATCCTAGGTATACAGCTCAATAACCTTTACAAAGTAAACACATCTCTGTAACTAGAACCGAGATCAAGAAAAAACACCACCATTACTCCCTAGCAGGCCCTCATGCTTCCTCTCCACTCATAACACATCCCTTGCTCTGCCAACACAGTGTCAGTCGCTCAATCCTCTGCGACCGACTCTGCGACCACATGAACTGTAGCTGGCCAGGTGCCTAAGTCCATGGGACTGTCACGGCAAGATCACAAATGACAAACTGCCTGACTTGAGAAGGAAAGTGATGTATTCAAGTTATTGGATTAAAAAGTGTGGGGATAAATTTAGAAACCAAATCACACAACCTCTTTAGTGTTCTTTTTGGAAATGTCTAAAAAGGCTTTGATTACAAATGATGGACAGGAGAGAAATGCTGGGTGGGGAACAAAAAAAAAGTATTTACATATTAATTTAGAATATAAACATTTTTCCATACCTCGTCCCTGGATCTATCAAAGATCACAGGAGCAGACATACTCTTTGATTCAATTCTGGGAGCAATGAGTGTTGTGGGGGTCACAGGTGTGACTGCAGGAGAAGGTTCTGAGGAGAGTATAGGTTCCCTTTCTGGACTGTCCAGAGAAACTTCCTCTGTAGCTTCTAGATACAAATTAAACAAGTTAGTTGAGGATACTGGTAACAAGTAGAGCAGACTACAAATTATGAAACATTTTTATATGACCCATATCAAAATATTATTTTTAAATAATTGTTGTAAATAATTTATGAATCCTTCCTTAGTGGTTTATTTAAAACTTTAAAACCAACAGTGATTTTGTTGATTTTAGGAAGAATTCCAGTAAGTCAACATAGTTATCTATACTAGTGGTATAAAGCTAGTAGGGAAGCAATGATGTGAATAATTCCACATTCATTTGTGTTTGGATCTATAATATATCTAATACTTGGGGTAAGTTACCTTCCAAAATCTTATATTCAGGCTAACATTATGATTCTTTTATACACACGAACACAAACTTTATAGCGGAAAGCTGCTCAGAACTATCCCAACTGGGATTAAAAATCTGTTATGGAAAGTCCACAAAGTTAGTAATCTAAAGCAATTAACTGCTAAAGATTACTGTATATTAGCTGAATACACAAATATACACAAAGCAATAGGTGTTTAGGTTTTCATTTAAAGTGCTTATTCATTTGAAAAACCTAAAACTAAGTATATTTATAAACAAATCAATAAACTGAGTGTCTAAAAGCTATGTAACATTGTGCTAAATGCAATGAAGAAACACAAAAAAATGTAAAGTATCATACCTGCCCTCAGGGAGTTTATAATCTAGTCGGGAAAATAAGACATAAGCATGTGGAATGTTAAATAATAAAAGACAAATAACAGCCAAGAGAACAATACAAAGAGCATAACAAAACGTTTACCTGCTATATGAACTATAGAACAAACTATAATTTGAGTTGAGATGGAAGAGAATAAGCTAGGCTGGGGAAAATAGGGACTATTTTATGAAACTGAACTGAAAAGATCTGAATGGATTTAGAGAAAAAAATGAGGGAAGCATTCCACAAAAATGAAACACAGTTGACCCTTGAACAACATGGGAGTTAGGGCCACCAACCCTCTACACAGTCAAAACTCTTGAGTATAACTTATATCCGGGCCTTCCATATACATGGCTCCTCTGTTTTAGAAGTTCCACATTCTTGGATTCAATTAATCTCCGATCAAGTTGTACTGTAGTATTTACTAATTTTTAAAAATGGGTATTAGTGGAGAAGGCAATGGCACCCCACTCCAGTACTCTTGCCTGGAAAATCACATGGATGGAGGAGCCTGGTAGGCTGCAGTCCATGGGGTGGCTAAGAGTTGGACACGGCTGAGCGACTTCACTTTCACTTTCATGCATTGGAGAAGGAAATGGCAACCCACTCCAGTGTTCTTGCCTGGAGAATCCCAGGGACTGGGGAGCCTGGTGGGCTGCCGTCTATGGGGTCGCACAGAGTTGGACACGACTGGAGCGACTTAGCTGCAGTGGACCTGAGCATTTCAAATCCACATTGTTCAGGAATCAATCATAACTGAGTAAGTTAAAAGCAAAGCCAGAAAAGTAAAATTTATAATCAGTGGCGAAAATAATAACTACAGTTCTGCTGGTTTATAGAACTGATACCAAGAAAAGGCAGGCAGGACTGTAAATGAAACAGGATTAGATCAGTGATTTCTAACCTGAGGTTCTTAGATTCCTCAAAGTTTGAGAAGGTAGTAACAACAGACGGTGAGCCATTTTAATACCTCAAAAAGTATATCAGTAATAACATGTTATTTACTTGAAGCAATAAGATACCTCTTGAATTTTTGAGGTATTAAAAATTTCTACTTCTTTGAATTAAAGAGGTACAAACTACTATGCATAAAATAAATAATCTACAAGGATATACTGTACATCACAGGGAATACAGCCAACATTTTAAAACTATAAATGGAGTATAAACTTGAAAAACTGTAAATCACTATATTGTACACCTGAAACTTATGATACTGTATATCAACTATGCCTCAAAAAAAAATAAGTCAAAGTTTTTCTTTTTTTATGGGAAAAGGTCCCATATATACTAAGTATAAAGATTAACATTTCCTTAAAAGAGACAATTTGAAGGTAAGTGTAAACTGATTATGTCAGTGTCAGCTAAGTAACATTTCACTCATACCACAGACACCAGAGAATTTTTCAAACAAAGGAATACTCTAAACTTTGGATTTGGTATAATCTGCTGAAAAGCGTAAGCGAAATACACTAACTACCCTGGCAGAACCAAGTTCTAAAAGTCTAGGACAATTTCAACACTGGCAACTTGCTCACCCTCACTTATTCCTCTATGACAGCTTCCTACAAAGTGTTCAGTGAAGCTTAGCGCAGGATGGTACTGGTGGTGGAAAGGGGCTCTCTAGTTACCCATGTTTGGTGAACATCCTGTAAGTAAGTTAGTAACAGTAACAAAGTCATGCTTGAACTTTTTCTGATGCCACTTCTGACATAATAATAGTATTTGAAATGCTACCCAAAGTATATTGGCATACATACCAGTTACAGGCTAATCTCATTATGGTTTTAAAACCAGAATGGCTAAGTCACTAGAGCAGTACCTATAGTTTCCTCTCTTATACAGGTCTTAGGAAGTCTAATGATGTCATTATGAAATGTAGCTGAGTTTAAGATAAAAGATAAAGCATAAAAAGTGTCTGCAAATAACAAAAGAAACAGATGACTATTTTTATTGCTTCATTTCTGTTTCTCCTTAAAAACAAACAAAAACACTGACATTGACCATGGATCAATACTATGTTTAGAATACTCTGCACTAGGCACACGAACACAACAAAGATTTTCTAGTTGAGCTTCATGGGCAAATATCACGGCACAGCCCTGACGTGGCAAACTGTTTGATCAGCAGGGCACACTGTAAACAAGAAAACCATCTTTCCTAGGCAGAGACACAGAGTTCTGCTTTAGAGTTTCAGCACACTCATTAACATAGAATTCTGAGACTTAAAGACTCTTTAATACAATGGACAATCCAAGTGTTCTATTTATGACCCTCTACTATTAGAGGAATACCACAGTTTTAGATTAGCAGCTACTTTTGTCATCTTTCAGATTAAAACATAAATGCTATGAAGAAACTTCTAAGGATCTCCTAGGAAAAAGTCAATGAAAGAAACGAAAAAGGAGTATTACAATTTTGTTTTTAACTGTCATTATACTCTAAGTTGTTAGGTAGCTACAGAAAAGGGGGGGGTGGCTGGGTAAATGATTGTTTTCACATTTTAATTTTCCGACATAAATTCATAAAATACATGAGTTCATCTGCAGTGAGAACTTTTCACACATTAAACAGGAAATTATACGGACCTCTGTCATAGAGAACTGTATTTTTAAATATACTTGTATTAAAAAAATATAGGATGGTTTCAATATTCAACCACTATAAAAACTGAGGGAGGATACACTATCAAGTTTTAACTCAAAGAAAGCCAGTTTAGGTAAACACACAAAGATTTACTATTGCAATCATTTGTGCCATTAATTCTAAGGAAGATGCTGCTTTTTAACAGACAAACATTAATTTGCATTTAAATTTTAATCTTAAAGCAGATAATTGTTTTGAAGAGGGTCAAATTTTTTAAAGGTAGAAAGAGACTATACCAAATCCTGCCCCCATATCAAAAATAAATTCCTGAAGCATCAATTTATTCACTTAAAATTGAATCAAAATGGAACCCATGGTAAATACTGAAACATTTTTATTAAAACATTTCAAATATATATAGATTATAAATAAAGTAATTCTTAAGTTCAGAGTTTACTTTTGCTTTGTGAAAAATTCTAAGTAGTAAGAAAGAATATAATCATTGCTATTTCTCAAAGTCTGAATGCCTCAACCATTAGTTTGTGGCCAAGTACTGCTTGAAATAAATTATTCGTGTGACTTATTTCCAAACGCTTAAAACTAGAAAGGATCACATTTGTGCTTCTCACAATAGTCTATTTTTCACAAAGCAAAGTAACTAAAATTTCCTATCCTCCTAAGTCGTTAACAAGAAAAGCCATCAATAGTACTTCACAGAAAATGTTAGTTTTAAGAGAATATTTTCTGATAGGATATATGCTACAATTGACAATTACTTAAAAAAAAAAGCTGTTTACAATTACCTGCAAAAAGATCTTCTCTGTCATCATCTAGCACAACTTCTGCAGGTTTTGGACCATTGGAGTTTGTACTAATATCTTCTGCAA
This sequence comes from Tragelaphus eurycerus, assembly GCA_935064755.1. NCBI lineage: Eukaryota > Metazoa > Chordata > Mammalia > Artiodactyla > Bovidae > Tragelaphus > Tragelaphus eurycerus. The sequence goes on from CAKXYN010000080.1 coordinate 1,821,023, forward strand.
GAAAGCTAGCTGGATCCGGAGATGATGGACTTGACTGTTAAAAAATAATTGATAATGGATTGCCATGTTTGTCTGTTATAATTATGTCTCCAGATACTACAGAAATAGAACATTCTCCAGATAAGCAGAGAAGAAAGAATAAGAACATCTACAGTTCCTCCTCTGAGGGTAAGAAATAACCAAAAACACACTTTCACTCACCTTCTTTCTTAACAAGAAGTCACTTAAGATTTAAAACAGAAAATCTTTTCCAGTCACCCAGTTAGATATACTAATCTGTCAAGTTTAGTTATAATTAACAAAACCAAATTTTAATGTTTTATACAGTATATAATAGTAAAAATCAGATCTTGCAAATATGTTGCATGAATAACAAGTTCAAATTAATACTTTAAGAAAAATGTTTAGCAGTAGTTGACTTAAGACTATAGTTATTCTAAAACTTTTGTACTTTCAAACTAAAAAATTCCCATTTATTTACATTTCAACTAAGCTAAAGGAATATTTTTGTATTTCTGAAAGTATAAAAATCAGAAAAATGGAATCAACACTGTAAAGCTTTTGGATTTATCAGTTTTCTTATAAGTTAAAACAGTACTTAAAAAAAAATACATAACACAAAAAGGAAGTTGTATATATTAAAAGTGCACAGCTATATATTTTCAAAACCGGACACACCTGTGTCATCAGCACCCAGATCACGAAAGAGGACACTATCAAATCGAAAAGCTCCACTCATGCTCCCTCCCATGCTTTACCCTCTCCCAACCACTGCCACCAATCAGGATTCGTTTTTCCTGTTTCTGCTCTTCACACAACTAGAATCATCCAAAACACATTTTTTTTTCCCTGTTTGTTTTTTTACCTTAATGCTATGAATACAAGACTTTTATATTGTTGCATGTAATAATAGAACACTCATCTTTGTTGATGTAAATATTCCACTGTGTAAATACACCAAAACTGATCCATTCTGCTGATGAGCATCTAGGTTTTCAAATTTCATTAACAGTTTTTCACCACTACCAACAGTGCTGTATGAACTGTCCAGCACATATATCTTTTAGCAAACAGTGAATTCTGTTATGTACCTAGGAGTGGAATACCTGAATCACAGGATAGGTAAATGTTCTGTTTTAGAAGATATCACTAAAAATTTTCTAAAGGACTTATATAATTTACACTCCCCCTAGTAATATAAGACTTCCCTGTAGCTCAACGGTAAAGGATCTGCCTGCAACGCAGGAGACCAGGGTTCGATCCCTGGGTCAGAAGATCCTCTGGAGAAGGGAATGGCAATGCACTCCAGTATTCCTGCCTGTAGAATCCAATGGACAGAGAAACCTGGTGGGCTACAGTCTATGGGGTTAGAGTTGGACACGACCGTGTGACTAACACACACACACACCAGTAATACACAGAGTTTCCAGCTGCTTCATATCTTTGTCAACACTTAAATATATTTCATGTTTCACTTAAGCTATTATGGAGAGTATAGAGTGCACATTACTGTGATCTGAACTGACATTTTCCTGAGTGTTTCATATGTTTAACAGACATTTGGATATCTTCTTTTGTGAAGGGTCTCTTCAAGTATTTTCCCTATTTTTCTATTGTTCTTATTGATTTCTAGTTCTTTACATAGTCTAGATACAAGTTCTAGATATGTATCACATATATATGGAGAAAAAATTTTTTCCCAGTTTGTACTGTTGCCTTTCCACTTATTTAATGGTACATATTAATGAATAAAATTATTAATTCAGCTCAGTTCAGTCGTTCAGTCATGTCCGACTCTTTGTGACTCCATGAACCGCAGCACACCAGGCCTCCCTGTCCATCACCAACTCCTGGAGTCCACCCAAACCCATGTCCATTGAGTCAGTGATGCCATCCAACCATCTCATCCTCTTCTCCTCCCACCCTCAATCCCTCCCAGCATCAAGGTCTTTTCAAATGAGTCAGCTCTTCGCATGAGGTGGCCAAAGTACTGGAGTTTCAGCTTCAACATCAGTCCTTCCAGCGAACACCCAGGACCAATCTCCTTTAGGATGGACTGGTTGGATCTCCTTGCAGTCCAAGGGACTCTCAAGAGTCCTCTCCAACACCACAGGTTCAAAAGCATCAATTCTTTGGCGCTCAGCTTTCTTTATAGTCCAACTCTCACATCCATACATGACCAGTGGAAAAACCATAGCCTTGACTAGATGGACCTTTGTTGGCAAAGATATGTCTCTGCTTTTTAGTATACTGTCTGGGCGGATCATAGCTTTCCTTCCAAGGAGCAATCGTCTTTTAATTTCATGGCTGCAGTCACCATCTGCAGTGATTTTGGATCCTGAGAAAATAAAGTCAGCCACTGTTTCCCCATCTATTTGCCATGAAGTGATGGGACCAGATGCCATGATCTTAGTTTTCTGAATGTTGAGCTTTAAGCCAACTTTTTCACTCTCCTCTTTCATTTTCATCAAGAGGCTCTTTTGTACTTTTTCACTTTCTGCCATAAGTTATTAATTAGTAAGGGTAAACTATCAATTTTACTTTAAGGTCATTTCTAATTAATAAGATTTGTCTGATCAGTTTTTTGAGTAAACTATCCCCTATGGCATAAGGACATTTCTTTACAGTTTTCAAAAACAGTTTAAATTCCTTATGGGAAAATTTTAAAAAGCAGTTTTCTTTTCTCTCAAGAGCTCATTATTCCATCTCTAAACTCTCACAAAGGTAGGCGTCTACTCACCTTAGCATGTTTTTCTTGAAGGAACTTAAAAACAAATAAGCTTTTCCTATAAGCTTTTTCCAGAAGATGTTCCTGACAATGTCCTCTCTAATTGAGTATGGTTCAAGGCTATGGTCTTTCCTGTGGTCATGTATGGATGTGAGAGCTGGACTGTGAAGAAGGCTGAGCGCCAAAGAATTGATGCTTTTGAACTGTGGTGTTGGAGAAGACTCTTGAGAGTCCCTTGGACTGCAAGAAGATCCAACCAGTCCATTCTGAAGGAGACCAATCCTGGAATTTCTTTGGAAGGAATGATGCTCAAGCTGAAACTCCAGTATTTTGGCCACCTCATGCGAAGAGTTGACTCATTGGAGAAGACTCTGATGCTGGGAGGGATTGGGGGCAGAAGGAGAAGGGGACGACAGAGGATGAGATGGCTGGATGGCATCACTGACTCGATGGATGTGAGTCTGAGTGACCTCCGGGAGCTGGTGATGGACAGGGAGGCCTGGCGTGCTGCGGTTCATGGGGTCACAAAGAGTCGGACACGGACATGACTGAGTGACTGATCTGATCTGATCTGATATATGCTTCCAGTGCATATCTGTTTCTTTTGTCATAATTTCTCTTACCACACTGTATTATCATTATTATCTGTATATAGACTACAAACTTTGTATGGAAAGAAGAATGTCTTGTTTTCTTTCTTTTTACCAAGTTCCTGGCAGCGAACAGTCAATGACTATCTGTTAACTCAACTCTAAGAAAATAACTATGAATATGTGTAAGAAATGGCAGTGAGTCTGTCAACCAGACTGTCTACAATAAAGTTTGAAATACCCTTAAGTATATATATATAAAAATAGCAGAGTGGCTCTAACACCACTCACGGAAATAGAGAGGAATTGCTGCAATTTGAAAGTGAAAGTGGAGTCGCTCAGTCGTGTCCGACTCTTTGTGACCCCATGGACTGTAGCCTACCAGGCTCCTCCCTCCATGGGATTCTCTAGGCAAGAGTACTGGAGTGAGTTGCCATTTCCTTCTCCAGGGGATAGGGATCGAACCCGCATCTCCTGCATTCCAGGCAGATGCTTTAACCTCTGAGCCACCAGGGAAGCTGCAATTTGAGGAAGAGCTAAAAAAAAATCTACCCTGAACATTACATTTAATGAAAAACTAAGGGCTTTCCCACTAAGAGCAAGAACAAAGCAAGGATGTCTACTGTCATTACTGCTTGTCAACATCACACTGCAAGTCCAAGCTAATGCAGTAAAGATAAAAAAGGAAATAAAATCCAGAAGAACTGACAAAGAAGGCTTCCAGAACTAATAAACAATTATAGCAAGGTTGCAGGATACAACGTTAACCTACAGAAACTAATTACTTCTATATACCATCAACAAATAGAATTTGAAATTTAAAAAGAAAAAAATACCATTTACATCAGCGCCCAAAACAACTAAACACTTAGGAAGAAATCTAACAAAATATGCACAAAATCCCGAGGAGGAAAACTAAAAAATTCTAATGAACAAAATTAAAGAAGTACTAAATAAATGGAGAGATATTCCATATTCATGAATCAGATCAGATCAGATCAGTCGCTCAGTCGTGTCCGACTCTTTGCGACCCCATGAACTGCAGCACGCCAGGCCTCCCTGTCCATCACCAGCTCCCGGAGGTCACTCAGACTCGTATCCATCGAGTCAGTGATGCCATCCAGCCATCTCATCCTCTGTCGTCCCCTTCTCCTCTTGCCCTCAATCCCTCCCAGCATCAGAGTCTTCTCCAATGAGTCAACTCTTCGCATGAGGTGGCCAAAATACTGGAGTTTCAGCTTTAACTTCCTGATGTTCAAGCTGGTTTTAGAAAAGGCAAAGGAACCAGAGATCAAATTGCCAACATCCGCTGGATCATGGAAAAAGCAAGAGAGTTCCAGAAAAACATCTATTTCTGCTTTATTGACTATGCCAAAGCCTTTGACTGTGTAGATCACAATAAACTGTGGAAAATTCTGAAAGAGATGGGAATACCAGACCACCTGATCTGCCTCTTGAGAAATCTGTATGCAGGTCAGGAAGAAACAGTTAGAACTGGACATGGAACAACAGACTGGTTCCAAATAGGAAAAGGAGTACGTCAAGGCTGTATATTGTCACCATGTTTATTTAACTTATATTCATGAATAGGAAGACTCAATACTGTCAAGATGTCCATTCTTTCTGACTTTGAACCACAGGTTCAATGCAATACCAAACAAAATTCCAGCAAGCTATTTTGTGGGTATCGATAGAATGATGACAAAGTTTACATGGAGAAGCAAAAAACCCAGAAGAGACAGTACATTACTGAACGAGAAGAACATAGTGGGAGGATTGTAGCTACCTGACCTCAAGACTCACCATGAGGCCACAGTAACTGACACAGCATGATACCGGTAAAAGAGTGACAGATAGAGACAGTGAGACAGATAGAGAACCTAGAGACAGACTCACTTACTATAAGCAAGTCCTTCATGGATGGCAGTCTTGTGCCAAGGGGCCTGTGTAACTCAATGAAGCCATGAGCCATGCCATGCAGGGCCACCCAAGAAGGACAGGTCATGGTGGACAGCTCTGACAAAACATGGTCCACTGGAGGAGGGAATGGCAAACCATTCCAATATTCCTGCCTCGAGAACTCTGTGGACACTATGAAAAGTCAAAAAGATATGACACTGGAATAGAGGGTGTCATGTGCTACTGGGGAAGAGTGGAGAAATAGCTCCAAAAAGAAGAGGCTGGGCCAAAGTGGAAACAACGCTCAGTTGTGGGTGTATCTGGTGTTGAGAGGAAAGTCTGATGCTGTAAAGAAGAATAAAGTATAGGACCTGGACTGTTAGGTACATGAATTAAGGTGAACTAGACATGGTCAAGCATGAGATGGTAAGAGTAAACACTGACAACTTAGAAACCAGTCAACTAAAATGGAAGGAATGGGTAAATTTAATTCAGACGACCATCATACTTACTTCGGTGGGCAAGAATTCCTTAGAAGACATGGAGTAGCCCTCATTATCAACAAGAGTCTGAAGCGCAGTACTTGGGTACAATCTCAATAACAGAATGATCTGTTTGTTTCCAAGGCAAACCACTGAACATCCCCAGTAATTCAAGTCTATGTTCCAACCACTAATGCTGAAGAAGCTGAAGTTGAACAGTTCTATAAAGACCTACAAGACCTTTTAGAACTAACACCAAAAAGAGATACCTTTTTCATCATAGGGGATTGGAATGCTAAAGAAGGAAGTCAAGAGATACCTGGAGTTGAGAGGCAAGTTTGGCCTTGAAAATGAAGCTGGGCAAAGGCTAACAGAGTTTTGTCAAGAGAGCACACCTGTCATAGCAAACGCCCTCTTCCAAAAACAGAAGTGACAACTGTAGACAAGGACATCACCAGAGGGTCAATACTGAAATCAGTCTGATTATATTCTTTGCAGCTGAAGATGGAGAAGCTCTCTACAGTAAGCAAAAACAAGACCTGGAGCTGACTGTGACTCAGATCATGAGCTCCATATTGCAAAATTCAGACTTATTAAGAAAGTAGGGAAAACCACTAAGCAGTTTAGGTATAATCTTAATTAACCCCTTCTGACTGTACAGTGGAGGTAACGAATAATTCAAGGGATTAGATCTGATATACAGCATGCCTGAAAAACTATGGATGGAGGTCAGTAACTCTACATAGCAAGTGGTGACCAAAAACCAGCCTAAAGAAAAAGAAATGCAAGAAGGCAAAGTGGTTGTCTAAGGAGACCTTACAAATAGCAAAGGAAAGAAGAGAAGTGAAAGGCAAGGGAGAGAGGGAAAGATATAACCAACTGAATGCAGAATTCCACAGAACAGCAAGGAGAGATAAGAAAGCCTTTTTAAGAGAACAATGCAAAGTAAGAGAGGAAAACAATGGAATAGATTAGAGATCTCCTCAAGAAAATTGGAGATATCAAGCAAACATTTCATGCAAGGATGGGCAGGATAAAGGACAGAAATGGTAAGGACCTAACAGAAGCAGAAAAGATTAAGAAGACATGGCAAGAATACACAGAAGAACTATACAAAAAAAGTCTTAATGACCCAGATAACCACAATGGTGTGGTCACTCACCAAGAGCCAGACCTCCTGGAGTATGAAGTCAAGTGGGCCTTAGGAAGCATTCAGTTCAGTTGCTTAGTCAGTATGACTTTTTTGTGTCCCTATGGACTGCAGCAGGCCAGGCTTCCTTATCTATTATCAACTCCCAGAGCTTACTTAAACTCATCTCCATTGAGTTGGTGATGCCATCCAATCATCTCATCCTCTGTCGTTCCTTCTCCTCCCGCCATCAATCTTTCCCACCATCAGGGTCTTTTCAAATGAGTCACTTCTTCGCATCAGGTGGCCAAAGTATTGGAATTTCAGCTTCAGCATCAGTCCTTCCAATGAATATTCAGGACTGATTTCCTCTAGCATGAACTGGTTGGATCTCCTTGTAGTCCAAGGGACTCTCAAGAGTCTTCTCCAACACCACAATTCAAAAGCATCAATTCTTCGGTGCTCAGCTTTCTTAACAGTCCAACTCTGACATCCATACATGACTACTGGAAAAACCAGAGCTGACTAGATGGACCTTTGTTGGCAAAGTAATGTCTCTGTTTTTTAATATGCTATCTAGGTTGGTCATAACTGTTCTTCCAAGGAGCAAGTGTCTTTAATTTCAAGGCTGCAGTCATTATTTGCAGTGATTTTGGAGCCCCCAAAATAAAGTCTGTCACTATTTCCATTATTTTCCCATCTATTTGCCATGAAGTGATGGGACCAGCGGCCATGATCTTAGTTTTCTGATGTTGAGCTTTTAGCCAACTTTTTCACTCTCCTTTTTCACTTTCATCAAGAGGCTCTTTAGTTCTTCGCTTTCTGCCATATATGAGGTTATTGATATTTCTCCTGGCAATCTTTATTTCAGCTTGTGATTCAACCACGGGCATTTCTCATGATGTACTCTGCATATAAGTTGAATAAGCAGGGTGACAATATATAGCCTTGACGTACTCCTTTCCTCATTTGGAATCAGTCTGTTATTTCATGTCCAGGTCTAACTGTTGCTTCTTGACCTGCATACAGATTTCTCAGAAGGCAGGTCAGGTGGTCTGGTATTCCCATCTCTTTAAGAATTTTCAGTTTGTTGTGATCCAAACAGTCAAAAGCTTTGGCAAAGTCAATAAAGCAAAAATAGAAGTTTTTCTTCAACTCTCTTGCTTTTTTGATGATCCAACACATGTTGGCAATTTGATCTCTGGTTCCTCTGCCTTTTCTAAAGCCAGCTTGAACATCTGGAAGTTCACGGTTCACGTATTGTTGAAGCCTGGCTTGGAGAATTTTGAGCATTACTTTGCTAGCGTGTGAGATGAATGCAATTGTGTGGTAGTTTAAGCATTCTTTGGCATTGCCTTTCTTTGGGGTGGGAATGAAAACTGACCTTTTCCAGTCCTGTGGCGACTGCTGAGTTTTCCGAATTTGCTGGCATATTGAGTGCAGCACTTTCACAGCATCATCTTTTAGGATTTGAAATAGTTCAACTGGAATTCCATCACCTCCACTAGCTTTGTTCGTAGTGATGCTTCCTAAGGCCTACCTGACTTCACATTCCAGGATGTCTGGCTTAGGTGAGTGATCACACCATCATGGTTATCTGGGTCCTGAAGATCTTTTTTTGTACAGTTTTCCTGTGTATTCTTGCCACCTCTTCTTAATATCTTCTGCTTCTGTTACGTCCATACCATTTCTGTCCTTTATTGTGCCCATCTTTGCATGAAATGTTCCCTTCGTATCTCTGATTTTCTTGAAGAGATCTCTAGTCTTTCCCATTCTGTTGTTTTCCTCTATTTGTTTGCACTGATCACTGAAGGCTTTCTTATCTCTCCTCGATATTCTTTGGAACTCTTCATTCAAATGGGAATATCTTTCCTTTCCTCCATTTTCTTTAGCTTCTCTTCTTTTTCTCAAGAAGAAAAGCTGTTGTCTGAAGGCCTCCTCAGACAACAATTTTGCCATTTTGCATTTCTTTTTCTGGGGGATGGTCTTGATCACTGCCTTCTGTACAATGTCACAAACCTCTGTCCATAGTTCTTCAGGCACTCTATCTATCAGATCTAATCCCCTGAATCTGTTTGTCAATTCCACTGTATAATCGTAAGGGATTTGATTTAAGTCATACCTGAATGGTCTAGTGGTTTTCCCTACTTACTTCAATTTAAGTCTGAATTTGGCAATATGGAGTTCATGATCTGAGCCATAGTCAGCTCCCAGTATTGTTTTTGCTGACTGTATAAGAGTTTTTCCATCTTTGGCTGCAAAGAATATAATCAATCTGATTTGGGTACTGACCATCTGGTGATGTCCATGTGTAATGAGTCTTTTCTTGTGTTGTTGGAAGTGGGTGTTTGCTATGACCAGTGTGTTCTCTTGGCAAAACTCTGTTAGCCTTTGCCATGCTTAGTTTTGTACTCCAAGGCCAAATTTGCTTGTGACTCCAGGTATCTCTTGATTTCCTACTTTTGCATTCCAGTCCCCTATAATGAAAAGGACATCTTTTTTGGGTGTTAGTTCTAGAAGGTCTTATAGGTCTTCATAGAACTGTTAAATTTTAGCTTCTTCAGCATACTGGTTGGGGCACAGATTTGGATTACTGTGATATTGAATAGAAGCATTACTATCAAAGTTAGTGGAGGCGATGGAATTCCAGCTGAGCTACTTAAAATCCTGAAGGATAATGCCGTTAAAGTGCTACACTCCATATGCTAGTAAATTTGGAAAACAAAGCAGTGGCCACAGGACTGGAAAAAGTCAGTTTTCATTTCAATCTCAAAGAAGATCAATGTCAAAGAATCACCCAACTGGGCTCATTTTTCCCATGCTAGCAAGGTAATGCTCAAAATCCTTCAAGCTAGGCTTCAGCATTAAGTGAACCAAGAAATTCCAGATGTACAAGATGGATTTAGAAAGGCAGAGGAACCAGATATCAAATTACCAACATTCATTGTATCACAGAGAAAGCATGGGAATTCCAGAAGAACATCTACTTCATTGACTATGCCAAAGCGTTTTGACTGTGTGGATCACAACAAACTGTGGAAAATTCTTAAAGAAACAGGGATACCAGACCACCTTAACTGTAGCCTGAGAAGCCTGTATGCGAGTCAAGGAGCAACAGTTAGAACTAGACATGGAACAACACTGACAATGAAGTCTCTCAGTCGTGTCTGACTCTCTGCAATCCCATGGGCTGTAGCCTACCAGGCTCCTCCATCCATGGAATTTTCCAGGCAAGAGTACTGGAGTGGGTTGCCATTTCCTTCTCCAGGAGATCTTCCCAACCCAGGGATTGAACCCAGGTCTCCTGCACTGCAGGCAGATGCTTTACTGTCTGAGTCACCGATTAGTTCGAAATTGGAAAAGGAATGCGTCAAGGCTGTATATTGTCACCCAGCTAATTTAACTTATATGTAGAGTACATTATGTGAAGTTCTGGGCTGGATGAATCACAAGCTGGAATCAAAACTGATAGGAGAAGTATCAGCAACCATCACTCTTGGCAGAGAGCGAAAAGAAACTAAAGAGCCTCTGGAAGAGGGTTAAAGAGAAGAGTGAAAAGGCTGGCTTAAAACTCAACATGTAAAAAACTAAGATCATAGCATTTGGTCCCATCACTTCATGGCAAATAGAAAGGGAAAAAGTGGAAACAGTGACAGAGTTTACTTTCTCAGGCTCCAAAATCACTGCAGATGGTGACTGCAGCCAAGAAGTTAAAAGACGCTTGCTCCTTGGAAGGAAAGCTATGACATATATAGACAGCAATATTAAAAAGCAGAGACATCACCTTGCTGACAAAGGTCCTCATAGTCAATGCTATGGTTTTTCCAGTAGTAATGTACAGATGTGAGATCTGGACAATAAATAATGCTGAGCGTCAAACAATTGATGTTTCTTAATTGTGATGTTGAAGACTCTTGAGAGTCCTTTGGACTGCAAGGAGATCAAATCAGTCAATTCTAAAGGAAATCAACCCTGATCATATACTGAAATTATATTAGTCGAATCATTAATGGTGATTCGACTCATTGGAAAAGACCCTGATGCTGGGAAAGACTGAGGGTAGGTGGAGAAGGGGGCAAGAGAGCATGAGATGGTTGGATGGCATCACCAACTCAATGGATGGCAGTTTGAACAAACTCTGGAAGATAGTGAAGAACACAGACACGTGGCATATTGCAGACGCGTGGCGTATTGCAGTCTGTGGGACTGCAGAGTCAGGCATGACTTAGTGACTGAAAAACAACAGAATAGCCAAATGATTCTCAACACATGAGCAAAGGCAACATAATGTGGAAAAATTAGTCTCTTCAACAAACAGTGCTGCAACAACTGAAAATCTACAGTAAGACAAGCATCTAGAAACAGAACTTACAGCCTTCACAAAAATCAACTCAAAATGGATCACTGACCTAAAAAATAGAGCACTAAAGTATAAAGTGTCTAGAAGATAACTCAAGAGGAAATCTAGATGACCTCATGTTTCATAGTAAGTTTTTAGATACAACAGAGGCACAATCCACAAAAAAAACATTTGATAAGACAGACTTCACTAAAATTAAAATAAAAACTACTCTGCAAAGGACAATGTCAAGAAAATGGAAAAACAAGATGCAGAATAGGAGAAAATATTTTCAAAAGACACAGCTGATAAAGCTTTGTTATGCAAAGTATACAAAGAACTCTTAAAACTCAACAATTAGAAAATAAACAACCCAATTTAATAACAGGCCAAAGACCGTAACAGATATTTCACCAAAGATAAAGATATGGCAGATAACCATATGAAAATATGTCCCACATCATATGTTATCAGAGAAATGCAAATTAAAACAACAGTGAGACACACTATACCTCACAGTGGATTCACTCCAGACACCTATTAAAGTGATCAAAATTTCGAACACTGATACCACCAAATGCTGATGAGGATGTGAAGCAAGAAGAACTCTCATTCACTGCTGGTGGGAATGCAAAGTGGTACAACCACTATGGAAGACCATTTTGGCAGTACATTTATAAGATAAGCATGCTCTTACATGTTCCAGCAACTGTGATCTTTAGTAGTCATCCAGGGGAGCTGAAAACATACCCACACAAAAACATGCACATAATGTTAACAGTAGCTTTAATTATAATTGCTAAAATTTGGAAGCAATGAAGATGTTCTTCAGTAGGTGACTGGGTAAGCAAACTACAGTACATCCAGACAATACAGTTTGCATTGTATTATTCAGACCAAAAGGAAATGAAGCATCTAACCATGAAAAGACATAGAGGAAACTTAAATGTGAAAGAAGTCAGTCTGAAAGACCTACATATTATATATTTACAACTATATTGCGCTGTTGAAAAGGCAAAACTGGAGATAGTAAAGACTAGTGGATTGGGGGAAGGGTGGGATGAACAAGCAGAGCAGAGAGGAATTTCAGGACAGTGAAACTACTCTGTAATATATTATAACAGTGGACACATGTCATTATACGTTTGCCCAAACCCAGAGAATGTACAACACCAAGGGTGAACCCTAATGTAAACTACGGATCTTGGATGATTGTGATTTGTCAGTGTAATTTCACCAATTGTAGCAAAGGTACCACTATGGTGGAGGATATTGATAATGCAGAAAAATGCATGTGTAGGTGCATTATATGGGAAATCTCTATACTTTCCACTCAACTTTGCTATGAACTTAAAACTGCTCTAAAAGGTAAAGTCTATTTTTCAAAAGACATAGCAGCAGAGTGGCATTTGGTTTCACAGAAAAATGCTTCGAATATGCCACTATATAAAAGAAATAGTTACTTACGAGTACGATCCAGTTTCCTGACACTACTCATTAAAAATAAATGCTACTGGGCTTCCCCCGGGGGCTCAGCGGTAAAGAATCTATCTGCCAATGCAGGAGACACGGGTTCAGTCCCTAATCCAGGAAGATCCCATATGCTGCAAGCAACTAAACCTGTGCACCATAACTATTGAGTCTGTGCTCTAGAGGGAGCCACTGTTACTGAGCCCACGTGCCACAACTAATGAAGCCTGCACGCCCTAGAGCCCATGCTCCCCAACAAGAGAGACACCACAATGAGAAGCCTGCGTATCGCAACCGCTTGCAACAACTAGAGAAAAGCCCTGTAGCAATGAATGCCCAGCACAGTCATAAAAAAAATTATAAAAAAAAGAATAAACACATACTCTTTAAAAACCAACCAATCAATACACAAATAAATACTGTTTTTTTCAGCTGGTCCTCTCTTTGTGGGGGTCCCAACAGATTCAATCAACTGCAGATTGAAAATATTTTTTAAAATTCCAGAAAGATTCAATAAAGTGGATTTTGCCACACACCAGCTTGTAGCTCAGCTGGTAAAGAACCTGCCTGCAATGTGGGAGACCTGGGTTTGACCCCTGGGTTGGGAAGATTCCCGGGAGAAGAGAAAGGCTACCCTCTCCAGTATTCTGGCCTGGAGAATTCCACGGACAATATAGTCCATGGGGTCTCAAAGAGTCAGACATGACTGAGCGACCTTCAGGGCTTCCCTAATAGCTCAGTTGGTAAAGAATCTGCCTGCAATGCAGGAGACCCTGGTTTGTTTCCTGGGTCGGGAAGATCTTCTGGAGAAGGGATAGGCTACCTACTCCAGTATTCTTGGGCTTCCCTGGTGGCTCAGCTGGTAAAGAATCTGCCTGCAATGGGGGAGACCTGAATTTGATCTCTGGGTTGGGAAAATCCCCTGGAGAAGGGAAGGGTTACCCACTGCGGTATTCTGGCCTGGAGAATTCTTGGACTGTATAGTCTTTGGGGTCACAAAAAGTAGGACACTGCTGAGCAACTTTCACTTTCACTTCAGCAACCAATTGCATGGCTGCTGCCACTAAGTCACATCAGTCATGTCCGACTCTGTGCGACCCCATAGACGGCAGCCCACCAGGCTCCCATCCCTGGGATTCTCCAAGCAAGAACACTGGAGTGGGTTGCCATTTCCTTCTCCAGTGCATGAAAGTGAAAAGTGAAAGTGAAGTCGCCCAGTCGTGTCCACAACTCTTCAAAAACCCATGGACTGTAGCCTACCAGGCTCCTCTGTCCATGGGATTTCTTAGGCAAGAGTACTGGAGTGGGTTGCCATTGCATTTACATTGTATTTACTATTTATAAGCATTTACACTGACATAGGTATTATAAGAAAATTTGAGATGATTTTAAAGTATATGGGAGGATGTGCATAGGATATATGGAACACTATGCCATTTTCAATAAGAGACTTCCTAAAAGGGATTTTGGTGTCTGTAAGTTCAGTTGAGTTCAGTCACTCAGTCGTGTCCGACTCTTGTGACCCCATGAATCACAGCACACCAGGCCTCCCTGTCCATCACCAACTCCCGGAGGTCACTCAGACTCACATCTATCGAGTCAGTGATGCCATCCAGCCATCTCATCCTCTGTCGTCCCCTTCTCCTCCTGCCCCCAATCCCTCCCAGCATCAGAGTCTTCTCCAATGAGTCAACTCTTCGCATGAGGTGGCCAAAGTACTGGAGTTTCAGCTTTAGCATCATTCCTTCCAAAGAAATCCCAGGGCTGATCTCCTTCAGAAGGGACTGGTTGGATCTCCTTGCAGTCCAAGGGACTCTCAAGAGTCTTCTCCAACACCACAGTTCAAAAGCATCAATTCTTCAGCGCTCAGCCTTCTTCACAGTCTAACTCTCACATCCATACATGACCACAGGAAAAACCGTCTGCAGTGTGTCCTAAAACCAATGCCGTATGGATACTGAGGGAGATTATACTTGATTTGAGTTCTAAGAAACAGGCATTAAGGGCCTATATATATAATAGACCTGGGCACTCAACTTGATTACTAATAGAGATTTTTATTTTTAAAATGTCAAAAATAAATAAATAAATAAATAAATAAAAAGTCAAAATTTCCTGAGGATCAAAGTTCTGGATTTTAGTTTTGACTGCACACTAACTTGTCTATGGTTACATAAGTTTCCTTGCTGTTGTTGTTCAGTCACCAAGTCGTGTCCAACTCTGCAACCCCATGAACTAACTACAGCACACCAGGCTACCCTGTCTTTCACTAAGGCAATGGCACCCCACTCCAGTACTTTCGCCTGGAAAATTCCATGGATGGAGGAGCCTGGTAGGCTGTAGTCCATGGGGTCGCTAAGAGTCAGACACGACTGAGAGACTTCACTTTCACTTTTCACTTTCATGCATTGGAGAAGGAAATGGCAACCCACTCCAGTGTTCTTGCCTGGAGAATCCCAGGGACGGGGAAGCCTGGTGGCCTGCCATCTCTGGGGTTGCACAGAGTTGGACACGACTGACGTGACTTAGCAGCAGCAGCAAAATTTGTTCAAACTCATGAGAAGTACATCAGAATTTCTATAATGGTGCTTCCCCCCTTTTTTTCTGACTACCCACTTCACTATTTTACAATTTCTAAATCTAGAGTCATGTAACTTGATTTCTTTTTGCAGTTCTTAACTTTGCTTGATAATAACGAAAAACATCAAAATTTGCAAAAATTATATGCAATCTTAAAAATCAGGTCAGATCAGTCGCTCAGTCGTGTCCAACTCTTTGCAACTCGATGAACTGCAGCACGCCAGGCCTCCCTATCCATCACCAGCTCTCGGAGGTCACTCAGACTCACATTCATCAAGTCAGTGATGCCATCCAGCCATCTCATCCTCTGTCGTCCCCTTCTCCTCCTGCCCCCAATCCCTCCCAGCATCAGAGTCTTCTCCAATGAGTCAACTCTTCGCATGAGGTGGCCAAAGTACTGGAGTTTCAGCTTTAGCATCATTCCTTCCAAAGAAATCCCAGGGCTGATCTCCTTCACAATGGACTGGTTGGATCTCCTTGCAGTCCAAGGGACTCTCAAGAGTCTTCTCCAACACCACAGTTCAAAAGCAGCAATTCTTCAGCGCTCAGCCTTCTTCACAGTCCAGCTCTCACATCCATACATGACCACTGGAAAGACCATAGCCTTCACTAGGCGAACCTTTGTTGGCAAAGTGATGTCTCTGCTTTTGAATATGCTATCTAGGTTGGTCATAACTTTCCTTCCAAGGAGTAAGCGTCTTTTAATTTCATGGGTGCAGTCACCATCTGCAGTGATTTTGGAGCCCAGAAAAATAAATCTGACACTGTTTCCACTGTTTCTCCATCTATTTCCTATGTAGTGATGGGACCAGATGCCATTATCTTCGTTCTCTGAATGTTTAGCTTTAAGCCAACCTTTTCACTTACCACTTTCACTTTCATCAAGAGGCTTTTGAGTTCCTCTTCACTTTCTGCCATAAGGGTGGTGTCATCTGCATATCTGAGGTTATTGATATTTCTCCCAGCAATCTTGATACCAGCTTGTGCTTCTTCCAGGTCAGCATTTCTCATGATGTACTCTGCATATAAGTTAAATAAACAGGGTGACAATATACAGTCTTGACGTACTCCTTTTCCTATTTGGAACCAGTCTGTTGTTCCATGACCAGTTCTAACTGTTGCTTCCTGACCTGCATACAGATTTCTCAAGAGGCAGATCAGGTGGTCTGGTATTCCCATCTCTTTCAGAATTTTCCACAGTTTATTGTGATCTACACAGTCAAAGGCTTTGGCATAGTCAATAAAGCAGAAATAGATGTTTTTCTGGAACTCTCTTGCTTTTTCCATGATCCAGCGGATGTTGGCAATTTGATCTCTGGTTCCTCTGCCTTTTTTAAAAAAATCTTAAAAATAGTCAATCTCAACTCAAGGCTATTATTTAGTGCTTGTGTAATGAATCTGTGATCAAATCTCAAGAGAAAAGACAATCAACAGATCCTAACCCCAAAACAGATATTTCAATATTAGCCAAGAAAACTTTTACAAGGTTTTCGAGCTATGGTCCATGAGATAAAGGTAAATATATCTAAAGTGAATGAAAAATGAATGTTTGCAGCAAAGAAATAGAACCTACCAAAAAAAAAAAAAAACCCAGAGAAAGAAAAGAAAGAAAAAAGGAAAACTCCAGAACTAAAAAAGTTACAGACTGGGTTCAATAAAAGAATGAAGATGACACAGAAAAGTGCCAGTGAACTTGAAAATAAACCCATATGAAGTATCCAATCTGAATAATCATGAAAAAAAAGTTGAATAAAATGAACAAGACCTCAGAGGTCTGTGGGATATTATAAGGTCTAACATTTATGTCACTGAAGTCACTGGAGAGATGAAAAATTTCTGCAAAAATATATACAGAAAAAAACTGTTGAAAATTCCTGAAGCTGAAGGATATAAATGTATAGAGCAAACTTCAAAGAGGATAAACCAGAGAAAACTATGACTACAACATATTATCACATTGCTAAAAATAAAACTATTAGGGGAAAAAAAATGAAAGTAATGAGAGAAAAAACTCACCATTTTCACAGGGACATAT
The DNA here is from genome assembly GCA_935064755.1 of Tragelaphus eurycerus. Classification (NCBI taxonomy): domain Eukaryota; kingdom Metazoa; phylum Chordata; class Mammalia; order Artiodactyla; family Bovidae; genus Tragelaphus; species Tragelaphus eurycerus. Next base: position 1,838,275 of record CAKXYN010000080.1, read on the forward strand.
CAATTTTAATGACTGTAGATTTCTCATTAGAAATCATAAGACTAAAACAGTCTAAGAATAGTTTCTAAGTGATGGAAAAAAACCTGTCTACCCAAAAATGTATAAACAGCAAAAATATCCTTCAGGAATAAAGGTAAAATAGTTTTCAGATGAAGTACAAATAAGATAATTCATCATCAATAGAACTGGTCTAAGAAAAATGCTAAAAGAAATTCTTTAAGTTTAAGAAAAATTTATACAAAAGGAAACAATGAAAGAAGGAAACATAACAGGAATGCTAAATATCTGAATAACAAAAACTACTTTTTCCATTTTCAATTCTTTAAAATAGATACGACAATTCAAAGTAAAAACTGTAATACAGGATACAATTATAACACGCAGACTATTAATAACCTAGGAAGCATTCTTATCATAAATAAATGTTCACGCTATGCCAGTATCTTGGATATTCATAGTTCTTTGACATCAAAGTCACAGAGAAAGAAAAACTAGAATGTTTAAGTAATAGAAATGACTCTTTCCTATCGTAGGTTAGGGCCTGGGAGTGGAGAACAAGATGGGAATGGAGTGGACCGTGAACAACTCTAGTAATGGCCGGGTGGCGGCAGGCACCCCTCTGTGGGGAGGCTATGAGGTGTGCACTTTATATCAGTGCCCATCCGTCAGCAACACTGCGCCCTGCTGCTCTGCTCACTGAGCAGTTACTCGGTAAACACTCTCAGGACTCACTTGCCTCTGCCTCCGCCTCTCCATGTCTCTTTCAGTTTCCAAGTGGGTGCAGGAAGAGCTGTTCTCAGCTGGACAGAAAGGAGTATGGAGAGAGTGGCCACTGAATGAGGAAGTGATGGTAGAATAGTGTAACAGCTTCTGGGTGATCAGAATTATCCAAGACAGGTTATTCAATACAGGTATTAAGGAAACATATTTAACCTCTTTCCTTTCAAAAGATTAGATATGTTTAATATCCAGTATAATAAAGACTAGGCTTCCCTGGTGGCTCGATGGGAAAGAATCCATCTGCAATGCAGGAGATGCAGATTTGATCCCTTGGTTGGGAAGATCCCCTGGAGAAGGAAATGGCAACCCATTGCAGTATTCTTGCTTTGGAAATCCACGGACAAAGGAGCCTGGCAGGCTACAGTCCATTGGGGTTATTAAAGAGTCAGACATGACTTGGCATTTAAACAACAACAATAAAGATACTGTACTTTCTAGAGCAAAGAACAGGGAGACATTGTCCATTACAAATGATTTAGGTTCTGTAAACTCAAGTTTCTCAGCTATGACACAAACCAAAGGCTGGTGCAGTGCTGGTCTGGGTCCCTCTGTCTTATTATGCTGGCAAGAGAGGGGCAAGGGAAAGAGTCACAAAGATACTTATGCTATTTGCTATGTGCTGAGTATAAAATCCTGTATTATGTCAACTTCTAGCAACCATAAAAGAAATTAATCTGTCATCTTACCAGGGAAGTAAAATTTACCCTTTACAGTTCTTAAAAGAAAAAGTCAGTGATCTTGAAGATAAGTCTTAGGAAATATTCAATCTGAATAATAGAGAGGGAAAAAGAAATGAAGAAAATGAACAAAATCCTAAGGATCTGTGAAACAATATAAAAAAGTTCAACAATCACATTACTGAAGCACCCAAAAAGAGCAGCACAAAAAATTTTTTCAAGAAGTTATGGCTAATTCTCCAAATCTGGTGCAAGACATTACTTTACAGATCCAGTAACATGAGAACTTCAAACAGGACTACTGCAAAGAACATTAGATGCAGTCTCATCATTAAAAATGGCTGAAACCTAAACATTAAAACTAAAGACTTGAAGCAGCTAAGGAAAAACAAACAAAAATCACACTTATAGAAACAGAAGAACTGAATGTTTCTCGAACTGAATATTTCTCATCAGAAATCAGAGACCAGAAACAGTAGCACAAAATCTTTAAAGTGCTGAAATGCCAATGCAGAATTCTATATCCAGCAAAAACACCCTTCAGGAATGATGGTGCAATAAAGTTATTCTCAGATTAAAGAAAATTATAGGAATCTGCCATCGTTAGATCAGCCTTTTTTTTTTTTTTTTACAAAAAAGTGCTAAGTTCTTTGGCCTGAAGATACATGATACAAAAAATGTAAATACACCAGTTATAATATAGAGGTGGCCAGATTGTATATAAAAGTAACAATTCACAACAATACACTGCCTACAAAGCCCTACTTTAAAAATGTAAATAAGTTAAAACTGAAAAAACATGCTATGTTACCAAAGAAGAGCTGGAGTGTTACATTAACAGTAGATAAACTTAAGAGTATCATTGGCAGTAAAGAGGGGTTTGTTGCTGTTGTTTAGTCGCTAAATTGTGTCTGACTCTGAGACACCATGGACTATAGCCTGCCAGGCTCCTCTGTCCATGGTATTTCCTGGAGCAAGAATACTAGAGTGGGTTGCCACTTCCTTCTCCAGGGGATCTTCCCAATCCAGTGATTGAATCAGTGTCTCCTGCTTGGCAGGTGTATTCTTTACCACTGAGCCACTTGGGAAGCCCAATAAAGGAGCAGTATCATATGATAAAAGGATCAATGTGTCAAGAAATTGCAATAATACTAAATTGTAGTAATTGATACAATTGGATCAGATCAGTTGCTCAGTCGTGTCCGACTCTTTGCGACCCCATGAACTGCAGCTTGCCAGGCCTCCCTGTCCATCACCAACTCCCGGAGGTCACTCAGACTCACATCCATCGAGTCAGTGATGCCATCCAGCCATCTCATCCTCTGTCGTCCCCTTCTCCTCCTGCCCTCAATCCCTCCCAGCATCAGAGTCTTCTCCAATGAGTCAACTCTTCCCATGAGGTGACCAAAATACTGGAGTTTCAGCTTTAGCATCATTCCTTCCAAAGAAATCCCAGGGCTGATCTCCTTCACAATGGACCGGTTGGATCTCCTTGCAGTCCAAGGGACTCTCAAGAGTCTTCTCCAACACCACAGTTCAAAAGCATCAATTCTTTGGCGCTCAGCCTTCTTCACAGTCCAGCTCTCACATCCATACATGACCACAGGAAAGACCATAGCCTTGACTAGGCGAACCTTTGTTTGCAAAGTAATGTCTCTGCTTTTGAATATGCTATCTTGGTTGGTCATAACTTTCCTTCCAAGGAGTAAGCGTCTTTTAATTTCATGGCTGCAGTCACCATCTGCAGTGATTTTGGAGCCCAGAAAAAGAAAGTCTGACACTGTTTCCACTGTCTCTTCATCTATTTCCCATGTAGTGATGGGACCAGATGCCATGATCTTCGTTCTCTGAATGTTGAGCTTTAAGCCAACCTTTTCACTCTCCACTTTCACTTTCATCAAGAGGCTTTTTAGTTCCTCTTCACTTTCTGCCATAAGGGTGGTGTCATCTGCATATCTGAGGTTATTGATATTTCTCCTAGCAATCTTGATTCCAGCTTGTGTTTCTTCCAGTCCAGCATTTCTCATGATGTACTCTGCATATAAGTTAAATAAACATGGTGACAATATACAGCCTTGACGTACTCCTTTTCCTATTTGGAACCAGTCTGTTGTTCCATGACCGGTTCTAACTGTTGCTTCCTGACATAAGAGAAGATAGAGAAGACCTGGAAAATACTATCAGTCAACTTGACTTTTAGAGGATATTTCAACAATAATATCAGACCATACATGTTTTTCAAGTATGCACTGACTATTCACTATAAGAGGTCACATTCTGGGCCGTCAGACAAACCTTAACAAATGTAAAAGAACTGAAATCATAAAACATTTTCTGACAGTAATCAAATAAACAGCTATCAGTAACAGAAAACTATCTAGAAAATCCTCAAATTTTGGAAATTAACTCTTCTAAATAACCTATAAGTCAAAGAGGATGTCACAAGGGAAACTAGAAAACAGTTCAAACTGAATGAAGACAAAAACAATATTAAAGTTTGTAGGAGACAGTAAAGCAGTGCTTCAGAGAAATACATAACTAAACACTAGTACTCAAAAAAAGCCTTTTATCAATAATCAAAGCTTTTATTTGACAAAACAGAAAAGCAAACCTAACAGAAAGCAGAAGAAATTAATAAAATTAAAAAGAAAACAAAAAACAGAAATCAAGAAACCAAAAACTGATTCTTTGAAAAAGAAAAAAAAAAATTCCAATAAAATGACAAAGCTTTAGCAAGATTAAAACAAAATAATAAAAAGCAAACAAAGAAATGGCATAAATTACCAATATAAGGAATAGAAAGGGAGGGCATCACCCATAGACTCCATGGATACAGTAGTAAGTATGGAGTATTATGAAAAACTTCTGCCCATAAATTTCACAAGTTACACAGAAAGGACAAATTTCTTTAAAGTCATACACCACCAAAGTTCATCAAGAAGAAATACTTTCATAACTATCAGAAACACTGAATTTGTAGTTAAAACTAACAAACAAAACTACACGTTCAAATGATTTCACTAGCAAGTTCTGCCAACAATTAAGGCAAACGTAAGACTAATTCCACACAAACTCAAGAATACAGAAGAGGAGAAAATACTCCCCAGTTCATTTAATGAGGTAAGCATTTCTGATACCCAAAATCAGACATTACAAGTAAAATAAAACAACACCCAAGTATCTGTCACAAACATGGAAACAATAGCAGCAAAATACTAGCAAACGGAGTGCAGCACTATATAAAAAAAGATAAATACATTAAGACTGTGTGGGAATTCAAGGAATTCAAGGTTTACTCAACATCTGAATATCAATCAATACCACTTTATCAATAAACTAGAGAATCACATGAATATATTAGATACAGAAAAAGCATTTGCCAAAATCAATATCCATTCATAGATACAAAGTTCAGAAAACTAGAATAGGAGGGAACTTCTTTAACCCAATAAAAGCCATCTACCAAAACAATACTCTAGAAAGAAAAAAAATGAGCATTTTCCTCCTATGAGCATGAATGGGGAAAAGATACCCACAATCACCACTTCTATTCAATATTACACTGGTGGATTCAGCTAGTATATTCAGGCAAGAAAAAGACATAAAGATTAGAAAGAAATAAAACTCATATCACAGACAACATGACTGTCTACATAGAAAATTTCAGACTCTAAAACTCTACTAGAACTAGTGTCTAGCAACAGCTGCAGAAAACAGAGAAAATGTGCTATTAATGAGTGAATGTAAAAGATATAAAAGCACCAAAAAGCGATAAAATAGGTATAAGTTAATGAAATGTGCACTTGATCTTTATGCTGAAAAGTAGAAACACAAATGAAAAAAACCAAGATAGACCTAAAAGAAAAAAAAAAGAGAGAGAGAAATAGTATACTTATGGCTTAAAGGCTCTCTATAATTTTAAGATGCTAATTCTCCCCCAAACTAATCAAGGGGTTCATCGTTATCTCAATTAAAATCTCAGCAGGAATTTTTGAGAGAAAGCAATAAATAGGTTCTAAAGTTATATGGGCAGGCAAAAGAACAAGAATAGTCAAAAAACAATTTTGAAAAGGACAAAGTCACCGGATTTACAATACTTGATTTCAAGACTCAGTTAATGAAGACAACATACAACTGGCAGAAAGACAGTCAAAAGACCAACTACACAGAATCCAGAAAGAGACCCACACATAAACATTCTATTGATTTTTCAATAAACATTCAAAGAAAACCCAAGGAAGAAATTTTTTTAAGTTCAGCTTCTTTATCTTAATACAAATCTTAAATCTACTGATGTTGTTTCATGTACTGAAAAATATAGTCAACTAACTTAGGATTTAGAGAGCATTCTGCTCAATATTAAATATATTCAAGTACACACATACTGTTTACCTCAAAAGACCATATTCTGAGTCATAAAGCAAAGTGTAACATGACTATCTTTCAGTAATTGAAATGAGATTTTATATGCAAAAAAATGAACCTCAACTCATAAGAAAATTAACTCAAAATCAATCAAGTCTAAATATAAATAAGCTAAAACTTTAAAACTTATAGAAAAAACATAGGAAAAACTTTTGTGACCTTGGGCAATGTTACTCAAGGATTTCATATGCAATATATAAGGCATTATCAATCAAAAACAGATAAAACAAGCCCGACAGGGGAAAAATACCTACAAAACAGTACAAAACATATCTGATGAAGATTTATATTCAGAATACATGAAAAAATTCTCAAAACTCAACAAGGAAACCTATTTTAAATGGGAAAAAGATACAAAAGAACACTAAAGACAACTTTCAGATGGTGAATATGTAGGCAAAAAAGTACTCACTGTCACTAATCATTAGGGAATGTATATTAAAATCACAATGAGATAACACTACGTATCTCTTAGAATAGTTAAAAAGCAGTGGTATGCTGGTATATATTTAGCAATCAGGTCTTTGGGAAAGAAGACCCTGAATTTTAGCTTTCGCTGATTTCTGTGGCATAAACAATTCCCTCTGTGGCCGATTACTCCTTACTGAAAATGGAGCTAGTAAGATACTTTACACCACACAGATACAATAGACACATTAATTCAGAAGCTCAGAAACTAGTAAAACACAATAAAGAAATAAACAAGTGACAAGTTGTAAATATTTATTGCCTTTAAAAATATAATTTATGTTTACGTAACTTTTAACAATGGCTGTTTACTAACCAGCTTATAAAATTCCTGAAAATTTAAAGATCAGTTCTTTCAAGTCAGCATTAAGTCAGATGTGTGGATCACAACAAACTGTGGAAACTCTTAAAAAGATGGGAATCCCAGACCACCTGACCTGCCTCCTGAGAAATCTGTATGCAAGTCAAGTGGCAACAGATAGAACAGGACAAGGAAAAACAGACTGGTTCCAAATAGGGAAAGGAGTACATCAAGTCTGTATACTACCATCCTGCTTATTTAACTTACATGCAAAGTACATCATGTGAAATGCCAAGCTGGATGACTCACAAGCCGCAATCAAGATTGCTGGGAAAAACAGCAACAATCTCAGATATGCAGATGATACCCCTTTAATAGCAGAAAGTGAAGAGGAACTAAAGAGCCTCTTGATGAAGGTGAAACAGACTGAAAGAGCTTGCTGAAAACTCAACATTCAGCTTTCCCAGGCGGCTGTCGAAGATGGCAGAGGGGCAGGTCTTGGTGCTCAATGGCCGAGGCCATCTCCTGGGCCGCCTGGCGGCCATTGTGGCCAAGCAGGTGCTTCTGGGCCGGAAGGTTGTGGTCGTGCGCTGTGAGGGCATCAACATTTCTGGCAATTTCTACAGCAATAAGTTGAAATACCTGGCCTTTAAATTAAAAAAAAAAAAAACAAAACTCAACATTAAAAAAAACAAAAATAATGGGATCGGTACCATCAGTTGATGGCAAATAGATGGGGAAAAAGTGGAAAACAGTGACAATTTATTTTCTTGGGCTCCAAAATCACTACAGATGGTGACTAGAGCCATTAAATTAAAAGACGCCTGCGTGTTCCTTGGAAGAAAAGCTATGACAAACCTAGACAGTACATTAAAAAGCAGAGACACCACTTTGCCGACAACGGTCCATACAGTCAAAGCTATGGTTTTTCCAGTAGTCGTGTACAGATGTGACAGTTGGACCATAAAGAAGGCTGAGTGCTGAAGAACTGATTCTTTTGAAACTGAAGACTCAAGAGTTCCTTTGACAACAAGGAGATCAAACCAGTCAATCCTAAAAGAAATCAACCCTGAATACTCATTGGAAGGACTGATGCTGAAGCTGATGCTCCAAAACTCTGGTCACTTGGTGCGAAGAGTGGACACACTGGAGAAGATCCTGATGTTGGGAAAAACTGAGGGCAAGAGAAGAGGGGCGAAAGAGGATGAGATGGTTGGATGGCATCAATGACTCAATGGACATGAGTTTGGGCAAACTCCGTGAGACGGTGAAGGACAGGGAAGCCTAGGGTGCTGCAGTCCATGGGGTTTTAAAGAGCTGGACAAGACGTAGCAACTGAACAAGGAACAAAGCATGCCACTGCCTGAAACAGAACTGATACTAACAAATAGTGACAAGGATTTGGAACAACTGAATTCTCAGCCACTGAAGGGACTTCCCTGGTGGACCAGTGGCTAAGATTCAAGCTGCCAATGCAGGGGACCCATGTTTGATCCCTGATCTGGGAACTAGATACCATATGCTGCAACTAACAGTTCGCATGTCATATTAAAGATCCCGCATGCTACAACAAAGATCGAAGATCCTAAGCACCTCAACTGAGATCCACTGCAGCCAAATAAATAAATATATATTTTTTAAATGGTTCAAAACACCATTGAAACCTGTCTCTCTTTCTTCTTTCTCAGAATGTTTTATAATGTTATTAGATGTCAGAGATAAAATGAATGAAAACCTGACCAGATACTAAAACAGGCAAAACCAGCTGCACCTAAGGTTCCTTCAGGCGATCCTTCAGGATTCAAACACTCAATAATTATATACAAAGCTCTCTAAGTAGGGATAATGGAGAAGGCAATGGCACCCCACTCCAGTACTCTTGCCTGGAAAATCCCATGGACGGAGGAGCCTGGTAGGATTTCAATATTAAGGCAAATTTTATGATGGGAGGAACATACCATAACATGCCTTTGTCTTGAAGAATCACGCTTTTGTTTATCAGTTTTTGAAAGAATAATTGTATTTGTTTCTTTTTGGCTGGGCTGAGTCTTCCCCGCCGTGCGGGCTCTTCTCCCGTTGCTGTGCTTGTGCTTCTCGCTGTGGTGGCTCCGCTCATTGCAGGCGCAGGTTCTAGGGCACCTGTGCTTCAGCAGCTGGGGCATACGGGCTCAAGAGTTGTGGCACACGGGATTCGTTGCTTCAGAGCATATCATGATTTTGTTTTAGTGAAACCATATATTATTAGTTCTCAGACTTGGAGAACTCTGTCTTAATGGACATGGTCTTGAGTTATATTGAGCTGGCCAAAAAGTTGACTCACTTTTTTCAAATGAACTTTTTGGCCAACCCAATATTATTATTACAGATACCTATTATAATTTGAGTTATATTATTAAAGAGCCATCAACCTGTAAGACTAAAAGTAAATAACTTCATCTCCCTTTGCCTTATCCTCCCACCCCAAACCTTTCTAGCAGAAAGTTTGGCAGTTTCTTAGAAAGTTAAACATGTATTTACCACAAAACCAGCCATCCTACTTCTAAGTATTTTCCCAAAGGAGATGAAAACTGTGTTCATACAAAAATCTGTACATATATGTTTATGTCATCTCTATTCATTAATGTCCCCAAACTGTAAACAACAGAAATGTTCTTCAACAACAAAAAACCGTGATGCATAAAACAACACAATAAAAATGAATGACTCTTGATACATGCAACATCCATAAGTATCAGATACTTTAGGTTAAGTTAAAGACCTCATTCAGAAAGTTTCACACAGTTTTGTTTGTACAAAATGTAATTCCATTTCTATCATTCTATTTATATGCAATTCTGGAAAAGACAAAACTACAGGCAAATACAGATCAGTGGGTGCCAGAGGCTGGGAGTGGGTGGAATTAACTACATGAGAGAATTTTTAGAAGGTGATAGAAATGTCATGCATCTTCAATGAGCTGGTAGTGAACTTTACTGAGGTAAATTTTATCACAACTAAAAACTATCGTCACAGGGAAAAAACACAAGAGTTCAATTTTATAGGAAAGTGGGCATTCAAAAATTAACATTAAAGACAAATTTTAGGAGTTCCCTGGTCATCTAGTAGTTGGGGCTCCATGTTTTCACTGCCAAGGGCCTGGGTTCAATCCCTGGTCGGGGAACTAAGATCCTACAAGCCATGTAGCATGGCAAAGGAAAAAAACGAAAAAAAAGTATTCTATTTCAGGAAAAAAATGAAAAAAATTGAGCACCTCTGCCTCAGGTAACTACAGAGTAACATTTTTTTTAATAGGCACTAAAAGTAGTTCAGTCCTTATATTTAATAGTTTCCAGGGCAAGTGGTCAACTAGTTATACCTTGTCATAAATCTCTTTCTAGTGTTTCCCATGCAGTTGTCTTTAAATACCTGGTCACAAAATGTCTTTCCTCTTAAAACAGGTAATTCATAATGAAATTAAAAAAAAAAAATTTTTAAGATGGATGCCAACCTAAAGATTAAAAGACAGAATTAGGAAAACAAGATATACACTTTTACTACCTGTTGTGTTGAAACAAGAGATACTAAACTTCAGTTCTTTATCAAAAGACTCTTCAGTCTTTCTCTACTTGCTCTCTGTTGATGTCATCTACTTTTCAAGGTTTCAAAGATCACTTCTACACAATTAAGTCACTCCAGGTTTCTATACTATTTCTGCTGTTGTTGTTTGCTATGCCGTGTCTTACTCTTTGTGACCCCATGGACTGAAGGACGCCAGTGACAGTCCTTCACTATCTTCTGGAGTTTGCTCTAATTCATGTGCACAGAGTCAGCACTGCTATCCAATCATCTCATCCTCACAGTACATGGTACTGTTTCTGTACCAGGTACATATTTCAGTTACACACATTATCACCTGGTATTGCAGGTGTTTTTTCACAAAGCTGTGTTTATTATGTTGACTCCTGTTCATTCATATACTTCATGAGGACAAGGACTAGATTTCCACAGTTCAATTTAGTGTCACCAGTCAATAAATTGTATTGAATCTGTATCTCCACTCCATCTGGGATTTCTAGCTGTCTGATAGTCTCTTCATTGATGTAACTTATTCCCAAATGAAATAAATTTATAACTCCTTCCCCAAGACATTCAAAGCATTAAGATTGCCATCTTTTAATCTTGTTATTGTATCAACTTCCTTCTCTCCTTTATTAATCGCACTATTCTTTTTGAGGTATTTAACCTTAGACTTAAAATAACCTACAGCTCATCAACCTACCAATGATACCTCCTACAAATTTATCCCCAAACTGCCAGAACATTAAGCTTCCAAGGCGATCATATTACTGCCCTGAAAATCCTGTAGGGCTCTCATGTACCTATGTAACAAATTTCAAAACTCTGCACAGTCTCACCACATAAACCTGTAACATCCTATATAGAGCCACTCAAAATTATTTATGGTTCCTTAGAATATGGACTGAACTGTGACATTTGCTGTTTTCCCACACTGAAAATTTCATTCCACCCTTTAAAGTCTCTCTTAAATATTACCATCTCAGTGGCTGTTCCTAGCCAGTAGAAACATTTATGTTCATCCACCATGTGTCAGGAATGCTGATAGGCGTTAACAATCTCCCCCAGTCCACTGGTACTTCAGTGAAAATAGGTGTGTTTTCAGAACATAGTCACGATCTCTTTGGATCTGAGTTTTCTATACTTCTCTTTCTTCTTCACCAGAGATTTTCTTTCCTCAAAGATCTGCTGATATCTAGTTAATCTTTGTACTCCCACTATCATCTAAAAAGTACAGCAGAGAGTAAATAGTCAAGTATTTACTGAAATCAACCAAGTACAGCATCTTCTGAGCAGGCATGGGGTTACATGGTGGGCAAAGAATTTTAAGACCTGTGAACCTCCGATCTGGAAATTTCATTTGAAATATTCTATAAACTCTATCATGCGACAGTGTTAGGAAAATTGTGGTACTCAGCTTAACTTCAGTTGACCTTAAGAGGCTAGTACAAGAACCAACTGTAAACAGCTATAGTCAACCAATTTTCAGAAAGAGTGTCAAGACCATTCAATGGACAGTCTTTTCAACAAATGGTGCTGTGACAACTGGATTGCCACAAGCAAAAAAAAAAAAAAAAAAAGTTTCTCTCATATCATATACAAATACTTAAAACAAATCAAGCTGAAACTATAAAACTCTTAGAGGAAACCTTCATGATCTTGGATTGGGCAGGAGATTCTTATATATGATGCTGAAAGCATGAGCAACAAAATAAAAAGATGAACTGAACTTCATCAAATTTTTAAAAACTTTGTGCTTTTTAAAGAGGACACCATTAAAAATGAAAAGGTAATTCATAGAATGGGAGAACATTTGCAAATCATGTATCTGACAAAGAACTCGTATCTAGAATACACACAAAAATTCTTATAAATAAAAAGATAACTAAAAAGTGAGCAAAGGCTCTGAATAGACATTTCTTCATAATGTACAAATGGCCAACAAGAACATGAAAAGAAAACATAATCTTTAAGAAAGTCTTAATATAGTCTTAAGTCTTAAGAAATACTTAATTTAGTCTTTAAGAAAATGTCATCAATCTTACTGTTGATATGTGTATGTTCTGGTATACAGATGTCATTTTTGTTGTCACAGCACTACAGTGAAATACACAAAAACTTAAATTCATAAAAAAAAGAAAATATATTCAAAACCACACTAAGATACCATTTCTCAAGCATTATGATGGACAGAATAAAAAAGTCAAATTACAACAAGTATTGGTGAGGATGTGGAAAAATTGGTTCCCTCATACATGGCTAGTGGGAATGTAAAATGGTTTGGCCATTTTGAGAAACTACTCCAGCAATTCCTCAACTGATTAAAAGCAGAGTCATCATATGATCTAGCAATAATAATAATACACAAAATGTGGAAACAATGCAAATGTCCAACAAATGACAAAATGGATAAACAAAATATGGTATAGCCACACAATGGAATGTTATTCAGGCATAGAAAGGAATACATACACAGACTCTGAAAACATCAGGTTAAGTTAAAAAAGTCAGTCACAAAAGACCACATATTATGTGATTTCATTCATACGAGGTCCAGAATAGGGAATATATAGATAGAAAGTGAATCGGTAGTTGCCTAAGGTTGAGGGCAGAGGGGTTCAGGGTATGGGGACGGGGGTGACAGTTAAAGGGTACAGGGCTTCTTTCTGAGGTGATAAAAATGTTGCAATATCTGTGAATATACCAAAGCTCACAAAATTGTACATATTACATGGGTGAACTGCATGGTCTATGAACTAAAAAATGAATAACATTGCAAATCAACTATTAATTTACGCCAAAAAAATTAAAAAAAAAAAAAAAAAAAAAGGGACAGGGCTTCCCTGGTGGCTCAGTGGATATGAATCACCTGCCAATGCAGGAGACATAGGTTCAATCCCTGATCCAGGAAGATTCCACATGCTGCGGAGCAACTAAGCCTGCATGCCATAACCACTAGACCTGTGCTCTAGAGCCTGGGAGCCGCAAATACTGAAGCCTGCGCATCTAGAGATTACTACCTGGAGAGGAGCCCCTGCTCCTCATAACTAGAGAACACCCGTGCATAGCAACAAAGACCCAGGGCAACCGAAAATAAAGAACAGGCATGTAATACATAAATTTCCTGTCTTACTACTTCATTTACTACTTGCTACTTTAGGGCAAGCACCTTAGGACTGTATCATTTTTTTTTTTTCTTAAGGCAGCATTGCAAAACCATCTAAAGCCTCTCAGGTACCAAACAATAACAAGCTTTTGCCAGATTTTTTTCCTTCTCATTCCTTTCCCTGTCCCCTATGCCAGCCCTTCAGCACTTTGTTTCACAGTCACATCAGATCCCAGGGACCGGGAAGCCTGGTGGGCTGCCATCTATGGGGTCACACAGAGTCGGACATGACTGAAGTGACTTAGCATAGCATAGCATAGCATAGATGTTTCAAATATGCTTTAACTACTGAACATGGCTTTATGTGACTGTTCTTCATTTTGAAAAGAAAGGATTTTAATATTGGGATTAAAATATACTCACAGCATACATATACACTAAGTTGTACAGTCATTACAAAGTTAACAATTATGATATTGAAGCTTTGTATAATTTAATTTTTACTTATATGGATTTCAATTGACTTTTTTACTCCCAATGCCCTCAAAGGAGAAAGTTCCTACATGAACATTTTTAAAACTCTCTTTTTAAAATAGAAAGATGTTAATTTTTATGTCTATTATACTTTATACCTTAGGTAATAACTATTCAAAGCAGATGACCTGCATCAGAATCACCTGGAGCTTTGCAACTCATCCTTGTCTATGGACTAGAAGCAATGTCACAATAAGAGTTTGTTAAAAATGCGAACACTGGCTTATCCCAGCCCTACAGAATCAAAATTTGCACTTTAACAAGATCTCCAGGTAACTGACATATGAAGTTTGAAAAGCAATGATAGAGAACACTCAGGAAACATGCAGATTCTAGTGAGGCAAAGGTATCTGCATTTTAAACAAGAATCCTATAGTTTCTCCTCCACACTGAAGTCTGAGAAGCACTATTCTATTCAAAAGAAAAGTGACATGCTGAAAAAATATTCCTTTAGAGCAGCTTTGGTATACTAATAAGTGCTGCTATGTACCCTTCCCAAAAATAGCTTGAAAAGCAAAAAATAATAATTCTGAATTTATAAGCTTCACAGTTATACTACTTGAAAATACCCTGAGTCTAATGAAATAAAGGGTTTAGATGACTAATCAAAACCAAATTTTTGGGAAGCTTTCATAATGCACTAACCACAATACATTTATTCATACTCAGAACTCTATAGACTTTAACTGGGGGGAAAACACACACACACATGCACACAACCTTATTAAACAGTCCCATCCAAATGGGAAATAGAAATTGTAGTTCCTTTTACTCAACTTTAAAAAGACCTCAATTAAACAGAATGCTTAGTGTTCACAATATTCTAGTTTACACTATGTTAAGTTTATTCTGATCCTTGTTGGTGGAAAATCTTTGTAGCCCCACAGGGAATCCAGGTCTTACAATCCTGCGTAGACATTACCTTTCAAAACATGTTAAGTATCTGTAAAGTATAAAGGACTACAAGGATACTACCCCCAGAAGGTAATTTGCTGTGCAAGATAATTTTTATTAAATCTTAGGAGATGCTGGTTTTGACAATTCATTCAACAAATATTTGCAAAATGCAAATGTTCGAGATTTTGTGAGGAACACTAAGATGATAAAGGTACTACCTGTAGCCCCCCAAAGCCTATAATCTTGAGGAGAGGTGAGGTTTGGCCAGGAACACGCATATACAATTAGCAGAATATGGTGAGTACTGAAAACGGTCAGGGAAGTTACCAGTTCCACGTAACTGAAAGCTAAATAAAGGATATGCTACAATGATTTTCAATTAATTTGGTGCAGAGTGGATCAAGCTAGGGAAGCTTATTAAAAAAGCACTTTATAAGGAAGTACAGTCTAAGGTCAGACGATTAAGCGTCTGTCTACAATGTGGGAGACCCGGGTTCGATTCCTGGGTTGGGAAGATCCCCTGGAGAAGGAAATGGCAATCCACTCCAGTACTACTGCCTGGAAAATCCCATGGACAGAGGAGCCTGGTAGGCTACACTCCATGGGGTCGCAGAGAGCGCAGACACGACTGAGCGACTTCAATTTCACAGTCTAAGGTAAACAACTTTGGGAAATTTGCTTGTACTTTAATACACATACACACACGTAGAGTTCGGCTATCAGGTGTGTGTGCTCTCATCAAAGGCAAAGCAACTGAAACATGAACTAGATTCAGGAGGCCCAATACAGTTAAGTTCATAGAGGGCGTTTCCTTTGACAAAAACAGGAACACGTAGCTTCAAAGATCGCTGATCATGCGAGAAAAGAGGAAAAAGGAGTGAGGATCTGTTATTTCTCCCCTGGTAACTTAAAAAAAAAAAAAACTTCCCCCACTGCCTAGCAGTTTCTTGGACTACTCCCTGCCTTCAACTTCGTATTTTATCAACACTATGATCCTTAAAAGGTTTAGAAACTAAAGACAAGCAAAACCGGCCAAATTCATTTACCTATTTAACAGTCTAAAACAGAGGTACCTCCCTCAAGGGGAACTAGCAGTCCTTGAAGGTTCAGGACCGGGAAAAGTGCATCCCCACGGTCCCTCCAGCGGCCCGGCCACTCAGCGCGCTCTCTTCACTGCTCTCCCTTTTCAGAGGCACACCCTCCCTTGGGAAGAGAAAAGCAAGCACCTCTTGAAAGAGGCTGCGGGGGTTGCCCGACAGCGCCAGGAGGTGTGCTGAGACCCAAGGCAAGACCTTCAGAGCTCTGGAAGGAGAGGCGCAAGTGACACGGCGGAGGGCCAGCTGAGCGGGGAAAGGACACTCGATGCTCTGTCCGGTCCTGGCCCTCGGGGGATCAGGTCGGCCCCCGGCCCCGCAGTTCGCTCTCCTAAGCAGGCCTGGCCGCCCAGGCCAACTCCAGCCCAATGACAGGTACGCGAGGTGGGGCCCGCGTCACAGGTGTCGCCCCAACCAGGTCCTTGCAAACCTGGGGGTTGGGGGGTGACGCGGAGGGTCAAGTCGAGGCAGGGCAAGCACCAAAAGGTGAGACGCGCGGCAGCAAAGGAGCGAAGCACCCACGGCGACGCGGTCTCACCTCCAGGGTGGAGACAGTGCTGGTGAACAGGTCCTCTCCGTCCTCCAGCTCTTCAAAGTCGGTGGGTTTTCCGTCCCCTAGCGGAGGAGGTTCCCTCTCGGCCGCCATCTTCGCTCGCCCAGACGACTGCGCGAGCGGGACCTCGCGGACCTGTCACGTGAGCACGCACGGCTAGGCTAGCGCGCCGGCCGCCGGGCTCCCCCTCCTCCCTGGCCCGCCGCGCGCGGCCCCGCCCAGCGGCGCGCGGCCCCGCCCCCGGCCTCGTGCAGGCGTCAGTCCGAGCGCGCGGCGTGCATCCCCGCCTCTTTGCCTCTCCTTCCTCCCCAACGTCTGGTCCGGGCTACTTTTTACCGCCCACTTGCTCTACTGACTGGTCTACTGACTGCTGTGGAAGAATGTTGGCGTTCTATTACCGTGTCCCCTTCTTAGTGGGACTAGGCCAAACGACTTTTGGTGTCGTTACCAGTTTTAAATCTTCTTTAGGAAGTGGAAGAGTTTGGGGACCAATCTTTGGGTTTGGGTTATGCACAGACTGCGGAGAAGGCAATGGCACCCCACTCCAGTACTCTTGCCTGGAAAATTCCATGGACGGCGGAGCCTGGTAGGCTGCAGTCCATGCGGTCGCCAATAGTTGGACACGACTGAGCGACTTCCCTTCCCTTATGCACAGACTGAGGCCAAGATTGAGGATTGGCAGGAGAGAGAGACATCTCTCTTAGATCTGTGGGCTATCCTGTAGAACTTTCTGACATGACGGTAATGTTCTGTCTCAGTACTGTTCACCAGGGCTTCCTTCGTGGCTCAGCGGTAGAAGAATCCTCTTGCAGTGCAGGTGTAGGTTCCATCCTGGGTTGAGAAGATTACATGGAGAAGGAAATGGCAACCCATTCCAATATTCTTGCCTGGGAAATCCCATGGATGAAGGAGCCTGGTGGGCTACAGTCCATGTGGTTGCAAGAGTTGGACACAACTTAGCAACTAAACCACCACCACCACTGTCCACTAGAGTAACCGATGGGCATTGCAGATAGAAACCTGAGGTTAGTATTTTGCTGGAGAAGATATCTTCACAGGGATTCTTTACAAATTAAGTATATAGAAGCTTTCAGCCCTCAATGCCCGGGGAGTTAGAAGTCCTGGGTTTTACTGGCTATGTACAAGACTTACACACGCTAGTAAAGTAATGCTCAAAATTCTCCAAGCCAGGCTTCAGCAATATGTGAACTGTGAACTTTCTGATGTTCAAGCTGGTTTTAGAAAAGGCAGAAGAACCAGAGATCAAATTGCCAACATCCGCTGAATCATCGAAAAAGCAAGAGAGTTCCAGAAAAACATCTATTTCTGCTTTATTGACTATGCCAAAGCCTTTGACTGTGTAGCTCACAATAAACTGTGGAAAATCCTGAAAGAGATGGGAATACCAGACCACCTGATCTGCCTCTTGAGAAATCTGTATGCAGGTCAGGAAGCAACAGTTAGAACTGGACATGGAACAACAGACTGGTTCCAAATAGGGAAAGGAGTACGTCAAGGCTGTATATTGTCACCATGTTTATTTAACTTACATGCAGAGTACATCATGAGAAATGCTGGACTGGAAGAAACACAAGTTGGAATCAAGATTGACAGGAGAAATATCGATAACCTCAGATATGCAGATGACACCACCCTTATGGCAGAAAAGTGAAGAGGAACTGAAAAGCCTCTTGATGAAAGTGAAAGTGGAGAGTGAAAAGGTTGGCTTAAAGCTCAACATTCAGAGAACGAAGATCATGGCATCTGGTCCCATCACTGCATGGAAAATAGATGGGGAAACAGTGGAAACAGTGTCAGACTTTATTTTTCTGGGCTCCAAAATCACAGCAGATGGTGACTGCACCCATGAAATTAAAAGATGCTTACTCCTTGGAAGGAAAGTTATGACCAACCTAGATAGCATATTAAAAAGCAGAGACATTACTTTGCTAACAAAGGTTCGCCTAGTGAAGGCTATGGTCTTTCCTGTGGTCATGTATGGATGTGAGAGCTGGACTGTGAAGAAGGCTGAGCGCCGAAGAATTGATGCTTTTGAACTGTGGTGTTGGAGAAGACTCTTGAGAGTCCCTTGGACTGCAAGGAGATCCAACCGGTCCATTGTGAAGGAGATCAGCCCTGGGATTTCTTTGGAAGGAATGATGCTCAAGCTGAAACTCCAGTATTTTGGCCAACTCATGCGAAGAGTTGACTCATTGGAGAAGACTCTGATGCTGGGAGGGATTGGGGGCAGGAGGAGAAGGGGACGACAGAGGATGAGATGGGTGGATGGCATCACTGACTCGATAGATGTGAGCCTGAGTGACCTCCAGGAGTTGGTGATGGACAGGGAGGCCTGGCGTGCTGCAATTCATGGGGTCGCAAAGAGTCGGACACGACTGAGCGACTGATCTGATCTGACAAGACTTACTTAGCATCACTGTAATTATTATTGTCTTTTGAAGTGCATTGATCAGAAGGTTTTCCTAGTCACTAGGATTTCTTCCTGGAGAAGGCAATGGCACCCCACTCCAGTACTCTTGCCTGGAAAATCCCATGGATGGAGGAGCCTGGTAGGCTGCGGTCCATGCGGTCACTAGAGTCGGACACGGCTGAGCGACTTCACTTTCACTTTTCACTTTTATGCATTGGAAAAGGAAATGGCTACCCACTCCAGTGTTCTTGCCTGGAGAACCCTAGGGATGGGGAAGCCTGGTGGGCTGCTGTCTACGGGGTTGCAGAGAGTCGGACATGACTGAAGCGACTTAGCAGCAGCAGCAGCAGCAGGATTTCTTCCACCCCTATTTCTTAATTTTTATGGTCATTGTCAAGAAGCATCAACCCAAACCACAACTCATTTAAATAAGTACATCAAGGTCCAAATGTTGCTTGGATGAGCTGGATACATGGGCCAGTTGTCACTATCATGCCACATCACCATCACCACTGCCGCCGGCCTGTCTGGAATAATCAGCTGTTGAGGCACATTCCCTCACCGCATTCCACCACCTATAGACAGTATGTGGTCTGTCACTGATCAGAAACTTTAATCTCTTTTGAAAGTTCACAGTCTGGCTTGAAGTGATTTTTCTTTGTATCCTGTTTATTTGTGCCTCTGTTTATTGCTTACTACTTTCTGTCTTATGCTATGGTCATTTATATTCCCAGCATATCTTTTTTACTGGACATCTGAATTAGTTGAAAGGTAGGTCCAGTCACTTGTAACAGAGAACCACATTAAAAGAGGCTTTTTTTAAAAACTGTAGTTTAATTATTCCTTATGTAGGATGACAAAGGATCCATGACATCATCCAGGGATTACAGACTCCTCCTGTTGTTCTGCCCTCCCTAGGAATAGAATGTCTTCCTTATGGTTCAAGTTGGCTCATCACCACAACCATATTCGAGCAGACAGAAAAGGAATAAAGGGAAATGGAATGACATCCCATTCCCTTTAAGAACATGGTCCAGAAATGGCACACACACCACTTCTGTCCATATCCCTTTGATCAGCTTATTAGTTGCTGCCCATTCCTAGCTCAGGAGACTCGTGTAAGTCGCTCAGTCGTGTCCGACTCTTTGCGACCCCATGGACTGTAGCCTACCAGGCTCCTCTGTCCATGGGATTTTTCCAGGCAATAGTACTGGAGTGGATTGCCATTTCCTTCTCCAAGGGATCTTCCCAACCCAGGGATCGAACCTGGGTCTCCTGCATCATAGACAGACGCTTTACCGTCTGAGCCACCAGGGAAGTCCTCAGGAGACTAGTAAGTACTATCATTATGTGCTTCCCCCACCCCTAAAAACTAGGGGTTCTCTTACTCTGGAAGAAATGAACACTACTGTAGGAAACCAGCGGTCTCTGCTATAAAGAATACATACATTCACTCTTCTCATGGTAACAAACCTGAATTTCCTTCTGCATAATCATTCTTTCCCACTCTCTGCTAGAAGTGTCCTCCAACTCACGACTGGAGTATATGACCTAGGCTTAAGTCAAACTTAGCATTGACTCCCTTGGCCCTAGCGATTGGTAGGAGGTCTGATTTGGTGACATTTCCCCAAACTCTTAGAACCTTTGATTGTCTTACTTTCTCTATCCAACCTAAACTCCACTGGGAATATAAGAATTGTCTTGCTCTTTTTCTTCCTCAGTCCTTTGCTTTTCTGTTTTATCCTCTCTGAGATCCCAAATCCAATCATCAACTTCTGCAATCTTATATACATATGGCCAAGAAAGTTTTAAAAAAGTAAACCCCAGTCTCAACTGGAGATTCTGCAAGTCCATGATTCTTAACCCAACTCCTCACTGCCAAATATCATCATTGGCTTCTTTTCTAAATCTTTCAACTATTCCTTCCAGTAGAGGTTTTAAAAATTCATTTTCTCATTAGGTATCCCATCACCATGTCTCCTCATTTTGATCAAATGACTTAGCCTACTCATTCAATGACAAAAATAAAATCTGCCAGTTAAAACCTTCAATCTTCAAGTAAGATGGAAATTCTCTTCTCTGTGCTCCCATCACTCACTGTGTATGTTTCTATAACACCTATTACACTGTAGTGTGATCATGGCCACTTTTCTATCACCCTTGATAGTCTGCAGGATTGTTGCATGTCAGGGCTCTTTCTTATTTGACTTTGAATCCTGGGTAGTCCTCTTGTTGTCGAGTCACTCAGTCGTGTCTGACTCTGGAACCCCATGGACTGCAGCACATGAGGCTTCCCTGTCCTTCACCATCTCCTGGAGTTTGCTCAAACTCATGTCCACTAAGTCAGTGATACTGTCCAGTCATCTCATCCTCTGTTGTCTCCTTTTTCTCCTGCCTTCAGTCTTTCCCAGCATCAGGGTCTTTTTTAATAAGTTGTCTCTTCATGTCATGTAGCCAAAGTATTGGAGCTTCAGATTCAGTTCTTCCAATGAATATTCCTTTCCTTTAGGGTTGATTTCCTTTAGGATTGACTGGTTTGATCTCCCTGCTGTCCAAGGGATTCTCAAGAGTCTGCTCCAGCACTGAAGTTCAAAAGCATCAATTTTTTCGCACTCAGCCTTCTTTATTATCCAACTCTCACATCCATACATGCCTACTGAAAATACCATAGCTTTGACTAGACAGACCTTTGTCAGCAAAGTGATGTCTCTGCTTTTTAATATACTGTCTAGGTCTGTCATTACATTTCTTCCAAGGAGCAAGTGTCTTTTAATTTCATGGGGGCAGTTACTATCACTGTTTCCAGTGTTTCCCCATCTATTTGCCATGAAGTAATGACTGGATGCCATGATCTTCACTTTTTGAATGTTGAGTTTTAAGCCAGCATTTTCACTCTCCTCTTTCACCTTCATCAAGAAGTGCTTTAGTTCCTCTTTGCTTTCTGCCATTAGGATGGTGTCATCTGCATATCTGAGGTTACTGATATTTCTCCTGGCAGTCTTGATTCCAGCTTTTGCTTCATCTAGCCTGGCATTTCTTGTGATGTACTCTGCATATAAGTAAAATAAGCTGGGTGACAATATACAGGGTAGTCCTCTACTAGTTATCAATCACTGTAAACCAAATTATAGCAAACTTAACAGCCTAAAATCACAAATATTTATTTTCTCATAATTTCTGTGGGTCAAAAATCCAGGTGCAATTTAGCTGAGTGCCTCTGACTCAGGGTTTCTCACAGGACTGCAGTAAAGTTATCTAGCAGAGTGGCAATCAATTCAAGCAAGACTCAATTGGGAGAGGACCTGCTTCCACTCTCACTCATGTGATTGGTGGCAGGTCTCAGGTCCCTGCTGGCTGTTGTCTGGAGACTGAGTTCCTTTGCATACAAGCTCTACATAAAGCTTTTGTTTTGTTTTTATTTATCTTTAATTGGAGGATAATTGTTTTACAATATTATGTTGGTTTCTGCCATTCATCAACATGAATCAGCCATAGGTATACATATGTCCCCTCCCTCTTGAACCTCCCTCCCACTTTCCACCCGATCCCACCTCTCTGGGTTATCACAGAGCACCAGATTTGAGCTCCCTGCCTCATACAACAAATTCCCACTGACTATCTATAAACCATAAGGTTTTTCAAATAGCATGTCAGCTTGCTTCCTCTACATGAGGACTCTAAGAAAGAGTGAGCCAGGGAAGGACAGGAGAGGTGAACAAGACAGAAGCCAGAGTCTTTTTGTAACCTAATCTCAGAAGTGGCATCTCATCATTTTTGCTGTGTTCTGTTCTTTAGAAGCTCACATTACAGGGGAAGGGATTAAATGGGGGATATGATTAACATGAGGTAGGAATCTTGGGGGTCATTTTAGAGGTTGTCACACACCCCAGTAGTGTTTAAGTACTCAATAAAATATATAGCATGCTGTTACTACCTTCAGTGAATAAATGAATGAATATATGAAACTCAGAAGAGAGGGCTAAATGAAAGATATAAATTTGGTAGTTAATACCACTAGTATGTGATATGACCCAAGTAGTCTGGGAAGCACAACCCTAGGATCATTAAAGAAGCAGATAAAGGAAGAGGTCGGAGAAGGCAATGGCACCCCACTCCAGTACTCTTGCCTGAAAAATCCCATGGATGGAGGAGCCTGGTAGGCTGCAGTCCATGGGGTCACTAAGAGTCAGATACGACTGAGCGACTTCATTTTCACTTTTCACTTTCATGCATTGGAGAAGGAAATGGCAACCCACTCCAGTGTTCTTGCCTGGAGAATCCCAGGGATGGGGGAGCCTGGTGGGCTGCCGTCTATGGGGTCGCACAGAGTGGGACACGACTGAAGTGACTTAGCAGCAGCAAAGAAAGAGGTGACATAAAACTAAAAAGCAGCAAATAGATAGGAAGCAAGGCAGGAAGGAGGCAAAAGGAAGTAAAGGAACAAAAGAAAAGAGAGTGTTTGGCAGTATCAATTGCCTTGGGTACATTCAGATCAGATCAGTCGCTCGTCGTGTCCGACTCTCTGCGACCCCATGAACTGCAGCACGCCAGGCCTCCCTACCCATCACCAACTCCCGGAGGTCACTCAGACTCACATCCATTGAGTCAGTGATGCCATCCAGCCATCTCATCCTCTGTCGTCCCCTTCTCCTCCTGCCCCCAATCCCTCCCAGCATCAGAGTCTTCTCCAATGAGTCAACTCTTCACATGAGTTGGCCAAAGTACTGGAGTTTCAGCTTCAGCATCATTCCTTCCAAAGAAATCCCAGGGCTGATCTCCTTCAGAATGGACTGGTTGGATCTCCTTGCAGTCCAAGGGACTCTCAAGAGTCTTCTCCAACACCACAGTTCAAAAGCATCAATTCTTCGGTGCTCAGCCTTCTTCACAGTCCAGCTCTCACATCCATATATGACCACAGGAAAGAGCATAGCCTTGACTAGGCGAACCTTTGTTGGCAAAGTAACGTCTCTGCTTTTGAATATGCTATCTAGGTTGGTCATAACTTTCCTTCCAAGGAGTAAGCGTCTTTTAATTTCATGGCTGCCGTCACCATCTGCAGTGATTTTGGAGCCCAGAAAAATAAGGTCTGACACTGCTTCCACTGTTTCTCCATCTATTTCCCATGTAGTGATGGGACCAGATGCCATGATCTTCATTTTCTGAATGTTGAGCTTTAAGCCAACCTTTTCACTCTCCACTTTCACTTTCATCAAGAGGCTTTTTAGTTCCTCTTCACTTTCTGCCATAAGGGTGGTGTCATCTGCATATCTGAGGTTATTGATATTTCTCCTAGCAATCTTGATTCCAGCTTGTGTTTCTTCCAGTCCAGCATTTCTCATGATGTACTCTGCATATAAGTTAAATAAACATGGTGACAATATACATCCTTGACGTACTCCTTTTCCTATTTGGAACCAGTCTGTTGTTTCATGACCAGTTCTAACTGTTGCTTCCTGACCTGCATACAGATTTCTCAAGAGGCAGATCAGGTGGTCTGGTATTCCCATCTCTTTCAGAATTTTCCACAGTTTATTGTGATCCACACAGTCAAAGGCTTTGGCATAGTCAATAAAGCAGAAATAGATGTTTTTCTGGAACTCTCTTGCTTTTTCCATGATCCAGCGGATGTTGGCAATTTGATCTCTGGTTCCTCTGCCTTTTCTAAAACCAGCTTGAACATCTGGAAGTTCACGGTTCACATATTGCTGAAGCCTGGCTTGGAGAATTTTGAGCATTACTTTACTCGCATGTGAGATAAGTGCAATTGTGCGGTAGTTTGAGCACTCTTTGGCATTGCCTTTCTTTGGGATTGGGGTGAAAACTGACCTTTTCCAATCTTGTGGCCACTGCTGAGTTCTCCAAATTTGCTGGCATATTGAGTGCAGCACTTTCACAGCATCATCTTTCAGGATTTGGAATAGCTCCACTGGAATTCCATCACCTCCACTAGCTTTGTTCGTAGTGATGCTTTCTAAGGCCCACTTGACTTCACATTCCAGGATGTCTGGCTCTCGGTGAGTGATCACACCATCATGATTATCTGGGTCGTGAAGCTCTTTTTTTTTTTTTTTTTTCCAGTTTATTTTTTTTATTTTTTATTTTTTTTGCTTAACTTTACAATATTGTATTGCTTTTACTATACATCGGGATGGATCCGCCACCAGTATACACGTGTTCCCCATCCTGAACCCTCCTCCCTCCCCCCTTCCCACACCCTCCCTCCAGGTCATCCCAGTGCTCTAATCCCAGGCATCTGTTATAGGGCATCATACCTGGACTAACTCATTTCAGATATGATATTATACATATTTCAATGCTGTTCTCCCCAATCATCCCACCCTCTCCCGGTCCCAGAGTCCAAAAGTCTGTTCTATACATCAGTGTCTCTTTTGCTGTCTCGTAAATAGGGTTATTTTTACCATCTTTCTAAATTCCATATATATGTGTCAGTATACTGTATTTGTGTTTTTGTTTCTGGCTTACTTCACTCTTTTGTACAGTTCTTCTGTGTATTCTTGCCACCTCTTCTTAATATCTTCTGCTTCTGTTAGGTCCATACCATTTCTGTCCTTTATCGAGCCCATCTTTGCATGAAATGTTCCTTTGGTATCTCTGATTTTCTTGAAGAGATCCCTAGTCTTTCCCATTTTGTTGTTTTCCTCTATTTCTTTGCATTGATCGCTGAAGAAGGCTTTCTTACCTCTTCTTGCTATTCTTTGGAACTCTGCATTCAGATTAGGTGGTAACTGAAAAGGTGAATGATTAATGAGTACAAAAAATGAAGACAGCAAGTTGTGATGGCTAATTTTATGTGTTCCTTTGGCTGGACCACGGTGCCCAAATATTTGGTGAAGTATTACATGGATGTTTCTGTGAAAGTGTTTTTGGGATAAGATGAACATGTAAATCAGTGGCCTTTTAGTAACAGATTACTCACCATTATGTGGCTGGGCCTCATCCAATCAGGTAAAGGCCTTAATAGACCAAAGACTGACCTCCCCCCAAGCAAGAAGCAATTTTGCCAACAGACCTCTGCCTTTGGGGTTGAACTGCAACTCTTCACTGAGTCTCCAGCCTAGTGATCTACCTTATCAGACTTTTAGACACACTAAAGGCTTCCCTTAGTGATGAGATGGCTAGAGGACATCACTGATGCAATGAACATGAACTTGGGCAAACTCCAGGAGATGGTGAGGGACAGGAAGGCCTGACATTCTGCAGTCCATGGGGTCACAAAGAGTTCATGTGACTGGGCAACTGAACAACAAAGGGCTTCCCAGGTGGCGCTAGTAGTAAAGAACCCACCTGCCAGTGCAGGAGACATAAGAGACCTGGGTTCCATCCTTGTGTTAGAAAGATTCCCTGGAGGAGGGCATGGCAACTCACTCTAGTTTTCTGGTCTGGAGAATCCCAAGGACAGCAGCCTGGCAGGCTACAGTTCATGGGTTGGAAAGAGTCAGACATGACTGAATCAACTTAGCATGCATGTATGCCAGCCTCTACAATTGCATAAGTCAGTTCCTTAAAATAAATCTCTCTATATATGTAACACATCCTGTTGGTTCTGTTTCTATGGCAAATCCAGACAAATACACATGTATAAACTATTCTTTTAAAATATATAAATGGAAGCAATAATAGAATAGGTCAGTAACTTGCTGAAGACACAGGCTTACTTTTTTGTGTGTATGTTTTATTTTAATTAGATTTAAACATGTTTATATATTATGGAAAGAGATGAAAAGACAACAATAAGATGAGAATATAATAATAGAGAAATAATTGAAATGGTTGAGATCTGAAAGCATACAGGCAGGAATAGGATAAAAGCAAGTAGAAGATGGTGCCTTAAGAAAGAGAAGGTTTACTTCATCTTTTTGTTTGGAGAAAGAGACATTTAGAACCTGTATTAGCTTTTGTGCATAACAAATCATTCCAAATCTTAGTCACGGAAAACAACAACTGTTTCTTATTTCTCATGAGTCTGCAGGTCTACAACTTAGCTCTGCTGGTTAAGATGTGGCGAATCTTATAAGGTTTGTTCATTTATCTGCAGTCAGCTGAGCGATAAGTCTAGGGGCTGGCTGACAAGGCTGCTTTGGGATAGGACAGTTTAGCTCTGCTCCAAGTGCTCTCATACTCTTAGACTGGTCTTTTTTTCTCTTTTATTTCTCTCTCACTCTCTCTCTGTTTTTTTTTTTTTTTTTTTTGTATTTTTAGTCTGGGCTTCTTTGCAAGGCTATGATAGGATTTTAAAAAAGAAGGTAGAGACATACAGGTACTTTGCAATCCTTCACAATAGAAAGTCACATAGCCAAGCCTAGGATCAGGATGAGAAGTGACTACAAAATTATAGGGCAAAGGGTGTGGAAAAAGGAAGTCATTAATTTGGTTCATTAATGCAATCAGTTTACCACAGGGTGGATGCAGTTACAGACTTGTTAATAAATAGAAGGGCTGCTGCTAAGTCACTTCAGTCATGTCCAACTCTGTGCGACCCCATAGACGGCAGCCCACCAGGCTCCCCTGTGCCTGGGATTCTCCAGGCAAGAACACTGGAGTGGGTTGTCATTTCCTTCTCTAATACATGAAAGTGAAAAGCAAAAGTGAAGTCGCTCAGTCGTGTCCGACTCTTAGCGACCCCATGGACTGCAGCCCACCAGGCTCCTCCATCCATGGGATTTTTCAGGCAAGAGTACTGGAGTGGGGTGCCTTCTCCAAAATAGAGGGGCAGGAAATGAAAAAGTCCACACCCAACTTTATTTATAAGACTAGAGATCTCTTCAAGAAAATTAGAGATACCAAGGGAACATTTCATGCAAAGATGGGCACAATAAAGGACAGAAAGGGTATGGATCTAACAGAGGCAGAAGATATTAAGAAGAGGTGGCAAAAATACACAGAAGAACGATACAGAAAAGATCTTCATGACCCAGCTAACCATGATGGTGTGATCACTCACCTAGAGCCAGACATCCTGGAATGTGAAGTCAAGTGGGCCTTAGGAAGCATCACTATGAACAAAGCTAGTGGAGTTGATGGAATACCAGTTGAGCTATTTCAAATTCTAAAAGATGATGCTGTGAAAGTGCTGCACTCAATATGCCAGCAAATTTGGAAAACTCATCAGTGGCCACAGGACTGGAAAAGGTCAGTTTTAATTTCAATCCCAAAGAAAGGCAATGCTAAGGAATGTTCAAACTATTGCACAGTTACACTCATCTCACATGCTAGCAAAAGTAATGGTCAAAATTCTCCAAGCCAGGCTTCAACAATATGTGAACCATGAACTTCCAGTTGTTTAAACTGATTTAGAATAGGAAGAGGAAACAGGTCAAATTGCCAACATCCGCTGGATCATCGAAAAAGCAAGAGAGTTCCAGAAAAACATCTACTTCTGCTTCACTGAGTATACCAAAGTCTTTGACTGTGTGGATCACAACAAACTGTGGAAAATTCTGAAAGAGATGGTAATACCAGATCACCCGACCTGCTTCCTGAGAAATCTGTATGCAGGTCAAGAAGCAACAGTTAGAACTGGACATGGAACAACAGACTGGTTCCAAATCGGAAAGGAGTACATCAAGGCTGTATATTGTCACCCTGCTTATTTAACTTCTATGCAGAGTACATCATGAGAAATGTGGGGCTGGAAGAAACACAAGCTGTAATCAAGATTGCTGGGAGAAATATCAATAACCTCAGATATGCAGATGACACCATACTTATGGCAGAAAGTGAAGAACGAAAGAGCCTCTTGATGAAAGTGAAAGAGGAGAGTGAAAAAGTTGGCTTAAAACTCAACATTCAGAAAACTAAGATCATGGCATCTGGTCCCATCACTTCATGGCAAATAGATGGGGAAACAGTCAAAATAGTGACTGACTTTCTTTTGGGGGGCTCCAAAATCACTGGAGTTGGTGACTGCAAACATGAAATTAAAAGACACTTGCTCCTTGGAAGAAAAGTTATGACCAACCTAGATAGCATATTAAAAAGCAGAGACATTACTTTGGTAATGATGGACAAAGGTCTGTGTAGTCAAAGCTATGGTTTTTCCAATAGTATCCTTGCCTGAAGAATCCCATGGATGGAGGAGCCTGGTAGGCTACAGTCCATGGGGTCGCAAAGAGTTGGAGACCACTGAGTGACTTCACTTCACTTCACATATGGATGTGAGAGTTGGACTATAAACAAAACTGAGTGCTGAAGAATTGATGCTTTTGAACTGTGGTGTTGGAGGAGACTTCTTGAGAGTCCCTTGGATAGCAAGGAGATCCAACCAGTCCATCCTAAAGGAAATCAGTCCTGAATATTCATTGGAAGGACTAATGTTGAAGCTGGACCTCCAATACTTTGGCCACCTGATGCAAAGAAATGGCTCATTGGAAAAGACCCTTATGCTGGGAAAGATTGAAGGCGGGAGGAGAAGGGGACAACAGAGGATGAGATGGTTGGATGGCATCACCAACTTGATGAACATGAGTTTGAGTAAGCTCTGGGAGTTGATGATGGACAGGGAGACCTGGCATGCTGCAGTCCATGGGGTCACAAAGAGTTGGACACGACTGAGCGACTAAACTGAACTGATGAAAGTGAAAGTTGCTCAATCGTGTCTTACTCTTTGTGACTCCATGGACTGTATAGTTCTCCAGACCAGAATACTGGAGTGGGTAACCTTTCCCTTATCTAGGGTATCTTTCCAAACCAGGGATTGAACCCAGATCTCCCTCATTGCAGGCAGATTCTTTACCAGCTAAGCCACAAGGGAAGCCCAAGAATACTGGAGTGGGGAGCCTATCCCTTCTCCAGCAGATCTTCCTGACCCAGGAATTGAACTGAGATCTCCTGCATTGCAGGTGGTTTCCTTACCAACTGAGCTATGGGCGAAGCCCACGTATATAAATATATTTATTTATTGGGATAGGAAAGGTTAATATATAAGCAAAAAGAAGTCAGTACCAGCATAGATGGTAATTCCAAATATTTTCAGTAGATCTTGTGAAGATTTGATGAGAACATTCACCAGAGACATACGGGGAAGTGGCGAATACTACTGGAAGCCTGTTGAGGTGGAGGCTGTATGTGTCTGGCAGTAATAATCCCAACACTTATGTGATTTTCTCCTAAAGTCTGGTCCTGGAGGTGAAGGAGTGAGGTGGATGATAGGGCTGATTCAAGGCTGGATATTTTGGGGATGAGCTTGGTGGGGAGAAAAGGCAGCTAAGGATTTTGAGGTTCCCTCAACAGGGAGGAGTGACCAGAATCAGATGGTTTCCAATGACAAGGAGGGATAGCAAGTTGCATGAATCTCCAAGAAGAAACTTTTACCAGAGGGGATTAAAAATTGATAGTATTAAAGTGATATTTAGGTCTGCACTGGTGGTTCAGCACTAAAGAATTTGCCTGCAATGCAGGAGCCACAGGAGACCTGGGTTCAGTCCCTGCAACAGGAAGATCCCTTGCAGGAGGGCATGGCAACCCACTCCAGTATTCCTGCCTGGAGAATCCCACGGACAGAGGAACCTAGCGGGCTACAATCCTTAGGGTCACAAAGAGTTGGACACGACACAACTGAAGTGACTTAGCACATACATAAAGTCCTATTTCGGAGAAGGCCATGGCACCCCACTCCAGTACTCCTGCCTGGAAAATCCCATGGGTGGAGGAGCCTGGTAGGCTGCAGTTCATGGGGTCACTAGAGTCGGACACGACTGAGTGACTTCACTTTCACTTTTCACTTTCATACATTGGAGAAGGAAATGGCAACCCACTCCAGTATTCTTGCCTGAAGAAGAATCCCAGGGATGGAGCCTGGTGGGCTGCTGTCTATGGGGTTGCACAGAGTTGGACACGACTGAAGCGATTTAGCAGTAAAGTCATATTTAGAACCTATATGAACTATATTTTTGGTGAAAAGTGACGTCTTACTCCAGGCAAGGAGGCTGAAGGAACTTTCTGGGCAGAGATTGATGATGTAAGAGCATTTGGATGGGAATTGGGGGTCTAGGAGGCATAGAGAAAAGAGTGAAGATGGTAGGCAGCCACGGACAGACAAGTGTGTAGGAGGTAATGGGGAACAAGTTGAGAAGACCTATGCAGACCTTGTCCTTGAACATAGCTTCTATGAGTGAAGTGGCATGCAGGGTAGCAGTTACGAAGAAACAAGATTCATTATGATCTTCTTTCCAATTGTATTGGGAAAGTAATCATTTGGTTGCTTAACTTTAATGATAATTAAGTGAAAATATTTAAGCTTCTTACTGGAAGATAATGAAAGACTTCACATTTGTTAAGGGAAGGAAGGAAGTCAGTGAAGCATCATGTTTTCTTTATCACAGGTCATCAATGCCAACAAACTGGCATGACGCTGAAAATTTCAGCAATACCCTCAATAGTGAGATTGCTACTAACTCTAAAATGATATATAGTTATGACCCCCATATCTCTCACTCCCTGAATGGCACAGACTCCTACAGAATAAAACAACCTTTCAAAATAACTGTTTCTTCATTTCTATTTCTTCTTTTTTTAAATAATTAATTTAAAATTGTAATTCAAGTATAGTTGGTTTATAATGTTTTAGGTATGCAGCAAAGTTACACATATATACATGTATATGTATTTTTTTCAGATTCTTTCCCATTATAGGGTTTTATAAGATATTAAATATATTTCCCTGTGCTATATGTTAGGTTCTTATTATTTTTTATGTACAGTCCATGTACATACATGTCAGCATAGACAGCATAGTAAAAAAGCAGAGACATTACTTTTCCAACAAAGGTCCATCTAGTCAAAGCTATGGTTTTTCCAGTAGTCATGTATCAATGTGAGAGTTGGACTATAAAGAAAGCTGAGCACCGAAGAATTGATGCTTTTGGACTGTGGTATTGGAGGAGACTGCTGAGAGTCCCTTGGACCGCAAGAAGATCCAACCAGTCAATCCTAAAGGAAATGAGTCCTGAATATTCATTGGAAGGACTGATGCTGAAGCTGAAACTCCAATACTTTGGCCACCTGATGCAAAGAACTGACTCACTGGAAAAGACCCTGATGCTGGGAAGGATTGAAGGTGGGAGGAGAAGGGGACGAGAGAGAATGAGATGGTTGGATGGCATCACCGACTCAATGGACATGAGTTTGAGTAGACTCCGGGAGTTGGTGATAAACAGGGAGGCCTGGCGTGCTGCAGTCCATGGGGTCACAAAGAGTTGGACACAGCTGAGTGACTGAACTGAACTGAATTGATGTACATGTCAATCCCAAATTTCAGATTTATCCCTCCCCTTCTTTCCCCTGTGGTGACCATACATTTTTCTCTGTCTGTGAGTCTATATCTGTTCTGTAAATAAGTTCATTTGGATCATTATTTTCAATTTCACGTGTAAGTGATACAATATGATATTTGTCTTTCTTTGTCTCACTTAGCTTCACTTAGTATGATTATCTCTAGGTCTATCCTCTTCACTTCTATTTTCTTTTTCCTTTTTTTTTTTTTTTTTTCCAGTTCTATTTCTTGAACACCCTAAAGGGAGACATGAAGATTATAACACCCCAAACAAGAAGTCTTTAACCTTTCCATTCCCTCCCTTTACTCATACTATAAACGACCTCTGTACTTCTCTCACCCCAAAATGCCCCTGAAGAAAATACCTCATCTCATGTCTCTGGGCCATGTTTTCCTGCTACCAGCCTTCCAGCAATTTTTCTGGCTCCAAGTGCCCACAGGTCCACAAGCACATTCGTGGCAAACTTCATGGCCCTGAGGGCTATGTAGCCAACATAGCATCCTGCACTCAGAAGCACCTCATGCTTAGTTTAATGCTCTGCCATCAATGTCTTGAAATTCTTTACAAGTCTGAACTCTGGGTCATGCCTCCAGTCTGCCAGTTATGACAGCACCAGAGGACAGTGGGAGGATTGGGCGTCCTGGGTCTTCCAGGGCAGGGGAAGATGCTCAAGTCAAGAGAACCGCCTGAGTGGTACTGGTGGCTTTACCCATGTCTGGGAGGAGCAGTAGCAAATGTTGTAGACACTTACATATTAATCATATTAATAAAGTTTTGTCCTATCACACATTCTTCTGAGGATAAAAAGTTCAGATATAAATTATATCATACAGGTGTATATGGTTAAACTTACAAGGATGAGAGCATGTAAAGAAAGGCTTAAAGCAGTTTTTCAGTAGAATAGAACACTGGCGACAAAATAAGGAAGAGAATATTTGATATTTCTAAGAGATGCATGTATAAATACATACTTTGAAGGATGGAATTATTTGCTTGGTTGAACTGAAGTGGGAATGGAAACTTAAAACTGGGGAAAAGATCAAAGGAAATAAGATACAGTGTTGGGGGTCAGGTAAAGAAACTGGGCCATAAGCAAAAGGAAAAATTAAAAATGAGTTACTGCAACCTCTTTTTAAAAAAATTCTAGTCATGAACCCTGTCTCCTACATCAGAGACTGCCTTGTTCCAGTGAAAGATTACATCTTTTTGTCTTTCATTGCCTTTAACACAGTACCATACACATTGTACTCCTCAGTCAATATGTTGTTTAATTGAAAATAAAGCTAAAAAAGAAACAAAACCAGTTCTTTTAGATCAAAGGAAGCAAACTGTCAGTCTGAGGCCTTGGCACAGATGGGTTTTATTTGGCCTACACCATTTTTTAAAAATATTTTAATCAACTGGTAATTAAAAATCAAGAAATTTCACATAAAAATCCAGTGTCCTGGCTTCTCTTTAAAAAATTAAGAGATCTGGCTACATTGGGCCCAGACCTTTATGGATGTATGCTATCCTTTCCTCATAGTCCTGAGTTCACCCTGCTGTCCTCTCAGCATGGATGAACCACCCCCGGCCCTAGACTCCCTCTGGGCAGAGACTGTGCTGATCCCCTAAATCCAAATCTAAGCATATCCTATTCTTCCTTCATAATAAGCCTCAGGCTTCAGCAAGCATCGTGGTAATTAAGAATAAAGAGAACTTTTCCTCCTCCCTTATAGGCAGGGGTGTCCATGTTCTGGCCATCCGGTATATGTAAGACTTCCCCCAAGTTCTGGCCATTCAGTATAATGTAAGACTTCCCTGGTGGCTCAGATGGTAAAGCGTCTGCCTACAATGCGGGAAACCCATATAATGTAAACAGTTTTATGTACAACTTCTTTATTAAAAAAAAAAAAAGGAGATATGCCCTTCCCCCACCCACTATTCTGCAGGCTGTAGAAGTTGTATGTAATCACATATAATTGCTGGCACTCCAACAGTCATTTGGGACCATAAGTAAACTTGGGACTGGTAGAGCAATCAAGTAGAGGGGGCCTGAGTCCCTGACTCAGAATCTGCTGTATCAGCTCCAGGCTTTTACATTAGACAGAAACGAACTGTTTTGTTTAAGCCATCATTGTTTGGGAATTTTTGTCACACACAGCCAAACCTAATCCTAAATAATAACATACAAATAATAAAATCATCTCAGATAGCAGGATTTTTCTTCTTTATCATGACTACTATTACTGTAAGGCAAATATTATGAAAAATCATAGTCTTTGGAAAGAAGATTCTGTGCAGTAGATTCCATAATTTGGGAGCGATACTTGTACATTTCCTGAATACAAACTGGTTGAGGCACCTCTGTCTCTGCTAATATTGTGTGGTAGTGAAGCATGCAGGCTTTGGAGTTTCTGAGTAAAAATAGGAACTTCCTTAATGGCTCTTTACAAAGCTCAGATGAGATTAAAGCACTTAGTGTGTAGAGTTAGTCACTCAGTTGTGTCCGATTCTTTGTGACCCCATGGACTGTAGCCCACCAGGCTCCTCTGTCCATGGGATTCGCCAGGCAAGAATAATGGAGTGGGTAGCCATTTCCTTCTGAAGGGGCTCTTCCCAACCCAAGGACTGAACTTGTGTCTCCAGCATTACAGGCAATTCTTTACCATCTGAGCCATTACTTAATGACCTTTTGGAAAGATTAGATGAGATAAAGCACATAATCAAATGGAAAAGTCTCATTCCTCAAATTTTAGGCAGATGAGACAGAATGATGGCCTGGGGGTGGCAGGGCATATGGAGCTAAAGAGAGGCACATTTCATTTCCTGTTCACTCTACTCTTCTGCATTAAGAAGTATTAAAGCTGGTGGGATCTTGGGACTGATAGTGAAAAGTTTTCATCTGATCATGAAAGAGCTCAGTGTATTGTTACTTCAAGCCAGCATATATATGATCTATTTAAAGTTAAGACTAATGAGGAAATCTCAGATACTAATATTGTTACATCACACTTGCTGCTGCTGCTAAATCGCTTCAGTCGTGTCCGACTCTGTGCGACCCCATAGATGGCAGCCCACCAGGCTCTGCCGTCCCTGGGATTCTCCAGGCAAGAATACTGGAGTAGGTTGCCATTTCCTTCTCTAATGCATGAAAGTGAAAAGTGAAAGTGAAGTCGCTCATTCGTGTCCGACCCTCGCGACCCCACAGACTGCAGCCTACCAGGCTCCTCCATCCACGGGATTTTCCAGGCAAGAGTACTGGAGTGGGGTGCCATTGCCTTCTTACACTTAAATCATCCCTAACAGTGGGGAATCTGATGATATTTGAGTGGGAATTATATTTTCTTAATCAAAGCACCATTATTAGACAAGTATTAATAAACTCTCTTAAAAGAGTCCTGAGTTTACCAAGAAACTTAATTCCTGCTGTTGGAGTGAGCTGCTGGTCAGAATACTTCTCATGAACTCAGAACAATGTACATACAGAACACACAGACAACTCTCCTTCTATCAACAGAGCTATTTCTATATATTTGCATAATATCTGTGTATTTTTGGAAACCAAACCAGTAAACTAGAATCAGAAGAAATTCCATCCATTTGGGAGTTTTTATTAAATTAAATTTTTTCTAATTTCAATATCTAACTCCCTTCTTAAACAATATCCAGTGAAGGCTGAGACTTCAAAAATATCTTTAGTTAAAAGTAAACATACAGCTTAGAAGAAATAAAGAAGGTGGTGCCATTTTAAGGAAGTAATTTAAAAGTGGTTTTATCTTGGCACATAGAGTATAAATGGAAAATATTTGCATAGATAGAAAAAGAATACTATTCATAGAATCAATATGTTATTTACATAGAGTTGGACTGTGACATTTTTATTCATTACTCATAAAAGTGTCCACAGTGAAAACATCTTATTCTTCAGTGTATTTTATATTAAAGTTGTGATTTTACCAGTGAAGAAGCAGTCCTCTATGTTTAAAGGTATATTCTAATTTAAAAATCCTAAATCTTCTTTGTATTTAATTGTGATATAATGATTAATGAATTAGTTATACAAGATGGCCCTAAAAAGGATCTGAGAAACCATATTGTAACTGGGAGAGATTATACTAATAATTTTTTCCAGTGATTTTTAAAACCTCTATGAAGATGCAGTTGTGGGGACATTTAAAAAAATATATAGTTGTCGGATGGATTTTGTGAGAATTCCCTAGGATAATCCTTTAGGATGGGGCCAAGACCCTTCAGGTCAGCACCAATTATAATGAGGCTTTCTATCTTTGATGTCAGATTCTCAAAATATTTGAAGCCTTTAGATTAATCTTTAGATTTAAATCTAAAGTTAAATTAAATTTTAAGATTTAATCTTTAGTAGTCTTTAGATTTGAAATAGGCTGATGTAATACAATTAAATACAGCAGTTTAAGTTGGGGTACCAAAGTTCTATCTGAATTTTAGTGTGTAATTGGCTTTGGAATATATGTTTTCAAAGGCTTGGAGTGTCCCTTTCGCCTGGCAGCCCCATCCCTAGATGCCTGGCTGCCCCATCCCTAGATGCCTGGCTTCCCTTGATGTAACTGAACTATCCTGTCCCTGTTTCTGTCAATAAGAGGACACATCCAGCCAGCCCAGTGGGAGGGAGAGAATGATAACATCTCTCGGGACAGTAAAATGCAACAGAGCACACACCCAGATCCTGCTGCCAGTGTCACAGCTACTTGCTAATTTAACTTGACCTTGTGTACTGGGGCAAAGTCAGACTCAATTTCCTTGAGGACTTGTTGGCTGTCTCAATGCCTCCATCCACCTATCACCTCCACTTGCCTAAATGGCTAGAGAAACTAACTCTTGGCTACAAACCACGAAAGCTCATTTCCTTTCTCCCCTATCTGGTCATGAGACCATGGTGAGGTGACAATTTGTTTATGCTTTTTTCACACTCTGTGGGACTATGGGCTTCTGTTACAGTTGACTTACAGAAAGCAGTGATTCTCAAGTTCTACTGTGGCTCAGAATCCTCTGGAAGGCTTGACAAAACAGATTTCTGGGCTTCCCCCTCAGCATCTCTGAATCAAAGGGTCCAAGGTGGGACCAAGAATTTGCTTTTCTAAACAGTATTCCATAAAGCTAATGCTGCTGCTGCTGCGTTGCTTCAGTCATGTCTGACTCTGCGACCCCAAAGATGGCAGCCCACTAGGCTCCCCCATCCCTGGGATTCTCCAGGCAAGAACACTGGAGTGGGTTGCCATTTCCTTCTCTAATGCATGAAAGTGAAAAGTGAAAGTGAAGTCGTTCAGTCATGTCCGACTCTTAGCAACCTCATGGATTGCAGCCTACCAGGCCCCTCCATCCATGGGATTTTCCAGGCAAGAGTACTGGAGTGGGGTGCCATTGGTTGGAATATCAGACTTTGAGAATCACTGATCTATAGGATAAAACCCTGTGGTTCTGGCTCTGGAGCAAGAAAGGTAGTTCTTTAATCAACTGATATGTAGCTTTTTGTCTATCAGATCTTTGAGTATTTAAGTGTGTTGTCATATACATCCTGCATACATGCTAAGTCACTTCAGTCGTGTCTGATTTTTTTTGTAACCCCATGGACTGTAGCCTACCAGGCTCCTCTGTCCATGGGATGCTCCAGGCAAGAATATTGGAGTGGGTTACCATTCCCTCCCCCAGGGGATCTTCCTGACCAGGGAATCCTCATCTCCTACATCTCCTGCATTTGCAGGCAGGTTCTTTACATATACATCTTAGGCATTCTTATTGTGTTATTCAAATAAATGGTCTTTGATGATGTTCAAAACCTAAGGCTGTGGATAGAGACCCGAGTTTACATAGAGGGGGAACAAACAGCCTCCTTCATGATTTGCCTCCTTTTTCATTTGGTTCTCATTTGGTTCTTCAGCCAATGTGACCTGAAATTTCTACAGTCACTTTCTAGTTTTAATAATGAATGTCAGAACACTGTCTCCGGAATGATATGGTTAAAAAGAAAGGAAGCAAGAAAAAAGAAAAGGACGGATGACAGGAGGAAAGCAAAGAAGGAAGGAGGGGTCAAGGGAGGCAAGAAAGGAAGAAAGAAAGCTTCAATTTTTTTTTTTTTACTTACTTTTTAAAAAAATTTTAATTGGAGGCTAGTTAGTTTACAATGTTGTGGTGGTTTTTGTCATACATTCACATGAATCAGCCATGGGTGTACATGTGTTAAAACACGTTTTTAAGATGAAGGAACTATATTGACTTAATAATAATTAAAATAATAATGGCAACTAAAATTTGTGTCCAGTGCTTACTCATGACAAGTAACTGCCAACTAATTTATACGTTGTATCATTTCATTTTACAAAAGTCCCATAAAGTCTGCTATCTCCATTGAAAATGTTTTAAGTGCTGTTGAATCACATTTAGAACCAGATTTTAATGAAAAAAATTTAATACATTAAATCAAAGGGTAAGGCAATGGCACCCCACTCCAGTACTCTTGCCTGGAAAATCCCATGGATGGAGAAGCCTGGTGGGCTGCAGTCCATGGGGTTGCTAAAAGTCGGACACGACTGAGCGACTTCACTTTCACTTTTCACTTTCCTGCATTGGAGAAGGCAATGGCAACCCACTCCAGGGTTCTTGCCTGGAGAATCCCAGGGACGGGGAAGCCTGGTGGGCTGCCGTCTATGGGATCACACAGAGTCGGACACAACTGAGGTGACTTAGACGCAGCAGCAAGGAATGTTTACATTTCATATAAGCTGAATACCCAGAACCATAACACTAAACAACTAGCTTGTTTCCTGGTCTTGCTTTTCTCTTGCACTGTTTCCACTCCTGCTTTAAACACCTTTTCCATTCCTTTCCTCCAGAGCTGAAATTCTGCCCACTCTCCCGGTCAAATTCAAACGACACCTCCTCTGTGTTCTCTATTCTCATTTCATTTTCTTTTGAACAAACACATATAATGAAGACGTGAATGTGTTTGGATATGAAATAGCAGGTGTTCACTTTTATTTTTGCCACATATTGGCTTTGGAATTTTGAGCAATTAATATCTCTGTTTCTCTGCTTGAAAAGTGGGGTGAATAATATGCTGGTATGTTGTTGTTGTTGTTTTCCAGTCACTAAGCCGTGTCCAGCTCTTTGTGACCTCATGGACTGCAGCACACCAGGCTCCCCTGTCCTTCACAATCTCCTGGAGTTTGCTCAAATTCATGTCTGTTGAGTCGATAGTGCTATCTAACCATCTCATCATCTGCCACCCTCTTTTCCTTGACCTTCAGTCTTTTGCAACATCAGGGTCTTTTCCAATGAGTTGGCTTTAGCATCAGGTGGTCACAATATTGGAGCTTCAGCTTCAGCATCAGTCCTTCCTATGAGTATTCAGAGTTGATTTCCTTTAGGGTTGACTTTCAAAAGTCTTCTCCAGCACCACAATTCTAGTATATGCACCCCAATGTTAGTATACTGGCCTGTTTTATCTTATGAATTTGTGAATCAGTAATTAATTGAGTGTTCTCTGTATTGTCTTCTAGAAAGCTCAGGGATTAATTGGCAAGCCCTTTCTAGGAAATGTACTGGATCTCATTAGTAGTAGTACAGAGACTGGGAAATGTACTGAATCTCATGGCATTTTGTCTCTGTACTACTTTGTACCATTTTGCTTTAGACTTTCCTGAAAATAATAACTTAAAAACTAATTTACAAAGGTAATTCAACTCTGTGCATACAAATTAGAAGATGTAGCTTCTCCACCTCCACTCACTGAGGAATAATAAGTTCTAATATGCACAGTGTCATTCATATACATCTATTATCTGCCTATCTGTACCAGTTTAAGATGGTATTTTACTATGCATAGAATGTGAACACTATGCATAGAATGCAAAGAACTGACTCATTTAAATAGACTCTAATGCTGGGAAAGATTGAGGGCAGGAGGAGAAGGGTTAACAGGGGATGAGATGGCTGAATGGCATCATCGACTCAATGGACATGAGTTTGAGCAAACTCTGGGGGATGGTAAAGGACAGGCCTCGTGTGCTGCAGTCCATGGGGTCACAAAGAGTCAGACATGACTGAGTGACATGCATATTGTTGTATAGACTGATTTTTTAAATTTAGGAATATATTGTGAACATTTTCCCACGTCAATGGGAAATGTAAATATTCACATGAGTAATTTATTACTTATGGAGTTTTCCACCCTAGGCCTCCTCCATGATTACTTAAAATTTGAGCAGGCAAAAGGACATGGAACCCAGCACAGAGAAGGACTGACTTTAGGTAGGGGAAGAAACATTCCTCCCATTTTAATGGGAAGAAAGGGCATATGCAGATAAAGGTAGATTATATAAATATATAATTTATATTATATGGGCTTCCCTTGTGGCCCACATGGTAAAGAATATGCCTGCAATGGGGGAGACCTGAATTTGATCCCGGGGTCAGAAAGATCCCCTGGAGAAAGGAACAGCAACCCACTCCAGTATTCTTACCTGGAGACTCCCATGGACAGAGGAGCCTGAAAATATACAGTATATAATATATATAAATAGGTCTGTCTAGTCAAAGCTATGGTTTTTCCAGTAGTCACATATGAATGTGTGAGAGTTGGACTATAAAAAAAGCTGAGCACCGAAGAATTGATGCTTTTGAACTGTGGTATTGGAGAAGACTCTTGGAGTCCCTTGGACTGCAAGGAGATCCAACCAGTCCATCCTAAAAGAAATCAGTCCTAAATATTCATTGGAAGGACTGATGCTGAAGCTGAAACTCCAATACTTTGGCCACCTGATGTGAAGAACTGACTCATTGGAAAAGACCCTGATGGCTGGGAAGGCTTGAAGGTGGGAGGAGAAGGGGATGACAGATGATGAGATAGTTGGATGGCATCACTGACTCAATGGACATGAGTGTGAGTAAACTCTGGGAGTTGGTGATGGACAGGGAGGCCTGGTGTGCTGCAGTCCATAGAGTTACAAAGAGTCGGACACGACTGAGCGACTGATCTTAATTTATATATATATATATATATATATATATATATATATATATAGTTTTTCCCCTTAGACCATATAGTAAGAAGAAGCATGGATATGGTGACCTGAAAGCAGAAGGCAATAAAATCTCTACTGCCAGAGTTCAAAGAAAAAAAAATGGCAGCAACTTGAACAGAATTTTGTGGCAAGAAAACTGCTTGGCCTCCTTATGCCCAGATCTTCAGGGCTCATGTTTGTCCCTTACTATTCCCCACAGGGAAAACTCACCTTAAACACCTGCTACCCAGCTTTCTGTGTTATTCTTGTCATCCATTTCCTGGAAACTGTGCCCCGATCTACCTGTTTCACATGGTGTGTTTTTGCACTGACTTCTCTGGCTCTCTGTTACTTTCCAGCATCCTCACTGCAAACCCCTGAAGGCATGCCTCTTATCTAATCCTAGATCAGATCCTTTGCTCCCTACCGTTTCTTTTTTTTTTTTTTAATTTTTCTTAACTTTACAATATTGTATTACTTTTACTATACATCGAGATGGATCCGCCACCAGAATACACGTGTTCCCCATCCTGAACCCTCCTCCCTCCCCCTTCCCACACCATCCCTCCAGGTCATCCCAGTGCTCCAGTCCCAGGCATCTGTTATAGGGCATCGTACCTGGACTGACTCGTTTCAGATATGATATTATACATATTTCAATGCCATTCTCCCCAATCTTCCCACCCTCTCCCAGTCCCAGACATTTGAATCAGTTCTAATGAGGTGGATGGAACTGGAGCCTATTATACAGAGTGAAGTAAGCCAGAAAGAAAAACACAAATACAGTATGCTCCCTACCTTTTCATTAGCTTCCCAATTATCTGCCTACCTTGAGGTCTCTCCAGCCACTCCCAAAGCACTACAGGACATTTTCCTAAAAGATCATGAGACTCTGTCTAACTTGCGAGCAAAAACTGTTGCTGCTGTTTAGTTGCTAAGTTGTGTCCCCCTTTTTGTGACCCCATGGACTGCATCATGCCGGGATCTTTCACTATCTCCCAGAGTGCTCAAATTCATGTCCATTGAGTCAACAATGTTATCTAACCTGTTCATGGATCACAGCCTTGTCACGGCCAAGGGGCTTGCATAATTCAGTGAAGCCAGGAGCCGTGCTCTAAGGGGCCACCCAAGACAGGTCATACATGGCGAAGAGTTCTAACAAAATGTGGTCCACTGGAGAAGGAAATGGCAACCCACTCCAGTATTCTTGCCTGGCAAACCCCATGAGCAGTATGAAAAGGCAAAAAGATAAAATGCCAGAAGATGAGCCCCCTGGTCGGAAGGGGTCCAGTACGCTACTAGGGAAGAGTGGAGGGTAATTACTCATAGCTCCAATAAGAATGAAGCAGCTGGGCTGACACAAATATGAAGTAGGAAATAATCCCTGGAGCATAAACCTAGAAACTCACCAGTACGAAGAAGAAAACATGATACATATCAGATTAGTGAGGTCCACACAACAAACAGAAGCCACTATGATCACTTTTTACCAGGAAATCTATTCAGAAGCATGAACACAGTGCAGTGATGTATGAAACACAATGTGGAGTCGATTCAGAGATGAAGATGAAACTGTTTACATTTATGGAAAATACCGTTTATTCAGGTTAGTATTTAAACAACAAAAAAATTTCTAGCTGAGTGACTGAAATCTACAATAAAAAAATGTAGTCACCTTCTGTTTCTGTAACAGCCTGTGTTCTGGGTAAGTTCTTTCTGCAGATAACATCTACATTATTTGCTTATTTGAGTTTACAATTACTAGCTCTCAAGTGTAAACATGTGAGATAAACAGTCACATGGTTAAGAGATCTGAACAGTTTAATCCTCTAATGCCAATAGGTTTGTTAAATGTTACAATAAAAAAAAAATCAACATCAACTAACAGATAGATATTGATGCAAAAAGTCAATGTTTCTATGTTGGTATGTGCCAGTCCTTAACTAAATGAGTTTATTTCCTTACAAAAGGTTTATTTTTGATATGTAGAAATGTGTAGAAAGTGCATCAGCTTAATGAGATAAAGGCTTGTCCAGGAAGGTTTGGGGAGAAAAAATGATAGGAGAGGGATGGGGGAAGGAGTCAGCAAAAGCCTTAAGGGTGACAGAGGGAAAAATGATATTCATAAGCTCACATTAGCAGTAAGGACACTAGCTAAGTAGGCAAAAGCAAGTTAATATGTATTTATCTGAGTCACAAGACCCAGGGGTTGGGTTTATATCTAAGTGAGAATGAAAATTCTAAAAGAGCCCAAAGGTCAAGTGGCA
Source organism: Tragelaphus eurycerus (assembly GCA_935064755.1). NCBI lineage: Eukaryota > Metazoa > Chordata > Mammalia > Artiodactyla > Bovidae > Tragelaphus > Tragelaphus eurycerus. Next base: position 1,881,672 of record CAKXYN010000080.1, read on the forward strand.
AGACGAAAGAAGGATCACAGCCCTTCTGTGGCATTCTCTAGTATCCAGAAAACATGTTACATTTCTTTGAATGTCACTACTTCATTAAGTTCAGTAACCAAGTCAATGTTGGCAGTATGACTATGACTGATAAGACTGTTCAAGGAAAATTTTATAATGATTATGTTGATGGTGTGATTTTGGAGTCAAAAAAGGAAGCACAAATTTCACTTAGTACCCATTGTCCCACACCATTTCTAACGAGAAACAGTGGGCAAAAGGCAAGTGGACAACATAGCCATCAATATGTGTACCGTGTGGCTCTCCGTGGACCTCTTATAGGCAATGAATGAAGAAAAGGGTAGCAAATTCTTCCTGGATGTTCTCAGGTAAGGAATAATTTCACCTCCCACTCATTTCTTACTGTGAGACCTTGATAGATCAAACTGGGAATCTGACCCAGAGTCATGTTTTTCCTGTTCCTCCAGATTGCGCAGGGGAGGTTGGAACTGTGCACCCTGTTATTTTAATACAAGGCAATTTTCCCTCCTTGTGTCTTTTTCGATTCCCTTTGATGGTCAGGATCAGGGAGAAGTATCTTATATGTGAATGTGTGCTCAGTTGTTTAGTCATGTCCGAGTCTTTGTGACCCCATGGACTGTAGCCCGCCAGGTTCCTCTGTCCTTGGGGGTTCTCCAGACAAGAATGCTGGAATGGGTTGCCATGCCCTCCTCCAGGGCATGGCAGGGATTGAACCCAGGTCTCCTGCATTGCATGTGGATTCTTTACTATCTGAGCCACCAGGGATGCCCATAGCACAGCATCAGTTCAGTTCAGTTCAGTTCAGTCACTCAGTCGTGTCCGACTCTTGGCGACCTCATGAACTGCAGCACGCCAGGCCTCCCTGCCCATCACCAACTCCCAGAGTTCACTCAGACTCACATCCATTGAGTCAGTGATGCCATCCAGCCATCTCATCCTCTGTCGTCCCCTTCTCCTCCTGCCCCCAATCCCTCCCAGCATCAGAGTCTTCTCCAATGAGTCAACTCTTCGCATGAGGTGGCCAAAGTACTGGAGTTTCAGCTTGAGCATCATTCCTTCCAAAGAAATCCCAGGGCTGATCTCCTTTAGACTGGACTGGTTGGATCTCCTTGCAGTCCAAGGGAGTCTCAAGAGTCTTCTCCAATACCACAGTTCAAAGGCATCAATTCTTTGGCTCTCAGCCTTCTTTACAGTCCAACTCTCACATCCATACATGACCACTGGAAAAACCATAGCCTTGACTAGACGGACCTTTGTTGGCCAAGTAATGTCTCTGCTTTTGAATATGCTATCTAGGTTGGTCATAACTTTCCTTCCAAGGAGTAAGCGTCTTTTAATTTCATGGCTGCAGTCACCATCTGCAGTGACTTTGGAGCCCCAAAAAATAAAGTCTGACACTGTTTCCACTGTTTCCCCATCTATTTCCCACGAAGTGATGGGACCGAATGCCATGATCTTCGTTTTCTGAATGTTGAGCTTTAAGCCAACTTTTTCACTCTCCACTTTCACTTTCATCAAGAGGCTTTTTAGCCCCTCTTCACTTTCTGCCATAAGAGTGGTGTCATCTGCATATCTGAGGTGATTGATATTTCTCCCGTCAATCTTGATTCCAACTTGTGCTTCTTCCAGCCCAGCGTTTCTCATGATGCACTCTGCATAGAAGTTAAATAAGCAGGGTGACAGTATACAGCCTTGATGTACTCCTTGTCCTATTTGGAACCAGTCTGTTGTTCCATGTCCAGTTCTAACTGTTGCTTCCTGACCTGCATACAGATTTCTCAAGAGGCAGGTCAGGTGGTCTGGTATTCCCATCTCTTGAAGAATTTTCCACAGTTTATTGCGATCCACACAGTCAGAGGCTTTGGCATAGTCAATAAAGCAGAAATAGATGTTTTTCTGGAACTCTCTTGCTTTTTCCATGATCCAGCGGATGTTGGCAATTTGATTTCTGTTCCTCTGCCTTTTCTAAAACCATGGTAGCAATATACTTCATTTCCACTGGTCACATTCAATTGGTCAGAACTAATTACATGTCCCAAGTTACATGTGAAGGGGCTTTGAGATGATGTCTTTGGTTGAAATGAAGTCTCTGACTCCTTCCTCTCAGACCCTGGGAGCATCCTGGGTTGCTGCTGCTGCTAAGTCGCTTCAGTCGTGTCTGACTCTGTGTGACCCCACAGATGGCAGCCCAGCAGGCTCCCCCATCCCTGGGATTCTCCAGGCAAGAACATTGGAGTGGGTTGCCATTTCCTTCTCCAATCAATGCATGAAAGTGAAAAGTGAAAGTGAAGTCGTTCAGTCGTGTCCGACTCTTAGCAACCCCATGGACTGCAGCCTACCAGGCTTCTCTGTCCATGGGATTTGCCAGGCAAGAGTACTGGAGGGGGTTGCCATTGCCTTCTCCAAGGGAGCATCCTGGGTAATCTCTCCTTAAAATTCCATTAGACTGGGCTTCCCTGGTGGCTCAGTGGTAAAGAACCCACCTGCCAATGCAGGAGACGCGTGTTCGATCCTTGATCCAGGAAGATTCCCACATGCCTCGGAGCAACTAAGTCTCTGTGCTACAATGTTGAGCCTGGGCTCTAGAGCCTGGGTGCCACAACTACTGAGCCCACATACTGCAACTACTGAAGCCCGCATGCCATAGAGCCCATGCTCCATAACACGAGCATGTTATGGAGAAGCCATCGCAATGAGAAGCACACATGCGGCAACTTAAGAGTAGCCCCTGCTCACTGCAACTAGAGAAGAGCCCATGCAGCAATGAAGACCCAGCACGGCCAGATATAAATAAAATATATAAAAAAAGTTTCCATTAAAAAAAAAAATTCATCAGGTTGTTGGCTGAACTGGGCCTCACACAAATTGTATGTGGCCCACATAGCATTGGTTAGGAAAATATAGGGCCAGAGGAGGTGGCTCAGACGGTAAAGAATCTGCCTGCAATGTAGGAGGACCAGGTTGGATCCCTGAGTTGGGAAGATCCACTGGAGAAGGGAAAGCAACCCATTCAATATCCTTGCCTGGAGAATTCCATGGACAGCGGAGCCTGGCAGGCTATAGTCTGTGGGGTCGCAGAGAGTCAGACACAACTGAGTAACATTTTCACTTTCAGGACTATGTAGAGACCTTTTCAGTTAGTTATTAATATTTAAAAACAGGAAGCTTTCTATATTAAAAAGCCTACATCTTGGGTTTCTCTTTAAAGAGTCAGATTCTCTGGTGAAGCTAGGCCTACAGTTATGCATGGTAACATGACTAGAGCTAGATCCTGTCTGCTTTCCAGTTTGCTTCCGTCCCCTTTAACAATTCCATTTAGCCCTTCCAGGTAGTTTCACTGCTTTGGATTACTTGCCTTGGCACTGCTGGCATTTGAACTTGTGTTTCTGGAGCAGAAACACAAATTATGGTGTGGTTTGGCCGGAGGTGGAGGATAGCATCTTGTTTTGCTATATGTAGAAGTTTGCTAGCACTATTGAGGCAAAGTACCGAAAACTGGATGACTTAAACAACAGAGATTCAATATCTCAGTTCTGGAGGCTGGAGGTTTCATATCAAGGCGTTGGCAGGGTTTTTTCTTTCTGGGCTATGAGGGAAAATACTGTTCTAGGTCTATCTATGTCCCTGGATTGTAGATGGCCATGTTCATTTTCACATGGCACTTTCTCTGTATGTGGATCCCTGGGTCCAAATTTCCTCTTCTTATGAGGACATCAATCATATGGAATTAGGGTCTACCTACCTTAATGAGCTCACTTTAACTTGATTACCTCTGCAAGGATCCTGTCTTCATACAAGGTCACATTCTGAGGAACTGGGAGGATGCACTTCAACATATGAGTTTGGACAGCACACCATTCAACTCATAATACTGTATTCACTCACCTGGCTTAATGTGCATTTCTCGATTACATAAAGAAAGGAAAGGGACTTCTTCCTTGGTGGCCCTGTGATTAAGAATCCACCTTGAAATCAGGGGACACAGGTTCGAGGCCTGGTGGGGGAACTAAGATCCCACTGCTGAGGAGCAACTAAGCCTGTGTGCTCAACCACTGGGCCTGCGCACCACAGCTAGAGAGTCTGTATGCCACAGTGATAGGTCCCACACGACACTCAGATGCCATGCGCTGCAACCAAGACCCAGACCTGATGCAGCCAAATGAATGAACTTTTTAAAAAAGACAGAGGAAAAAAATTCTCAAAATAATCTCAGCTAGAAAACTGATCATGTTATACCACTGTGTTGAAAAAAATAAAAAGGACATATTTTACAGAAGAGTTGAGATGCAATATCAAAAGTAGTCTCTATTCTTTGCCAAGAATATCACATATTTGGTTTTCACTGTGCAGCTGACATGGTCTATTCTGAAGCCCAGAAGAATCCTTCCATCCCATGGGGAAAGGCTTTTTCTCATGGGAAGGGGGCAGTGCAAAGGCTGCTGTTGTGAATTAAAAAGGTTGCCAGCCATATCAGTAAACAAAGGACATTGCAGCCACTAAGCCAGCAGCCATGGAAGCCACTGACAACCATGCACTGGGGATTCAGGGTGAGAAAAGCAGGATACTGAGCCTAGACCATTAAGATGCATATTAAAGGACTGACTTCAGTGAGCCCCAATTCTTGCATCTCCCCATATACAGAAAACCACTGCTGCTGCTGCTGCTGCTGCTAAGTCGCTTCAGTCGTGCCCGACTCTGTGCGACCCCATAGACGGCAGCCCACCAGGCTCCCCCGTCCCGGGAATTCTCCAGGCAAGAACACTGGAGTGGGTTGCCATTTCCTTCTCCAATGCATGAAAGTGAAAACTGAAAGTGAAGTCACTCAGTCGGGTCCGACTCTTAGCGACCCCATGGACAGCGGCCCACCAGGGACCTCTGTCCGTGGGATTTTCCAGGCAAGAGTACTGGGGTGGGGTGCCATTGCCTTAAAACACATTAACTTGAGATGTCCGGTTTTCTTTAATTAATAGTAATCTTTTGATGGGGCTTCCCAGGTGGCACTAATGGTAAAGAACCCTCCTGTCAATGCAGGAGACATGAGACGTGGGTTGGATCCCTGGGTTGGCAAGATCCCCTGGAGAAGGGAGTGGTAACCCACCCCAGTATTCTTGCTTGGAAAATCCTATGGACAGAAGAGCCTGGTGGACTGCAGTTCATGGGATTGCAGAGTTGGACACAACTGAAGCAACTTAGCACAGTACAATCTTTTGATGTTCTGACTACCTGGTTTTGTTGCAAAAACTCCCTTACCTCTTCAGAGCAATCCCTCAGAGCTATCTCAGAGGCTGCCTTCTGGGCTTGAGTCCTCAGAAAGTCTGCCAAATAAAACATAATTCTTAACTTTTAGGTTGTGCATTTTTTTTTCAGTTGACACCGTGTTCCTTGACAAAAGAACTGCTCTGCTCAATCTTGCATAAACTTTTCTTCTCTCTCAGGCAGAAAAATATGTTCCTTTTCATGTAATTGTCCACCCACATCTGCTATCTGCAAAGCAGTTGTGAAGTTAACCACACAGATCCAGCGGGCTGACAAGTCTTCCAGTAACAGAAAGCCCCCGACAGAGCAAGCTATGAAATGTCGCCAAAGTTCAGCTGTGGTAAATCAAACTGTTTACTAAGGTGCAGAGGAAGAGTTCCTAACTGCCACTCGCATTCTTTCAACTTCTTTCACCAAAGCATTCACTGACTTCTCTGAGGGGGTGTGGGGGAGATAGCTGCCTGGGACAGCCAGGACAGGCCATGGTGGCTTGAATGAAAAAACTCCCAGCAGTTGAGTGCCAGAGCACAAAGCATAGCACCCTTTGCTAATAAAACACAGTGAAGGAAGTATGTTGTTGTTCGGTCACTAAGTAGGATCTGACTCTCTGTGACCCCATGAACTGCAGCGTGCCTGGTTTCCTTGTCTGCCACCAACTCCCAGAGTTTGCTCAAGTTCCTGTCCATCGAGTTGGTGATGCCATACAGCCATCTCATCCTCTGTCACCTTCTTCTCCTTTTACCTTCAATCTTTCCCAGAAAGGAAGTACAGTAGCACTGAGTTCTCAAAACTCTGTTGGTGATACACTTGGGAACTCAAAGAGCCAAACCCAAGTTAACTGATATAAAGGGCTACTGAATCATCATTAAAAGTGGGGAAAATGCCCAATGTTTGAGTTTTCAAGAAGATAAGTAGTCTGCTTAACTGTGTGTGTGTTTGAATTTTTTGTTTTTATGTTAGCCAATGACTTGACTCAGTTCAAACAGATCAGCTGTTTGGAGACACATAAGCACAGTCCCACATAAAAGACTATTTAAATGTTTAGGAATAGTTAGGGAGTTTGGGATGGACATGCACACACTGCTACATTTAAAATGGATACCCAACAAGGACCTACTTTACAGCACATGGAACTGTTTAATGTTACATGGCAACCTGAATGGGATGAGAGTTTGGGGTAGAGTGGATATGTGTTTATGTATGGCCGTGTTACCTTGCTGTCCACCTGAAACTATCACAACTTTGCTAATCAGCTTATACTCCAATATAATAATAAAAAGTTAAAAAAATAAAATTTCTAAAGTTAAATCGGAGGGTTTTGAAGATAAACAACCCCAAAGAAAATATTAGCAAAATATTCTCCTTAGAAAAATCAAGAGTCAGAATTCTTGGAGTTACTGAGAAAGTTCAAGAACACTTGGTACCATAGCACTCATGATTCACTTCCTTCCTCATGATATGAGAATATGAGAGGCCGACATTTTCTTCCATTAGCATTGGTTGAAAAAGAGGATCGGGGAAGTCCTCTCTGGCTGCAGAGGTGCTGAGTAGCTGAATGTAAATGTAGAATTCTGTAACTCTGCACAAATGAGATAGTCTATGATTCGATCCTAGGAACAATGACAGGAAATAACTCATCGTCTCTTCTCTGGAGAAGAGTTTTCCTTAAAAAACCATGTGACTACATCCTTCTTTAAGCTAAGCCTCTGCTGCCTGGTAATTCCCTAACCTTCAGTCCTTCCAGAATCACCCTTTTCTTTAATAATCAAATAACATGCCCAAGCCCCCATCTCACTCCCTGTAGCCTGGGGTCCTAAAGATGCCCTAATAGACCCTCCTGAAGAGACGAATGCCCAGGCTACTTCTGCATTCACTACTGCTGCTTAGAGCCAACTGCATCCTTGCATTACTCTTGGCTATTTGCTGTCATATGTATATGTTTCAAATATAAGACAATTAGACTTCTGCTGAAGCTGGGAGGCAACAGAGGGTAATTGTAACTCAGGGTATTAGACACTCCTGTCCTAAAATTTGTCAGCTGCTTCCCCTGCATAAAATGTCTTCTGGAATAACTTTCTCTCCCACCTCTGCCTGCCACCATGCATCTTCGGTCCCTCTTTCTTTCAGGTTATCCCAATCTTCCTTCCTTCAGCTGCTACTAAGACACCAATACCCAAGTCTCTTGATACAGGGTCTATAAAAGTAGGCTTAGCTTGTTGCTCAAGGTTATGAGAAAAGTTGTTTTGAGTGTCTCTTATTCTAGCTCTCAAACCCTGGCCAGAATTCTTTTGTTGATGTGCGACTTCACCTAGCAGAAAAAAATATTTCCCCAAACTTGCTCTACAAGAGCAAATCACAAATTATATTACAATTTCTGTTTAGTGGGCAGATGTATTTCTATCTCTGGAAAAATTGGAATTAAATATGCAAGTGATGAAGTAGATAATCCATATTATTAGTATATTTTTCTTAAGAAATAATCTATCTTCAGATATTTATATTTTAGACAATTTAGCCTGTTAGAAGGGTTCCATCATTCCAATTTAAAGTGAGTAATTGAATAACTGTTTTACATTTGTGATATTAAGTTAAAATCTAAGTTTATAACAAAGAAAAACATGAAAAGATGTTCAATATCATCATTATTAGAGAAATGCAAATCAAAACTACAATGAGGTATTACTTGACATTTGGTCAGAATCAGATCAGATCAGTCACTCAGTCGTGTCCGACTCTTTGTGACCCCATGAACCACAGCACGCCAGGCCTCCCTGTCCATCACCAGCTCCCGGAGGTCACCCAGACTCGCATCCATCGAGTCAGTGATGCCATCCAGCCATCTCATCCTCTGTTGTCCCCTTCTCCTCCTGCCCTCAATCCCTCCCAGCATCAGAGTCTTCTCCAATGAGTCAACTCTTCGCATGAGGTGGCCAAAATAGTGGAGCTTCAGCTTTAGCATCATTCCTTCCGAAGAAATTCCAGGGCTGATCTCCTTCACAATGGACTGGTTGGATCTTCTTGCAGTCCAAGGGACTCTCAAGAGTCTTCTCCAACACCACAGTTCAGAAGCATCAATTCTTTGGTGCTCAGCCTTCTTCACAGTCCAGCTCTCACATCCATACATGACCACAGGAAAGATCATAGCCTTGACTAGGCGAACCTTTGTTGGCCAAGTAATGTCTCTGCTTTTGAATATGCTATCTAGGTTGGACATAACTTTCCTTCCAAGGAGTAAACGTCTTTTAATTTCATGGCTGCAGTCACCATCTGCAGTGATTTTGGTCAGAATGGCCATCATCAAAAAATCTACAAACAATAAATGCTGGAGAGGGTGTGGAAAAAAGGGAGCCCTTTTGCACTGTTGGTGGGGGTGTAGATTGCTACAGCCACTAGGGAGAACAGTATGGAGATTACTTAAAAAACTATGAATAAAACTACCATGGGCAGTGCTGTGCTGTGTTGAGTCGCTTCAGTCATGTCTTACTCTTTGAGGCCCCATGGACTGTAGACTGCCAGACTCCTCTGTCCATGGGATTCTCCAGGCAAGAATACTGGAGTGGGTTGCCATGCCCTCCTCCAGGGGATCTTCCTGTCCCAGGTATCCAACACTTGTCTCCTGCATTACAGGTGGATTCTTTACCACTGAGCCACCAAGGAAGCCCCTAAAACTACCATATGACCCAGCAATCCCACTAGTGGCCACATTCCCTAAGAAAACCGTAATTCAAAATGACATACACACCCCAGTGTTCACTGCAGCACTATTTACAATAAACAGAACACGGAAGCAACCTAAATGTCCATGGACAGTTGAATGGATAAAGATGTGATACATATATACAATGCAATACTCAAAGTCTTAAAAAGAACAAAATTGGGTCATTTGTATGAATCAAGATTGCTGGGAGAAATATCAATAACCTCAGATATGCAGATGACACCACCCTTATGGCAGAAGGTGAAGAGGAACTAAAAAGCCTCTTGATGAAAGTGAAAGTGGAGAGTGAAAAGGTTGGTTTAAAGCTCAACATTGAGAAAACGAAGATCATGGCATCCGGTCCCATCACTTCATGGGAAATAGATGGGGAAACAGTGGAAACAGTGTCAGACTTTATTTTTCTGGGCTCCAAAATCACTGCAGATGGTGACTGCAGCCATGAGATTAAAAGACACTTATTCCTTGGAAGGAAAGTTATGACCAACCTAGATAGCATATTCAAAAGCAGAGGCATTACTTTGCCAACAAAGATTCGCATAGTCAAGGCTATGGTTTTTCCTGTGGTCATGTATGGATGTGAGAGCTGGACTGTGAAGAAGGCTGAGCGCCAAAGAATTGATGCTTCTGAACTGTGGTGTTGGAGAAGACTCTTGAGAGTGCCTTGGACTGCAAGCAGATCCAATCAGTCCCTTCTGAAGAAGAGTAGCCCTGGGATTTCTTTGGAAGGAATGATGCTAAAGCTGAAACTCCAGTACTTTGGCCACCTCATGCGAAGAGTTGACTCATTGGAGAAGACTCTGATGCTGGGAGGGATTGGGGGCAGGAGGAGAAGGGGACGACAGAGGATGAGATGGCTGGATGGCATCACTGACTTGATGGATGTGAGTCTGAGTGAACTCTGGGAGTTGGTGATGGACAGGGAGGCCTGGTGTGCTGCGATTCATGGTGTCACAAAGAGTCAGACACGATCTGAGTGACTGATCTGATCTGATCTAATCTGATATGAACCTAGAGCCTGGCAAATAGAGTGAAGTAAATCAGAAAGAGAAAAACATATATTGTATATTAACGCATATATATGGAATCTAGAAAAATAGTACTGATGAACCTATTTGCAGGGCAGGAATAGAGATGCAGGTGACTTTTTGTGGCCCCATGGACTGTAGCCCACCAGCTCCTCTGCCCATGGAATTTCCCAGGCAAGAATACTGGAGTGGGTTGCCATTTCCTTCAGGGGATCTTCCTGACCTAGGGATCGATACTGCATCTCTTGCATCTCCTGCACTGGCAAGTGGGTTCTTTACCATTAGGCTTTCCTGGTGGCTCAGACAGTAAAGAATCTGCTTGCAGTATGGGAGACCTGGGTTCAATCCTTGGGTCAGGAAGATACCCTGGAGAAGGGAATGGCAATCCACTCCAGTATTCTTGCCAGGAAAATCCCATGGACAGAGAAGCCTGGTGGGCTGCAGTCCGAGGGTCGCAAAGAGTCAGACACAACCGAAGCGACTGAGCCCACCCGCATTCCCATGTAAAATAGACAGCAAGGGGGAAGCTGCTGTAGAGCACTGGGAGCTCAGCTCGGTGCTCTGTGATGGCCTACAGAGGTGGGGTGGTGGGTGGGAGAGAGGCTCAGGAGGGAGGGAAATATATGGATCAGATCAGATCAGATCAGTCGCTCAGTCGTGTCCGACTCTTTGCGACCCCATGAATCGCAGCACACCAGGCCTCCCTGTCCATCACCAACTCCCAGAGTTCACTCAGACTCACATCCATCGAGTCAGTGATGCCATCCAGCCATCTCATCCTCTGTCGTCCCCTTCTCCTCCTGCCCCCAATCCCTCCCAGCATCAGAGTCTTCTCCAATGAGTCAACTCTTCGCATGAGGTGGCCAAAGTACTGGAGTTCCAGCTTGAGCATCATTCCTTCCAAATAAATCCCAGGGTTGATCTCCTTCAGAATGGACTGGTTGGATCTCCTTGCAGTCCAAGGGACTCTCAAGAGTCTTCTCCAACACCACAGTTCAAAAGCATCAATTCTTCGGCGCTCAGCCTTCTTCACAGTCCAGCTCTCACATCCATACATATATGTATACCTATAGTCAATTCACGTTGATGTACAGCAGAAACAGAAAAAACATTGTAAAGCAATATACTCCAATCAAAAAATATGAGCTTATAAACCATATGATTAGAACAATTAAGAGAATTTACAATTCATCTTGTCTATAAATTTAACTTATTTGATTTATAAGAATCACTAGATTAAGGAGGTTTCTTTATGGCGTGATGGAAATAGTCTAAGGTTGATTATGATGGTGGTTGTACAGCTCTGTGGATACACTGAACTATACACTTTAAATCGTACATTTCTTGTACTCTTTAAATGGGTGAACTGTATGGCATACGGAAGAAGGCAATGGCACCCCACTCCAGTACTCTGGCCTGGAAAATCCCATGGATGGAGGCGCCTGGTGGGCTGCAGTCCATGGGGTCACTAAGAGTCAGATACGACTGAGCGACTTCAGTTTCCCTTTTCACTTTCATGCATTGGAGAAGGAAATGGCAACCCACTCCAGTGTTCTAGCCTGGAGAATCCCAGGGATGGGGGAGCCTGGTGGGCTGCCATCTATGGGGTTGCACAGAGTCAGACACGACTGAAGTGACTTAGCAGCAGCAGCAGTAGCAGTATGGCAAATGACTTATATCTAGTAAAGCTCTTAAGAAAAGAATCATTTGACTTCTTGAGAATGTGAGTCCATTGTAATACTGAAAAAATACAATACACTTATAAATAAATTCAGTATCAGAATTTTTTTTCCTGGTTTATACATCAGAGTATTTAAAAGCATTAGATTAAATTATAAAAGCTTCCTTAGGGCTTCCCTGGTGGCTTAGTGGTAAGGAATCCACCTGCCAAACCAAAAAACATGGGTTCAAGCCTTGGATTGGGAAGGAGAAGGAAATGGCAACCCACTCCAGTATTCTTGCCTGGGAAATCCCATGGAACAAGGAGCCTGGTGCTGCTGTTAAGTCACTTCAGTCGTGTCTGACTCTGTGCGACCCCATAGACGACAGCCCACCAGGCTCCCCCGTCCCTGGGATTCTCCAGGCAAGACCACTGGAGTGGGTTGCCATTGCCTTCTCCAATGCAGGAAAGTGAAAAGTGAAAGTGAAGTCGCTCAGTCGTGTCCGACTCTTAGTGACCCCATGGACTGCAGCTCACCAGGCTCCTCCATCCATGGGATTTTCCAGGCAAGAGTACTGGAGTGGGGTGCCATTGCCTTCTCCGATATATAGTCCGCAGGGTTGCAAAAGAGTTGGACATGACTTAGTGACAGAACAGCAACAAAATCTTCCTTAAAACTGCTTGTGAAAATTTGCCATATAAAATAAGAGGATTTATAAGTTATAATTAAAGTTTAGGCAAAAGTAGGTTTTTAAAATTTAATCTTAATAAATTAAATAGATAAAAACAGAATATATTATGCATACTTAGGACTTCCTTATGGAGCAAAGGGGATGAGAGTTATACAATATAGTTAGTCATTACAATATAAATTAGCAGTCTTGAGATCCGTGAATGATGGAGTAACAAAAATTCCTATGAAATTGAGCTTGAAGAACCTAGTTACTCTGAAATTAGAGTTAACACCTTTAACTGGTACCAGGTCTGGCTGGTTATATTTTACGGAATGGAAGTTGATGAAAGCATAGCTCTATCTGTTTTCTTCACTGTGAAACAGAGAAAGAAAACTACCTACCTCCTATGACTGTTGTGAACGTTAAATAAAGTAGTCCGTGTAAATGGCTGAGTCATTGGCACAGAGAAGGTGCTGCCGAAGTCTTACCTGCTGTTATTAGCAGGTCAGTATCAGAACATTCTAGGTAAATGCACAGAGCAGACATCTGATGCTCTGTTGTTATTTTTGGCCAGCTAATGTCCATTCTCCCTTTCCAAGTCTTGATTTCCTTTTTGAGAAGTTCAGATCAGTAGCTCAGTTGTGTCCATGTCCGACTCTTTGCGACCCCATAAATCACAGCACACCTGGCCTCCCTGTCCATCACCAACCCCCGGAGGTCACTCAGACTCACATCCATCGAGTCAGTGATGCCATCCAGCCATCTCACCCTCTGTGGTCCCCTTCTCCTCTTTCCCCCAATCCCTCCCAGCATCAGAGTCTTCTCCAATGAGTCAACTCTTCGCATGAGGTGGCCAAAATACTGGAGTTTCAGCTTTAGCATCATTCCTTCCAAAGAAATCCCAGGGCTGATCTCCTTCAGAATGGACCGGTTGGATCTCCTTGCAGTCCAAGGGACTCTCAAGAGTCTTCTCCAACACCACAGTTCAAAGGCACCAATTCTTTGGCACTCAGCCTTCTTCACAGTCCAACTCTCACATCCATACATGACCACAGGAAAGACCATAGCCTTGACTAGATGAACCTTTGTTGGCAAAGTAATGTCTCTACTTTTGAATATGCTATCTAGGTTTGTCATAACTTTCCTTCCAAGGAGTAAGTGTCTTTTAATTTCATGGCTGCAGTCACCATCTGCAGTGATTTTGGAGCCTATAAAAATAAAGTCTGACACTGTTTCCACTGTTTCCCCATCTATTTCCCATGAAGAGATGGGACCGGATGCCATGACCTTCATTTTCTGAATGTTGAGCTTTAAGCCAACCTTTTCACTCTCCACTTTCACTTTCATCAAGAGGCTTTTTAGTTCCTCTTCACTTTCTGCCATAAGGGTGGTGTCATCTGCATATCTGAGGTTATTGATATTTCTCCCAGCAATCTTGATTCCAACTTGTGTTTCTTCCAGTCCAGCATTTCTCATGATGTACTCTGCATATAAGTTAAATAAACAGGGTGACAATATACAGGCTTGACGTACTCCTTTTCCTATTTGGAACCAGTCTGTTGTTCCATGTCCAGTTCTAACTGTTGCTTCCTGACCTGCATACAAATTTCTCAAGAGGCAGGTCAGGTGGTCTGGTATTCCCATCTCTCTCAGAATTTTCCACAGTTTATTGTGATCCACACAGTCAAAGGCTTTGGCATAGTCAATAAAGCAGAAATAGATGTTTTTCTGGAACTCTCTTGCTTTTTCCATGATTCAGAGGATGTTGGCAATTTGATTTCTGGTTCCTCTGCCTTTTCTAAATCCAGCTTGAACATCAGGAAGTTCACGGTTCACATATTGCTGAAGCCTGGCTTGGAGAATTTTGAGCATTACTTTACTAGCGTGTGAGATGAGTGCAATTGTGCGGTAGTTTGAGCACTCTTTGGCATTGCCTTTCTTTGGGATTGGAATGAAAACTGACCTTTTCCAATCCTGTGGCCACTGCTGAGTTTTCCAAATTTGCTGGCATATTGAAAATGTGCGGTATCCCTGGTGGAACTACTTAGGCAGTTGTCTTCTTGGGCTGGCAGGTAATCCAGGTTAGAGTGACTGGAGCTCCAGGCTCAGCATCTGGGGAATTTGATTCTTGAGTGAAGTGATGCAAGAAGGGAAAACGCCTTCATGGTGAAGTTCCCAGTCACGCAGTGCGTGGTGAGCCTGGGGCCATGCGTGGTCAGCAAGGCCGACAGATCTGAGCAGGACTCAGCACAGAGGACAGCGAGGACGCGCTAGGGCCTGCCGCACACCTCTGCATCTGTCCATGACTGCATCTGACAACCTCCCTAGAGGTTCTTCTTTGCTCAGCTTTAACTTGGAACAGTACAGAGAAGGGGGTTCTGAGAAAGAGAGCTCCTAATAAATCAAGTTGACAACTCTACGTCCCAGCGTAGTTCTTAAGGAAATAAATGGAGATGAGTTACATGAACATGTCAGTGCAGGGCCTGGCCCATAGTTGGTGTTTACTAAAAGCTCATTTATTTGTCATCGTGTTGGTAAATCAAGTGACCTGTGCTCATATTATTGAGACTTGACGTCATTGTTTACGACCATTTTAAACATGTGAAAAGCTGGCACCCCTGATGTTAGAGTGAATAGCATTGCTGGTACCCTGTATCTCTTCATATGAACATATTGGCAAACTGTTTATACCAATGCGATGACCAAATTTGGTTAAATGTCAAAAACAGTAAATACAAGTTGTGTATTTCCTGTGATCAGATTTATTTTCACTAGCCTTGTATCTTTAGTTTTAAGAATAATGATCTTTTTCTCATTTTCCTATCAAATGTGAGATTTGTATTTGTTAGACCTTTTTATTATGCTATGCTTCCTTCATCCTAATTTTTTTTCTTTCAGCTTTCCAGCATAGACTTCATTATTTATTAAACTATTCCAATTTACTGCCTGTGTTCTTCTTGCCTGAACTTTTCTTACAAAGAGAGATAGCTAATTAGCTCTTAGATAAGAATCTCCATAAGTGTAATTGTAACTGAAGGGTTCTATTAGGAAATAGAAAGCATGCTTAGCTGGGATTTAGGAGAGAATTTATTGAAGGAGCCATTTACAGAGGTGAAGGTAGGGCTACAGGAATGAAAAAGAAATGTCGAAGCACCCAGGAACCAGCCACAACTGAAAGCTTCTATGACTGCCCGGAAGGGATCAGGAGAGGAAATGGCCTGGCAGATGCTGGCACCAAGCCAGAGAAGTTGGCCAACAGGAGCTTAGGGATGAAGCGTCCTCCGGAACTTTCTACTGAAGCAAAGCAGGAGTGCAGGAAGAAATGTCTAGCTTTTTCTCCTGTTCACTGATCTCCCGCCAGTGCCCTCCCATTAGCTAAGCCCCATTAGCAGTGAGGGGACAATGGGGTGTAGGTGGTGCAGCCCACAGAGGGTGGCTCCCTTTGGAGGCAGAGGACTCATGCATGTGCAATTATGTGTGTGGTGTGTAAGCACTAAGGGGATTCTATCAACACCCCCGGGACAGTGTCTCAGAACCCCAGAAAAGGGAGCAAGAGGTACTTGGACAGGCTGAGGTGAGGTGCTGTCCCCAACAGGCTGAACAGGAAGCTGGTGGAACTGTCACTATATCTTAGCCAGGATATTTAACCTCCTTCAAACCCTTTTGTAGCCTGAGGAGGAAATAGCAATGCCTGACTTAGGGTCGTTGAAAGGATGAAGTGATAGTACAATGTAGAGTTCTGAGTGTACTGGCTGGCACTTTATAAATGGTTGATGCTTTTACAATGAGACCTGAAAGTCAGCATTGATAACTTTAATTTCCCCCTTTTTATTTATCAAGTCAGAGTATGTTAAAAAATGAAAACCTGACCTAGGACCTGTACACACCCTATACTTGCCAGCATCCCCATCCTTTGGGAACTTCAGAGGAAAGCAGAATTCAAGACTGTTACTGCCTTGAAAATTATCACATACTCCTGCCTGATTATATAACTTTTCCTCACTCACCAGGGAGAAGTGCTCCCCCTTTGCCTGGCAAAGTAATAAAGCCACTCTTTCTTTCTTCTTCATTAAAAAAAGAAAAGAAAACGTGGAGAATAGAAGGGGGAAAATCTTCCTCTAAATCATACTACCCAGAAAAATTACTGTGAACACTTTGGTATTACTCGTATTCAGGTGTATCAAAACACTATTATAGTTTCCTTATTGCCACGTGGCCTACTTTTTCATTTTGTATTCTGTCATGAACATTTTTACAAATAAATATTATTTCACACAATTATGTTTACTGGCTGCATACTATTCTAATAAACAGCATAATTATTTTAAATGATTACTTATATAGACATACAATAATTCCCTCCTAACTAGTTCTCTGATTTTGGACTTTTAGGTTATCTCCAATTTTCTTATTTTATAGACTCTTCTGAGCTCAGTAGTTCACATAATAAATGTACCCATGTTTGAATTTTTTCAGGATAAATTTTGAGAAACTGGGTTGTTCTGTCAGAGAGTATATATAAAAAACAATGTTAATTTATTTTGAAATAGTTACCTAATGTTAAAATGCCTCTTACATGCAGTGTATCTCACTAGTAACAGCTTGTAAGCTCTAGGAAGACAAGGATTTGGCTCTGTAGTATTCATAATTGTATCCTAGGTGCGTAGAGCAGTGTGAATGAAAAAATTGCTTTTCAGTGAAGAAAACAGAACAATACTGTGAATACATACTAGTATGAACCAAGTTCAGTGAGATGATTTTAAAAGATTTCTACTAATAATACAAAAATGTATCAAAAAAAAAGAACAAGTGTTATTTATTTTTTTAAAGGAGACTACAATATCTTAACTATCCCAGAAGAAGGCATCTGGATGAAATGAGGATTTTTTTATAAAGATGGAAAAAATGGAGTGGCTGTTGGGTAGGCAGCCAACAATGTCTGCTGTGCAGCTAAAAACATAGCTTTTCTAAGTCTTGAATTATAATGAACATGTTAAGTTTGTAGCAATGTTCTTGATTGCTGTATTAGAATGTAGCAGGAAAATTATTTTTGAAAGAACTAAGATTTGTAGTCTTCATGTTGATGTATGGCAAAACCAATACAATATTGTAAAGTTAAAAAAAAAATCACACACACACACACACACACATGCATACACACATACTTCTGGTCCATGAAATTTGTGGAGAGTGCAGCTGGGTGTTTAAGGGGTAGATTCTGGGAAACTTTTGATCTTAAAAAGAGATTCAGGGAAAAAAGGGTCTTTCCTTTCTCTTCTTTTATGTCTCTAATACTGTATTCATTTCTGAAATGACCTATGGAGGGACTTAGTCTGATGATGAGGCTGATGTGCTGAGAAGGCAAGACAGAAGGATGGAAAGAGTTAGGGTCCTTGGACATGACTTTGGGCTGCTAACTTTACCAGTATTGAATTCATCCTATCTCAAGGCTTCCTACACATGAGAATCAGTTTTCCTATTGTTTCAGAAATCAGATCGATTATATTCTTTGCAGCCAAAGATGGAGAAGCTCTATACAATCAGCAAAAACAAGACCAGGAGCTAACTGTGGCTCGGACCATGAACTCCTTATTGCCAAATTCAGACTTAAATTGAAGAAAGTAGGGAAAACCACTAGACCATTCAGGTATGACCTAAATCAAATCCCTTATGATTATACAGTGGAAGTGAGAAATAGATTTAAGGACCTAGATCTGATAGATAGAGTGCCTGATGAACTATGGAATGAGGTTCGTGATATTGTACAGGAGACAGGGATCAAGACCATCCCCATGGAAAAGAAATGCAAAAAAGCAAAATGGCTGTCTGGGGAGGCCTTGCAAATAGCTGTGAAAAGAAGAGAAGCAAAAAGCAAAGGAGAAAAGGAAAGATATAAGCATCTAAATGCAGAGTTCCAAAGAATAGCAAGAAGAGATAAGAAAGCCTTCTTCAGCGATCTATGCAAAGAAATAGAGGAAAACAACAGAATGGGAAAGACTAAGGATCTATTCAAGAAAATCAGAGATACCAAAGGAACATTTAATGCAAAAATGGGCTCGATAAAGGACAGAAATGGTATGGACCTAACAGAAGCAGAATATATTAAAAAGAGGTGGCAAGAATACACAGAAGAACTGTACAAAAAAGAGCTTCATGACCCAGATAATCATGATGGTGTGATCACTGACCTAGAGCCAGACATCCTGGAATGTGAAGTCAAGTGGGCCTTAGAAAGCATCACTAGGAACAAAGCTAGTGGAGGTGATGGAATTCCAGTGGAGCTATTCCAAGTCCTGAAAGATGATGCTGTGAAAGTGCTATACTCAATATGCCAGCAAATTTGGAGAACTCAGCAGTGGCCACAGGATTGGAAAAGGTCAGTTTTCATCCCAATCCCAAAGAAAGGCAATGCCAAAGAGTGCTCAAACTACCGCACAATTGCACTCATCTCACACGCTAGTAAAGTAATGCTCAGAATTCTCCAAGCCAGGCTTCAGCAATATGTGATGTTCAAGCTGGATTTAGAAAAGGCAGAGGAACCAGAGATCAAATTGCCAACATCCGCTGGATAATTGAAAAAGCAAGAGAGTTCCAGAAAAACATCTATTTCTGCTTTATTGACTATGCCAAAGCCTTTGACTGTGTAGATCACAATAAACTGTGGAAAATTCTGAGAGAGATGGGAATACCAGACCACCTGATCTGCCTCTTGAGAAATCTGTATGCAGGTCAGGAAGCAACAGTTAGAACTGGACATGGAACAACAGACTGGTTCCACATAGGAAAAGGAGTATGTCAAGGCTGCATATTGTCACCATGTTTATTTAACTTATATGCAGAGTACATCATGAGAAATGCTGGACTGGAGGAAACACAAGCTGGAATCAAGATTGCCGGGAGAAATATCAATAACCTCAGATATGCAGATGACACCACCCTTATGGCAGAAAGTGAAGAGGAACTCAAAAGCCTCTTGATGAAAGTGAAAGTGGAGAGTGAAAAGGTTGGCTTAAAGCTCAACATTCAGAAAACGAAGATCATGGCATCTGGCCCCATCACTACATGGGAAATAGATGGAGAAACAGTGGAAACAGTGTCAGACTTTATTTTTCTGGGCTCCAAAATCACTGCAGATGGTGACTGCAGCCATGAAATTAAAAGACACTTACTCCTTGGAAGGAAAGTTATGACAAACCTAGATAGCATATTCAAAAGCAGAGACATCACTTTGCCAACAAAGGTTCACCTAGTCAAGGCTATGGTCTTTCCTGTGGTCATGTATGGATGTGAGAGCTGGACTGTGAAGAAGGCTGAGCGCCGAAGAATTGATGCTTTTGATCTGTGGTGTTGGAGAAGACTCTTGAGAGTCCCTTGGACTGCAAGGAGATCCAACCAGTCCATTCTGAAGGAGATCAGGCCTGGAATTTTTGGAAGGAATGATGCTAAGGCTGAAACTCCAGTATTTTGACCACCTGATGCGAAGAGTTGACTCATTGGAGAAGACTCTGATGCTGGGAGGGATTGAGGGCAGGAGGAGAAGGGGACGACAGAGGATGAGATGGCTGGATGGCATCACTGACTTGATGAATGTGAGTCTGGGTGACCTCCGAGAGCTGGTGATGGACAGGGAGGCCTGGCGTGCTGCGGTTCATGGGGTCGCAAAGAGTCGGACACGACTGAGCGACTGATCTGATCTGATTGTTTCAGACCATTAAGACAAGGCTTTCTGTTCCTAGAAATGGAAAGCATTCTAATTATAAAATATATCACAGGTATCATTCCAAATATTTTGGAGTAAGCCATGTGTGTAGTATATTTACAGTCATTTGATAATTCTTAGAGCATGAGTTTTAGTGACAATAGAGGTATATAGCTATATATTTAGCATATATGGTATACAATTGGTTATAACATTTATAAAATGCTTATAATATGGCAGGCATTAACCTCAGCTTTGGGAATCCAAGGCAAAGTAAAACAAGGCCCTTTCCCTCTGGGAGGAAAACATGATTATTTCCTAATAATTTTTATTTTTAGCATATGTCTCTAGGAATGAAAAAATTAGCTTTGTTTAATGTAGTTTACCTCTTTTTAAAAGATCTTTAATGTGATCATAAAGAAATTATGCTATTTTAAAACTCTAAAAGAGAACTAAGAACATATGTGTAAGGCTCAAAGACACATTCTTATTTATGAGCTTTGCTATATATGTGTGTGTGTGTTTTCTGAAGTTCTGTATACAAATCCTACTTTTGAAAAGTCCAAAGAAAGCATATTGTTTTGGATTCATAGCACATCCCACTAGAGAGGTAAATCTGTATATTAATGTCCTTATAAATTTTTAGCACATATTTTATGAGAAAGGTGAAATATTATAATATTTTTGACAGCTAATCAATAAGGTAGGCATTTAGTTTTACTACTTTCTGGGTTATTAGGCTGCTGAGTGAAAGCAATATAGCTAGTTAAGGGAGGTATCCATTTCATAAAAGGCATGGAGAATATTAATTGGTCTTTAAGATATATGCCATGTCCCTAACTGCCTTCTCTGATTTCCTTAGCTTGACATTTAAAAAAATTAAGTTCCAAAGTTCCCAGGTACCTTTCTCCTTCCCTTATTGATCTTCCTTTATATCTGTCACTGACTAAGATTTAAATTAAATAAATATAAATGTAAAAGAAAAAGGATAAATAAACCTGATAAAGTTATAAGGCCTAAAAGAGTAATATAACCAGGAATAAGATAAACCTCTATGTCCCCTTCTCCTCCTCCCTCTCCCTCCCAGCATCGGTCTTCTCAATAGAACCTTCATGTGCATGGAGTTTCAGCTGCCCCAGGGGACTGGTGCTTCTTATGAATCTAGTCCACGAATTCATCACTCCGCTCTCACATCCATGCATTAAAGCCCCGCCCCCCCGGCCATGCATGCTATCACAAGACCTGAGTCTTTATTTCACTGCAGCATTTCCATGCCTCCCACCTAGTGGGAAATGTTGGCAACTCCAGGTCACCAATCCAACTAACCGACCAGTAATATTTTATAAGGTCTTTCAGGGCCTTGGGGCTTACCCAGTGGTAAAGATTCCGCCTGCAATCCAGGAGCTTACTCTTTCTGTTTCTGATCATGTCACAAATGACTCTAAGTGGAAGATTCTTGCCTTTCAGGTTGTTTCTGATATGTCTGAGATAATCGCAGGACTCACTGCAGTCATTCCAGTTAAACTACGATCCCTTCTACAGATAGGGATGTTCTGTTCAACTGTTCTGAGATAGGTTAGTGGACCCTGCTGGGATCCACTGCGTGCATACAATGTAGAGACCAAGTAGTTTGTGAAAGATAGTTTAGGGGATAAAGAGAGAAGCCAGAGAGCCAGTCCCTGCTCTCACTGGGTGACGTGAAAGCTTCACCTGCCATTCTGGGTTCTTTCCACACGCTTTCCAACCTGCTGTCTGCCCCAGGAAGCTGACTGGTGGGAATTCCATCCTGTGGTTCCTGGCTCCTGGATGGGGTCAGCTACTGGCCTGTCCTGATAAGAAATTAGACAAAGAGAGGAGAAAGAGGTCAGGGTATGTGTGGCTCTCATGACCTCCCTATGAAGATACCTTAAGTTGGCTGCTACAGAAAATCTCAGCTCCTTGTTTACGACTCTCTCTCCTTCTGGTATCCACTTCCTCTCCGTTCTTATGGCAGGGACAACACCCCTTAGCTAGCCTGGATTCCTAGACAATCTTGTGGTTTCTCTATATAGTGCCCAGATTCATATAACAAGTTCACTGCAAATTATTCCAGTGTGTGTGTCTGACATCAGTGTAGTGTTGGGATCCTGTTATTGTAGGCTTGTGAGATATACATACAGAAATTCATAAAGAGATCAATTGTACAAATGAACCAGTGTAATAAGATTCTATAAAAAGGAGCAATTCAAGCCACCATTGGGTGACGGAGGAGTTTTCCTCAAAGAGGGGGCTTTGTACGAGGTGCAGAGGAAAATGAAGCATTGATTTGTTTCTCATGATCATGTTTGAGCATAGGTCTCCACCAGCCGTGTACATTTTGAGAAAAGAGTGGAAGATAAGGCAAGATGTTAAAGATAGTTATCAGTAGCAGCCAGGTACATTTATCAAGTGCCTATTTTAATGTGAGAAATCTGGTGATAAGCATTCCCTTTTTACATGAACAAACTCTTATCTTCACCATTCCATATATTACCTGAAAGATGCTAAAAAACACCTTTTTGCTCCTTCACTATTTTCTATAAATTTACTCTCTGTTCCGAGGGGATAGAGAATGGAAATAAGTTATAGCCCATTAGTTCTTAAGCAGTCTCACTACTATGCAGGTGGTGAATTTATCATCTATGCCTCTAATGCTCATTTGCTACAGTTAGAAAATCCATCTGTGGTTGTCCTGTAGACCAATAATCATGATCACAGATCTATTCAGATATTCATCAGAATGCTTACATAATTTAGTCAGCAAATATGTACTCAGGGCCTACTATGTGCCAGGCACTCTCCTGGGCTGCAGGCAGAGAAGAGTGAACAAACAAAACCCTTGCCAATGTGAAGCTCACATTTAGGTGGAGCAAGCCTGGACAGTAAGCAAAACAAAAAGTCAAATGTAAAGAATGTTAGTGCCATGGAGAAAAATGTTGCAGAGGAGAAGGATAGTACGTGCTGGAGGCTGTACTGGGTGATTTTGGACTGAGTAATCACAGAAAGGTTGGTGGATTCGTAATGTGACTCAGCTAGGACTTTTCCTTTCCCTATATATTTCTTGTTAATATTCAGAGGGGAGAAATGAAGCCGCTCCCATGTTGTTTTTTATGCTTGCAAGGTCCATAAGGTGTTATTGTTTTGCTTGAAGTATTGAATAAATGTGTGGCAAAATAGAAAAAAGTCAGACAGCAAATCTAGACAATGCTCTTGAGGAGTTTTCCTGTCATTAATATTGATTTGTAACCACAGTCAAGGTATACTTAAAACACAACCAATCATTTGAATCTTACAGACACTTTCATTAAAGGATCAATGATATTTTCTTTACTTTTTGTTCATATGTATGCCTCTCCTCCTAACCAACTAGCTCCCAGAGAGGGGAATCTGTTTTTCTTATCTTATTTTTCTTACCAAGCATGATGAAAGAAAGAAAAGTTTATTGAATAATAACTATCTTTCATTAAGTGTTTCTTTGAGTTAAATGGTTTGTATATTTCTATAGAGTTCTTGGGAATATTTAAGAGTTCAAGTAGGCATGGTTTTCATATGATCGTAGCAGTCACACAATATATCCGTATCTAGAGATTAGGTGAAATTCTATTTAAAAAGTAAATGTTGCTAGTCACAGATGGATAGTAACTCTTTTAAAAGTATTTTATGATTTTTTTTAGATCAGAATAAGGGAGCAAAAGCATAGTCAGAGATGAATTCAAAAATTAAAGGAGGGATGCTAGTTTGTATATTCTTTAGGAAAGTAAAATTTTAGAATGACTTATTTATATCTTTAAACTATTTTTATCTTGATATTGGATGAAGAAGTGAAGTCGCTCAGTTGTGTCCAACTCTTTGCGACCCCATGGACTGTAGCCTAACAGGATCCTCCATCCATGGGATTTTCCAGGCAAGAGTACTGGAATGGGTTGCCATTTTCTTCTCCAGGGGATCTTCCAGACCCCGGGATCAAACCCAGGTCTCCCGCATTGTAGGCAGATGCTTTACTGCCTAAGTCACCAGGGAAGTCCTGATATAGGATAGGAAATGTGTATAAGTATTACTTGTAGTTCTGACATCTTAATTCCTTAACCCAAGAAAACTTTAAGAAGTATAAACATAGCTAAATTGTGTTATTAAAAGTCCGAGGTACCTAGAAGAAAGAGTAATTATTAGAGAAGAGATCCAAATAAGACAAAGTAAACACAAAAATTAAAATGAGGGACACATTAAGATATTATAGAGCCAAAGAAACACAAATCATGCGGCCTTTATCAACGTAGGTATATCTAATGTGTGTGCTAAGTGCTAAGTCATTTCAGTCATGTCCGACTCTTTGTTGCCCTATGGACTGCAGCCCACCAGGCTCCTCTGTCCGTGGGATTCTCCAGGTAAGAATACTGGAGTGGATTGCCATGCCCTCCTCCAGGGGATCTTCCCGACCCAGGGATGAGCCTGTGTCTCTGTGTCTCCTACATTGGAAGGCGGGTTCTTTACCATTAGCACCACCTGGGAAGCCAATATTTATTAGGACTACTGCAATGCCATGTATTGAGATTGCTATGGTCTGAACTATGTCTCACCAAAATTTGTCTGTTGAAACCCTAAGTCTTAAAGTGACTGTATTTGGAGACAGGAGCCTTTAACAGATAATTAAGGTTAAATGAGGTCAGAGCGGGGCATTCCTTATCTGATGGCATTGTTATTCTTATAAAAGAAGAAGGGATACTGGAGAGGTCTCTACCATGTGAGGATATGTGAAAAGCTGGCTGTCCCCAAGTCAAGAAGAGAGTCCTCACCAGAAACTGAACCCTGCTGGAACCTTCATCTTAGACTTCCAGCCTCTAGAACTGTGAGAAAATAATATTCTATTGTTTAAGCCACCCAGAATCAGTACATTTTTATGGCAGCCCAAGCAGACTAAGACAGGGGTGGTGGCTTAGTCGTGAAGTCGTGTCTGATTTTTTGTGACCCCATGTACTGTACCCCACCAGCCTCCTCTGTCCATGGGTTTTCCCAGGCAGGAATACTGGAGTGGGTTGCCATTCCCTTTGCCACGGGATCTTCCTGGCTCAGGAATCGAACCTGGATCTCCTGAATTGCAGGCAGATTCTTTACCAAGTGAGTCACCAGGGAAGCCTGGGGACAATAGTTAAAAATGGAAAAGATACAGTGCTACTTTTATTAATATATGGAAAAATCCCAGAGCCCTTACGATGGAATACATACATAATGCCAGGTACATTGAGTTTCATTTAATCTTCAAATGAATCCTTTGAGAAAGGGATTGTGATTCCCATATTAGTACAGCTAGTAAATGGAGGAGTCAAGCTACATACTTCCTTCATTTGGTGTCAAAAGACAGGTTCTTAGCCATTCACTTTATTCATTCTTCAAAAAGTACTTGAGTTTTTACTATGAGGTAGGAACTAAAGTGGATGAAGACACATTTCTGGACCTGTTCCCTGCCCTAGGGGGACTTCCAGTTTGAGGAGCTAGGGTCTACACCAGGATGCTATCTATATTTGATACTCTAAAAGCCTAGCCAGACATGGAGAGGAAAAATCTCTGAGACTGAGACAGAAACATCTGGTGGTAAGATTTGAAGTGAAAGGTGAGAATAGAAATTAGAAGCATTCTCATGAATTCTAGAGCAGAGCTTCTCAAAATATACCATTCCTATCAATCACCTAGGGATCCTGTCAAAACATAGTTTCTGACTCAGTAGGTATTGGGTGGGGCCTGAAAGTCAGCCTATGTGACAAGCTGCCAGCCAATATAGAACATTCTGAGGACCACATTGGAAGTATCAAGAGAGAGGTGCATTACTGACTGCAGCCCAGAAAGAACCCAGCCACTGTTCTTGCTTGAACACACACATTTAGCTCACTAATGGGTTGGGAAACAGGGCCACTTTGGTGAGAAAACATGTACTGTTTTACTTAATTATTCCTTATTGAACACTGTATTTTAATTAAATCAGGATATATGGTGCTACATAACCCCAAATGATCAGTTTGACAGAATTTTAAATTTCAAAACTAACATATTTTTAATTTTTCATTAGAGGCCTGGGTTTTGACTTCTTTATTTGAAATCACTGTGATATCCATATGTAGAGGGTATAGAAAGAAATTAAACAAATTCCCTAAACAAAAGCATTTTATATATATATATATATATATATATATATATATATATATACACACACACACAATGAAGTGTTTTTATATGTTCTGAACAGTTGGCCATGTAATTAACTTTATTTTAGTTATGGAAACTGAAGCTTGCTACCTTTGGTCTTTCTTTCTCTCTCCCAGGTTTATTGAGATATAATTGACTACCTCTCCTTTTTTTTAACCACCACTTCCAAAGACATATCACATTTGAACTGATCATCAAAAAGACTCTTTTTCTGATCCATAAATAGCTATGGAATTCTATGCTATTTGGGGATAAAATACCACCTTTTACTAGCAAGGTTTTCATAAGACCATTTCTGTGACGATTTGAGTCTGAGGCTTCCATTTCCCTGTACAATATTCTTTTTTTCATGAATTTAGAGTTTTCTAATTGCTAATGTTTCCATTCAGGAAAGGCCCGGAAAGATATAAACATTTTAAATAACCTTCTAAAATCAGCCCTGAGCCCTTTCATTTAAGTTAAATACAGATATGTTACAAATATGTGGATTAAAAATAGTGATAAGAAATAAAAGTCTTTCTTAGTCTTTTCTTGTGACACCCAATTAATCACTTGATATTTATATAGTGGCTTTCTCCAAGTTTCTGAATATGATCAAACACAGAAATACTGTCACGATATTCCTATGAGAAATTTAGATTGAAAAGAAGAGCAAAATCAACTATTACCTTCTCACCCTGAAAACAAATCTTGAACTGTAAACAGAACAAAACCTTTTGTAGAGGTTAGGGAAATCTGAGTTGAGATGATAAGAAATTTATCATTTCAGGGAGGGGAATTACACAGGAAACAGTGGTGATTAGACAGGAAGCAACTGCAAATTATCCTAGGATGTGGCCACCCACGAGTGCAGGATTTTTCTTTCCTTTCTGGTCTTACTGTCACTCCTCTAGTAATGGTTAGCACCATACGTGCATACTTTTGCACTGACTCTGAAATGACTGCCTACCTCTTCCACCCTGCCCTTACCTCCTAGTCTATCTCTTCTCATGCCACAGACTTCAAGACAGATCACAGAAGGGTAGAACTGCAACTGTAGACCCAACCCATCTTCTAATGCAGCAGCTGCTGCTGCTAAATCGCTTCAGTCGTGTCCGACTCTGTGCGACCCCAGAGACGGCAGCCCACCAGGCTTCCCCGTCCCTGGGATTCTCCAGGCAAGAACACTGGAGTGGGTTGCCATTTCCTTCTCCAATGCATGAAAGTGAAAAGTGAAAGTGAAGTCGCTCAGTCGTGTCTGACTCTAGCAACCCCATGGACTGCAGCCTTCCAGGCTCCTCCATCCATGGGATTTGCTAGGCAAGAGTACTGGAGTGGGGTGCCATTGCCTTCTCTGTCTAATGCAGCTAAAACCCTCCAATCCCTCTTTGGCTATCCTTTAGGTAATGCCATTTGCTGTAATTAACCCCAAATTTCTAGTAACTTAAAACTATACAGATTTTTCAAACATACTCAGAACTACAGAAAGTAGTAAAATGAGCTTCCATAACTATATAAGTTAGTGTTCAGAAATTTTCTTTCTTTTTTTTTTTTCTGCCAGTCTTGTTTTAATCTATCCCCACAACTCTTGGTTACTTTTGTTATATTATTTATACACACTTTTATATTTATAATGGATAAGCAACAAGGATCTAATGTATAGCACAGAAAGCTCTGATCAATATTCTGTGATAACCTAAATGGGAAAAGAATTTGAAAAAGAATAGGTATGTGGATATATATTTTTGCCAACAAAGATCCATATATGGATGTGAGAGGTGGATTATGAAGAAAGCTGAGTGCTGAAGAACTGGTAACTTTGAATTGTGGTGTTGGAGAAGACTCTTGAGAGTTCCTTGGTCAGCAAGGAGATGAAATCAGTCAAACCTAAAGGAAATCAGTCCTGAATATTCCTTGGAGGACTGATGCTGAAGCTAAAACTCCAATAATTTGGCCACCTGATATGAAGAGCTGACTCACTGGAAAGGACCCCGATGCTGGGAAGATAGAAGTCAAAAGGAGAAGAGGGTGGCAGAGAATGAGATGGTTGGATGGCATCCCCGACTCAGTGGACATGAATTTGAGGAAACTCGGGGAGACAGTGAAGGACAGGGAAGCCTGGTGTGCTGTAGTTCATGGGGTTGCAAAGAGTCAAATATGACTTAGGACCAAGCACAACAAGAACAACTGAATCACTTAATTGTACATTTGAAACTAACACAATATTATAAATCAACTATAGAAGAGGAACTAAAAATCCTCTTGATGAAAGTGAAAGTGGAGAGTGAAAAGGTTGGCTTAAAGCTCAACATTCAGAAAATGAAGATCATGGCATCTGGTCCCATCACTACATGGGAAATAGATGGGGAAACAGTGGAAACAGTGTCAGCCTTTCTTTTTCTGGGCTCCAAAATCACTGCAGATGGTGACTGCAGCCATGAAATTAAAAGACACTTACTCCTTGGAAGGAAAGTTATGACCAACCTAGATAGCATATTCAAAAGCAGAGACATTACTTTGCCAACAAAGGTTCGCCTAGTCAAGGCTATGGTCTTTCCTGTGGTCATGTATGGATGTGAGAGCTGGACTGTGAAGAAGGCTGAGCGCCGAAGAATTGATGCTTTTCAACTGTGGTGTTGGAGAAGACTCTTGAGGGTCCCTTGGACTGCGAGGAGATCCAACCAGTCCATTGTGAAGGAGATCAGCCCTGGGATTTCTTTGGAAGGAATGATGCTAAAGCTGAAACTCCGGTACTTTGGCCACCTCATGCGAAGAGTTGACTCATTGGAGAAGACTCTGATGCTGGGAGGGATTGGGAGCAGGAGGAGAAGGGGACGACAGAGGATGAGATGGCTGGATGGCATCACTGACTCGATGGATGTGGGTCTGGGTGAACTCTGGGAGTTGGTGATGGAAAGGGAGGCCTGGCGTGCTGCAGTTCATGGGGTCGCAAAGAGTCGGACATGACTGAGCGACTGATCTGATCTGATCTGATAGTTCAATATAGTCCATCCTAAAGGAAATCAGTCCTGAATATTCATAGGAAGGACTGATGCTGAAGTTAAAACTTCAATATTTTGGCCACTTGATGTGAAGAACTGATTCATTTGAAAAGACCCTGATGCTGGGAGAGGTTGAAGGTGGGAGGAGAAGGGGACGACAGAGAATGAAATGGCTGGATGGCATCACCGACTCGATGGACATGAGTTTGAGTAAGCTCCAGGAGTTGGTAATGGATATGGAGGCCTGGTATGTTGCAGTCTATGGGGTCGCAAAGAGTCAGACACAACTGAGTGACTGAACTGAACTGAACTGAATAGTTCAATTTAAAAAGTAAAAAAAAAAAAAAAAAAAGATACCATAGCATTTCAATTGTAAATACTTTAGCATATAACTAGAAGAAATAAGGGCATATATATACCCACCCACAATACCATTGTCCTACGGAATATGCCTAACAATAATTCCTTAATATCACCTAAACACTCAGTCCTTGATATTTCATAACTATGAAGAAAGTCTTTTGTAATTGATACATTGAATCATTATCATTTAGTCGTTAACATCTCTTGGTGGTGGTTTAGTTACTAGTTGTGTCTGACTGCTGCGACCCATTGATTGTAGACTGCCAGGCTCCTCTGTCCAAGGGATTTTCCAGGCAAGAAAACTGGACTGGGTTGCTGTTTCCTTCTCCAGGGGATCTTCCCAACCCAGGAATCAAACCCCAGTCTCCTGCATTGCAGGCAGATTCTTTACTGACTGAACTAACATCTCTTAAATCTCTTTTAATCTGTAACTGTCCCCCTACATTATATATTAACTGAAGAAATCAAATCTTGTTCTTTAGATTGTCCCACATTCTAGAATTGACTAATTGTTTCCTTCTTGTGTTGTTTAATGTGTTTCTCTACCCATTCCTTGGAGAAGAGCATGGCAACCCATTCCAGTATTCTTGCCTGGAGAATCCCATGGACAGAGGAGCCTGGTGGGCTACAGTCCATGGGGTTGCAAAGAGTCAGACATGACTGAAGTGACTTAGCTTGCATGCACCCATTCCTTCAGTTCAATTCAGTTCAGTGTCTCAGTTGTGTCTGACTCTTTGTGACCCCATGGACTGCAGTACACCAGGCCTCCCTGTCCATCACCAACTCCTGGAGTTTACTCAAACTCATGTCCATTGAGTTGGTGATGTCATCCAACCATCTCATCCTCTGTTTTCCCCCTCTCCTCCCCTTTTCCACATCAGGGTCTTTTCCAGTGAGTCAGTTCTTCACATCAGGTGGCCAAAGTATTGGAGTTTCAGCTTCAGCATCAGTCCTTCCAATGAATATTCAGGACTCATTTCCTTTAGGAAGGACTGGTTGGATGTCCTTGCAGTACAAGGGACTCTCAAGAGTCTTCTCCAACACCACAGTTCAAGAGCATCAATTCTTCAGTGCTCAGCTTTCTTCACAG
This sequence comes from Tragelaphus eurycerus, assembly GCA_935064755.1. NCBI lineage: Eukaryota > Metazoa > Chordata > Mammalia > Artiodactyla > Bovidae > Tragelaphus > Tragelaphus eurycerus. Next base: position 1,912,375 of record CAKXYN010000080.1, read on the forward strand.
TCCAACTCTCACATCCATACATGACTACTGGAAAAACCATAGCTTTGACTAAACAGACTTTTGTTGGCAAAGCAATATCTCTGCTTTTTAATAAGCTGTTTAGGTTGGTCATAACTTTTCTTCCAAGGAGCAAGCGTCTTTTAATTTCATGGCTGCAGTCATCATCTGCAGTGATTTTGGAGCCCCCAAAAATAAAGCCTGTCACTGTTTCCGTTGTTTCCACTGTTTCCCCATCTGTTTCCCATGAAGTGATGGGACCAGATGCCATGATCTTAGTTTTCTGAATGTTGAGCTTTAAGCCAACTTTTTCACTCTCCTCTTTCACTTTCATCAAGAGGCTTTTTAGTTCCTCTTCACTTTATGTCATAAGGGTGGTGTCATCTGCATATCTGAGTTTATTGGTATTTCTCCCGTTAATCTTGATTCCAGCTTGTGCTTCATCCAGCCCAGCATTTCTCATGATGTACTCTGCATATAAGTTAAATAAGCAGGGTGACAATGTATAGCCTTGATTTACTCCTTTCCTGATTTGGAACCAGTCTGTTGTTCTATGTCCAGCTCTAACTGTTGCTTCCTGACCTGCATACAGATTTCTCAAGAGGCAGGTCAGGTGGTCTGGTATTCCCATCTCTTGAAGAATTTCCCACAGTTTGTTGTGGTCCACACAGTCCAAGGCTTTGGCATAGTCAATGAAGCAGAAATAGATGTGTTTCTGAAACTCTCTTGCTTTTGCAATGATCCAGTGGATGTTGGCAATTTGATCTCTGGTATTCTGCCTTTTCTAAATCCAGCTTGAACATCTGAAAATTCACGGTTCATGTACTGTTGATGCCTGGCTTGGAGAATTTTGAGCATTACTTTACTATTGTGTGAGATGAGTGCAATTGTGTGGTAGTTTGAGCATTGTTTGGCATTGCCTTTCTTTGGGATTGGGATGAAAACTGACCTTTTCCAGTCCTGTGGCCACTGCTGACCTCTTCCTAATTTTTTATATATTAGTATTTAGACCTACATATTTGACTCAATTCTCAATTGGTTTTACAGGAGAAGAGGCAAGAATACTTTAGAGGACTGCTTCCCATTTGTGGTGGTAGCTGACCACCAAGTTGGACCCTGTTGCCCCTCACTTTCTTGTATTCATATCCTCATATAGTCAGTTCTCTCCCAAACTGAATAGAACTGACGTGTAAACCAATGGTACATACAGAAATGATACTATGTGGCATAAAAGGCTTTGTAGATTTTTCCTCTCTTTCTCTTGGATCACTCAATCTGGGGGCAGCCAGATGTTCTGGCAGATGCACACACTCCAGTGGCCCTAGGGAGAAGGCCACATGATGGATTGAGGCCTCCTGCCAATAGTCATGTGAGTGAACCATTATGGAGGTGGACCCTCCAGCCTCAGGCAGGAACTCAAATAGTTGTTACCTTAGCTGACGTCTTGACTGCAACCTCAAGATTCCTTGAGCTAGAACTGCCCAGCTAAACCACTGTTGAATTTGTGAGCAGAGAAACCATGTGAAAGTATAAATATTTGTTTTAAGCCACTAAGCTTTGGAGTGATATGTTACACAGTAATAGAAAAAAAAATCACTAGTGTATCACAAACTGTTTTCTGGAAATACTTTTAATGATGCTAAGATTGATCAATGGTTTCAGGTGTTGTCGTCCTGACCTATCCATTATACAGTTTTCCATGAACATTTCACCTAATGTTGTTAATAGCCATTGATGTTTACTGACTACATTTATTATTTTATTGGGGATTGTATATAATTTCTTCTGTTTTTATTAATTGAGATTCTTAAAAAAACTTGGAAGTTTTATGTAAGCTAAATTAAGAGACATTTTAAAAGTTTTATGTCTCCTTCATTGATTGGCCTAAATGAATTAAAAATTAGTGTTTTCAAACTAGAACACTGAAAATTAAAATGACAATGTGGTTAAGGTGAGGGGATCTTTATGAGGCTAAATAAACTGCTGCTGCTATGTCACTTCAGTCGTGTCCGACTCTGTGCGACCCCAGAGACGGCAGCCCACCTGGCTCCCCCGTCCCTGGGATTCTCCAGGCAAGAACACTGGAGTGGGTTGCCATTTCCTTCTCCAATGCATGAAAGTGAAAAGTCAAAGTGAAGTCACTCAGTTGTGTCCGACCCTCAGCGACCCCATGGACTGCAGCCTACCAGGCTCCTCCATCCATGGGATTTTCCAGACAGGAGTACTGGAGTAGGGTGCCATTGCCTTCTCCGCTAAATAGACTAAATGATGTTAAATAACTAATCTGTTCTGTTTTTCAAGGATGCAACTGGCTGCTTTGATGTTAAGTGGTAAATGAGATATGAGATTCAGAGAAAACACTGCCCACTGTAGTAGCCATTGAGTGCTGATATTTACTGGATGAATAGTCTAACATGACTACCAGCGTTTTCTGTTCCCTTCAGCTTTAAAGAGTCTCCTGGGCTAAGTGTTTTGCAAAGTAGCAAACATTACTGCCTGTGTAGTTCTTATTGTAATCATTTAAACACGATTTTATGTAATCACTTCTGGGCTATAAAATAGTGCAATTCCCAAAGCTATAAGGTCATCTAAAATTATAGCTAAAATTGTATACAATAACTGCTCACAATTTCAGAAATTATTCCCAGCAAGCTCTAGTTATGAGAATGGATTTCCCTCACTCTTTAAAAAGATCACCTGTCACATATTATATTTTCTAAATAAATAAATCTATTATAATGTTTTATTTCTTAGGATTGGGACTAGTTACATGCCAGTGTTTTGCTTTAAATGGTTTTCAACCATTTCTTCAGGGAAAGCTTTTCTATATGGTAAGATTTTATTTCACATTTTGTGAAAACACACTTTTTGGGGGGCAGGAGTCACATTTTAAATGTTCATCTTAGAAGTATGTATTCTTTACTCACATTAGCTTTGATCAGTTACCACCATCATTAGCTTACTTTCAGGATTTGCCCTTCATTCAGTTAAGTTCTATTTCCCAGATATTTACTCAATGTTTTCTAGAGGCAAAGCTTTATGCTTATAAGATATAAGTTGGTAGAGTTACAAGTGCAAAAGAGTGAAGATACAGTGCCCAGTGTCCATTCAAAATGGTCAGTCATCAAAATGATATCTTCCATGGTCTGGAGAGTCAAAACTGGTGGGAAAATTGCAAATTTTAACTTAAAAATTATGAGAAAATTTAGGAGAAAGGATTATTATTTCTCAATTGCTTCATAGAGGAAATAATTACGAATAAGCCTCGGAAAAGGGAAATTTAGATAGCAAAGAATGAAGAGGTAAAGGGGATATTCCAGGTAGTAGAAATTTAGAAGATCAAGGTATAGAGGTAAGCAGTCCAGATTAGCTGATTGGTGAGGATGGAGCAAAGTTTGTGTGGACAATTCTTGTGGGAGATAAAGTTGGAAAGAACATAAACTGACTTAAAGAGAACCACAATCAGCATCTCACTAGGTGTCCAAGTTGTTGGGCTTGATATTTTACATGTTTGTATATAACAAAAGTTTGTCTAGTCAAGGCTATGGTTTTTCCTGTGGTCATGTATGGATGTGAGAGTTGGACTGTGAAGAAGGCTGAGCGCCAAAGAATTGAAGCTTTTGAACTGTGGTGTTGGAGAAGACTCTTGAGAGTGCCTTGGACTGCAAGGAGATCCAACCAGTCCATTGTGAAGGAGATCAGCCCTGGGATTTCTTTGGAAGGACTGATGCTAAAGCTGAAACTCTGATACTTTGGCCATCTCATGCGAAGAGTTGACTCATTGGAAAAGACTCTGATGCTGGGAGGGACTGGGGGCAGGAGGAGAAGGGGACGACAGAGGATGAGATGGCTGGATGGCATCACTGATTCGGTGGACGTGAGTCTGGGTGAACTCCGGGAGCTGGTGATGGACAGGGAGGCCTGGCGTGCTGTGATTCATGGGGTCGCAAAGAGTTGGACATGACTGAGTAACTGATCTGATCTGATATGCTTATACAACTAAGTGATTCTGCTTATTTTAAAAAATGTAAACAATACTCATAATGTCTCTTACTAACATGTTATACCAGTACTATCATAGTGAATACAAGGCTGCTCAGTGTACGCTTTCACCCTATCTAGTATCTTCTTTGGGAAACCACTTCCTTCCGCCCAATCTTATTTGTATAGGAAGGACCATTTCCACTTCTCCTGTTCCATTATGTTCTGGGAGGTAACCTCAGCATGAAACAAAAACACCTAAGAAGACAGAACTGATATCTGGAGATGAACTGAGCTTATAGAACACTGCATTTAGTCCTTGGTGCAAGTTATTCCTGAAGCTAGAATAGTTCTTGAGCCTGCAGATGAATGAACTAACAGATTATTTTTGTTAATTACGTTTGAGTTGGATTTTCCATCATTTGCAATGGAAAGAGTCCTATGTGTCCTTATAATCAATAACTTTCTCCCAAAGCTATTCTGATGAGCACCCTATGGGTAAACAGACCAGTCACTTTGTCACCTGGTGAATTTTACATCTTTGTATGATTATAAGCTTCCTTAAATGTTTTCATTCACTTTGTTGATGAAGCTGAGTTTCTAATTTCCCTTCTGTTTTATCTATCTTTTCAGTGGACATTGTATCAATTCTCCTCATTTACTGAAACTACAATTAGAACACAAAATGGTTAACTAAGACAGCTCATTGAGTGATAAGTTCATGTCTGCCCCCCTATTTGAACAATATTATAAAATTCAAAAGCCGTGCTTACCATTTTAACAAATAGCACCATATGACACATTATATTGCACATTATATATCCATCTCTTCAGATTCCTAGCCAAAGTTTTGCGGGTGTCACAAGAATGAAAGGTGTGAGTCAAAGGCTACTTGATTCATTGTTTCCTATGGTTGTCCATGGTTCCACTGAATCTGTCTTTGGATTGGCAGGCCACAGAGATGCTCTGGGATCTGAAATGGCACTCGCTGTTTTCACTCAGGAGAAAAAGATTTTCTTTAAATCATACATATACTGTGGGTTTTAAAAACAACAGATGATCCTTAACAAACAAGGAGGAATGAAGGGAAATTATTTTTCAACCAATTGTCACTTTACTTTGGACATTTTGGGGGAAGATTTACTATGAAATTTACTTTGGAAACAGTTAAGTGATCTCATCCTTGCCTGAAAAACTCAACTTTTCTTATCTGGTGCTATAATGATCAGTGTGTGTGTGTGTGCATAACAAATTGCTTCAGTTGTGTCTGACTCTGTGAGACCCTATGGACTGTAGCCCGCCAGGCTCCTCTGTCCATGGGATTCTCCAGGCAAGAATACTGGAGTGGGTTGCCATTTCCTTCTTCAGGGGCCCTTCCCAACCCAGGGACTGAACCCTCGTCTCTTGTGTATCCTGAATTGGTAGGCAGGTTCTTTACCACTAACACCACCTGGGAAGCCATATGATCAGTAAAAAGTATTGAACAAGCTGATTAAAACAGCTTTATGGTAAAATCTAATCACTAAATATAATTATCTCCAGCATAACTATTTTCACTATCACTAATTTAAAAGAGCATTTATGGACCCAGTGTAAAAAGATACTTAAACATAGAAAATTAAATCTATAAAGCATCTTCAAATAGGTAAAAAAAAAAGGCCTGCTGCTGCTAAGTCGCTTCAGTCGTGTCCGACTCTGTACGACCCCATAGACGGAAGCTCACCAGGCTCCCCTGTCCCTGGGATTCTCCAGGCAAGAACACTGGAGTGGGTTGCCATTTCCTTCTCCAATGCATGAAAGTGAAAAGTGAAAGTGAAGTCGCTCAGTCGTGTCCGACTCTTAGCGACCCCACGGACTGGAGCCTACCAGGCTCCTCCGTCCATGGGATTTTCCAGGCAAAAGTACTGGGGTGGGGTGCCATGGCCTTCCCCGAAAAAAAAGGCCTAGGCATTCGGCATTCATAAAAATGTTCAATAGCTTACTAAAGAGTCTTTAGTTGCTCTCTTATGTACAATTAACTATTAAAATAGTCATCATTTAAAATAAATGATATGTTTAGATTTAAATATGTTGATCTTGAAGTAATACTCTAAGTAATCCTTTTTTGGAGAAAAAAGAGATGTGGTGATCAGCAATGTCACCACCGAGAATGAGGACAGGGAGAAGGGCATACTGGATTTGGCACAAGAACACTTGAGATTCCTGGGAGGGCAGAATCAGGGAGCAGCAAAGAAATAAGTGGTGGAGTCCAAAGGAGGAAATAGTTGATGAAATTCTGTCAGTGGACATATTTGAGAATTTTCACAGCATGTAATACCAGGACCAGGTAATTGAACTTTTTGGATCACTTGGAGAGATTATTTAATTACTCTAGCCTTAATTTTCTTATTCCAATTATCTTTCACTGAGGAACAAACCAGCTCCAAAGGTAGCGATTTAAAACAATAATTTATTTTGCCCACAAATATGCAACTTAAGGAGGGGAGTCTGTATTGGTTTTCTATGGCTGCTGTAACAATTTACCACAAATTTAGTGGCTTAAAACAATACAAATGTACTGTCTCACAGTTCTGAAAGTTAGAAATGCTAAAATCAAGTGTTGCAAGGTTATACATCCTCCTGGAATCCCTAGGAGGGAATTGGTTTGTCTCTTTTAGCTTCTAGAGGCTGTCTGCCTTCCTTGGCTCATGGATCTTTCCTCCATCTTCAAAGCCAGCAACAGCAAGTCAAGTCATTCTTCCATTGAATCACTGTGACCTTCTCCTGCTTCTCTCTTTCAAGGATCCTTGTGATTGCATTGGACCTATCCTAGATAGTCCAGAATGAATCTCTCTACTTAAGGTCAGCTGATAAGCAATCTGAATTCCATCTGTAACCTTAATTCCCCTTTGCCATGTAAGACTACCTACTCACAAGTTCTGGAATTCAGGAAGTAAATCCTGTTCCATCATTCTGCCTACTACAGGTGCAATGGCGATGATGGCTTGTCTCTACTCCACACAGCCTTAGTTGGGCTGGTTGGACTGGGTCTGGAAGATCTGCTTCCTGACAGTTCACTCCTGAGTGAACATGAACTGGCAGGTGGGTGCTGACTTTCTACAGGGAGCTCAGTTCCTCTCCATGAGGGCGTCTCTGTGGAGCTACACTGGCTTCCTCACAACAATGATGGCTGGTTTATAAGGACTATTATTCCAAAGGACAGGAAATAGAAGCTGCTGTCTCCTAAGACCTGGACCTGGAAATTGACAGTGTCAATTTCATCTTATTTAGTTGGTCCAAGTAGTCAGAGTGCCCATCTGGATTCAAGGGGAAGGGGCAGAGACCCCCAAGTCTTAGTGACAGAAACATCAAAGAATATGATAACCTTAATTCTCCATTTTCCTCACTGGGAAAATAGGGATAATCTTTACTTACAGTATTGCTGTAAGAATAAGAAATGAAGCATGTAAGTCAGCTAATGACATTCCTACTATATGTATAACAATGAATGGCAAGGAAGACTCTCAATGTCTGTTGAAATATGAATAGATAAATGTTGTGCTTAATATTTGGGGGTAGAAAAAGAGTGTTAAAAGATCACTTTCCTTCTCCCCAGAAAATGTATATGTGCACTTCTGTACACTCTTTGGTTGACCATTTCAAGGGGTTTGCAGACTAGTTAAAGGGCCTTAGCACTAACACACACAGTAACAGTAGACTGAAACACTTCGGGGCAGTTGTACATGTGCTGTGGGGGTGTAATTTGGGTTTATTTCCTTTTTAGATCTGGGGTCAGGGAGAGTTTTCATATCTGCTTCCAAGATAGCCTGCTTTGCTTTTTTTGTAAAATCGGAGATATGGGGAAAAGATGTTCCACTAAATCTATTAAATGTGCTTTGTATGTTATTTCATTTTTTCTGCTTAAATAAAGGAAATGCTATTAGATAACAATCATCTTTGAGAAAAGAAGGGACTGAATGTTTTCATTTTCCTTAAAGCTTTTAATCTTTCATTATACTTTTTTTTTTCCACTTTGGTTCAGTGTATCTATGAGTAATTATACTTTTATGTAATTAATCATTAATTGTTTCAGTGGCATTTTTTATTTTAACTAAAAGCTTTATTTTTCCCTAATGATCAAAGTCATAGATACCCCTGAGCATTTAAACAATTCTCATAAAATAAAAAGGGAAAAATTTTTATAACATGGAAGGATAACCATTACTAATAGTCTGGAAGATGTCCTTCCAGACTTATTACCATGTTTATATACACATAAAACAAAAATAGGACCAGCATTGTAGACTATGCAGCTGTTTTCTTTCTTCCCTAAATATATTAGGCACATCTTTCTATGTTAATGCTTGTTTAAGCACTTATTTTATCTTTTTTTTACTGAGGTATCAGATCAGATCAGTCGCTCAGTCGTGTTCGACTCTTTGCGACCCCATGAACTGCAGCACGCCAGGCCTCCCTATCCATCACCAGCTCTCGGAGGTCACTCAGACTCACATTCATCGAGTCAGTGATGCCATCCAGCCATCTCATCCTCTGTCGTCCCCTTCTCCTCCTGCCCTCAATCCCTCCCAGCATCAGAGTCTTCTCCAATGAGTCAACTCTTCGCATGAGGTGGCCAAGTTTCAGCTTTAGCATCATTCCTTCCAAAGAAATCCCAGGTATAGTTGATGTATAATTATGGCATAAGTTTAGGTATATAATATAGCGATTCATAATTTTAAAGGTTATACTCCATTTATGGTCATTTTAAGATATTGCCTGTATCCCTTATGCTGTACAATACATCCTTGTAGTTTATTTATTTTATACTTAGTATTTTCTGCCTCTTAATTGCCAATTCCTGTCTTGCCTCTCTCTCCTTTTTTCCCCACTGGTAACCGCTAGTTTGTTCTCTATAACTGTGAATATGTTTCTTTTTGTTTTACTGGCTTGTTTTATTTTTTAGATTCAACATATAAATGATCTCACATAGTATTTGTCTCTGTCTGATTTATCTCATTAAGCATAATACCCTCCAAGTCTATGCATGTTGCTACAAATGGCAAAATTTCACTCCCATTTTATGGCTGAGTAGTATTCCATTAGCTATATATATCATATCTTCTTTATTCATCTATTGATGGGCACTTAGGTTACTTCTGTATCTTGGCTACTGTAAACAGTGCTGCCATGAACATTGGTGTGCATGTATCTTTTCAAATTAATGTCTTTATTTTCTTTGGATAGGTACACAGAAGTGCAATTTTTGAATCATACAATAGTTCAATTTTTAGTTTATGGAGGAATCCTGCTTCCACAGTGGTTGCATCAATTTATATTCCCACAAACGATGTACAAAGGTTCCCTTTTGTCCACATTCTCACCAACATTTTGATTTGTTGTCTTTTTCATGATAGCCATTCTGGCAAGTGTGAGGCAATACGTCATTGTGGTTTTGATTTGCATTTCTTTTATGATTAAAGATTCTGAGCATCTTTTCTTGTGCCTGTTGGTCATCTGTAAGTCTTCTTTGGAAAAATGTCGATTCAGGTCTTCTGACCATTTTTTAACTAGGTTGTTTGTTTCTTTGATGTAGGGCTGTATGAGCTGTTTGTATATTTTGGAAATTAACCCCTTGTCAGTCTTATCATTTGCAAATGTCTTTCCCATTCAGTTCTACCTCACATATTTAAGTGGTTGGATAATATTCTGTTATGTGAATGTATCAGAATCTGTTTTACCAAAAAATAAAACCCTTAATTAGAAGATTTGGGCAGGACAGGGCTGTGATATATTACTGAACACATTTATAAAAGAGATTATTTTATGTCTCTTCTTCCCTCTCCTCCTCTCCAACTTATCCTCTTATTAGTTTCACTGGAAGACTTCACTAGGAAATGTGCCTTCATGATTGCCCCTTGTCATTTGTTTTTATGCTGCCACAATCTGCAGGGGTTTTCTGCTGAAACAGCTCTGAGACTTCAGAGACCTGGGATCGAATATAAATACAATACTCAATAACTCTGGGCAATTTCTAGAATTTTCTGGACTCCTTAATATGCAAAGGAGGTAAGTGCATTCGATGGTCTCTGAGGCTCTAAGTCATCACTGCTTGAGTTTTTTGAAACTACCATGTGGTAAGCACTGCCTGGACTTTCCAGATTGTCTTCATACTAATTCCAAAAGATAGATAATGGAATCCCTGTTTTTTACACAGAGTTGTGGGAGATAGACTGTGAGAACCTGAAGGTAAGAAGAGAGTCTGGTATTATTATCTGAGAAAGCAAAAGAGTTGGAGAACCTGAGCTCTTAGAAGCAGCTTTACCTACATTGAAACCCTGGAGTTCGTGAGTACTTACCAGTTTCACAAATATTCTCTCAGTTCTGCTTACCCAAACTATGTGTGTAGGTAAAAAAAGGTATTTTTATCCTCATTTTCAAAAGTGATAAACAGAGAAGTGATTTGTGCAAGATTATAGAGACAGGAAGTGGTCTTAGAATTAATTGCTGGTGAGAAAATTACAAAGCCAGGCTTTCAGATCTAATTATGGTGATCATTTGCATAATTCATATTTCATTACTTCCTGACCCAGGGACTGAACTGAAGTCTCCTGCTCTGCAGAATGATTCTTTCTGTCTGAGCCATCAGGGAAGCACACTGCATTACTTAAACTGACTATGCTAATTCCCCAGTTACTATAGAAAAAAGGACCCTGAGTGGCTGAGGGGCGGGGCAGGGGCAAGATTGACATCTCTGCCTCGTTATGCCCTAGCCCCATCCCAACACTGTGAGGGCCACCAACACCATGAAGATCTGGACTTCAGAACACGTTATTGACCACTTATGGAAAACTGTTATAACAGCTGCAATGCAGAAATATCCAAATGCTATGAACCCAAGTGTGGTTGGAGTTGATATATTGGACAGACACATAGATCCCTCTGGAAAGCTGCATACCACAGACTTCTCAGCACAGAGTGGGGACTGTCTTCCACTGTGATGTCAATTATTGGTATCAGATCAGATCAGATCAGTCGCTCAGTCGTGTCCGACTCTCTGCGACCCCATGAACTGCAGCACGCCAGGCCTCCCTGTCCATCACCAGCTCCCGGAGTTCACCCAGACTCACATCCATCGAGTCAGTGATGCCATCCGGCCATCTCATCCTCTGTCGTCCCCTTCTCCTCCTGCCTCCAATCCCTCCCAGCATCAGAGTCTTCTCCAATGAGTCAACTCTTCCCATGAGGTGGCCAAAGTACTGGAGTTTCAGCTTTAGCATCATTCCTTTCAAAGAAATCCCAGGGCTGATCTCCTTCAGAATGGACTGGTTGGATCTCCTTGCCGTCCAAGGGACTCTCAAGAGTCTTCTCCAACACCACAGTTGAAAAGCATCAATTCTTTGGCGCTCAGCCTTCTTCACAGTCCAGCTCTCACATCCATACATGACCACAGGAAAGACCATAGCCTTGACTAGATGAATCTTTGTTGGCAAAGTAATGTCTCTGCTTTTGAATATGCTATCTAGGTTGGTCATAACTTTCCTTCTAAGGAGTAAGTGTCTTTTAATTTCATGGCTGCAGTCACCATCTGCAGTGATTTTGGAGCCCAGAAAAAGAAAGTCTGACACTGTTTCCACTGTTTCTCCATCTATTTCCCATGTAGTGATGGGACCAGATGCCATGATCTTCGTTTTCTGAATGTTGAGCTTTAAGCCAACCTTTTCACTCTCCACTTTCACTTTCATCAAGAGGCTTTTTAGCCCCTCTTCACTTTCTGCCATGAGGGTGGTGTCATCTGCATATCTGAGGTTGTTGATATTTCTCCCAGCAATCTTGATTCCAACTTCTGTTTCTTTCAGTCCAGCCTTTCTCATGATGTACTTTGCATATAAGTTAAATAAACATGGTGACAATATATAGCCTTGACGAACTCCTTTTCCTATTTGGAAATTATTGGTATAGCAAGAACCAAAACATATGTGTAAGAATATTCTGTAGTGGATCTTGTAGAGAAAACCGTGGAATTTAAATATCAATGCTTCATTTGCAAAAATGTTTTCAGTAGATAAGATACTTATATACAAACCACATCCTCAAGACCCAGAGAGCACTATTTTGACTCAAGAAGCGATAATTAGGGTAAAAGGAGTCAGTCTGGGCAGTTGCCTCGAAGGGTTGATGGCAAGTACTATATCGTAAAATGCTAATAAAGGCTGAGAAGCCAGGGAGTAGGTAATACATAAATTAAATGCTGAAATGGAGGAATTGACGGCTTTGGCAAGAAGGAGCAAATGGACACCAATGGGAACAGCAGTATTTGTGAAGAAGTGGTAGTGAAAGCTGATGTACAACATTCAGTTCCCCAGGTCTCTACAATCAGCATTATGTTTATTTGTTATTTAAAACATACAACTATATTTTAGGTGGGATTCTTTTTTTAATAAGCTGAAGAAAAGGTCTTTGACTTGATCAAAACAAAGAGGTGCAGAGTTTCTAAATAAAAGGGACCAGCTGAAATTAGTGTTGTCTGAAATTAAGACGCTTGCTCCTCTGAAGAAAACCTATGACTGACCTAGACAGCATATTAAAAAGCAGAGACATTATTTTGCTGCAAAAGTCCATATAGTTAAAACTATGGTTTTTCCAGTAGTCATGTACAGATGTGAGAGTTAGATCACAAAGAAAGCTGAGCACTTTAGAAGTGATGCTCTTGAGAATCCCTTGGACTGCAAGGAGATCAAACCAGTCTATCCTAAAGGAAATCAGTCCTGAATATTCATTGGAAGGACTGATGCTGAAGCTGAATCTCCAATACTTTGGCCACCTGATGTGAAGAACTGACTCATTGGAAAAGACCCTGGTTCTGGACAAGATTGAAGGCAGGAGGAGAAGGGGACAATGGAGGATGAGATGGTTGGATGGTATCACTGACCCAGTGGACATGAGTTTGACCAAGCTTCAGGAGTTGGTGAAGGACAGAGGAGCCTGGCATGCTGGAGTCCATAGGGTTGCAAAGAGTTGGACACGACTGAGCAATGAAACTGAACTGAACTGAAATGACTGGTTTTGAGGATTTCAGTATTAATGGGAAAATTCATCAATGTTTGAAAAGTAAACTTGAAATTGATATTGGCTGATTAAACCTCCTTAAGGTAGAATCTTAAAGCTTTTTGTGCATTGGAACTCTACTTGGCTTTGTACCAATGCCAGAACCAAGCAGATCCACTTCTACATATGCACCACTGCCCTGCTGCAGTAAACTGAGAGAACTTACATGCAAGAACTCACTTTTAAGGAGAAATTGTATTTTAAAAGACATTAACTGTATAAAATAATTTGCTCTGCTATAAACTACGATTAAAAATCATAGCATTTTAATTTCATACTCAACATTTCTGGAGTAAAAGTTATCACAAAATAAACAGCTCCAACAAAAGTATGTTTTATTATGTGTTAAAGAGTACGGTATTGATTTGCCAAGTTCTGTAACTTAGTGAAGGTATTATCTTCCTTGGATTTGCACTTTATGACTTAGTATGCTATATTGTGGACTGATTATGTTAACTGAAAAGATGAAGTCATTATCGGAATTTTGCAGCACTCTAACTTAAACAGAGAACAGCTATTCACATCTTTTAGCATTTCCATGTGTTAGAATCATGGTTCTGTAATTGATAAAGCATGATATGTCAGGCTATTTTCATATAATTATTTTTGAAGTAGTTACGACCACAACACATGTTTGTTATGTGAAGAGCTGTACATCATTTGAAATTACTCAAATGATGTCTTGATCTGAAGCATAAGTCCAAAGGACTTAATGTTTTTAATAATACTGTGTCACTGCAGGGGATGGGGGTAGTGGAGAAAACAAAACAAATAATAAGGTGAAGAAAAGCATTGGTCTAAACTAACCACTATATGAATTGCTTTGCAGCTTTTATTTATGGAAATCCTTGATTTGGATGCCAGATGGCAGCTGCTGAAAAACAATGCAGTATATATATACTGACAATGGCTCTCTCTCTCTCTCTCTATATATATATATATATAGTACTGTCTGTTCGGTTCCAAGGCAAACCATTCAATATCACAGTAATCCAAGTCTATGCCCTAACCAGTAATGCTGAAGAAGCTGAACAGTTCTATGAAGACCTACAAGACCTTTTAGAAATAACACCCAAAAAAGATGTCCTTTTCATTACAGGGAACTGGAATGCAAAAATAGGACATCAAGAAACACCTGGAGTAACAGGCAAATTTGGCCTTGGAATATGGAATGAAGCAGGGCAAAGACTAACAGAGTTTTGCCAAGAGAATACACTCGTCATAGCAAACACCCTCTTCCAACAACACAAGAGAAGACTCTACACATGGGCATCACCAGATGGTCAACACCGAAATCAGATTGATTATATTCTTTGCAGCTAAAGATGGAGAAGCTCTACACAGTCGGCAAAAACAAGACTGGGAGCTGACTGTGGCTCAGATCATGAACTCCTTATTGCCAAGTTCAGACTTAAAGTGAAGAAAGTAGGAAAAACCACTAGACCATTCAGGTATGACCTAAATCAAATTCCTTATGATTATACAGTGGAAGTGAGAAATAGATTTAAGGGACTAGATCTGATAGATAGAGTGCCTGATGAACTATGGACCGAGGTTCATGACATTGTACAGGAGACAGAGATCACATTCCATCCCCATGGAAAAGAAATGCAAAAAAGCAAAATGGCTGTCTGGGGAGGCCTTACAAATAGCTGTGAAAAGAAGAGAAGCTAAAAGCAATGGAGAAAAGGAAAGATATAAGCATCTGAATGCAGAGTTCCAAAGAATAGCAAGAAGATATAAGAAAGCCTTCCTCAGCAATCAATGCAAAGAAATAGAGGAAAACAACAGAATGGGGAAGACTAGACATCTCTTCAAGAAAATTAGAGATACCAAGGGAACATTTTATGCAAAGATGGGCTCGATAAAGGACAGAAATGGTATGGACTTAACAGAAGCAGAAGATATTAAGAAGAGGTGGCAAGAATACACAGAAGAGCTGTACAAAAAAAATCTTCACAACCAAGATAATCATGATGGTGTGATCACTCACCTAGAGCCAGACATCCTGGGATGTGAAGTCAAGTGGGCCTTAGGAAGCATCATCGGAGAAGGCAATGGCACCCCACTCTAGTACTCTTGCCTGGAAAATCCCATGGACGGAAGAGTCTGGTAGGCTGCAGTCTATGGGGTTGCTCAAAGTCGTACACGACTGAGCGACTTCAGTTTCACTTTTCACTTTCATGCATTGGAGAAGGAAATGGCAACCCACTCCAGTATTCTTGCCTGGAGAATCCCAGGGATGGAGGAGCCTGGTGGGCTGCCGTCTCAGGGGTCGCACAGTCAGATATGACTGAAGCGATTTAGCAGCAGCAGCAGCAGCAGGAAGCATCATTGTGAACAAAGCTAGTGGAGGTGACGGAATTCCAGTTGAGCTATTTGAAATCCTGAAAGATGATGCTGTGAAAGTGATGCACTCAATATGCCAGCAAATTTGGAAAACTCAGCAGTGGCCACAGGACTGGAAAAGGTCAGTTTTCATTCCAATCCCAAAGAAAGGCAATGCCAAAGAATGCTCAAACTACCACACAATTGCACTCATCTCACATGCTAGCAAAATAATGCTCAAAATTCTCCAAGCCAGGCTTCAGCAATACGTGAACTGTGAACTTCCAAATGTTCAAGCTGGTTTTAGAAAAGACAGAGGAACCAGAGATCAAATTGCTAACATCCGCTGGATTATCGAAAAAGCGAGAGAGTTCCAGAAAAAAGCCTTTGACTCTGTGGATCACAATAAACTGTGGAAAATTCTGAAAGAGATGGGAATACAAGACCACCTGACCTGCCTCTTGAGAAATCTGTAGCAGGTCAGGAAGCAACAGTTAGAACTGGACATGGAACAACAGACTGGTTCCAAATAGGACAAGGAGTACATCAAGGCTGTATACTGTCACCCTGCTTATTTAACTTCTATGCAGAGTGCATCATGAGAAACACTGGGCTGGAAGAACCACAAGCTGGAATCAAGATTGCTGGGAGAAATATCAATAACCTCGGATATACAGTTGATACCACCCTTATGGCAGAAAGTGAAGGATAACTAAAAAGCCTCAATGAAAGCGAAAGAGGAGAGTGAAACAGTTGGCTTAAAGCTCAACATTCCGAAAACTAAGATCATGGCATCTGGTCCCATCATTTCATGGGAAATAGATGGGGAAACAGTGGAAACACTGTCAAACTTTATTTTGGGGGGCTCCAAAATCACTGCAGATGGTGACTGCAGCCATGAAATTAAAAGATGCTTACTCCTTGGAAGGAAAGTTATGACCAACCTAGATAGCATATTCAAAAGCAGAGACATTACTTTGCCAACAAAGGTCTGTCTAGTCAAGGCTATGGTTTTTCCAGTGATGTATGGATGTGAGAGCTGGACTGTGAAGAAAGCTGAGTGCTGAAGAATCGATACTTTTGAACTGTGGCATTGGAGGAGAAGACTCTTGAGAGTCCCCTGGACTGCAAGGAGATCCAACCAGTTCATTCTAAAGGAGATCAGCCCTGGGTGTTCTTTGGAAGGACTGATGCTAAAGCTGAAACTCCAATACTTTGGCCACCTGATGCAAAGAGTTGACTCATTGGAGAAGACTCTGATGCTGGGAGGGATTGGGGGCAGGAGGAGAAGGAGATGACAGAGGATGAGATGGCTGGATGGCATCACCAACTTGATGGACATGAGTTTGAGTGAACTCTGGGAGTTGGTGATGGACAGGGAGGCCTGGTGTGCTACAATTCATGGGGTTGCAAAGAGTCTGACATGACTGAGTGACTGAACTGAACTGAACTGATATTTTCTATTTTGTATCTGGCAAATCCATGGTGGCTCTGATGGTAAAGAATCCACCTGCAATTCAGGAGACCTGAGTTTGATCCCTGGGTTGGGAAGATCCCTGGAGGAGGGCACTGCAACCCACTCCAGTATTCTTGTTTGGAGAATCCTTGGACAGAGGAGCCTGGCAGGGTACACTCCTGGGGTTACAAAGTGTCATGCATAACTGAGAGACTAAGCAAAGCACAGCCCAGCAGGCAGTTCATTATCAACCACTAAATAAGAATATCTTTGATTCTTGCAATTGTTGCATTGAGTATTTTTGTTAAAAGATGGTGAGCTCTTGCCTTTATTTCACAGTACCTAATATGATAAACTGTGTCAGGTTTCCTATCAAATAAACCAGTTAATGTGTGTACATGGACCACAAAAATAATATACCCAAAATTTTAAAACATAGTGTTTTTCTACTTAAAATATCATTTAGC
This sequence comes from Tragelaphus eurycerus, assembly GCA_935064755.1. Classification (NCBI taxonomy): domain Eukaryota; kingdom Metazoa; phylum Chordata; class Mammalia; order Artiodactyla; family Bovidae; genus Tragelaphus; species Tragelaphus eurycerus. Next base: position 1,929,688 of record CAKXYN010000080.1, read on the forward strand.
TTGAAACAGGATATTTGTAAAAGCAAGTTAAAATCAATAAGGTTTTTTATTATTTTTTATAAACGAAAATGATTTTTACAATTAAAATAATATTTCAACTAAACAGAACATTGATAAATATTGATATTTAATGATAAGTTGCCTTGTATAATGTCTGAAAATTATACTTGTTCTGAAAAGTGTCAATACCCTAATGATAAAAAGATTTCTAAACAAACAGACAAACAAAAGGACCCTGAAACTTATAATTGAGAGATATACACTGGCAAGAAAATGTTTTGAAAAATCAATGTCCATAATTTATATAGACTATTCCATTTTAAATTCTTAAAATTAAGTTACAATTTTATTTTATAACCATTTTTTTTAGCTTACTGCCTCTTTTCATCTTTTAATATTACATTTAGGATATTGGTAATAAGTATTCTTTAAAGTGATCAATGGCCTATACTCAGCAGCTAAAGATTTGTCAAGTGAATAAGAAGAAATATTTACCAGTATAGTGAATATCTAGTTTTAGTTCAGTTTGTGAACAGATGACAGGCTTCTAGCTAGGTCCATGAGGGAACTATCTTGCTTCCTGAGTTTTTCCCCTTAATTATTCTTAAAAAAATTTTTTTATTGAAGTGTAGTTGATTTACAATGTTGTGTTAGTCTCAGGTATACAGCAAAATAAATCTTGTACATATAAATATATCCATTCTTTTTTTTTTCCTTTGGATTCTTTCCTCATATAGGCCATTACAGAATAGTAGAGTTCCCTGTGCTGTACAGTAGATTATTATTAGTTATCTATTTTATATATAGGAATGTGTATATGTCAGACTTTATTTTTCTGGGTTCCAAAATCACTGTAATGGTGATTGCAGCCATGAAATTAAAAGATGCCTACTCCTTGGAAGGAAAGTTATGACCAACCTAGATAGCATATTCAAAAGCAGAGACATCACATTGTCAACAAAGATCCATCTAGTCAAGGCTACAGTTTTTCCAGTGGTCATGTATGGATGTGAGAGTTGGACTGTGAAGAAAGCTGAGTGCTGAAGAATTGATACTTTTGAACTGTGGTGTTGGATAAGACTCTTGAGAGTCCCTTGGACTGCAAGGAGATCCAACCAGTGCATCCTAAAGGAAATCAGTCCTGGGTGATTGGAAGGTCATTGGATCAGTCATTGGAAGGTCTGATGTTGAAGCTGAAACTCCAATACTTTGGCTACCTGATGAGAAGAGCTGACTCATTTGAAAAAATCCTGTTGTTGGAAAAGATTGTGGGCAGGAGGAGAAGGGAATGACAGAGGATGAGATGGTTGAATGGCATCACCGACTCAATGGACATTGGTTGGGTAAATTTCAGGAGTTGGTGATGGACAGGGAGGCCTGGCATGCTGCAATTCATGGGGTCACAAAGACTCGGACACAACTGAGCGACTGAACTGACTGACTGACTGATGTGTATATGTCAGTCTCAATCTCCTAATTTATACCTCTCCCGCTTTACCTCTTGGTAACCATTTTTATGTGCTGTGTGCTTAGTTGCTCAGTCATATCTGACTCTTTGTAACCCCCTGGACTGTAGCTTGCCAGTCTCCTCTGTCCATAGGATTCTCCGGGCAAGAATATTGGAGTGAGTTACCATGCTCTTCTCCAGGGGATCTTCCCAACCCAGAGATCAAACTCAGGTCTCCCGCACTGCAGGCAGATTCTTTACCATCTGAGTCACCAGGGAAGCCCAACAATTATTATGGTAAGTACAAATCACATTATTTAGACTAACTTTCTAATCAAGTACAACTTAAGGTTTCTGTTGCAGGACCTTTAATAGCTGCTTTTCATCCTAATTTCATCCATTGCTACATTTTAAAAGCTTCCCGTATATAAAGCACACAGGAATTTCCCATCTAAGAGGACTATGAAATGGAAATGTGCTTGCTCATTGCCCTAAAGTCTCCCTTCTGGCATTATAGCTCAAGTTCTACTTAGAAAACAGGCAAGAGACCTCTGAAGTCTCTTAGGACATATTCTATCTCTGTGTATAAACACTGTGCCTACTTGGGATTGGTTTTATGATCTCACTTTTTAAACCTCTACTTTTATCCCAACTAGTTCTGGTTTCAATTACGTAATTGGCTCAGCTCTCTTAATAAGCTTCCAATGCAGCTCTCTCTTAGAACTGCTTTGCTCTCTTTTTTTCTTCTTTCCCTTTCCTCTAATAAACAGTCATTTTAAATGAGACTCTTACCTTGCCATGGGCTTCATGCTATCTTCTCTAATTTTACCAAGTACTCTTTCTCTTTTCCAAGTAGATTTCCCCCTCTATCTCTATGGTCTTCTTTTGTCTCCTCAAACAAAGGGAGAATTTGTTATTTGCCCAAGTAATTCTCTCTCTCTCTTTTTTTAATTTCAGCTTTATTGAGACAGCTGATCATATGGTAGCTATTTTTAATTTTTTTGAAGAAATTCCATATAGTTTTCCATAGTGGCTGGATCAATTTATATTCCCACAAATAGTGCACAAGGGTTCCATGGGACTGCAAAGAGTCAGGCAGGACTGAAGCTGCTTAGCACGCAGAGTCAATTAACAATGCTGTGATAGTTGCAGGTGAGCAGCCAAGGAACTCAGCCATACATATACTTATTTGCGTTCTTCCCCAAACTCCCCTGTTGAGAGGTTTTTGATTAATGGTTCAATCTCCTTACTTGTTATTGGTCCGTTTTGATTTTCCTTTTCTTCATGATTCAGATTTGGTAGATTGGGTGTATGCTTTTAAGAATTTTTCCATTTCCCTCTACTACTACTACTACTACTACTAAGTCACTTCAGTCGTGTCCGACTCTGTGCGACCCCATAGATGGCAGCCCATCAGGCTCCGCCGTCCTTGGGATTCTCCAGGCAACAACACTGGGGTGGGTTGCCATTTCCTTCTCCAATGCATGAAAGTGAAAGGTGAAAGTGAAGTTGCTCAGTCGTGACCCCATGGACTGCAGCCTACCAGGCTCTTCTGTCCATGGGATTTTCCAGGCAAGAGTACTGGAATGGGTTGCCATTGCCTTCTCCACCATTTCACCCTAAGCTGTCCAATTTGTTGATGTATAATTGTTCATTTCGGTCTCTCACAATCTTTTGTAGTTCTGTGGTACCAGTTGCAAAGTTTCCTCTTTCATTTATAATTTTATTCGAATTCTTGTTCTTTTTCTCTTGGTAAGTCTAGCTAAATGTCAGTTTTTTTAACTTTTTCAAAAAATCAACTCCTGACTTTCTCGATCTTTTCTATTGTTATTATTTATTTTGGCTCTGATCTGTATCTCCTCCCTTCTGTTGACTTTGGATTGAGTTTATTCTTGTTTTCCTAGCTTCTTGATGTATAAAATCAGCCTGTTTATTTGAGGTCTTCCTTTTTTTCTTAACACAGGCTATAAACTTTCCTCATAGAACTTCATTTTGCTCCAGTCCATACATTTTAGTATGTTATGTTTCCTTTCCATTTTTGTTTGCTTCCCATATTTTTTGATTTCCCATTCAATTTTATCTTTGACTTGTTTAATTTCTGCATATCTGAACATTTTCTTGTTTTTCTTCTTTTATTGATTGTGGTTAGAAGAGATGCTTGGTATAATTTCAGTCTTTTAAAATTTGCTAAGACTTGTTTTGTGACCTAACTTATGATCCATTTTGGAGAATGTTCTATGTATAGTGGAGAAGAATGTGTATTCTGCTGCTGTTGGATGGAATGTTCTATGTATCTCTATTAGGTCTGTTTGGTTAATTTGGCTTAAAGTGTATTCAGGTCCAATGTTTCCTTGTCTGGATGATGTATCCATTATTGAAAGTGGAGTACTGAAGTTCCCTACTATTACTGTATTGCTGTCTATTACTTCTTTTAGATCTGTTAGTATTTACTTAATAAAGTGTTATGATGCTGGGTGCATATATATTTATAATTGTTATATCCTCTTGATGAATTGATCTATTTATCATTATATAATGACCTTCTTTACCTTTTGTTACAGTTTTGGACTTAAAGTCTATTTTCTCTGATTAGGTATAGCTAAATCTGCTTTCTTCTGTTTCTCATATGTGTGGAATATCTCTTTTCATACCTTCATTTTTGACATAATGTGTGCCTTTTTTTTTTTTTTTTTTTGTCTGCACTGCATGGTGTTGGAGAAGACTCTTGAGAGTCCCTTGGACTGCAGGGTGATCCAACCAGTCCATTCTGAAGGAGATCAGCCCTGGGATTTCTTTGGAAGAAATGATGCTAAAGCTGAAACTCCAGTACTTTGGCCACCTGATGCAAAGAGTTGACTCATTGGAGAAGACTCTGATGCTGGGAGGGATTGGGGGCAAGAGGAGAAGGGGATGACAGAGGATGAGATGGCTGGATGGCATCTCTGACTCGATGGATGTGAGTCTGAGTGAACTCCGGGAGTTGGTGATGGACAGGGAGGCCTGGCGTGCTGCGATTCAAGGGGTCGCAAAGAGTCGGACATGACTGAGCGACTGATCTGATCTGTGCCTTATTTTTTTTTTTTCTGTCTGCAACGCATGACTTGTGGGATCTTAGTTCCTCCACGAAGAATTGAACCCATGTCCTGGGAGTGAAAGCATGGAGTCCTAACCACTGGACCACCAAGGAATTCCCCCAATGTGTGTCCTTGCTGCTGAAGTGAATATCTTATAGGCAGCATACAGTTGGGTCCTGATTTTTTGTTTGTTTGTTTCATTCTGTCACTGCATGTCTTCTGGTTGGAGACTTTAATCCATTTACATTTAAAGTAATTATTGATAGGTGTGGACTTTATATGGCCATCTTGTCAATTTCTGGCCCTTTTGTAGTTCCTTTGTTCCTAACTTCCTTTGTGAATTTATGATTTTTTATAGTGATATCTCTGTTCTTTTCTCTTTATCTTGTGTGCACATAGTATAAGTTTTTGTTTTGTGGTTAACATGAAACTTACTTGAAACAGCTTAGAGATACAAGCCTATTTTGAACTGGTCACAACTACGATCACACACAAAACTCTATACACTTTTACTAACAACCCCTCAACTATGTTATGTTTTTAATGTCATGATTTACCCATTCTTATATTGTGCATCTGCTATCAAATTAAGGCTTGCCTTGTGGCTCAGATGGTAAAGAATCTGCCTGCAGTGTAGGAGACTCAGGTTTGATCCCTGGGTTGGGAAGGTCCCCTGGAGAATGAAATGGAAAACCACTCCAGTATTCTTGCCTGGAGAATTCCATGGACAGAGGAGTCTTCAATGGACAGAGAAGCCTGGTGGACTACAGTCCATGGGGTTGCAAAGAGTCGGACATGACTGAATGACTAACACACACAAATTATTGTAGCTATGCTGTGCTGTGCTTAGTCGTTCAGTCATGTCCGACTCTTGCGGTCGCACGGACTGTAGCCTACCAGGCTCCTCTGTCCATGGGGATTCTTCAGGTGAGAATACTGGAGTGGGTTGCCATGGCCTTCTCCAGGGGATCTAGTTATTTTAAAAGCTTTTGTAATTTAACCTTTATATTTAAGTGGTTAATAATCACCACTTACATTATAATACATTAATATTATAATATTTTGAATCTGACTATATGCTTACCTTTACCAGTGTCTTGTATGTTTTCATATGTTTTCATTTTATTACTGAGCATCCTTTCATTTCAGTTTGAAAAACTCCTTTCAGTGTGTCTTGTAAAGCACATCTAATGATGATGAACTCCCTTTAATTTGTCTGGGAAAACCTTTATTTTACTTTCATTTCTGAAGACAAACTTTACTAGGCAAGGTGTTCTTGGTTAGCAGTTTCCCCAGCAGCTGTGGGGGCCCTGGCTATTGGTGTGTACTACCAGCTCCAGGGACTCACCATAGGTGCATGGCAGTGGAAGATGTGTTGGGATTTTGGCTCAGAGTGTGCAGGTGCAGAGATGGAGGGGCTAGCTTCAGGTGAGCCTAGTGGTACTGGGGATAGGGATGAATCTGGGCCTACACGTAGCTGTGGGAGCCATAACTTTTGGTGCGCAGTCTTATGCTTAAGAAAGTTGAGGACAACATTCTAAGGTCCTCGTATAGCTGCTCTTTAGAGTTACCTATTATTTTTTATGTTTGGTACAGTTCACTTTTCAACCTTTTGAGGGCCCATTTACCATACTCTACTCAATTTAGAATTCAGGCAAGACAGAGAAAGCCTCTTTTAACAAAACTGAATTGGGGGCAAGAGGAGAAGGGGACAACAGAGGAGGAGATGGCTGGATGGCATCACTGACTTGATGGATGTGAATCTCAGTGAACTCTGGGAGTTGGTGATGGACAGGGAGGCCTGGCGTGCTGCGATTCATGGGGTCGCAAAGAGTCAGACATGACTGAGAGACTGATCTGATCTGATCTGATGGGAAGTTATCTGACTTCATCTCTTTTTGTAAAACTTTGCTTAACATGGCAAGAAGCAGCCAATACACAAATTCTCAGTTTTTCTGACTAATTCTCTTAGAGTTATAGCCTCTAACAGTTTGCGGCTTATCTCCCCAAATATGGAGGGTCGCAGTTTAACCAAATATTTTTCTCAGCATAATAACAGTAATTAGATCTCCACCCTGGAGTATCTGAGATTTTTATGCTCTATGCCCAGTTGATAAGCTAATATCACATATATCTTTTGTTATAGCAATACCACTTTTAGGTACAAAATCTGTATTAGTTAGATACAGGTTTAACTGCTATAACAAATGTTACCAAGTACTAGTGACTTAAGAAATATAAAAGTTTCTTTCTTTCTCATGTTGCAGCCATGTAAGCTGACCATACCTAGCATGTCATCTCTATGATGTTAAGGAATTCCCTGGTGGCTCAGATGGTAAAGAGTCTGCCTGTAATGTGGGAGACCTGGGTTTAATCCCTGGGTTGGGAAGAAGAAAATGGCAAGCCACTCTAGTATTCTTGCCTGGAAAATTCCATGGCGGGAGGAACCTGGCGGGCTACAGTCCACGGGGTCACAAAGAGATGGACACAATGGAGCACCTTCATTTTCACTTCCATGATGTGGAAGCCCAAGTCCCTTCTACCATGTTTCCTTTATCATGTGACTTTCATGTTTTTGCCCAAGATGGTTTCTCTAGCTCTTGCTGACATGTTCATGCCCCAGCCAGCAGGAAGAAGAAAAAGGGGAAGTGAAGAGTGCGACCCATTTCATTTTGAGTATAATCAGGGAGCTGTGAATGTGACTTTGACTCATAATCTATTGGCCAGAACTTGGTCACACGGTCACACCTAACTTTAAAGGAGCTTGGAAAGTATAGCTTTACTGTGGATGGCTACATGCCCAGTTAACATACTGGGGCTCCATCAAATAAGAAAGAAGAGTAGAATGAGTATTGGAAAGGGCTATCAGTTTTTGTCATATTACTTGACTCTAAATCATATTTCTTTAAAAATATGAAGTCTGTAACCCTACAGTAATGAGTTATATTGGCTCCTCAGTTTTCTTCACTGAATCTGAAATATTTTATGCTCCAAAATTCTCAGACTAGAGATTTAGCTAGCCCTTTGGAACTCTCTGAATGTTGAAAATAATCCCTCAAAAAGAGAGCTTTTGTTACTCTCTACCAAGAATCACATAATTCAATATTTTGTTGAAATGGTAGATGGAATCCACTGATCCCGAAGGAAACCTTATTTCTTGATGTATGAGGAAGCATAATAACAAGGAGGCCAGAAGTTAGCTGGGGAAATTACAACCAAGTTGGCCTCAGCCAAAGTTTAAAATGGTCCTGTAAGACTTAAAACAATTTTTTTCAAATAACTTACTTTCTGGCAAGGATCTTGGTATCAGTCAGGGTTCTCCAGAGAAACAGAACCAATATTTTATATATGCATACATATATAATGTATTGTACACATATATACATACATATAAAATAAGGAACTGGCTCACATAATTATGGAGATGGAGAAGTCCTACAGTCTGCCATCTGTGAGCCGGAGAACCAGAAGAGCCATGGTATAATTCCATCCAAGTCTGAATACCCAAGAACCAGGAGCACGGATGTCCCAGCTTAGGCAGAGGCAACAAATTCACCCTTCCTCTGCTTTTTGTTCTATTGGGGGGACTGAATGAATTAGATGATGCCTACCCATATTGGTGAGGATGATCTTTACTTAGTCGACTGATTCAAATGTTAATCTTTTCCAGAAACATCCTCCTAGACACAGCCAGAAAGAATGTTTTTTTCAGCTATTTTGTCATCCCTTAGACCAGTCAAGTTGCCACATAAAATTAGTCATCACAATCTGCAAATATTACTATCAGAAAGAAGCTTAAATATAAGAAAAAGCTCAGGACTGACTCTAGAGTTAGAAATATTCTCGTTAACTCTCTCCCTTTCTGTACACAGAATGGTTATTTGGAGAAGTGGTTGATTTCAGGAGAGAAGCAGAAAAGGCACAGCTTGAAATATCTTGTGGTACCAGAAAGTAAGGAGGTACTCAAAAAATGATGTGATTTTTCAAGTCATGTCAAAAGTACACAAAAATATTGTCAATCAACTATACTTCAATTAAAGAAATTTTAAAAAATAAAATAAATTTAAAAATTCAAAAAGAAAAGGATGCAGAAACTAACTAGAAGGATTTAGTCTTTCCAAGTGGTCAAACAGTTGAGCAAAAATTTAAAGTAACTAATTATAACCCATAAGATAAAATGGGCTTCCCTAGTGGCTCAGATAGTAAAGAGTCTGCTTGCAGTGCAGGAGACTTGGGTTCTATCCCTGGGTTGGAAAGATCCCTTAGAGAAGGAAATGGCAACCCACTCCAGTATTCTTGCCTGGAAAATCCCATGGATGGAGGAGCCTGGCAGGCTACAGTCCATGGGGTTGCAATGAGTCCATAGTAATATACATAGCCAAATAAATAAACATAAATTCTTCTTTATATTGTCATTATTGCTTAGTCATGAAGTCATGTCTGACTCCTTTGTGACCCCATGGACTGTAGCCTGCCAGGCTCCTCTGTCCATGGGATTTCCCAAGCAAGAAGAGTGGAATAGGTGTCATTTCCTTCTCCAGGGAATCTTCCCTACCCATGGATTGAACCCATGTCTCCTCTATTGCAGGCAGTTTATTTACTACTGAGCCACCTGGGAAGCCCTCTTCCTTATAGTACAATTCTAATTAATTAATGTAGAAGCAATGAAAAGAAATAAGAAATCACCATTTGACAAACACCTCAGTAACAGCCATTTCGACAAGGATTGTTAATGAATGCTAAAATCAGTGGGTGAAACTTTGATGAGAAACAGGATATTTTCAGAGACTCAAAAGTATTTCTCCATGAAATACTGATTAGTTACAGTGAGGAATTAATGCAGTGGAGGAACTTGGTAGAGCTGACCTTAGCAGAGATCAAAGCGAACATCATCAGGAATGAGCTGTATTGCATCAAGTTCCTCCTGATAAGGGGCACTGAAAATGTCATGACATAAATTCTGTGCTACTCGTGCCAAAAACTACATAACCTGAATTTTGTCATGAAGAAACACACCAGATAAACCAAAATTAAGAGACATGCTACAAATAATTAGCCAATACAAAAATGTCAAGGTTAAGAAAGATAAGAAAAGACTACAGAACTGTCCAGTTTGGAGGAGAAAAGACGATATGACAGCTAAATGCAATGTGAATTACTGGATTGGACTCAGAAAAAAGTATTAGTGGGACAACTGGTGAAATTTGAGTTAGAACCATGAGTAAAAATAACAATGTCAATTTCCTGGTTTTGATCATTACACTATAGTCATGTAAGATATTAACATTTGGGGAAGCTGGGTGAGGGGATATATGAAGTCTTTTTGCAACTTTTACCATAAGTTTAAAATTATTTCACAATAAACTTTTTAAAAGGAAGAAAATGGTGATAAGACTTAAGAGGTAATCAGAGGCACTGCCTAGGTTTTTCCTTCCCTCAAAGGTGATTGAGTTGAACTTGGAAAGCATTCTGATATGTGTACTTTTCAAGCAAAACTTACATGTCACAAACTTCTTGTACACCCACCTCTGGATCTTTTTTCTTCTTGATTGTATATTACAGTTTAATTTAGCAACCAGAACTCTATGCGTATTCCATACATGTCAATTCTGAGATGAAGTTTTGTATCCAATATCCTTTCCTGACAAGACCTGGGTTTTATTTAACTTTTGGCTACAACACTGTACTGAATCTATGCTCTTGGTGTGCATGCTCATTCAGCTGTGTCCAACTTTTTGTGATCCCCATGGACTATAGCCCTCAAGGCTCCTCTGTCCATGGGATTTCCAAGGCAAAAATACTGGAGTGGGTTACCATTTCCTACTCCAGAGAATCTTTCCAACCCAGGGATTGAACCTGTGTCTCCTCTGTCTTTTGCACTGGCAGACAAATTCTGTACCACTGAGTCACCTGGGAAGTCTGACTGTATGGTCTTAGAAGACTGCAAATATGACTTTAAGATCGAACCTGAGTGTGATTAGATTATTTGTACCTCTCCTCTTCCTCCCTGATGGATTATCTCAATTTAGATGATTTTTTTTTTCTATTTTCCCCTCTCTACTTTTCTGATCATTACCACAAGATTTGACTTCAGCATAGTTTGTGAATGAGAGTTTTGCAAAGTCCCCCTCAGCGACTTTTGTTATCTCTTTTTTTTTTTTCAATTCATATTTAGTATAGTGGGCACTATATGCTCTGCACTTTAAATATATTATCTTTAATCTTTTGAGCTTTTAGTATATCCCTTTTTGGGATGAGTAAAGTGAGGTTCAAAGATTACACAACACCTAGAAAAATACCACTGTAAACTTTGACTACAAAATTTAGAGTTTTTGATTACTTTAGAATGCCATGACCCCTAAATCTTTAAGTAATACTGGGGAATCTCTAACAGATTTTACCTGGCTTTTACTCTCTGATGCGCTTAGTAGCATAAATATTTCTGGCAAAATCATATAGGTGTTCTGTTCCCTCTAGGATTGGATTTCTTTGAAAAACAAAAAACCAAAACCAAAACCCAAACAATAAAATAAACTCAGCAACGTAAAAAAAAAAAAAAAAAATGATTAATCTTCTATTAGTTCTATGACCTGATTCTTAGGTCTTTTAGAATTATTTTGGCTTTGAGAACATATTTATCTTCATATTTCTAAAAGAGCTCTATGGAGATTTGTTAAAAAAAAGTTCTGTGTAACAAAATTATGTACTCATTGGCATTCAGTGAATAGTACTTTGTCAATATTTACATCATGCCTGGAAATGTCAAAATTTTAAACCTATTAGAGACCGAACTAGAGCCAGACATCCTGGAATGTGAAGTCAAGTGGGCCTTAGAAAGCATCACTATGAACAAAGCTAGTGGAAGTGATGAAATTCCTGTTGAGCTATTTCAAATCCTGAAAGATGATGTTGTGAAAGTGCTGCATTCAATATGCCAGCAAATTTGGAAAACCCAGCAGTGGCCACAGGATTGGAAAAGGTCAGTTTTCATTCCAATCCCAAAGAAAGGCAATGCCAAAGAATGCTCAAACTACCACACAATTGAACTCATCTCAGATCAGATCAGATCAGTCGCTCAGTCGTGTCCGACTCTTTGCGACCCCATGAACCGCAGCACGCCAGGCCTCCCTGTCCATCACCAGCTCCCGGAGGTCACTCAGACTCGCATCCATCGAGTCAGTGATGCCATCCAGCCATCTCATCCTCTGTCATCCCCTTCTCCTCCTGCCCTCAATTCCTCCCAGCATCAGAGTCTTCTCCAATGAGTCAACTCTTCGCATGAGGTGGCCAAAATACTGGAGTTTCAGCTTTAGCATCATTCCTTCTAAAGAAATTCCAGGATTGATCTCCTTCAGAATGGACTGGTTGGATCTCCTTGCAGTCCAAGGGACTCTCAAGAGTCTTCTCCAACACCACAGTTGAAAAGCATCAATTCTTCGGCGCTCAGCCTTCTTCACAGTCCAGCTCTCACATCCATACATGACCACAGGAAAGACCATAGCCTTGACTAGGCGAACCTTTGTTGGTAAAGTAATGTCTCTGCTTTTGAATATGCTATCTAGGTTGGTCATAACTTTCCTTCCAAGGAGCAAGTGTCTTTTAATTTCATGGCTGCAGTCACCATCTGCAGTGATTTTGGAGCCCAGAAAAACAAAGTCTGACACTGTTTCCACTGTTTCCCCATCTATTTCCCATGCAGTGATGGGACCAGATGCCATGATCTTCGTTTTCTGAATGTTGAGCTTTAAGCCAACCTTTTCACTCTCCACTTTCACTTTCATCAAGAGGCTTTTTAGCCCCTCTTCACTTTCTGCCATAAGAGTGGTGTCATCTGCATATCTGAGGTTATTGATATTTCTCCTGGCAATCTTGATTCCAACTTGTGTTTCTTCCAGTCCAGCATTTCTCATGATGTACTCTGCATATAAGTTAAATAAACATGGTGACAATATGCAGCCTTGACGCACTCCTTTTCCTATTTGGAACCAGTCTGTTGTTCCATGTCCAGTTCTAACTGTTGCTTCCTGACCTGCATACAGATTTCTTAAGAGGCAGATCAGGTGGTCTGGTATTCCCATCTCTTTCAGAATTTTCCACAGTTTATTGTGATCCACACAGTCAAAGGCTTTGGCATAGTCAATAAAGCAGAAATAGATGTTTTTCTGGAACTCTCTTGCTTTTTCCATGATCCAGCGGATGTTGGCAATTTGATCTCTGGTTCCTCTGCCTTTTCTAAAACCAGCTTGAACATCAGGAAGTTCACGGTTCACATATTGCTGAAGCCTGGCTTGGAGAATTTTGAGCATTACTTTACTAGCATGTGAGATGAGTGCAATTGTTTGGTAGTTTGAGCACTCCTTGGCATTGCCTTTCTTTGGGATTGGGATGAAAACTGACCTTTTCCAATCTTGTGGCCACTGCTGAGTTTTCCAAATTTGCTGGCATATTGAGTGTAGCACTTTCACAGCATCATCATTCAGGATTTGGAATAGCTCCACTGGAATTCCATCACCTCCACTCGCTTTGTTCGTAGTGATGCTTTCTAAGGCCCATTTGACTTCACATTCCAAGATGTCTGGCTCTAGGTCAGTGATCACATCATCATGATTATCTGGGTCTTGAAGCTCTTTTTTGTACAGTTCTTCTGTGTATTCTTGCCACCTCTTCTTAATATCTTCTGCTTCTGTTAGGTCCACACCATCTCTGTCCTTTATTGTGCCCATCTTAGCATGAAATGTTCCTTTGGTATCTCTGATTTTCTTGAAGAGATCCCTAGTCTTTCCCATTCTGTTGTTTTCCTCTATTTCTTTGCATTGATCACTGAACTCATCTCACACACTAGTAAAGTAATGCTCAAAATTCTCCAAGCCAGGCTTCAGCAATATGTGAACCGTGAACTTCAAGATGTTCAAGCTGGTTTTAGAAAAGGCAGAGGAACCAGAGATCAAATTGCCAACATCCTCTGGATCATGGAAAAAGCAAGAGAGTTCCAGAAAAACATCTATTTCTGCTTTATTGACTATGCCAAAGCCTTTGACTGTGTGGATCACAATAAACTGTGGAAAATTCTGAAAGAGATGGGAATACCAGACCACCTGATCTGCCTCTTGAGAAACCTATATGCAGGTCAGGAGGTAACAGTTAGAACTGGACATGGAACAACAGACTGGTTCAAAATAGGAAAAGGAGTACGTCAAGGCTGTGTATTGTCACTCTGCTTATTTAACTTATATGCAGAGTACATCATGAGAAAAGCTGGGCTGGAAGAAGCACAAGCTGGAATCAAGATTGCCGGGAGAAATCTCAATAACCTCAAATATGCAGATGACACCATCCTTATGGCAGAAAGTGAAGAGGAACTAAAAAGCCTCTTGATGAAAGTGAAAAAGGAGAGTGAAAAAGTTGGCTTAAAGCTCAACATTCCAAAAACTAAGATGATGGCATCTAGTCCCATCACTTCATGGGAAATAGATGGGGAAACAGTGGAAACAGTGTCAGACTTTATTTTGGGGGCTTCAAAATCACTGCAGATGGTGACTGCAGCCATGAAATTAAAAGACGCTTACTCCTTGGAAGGAAAGTTATGACCAACCTAGATAGCATATTCAAAAGCAGAGACATTACTTTGCCAACAAAGGTTCATCTAGTCAAGGCTATGGTTTTTCCAGTGGTCATGTATGGATGTGAGAGTTGGACTGTGAAGAAAGCTGAGTGCTGAAGAATTGATGTTTTTGAACTGTGGTGTTGGAGAAGACTCTTGAGAGTCCCTTGGACTGCAAGGAGATCCAACCAGTCCATTCTAAAGGAGATCAGCCCTGGGATTTCTTTGGAAGGACTGATGCTAAAGCGGAAACTCCAATACTTTGGCCACCTCATGCTAAGAGTTGACTCATTGGAAAAGACTCTGATGCTGGGAGAGATTGGGGGCAGGAGGAGAAGGGGACAACAGAGGATGAGATGGCTGGATAGCATCACCAACTTGATGGATGTGAGTCTGAGTGAACTCCGGGAGTTGGTAATGGACAGAGAGGCCTGGCGTGCTGCAATTCATGGGGTCGCAAAGAGTCAGACATGACAGAGCGACTGAATTGAACTGAACTGAGAGACCAAACTTGAAGACAATTATTTTACATTACAAATGAACAGTTTTTGCTCATAATACACATAAACAGAAGCTAGGGACTTAAGTAAACTGCATTTGTGAGGGAAAACATTTTCTGTCAAGAAACTCGCTCTCCATTCATGTTATTTTAGCTACTATGCCATGGGACACAGATATTTATGAATTTATATTTTATTAAATTACTATTTCTTTCAGTTTTTATTTATATCGTTATGCTTTATTGAATCTCTGTGAATTCCACAAGGGAAATTTTTTTTTATATCACATTTAAGGTAAAGAGGGATTTTAAAAATAATTTGAGGGAGAAAAACTAATTCTTTTCTAAGAGTTCAGTTGTTAGCAACATAATCACTGTTTCACATTTTAAACAATATGATCCTATAGTAGAGAACATGCTTATACATTTTTCTTTTAAAATATCTGCTTTTTCTGTTCTTATTTTCTAATTGATGATAAGAAGCTGGAATTACATACTTTGTCTCAGAGAAGAACTCTACAAGAAAGGGAAATTACACTCATAAATTTGGTGAGATGTGTCCAGTCAGGAGGTCTTTGGGAACTCATGCATGTGGTTTCTCACCTATGTTCCAGAACATGCTTAGAGCCTTTTAAGAAATAAATAGTATTGGTGTATAGTAGTAAATTGATGTTATCTCAGAACTATGGTATGACTTTAAAAATTCAGATATTTCTAAGTATATTTGCTTTATTGACTGGTAATCTGTTACCAAAAGGAAGATTTTGTTAACTATTCTTACCATTATATTCATTATTCACCATTGTTTCTCATTATATTCATGGATTCTTTCTGCCCTTGCTTGGTTTCCAACATTTCTTAAAACCAAAAGTGTTTTAATAAAATTTGACTGGATTATTAGGAGCTTGAGTTACAATGGTTAGCAGCTAAGAGTATCTGAGGAAAAAAAAAATACTGTGGAACACTTTTTCTGTGCTCTATTTATTATTCACAGCCAATATTTAAATTTGGAAATATAAAGAGAGCTGCTGCTGCTGCTGCTAAGTCACTTCAGTCGTGTCTGACTCTGTGTGACCCCATAGACGGCAGCCCACCAGGCTCCCCCGTCCCTGGGATTCTCCAGGCAAGAACACTGGAGTGGGTTGCCATTGCCTTCTCCAATGCATGAAAGTGAAAAGTGAAAGTGAAGTCGCTCAGTCGTGTCCGACCCTCAGCGACCCCATAGATTGCAGCCTACCAGGCTCCTCCATCCATGGGATTTTCCAGGCAGGAGTACTGGAGTGGGCTGCCATTGCCTTCTCCGATAAAGAGAGAATGAACTAAGGCAAATGAACTAAAAAAAAAAAAAAAAAAAAAACTGAGTCCAAAAGAAAGAAATTTACATTGACCTTAAAATGTGCTAATTTCCTTTTAGGATTTCACTAGTTTTTATATTACTTAGATGGTTTTGGCCATCCTTTAGAGAACTAGATAAAACTACTGGGGAAAAAAGACCAATTTCTCCTCTCATATTTTTATTGCTAGAGGTTAATAATTAAGGCAATCTTTTTATTGTTAGAGATTATTCAGGTGACTTTCATCACTTTCATCAAAGATATTTCCTCAGTTGATGAAAGTGAAAGAGGAGAGCAAAAAAGTTGACTTAAAACTCAAAACCAATACAATACTGTAAAGTAATTACCCTCCAATTAAAATAAATAAATTTAACTTAAATGCATCATTAAAAAAAAACAAAACTCAACATTCAAAAAACTAAGATCGTGGCATTTGGTCCAATCATTTCATGGCAAATAGACAGGAAAACAGTGGAAACAGTGAGAGACTTTATTTTCTTGGGCTCCAAAATCACTGCAGATGGTGACTGTAGCCATGAAATTAAAAGACGCTTGCTCTTTGGAAGAAAAGCTATGACTAACCTAGACAGCATATTAAAAAGCAGAGACATTACTTTGCCAACAAAGGTTCGTCTAGTCAAAGCTATGTTTTTCCAGTTGTCATGTATGGATGTTGGAGAGTTGGACTATAAAGAAAGCTGAGTGCCAAAGAATCCATGCTTTTGAATGGTGTTGGAGAAGACTTTTGAGAGTCCCTTGGACTGTAAGGAGATGAAACCAGTCCATCTTGAAGGAAATCAGTCCTGAATATTCATTGGAAGGATTGATGCTGAAGCTGAAATTCCAATACTTTGGCCACCTGATATGAAGAACTGACTTGGAAAAGACCCTGATGCTGGGAAAGATTGAAGGCAGGAGGAGAAGGGGACAACAGAGGATGAGATGGTTGGATGGCATCACCGACTTGATGGGCATGAGTTTGAGCAAGCTCTGGGAGTTGGTGATGGACAGGGAAGCCTGGAATGCTGCAGTCCATGGGGTCCCAAAGAGTTGGACACGACTGAGTGACTGAACTGAACTGAACTGATTCAGGTGACTTAGCCCTTAGAGCTCCTTTCTGAAAACTAAGGAGAATATTATGATGTTATATTTATTTTAATACATGGAGTGTTAGTAATCAATAATTTTTTATGATCCATTAGATAGAAATGATGGTGCTTTGCTGGTTTCATTACAATCAGTTCTATGATGATAACTTTTGTGATTTGTGGAAACTTTATGAGTCCTGTGTTACAACAAAGGGCTTATTTTGCTTTCCGCTTATAACAGAATCTTGGATTTGGAAAGAGTTTAAAGATTGTCCCACCTATCTCCTTAGTGTACCGTCTCTTTTGTGGAGTCCCAGGCAGATTGCCATTGATGGTTTGAGTGAATACCTCTGAAAAGGACTCTTTTTCTTCCTTAGAAGCTCCTTGCTATTCTTAGAGAGCTCTAGGTGTAGCTGTAGCTGACCTTTACATCTCCCTTTTTTCCCCCTCTTCTACACAGGGTAAAGGTTTCACATAACATTTTCCAAATTTTGAAGTTAAAACACTGATATGTGAAAGTTGCCTTATAGTTATTAATATATATTTTAAAAATATAGCTCACAAAAATGCATCAGTGGACCAAACACAGCTACACAATGTTCCAGCTTCGTGTCACTAAAATATAATGACTCTTACGGTCTGAGACAAATCAATCAGCACTATGAAGATTTCACACAGGCAGTTGGATTAGGACAAGGTGAATCAGGAGTAAAGAATTAAATATTTGAACACTGGATTTAATCAGACTCATAGTCAGTATGCCCCTAATTTTTGGTACAAGGCCAGTTATGAAACTTTTCAATAGTGACATGAAACCACTGAAGCATTAGTATAATTTCAAGCAAAGCAGAGTGATTTCATCGGTCCACCAACAGAATTTTTCAATAACAAGTTTAAACCCTCTTGCGCTGTTGGTGGGAATGTAAGTTGGTGCAGCCAGTACGGAAAATGTTATGGAGGTTCCCTAAAAAATTTAAAATAGAACTACCATATAATCCAGCAATCTCACTCATGGGCATATATTCAGAAAAGACAAAAGCTCTAATTTGAAAAGATGTATGTACTCTAATGTTCATAGGGCTTCCCTCATAGCTTAGTCAGTAAAGAATCTGCCTGCAATGCAGGAGTCCTCCTGGGTTTATCTTGTGATAAATTATAATGGAAAAGAAGACGTGCATATATATCTATATATATCTGAATCACTGTGCTGGGTTCGATTCATGGGTCCAGAAGATCCCCTGGAGAAGGAAATGGCAATCTACTACAGTATTATTGCCTGGAAAATCCCATGGACAGAGGAGCCTGGTGGGCTACAGTTCATGGGTTTGCAAGTCAGACATGATTTAGCGACTAAACCACCACCAACATTCATAGCAGCACTATTTACAATTGCCAGGACATGGAAGCAACTTAAACATCCACTGACAAATTATTACATAAGAATGGATAAATAACAAGGTCTTACTCTATAGTACAGGGAGCTGTGTTTATTTTGTGATAAATTATATTGGAAAAGAATATGTGCATATATATCTATATATATCTGATTCACTGTGCTATAGAGTAGAAATTAACACAACATGGTAAATCAACTATACTTCAATAAAAGAAAATTTTAAAAGTTTTTCAGGGGCTCCCTGGTAGTCTAGTGGTTAAAGGGGACACGGGTTCCATCCCTGGTCCAGGAAGATCCCACATGCCTTGGAGCAACTAAGCCCACATGCTACACCCACGGAGACTGTGCTCGAGCCCATGAGCTGCAACCACTGAAGCCCGAGCACCTAGAGCCCAAGCTCCACAGCAAAAAAAAGCCACTGCAATGAGAAGCCGCTGAACCTCAGCAAAGAGTAGACCCGTTTGCTGCGACTAGAGAAACGCAGCAATGAACACCCAGCATAGCCCAAAAAGAAAATAAATAAATAAATACAATTTTTTTTTTCAGTGAGATGAGTAGGAAGTATGTGGCAATCATTCCTGTCACTTTCTCTAACTGGGAATCAAAATACTTGTAAATATCTTGCTCATAGTGATTCAGAACACTAAACATTTTAAAAAGAAAATTACTTGGAGTTTACTGCTAAAAATAATTCTATTTCATTCTACACACACACATTCTATTTCAATGTAAGTAATATATTTTATACTGAATATATTTCTCTATGTTACGAAAGTTTTTAGAATAATGACTTTTTATGGTTGTATAGAACATCTTTGGGATGCACATTATATATTTAAATATTCCTTGATTGTTAGACATTTATAGGGTTTCCATTACTTTACTAATATATATAATATGGTGATGACCATGGTGGACTAAAAATATTTATGTGAATCTGTTATGTTTAAAAATGAATTCTTCCTGTTAAATTATATTCCAAAAAAATACTTTACCAGCTTACCCTTCTAGCAAAATAAATGAGAAAAACCATGTCCCTGCATTTTTGCCAATATTGTATATCACCACTGTAAAAAATTCCAATTCTCTTTTAGCTTGAGTGGTAAGGAATACAATTATCGTTTTATTCTGCATTTTTTGGATGATGCACTAAGTTCTAAGAAAACTTTTTTCTTGGGATCTTACATAGGAAATCTGCTGAATAACTTTCCTTCTGGATTCTTAAAATGTTTTTCTGTTCATTCCAACTCAATTTTTTTTTAGTATGAGTTTATCTGCTAGCTGGGTATGTGAACTTGGATAACTGATGACTACTCTGGGCCTCTTTTTCTTCACAGGTAAAACGATCACTAAAGTTCCTTCTGCAATTTGAAATGAGAGCTGTGATTTAGTATAATTTCTGATTGAATGGTTCCAAAATATAACATTAGGTTTGGGAGTTAACTCATATTAAGTTTCTTTTTAAGGCTGAATAGCATGTAAATGTTATAAATTCCTACATTTCATATTTTAAAAAGTTCAATGTCTTCATAAACTAGTGATGGAAGTACCCTTTTGTGTAATTCAAAATCATGTGTAAATATTTCACACAACCTCTATCTTTTTAAAGTATTTACATTTTTTTTTTAATAAAGGAGAGAGGATTGTTTCTGGCAACCATCATTCATGGTTGCCAATTAAACATTATAATGCAATTTTTATCCTGTTGCAATCACACCTTTACACACTCCCTCTAGTGGTTTATTGAACATTCCAGACCACATTAATTTCTTAGCTGCACTGTTCTGATGTTTAAATATGTCCCCTCATTAACTTTCTTCATCTATCCAGAACCAATACTGTTTTTTAACATATCATTTAAGGTAAAGGTGAAAAAAAATTGGAGGATGATTGCTGTGCCATTTTAATTTAAAGCAAAAGGAAACAAGACAATCCATTAATTCAACAAAAATTTGTTGATGATTGAGTATAGTGTACTAAGACAAACAAAGATCTGCAGGACAGTTTCTGGGCTAGGGGAGCGTGTTACTCTGTCTTTTTCTCCTTTGCATGCCATGTAGCCTGTGGTGCACTGGCAGAGACCTGTGGGCTGGCCTGGCAGGGTTCTACTTTGGCTCCTGTGGTCAAAGTTTTAGTTTCTGGCTTCCAAGCTCACTAGTGACCTTTGAGATGTTTGTGATCCCACTAGGTTTCCAGTCTCGCAGTCCATGCTGCCCTTCACAGCTAAGTCCTTTCAGGACGACCATAAGACCCCTTTGGATCTTATGATCGTCCATCATACTTCCTTATCTCTCTGGGGATGGGGAACGGTGAGCACTGTTGCCTTATTGAGCCACTCAGTGGCCCAAGGGAAACTTTGATGGGGGCTGTGCCAGCCTACTGTGGCTTCCTTCCCACTCTACTGCTGTCTGTAGATTCAGCCTCGATGGCTGCAGGTGGGGGACAGGTTCCATGCCACCTTCCAAAGGAGGCACACCTAAGCATCTTGCATTGCTCTCTAGATCTCCTCTTCTTCCTACTTTGAGGATCCAGTCCAGGCAAGGGAAAGTGAAAGTGAAAGTCGCTCAGTGATGTCCAACTCTTTGTGATCCTGTGGACGATACAGTCCACGGACTTCTCCAGGCCAGAATACTGGAGTGGGTAGCCATTCCCTTCTCCAGGAGATCTTCCAGGCAAGCGGGGTGGGGAATTATGCAGCCTTGCTACCAACATGTTTGACTGAAGGGGAAACAAGCAAACTCCCTAGACTGTCTGTCTTTAGTTCCTACTCACACTTCTGTCCACCTGGAGCAGAGCTAGTTTCAAGTCTCATTCATGAATAGGGGAAAGTCACACAAAAAGCACATAGTTAATTCATCCCTTATCCCCAAACAAGGGATATCCCAGAGAAAGGTGGGGTGTCAGCTGTGTGAGACTGTACGAAGTTTAAGGAGAATGAGGGGCAAAATGAGAAAGAGGAGATGAGGAGGCCATGAGTATATTTCAGAAATAAATGTCAAGCCTTTGGTAGTCTAGGGATGGAGTAAGCATGGCTGGAAGGTGAGAAGTGTATGTGGCTGGCAAGAAGTTTAATATGTTACGTTTATTAAACACATACTATGTCAAAACACTGTTTTAAGACTTCAGATGCTTTATCTCACTTATCTTCAAAACAACTGTTTCCCCCACCACTTACAGATAAAGCTGAGGTTCACACAGATTAAGTTAGCTGTCCAAGGACAATGCACAGCTAGTTTGTGGAAGAGGCAGTCTGGCTCCTGAGTCTCTAAACACTGCTATGGTGACAACTTGGTAAACAATCAGAGGGAGGACTATCTCAAGAAGAGAACAGATTTAATTTTAGAATTAGGCTACCTGGACACCTGGAGAGAGAGAAAAAACTGATGGGTTAGGAAGAAAACCCACTTTTAGTAAACATTTAATCACTAACACACAGGTGAGAAAGAGAATAAGAGGTGACAGAAAAAGCAAATACAAGATCACAGTTAAGAGGTAAGACTGGGTAAGGGGTGAGGATGCTTCTCCCCATGAGACAGCCCAAAGGAAAGTTTGAGTGAAGTACTGAGGAACTCTGAGCTCAGTAGGGAGTCATGACAGCTGGAGAGGCTCTCACAAACCACTGGCAGGACAGCTTTAATTTCCTCATTGTACGGACATCAAGTTGGCCAAGAGTGAGAAGGATGGCTGGGGATCTGAGGGCTGTGGGGGGCTGTCTGGAGTTACTCCTGTGAGGAATGCAACGATGTCAAACAGAAAGAAAGGAAAAACTGCGAAGTCACAGTGCACTGTTATGATTATGACCCAGTTATGTACCAGACACTAGATTATGGACATTATAGGTACTACCTTTCCTCACGGTGGATTTGCATGATAAAGATGATTGTTGTTTCATCGCTAAATCATGTCCAACTCTTTGTGACCCCATGGACTGTAGCACTCCAGGCTTCCCTGTCCTTCGCTATCTTCTGGAATTTGCTCAAAGTCATGTCCATTGAGTCAGTGATGCCATCCATCTCATCCTCTGTTGCCCCCTTTTTCTTCTGCCCTCAAGCGTTTCCAGCATCAGTATCTTTTCCAGTGAGTTGGCTTTTCATATCAAGTGGCCAGAGTATTGGAACTTCAGCTTCAGCATCAGTCCTTTCAGTGAATATTCAGGGTTGATTTCCTTTAGGATTGACTAGTTTGACCTCCATGCTGTCCAAGGGACTATGAAGGCCTATCTTTTATCAAAGCCTATGTGTTTCTGTCCCACGTGGACAGAGAAGCCTGGCGTTCTGCAGTTCATGGGGTGGCAAAGAGTTTGACACTACTTAGTGAATGGACGACAACAAATGTGTTTCTACAACTTGAAGGTAAAAAGGTAAAAAGTGAAAGTGTTAGCTGCTCAGTTGCGTCTGACTCTTTTGTGACCTCATGGACTGTAGCCTGCCAGGCTCCTCTGCTCATGGAATTCTCCAGGTAAGGTAGAATACTGGAGTGGGTAGCCATTCCTTTCTCCAGAGGATCTTCCTGTTCAAGGGATCGAACCTGGATCTCCTGCATTGCAGGCAAATTTTTTACCATCTGAGCCATCAGGGAAGCCCACCAACCTAAAGGTAGTTTAGAATAAACCTGTAGAAGGTAGTCAGAATAAGTTTGTTGTAGTTAGCACACTTTGAGCCTTTCTCATGTGAGTCTTGGTAACTGGAGCGCAGAAAAAGTAGGTGGTGAGAAGCATCAGAGTGGGGAACCGATGTAGAGAAAACAAGTAGAAATGTCGAAGGAGAGTCCTGGTAACTTCAGATCCTCTTGAAGTGTAGCGATGTCATGTCACTTCAAGTCAGTTCAACTTAAGCATCTTTGAAATGTAAACTTTTGACCTAAATTTTTCCATTTTGCAAATTCTTGACATTTCAGACATATTGCTCGGAAATTTTTATCTTTCTTTGAGAGTGCCCTGTAGAGCAGGAGACCATAGGTTGAGTGGTCAATGTATATTCTCATAGATGAATCTGCATCTTCAGAACTGGTTGGGAGTATGTTTTTGTAGAAATTCCATTGTTGATGTCTATTTTCTTCTCATGGTCATGTAGAGGAATACGTTTTCATCCTTTATTTTATCTTCCTAAGCAAAATAAAATATGATATCTCTTCAAAAACATTTAAGAAGGAAAAGGAAAAACCACTTTGAGAAAAAGGTCAGCAAGACCCAAGGAAGAATGATATTTGCTGAAAGCGCCTGTCAGAACGGTCTGAATAATACAGATGAGCCAAGAGAAACAAGGCACAATTAAAGCAAAGCTCATTCCCCCAAGATAGCTGAAATGCGAGTTTACGAATCCTGAGAAGTAGGGGGCCAAATGAGGTCTAATTGTATCTTATTTAACTTGGCCTTTTATATGGATAACCCTTGGCTCTCTTTGCAGTTATCACACTTTTGTCAAACTGACCTTATTCTAACATGTTTTTCTTCTTTTTGTGCAAACGTGAAGTATTTTTGATCATACAATAGTAATTCAACTAATAAGGTTTTCAACTACAAAAGTAGACTATGCTCTAATGGAAACCATATTACCAGCAGAAAGAGTTCCATTCCTTATTATCATATTCTAGCCTGAATAGTTCTCACAGCAGGACCTTTAAAAGGGGTCCAGAAAAATAGTGCAAGAAGTATTACTTTTGCAAAGATTCACATACTCGGTTAGAATATACTGGAAAAATAAGAGATTAGCTCATTCAGATAAATAGATGTTCATAATTAGGAAATACATTTTGAAATATTGTCAACCCCAAGTAGTCTTCTGGTTGCACAAAAGACAACAGAAAAGAACTGCACTATCAGTTCACTTCAGTTCAGTCGCTCAGTTGTGTCTGACTCTTTGCGACCCCATGGACTGCAGCATGCCAGGGTTCCCTGTCCACCACTACCCGGAGCCTACTCAAAGTCAGTGATGCCATCCAACCGTCTCATCCTCTGTCATCTCCTTCTCCTCCCACCTTCAATCTTTCCCGGCATCAGGGTCTTTTCCAGTGAGTCAGTTCTTTACATCAGGTGGCCAAAGTATTGGAGTTTCAGCTTCAGCATCAGTCCTTCTGATGAATATTCAGGACTGATTTCCTTTAGGATGGACTGGTTTGATCTCCTTGCAGTCCAAGGGACTCTCAAGAGTCTTCTCCAACACCACAGTTCAAAAGCATCAATTCTTTGGTGCTCAGCTTTTTTTATAGTTCAGCTCCCACATTCATACATGACTACTGGAAAAACCATAGCTTTGACTAGACTGATCTTTGTTGGCAAAGTAATGTCTCTGCTTTTTAATATGCTATCTAGGTTGGTCATAACTTTCCTTCCAAGAAGCAAGCATCTTTTAATATCATGGCTGCAGTCACCATCTGCAGTGATTTTGGAGCCCAAAAAATAAAGTCTGTCATGTCTCCACTGTTTCCCCATCTATTTCCCATGAAGTGATGGCACCAGATGCTATGATCTTACTTTTCTGAATGTTGAGCTTTAAGACAACTTTTTCACTCTCCTCTTTCACTTTCATCAAGAGGCTCTTTAGTTCTTCTTCACTTTCTACCATAAGGGTGGTGTCATCTGCATATTTGAGGTTATTGATATTTCTCCTGGCAATCTTGATTCCAGCTTGTGGTTCATCCAACCCAGCATTTCTCATGATGTACTCTGCATAGACGTTAAACAAGCAGGGTGACAAAATACAGCCTTGATATACTCCTTTTTCTATTTGGAACCAGTATATTGTTCCATGCCCACTTCTAACAGTGGCCTCTTGACCTGCATACAGATTTATCAGGAGGCAGGTCAGGTGGTCTGGTATCCCCATGTCTTTCAGAATTTTCCACAGTTGATTGTGATCCACACAGTCAAAGGCTTTGGCATAGTCAATGAAGCAGAAATAGATGTTTTTCTGGAACTTTCTTGCTTTTTTTGATGATCCAGTGGATGTTGGCAATTTGATCTCTGGTTCCTCTGACTCTTCTAAATCCAGCTTGAACATCTGGAAGTTCACATACTGTTGAAGTCTGGCTTGGAGAATTTTGAGCATTACTTTGCTAGCATATGAAATGAGTGCAATTGTGCGGTAGTTTGAGCATTCTTTGGCATTGCCTTTCTTATAGAGATTGGAATGAAAACTGATCTTTTCCAGCCCTGTGGTCACTGCTGAGTTTTCCAAATTTGCTGGCATATTGAGTGCAGCACTTTCACAGCATCATCTTTTAGGACTTGAAATAACTCACCTGGTATTCCATCAGCTTCATGAGCTTTGTTCATAGTGATGCTTCCTAAGGCCCACTTGACTTCACATTCCAGGATGTCTGGCTCTAGGTCAGTGATCACACCATCATGATTATCTGGGTCATGAAGACTTTTTGTATAGTTCTTCTGTGTATTCTTGCCACCTCTTCTTATCTGCTAGTTCTGTTACATCCATACCATTTCTGTCCTTTATTGTGCCCATCTTTGTATGAAATGTTCCCTTGGTATCTCTAATTTTCTTGAAGAGATCTCTAGTCTTTCCCATTCTGTTTTCCTCTATTTCTTTGCATTGATCACTGAGGAAGGCTTTCTTATCTCTCCTTGCTATTCTTTGGAACTCTGCATTCAAATGGATATATCTTTCTTTTTCTCCTTTGCTTTTCACAGCTATTTGTAAGGCCTCCTTAGACACCATTTTGCTTTTTTGCATTTCTATTTCTTGGGGATGGTCTTGATCACTGCTTCCTGTACAATGACATGAATCTCCATCCATAGTTCCTCAGGCACTCTGTCCATCAGATCTAATCCCTTGAATCTATTTCTCACTTCCACTGTATAATCATAAGGGATTTGATTTAGGGTCATTCCTGAATGGTTTAGTGGTTTTCCCTACTTTCTTCAAGTCTGAATTTAGCAATAAGGAACTCATGATCTGAGCCACAGTCAGCTCCCAGTCTTGTTTTTGTTGACTGTATAGAGCTTCTCCATCTTTTCCTGAAAAGAATATAATCAATCTGACCTCGGTATTGACCATTGGATGATGTCCATGTGTAGAGTCTTCTCTTGTGTTGTTGGAAGAGGGTGTTTTCTATGATCAGTGTGTTCTCTTGGCATAACTCTATTAGTCTTTGCTTTGCTTCATTCCGTATTCCAAGGCCAAATTTGCCTGTTACTCCAGGTATCTCTTAACTTCCTACTTTTGGATTCCAGTCCCCTATAATGAAAAGGACATCTTTATTTGGGTGTTCCAGAAGGTCTTGTAGAACCATAGAACCATTCAACTTCAGCTTCTTCAGCATTACTTCTTGGGGCATAAACTTGGATTACTGTGATATTGAATGGTTTGCCTTGGAAATGAACAGAGATCATTCTGTTTTTGAGATTGCATCAAAGTACTGCATTTTGGACTCTTTTGTTGACCATGATGGCTACTCCATTTCTTCTAAGGGATTCTTGTCCACAATAGTAGAAATTTTGGTTATCTGAGTTAAATTCACCCATTCCAGTCCATTTTAGTTCACTGATGATTAAAATGTCGACGTTCAAACTTGCCATCTCCTGTTTTACCCCTTCCAATTTGCCTTGCTTCATGGACCTAACATTCCAGGTTCTTAGGCTATATTGCTCTTTACAGCATCAGACTTTACTTCCATCACCAGTCATATCCACAGCAGGTGGTGTTTTTGCTTTGGCTCAGTCTCTTCATTCTTTCTGGAGTTATTTCTCCACTGATCTCCAGTAGCATATTGGGCACCTACCTCCCCGGGGAGTTCATCTTTCAGTTTCCTATCTTTTTGCCTTTTCATACTGTTCATGGGGTTCTCAAGGCAAGAATACTGAAGTGGTGTGCCATTCCCTTCTCCAGTGGACCACATTTTGTCACGAACTCTCAACCATGACCCGTCCTCAATAAATGTTACTTATTGTTGTTGTTAATGTTGTTGCATTACACATTTTAAAATTTCTAGGATTGTCAAATCTATCACCATATTCCCATATAGCGTCTACCTTCGCCAGAATACTTAAAAATCTCCTCCTCACACTAATATCAGCTATATTTTCACCTATGTTTTTCTTTGTTATATTTATCTTTAACAAATCTAAAATCTGGTATGTATAGGGATCAAAACTTTCCTTTTTCTAGAGAGCCTCACTATCATTACCTTTATAATCAACTTTCCCACTGATTTGAAATCTACATTTTCAGTTTGTTTATAAGTTCTTAGTATATAACTGAGATCAATCATGCTTGCTGAGGAAATGAGGCTAGAGTTGGGTGAATCAGATAAAGGTGCTCCTCATAATGCTGAGAGAATATGCTAACTGACAAAAATACTATTAAAAACACATTCTTCACTTAACTATAGAAAAACCCAAATTAGACATAGTTCTGAACCTACCTGTCTTAGGGTTTATACTGAAATATATAACATTTTCTGACAGAGATTCATTCAGTCGTGCTCAACTCTTTGCATGCCCAGGCTACATGTGATCCCGCAAACTGCAACCTGCCAGGTTCCTCTGTCCATGGAATTCTCCAGGCAAGAATACTGGAGTGCGTTGCCATTCCCTTCTTCAGGGGGTCTTCTTGACCCAGGGATCAAACCTGGGTCTCCTGCATTGCAGCCAGATTCCTTACCATCTGAGCCACCAGGGAAGCCCAATATTTTCTGAAGGAGATTTAATTTGTTTAAATTGAATTATAGTTAATTTACAGTGCTGTGTTAGATGCTGGTGTACAGCAAAGTGATATATATATATATACACACACACACATATAAACTTTATATATATACTTTTTATAATCCTTTTATTATAGTTTATTACAAAATAATTTCATTCTTAATTTTACTTTTTTTGGTCAAGATTCCCACGAAAGTCTTAAGGTCTTGGTTCCAGTTGATCAGAATTCTAGTCCCACTTGGCCATCAACTCACAATGTGCACTTAAGCAAATCACTCATTCTCTGTGGGAGTCCATTTCCCATTTTCAAATGACTGTTCTGAATTAGACGATTGACACCTTCCCTCTCACAGTTATATATATATATATGTTTAACTATATATAATTCTATTTGACTCTGAGACTTTGTGAATAATCTGAAGTTGAATTAAAGTCAGAAGGAGAAAGATGGTCTCTGTCTTTAGTTTTGTGTTCTCTCTCTCTCTCTCTTTTTTTTTTTTTGTGTGTGGGGTTGGGCTTTAAAAACTTCAGGAGAAGGCATTTCCCTTGAGAAACCAACATATCATGTCCTAGGAGAACTGGCATCTGGCCTGGATGAAAGGAGGAAGAGAGGGTAAAAATGAAGGCAAGGAGGACAGGATGGCAGGAGCTTTGACTCTGAGGATTCATAGCTGTCCTTAACTCATATAGATTGAATTCTTGCCTGCCTATTTACCTGGGTCTTGTGTAAGAGCATCTTGAGGAAAATATTAACAGGGTGAGTGACCTTCACTGGTTTTAATGATTCACCAATTGTAAAAAATATTTTACCTGGAATTGCAACGAGTATGCATTCCTGGAGCCTATACCCATGAACCTAGAAGGAGGCCCCCCAGAAGTGTGCTAAGTGGACAAGGGGAGCCTGACTAGTCTATATTTACCTAACCAGATAATTAAGTGAACTAAAAGGTCTTTTATTATCCTTGTGTGGATTACATACTTTTTAGAGTATCCACAGTCATTATTAAAACCATGTGTATTCCTGACTTACTTCTGAGCACCTCTGAAAATCAATCCATACATGCTCAGGAATGCAAACCACACTCATTTTAGAGTCCGGGTAAACAAACATAATTAAGGAGGCAAATTTACTTCAGAAATTATCTAATGCCTTCCACATTAAAACAGAAATGACTTTTGGCTGTTCCCTTCTACTTAGATGGATAATTGTTAAATTCAGATCTGATATTTCTGGAAAAACAAGTTAAAAAAAAAATCTCAACAGGCTTGATCTAGTTCTCCATCCCCGTGTTCCTCTCAGTGACAGGTAATTCATAGAAATTACTGTTTCAGAATTTTAAATACAACTTTCTTAAGACTGATTCAAGATGATCTCATAAGATTATAAGTAAAACTCATAGTTAGAGAGGTGGTGCTAAAGTTGGGAAAACTATCACAGGATCAGAATACTTTTGTTGTACAGGAAGAAGAGACTTGTACTGGCAGTCTTGATTATCAAAAGCAAGGAAATCAAACAACTTCAAAAATTCTCATTAAAATTGTATTTTAATATATTTTCTCCAAGACATGTAAAATAAGTAAAATTTCTTGATCCAACACTGGGTTGTATATCTTGTTACCTTCCTGTGTTTACTGCTCTTTCTTAAAGCTAAAAATGGGCTAGATTTTACAATGTCTTATTTATTTCATGGCACTGTAAATATTTAGTCCACTAAACAGCTAATCCTTTTCATGGTCCAAACCACTTTAGGTCATAAATATTCTTTTAGAAAATATTAATAAGTCAATATAATATGAAAGTGAGACCTATGAGAGTAATTTTATGAAAGAGTATTTTAAGAAAATTTAAGAATATGAAATATCTTTTTTAATAATCATTCTGATTTAGTAAATATTTTTATTTATTTTATTATAGATCTAAAAATTCAACTACTATGTCAGCATCCTTTATATTTTGCTTTAAAGCTGTTAAAACATTTCAAGTTAAGTTTGGTTTATTTAGAAATATTTAAATTTAGAATCCATAAATAAGAATTCATAAATTCATAAATATGTTGTTTTAGTTCATTTTAAAATTATATTTAAAGTTTGATTACATAAGCAACAAAAGAATATAGACTCCTGGTGAAAATGAAAATGCTAAAGATATGGGTCAGGTTTTTCCAAGTAGCATCTGGAATCTAGATCTCCTATGGAGATGATGTGAGCACTGCTGTCTTCCTAGAGTGTACCCTTTCAGCTAACTGCTTTTTGTGTATATATTTCCTTTGCAAAGTATAGAGTATTCTGGAGTATGTTTAACACAACTGGTATGAAATGGTTGCGTTTTTTCCATAGCTAGCTTTTTCACTTGCTAATATGTCTTAAAGAGTTTTCCCTGTTAGTACATATACTTGACTTTATTATTTTAAGCTGTTCCTTAGCACTTTATGGAGTAGCTCTTAAAGTCATTTTCTATTCTAATAGGGAGTTCGGTTGTTTCCATTTTGTTTACAAGGATGAAGAAAGCTGCAATTCCTTGTGTGCCTCCACACAACTGCCAAGTTCCAACAGTATCATCAACAGGCTTTTTTTTTTTATTTTTTCTGAAGCTTTGGCACAGCCAATTCTAAGTTTCCTAAAGATTATTTTTTACCCTCAACCTCTATCAAGGCATTTTCTCAAACCAAGACCATTCTCTCTCTGAGAAGCATTTTGAGAAAAGTTGTTACAAAGTTTTTCAAAACCTCTCACCTCATTTTACACCTTTAGTGCTTAGCACCAGAGATAGCGGGTATTTGATAAGACATTTTTGTTGAATGAATAAATGATATATATGGGACACCAAGAGCATTGAACTGGAAATGAGAAGAACTAGGCTTTTGTGACTTGGGTTTGTGGTCCTGGATATGGGAAAAATTGCTTCTGACTTTTTCCCTCTTCAGAAATAGAGGGTGATCAGCTCGGAGGTTTCAAAGGTCTTGCCCAGTACTCTGCTTTGTTCAGATCAGTTGAGTTGTTCAGTCATGTCCGACTCTTTGCAACCCCATGGACTGCAGCATGCCAGGCTCCCCTGTCAATCACCAACTCCTGAATCTTGCTTGGACACATGTCCATCAAGTTGGTGATGCCATCCAACCATCTCATCCTTTGTTGTCCCCTTCTCCTCCTGTCTTCAATCTTTCCCAGCATCAGAGTCTTTTCCAATGAGTCAGTTCTTCACATCAGGTGGCCAAAGTATTGGAGTTTCAGCTTCGGTGTCAGTCCTTCCAATAAATATTCAGGACTGAATTCCTTTAGGATGGACTGGTTTGATCTCCTTGCAGTCCAAGGGACTCTCAAGAGTCTTCTCCAACACCATAGTTCAGAAGCATCAATTCTTCGTTGCTCAGGTTTCTTTATAGTTCAACTCCCACACCCATACATGACCACTGGAAAAATCATGGTTTTGACTAGATGCACCTTTGTTGGGTAAGTAATGTCTCTGCTTTTTAATATGCTGTCTAGGTTGGTCATAGCTTTTCTTCCAAGGAGCAAGCATATTTTAACTTCATGGCTGCAGTGATTTTGGAGCTCTGCTTTGTAGTTCTGTCTTTTTAAGGGGAGCTAGGAGGTGAATCCCAGGGACGGCGGAGCCTGGGGCGTGCCGTCTATGGGGTCACACAGAGTCAGACACGACTGAAGCGACTTAAGCAGTAGCAGCAGCAGCAGGAGTAGTTTCCCTGGTGTTGTACACTTCAGATCAGATCATATCAGATCAGTTGCTCAGTCGTGTCCGACTCTTTGCAACCCCATGAATCATAGCACGCCAGGCCTTCCTGTCCATCACCAACTCCCGGAGGTCACTCAGACTCACATCCATCGAGTCAGTGATGCCATCCAGCCATCTCATCCTCTGTCGTCCCCTTCTCCTCCTGCCCCCAATCCCTCCCAGCATCAGAGTCTTCTCCAATGAGTCAACTCTTCGCATGAGGTGGCCAAAATACTGGAGTTTCAGCTTTAGCATCATTCCTTCCAAAGAAATCCCAGGGCTGATCTCTTTCACAATGGACTGGTTGGATCTCCTTGCAGTCCAAGGGACTCCCAAGAGTCTTCTCCAACACCACAGTTCAAAAGCATCAATTCTTTGGCGCTCAGCCTTCTTCACAGTCCAGCTCTCACATCCATACATGACCACAGGAAAGACCATAGCCTTGACTAGGCTAACCTTTGTTGGCAAAGTAATGTCTCTGCTTTTGAATATGCTATCTAGGTTGGTCATAACTTTCCTTCCAAGGAGTAAGTGTCTTTTAATTTCATGGCTGCAGTCACCATCTGCAGTGATTTTGGAGCACTTAGTAGGTGCTAAAGAAATATTTGAGTATAT
Source organism: Tragelaphus eurycerus (assembly GCA_935064755.1). NCBI lineage: Eukaryota > Metazoa > Chordata > Mammalia > Artiodactyla > Bovidae > Tragelaphus > Tragelaphus eurycerus. The sequence goes on from CAKXYN010000080.1 coordinate 1,962,133, forward strand.
AATTATCTAATATTCAATTAGATATTGAAAGTATTGAAATATAGCCAAAATTTAAATTCATGTTTATAAATTTATCTTAAAAATGTGGATAAAATGAAAAAGTCAAAGCTTAAGGCAATTTGTCACACTAAAAGAATATATTTATGAATCTTGGTATTAATCCTAAATATTTAATACAGAAAATATAGATCTCTAGGGATCAAAGGGGAAAAAAAACCTTTAGGTGATAATTTCTTAGGGAACTACTATAGTTCTTTAAAATAAGGAATCTGTGAATACCCTTACCTGTTTAAAAAGAAAAGTATGTTCGTATTAGACTTGAGAGAGCAAGTTGTTTATTAGATTGCATCCTTCATACTATACTCATATATTGATTTCTGTAAGAAGGTGGATGGATATCTACAATGACTTTTAAAAAAATCAAGTGTCCCTGTCTAATTATCATACATCAAAAGAATCCATGATACTCTCTGTTTCAAGTAAGTTATTTCTTTCAGAACTGCTCTAAAATGCTTCCCAGAGCAAGAAGAGCTAATTTAGATTTATAAATTGTGAGGGAAAAAAGGGATATGTATGTATATATAAATGACTCACTTTCTATTCTATAAAGCACTTTCCTATCTTGTGAGAGGAGAGGTCAAAAGAGAGGAAGCATATTTTACATAAATTCTTTTACTGAAAGGAAAGTCTTCAGGGGTTTAAAAAACTAACAAGGAAAAGATGTACAACTGCCACCCCCCCCAACCCCCCCGCCCAAATTCTCCTATCATTGTATAGTTGGGTAATTTATTTTTATGATTTAAAATATTTGAACCTTGAGAATGTTAAATATTTTTACTTGAATGGAATTCAGTTATGATTACTTAAGTAACTATTTTCTTAAAGTCAATATGGCTCTGATTGAATCACTAGAGTTTTATTTGAAACTATTTGATTAGAGAGAACTCCCCTAAGGGTTTTATTCCTTGATTTTTGTTAGTGTATTCTTATTATTTCTTCAATAACAACAGACTTTGCTTGAGAATTCTTTTGTAAGAGTAATGTGGTAATTGTGTTAACATTCACCATTATTTTTCACTAAACTATTAGAATTTAGCTGTAGGTGCTCAATGGTTTTTAAAAAGGTTAATTTAATAAACATGCAATAGTCTCTGTAAAACAATAACTTCGTGAATTTTTAGAACTGGAAAAAAGATTCCATTGCTCATTTGTGTTAATACTATGATTTCATCACAGAGGAAAAAAAACTACACTGACATTTCCTTTTTCCTCATTATTGGAGGGTAGTTACAATTTACTGGGGGCTTACTGTGCCAGGATCAACGTTTAGGTAGGTGAAGTTACTGTAATGAGACTAAACAATAAGTAGTGGCTTGAGGAATGTTGAAATTTATTTCTCTCTTAGATAAGAGTCTGGGTTAGTTGTTCAGTCATTCAGGGACTCAGATTCACAGTAGTCTGTGTGGTCTCCAAGGGTCTCTCTGGGGCTATTACAGTAAGCAGGAAGTGGAAATTTAGCATAGGGGATTGTGTTGTGCAGCGTTTATTGGCTGAAAAGGGTCATTTTGCTTAAATTCTGTTGGCTGGGGCTTAGTCACTGCAGATGGTGACTGCAGCCATGAAATTAAAAGACGCTTACTCCTTGGAAGGAAAGTTATGACCAACCTAGATAGCATATTCAAAAGCAGAGACATTACTTTACCAACAAAGGTTCGCCTAGTCAAGGCTATGGTCTTTCCTGTGGTCATGTATGGATGTGAGAGCTGGACTGTGAAGAAGGCTGAGCGCCGAAGAATTGATGCTTTTGAACTGTGGTGTTGGAGAAGACTCTTGAGAGTCCCTTGGACTGCAAGAAGATCCAACCAGTCCATTCTGAAGGAGATCAATCCTGGAATTTCTTTAGAAGGAATGATGCTAAAGCTGAAACTCCAGTATTTTGGCCACCTCATGCAAAGAGTTGACTCATTGGAGAAGACTCTGATGCTGGGAGGGATTGAGGGCAGGAGGAGAAGGGGACGACAGAGGATGAGATGGCTGGATGGCATCACTGACTCGATGGATGCGAGTCTGAGTGACCTCCGGGAGCTGGTGATGGACAGGGAGGCCTGGCGTGCTGTGGTTCATGGGGTCGCAAAGAGTCGGACACGACTGAGCGACTGATCTGATCTGATCTGATCTGGGGCTTAGTCACATGGCTGCGCCTGGCTGCAAAAAGTTTTGGGAGGTGTAGTCAATGCCTGGACCGCTATTTTCCAAGTACAATTTTACCATGTGAAAGAAGTGACACACAGCTGGCAGATTCTGCCATGTTTTATGTAATTATCTGATTTATGCTGAACTACTCGGAACAAATAGGATTTTATAGAAACTAACTCATTACTTATCCAAGGTCATACAGCTTGTAAGTGAGAGTCAGAATTTAACCTAAGCTTGTTTGGCTCCAAAGTCCATGTTCTTAACTCCTATGTCATACCGTATAACAAAGGTTAGAATAGAACCCAATTAACTGGGTTCGATGAATGCCGAGGTCCAGCCCCAGCTGATCCAGGGAATTCGAAGCAATGATGGCGTGGGTGAGGGTTGGGAAACAACTGCTTAATTAGATATTAATTAAAGATATAAAGAGTAATAGAATGAGGATAGCTCAGTAGGAAAATTCAGTGGAGAAAGAGGCTGAATAATTTTCCAAAGCAGGGGGATTTGCGTCACCTATGTAGGCCGCAGGCATCCTCCCGTTCTCCCGAGGGAGAGGAGACACTAAGGCCTCCCCGGTCAGATCTTAGAAGCCCAGGCAAAATTAGTAGGCTTGACGAGCTTCCCCGCCCCAGAGGAAAAATTCAGCCAGAAGGAGAGAGAAAGAACGACATGGAGAGAACAAATTTCGGTGATCCAAAAAAAGGGGGCAGACTTTATTTTCCAAAGCAGTTTTATACCTTAAGTTTTGCATAGAGGATAATGGGGAAGGAGTGGAGTCATGCAAGGACAGCAGTCCCTGAGCCAGGCTTTCAAACTTATCATATGCAAAAGTTTAGGTGATTTACATCATCTTCTGGCCCGGAGGCCTGCCAACATCTTAAGACCCATTTCAAACATCTCAACATCTTAAGACCCTGCCAAACTTAAGACCCTTAAGTTTAAGAAGAAAACTTATCCTTCTCCAAGGGTGATTAGTCAGGGACCACCCTCCAAAAGCATTAGATAAAGTTGCATTCCTATAGGGCAAAGTTGTGGTGGGCTATAACAAGAAAAATAATTAACTCGAGAGTCCAAGGTTACAAACATTAAGGCTACTACTTACATTTCTATACACCAATTATATCAATCAATACACTGCCAAGGACACAGTAGGTAAGGGACACGGAGACTTAGCAGCAAACATTGGCCCAACAAGTGAAAAACCCTTCACCAATACAATTTCTAATCAATCTTTTACCTGCTCAAAGGAATCTGTATTTAGACAGTTTAGAACATCTCATGCCTCTCACAGTTGAGAGGCTCTGAACAATCACATGTGGTCGGAAAAGCCTATTCAGGAAGGCTAGAGGATTTCCAAAAGAGTTTGTAGGTTGAAACACTGTTACACCCAGGAACTATTAACTGAAGCTATAAGCTAACTCTTTCTTCAGAGAGAGGTAGTGAGGGACAACCCCCGTAAAGTCAGAAGTGTAGGTGAGAGCACAAAGCAGTGAGTAGGCAGACTCTGGTTTTGGGGGTAGATGCTCGAGAATTTCCAGGGGGGCTCCTGAGGCTAAATCTAGCCTTTGCATATGCCGAGCCTCCTTCCTCATGACCTTTGCCACTGGTGGAGCTCACTCCCCGCAGATGAATTGTAAATATTCCTTTTCTCCCGATTTCCCAGAGCCATATCATCTACCCTGCACAAAGAAGGAGCGGCTGTGTGGTTTGACTTGGCATTTAATCTTTGGGCTCTCACTACAACCACAGATGCTTCTCTAAGACGGTTAAGGGCATTCTGGAAGGTTTCTAGTTTAATTCAATTTCTTTCATTTCAAATGCATTTATGGTGGTCCATTTTGATGAAAGTGAAAGTGGAGAGTGAAAAGGTTGGCTTAAAGCTCAACATTCAGAAAACGAAGATCATGGCATCTGGTCCCATCACTACATGGGAAATAGATGGAGAAACAGTGGAAACAGTGTCAGACTTTCTTTTTCTGGGCTCCCAAATCACTGCAGATGGTGACTGCAGCCATGAAATTAAAAGACGCTTACTCCTTGGAAGGAAAGTTATGACCAACCTAGATAGCATATTCAAAAGCAGAGACATTACTTTACCAACAAAGGTTCGCCTAGTCAAGGCTATGGTCTTTCCTGTGGTCATGTATGGATGTGAGAGCTGGACTGTGAAGAAGGCTGAGCGCTGAAGAATTAATGCTTTTGAACTGTGGTGTTGGAGAAGACTCTTGAGAGTCCCCTGGACTGCAAGAAGATCCAACCAGTCCATTCTGAAGGAGATCAATCCTGGAATTTCTTTGGAGGGAATGATGCTAAAGCTGAAACTCCAGTATTTTGGCCACCTCATGCGAAGAGTTGACTCATTGGAGAAGACTCTGATGCTGGGAGGGATTGAGGGCAGGAGGAGAAGGGGACGACAGAGGATGAGATGGCTGGATGGCATCACTGACTTGATGGGTGTGAGTCTGAGTGACCTCTGGGAGCTGGTGATGGACAGAGAGGCCTGGCGTGCTGCGGTTCATGGGGTCACAGGGAGTCGGACACGACTGAGCGACTGATCTGATCTGATCTGATTTTGCTGACTTGGGTTGGCTGAATCTACACCCATTTCCAATCATTTTCCTTGCTTTTCTCTAACTCAGGAATGGAAATCTGCAATTCCCTCGATCTGCCTCACCCAGTGGTGGTCACCAGGTACAGTTCTGCCAATGAGATATAATGGGAAATATTCTAAGATTGGTTTCCTTTTACAAATAAAAAGACAAAGCCCCTCAAGAAGACTTTGGGGCTATTTGCCTTATTTTTGTCTCAAATGTGAATGTGATTTTTACAGGTGCTTGGTCACCACATTACCTTAAAGATAAAAGTCTACATGCCAAGGATGAAGAGTGGGAAGGTGGAAAGTTTCTTCTGGACCTTGATACATCAACACTGGTGGGGGAGTGTGCCTAATCTCTTATGCATTTTCTATTATTTGCTTCAGAAAGTAAATATACTGAATATCTTACCTCCAACTTCATTCCTTTCCTTCCTTCTGCTTTCCCTTCCTTCTTACTTTCCTTCCTTCCCTTCTCTCTTTTCCTTGTCTCTTCATTTCTTCCTTTCTCATTTTTTGACTTTAGACAATGGCAACTTGAGATCAATCCAGAATTTAGCATTTCCTTCTAGCACATATTTCGGTGGGGTGGTGTGATAGGAGAAACAGATTGCATGAAAGAAATCACTCCCATTCTCTTTTTCTTTCTCTGCAATTCTAGGAATTATAATCTTCATTTATCCAGCCATTTTTACATAATAACTTGGGGGGGAGGAACAATTTTTTTTTTTTTTTTTGCTTTTAAGATCTAATAGTGGCAATTAAAAAAAAAATCTTTCCTCTTGGTTATGCATCTTCCTTTCCTCATTGGACTTTTGTGAGTGGCTATTTAATGACCTTGTGGAAAATAGTAAAAGACAAATGAGCTTCTGAGAAGACTTTTGTTAACAAGTTTTAAATGTACATTTCTTGGAGGAAATGAATTCTCCATCTGAAAAGAATTTGAGTTTCTAAAGTTAATTTGGGTCCTTTATATAGTTAACAAAAAAAAAACTCTTTCTGTTTGTGAAGCTGTCCTTGTAAGCCATGACAGGACAGTGAGGTGAAGACTGAGAGAGAAGGAGCAGCTAGAACTCCAGAGGGTGGGAACTAGTTTTTTTTTCCCATTTTAAACTTCTTTTTTCACTTTTTTAAAATATAAATTTATTTATTTTAATTGGAGGCTAATTACTTTATGATATTGTATTGGTTTTGCCATACATCGACATGAATTCACCACAGGTGTACACGTGCTCCCCATCCTGAACCCCCCCACCCTCCTCCCTCCCCGTATCATCCCTCTGGGTCATCCCAGTGCACCAGCCTCGAGCATCCTGTATCATGCATCGAACCTGGACTTTCGATTTGTTTCACATATGATAATATACATGTTTCAATGTCATTCTCCCTAACCATCCCACCCTTGCCCTCTCCCATAGAGTCCATAAGACTATTCTATACATCAGTGTCTCTTTTGCTGTCTCGTATACAGGGTTATTGTTACCATCTTTCTAAATTCCATATATATGCGTTAGTATACTGTATTGGTGTTTTTCTTTCTGGCTTACTTCACTCTGTATAATAGGCTCCAGTTCCATCCACCTCATTAGAACTGATTCAAATGTATTCTTTTTAATGGCTGAGTAATACTCCATTGTGTATATGTACCACTGCTTTCTTATCCATTCATCTGCTGATGTACATCTAGGTTGCTTCCATGTCCTGGCTATTGTGTGTTTCTGATGAGGCAAAACTTATGGTCAGTCAGAAGGGATTGGTGTTGTGGTGGTTTCTGTTTTGTTCTGTTAGTTGATTAGTGGTTCCTAATTTCAAGAGATGTGATCTGGACATATTATTGGACATACTTCTGGCCAGCCTTTTTTGTATCCCTTTCAACACTGTTCCTTTCTTCCAGGCTATCACAGAATAACATTTAGGCTGGCAATTATGCACATTCTTAGCCTAAAAAGACTAACTTGGTCCTGAGCCAAATGTATTGCTATTACCTGAATGAAGAGATCTTCATTCTTAGTGAAGATGGTTTTTCCACATGTTTGTCTTGGAGAAGGGAACTACTTTAAAATAGAAATAATATAGAAAATGCTTTTATTTTCTTCTATATGTACAAAAAGTATTCCTTATTTTGCACTTCACATGCTGCTGCTGCTGCTAAGTTGCTGCAGTCATGTCTGACTCTGTGCGACCCCATAGACTGCAGCCCACCAGGCTTCTCTGTCCCTGGGATTCTCCAAGGCAAGAATACTGGAGTGGGTTGCCATTTCATTCTCCCTTCCACTTCACATAATGCATGCTAATATTTCTCTGCATAGCTTTTAGATATTAATAAAAAGACTAAGGAAAAACAGGCCAAAGCAGAATATGATAATAATAATGATAAAATAATATAATAACAATAGCAAAGGGTCAGGGTCATTGAGGGACCTTGCACAACTCTGGGGGGAGTGCTACTCATGTAGATTGTGGTGTAGAAAGTGTTCTATAGAGTTATACAGCATGGTGGCCCTGAAAACACTTCAGTTGTGTCATACATTATTCTAAGAAGAGTCTACTCGATCTTCACCATGATCCTATGAAGTAGACCCTAATATCCTCACTTCATAGGTAAGGAAACTGAGGTGCAAAAAAGCTAAAGGTCAAAAAATAGCAGAACTGGAATGTGAAACCAAATCTGGCTTCATGGTCTCAATTCATAATCATTTTACCATACTGCCCTGAACTAGATAGGACAGATCCAAGGGAAACATTCTCTGTTCACTCATGCATTATTCAAAAAAAAAAAAAAAATTTTTTTTTTTTTAGTGTTCTGGGCATTGTGCTACATGCTGGAATAAACCAATTCAACAACTCCATTTTTAGCCCAGTTTAAACTCCAAAAGTTACAAGATTGTCTTTTTCTGAGGTTTCTAAACATGGTGTTGCCATGAATTTCCAAGGTGAGCTGAAGAAAGAGAACAGTGTGACTGATTTCTTAGGGGTCTTTGGATACACAAGAGCCACATTCCAGATACTTCTTGTATAAGATTCTCTAATACCCTCTTGATTCTGAAGTAGCACAAATGTTAGCTTCCTTCTTAACCTTCTCCTCTATCTCTTATTCTAATACTACCTCTCTCCCCCTCCTCCTTCCATCTCATATTACTGCTTGAATGGGAAATTAGAAGAATGACCCAAATCTTTCCTACTAGAGAAAAATGTGCGAATTCAATAATCTCATTAAATTTATAAAAATAACGCTAAGTGAAACATATAGACATTTTATTTCTGAAGGCAGAGACTTAAATTGTGTTTTATTAAATAAATTGAGTGACCTTAACTCACTCCTTTATGGCTACACTAGTAAAATATGAGCCAAATGAACTCACAGAGGGGGCAGTGTAGGAAAAGAATAAAAACATATAAAGAGGCAAAAATCCATCTGTAATCATCATGTTCCTTGTGTATTATAGTCTCAGGCCAAGGAACTTCTCAGTGAACATATTTTTCCCCTTAGGTTGATCTATATTGACAACCACCCATGGACACTAATTTTTTAAGAGTAGACTGTGGCTTGAAGGAGGCAGTGGTAACCCTGTACTATAGTTCACTGAAGCACATTTGCCATGAAAATAACTGTTATTGCCGTTGCCACTCAATGGTCAATACTTTTCAGTATGAATACAGGGAGTTACATAAATTGTATTTGCACCAGCTTACTTGGAACTGTGACAAGGTAGAGATAGGGGGATGGGGAAGCCCAGGTTGAATTATCCCCAGGTTTTCTAGTTGTTGTTAAGGAGAAAAAAAGCTGAAATGACAGGGCACATCAGGGTGCAAATGTAAGCAATATTTAACCCAGTTTGTTAATAAAGAGCAAGATTTGCTTGCTGGTGCCCCAGTAAGCCATGCCTCATAAGCATTGTGGTTTCCAAAATTATTCCAAGTTAGGCACTGCTACAAGTTAAATATGCTGCTGGCTGTGAAATAATGAGAGGGATAATAAATATATAAAACTTGGAATCTCCTGATGAAAAATGAAAGTGATTTCATGAACCCAACCAGTCAAACTCAGATGAAAAACCCCCAGTGTGCTCACCATGACTAATGCCTTGGCCTTCCATGTGAGAAGCTCAGATTCAATTTCCTATTCTGATATCTTGTTCTGGGGGCAGCTATGGTTAGGATCATTACTCGGACAGCAAGTTCATCTAGTGTTGGTAAGTGTGTGGCTCCAATGTTTGGGTGGGAGAGAATAAAAGTTCAAAGTTATGGTGTGTGAACACATCCCCCAGAAAATGTGTGTCTACGGAACTGGGTGCAAATATTAGAAGGGATAGTTAATGACAGTAACAACTTTGATATATCTATATGGAATACACTTGTTAATTATCTTGTTCCTTACAACCCTGGGAAGTAGTCAAATGGGTTTCATAAAATCATCTAAAAGTCGAGAAAACAGAGGCTCAAGAAGTCTTGCCCCAGGTCATAAGTAGTAATGCCTAGAGGAAAAGCCTGATCTTACCGCTACTTAGAGCTCTTTCCCTTCATCTCTTCGTTGTTACTGTTTCCCTAACCTGCTGTTAAGCCCACAGGCACGCACACACACACTCTCTCTCTCTGTGGGGTATGAACAAAATAGGCATCCTGTCTAAATTAATTTATTTCATGAGATCATTTCTCCACACTCCATTTCACATTGCCTGTGGAGACATAAACCTAGTCTTGAGTAAAAGAATGAGGACTTTGGTCCTTAATTTGGCCCTAAATGTCATGCAGAAAATGTTTTCTTAACTCAATGTGAGCCCTGGAAGACTTGTTTGCTTGACTTTCAAACACTGCCAGCCAGAAGACACATCATCCTAAAAGACTTTACAGAGAAGGCTAAATCCTTCTCTGGTGGAAAATTTATGCCTGAGAGGATGATACGGTACAGAAAAGATTTGGGAAGGGGGTGGCCGTACATAGGCTTAGTAAAAATTCTTTAGCTAGAAATTCTGGCCCATGGATTCCCAAGCAAGCTTAATTTTGTAGACATTAGCTATTATGAATGACCATAATGGTTGGTACAGCCTCATCTCAAATTTCTCAAGAAGAGGAATGTCTCTTAATTAATCATTAAGGGAAAAAAATCGAAGAATAAAGCAAGAGGAAAATAACATGTTTGTCTTATTCTAGATAACATTTTAAGCTCTTTGACCCTGCTGGGCCCACAGAAACAGGTCTGTGACACTGAGAAGTAAAATTAATTGCCAGGTCATCACACCTTGCCCATATCAGACCTCCTTTCAATTCAATAAATGATGTGTCATTAGAGGTGGGCCATTAGCATCATGAGTGAGGCTGTTTCAGGAGCTCTTTTTCTCTCTCTTCTGAACACTGGGGCTGTGGCTGAGTGCCACGATATTCTAATCTACCTGTCAGGAACTTCAAGCAAGATGTTCTGATGGCTTCTGAGTGTACATTCCGAGGTCCCTATTTGAAACTAGCCTCTCTGTCATCAGTATGGTTCTCACGGCCTTGGGAACCCATGGCTACTATGTAGGATGGTTAGCAGTACACAATAGGATGTCTTCTGCCCAGTTTTCACATAGCCATGCTTTTAGAATGAGACTTCCAAGGCCTCTTTAAAAAGCAGAATATATGACATCTGGAAGTGACGATGATCCATGATCTATTATTTATACCCTGCAACAGTGTCTCTCAGTTATATGATCTTTGTATAAGGATCATATAAACCACACTGAAAACACCGATTGCTATTTCCCTCTCCCAGAATTCATTAGGTGGGGGATGGGCAGATATCTTACATTTTTAAAATAAATTCTCATGTTACGCTGATGCTGCTGGTAGGAGCTTCACACTTTGAGTGGCACTGTTCTAGAACTAACTTTTCAGATTAACCAGTTACTTAATGGGGATTTGAAGAAATGGGAAAGATACAGACAGTGGTGGAGAAAGGAGAATAAAAATATTTTCAGAATTTGTTAATGGAGGTCAAATATGAAAGCAAGTTCCCAAGGAGCAAGCTCTGGGACCTTGTGGGAGAGGATGAAGAATAAGAGAGGAAGGCGGATAGAAGAGGACTTCATAGAAAATGTCCTCTCTTAACATATTTACCCAAGGCCAATGCTGGTACTGACAACTGCCACCCAAGCCCTTCCTGTCTTCCCACCTATGAATGGAAACCCTTCAGAACATGGAGGGCCATACCTTTGACAGTAAACTTGAAGCATAACAAACCAATCAGCAAGATGTGAGTCAATTATTATTCTTGAATGACTAGAAAATTCTACTTGCCTTTAAAGTTGAATCTATTCAAATGAATGATGGGAAGAAACTGGCATGGGGGGGCCACTGCAGGGGAGGGAGGGAGAATGGGCTGCTGGGTGCACTTCGAGCTGGGACATTGGGATCCTGTGTACTGTTCTTTTGAATTCACCAAAGAACCTCAGACACGGATCTGCCTAGTCGGGGTCCTTAGTAAACTTTGATTGACCATATTGTCCAGCCTGGCAGAAGTTCAGTCTGCTCTTTGTTGCTTCAGAAATGGAAAAATTGAGAACAACTGCCAAGTCTTTGAAGTGTGTGCCTGTGGGGCTGGGCCTCACAGCTGCTCAAACCTGAAAATAATTAAGTATTTCACCATTGCAATGACTCAGTTGGGGTTAGAACCTCGCCAGATTGGAGTCTGACTAGTTTTAATGTATGAATTTCAAAAATAGTTGAGAGGTGTGGTCCAGAATATAATCCATCCCCAAAAACTCATGCCCTCATGTATGTTCCTGGCAACCCAAGGCCTCCATGGCAGCCCACGAGCCCACCAGTCCCATTACTAAAGCAGCCTCCAATTCTTTAGACTTTCCTGATTTCTCTTTGTTCCTCCCTCATCAGAAAGTATCTCCTATGCCCTAAAATACACTAAAATAGTAAAAGTGACTGTGACTAGGTAATTGGATGACCACCACAACTGGCTTTTTCTTGTCATTTATGCCTTAGCTTACTAATTACCTTTTCACAGAAACTTTCCCTGATCATCCAAAGTAAGGAAGCAGTCCTTTAAAAAGAAATCATTACACACTGTTTTCTCCACATCATTAGCTGTTCTCTCAGAAATGGCCTTGTCATCTTATTTATTTACTAGCTCCCTCCCCACCTTCAGTGTGAGCTCCACGTGAGCTGAGGTCTTGTCACTCTTGTTGATGATAGTATCTCCAGTGCCGAGACCTGTGTGTAGCACATGGTAGTTGCTCAAAGCTCTTTGTTGATTACATAAATGGACTGAAGCCAAAGTGGAGCTTAATGATGTTTACAGGTTAGGCCTACAAGGTAAAACACATTTCAATAAGACCTTCGATTCTTCAACTCCTAGGAACATCAACAAAAATGTGGACATTTAAGTCTCTCCAGGGAAGCCTGAGCCAGATTATGGTGGTGACTAGCTCAAGCCCCATACAAATGCTGGCATGTTCCATCACAAAAAGGACTTTTTTTGTCTGATGGTCCCCTAGGTTATACATTTTAAAAGTAACATCGTTTCAAAGCTTTGTACTAGGGTTCAAATAAATTATAAAATCCAAGTACACAAACCCTTCTTATCTCTGCCTAAAATGAGTCTTTATTCATCTGTTTTAAATTGAACACATGTACTTTCCTTTACTGCTCATGTCCTTTCTGTTTCCCAAAAGACCAGAAAAGGGAAATAACAGGAGACAGTGACGGTGATGTTCTCTAGGATATGTGGAGATACTTTGCTTTTTTTATTTGCCAGAACTCTAAAGAGTTTGAGAAAAGGGGAAAGTCTAAGTTCTGAAAGGTATTTCTCAGTGATGGTACCTCCCCAAGACTATGGGGAGTGGCGCTAGAGGTAAAGAAGCCACTTGCCAGTGTAGGAGACGCAAGAGATGCGGGTTCAGTCCTTAAGTTGGGAAGATCCCCTGGAGAAGAGAATGGCTATCCACTCCAGTATTCTTGACTGGGAAATCCCATGGATGGAGCAGGCTGGTGGCTACAGTCCATGGGGTCGCTCAACTGCGCATATGGCCCAGAACAGTAATTTACAAAGTGTGGTCCTCAGATCAGCAGCATCATTACCACCAATGAATTTGTTAAAAATGTGAATTCTCCAGCACGACTCTAGACTCAAGGTGTCGGTAGGACTGGATTCCTGGGGAGGCTCTAGGGGAGAATACATTTTGTTTGTGTGCCTTTTGGAGCCTTTGGTGATAGCCAGTAGTATTTGACTTGCAACCTCATCAGTCCAGTCTCTGCCTTTGCCTCTATGACTTAGGTGGAGATAGCCATTTGTGTTTTGACTAGCTGGTTCTAACGCATGCTGAAATTTGAGTACCACTATCTAGAACCTTGCTACCCAATATATGGCCTGCAGTCTAGTAGCATACCTGGGAGCTTATTAGAAGCACAGAACCACAGGCACTGCAGTAGACCCAAAGAGTTATCATCAATATTTTAACAAGATCTTCAGGGGATTATTATCAACATTAAAATTAGAAATACGGGATATAGAATCTACTGGCATGTTCTGGTAATAAATCATACAAAAAATTGAGGATATTAAAATATTGTGCCTTGCTTTTGTACTACATTTTTAGGATCTAACAAGGTTTCAATTTTCTTAAACTAGTACATTTAAAGAGTAAGAGTAGTCCAAATTTCTTTTTCCATGACAGCTTTTCTTAAGGTGTGCTCTTCAGATAAATCCTCTGAAGTACTTACTTAAATTCACATTCCTTGACCATATCTCAGTTCCATTAAATTAAAATTTACAGAGACATGTCTTGGAATCTGCATTTTAAACATGCACCTTGGTGATTCTCATATATTTTGGTCTAAAGATGGTGTGCTTTTATTTTAGAGATAGTTTTCTCTAATTTAAACCTTCAAATTTGCCCTTAAACATTAACATTTGTCAACTTCTAATGAGGAAATTGGCATGAAAACCAGTGCTATTAGAAGAAAAAGCTGAATAAATTTTACTATACATTAACATGTTTATAAGTTAAATAATTACAGACAACTGCTTAAGGCTATAATTTCTTCCTTTGGTGTTTCTGATATTAGCACATTTAAAATTAAAAAGGTAACTTTTCTGAGAAACCTAGCAATCCATAAGAGTCTTGGAGAAAGGGCCCCCATTTATGGTGGATAAGAGTCTCTTTTTCTCATCTTTTTCCCATCAAATTATTTTTCTATCAAGAATACAAGCTGCTTTGAAAAATTAAAAATATGATCAGGGAGAATTCACCCCTTCATCCTTGTTTATGCCTTCCTTCCTTCATTTTGTTGAGGTTGCGTGAGAGCTGCCAAGACATCCACACTGGTTAACAAATGGCTAATTGACAGTCACCCATCTGTTGATGTGATTGTGGCTGTTTTCAGATGGAGTCAATGATCATTAGATTTTGTTTCCCCTCATGGGGGAAAGCTGTGACATACTGATTACCTGACAGTGTTAGAAAGATTTCTGACTTATTGTTTATGTACACTAAATAAATTTTTCTTAAGTTTAGTGGTCTTGTCTCACCACTAGTTTCTGTCTAAATCCATAGTTTAAGTATTTTTATAACTGCATACAGATAGATATTGCGGTTTTTTTTTGTTGTTGTTCAAAATAACGTTTATTATTCCCCTCAATACTTGAATGCCTGCTCAGCCAAAGACACTGTACACTACAGAGAATATTTTTATTGGATTTTACAAACAATAAAAATCACCCATCTGGCCTCACTCACTTTTATCTTTGTTTAAAGCCCACTTCGTTAGAATATCAAAAAATCTGGTTTCCCTCCTACACAGGGAAATGTTAGTGCCTCCCAGTAATACTATGGTGCCTGGCACTTTCTATAGGCTTGGAAGTAACCTGAGTGGCCTTTGCATTGACAGACAACTCTGGCTGCTAGAAAGTTTGTCTTTATCCCAGGCCTGACAGTCCCTTCTTGTAACCTCTCTGCACATTGTTCAGTCAAGTACTGACTGTGTGGCTGCTGTGTGCAAGTGCCATGGCCCTTAAGCCAAATACAAGTCCTACTCCTTTCCTGACTAAAGACAACCAGTTCAGTTCACAATTCCCCATAGACAATGATGTCCTGGTCCCTAATAATCTTGGTTCCCCTCTTCAGATCCACTTCCCTGGTGGTCCAGCTAAGACTCCTCGCTCCCAATGTAGGGGATTCCCCTGTTCGATTCCTGGTCAGGGAACTAGATCCCACATGCGACAACGAATTGTTCACATGCCACCATTAAAGATCCCCCATGCTGCAACTAAGACTCTGCTCAGTCAAATAAGTAGTTTTTAAAAATAAAAAAAAAATTAACAGATGCACTTTAATTTATCAATAGACCCTCAAAATGAGGAATCCAAATTGCAGCCCCAGTCCAGGTGTGATATGACCTACAAACAACCCAGCAGGACTGGAACATCACTGATCTACACTCGGTCAACCTTCAATACGGCCCACGGTGGTCATCTCTTTTAGCAGGCAAAGTGATGTCACTCAGTAGTGTCTGACTCTTTGCAATCCCATGGACTGTAGTCTACCAGGCTTCTCTGTCCATGGGATTTTCCAGGCAAGTGTACTGGAGTGGGTTGCCATTTCCTTCTCCAGATACTGCAGTTTTTAATGGTAGTGGTGTATAAATTGTGGTTCATACATTGGAGTACTGCAGAAATAAGTAATTGGCAAAATTGGATGATTTGCCTTTCTAAGCTTAAGCAATTCTAACCCCCTCCCCCTGCCCCCCCGCATTCTGTGTTTTCTCATATGGCTTGTGAACTCTCTGCTGTATAAAATATATAAAAGCATTTCTAGGGTGAGAGGGGAAGATGCAAGAGTGATGCTCTAATCTATTCACAGTGGAAAGACTTGACTATACGTGGCCCAGAGAGAGAGGAGCCTTGCAGCAGTACACACACAGTGAAAACCAAGCTTTGAGGCCTGATGTAAACGTAGCTCTTCTCTTTGGACAGCAGCTCAGCAGGATTAGTGTGGGATATCACAGTTGCTGTGTGGTTCTATTCTTGTTCTTCTCTCCTACTTTCTTGTACTTAACCAGTGACAACCCCTTCTGCTTGTGAGACTGGCCTCTCCTCAAGACTGGGATCCATATGCAGAAATGAGTCTACCTTACAGTAATTGTCTCTTTTTTGGAATAAACATACAGGTCTTATCTAAGTCTATAGGATGATTTGGGTTTATTCAAAACATTTAACAGCTTACACAACTCAATATTGGGCTTCCCAGCTGGTGCTAGTGGTAAAGAACCCACCTGCCAATGAAGGAGACTTACAGAGACATGGGTTCGGATCCCTGGATTGGGAAGGTCCCCTGGAGGAGCGCATGGCAACCCACTCCAGCATTCTTGCCTGGAGAATCCCCTGAATAGAGGAGCCTGTTGGGCTACGGGCCATAGGATCATAAAGAGCTGGACATAACTGAAGTGACTTAGCACACATACATGCAAGCACAGCTCAATATTACAGGCTTCCCAGATGGCTCAATGGTAAAGAATCTGCCAGACAGTGAAGGAGATACAGGAAACGTGAGTTTGATCCCTGGGTTGGGAAGATCTCCTGGAGGAGGAAACAGCAACCCACTTCAGTATTATTGCCCGGAAGATCCCATGGACAGAGAAGCCTGGTGGGCTATAGGCAATGGGGTCTCAAAGAGTTGAACACGACTGAGCACTCATGCACACAGAGCCCAATATTAAAAAAAAAAAAAAAAGGCCAAAAGGCACGTGAAAAGATGCTCAACATTGCTAATTACCAGAGAAATGCATCCATCTCAATGGTTCCATCTAAGATTAGCATGTTGCAATGTGTAATATGAAAAGAAGGGAGTACAAAGTACTTGGCAAAAGGATTTTTACAAGAATTATTGAAATGATAAAGAATGCAACCCAAACTGGATGTAGGGGAAGTGAAGAGAGGAGAGGACTAGTAGGTTGGGAGAGAGTAGAGGCATCAGTGGCCTGAAGGCTCCAGTGAGGTCAGAAGGCAGGTTTAGTGGGAGGTGTTGAACAAACATTCTGGAAGGATGGAAATTTGTATCTCTAATGTGGGATATATGAATTAAAGACTACAGAGATGGTACAGCTAGGGGTAATGACCAAGTGATCCTATGAGTAAGAAAGAAAGGGACTGTAGATGAGGAAATTAAGGAATTAAGGCAACAGTATGTTAAATGGATTTTTTTCCTTTTTTTTTTTTTTTAAGTAGAGTGTAGTTGATTTACTGTTGTTTAATTTTAGGTATACAGCAAAGTGATTTAGCTTTATAGATGTAGATACCTTTATTAGATTCTTTTCCTTTATAGGTTATTACAAAATATTGAGCACTGTTTCCTGTGCTCTGTAGTAGGTCCTTTTGTTAGTTACCTATTTCATATAATAGTGTGTATATGTTCATCCCAAACCCATAATGTATCCCTCCCTTCACCCCCATTGGGCTCTTGGCTGTACAACTAAAGTCACTGGGGGAATAGGAAGACTTGAGTTGGAGAGCAAGATAGTGACCTAGGGCCAGGGCTTTGATGATCAAGGGAAAATGATGGTGAGAGAACAAAAAATACTGATGCAAATAGCAAAGATAAGAAGTAGAGGATGAAAAAGCCAAAACCATAGGCCTTGGGGAATTTTTTAAAAATATAAGATTGGAGAAGCCCTAGACTTGAAAGAAGTGTTCTTGTCGGAAAACCAGCCTTTAAGACCTGTGACAAAGGGGCACTGGGATAAGAGATTCAGGATTTGAGGCTGCTTGCTGGTTATGGATTTTTACCAACTGAGCTGCCAGGGAAGCTGATTGGTAAGGAATCCATACCATTCATACAGAAGAGAAGAAAATGGGTACAATTGTTTTTCTTGGCTTTTCCTTTGAATAAAAAAAGAAATAGGGGTTAGGAAGGATGACGGGCTGCCTGAAGTCTGCTGAGTTAAGAGACAGTGAAGCCAGGAAAAGCACCACAGGGCCTCTAACTACTAGCCTAGTTCTCTTTCCACCCCCTCAGGAAGCAGAGGGCCAAATGATCAGGCAACAAAGCCAAGCTTTTCAGGTCTCTGTGTCTTCCTGTCTCTTCAAAGGCATTTATTATTTCATCTATTCTGATTAAAATTTGTGATGACAAATTGTGGTTTGTTAACTGTAAACCCTTTTAATAAATGTTTTGAGTGGCTTTAAATGATTCTCTGAATTCTAGCATCATTTATTTCAAATGAGCACATTGGAAACCAAGAACTATAATACCTATGAGTCATGTCTTGGAGAAGGGAGGGAAAAGAGCAATGAGGATAATATTTTCCCACCAGACAGCATTTAGATTCTCCTTATTCAAGGAACGCATGTGAACATGCGTTTAACAAATACTTTAGATATAACATACTCTCCTCCCAACCCCCACTCAAAAGAAGAGTAAACTAAATTATTGAGAACACATAGGTAACTTAGATATTTTCTTAAAATAATTTAGTGCTTACATTTTAATTACTATCTCCTAGTACTAGATTTAAATCCATACTTCTACTAGAAAAAATTTTATTTTACAAAAATGTATTTGAGGAATGATATGGCCATGTAAAATTGGCATCAGATAACTTTCCACAGCTTAATATCTGGAAGGGTCATTAAAATGGGCTATTTCAGAATGGATTTATCCCTGATTCAAGCATCTGTACGTGTGTATGTGTGTGTGTGTGTGTCCCAAAGGGCATGTTTTAGTTCAGTGAAAACCATATGTGAAGATGCTGGCTACTCTTTGAACCGGTCTCCACTGATGATTAGTCATGACTTACCTGCATTTTTACATCCTAAGTTAGTCTAAGCCTGTTTGAAGCACTGATTGAAGGTGGCTTTTATTCACGGGAACATTGGTTTGTTGAGATTCCTGGAATAATTTAACTGCTTCCATAGTAAATACATTTTTCTGTGATTATATTTAATAGGCTCCTGACATCCATCAAGCAAAGTAGACTTACACTTTGAGGCAGAATACTCCAGACAGTATTTCAAACTTAATTCTCCAACTGGAATGAAAATAAGAAACTACATTGATAAAAAGGAAGTTTTGAGTTGGCAGGATTTCTGAAAAATCCTCTTTACAGCTTGCTGGGCAAACTGGTAGTCTAACCTTCTGGAAAAAGAATTAGTTAGCTCATTAGAGGTTCAAGTCTACACTCATATTTCATTCCATTGTTCATGTTAAAATCTATGTTCTGTCCAGCATTGTATGTGAAAAAAGTAAGAGGAAACAGAATGAAGCTTTTAATTTAAAAATCCTCACAGCTGGGCTTTATTTTAAACTGGTGATTTAAAAGCAATCAATGTTTTTAATTTTATACTTTGCAGAAGAAGAGTTCATGTCTTTTCTTTTAAAGGCTTAACCAAGTGAATAATTTAAAAACAGCAAGTTTGTAATTGGCAAGATGAGACATAAATTAAAAAGAAGGAAATTAAGATTTTAAAAGATGTAAAAGGTAGGAGTTAGAATGATGTGAGTGTAACATGCAACTACATTTATAAAACTTAGCTTGGGTTGATCTTATTATTTTTACAACAAAATTTCTATCCTTGCTGCTAAGAACTATCTAAAATTATATATAACTATATATTTCATATATATAATTAAAAGTGGGCATATGACTGTATATTTATGTGTTTATTTATGTTTAACTTATACTTTTTTAAAGTTCTTTTTTATCCTTTTAGTAAGTAACATTATTGGCTTCTAAGGTATTTTTAGTTTTTTTTTCTTAAAGAAAAATTTTACATTGAATTTTTCCTTTATAAACATTCATAAGCTATCATATTCATGTGGCGTCTATCACTGAACTAGTTTTAGTCACTCCTTTGATTCTAGTTTCCTAACTGAATTTCACAGAGCCTACCGAAGATGAGATTTAATCTGTGTAGAGTCCTTCAGAAAAGTAGATATTGCAACTCCCTTTAATAATTCATATCTTTAACAATTCTGACTCTCAGTAAAATTTCCTTCATTTCTGAACTAAAGACCAAGTAGGAAGCAATTAGCCCTTGTCCATGAATCAATTATCTTTTCCAGTTCTTTTGATTTCTTTCTTGTAGTCTTTCTAAAGTAATCCTTTAATGAAATGTGAAAATAACGCAAATGAATGCAAAAGAATCACCCTCCAGTTCTTCAGCATTCTTTTTTCTTTGGTGTATCACAAACATGGGGGTTCTAAGGGTGAGATTAGGGTGAAACAGACTGAACTCCAAATCCCAGGTTCGTCTCTTACTATTGGTTGACCATGACTTAGTTAAGTATCAGTTTTCTTATCTGAAAGATGGGGAGAAAAATGGGGAGAATCATTGTTTTTTTTTCCAATGTGAACATTAAGTGACATAATGTTTATCATACTACTAGGACCATATGAAGTGCTCAAAATAAACTTAATAAAAATCCTAGTTCAGATTTTGACTTAAAGTATATAATATTGAATATATATTTGTTTGAAGATAAAATATCTATGCAGAGAGACAAAAGTTCCTATTAAACATGCTTCTGTGAATAAGATGAATATAGGGAATTTTAACTTGTTAGTTCATTTGTATATAAAACTTGTACAAACAACTAGGAATTACAAAATAAAACAATACTCTCAAATGAAAACTGTACTCCATATGTAAACTATATATTGTGAGAAGTTACTCAGAAGTGCTGTATTACAATACTTATTTTTCTAAAGCTTACTCAGTTACAATTGTGACTCTATACAGAAGCTGAGTTCTTACTCTTAGGCAATAAAATTTTCATTTATATTATACTTTATGGGGCATTTTTACATTATTAATTCGTTTTATCATCACAGAATTTTTGCAAGACAGGTAGAGGAAATCCAAACTTATTATCTGCAAAATATCCCCTTATTTTGCAGGTAAGGAAAATCAAGCTTTGGAGAAAGTAGGTAACTTGCCTTAGGACACAGAGTTCCTAAGGAGGAAGAACTCACTTTCTGTCACTAGTTCTTGGGTTCCCTCTTGCCCCCACCTCCACCCCCATGTTGCCTCTGCCAGCTTTGTCAATGACAAGGTTCAGAGTTAAGTACAAGAGATCCGAAAAGGAAAGGAATTTAACCTTACTTTTACCATCTTCCAGGTCCTGTGCTTGGAAGGGTCATGAGACAGACAACCTTCTAATTTCCTGCCTCTTTGGACTATATCTGTCTATAGAAACAGTTCAAGATGGCACATCAGACAGAAATGGGAGTGCTTGGGAGTAGGAAAGAGGGCAAGACAGAGTTTCAACATGGAGAGGGAGGAAGGCCAGGTTTTAGAGAAGGGGAGGTGAGAGTAGGGAGAACATGTCTTCTCTGTTTTTTTTTTTTGCCTAGCCATGAAAGAGCCTCCAAGCAACTAGCAAGTAATAATAACCTGTTCTATCTTAGAGAGCTGATTTTTTTTCCCTATCAGTGGGAGTGAATAAAATCTTATATTAAAATATTTATCTAACTCAACACTAAAAGGATGAATAACCCAATTAAACAACAGGCAATGATGTGATTAGACATTTTACCTAAGAAAGTACACAAATGGCCAAAGATGTGAGGAGATGCTCAACATTATTATCATTAGAGAAATACAAATTAAAACCACAGTGAGATACCACTTCAGACTTGCTGCTACTGCTAAGTCACTTCAGTCATGTCCGACTCTGTGCGACCCCATAGACGGCCGCCCACCTGGCTCCCCCGACCCTGGGATTCTCCAGGCAAGAACACTGGAGTGGGTTGCCATTTCCTTCTCCATTGCATGACAGTGAAAAGTGAAAGTGAAATTGCTCAGTCGTGTCCAACTCTTAGCGACCCCATGGACTGCAGCCCACCAGGCTCCTCCATCCATGGGATTTTCCAGGCAAGAGTACTGGAGTGGGGTGCCATTGCCTTCTCCGCATACTCACTAGGATGGCTAAACTGAAAAAGAGAAATAATAACTAGTGCTGGAGAGGGTGTGGGGAAATTGGAATCCCCATGCACTGGTGGTGGAAATGTAATGGTGCAATGGCTTTAGGAAACAGCCTGGCAGTTCCCCAAAAAGCTAAATATAAAATTCACATCTTTTCCAGCAATTCTCCTCCTAGGTTAAACTCAAGAGAACTGGAAACATACATGCTATAATATGTATGAAATTTGAAAACCATTAAGTGAAAGAAGTTAGACAAGTTAGACACAGAAGGCCACATAGTGTCTGATTCTGCTTACATGAAATGTCCAGAATAGGCCAATCCATAGAGACAGAAAAGTACATCAGTGTTTGCAATGGACTGTGGAAGGGAAGAATGGAGAATGATTCCTAATAGGGATGAGATTTCTTTGGGGAATGAGAAAAGTGTTCTGAAATTAGACGGTGGTGATGGCTGCACAACTATATGTCTATACTAAAACCTTAAAGTGCACACTTTTAAAGGGTGAATTTTATGTTTTGTGAATTATATCTCAATAAAAATTCTTTTCCAAGATGATGATGATAGCTGACATTTATTAAAGGGTGGTGCTAGATGCTGTACTATGCCTTTTCTAGATTCTTTTATTCTGGTAACAACCACAGGAATATGTACTCTTACGATTTCCATCTTGCAGAGAGGCAACCGAGGCTTACACAGACTCAGTACTCTGCCTCATGTCACGTGGAGTGTGACAGCAGACCCTGGTTTTCCTACGTAGTGCCTCCGTGATACGCACGGCTAAACCTTGTATGTCCTCTGTTCTCCCTTTACTGCCGTCACGGGGTTTAAACTTCAGTGTTTTTAACCTTTTGCTATTTTATTCTTTCAGGATTCTGCAATTGGGTGTTCTACTAGTCAAGAATAGGAATAGGTCTGAGCAGTGCTCCACCTCCCACCCCGATAAAGGATTTTATTCAAGGTTGGCTTTGTCCCTGGTTTCGTCATATGCCAGTCCCTTGGAGCAGCCATCTTGATCCCCTGATCTAAATGAAACGCCTCTCATTAAAGGAGCTCACTGAATTGTGCACTTCTTTTTTTACGGTGCCTATTACATCCCTGAGGAGATCTGATTAACATTTGTCTCCTTCCCTAGTCTACAAAACCCATGATGTCAGAGGCCATGTCCATTTTGTTCACTCAGCAAGTAGCACCCAGCACACCGTGGGCACTCAGTAAGTATCAACTGAATGAATAAACACCATCACTGTAAGAAAACTCCTACAATCTTCACGTTTCTCTACTGTTGCTGACGGTACAGAGTCCCTTTTCAGAATTTTATATATCATTCCTCTGGCTTCTGGATCCAGTGCTTAAACTTGGCGTGGGAGTGCTTCAGAACCACTGCTGGCTCACGCTGCTGGAAAGTGACGCACCAGTGGAAAGCTTTGGCTTCGGTTCTAACCTCAGAGACTTCACTAGAACGTCTCCTCTGTGCTGCGCTCCTCTACTCTGACTGTGATTTTGGCATTCACCTCATTTCTTGCCTCGGCTAGCTCTCATGACTGTTCATAACAGCGTTTCCGATTAACTCCCCCATGATCCCAAACAACTTTACTCCTAAAACTCTCCCATCACCACTTTAGTGTTAAATATGTACCCTGCAATATTCCCAAGATATAAATAAGTGAAGTATCCCAGAAATGTTAATTGCTTCAGGTTATACAGCAAACAAGTGGTAAAAACCAGAGTGGGAAACTACTTAATTCTGAACCCCCTAAGGCCTCTGTTTTATATATCTAAGTTTCCCTAACCATGCCCAGCACAATGCCTTGCACATATTAAGAGCTTATTAAATATTTGTTGAATGAGAACCCTGAATTCTTGCTGAAGATGACTCGTACTCATAGTCATACTACATCAGCTGTTTCCCAAACTCTGAATATATCTACCCCCTACTAAACTTTCTAAGTTTCGAGTTCAGTTCAGTTCAGTCTCTCAGTCATGTCTGACTCTTTGCGACCTCATGAAACGCAGAACACCAGGCCTCCCTGTCCATCACCAACTCCTGGAGTTTACCCAAACTCATTTCCATTGAATCGGTGATGCCATCCAGCCATCTCATCCTCTGTCGTCCCCTTCTCCTCCTGCCTTCAATCTTTCCCAGCATCAGGGTCTTTTCAAATGAGTCAGCTCTTCACATCAGGTGGCCAAAGGATTGGAGTTTTAGCTTCAACATCAGACCTTCCAATGAATACCCAGGACTGATCTCCTTTAGAGTGGACTGGTTGGATCTCCTTGCAGTCCAAGGAACTCTCAAGTCTTCTCCAACACCACAGTTCAAAAGCATCAATTCTTTGGTGCTCAGCTTTCTTTATAGTCCAACTCTCACATCCGTACATGACTACTGGAAAAACCATAGCCTTGACTAGATGGACCTTTGTTGACAAAGTAATGTCTCTGCTTTTTAATATGCTGTCTAGGTTGGTCATAACTTTCCTTGCAAGGAGTAAGCGTCTTTTAATTTCATGGGTGCAGTCACTATCTGCAGTGATTTTTGACCCCCCACCAAAATAAAGTTAGCAACTGTTTCCACAGTTTCCCCAACTATTTGCCATGAAGTGTCAACAAAAGAGTCCGAAATGCAGTACGTGGATGCAATCTAAAAAATGACAGAATGATCTCTGTTCGTTTCCAAGGCAAACCATTCAATATCACAGTAATCCAAGTCTATGCCCCAACCAATAATGCTGAAGAAGCTGAAGTTGAACAGTTCTATGAAGACCTACAAGACCTTTTAGAACTAACACCCAAAAAAGATGTCCTTTTCATTATAGGGGACTGGAATGCAAAAGTAGGAAGTCAAGAAACACCTGGAGTAATAGGCAAATTTGGCCTTGGAATACGGAATGAAGCAGGGCAAAGACTAATAGAGTTTTGCCAAGAAAACGCACTAGTCATAACAAACACTGTTTTCCAACAAACAAGAGAAGACTCTATACATGGACATCACCAGATGATCAACACCGAAATCAGATTGATTATATTCTTTGCAGCCAAAGATGGAGAAGCTATAGACAGTCAGCAAAAACAAGACCAGGAGCTGACTGTGGCTCAGACCATGAACCCCTTATCGCCAAATTCAGACTTATTAAAGAAAGTAGGGAAAACCACTAGACCATTCAGATATGACCTAAATCAAATCCCTTATGATTATACAGTGGAAGTGAGAAATAGATTTAAGGGCCTAGATCTGATAGAGTGCCTGATGAACTATGAAATGAGGTTCATGACATTGTACAGGAGAAAGGGATCAAGACCATCCCCATGGAAAAGAAATGCACAAAACAAAATGGCTGTCTGGGGAGGCCTTACAAATAGCTGTGAAAAGAAGAGAAGCGAAAAGCAAAGGAGAAAAGGAAAGATATACCCATTTGAATGCAGAGTTCCAAAGAATAGCAAGAAGAGATTAGAAAGCCTTCCTCAGTGATCAATGCAAAGAAATAGAGGAAAACAACAGAATGGGAAAGACTAGAGATCTCTTCAAGAAAATCAGAGAGACCAAAGGAACATTTCATGCAAAGATGGGCTTGATAAAGGACAGAAATGGTAGGGACCTAACAGAAGCAGAAGATATTAAGAACAGATGGCAAGAATACACAGAAGAACTATACAAAAAAGATCTTCACGACCCAGATAATCACGATGGTGTGATCACTGACCTAGAGCCAGACATCCTGGAATGTGAAGTCAAGTGGGCCTTAGAAAGCATCACTACGAACAAAGCTAGTGGAGGTGATGGAATTCCAGTGGAGCTGTTCCAAATCCTGAAAGATGATGCTGTGAAAGTGCTATACTCAATATGCCAGCAAATTTGGAAAACTCAGCAGTGGCCACAGGACTTAAAAAGGTCAGTTTTCATTCCAATCCCAAAGAAAAGCAATGCCAAAGAATGCTCAAACTACCGCACAATTGCACTCATCTTACACACTAGTAAAGTAATGCTCAAAATTCTCCAAGCCAGGCTTCAGCAATATGTGAACCGTGAACTTCCTGATGTTCAAGCTGGTTTTAGAAAAGGCAGAGGGACCAGAGATCAAATTGCCAACATCCGCTGGATCATGGAAAAAGCAAGAGAGTTCCAGAAAAGCATCTATTTGTGCTTTATTGACTATGCCAAAGCCTTTGACTGTGTGGATCACAATAAACTGTGGAAAATTCTGAAAGAGATGGGAATACCAGACCACCTGATCTGCCTCTTGAGAAATTTGTATGCAGGTCAGGAAGCAACAGTTAGAACTGGACATGGAACAACAGACTGGTTCCAAATAGGAAAAGGAGTATGTCAAGGCTGTATATTGTCACCCTGCTTATTTAACTTCTATGCAGGGTACATCATGAGAAACGCTGGACCGGAAGAAGCACAAGTTGGAATCAAGATTGCCAGGAGAAATATCAATAACCTCAGATATGCAGATGACACCACCCTTATGGCAGAAAGTGAAGAGGAACTAAAAAGCCTCTTGATGAAAATGAAAGTGGAGAGTGAAAAAGTTGGCTTAGAGCTCAACATTCAGAAAAGTAAGATCATGGCATCTAGTCCCATCACTTCATGGGAAATAGATGGGGAAACAGTGGAAACAGTGTCAGACGTTATTTTTCTGGGCTCCAAAATCACTGCAGATGGTGACTGCAGCCATGAAATTAAAAAGATGCTTACTCCTTGCAAGGAAAGTTATGACCAACCTAGATAGCATATTCAAAAGCAGAGACATTACTTTGCCAACAAAGGTTCGTCTAGTCAAGGTATGGTTTTTCCAGTGGTCATGTATGGATGTGAAAGTTGAACTGTGAAGAAGGCTGAGTGCCGAAGAATTGATGCTTTTGAACTGTGGTGTTGGAAAAGACTCTTGAGAGTCCCTTGGACTGCAAGGAGATCCAACCAGTCCATTCTGAAGGAGATCAGCCCTGGGATTTCTTTGGAAGGAATGATGCTAAAGCTGAAACTCCAGTACTTTGGCCACCTCATGTGAAGAGTTGACTCATTGGAGAAGACTCTGATGCTGGGAGAGATTGGGGGCGATAGGAGAAGGGGACACCAGAGGATGGGATGGCTGGATGGCATCACTGACTCGGTGGACGTGAGTCTGAGTGAACCCTGGGAGTTGGTGATGGACAGGGAGGCCTGGCGTGCTGCGATTTTTGGGGTTGCAACGAGTCAGACACGACTGAGCGACTGATCTGATCTGATCTGATGGGATCAGATACCACGGTCTTAGTTTTCTGAATGTTGAGCTTTAAGCCAACTTTTTCACTCTCTTCTTTCACTTTCATCATTCCTGTGGCCACTGCTGAGTTTTCCAAATTTGCTGACACATTGAGTGCTGCAGTTTTATAGCATCTTTTAGGATTTGAAATAGCTCAACTGGAATTCCATCACCTCCACTAGCTTTGTTCATAGTGATGATTCCTAAGGCTCACTTGACTTCACGTTCCAGGATATCTGGCTCTAGGTGAGTGCTAACACCATCATGATATTCTGGAGTAGGAATGCCCAAATTCTAAAGGGACCTAACCAAAGCCATCAAACCAACCCCACTTTCTCAATTTTTGGTATCACTAATATTGACACCACCATTTTTAAAAGCTTTACTGGATAACAGTTGATTTATAATGTTGTGTTAGTTTTTGCTGTACAGCAAAGTGAGTCAGTTATACATAGAGCCACTCTATTTTTAGATTCGTTTCCCATATAATTCATTATAGAGTATTGAGTAGAACTCCCTGGCACCAACATTTTTTAATCCATCTTCGGTTGAAATCCATTGTTTCAATTCTCCAGTCTCATTAATAAACACAAGCAATGGTCAAGTCCTACAGATTCTATTTTTTTGGCCATGGCACATGGCTTGTGAGATCTTAGCTCCCTGACCAGGGACTGAATTTGGGCTTTCAGCAGTAAATGCACAGAGTCTTAACCACTGGACCACCAGGGAATTCCCAAGTCATATTGATTCTGCTTGCCAAATACCTCTGTGTTTTCATTTCAATTCCCACTGCCATCCAGTTCAGACTCTCATTACCTTTCAACCAGACTTATCTTAATAAACACGCCTGACTCCCTCCTGCTAAGCTCTCCCAACTCCAACAGTGCCTAGATACTATTTCTAGATTAATTTTTGATTCTGATATATTCTTGTGAAAAAGCTTTCAGTAACTCCTTGCACTATTCTGTACAACTTTAAATTTCATGTAATTCAAAGTAGTTCAAAAAATAACCCCAGTTTACCTTACTACCCTTATTGTTTCCTTCTGTGTTATACAACTTCTCTGGGCAAGCCAAAAGAAACTCCTCAGTATTTCCTGTTTGTAACTTGTTTCCTCTCTCCACGCTACCTATGATTTATTCCTTATGTTCAAATGCCTGCATCTTGACCTGAACATCTCAAATGAAAACTCTTTCAGGAATCTTTTCTTGACTCCTGCCACCATGTGAAGCTCCTGCCACTCTTGCCATTTTTGACTCTTGTAGATTTCTCTTTATGCCTCTTCTGTGGTTTATCTACTAGTGTCATAGTTTGATGTACAAGTCATCATCTCTAGTAGATGATGAGGTCAGAGTCCATAACTTACACAAATGTGTCACTTGTTCATCAAGCTAGTATCTTGTGAAGAGTGAGCAGCTGTGGTATTTAAATACCTCTCTTTCTTTTATCATCCATTTCTTCTATTTATACACCCCCCAAAAATCCATTTCCTTGTATTCAATCTGTTAGAAAACTGCTAAACCCAACTCATGTATCTATAGCTCATCACTCAGCTCACTCACGTTTTCCATGTATATGAAACTATACAAGTTTCATGTGATTAATATTTATAATTAGAAAACATCAACTGTTAAAGAGCACACAGTATATGGTGACTAAAAACTTTATTTCTAGTTCCAGTTAATTTTTAACAGGAGAAAATAATGAGAGGAAACCTCCACCTTTAAAGGCACAAAAGATTCAGGATGGGGAACACATGTATACCTGTGGCAGATTCATTTTGATATGTGGCAGATTCATTTTGATATATGGCAAAACCAATACCATATTGTAAAGTTAAATAAAACAAAATTAAAATAAATAAATAAGGGCACAAAAGAAGAACCAATAGACTAGTCTCAGTCTACCAGATGGAATGCAAGTTTCCGGACTCTAAAAATATTTACAGTTATCTTTTTGGCTGCTTTTGAGTAGCAGTGACTGGCATTAGTGGGATTCTCCTCCCTTGAGGATGAAAAATGAAGCTTGAAAGAATGTTCATTACCAGTCAGGTATGTGTTGACCAGACTGATTTTTCAACTGCCAAAATGTGTATACTGGCTTCTGTCTCATCTACAGACCTCTAGAACCAAAAGTAATTGATCAAATTAGCTCAACTATAATCCCCTACTAGTTCTGTTATGATTGCAGCTTATTAAGCTTAGTACACTCTTTATTTAAAAACGTGGATGACATCATGAAAACCCTTTCATCAAAGCATGATGCAGACTATGAAAAACAATTTGGCTTCAAACCACCCTAAGATATGGTCATTTTTCTTTTCTTCTCTATATTGAAAGATAAAGTATAAAATCTCAGTTTAAAGTCATTTGATTTTTATGCCAGCTGGCTCTCCCCCAGTAAAATGGAAGCATTTTCATGTCATTTAGAACGAAGCAAACTAAAATATGAAACAATCGTGCTTTAGCCCTGCAAAAGGAGAAATGATGAGAGGAATTGTTATTTTGATATTCCCTTTATCTTTATATTCCCAGATCAGATCAGATCAGATCAGTCGCTCAGTCGTGTCCGACTCTTTGCGACCCCATGAACTGCAGCACGCCAGGCCTCCCTGTCCATCACCAGCTCCTGGAGGTCACCCAGACTCACACCCATCAAGTCAGTGATGCCATCCAGCCATCTCATTCTCTGTCGTCCCCTTCTCCTCCTGCCCTCAATCCCTCCCAGCATCAGAGTCTTCTCCAATGAGTCAACTCTTCGCATGAGGTGGCCAAAATACTGGAGTTTCAGCTTTAGCATCATTCCTTCTAAAGAAATTCCAGGATTGATCTCCTTCAGAATGGACTGATTGGATCTTCTTGCAGTCCAAGGGACTCTCAAGAGTCTTCTCCAACACCACAGTTCAAAAGCATCAATCCTTCGGTGCTCAGCCTTCTTCACAGTCCAGCTCTCACATCCATACATGACCACAGGAAAGACCATAGCCTTGACTAGGCGAACCTTTGTTGGTAAAGTAATGTCTCTGCTTTTGAATATGCTCTCTAGGTTGGTCATAACTTTCCTTCCAAGGAGTAAGCGTCTTTGAATTTCGTGGCTGCAGTCACCATCTGCAGTGATTTTGGAGCCCAGAAAAAGAAAGTCTGACACTGTTTCCACTGTTTCCCCATCTATTTCCCATATAGTGATGGGACCAGATGCCATGATCTTCGTTTTCTGAATGTTGAGCTTTAAACCAACCTTTTCACTCTCCACTTTCACTTTCATCAAGAGGCTTTTTAGCCCCTCTTCACTTTCTGCCATAAGAGTGGTGTCATCTGCATATCTGAGGTTATTGATATTATATTCCCAAGTTCACTTTTCCATGCTGTGTAACGGTTTCATGTACTGCTGTCTGTCAGATACTGCCCAGCAAAGTATTAATGCTAGAATTAGCCACAGGACTAGTAAGCTGTTTTCCTTGGACTAGAAAATATATTCTTTTTGGGTGATCTTATGTTGCTGTATAAGTTCTGATGTGCTTTGGTTAGAAAAGTTAGTGGATGTACGTACATTCTCACCTTCAAAGCATGCTAAGTTCCTTGTTTTCTATGGTGTTTGTGCTGTCATAGTTCCAATATTATTCCACAACACCATCTTCTTGCTTTGCATTAATTTTTAGCATGTAACAAGCCTAATATTTGAATACTTGTAGGAGACAAATGGATTAGGCATTCAGAAGTGAACTACTGCTTTACTGCTGGCATCAATATGAGCCAAAACTCCAAAAGGGACACGAAATACAAAAAATTAACGCAATCAATGGCAGACTTACTCTGTTGACACTTGCAATTTTTGTCACCTTGGATAATAAACCTATCCTTTAGATTTTGAGAATTTATTAAAGTAACTAATTTTGCATGTGTTATTGACTTTTTATGTAGTATGAAGGGTTAAGAATCTATAAAGTCATGGTTATTGCCTATAAGATCATTAATTTAGTTCAGCATTTCCAAAACTGTATTCTTTGAATCGCTAGCTTTAAGCTATACCCTGTGAAAAAAGAATTCCATGTATGAAAGAAGTGTTAATTCCCTCTTGGAAAATCATATTAAAGGTCCTGAGATATCCTGAAGTGAAGAGATATGTTAAATCTGTTTAATCTAGAGTTTACCACATTTATTTGATCATGAATCACTGTTTTTGTGCAGTACCTCTACACATTTCATGAAATGTATTTGGGAAATTCTGGCCCAGTACACTTGAAGACAGGGATTGCATATACTATTTCTATGGGTATTACCCACAGAAATATCTATAATAAGATTTTAGAAATATATAGTTAAATGAAATATATTGTCAAACCCAGGCAGTTAGAGAAGATGCTCCTAAATTCCAGTCCAGAGACAGGTATCTGCTGTCTGCACTACTATTTCTTGGGGAAAATGTTATAAACACAAATTCCCTAGGCTCTGTTCCTAAAAAGTTTCTAATTCAATAGGTCTGAGGTTGGTCCTAAGAATCTGCATTAAATCAGGAAACTCAGCCAGGGGCTCTGTATCAACCTAGAGGGGTGGGATAGGGAGGCAGAGGGGAGGACAGTTCAAGAGGGAGGGGATATGTGTATACCTATGGCTGATTCACGTTGAGGTTTGACAGAAAAGAACAAAATTGTGTAAGTAATTATCCTTCAGTTGAAACATGTATAATATCATATATGAAATGAGTCGCCAGTCCAGGTTTGATGCACGATACTGGATGCTTGGGGTTGGTACACTGGGATGACCCAGAGGGATGGTACGGGGAGGGAAGAGGGAGGAGGGTTCAGGATGGGGAACACGTGTATACCTGTGATGGATTCATGTTGATATATGGCAAAACCAATACAATATTGTAAAGTTAAAAAATAAAATAAAATAAATTAAGTAATTTAAAAAAATTTCTGTAATGATTCTCAGTCATGGCTAGTTTAGGATCTTCTGGTAAGTATAAAAAAAAAAAAAAAATGAGGCCCCCAGTTGAGCATTCAGTGTCTCTTAACTAAGTTGGTATGTTCTGTGGTCACAAGCTAAGTCCCAGCTTTGAAAATATACATATGCTGTATATGTATGAATGAACCTGGCCAAGTTCAAGGTACTAAGGTTGAAGGTAAGTCAAGTCACATACTGAAAAATTTCAAATTTGGCACAAACTTTGGGTTTTAAAAAATTGGACTGGGCCAAGAGAACATAATAGTTATTATTTATTTATTTAAAGTTGACCATCCCCCCTGAACTGTGGATTAAAGATGCACCATGCTATTTAATATGATGACTGGTAAACCCAGAAAGAACTAATGAAAAAGAGATGTGAAATATTTATGGAATTGGGAGTTTTTTTGGGGATTGGTCTTTAAGACTGTTGAAATGATACTGCTGGCCAACCCAATATATCCTTCCCAGACTGCAGGAAGGTGGCTTTAAAACTTAAATGTCAGATCTGACTTAAAATCGAACCTTGGGTGTTAAGACTAAGAAGATGATTTTTTTGATATCAGCACTGTGAACATTATAAACAGCAATACAAATTTCTATAAGACCATAAACTTTATACTATCCCATAACCAAAAAAGTTCTGTATAGAAATATGTACTGAAAGTGTCTCTATATTTACACAAATGTTTGAGATCATTCCTGATTTGACTCCCTTCTTAACAAAATTTAGTTTATAAATAATTGCTGTTTCTTAGTTGTGTGGGCTTCCCTAGTGGCTCAGACGGTAAAGCATCTATCTGCAATGCAGGAGACCTGGGTTTGATCCCTGGGTTTGGAAGACCCCCTGGAGAAGAAAATGGTAGCCCACTCCAGTATTCTTGCCTGGAAAATCCCATGGACCACAGAGCCTGGTAGGTTACCGTTCTGTTGATAGAGTTAACTGATAGTTTACCCTCTGAAACAATCTAAAGAAAGATTTTACAGGTGGCCAAACTATCCAAAATTAAACCAAAAGATTTTTAACAGCCTTTAAGATTATTTTCCAAGGATAAGTGATAAAGAACATAGTAAGGATTGCATATTAGTGTGTTTTTGAAAAAGTTTTAATTTTTTTGTGATCATTATGTGCTGCCATCTCCCCTCTCCATTATTTTTCTTACATTCTTTTTAAAAGCCATTAAAAAAAAATAAAGATTTGTTAGCAGGTATCATCTTACTTTTTTGACTTACTAACCACTAAAAGACGCTTACTCCTTGGAAGGAAAGTTATGACCAACCTAGATAGCATATTCAAAAGCAGAGACATTACTTTGCCAACAAAGGTCTGTCTAGTCAAGGCTATGGTTTTTCCAGTAGTCATGTATGGATGTGAGAGTTGGACTGTGAAGAAAGCTGAGCACTGAAGAATTGATGCTTTTGAACTGTGGTGTTGGAGAAGACTCTTGAGAGTCCCTTGGACTGCAAGGAGATCCAACCAGTCCATTCTGAAGGAGATCAGCCCTGGGATTTCTTTGGAAGGAATGATGCTAAAGCTGAAACTCCAGTACTTTGGCCACCTCATGTGAAGAGTTGACTCATTGGAGAAGACTCTGATGCTGGGGATTGGGGGCAATAGGAGAAGGGGACGCCAGAGGATGAGAGGGCTGGATGGCATCACTGACTCAATGGACATGGGTTTGGGTGAACTCTGGGAGTTGGTGATGGACAGGGAGGCCTGGTGTGCTGCAGTACATGGGGTCGCAAAGAGTCAGACACGACTAAGCGCCTGAACTGAACTGAACTGAACCTAACTGGGACCTCTATCCTTAGAGAATATTATGGTAGAATAGATTCTTTAGAATTGTTTCCTTTGATTGGTTAAATAATTTGATTATTCCATACAACTGAATGCTATGTAGTGATTAAAAGTGATAATATAGCTTTGTATTAATTGCAATAGAAAGATATTCATTAAATAGAAGGAAAAGGAAAACATGTTCAAGGTACATGATTAAGTGAAAAAGCAAAACACCAAACAGTATGAATCTACAGGTTTAGATTCTATGTATGTAATGTATAAATTGAAAAAGGAAATAATAGCTAAATAGCTGTGACAGATGATGTGCCCAGGCATTGTTCTGAGTACTTCGTACACATTAACCTGTTTAATTCTCATAATCACCCTATTAAAGTGCCTTCTCTTGTGCCCTCCCCCTGCTTTCAGAAACTGAAGCACAGAGATGCTAAGTCATTTACTCAAGATCACAAAGCTAGTAAATGGTAGATCTGGATTTTGAACCTAGGCAGTCTGGTTCTACAGCTCACATTCTTAACCTCTTGGCTATATGAAATGTACCAAAATAGTAATGCTGTTAGTAGAGCTATTTTCACTTTTATTCCTTCATGGACTGTCACAATTTCTTCTTCAGTCAGTGTGTAGGTTTAGTTGCTCCATCATGTCTGACTCTTGTGACCCCATGGACTGCAGCCCACCAGGCTTCTCTGTCCATGGGATTCTCCAGGCAAGAATACCGGAGTGGATTGCCATTTCCTTCTCCCAATCAGTGTGTATTACTTTCAAATTAGAAACTGGAGCCTATTATACAGAGTGAAGTAAGCCAGAAAGAGAAACACCAATACAGTATATTAACACATATATATGGAATTTAGAAAGATGGTAACGACAACCCTGTATGCGAGATAAGAGACACAGATGTATAGAACAGTCTTTTGGACTCTGAGGGAGAGGGAGTAGGAGAATGGCATTTGGGAGAATGGCATTGAAACATGTATAATATCATATGTGAAATGAATCGCCAGTCCAGGTTTGATGCATGATACAGGATGCTCGGGGCTGGTGCACTGGCATGACCCAGAGGGATGGTATGGGGAGGGAGGTGAGAAGGGGGTTCAGGATGGGGAACACGTGTACACCCGTGGCGGATTCATGTTGATATATGGCAAAACCAATACAATATTGTAAAGCAATTAGCCTCCAATTAAAATAAATAAGTTTATATTAAAATTAAAAAAAAAAAAAAGCTCTAAATGAAGAACTCCTTCTCCGCCTAAAGAACACAGTAATAAATACAACAGATCCCTGAATGGCAGCATACTACTTAGAGTTCAGTCTAACTGTCTAAAGCAAACTCTTTAAGGATTACATATTATCTTAACACTACAGATAAGGATATAAAAACTGAGCAATGTAGTGAGTTTTCTAGTTAAAGATGAGTCAGTGGCAAAGAATTACAATATGATCCAATACCTATAAGGACATGAATCATTCTTTAAAACTTGGCTAGTGATGAAAGGATGATATAATTTTTTGTGTTTATTATGTTAAAAGGTCTTAGGACACAACTCTTCAAGATGAATATGCCTATGCTCTGCTCTACTGCTGCAAACTGAAGACACTGCATCCATCTCACCCTCTTAGTGGGCTCCTGCCTACTGATCTGTGACAGCTTCTCACTGGACGACAAAAGAAAGGTCTTTAAGGGCACTCTGAACTCAGCCCCCACGTCATATACCAACTCTGCTAAGAGGTTCTTATAAAATACATTCTTACTCCACATTGTCATGCTTCATACTTGTTTAGTAATGTGAAAAAAAATAACTGTTTTATCAGTTTGATGACTCTTGTTTTACCATTTTCAAATGAGAATTATCTCTTCCTCTTACGTGTTATATTTCTAGTTTAACTCTAATTAGTTTGATCTAGAAGGAACTGCAGGGAAATATAGTTTCATTCTCCCAGATAATCCAATTTAGTCCTTAAATGGGTATCAGATCACCATGTACAGCACTGGAAAGTTTCCAGGGTCCTTGAGAAACTACAACTGAAGCAATATTTATTGAGTAAATAATGTATGTATTTGTGCCAGAACTGTATTAGAAGTGCTGGGAAAAGAAATAACTCTTCTATCGCTGCAAGTGATTCCTTGTGTTCCACAGATCAAGGGACAGTTCAAAACTATCACTGAGAAATTTGATGTTTCTGAATACAGAGGAGGAAATGGGTAAAGTGACAAGTGATAATTGAGAGGCTCAGTATTAGCTTCACTGGTACAGTCATGTTGGTTGTTATTCCTCAAGTTATTCTTTGAGTTGTAAATAAAAGTTAGCTGTTTTTCTAAATGTAAGCCTAACATGTACATCGCAAAAAATTTAAACTACATAGAAAGAAAAAAAGATATAAAATTTTTTACTGCTCATAGTTAGAAGTGTTATTTTAGCATACTTCAGATTTTTTGCTATTTTTTACAAAAACAGAAAAACAGGGCCAAATCTGTTTTAAAAACTGGTTTCTCGTTTAATAGAACTTGGAGTTTTCCTGTTAATAAATATAACTACATTATCATTTTGTAAATAGCTGTTTATTTCATTGTAAGAAAGGGACATAACGAATTATTTAATCTTGTCTTTTTGCAGATTTGGGTTATTCCCACATTACTGAGATACTATAATCAATACCACTGTATGCATAAAAACATACATACACACATATATGAATATGTATCTATGTATGCACATGCATATATTTATATGATACATATATGTATACTTTTTTGCTCTTTCATTTGGTTATTTCCTTAAGAATTTCCTTGTGGCTTCTGAAGGTAAGCACTTTTGCATCTTGATACAAAAGTGCCAGACTGCTCTCCAAAACCAGCAGAACCAGTTTATCACCTGGCCCACAATTTTAGAGTGCCTTCATGGAGACAAATCACCAATCCTTGGTGTTACCAGTTTCTAAATACTTGGCATTGTTCTAGGTAAGAAAATGGCTTTATTTTGGTTATAAGTAAGGTTGCATGTCTTTTTACATGTTTATGTCTATTTACATTCTTTCTTTTGTGACTTGCCTGGTCATGACCTTTGCCCACATTTCTACTGAGATAGTTATCTTTTCAAAATAGATTTAAAATTGTTTTTTGTAATCATTATTCTATTTTGACACATACATCATAAAGTTTTTCTAGTTCACTTTATCTTAAGTGTTTTCCTTTTTTGTTTTCAGAAAGAATTTTAAAATCTCTAATTAAAAAAAAAATGACTAGAGATAAGTTTCCTAGGGAGACTTTGTTGTTATTGTCCTTTCTTGATTCAATTCACAGGAAAAAAAAATCTAAGACCATGAATGAAATAGGAGTGCTTATGTGGATCAAGGAGAAGGAAATGGCAACCCACTCCAGTATTCTTGCCTGGAGAATGCCATGGAGAGACAAGCCTGGTGAGCTAGAATCTATGGGGTCACAAAGAGTCAGACATGACTGAACGACTAGACAACGAATGTGGATCAGATAAGAAATATATTCAGTACTTTATTGTTATAAGCAGATATTTTCTAAGTATTGAGCCATTATGTAAAGTTTAAACTAGAACCCATGTAATATGTGTTTTATAAGACACACATTTACTTTTATACTTTTCTAATTTGTTCATAACTTAGTAATATTTATATATATACATACATCTATCTATCTTTACATTTTAGGTTTTTGTGAAGAGTAATAATTTTGTGGAAACACACACTCAGATTTTTTAAAAATCAGATTTTTAAAAATTTGATCCTTTGTATAGTTACATATATTCATAGATATACATATATTATGGCTTAGAATTGTCAGGGAGCATTTATCCAGTATGTACTATAGGAAGTAACACTACCCTAATATGGTTAATAGAAATGGAAATGTGTTTCAAGCAGTTATTGCTAACAGAATTTGCATTATTTTTTAGTATAAAGAAACTGACATTTTTACTTTGGTAACTGAAAGGTAGCAGAAAGGACAATAATTCAGCTGTGGGCCAACATAAGTTTTGGTGAATGCTTGCCAAATAGCATTTTACATGCACCCACTTGCAAAGCAAATAGTGATCTTGTTGCAAAGCCCAGCTCCATGTGTTCAGTCACATTTCCTCCAAAGAAATCATGAAGTGAGCTGCCACCCACAATTCAAGTCAGTTGTATGTTACTTCTGGCTTTTAATGAAAATGTAAAACCCATGGGCCCAATTCTCTTTACTTGGCTCTGTATGTGTAAAGGGTGAGTTGAAGAGAAGTAATTAAGGACAGACGGGGAATTTTTGGAAAAACTAAACTAGGGATTAACTCAGATGCACTAAGAGTTGTTTAAATTCTTTTTGACCTTGCCTTATAAACACAGTCTGTTGTAGTAACTTTGACTGCTTTGCCAAGTTGAGTGGTCGACATAGCATCTCTCTGTGAGGTAGGTTCCTAAGCATTCAATCAAACATGAGACCAAGAGATAGAAGTAATAGTATGTTTAGTATTTGAATTATCACTTTCACAACAAGTTATATAGACTCTTTAAAAGAAAAAGAGTTTTCATGCTCACATGTCTGATTCAGTTGGGGGCCATACTCTTATTGCTACATGGACTTTAAGAGACTCCAAGCTCGTTTCAATTGCTGGTGCAAGGGTGTAATATATTTTAGTAATTTGGCATTTGTTTATTATTATTGTCACTGAATCTGCACATGTGAAATTTATTTTTGGTTAATGAATGCTGTTGTATATAAGT
This sequence comes from Tragelaphus eurycerus, assembly GCA_935064755.1. Lineage (NCBI taxonomy): Eukaryota > Metazoa > Chordata > Mammalia > Artiodactyla > Bovidae > Tragelaphus > Tragelaphus eurycerus. Next base: position 2,000,550 of record CAKXYN010000080.1, read on the forward strand.
GGGCCTTTCAGACACCAACAGGGTACATCAAGACCCCTGTGTCAATTAAAAGTTGAGTAATGATTTCTGCATTTTATCTTTTCTTTTGGGTAAATATTATAGAGTTTTAGGTACATTCTTCCACCAATCTAAGATATAATCTTTTTTGAGTGTATATGCAGGATACTAGCAACTGTTAAAATATCAAATATAAATAAAATGTAAATAATTCTTTGTTACAGCTTTTATGAGAGATTAGAATAATGATATAATCTTTTTATAATAAATTGATGGTTTTAAAATCGTGAAAACTAAGTATGGTGCATAAGATATAGACTCTGAATTTAAGGAACTGAAGAAGGTAGTAATTCAGCATCCATAATCTCCTGCATGGGTGTGAGATTAGAAGGCATTAGGTTTCCAATAGTATTTAGTGGAATTGTGCATGTGAGGGCTAGCTTCTTGGTTCTATATTAAAATTGGATCTCATGAAGTTTCTGTGTGGATTTAATGAAATTACACATAGCATTTCTAGCATATTGCCTTACTAACATAGAACAGAGGCTCAAGAAATGTTACTCTCAAGTTAATAACCCAGGCTTCCCTGATACTGGCAAAACCAGAAATTATCATCCTCATATACAGATGAAGAAAGTGAGGTTTAGAGACATTAGGGAATTTTCCTAATTCACATAGTGAATTATAGATCTGGGATTCAAACCCAAGCTTGTTGAGACTAGAACTTAACCTCTGTGATATTCAGCAGTGTTCCCCAAACTTTGGTACTTTTATTTCTGGTAGTCTATATGAGGGCTTCCCAGGTGTCTCATGGTAAAGAATCTGCCTGCCAATGCAGAAGATGCCAGTTGGATCCCTGGGTTGGGAAGATCCCCTGGAGAAGGAAATGGCAAACCACCCCAGTATCCTTGCCTGGGAAATCTCATGGACAGGGGTCTGGTGAGCTATAGTCCATGGGGTCACAAAGAGTTGGACATGACTTAGCGACTAAACAACAACAAAAGCATATATAAAATTATTCTAGGTGTAACACAAACACATCCTTTAAATGTAATTGTATGAATATCTATCTATATCTATCTATATATTCATTTTTACTGGCTTTATCATCCATTTTTTCCCTGGTTTGCTTCAGTGGAAAAGCATCAGAGAAATTCTTATTTTTTAAAGAAAAGCAAATTCCTTACTAATAAAATATTTGCAGTATCCTTGAAGCACCTTTAAATTTTTTAATTGTTTTCTTTTTTAAATAGCTTTATTGAAATATAATTCATATATCAACAGGTTCACCCTTTTAAAACATGCAATTCAGTGATTTTTAGTACATTCAGAAAGTATATTGATCACTACTGTCTATTCTAGAAAATGTGTATTATCCCCAAAAGAAAGTCCATTTAGTCACTTCTCATTCTCCTCTTTGCCCAGCCCCTGAAAATCATAATTTAATTTTTGTCTCTATGGATTTACCTAACTTGGATATTTCTTACAGCTGGAGTTATACAATACATGGCCTTTTGTGTCTGGCTTCATTCAGTTTGCATAATGCTTTCAGTGTTCATCTATTTTGTATCACAGCAATTGCTGTTTTTGTTCTTCACTCAGTTGTGTCTGACTCTTTGAGATCCCATGGACTGCAGCACACCAGGCTACCCTGTCCTTCACCATCCTTCACCATCCTTCACCATCCAAACTCATGTCCATTGAGTCGGTGATACCATCAAACCATTTCGTCATAGCCAATAGTTGATTCTTTTTTATGGCCAAATAATATAGCAATAGCAAGGAGAGATAAGAAAGCCTTCCTTGGCGATCAATGCAAAGAAATAGAGGAAAACAATAGAATGGGAAAGACTAGAGATCTCTTCGAGAAAATTAGAGATACCAAGGGAACATTTCATGCAAAGATGGGCTCGATAAAGGACAGACATGGTATGGACCTAACAGAAGCAGAAGATATTAAGAAGAGGTGGCAAGAATACACAGAAGAGCTGTACAAAAAAGATCTTCAAGACCCAGATAATCATGATGGTGTGATCACTCACCTGAAGCCAGACATCCTGGAATGTGAAGTCAAGTGGGCCTTAGAAAGCATCACTACGAACAAAGCTAGTGGAGGTGATGGAATTCCAGTGGAGCTATTCCAAATCCTGAAAGATGATGCTGTGAAAGTGCTGCACTCAATATGCCAGCAAATTTGGAAAACTCAGCAGTGGCCACAGGACTGGAAAAGGTCAGTTTTCATTCCAATCCCAAAGAAAGGCAGAGGACCCAGAGATCAAATTGCCAACATCCACTGGATCATGGAAAAAGCAAGAGACTTCCAGAAAAACATCTATTTCTGCTTTATTGACTATGCCAAAGCCTTTGACTGTGTGGATTACAATAAACTGTGGCAAATTCTGAAAGAGATGGGAATACCAGACCACCTGACCTACCTCTTGAGAAATCTATGCAGGTCAGGAAGCAACAGTTAGAACTGGACACAGAACAACAGACTGGTTCCAAATAGGAAAAGGAGTACATCAAGGCTATATATTGTCACCCTGCTTATTTAACTTCTATGCAGAGTACATCATGAGAAACGCTGGGCTGGAGGAAGCACAAGCTGGAATCAAGATTGCTGGGAGAAACATCAATAACCTCAGATATGCAGATGACACCACCCTTATGGCAGAAAGTGAAGAGGAACTCAAAAGCCTCTTGATGAAAATGAAAGTGGAGAGTGAAAAAGTTGGCTTAGAGCTCAACATTCAGAAAAGTAAGATCATGGCATCTAGTCCCATCACTTCATGGGAAATAGATGGGGAAACAGTGGAAACAGTGTCAGACTTTATTTTTCTGGGCTCCAAAATCACTGCAGATGGTGACTGCAGCCATGAAATTAAAAGAAGCTTACTCCTTGGAGGGAAAGTTATGACCAACCTAGATAGCATATTCAAAAGCAGAGACATTACTTTGCCCACAAAGGTCCGTCTAGTCAAGGCTATGGTTTTTCCTGTGGTCATTAATCGATGTGAAAGTTGGACTGTGAAGAAAGCTGAGCGCTGAAGAATTGACGCTTTTGAACTGTGGTGTTGGAGAAGACTCTTGAGAGTCCCTTGGACTGCAAGGAGATCCAACCAGTCCATTCTGAAGGAGATCAGCCCTGGGATTTCTTTGGAAGGAATGATGCTAAAGCTGAAACTCCAGTACTTTGGCTACCTCATGTGAAGAGTTGACTCATTGGAAAAGACTCTGATGCTGGGAGGGATTGGGGCAGGAGGAAAAGGGGATTACAGAGGATGAGAGGGCTGGATGGCATCACTGACTCAATGGACATGGGTTTGGGTGAACTCTGGGAGTTGGAGATGGACAGGGAGGTGTGGCGTGCTACGATTCATGGGGTTGCAAAGAGTCAGACGACTGAGAGACTGAACTGAACTGAATATAGCATTGTGTGAATGTACCACATTTTGTTTATTCATCCATCAATTGATGGCCATTTGGGTTGTTTCTACTATTTGGCTTTTATGAATCATGCTGCTATGAATATCCATCTGTAAGTATTTGTTTGAGTTCCTGTTTCAAGTCTTTTGGGTGATATATCTAACAGTGGAATTGCTGGTCTTATGGAAACTGTAGGCTTAATTTTTTGAGGTGTCTCCATACTGTTTTTCACAGTGGCTATACCATTTTAGATTCCTAATAGCAGTATATGAGAGTTCCAATTTTTCCATTTCCTCATCAACACTTGTTATATTTCATGAAAAAAAAAATTATAGCCACACTAATGAGTTACATGAAATGTCATATATATTTATCTTCAAATATATTTGAAAATACAATTATCATATTAAGACACAGAGACTGTTTGCTTTTTATTTATGGCACTGATAGATCAGATCAGATCAGATCAATTGCTCAATCATGTCTGACTCTTTGCGACCTCATGAACTGCAGCACGCCAGGTCTCCCTATCCATCACCAGCTCTCGGAGGTCACTCAGACTCACATTCATCGAGTCAGTGATGCCATCCAGCCATCTCATCCTCTGTCGTCCCCTTCTCCTCCTGCCCTCAATCCCTCCCAGCATCAGAGTCTTCTCCAATGAGTCAACTCTTCGCATGAGGTGGCCAAAATACTGGAGTTTCAGTTTTAGCATCATTCCTTCCAAAGAAATCCCAGGGCTGATCTCCTTCAGAATGGACCAGTTGGATCTCCTTGCAGTCCAAGGGACTCTCAAGAGTCTTCTCCAACCCCTTCATTTAAGTAGGAAAATATGAATTAAAAAAAAAAAAAAAGATAACACATGAATGAGATATGGATATGGCAAAATTTGTGAAGGTGTGACCTGGGGCAAGTTACTTAATTTCTTTAAGCCTCAGTTTCATCATCTGTAATAAAGGGGGGCATTGGACTGTTGAAGCAGATTAAGTGGGCTAACATTCATAAAGTGCTTAAAATGGTGCCTCTATAAAAGTATGCTAAATAAATAGAGAAGGTGGTATTGAATGACTGAAGTTTGAGAAACTCCTGTGTAATGTATACTACACTCTTTATTAACTGGAACTGGCTTCTTCTACAGGGGGTATTCAGTCAATGTTTAACTAATAAAATGAATGGCAGAGTGAATTTAATTGTAGCATTGAATTTCCCTGTTTACCCTGAGCTTGTGTGATAAAAGGTGCTGCAGAAACGGAGACTTTTCTCAGGGTTGGGGTGGCGTAGACACGCAGGTACAGAATGGTCACTGCTGACATTCTGCCACAGAAAAACCCAACCTATCCACTGGTACCAGCCACTACTCCAAACGCTGGTGCTTGCAGGAGGTGTGAAAAACACCCATCTCTTTTCCTCCTGGATTCTTGGCTTCTTTGTTTTCTTCTTCTTTGTACCTTCCTTTCTTTCTGTCTAATGATTTTCTAAATTGATGGGGCTAGACTTCAATTCTCTCTTTTTGTCCATGATAGAAAGGCAAGTACACTGTGATCACAAATGACAATATTTTAGTCTTTCTAACGGGATTTGGCCTAGCTATGGTTCTCTGGAAAGATGATGGTTTTAGTCAACAGTAGCCACTTGACCTCCAGGGAGTGAAACATTACAAACAGTTCCCTTCCCTTAAGCAGATTCATCCTCTCACATTCGGATGTTAGAGTTTAAACATTCATGAGTTAAATGGCCAAATAAAAGTGATTGTTCCACTTGACATCAGACATAAAGATTTTTCTTGAGTAATGCAAGAGAGTTAATGAAGAAAAATATTTCACTGATATAAAAAACACTTTAGTTTTCATTTATAGAATTATGAGCAGTGCAATGTTCTCTGCTCGGCAGTGCCACTGTTTTATGCATCTTTACAGTTAATAACTTATTCTAGGTATTAAATCTGTCACATTCCTTTTACTTAGACCTGCAGTGAAAAATTTACAGCAGGAGACCCAGAACTGACCCAGCAATTTGAAAACATAACACAGATATGAATCCAATTATTCTCCATCTAAATGCTGACACTTATGCCCCACATCAATATGTGACATCGGAACCAGTCATACATAATATCTAACTCATCAATGTCAATGCAGAAATAAAAACAAAAAGATTAGTTCACACCCACTTTCAGAAGAGTCTGAATAATAAAAATAAAAAATACTAGCCTGAGCCATGTAATTTAGATACTGACATAAAACATATTTTTTAAAGTTGGTTAAAGAACAGAATATGTGCTCCCTCCTGGTGTGCGGGTCTCTTCCCCTTTACCAGCTGTTTTGCCATGAAAGAGAAAGACTTGCTTGGCCAAGTTCATAAAGCAAAACAAATGACTTGTGGAGCAGGAATATATCAGTGGCTAACTCCTTAGGTCTAAGGGTTCTTGCCAAACGCACCAGCCATTTCTGTTTTTGTTCTTTGTCAAAATCAGCAAAAATTTCACCAGAACCGCTGAAACTGTTTTCCGTGTCAAAATGTAACTTGATCAAACAGTGGCCTTCTGAAGGGAAGCGGGCGGCCAGGGGGAGATTCCTTCAGGTAAAAAAAGTGAAACCTCCAGGGTTGTGGTATAAATAAAAAATTACTTTTAAGAAGTGTAAAATGAGGCATTTTACTTTAGCCCCCTTCAACAAATAGAAAGAGACATTCTAGAATAGGCTAAAAAGTGATAAATAAAAACACTGTGAATTAGTGCTTCAACCAAGGAGCAATGTTTTTCTTGTTCTCAGGGAAGGAAGCAGAAGATGAAAAGATATTAGCATCAGAAGAAAGTGACAGAGCAAGCACGTATGCCTCTGCTCATGCTCAAAACACGCTCCCTTCCTTTTCTCGAGATTAAAGAAAAGTGAAATCACAAGAAGCAAGTTGGTCACAAGACCTATGTTCGATCAAAACTAGGTTCTACATGGAGAACAAAACAGAATGTTTTCAGGATCTGTTTGACTTCTAATGGATGATAATGACAATGAAAGACAAATTATCCAGCAACCCTTCAGATCAAATTTCTTAGCCATCTTTTTACAGTGCGTGAATTAGACTTTGGCTTTTTATTCTATTACATTTATGTTATCAGAGACGAATTCCCAATCTATCATAGTCACAAAGGGGCACAAAGCCAACACAACATGTAACAATCCAGAAGCTGCTGCTGCTACTGCTGCTAAGTTGCTTCAGTCGTGTCTCTTCCATCTCCAGGGTGCCCTCCGCGAAAGGAAAAGGAAAGTGGTCGCTCAGACGGCCCACAGATGGCAGCCCACCAGGCTCCCCTGTCCCTGGGATTCTCCAGGCAAGAACACTGGAGTGGGTTGCCATTTCCTTCTCCAATGCATGAATGTGAAAAGTGAAAGTGAAGTTGCTCAGTCGTGTCCAACTCTTAGCGGCCCCATGGACTATAGCCTACCAGGGTCCTCCGTCCATGGGATTTTCCAGGCAAGAGTGCTGGAGTGGGGTGCCATCGCCTTCTCCAAATCCAGAAGCTATATAAGTTCAAATGGAAACATCAAAACTCAAAATGACAGCAAGAACAACTCTCTTCCACCAGACACACAATCTCTATATTTGTACGTGTTCATATTTTAGCCCATAGAAAAAATATGATCTGGAAAAAAACCAAAATCTTAGTAGTGATTATTACATGTTAGGGAAGCAGTGGGATTGGAAGATGAAGAAGGGGGCTTTGAAATATCACTTTATAGACTATCTTTCAAGCACAGTGCAGAAGAGAGTGAAACAAGCATTCATCCACACATCACTGAGGCTGAACAACTGTTAGTATTTTGTGGTCTTTGTTTTAGATTCCTTGCTCCTCTCCACTTCTGCCCCCCAACCCCTCTTTTTTTTTTTTTTTTTTTTAAAGAAATAAAACATTATAGATACCAAAATGCACTGATACATGTTTTCTGAAAATGATCTTAGGGACAATGCTAGGTTGCTTGGGCAACAGTGCAGCTGAGACTAGAAGCACCCACATCTCCTTGCTAGAGAGTCTACACCCAAGTTCAGCTTCCCTTGGCACTCATTGGTCTCAACCTGGGCAGGGGTTCAGCATATTTCTGTGGGCCCCAGGACCTTCATGTGAAAACCAGTTGATCTTCCCAGACAACTCTGTAAACAGCTGACATCCAAAATTCTGACCTCCTGGCAACGCAGCAACCAGTGTGCTGCTGCTGCTAAGTCGCTTCAGTTGTGTCCGACTCTGTGCAACCCCATAGATGGCAGCCCACCAGGCTCCCCTGTCCCTGGGATTCTCCAGGTAAGAACACTGGAGTGGGTTGCCATTTCCTTCTCCAATGCATGAAAGTGAAAAGTGAAAGTGAAGTCGCTCAGTCGTGTCCGACTCTCAGCGACCCCATGGACTGTGGCCCACCAGGGTCCTCCGTCCATGGGACTTTCCAGGCAAGAGTACTGGAGTGGGGTGCCATTGCCTTCTCTGATGTATTCCCCTACTAATAAATCAGCTTTCTTGCTTTACCCTCTAAAGAAAAGCAAAAAACAGGAGGGCAGTGTGTCTCCACCAGCCCATAGACTCACAGGTCTCTGTAGGATGGTGGAGTGATGGAGATCTGGTACCGGCAGATTGTGGTCTCTACACGTTTTCTCTTTGCTCCACAAAGACCATTTCTTTACTCATTCCAGGTAACACTGTAGAGTCTGTTTTCAGCCTTGGCATAGGACAGGTGGGCATCCAGATGGTACTCACCTGACATGGCAGGTAATAACCAAGAAAGTACTGAAACTGCAAAACAGAGTGTTTTTCTCTTTTGTACCTTTCCTAAAACAAAGCCCTTTTCCACACTCCCCAGAGACAAGCACCAACCTGAAATAGTAATAGATGTGTGCTTGCATTCTTGTACTTCTAGTATATTTGAATATATTATATATTTGTTTTATATTATATATTATAAACTAGTATATTTGAATATATATATTATATATAAAGAATTGCTTTAGGAGTTTTTCAAAATTTACATTAATTCTCTTTCTATAACTTCCTCTTTTTAGTCTACATTATATAAAACCTATCCATGTGGATTTTTGTATTTTATTCAATCTGAGAACCTCTGTGTCTTAATAAGCAAATTTAATCTATTGACATTTATTGAGATTATTGACATTTATTATTATTACCATGCTTTCAAATTTTCTTTCATTTTTTTTCCCTTTGCTTTACTTCTTTTCTTTTTCTGTCCTGGTTTAAGTGAATTTTCTTTAATCAGCTCTTTCAGAAGTAATCTAAAACCTACTTTTTAAAGTGGCTACCCCTAAAATTTTAAATGTATACTTGATGAGGCCAGGGTTGTTGATATAAGGAACTTAGACCATATTTACTCCTGAGTACCTCCCGCCTATTTCCCATGTACTGATGTCTTAATATTTTATTGTTCCTTCTTTTTATACAGTTGATATTTATTTATATTTGTTGGCATGTTACTGTTTTTTTGTTTTTATTTTTTATCTTTATTATCCTTGTCATATGGTAATTCATCCCTTACTTCTGAGTGAGTTTTTTTTTCTCCTTATTGAACTATAGCTTTTAATACATGACTTTTTGGTGTAGGTCTATGTATTAGGGTTCTCCAACCTAGATAGCATATTCAAAAGCAGAGACATTAATTTGCCAATAAAGGTTCGTCTAGTCAGGCTATGGTTTTTCCTGTGGTCATGTATGCATGTGAGAGTTGGACTGTGAAGAAGGCTGAGCGCTGAAGAATTGATGCTTTTGAACTGTAGTGTTGGAGAAGACTCTTGCGAGTTCCTTGGACTGCAAAGAGATCCAACCAGTCCATTCTGAAGGAGATCAGCCCTGGGATTTCTTTGGAAGGAATGATGCTAAAGCTGAAACTCCAGTACTTTGGCCACCTCATGCGAAGAGTTGACTCACTGGAGAAGACTCTAATGCTGGGATGGATTGGGGGCAAGAGGAGAAGGGGATGACAGAGGATGAGACGGTTGGATGGCATCACTGACTTGATGGACGTGAGTCTGAGTGAACTCCAGGAGTTGGTGATGGACAGGGAGGCCTGGCGTGCTGCGATTCATGGGGTTGCAAATAGTCGGACACGACTGAGTGACTGATCTGATCTGATTGAAACAGGAGAGAAAGGTGGTGGGGGGAAAAGGGGAGAGCAGAGGAGTGGAGGAAATGAGAAAATAGAGCTGAGGAGAAAAAGATTGAAGTGGCTCATGAAACCATGAGATTGTGGAGGAAACCCAGGGAAGAATTGCAGTTTGAGTTGGAAGGCCACCAGCTGACAGAACTCTTTCTCTTTCAAGGAGGTCAGGTTGTTTTTTCTATTAAGACCTTGAACTGATTAGATGAAGCTCACCTACATCTCTGGTGGCTCAGACGGTAAAGAATCTGCCTACAATGCAGAGACTTGGGTTTGGTCCCTGGGTTAGGAAGATCCCCTGAAGAAGGAAATGGCATCCCACTCCAGTATTCTTGCCCAGAGAATTCCATGGACAGAGGAGCCTGGCAGGCTACAGTTCACAGAGTCCACAGGGTGAGCGACTAACGCTTCCACTTTCAACCACTTCTCCTACAACATGGCAAGTAATATGCTAATATGCTTTACTCAGAGTCTGCTGGTTTAATGTTAAGCTCGTTGGGAAAAAAACCAAACAGCTTCATCAAAACATCTGAAATAATGTGTGACCACATATTTGGGTACTCTAGTCTAGCTAAATTGACACACAAAATTAACGATTGCAGTCTCTAAATAGTATAGTGTCTTAACCTTTGAAAATAATTTTTTAAATTCTTGGTTTGGTGTTTTAAAGAATTCTGATATAAGGATAATTTCATTCATTTCTCAAGATATTTTTTTATTATCTTTTATGGCTCTAACTAGAATTCTTCTCTAAATCTGTATGTGGAGTCTTAACCACTGGACCACCAGGGTAGTCCCTCTTCTGTAAATCTGATTGACACTCTAAGTAAGATTTTTACTTTTATCTTTTATTTTCCACAATTTATTTATGAGTGTCCAGACCTGGATTTGTTTCTCGGTACAGGCTTGTTTTTATATTTTTCTTAGGATTTCACAGGTTTCTTCAATGTCAGACTGTCTTTCTTCAACTCTACAAAGTTCTCAGCCCTTTTTATTCAAAAATTTTCCCCCTCATTCGTTATATTTTCTCTTTTTGGAAGTCTTCTCAAAGTTCTTCATCTATCCTATATGGCTCTTAGCATCTCTTTCATATTTTCCATTTATTTCTCTCTCTCTGTAATGCTTTATGGGAATTTTCCGCAAACGCCCATCTGTTGATTTCCTAAATCTCTCTTCAGTTCTCTCTCTATGGTTTGCATCATAAGTTGTAACATCAAAGGTCATTTCTTTTAATTTCTATAATATCAGTTTTTAAAATCAGCTATATTTCCTTTTTCTGAACTATCCTGTTCTTGTCTTTTGATTTCTATTCCTGTATCTCTTTTAGGGTATTTAACTTACTTCCTAGCCTCTTTCAGAATAAATTATTATTTTCAGTTGAGGATGTGTTAATCCTTTTGCTTGTTCTGTCTGCTAAATCTCCCTCTTGGGGTTGGTTTCCAAGTGTGATAGAGTCCTTAGCAACTCTTTGCATTTGCCTTTGTCAGAACCTTGTAAGTTCCAATGATTCTAAACTAGTTTTTAAACTAGATTATAAACTTCTTGGTGTATAAATGAGTTGTACTACTTGGGTGGTATGAATGGGTACCTCACACATTTATCTCATAGAGTTTGGAATTCTGATTTCTCAAGAGCTACTCTTTTTCTCATAATTCTTAGTATATAGCAGGTGTCCTTACTATTTCTCTAGACAGTGATTAGAATTCTTCTGATTCTTATCTCAAGAACAGAGAAGTTTGTCTTCACTCCTGGCTTTAAGTAGATATCTCAGTTCTGGCTTTTCATGTGCATAGACCACAAGCATGGATTCTCTGACTGTTATGAGCTTTAAAGCTCTGGGTCCCAGACAGTAGGAGCTCTAGTTTTTTTTTTTTTGTTTGTTTGTTTGTTTTGATTCTTTTATAAATCACTCACCTCATGCAACTTGTCAATCTCTGACTCCAAGTACACTCTTCAGATCTATTACCTGGGGTATTTGTTTGTTTGTCTTAAAATTGGATAATAGAAAATGTCTTACTATATCTTATCTCACTAAATTTGTCAAATTGATTAGAAATCCACAATGCATTGTTTTTAAGTAGATAATTTAAAAACCACAGGAAGCCAGTTAGAGTGTGATATTAATTATCACTTAATCTCCTATATGTAGTGTGAAAGTTAGAAATGGAGATTCCAGGGGTAGGAGGGCTCAGAGAAGGGCCAGGAAGATCCCCTAGCCTTTAGTTGGTCAACTTTTTGGACTTCACCTACCTCGATTCATTATTCATCTTGCAAACTAGATTATAGTATTTTTATCTTCAATTTAAAAAAATTGTAGTGACTCCCTACCCTGAAGGAATTTTTTCCACCCAAATGTGTTTTTTTTTCTTTTGCTAAGTATGTCTGCTACTTTTAAAAGGGCAATTATCATCAATAAGCTAACATGTAACATTAGCCAGGATCTGCCTAACACTCAATTTAGTGAAGAACAAGAGAAGAACACATCTACAATCTTTAGAAAATATGTAAAATTTTAAGACAGTAGGGCAGACTTTTGATGGTTTCCAGAGAGTATGGGCAATTCTTGTCTGAAATTCAAATGATCTCCATTGAATTTTAAGGTCTTTTGTGTGTGTGTGTGTGTGTGTGCGCGCGCGCGCAGGATTTTAATTTATTCATGTTTATACTCTCCAATAGTGTGTGGTTCATACACTGCGCTTGACTTCTCTGTGGCCTTGAATCTCAGATAAATAGATTTGCCAAACTTAGGAAATGTTTTTCCCTCTATGGGTATGATTTTTAAATTTAGGCGGCTGTTTTTTGGTAACAAGTGCATTAGTAAAGATTTGTTCTTCATCAGTGGAATTCCAGCTCTACATTATTCCATCCAAAAAAGAAAACTTCTTTTTGATGAGTGAGAGGAAGAACCAGTTAATCTAGTCTGTCTATTTATCCATTTATTTAATCTATCTTTCCCTATCCCATCTTTTTGTCATTTTTGACTGTCTATCTTTCATTTTCTTTTTCCTAATAACATTATAAATTTTGGGGGGTGAGCTTCCCTCTCCATCCTTACCACTGTGATTTGAGTAGAATATAATTGACTTAGTTTAGTCAGCCAATTCCACCATCTGGGCCACAATGACTAGTTAAGTATGGGTGCATAACCCAGTCATAGGCAGCGAGATGGGAGAAAATGTTTGCAGGGCTTACGCTGGAACCTTTCCACATTGGAAGGAACAGCAATTCATATTGACAGGAACAAACTTACACGTAGGTATGAGTTTCTTCTTCCTCTAATACTATTCTCTGGAGGCTCATTGTGTTTGATCAACTAGCACTGAATTCCACGTAATATTCCACCAGAATGGGGACCCACTTTACAGAATAAAAAGATAGGAAGTAGGCCCATGACCATGGGCTCCACTGGACCCATCATATTCTATGAAGTGAAAGTGAAAGTGTCAGTTGCTCAGTCATGTCTAACTCTTTGTGACCCTGTAGACTGTAGCCAGCCAGGCTCCTCTGTCCATAGGATTCTCCAGGCAAGAATACTGGAGTGGGTAGCCATTTCCTCCTCCTGGGGATCTTCCTGACCTAGGGATCAAACCTAGGTGTCCTGTATTGTAGGCAGATTCTTTACCATCTGAGTCACCAGAGAAACCCCCATCATATTTTATACTACCTAGCAATTGCTGGCCTGATAGAGAGTTAAAAAGACCTAGTAACAAGAGAACTGAAGAGCCACTTGAGAAGGATTAAGTGCCATCCCTCAGAACACGGAACACGGTATACTTTGAATCAAAGATCTTTTAAATGGTACTCTTCCTTTATAGGAAGATTTCATGAATCTGGGAACCAAGGGTAGAAACAGGAGTGGTTCTACTTATATCACTGTCAGTGCTATAAAATATACAATATAGTGATTATATCAGGTTCATAAAAATTGCACAAACATCACTACTAATTACAGAACATTTTCACCACTCCAAAAATCAAACTTCATACCTATTAGCAGTCACTCTCCATTTCTTTCTGCTTCTGTCTCTTGGCAATGACTCATGTATGTTGTCTCTGTAGATTTCCCTATTCTGGACATTTCATATAAACAGTATCATATAATATACAGTGTTTTATAGCTGGCTTCATTCCCATAGCATAATTTCAAAGTGCAAACGTTAAAGCATGTGCCAATATTTCATTCCTTTTCACTGCTTAATAATATTCGGTTGGGTAGATATAGCACATATTGTCTATCTGTTCAGCAGTTGATGGACAGTGGGTTGATTTCACTTTTTGGCTATTATAAATAATGCTGTCATAAACATTAGTGTATACATTTTTTGTGAGGACATATGTTTTTAATTCTTTTGTTATATACCTAGGAATGGAAATTGTGAGGTCCATGGTAACTCTAAGTTACCCTTTGAGGTACTGCCAAAATAGTTTCCAAACAGACGAATGTTATAAAACATTTTATTTTTGTGATTAACTTGGACCTTAATTACACTGTGGCCAAACAATGTTATTTGTTCTTTGAATCTGGTTTTATGACCTGGTTTAGAGATAAGTGTCACAAATATTCTGTCTACTCAAGAAGACTGTATATTTTTGACTGCTGCATGGAAAGGTCTTAATTTTTTTTTTATTAATTCATGCTCATATTCATTGTTGATTTTTTCCTGCTAGAATTATCAGTAATTGAGAAAGGCTGTGGATTTGTCAACTTACAGTCATATCATTTTTTTTTTTTTGAGACTGTTTTGTTACAGTTTCAAAGGTACATATATATTTTGAATGTAGTGTATTTCTGGTGAACTGAAATTTTTTTCAAGATGTTTTGTCTTAAACTTATTGTATCCACCATTAAAATAGCTGTTCCAGCTTCCTTTTTGTTAGCAGCAAACTGGGATATAGATCTCTATCCTTTTACTTTAAACTTTCCTGTGGTCTTATACTTACATGTTTTCTTCTCAGGAGGATATATTTAGATTTAAAAACATGTCATTTCATAATCTGTCTTTTAACTATTGAGTTTAATCCATTTAAATTTTTTATAGAGTTTCATTTTGTTTTATATTTTTCTCTCTCCTTCTCTGGGACTTATACATTCCAATTCTACTTCATCCTTTCAGTTTCTAGTCTTGAAATAGTGTCAAGCATGTTTGGCTTAAGAGTTTGAAATTAAATAATATTTCAAAGGAAACTATAAGCAAGGTGAAAAGACAGCCTTCAGAATGCGAGAAAACAATAGCAAATGAAGCAACTGATAAAGAACTAATCTCAAAAATATACAAGCAACTCCTGCAGCTCAATTCCAGAAAAATAAATGACCCAATCAAAAAATGGGCCAAAGAACTAAACAGACATTTCTCCAAAGAAGACATACCGATGGCTAACAAACACATGAAAAGATGCTCAACATCACTCATTATCAGAAAAATGCAAATCAAAACCACAATGAGGTACCATTTCACACCAGTCAGAATGGTGCCGTCCAAAAGTCTACAAGCAATAAATGCTGGAGAGGATGTGGAAAAAGGGAACCCTCTTACACTGTTGGTGGGAATGCAATCTAGTGCAGCCACTATGGAGAACAGTGTGGAGATTCCTTAAAAAAATGGAAATAGAACTGTCACATGACCCAGCAATCCCAGTGCTGAGCATACACACCAAGGAAACCAGAATTGAAAGAGACACATGTACCCCAATGTTCACTGCAGCACTGTTTATAATAGCCAGGACATGGAAGCAACCTAGATGCCCATCAGCAGATGAATGGATAAGAAAGCTGTGGTACATATATACGATGGAGTATTACTCAGCCATTAAAAAGAATACATTTGAATCAGTTCTAATGAGGTGGATGAAACTGGAGCCAATGATACAGAGTGAAGTAAGCCAGAAAGAAAAACACCAAGACAGTATACTAATGCTACTTTTGCCTAGAAAATCCCATGGACGAAGGAGCCTGGTGGGCTGCAGTCCATGAGGTCACTAGAGTCGGACACGACTGAGCGACTTCACTTTCACTTTTCACTTTCATGCATTGGAGAAGGAAATGGCAACCCACTCCAGTGTTCTTGCCTGGAGAATCCCAGGCACAGGAAGCCTGGTGGGCTGCCGTCTATGGGTCGCACAGAGTCAGACACGACTGAAGCGACTTAGCAGCAGCAGCAACGCACATATATGGAATTTAGAAAGATGGTAATGATAACCCTGTATGCGAGACAGCAAAAGAGACACAGATGTATAGAACAGTCTTTTGGACTCTGTGGGAGAGGGAAGGGGGGGATGATTTAGGAGAATGGCATTGAAACATATATAATATCATATATGAAAAAAAATTTTTTTTTAATATCTAGAGCCAAGAACACAATCATGTAGTGTCGTGTGGCTAGAAAGGTAATCTGGTTCAAGCCGGGGGAAGGCATTTTGAATTTTTCTGAAGAACAATAGGAAATGACTCAGATGTTAAAACAGGTTAGTATTTGTGCATTTGCACTTAAAATGCCCTGGAGAATACATTGATGGGAGAAAAAGAGGGTTTAGGTAGAACAACTAAGAGGCAATTCTACCAGTGAAGTTGCTTAGATTAGGTACTCTCAACTTTAGACTAGGGAGTCTTGTCATTATCAACTTGTTTTTTGAAAATATTCATGCCTCCCAGGTCAGAGTATTTTACTCTTTTAACTGATCAAATGTTTCAATGTGAAGTGACATAGGGACATAAATTTCACGAAAACGATATGTTTAAGAGGAGTTATGCTGGTTCTTCTCTAACTGACCCAAGTACATCAAGTTTCTGTCATTGAATTACTAATTTCATTAGTTTGGCTCTGTTGATTGTATTCACCCTTTAACAACCATGTACAAGTCTTTTTTATTGTCTTGTGTGGATCATGCATGTACACTGTTTTACACTGACCATCACATATATCAAGGGAAAATGCCTACGAGCCAATTCACTTGTCAATTATTCTAAAGGAAGGTGGGAGTTTTATTATCAGTGAATCTATGGATTAAGTCTGTAAGCTGGTGTGTATTTCTTTGACTTGAGGTGCTACTTATTATAAAATTTACCATTATTTTGTATACTACTAAGAAAAAAGTGCTGTGTTTTAAACTAATATGCTGCTTTCTAATCACTTAGAATTTTTTATTTTACACTTATTGAAAGGGCTTTTAGACTTATTTATGCTCCTAGGTCGCTTTAACAGTTTCTTTAGCACTGACAGTTTAATCCTGAGGCACATTAACAATAACCCTGTATACGAGACAACAAAAGAGACACTGATGTATAGAACAGTCTTTTGGACTCTGGGAGAGGGAGAGGGTGGGATGATTTGGGAGAATAGCATTGAAATATGTATAATATCATATATGAAACAAGTCGCCAGTCCAGGTTCGATGCACGATACTGGATGCTTGGGGCTGGTGCACTGGGACAACCCAGAGGGACGGTATGGGGAGGGAGGAGGAAGGAGGGTTCAGGATGGGGAACACATGTATACCTGTGGCAGATTCATTTTGATATATGGCAAAACCAATACAATATTTTAAAGTTAAATAAAATAAAATTTAAAAAAGAAGCTTCAGTCTTTGTCAGCATTTCCTATTTGACTCAACTTGGTTTTATATTTTTATCACTTAAGCTACATGACATTGTCACACCAGCTTTTTCTCACTGCTTAACATTTTTTCTGCTCTAGTCTTAGGGATTTTAAAAATTCCTCTTACGTACATTGGCGCCATATGCTAGTCTTTTCAAGCTTATCTCAAAAATAAAATATAGCATGACTTCATGATGTGTGGTGACTATTCTTACCTAGGTCCTGTACTCTCAAAAAAAAATTTAGTTTTGGTCATCTGCTCCAATGGCAATTCTTTGCCACACAATATACAGCCCCCTCCCGCCCTCCCACCAATCTGTTTCTGAGCTGTTCACATCTATAGTAACTTTTTTTGTTTCCAATGTGAATCATAGTATAATCTTTTTGAAGATGTTTTAAAGTTAATAAGAAAAATCCCAACACTGCACATAACTCATTTGAAGTCCTGATAATATGAGCAGCACCAACTGTGTGCACGCACAGGTAACAATCAGTATGTCGAGTGTTGCCATCTGGCCAACAGGGATTTTAAGATCTTATTGATTTTTCATTTTTTTAATTAATAAACCTATATTTTAGAATGAAATTTAGCCAGGAGATTAAAAGACATTTGCTCCTTGGAAGAAAAGCTATGACAAACTTAGACAGCATATTAAAAGGCAGAGACGTTACTTTGCCAACAAAAGTCCATCTAGTCAAAGCTATGGTTCTTCCAGTAGTCATGTTGGATGTGAGAGTTGGACCATAAAGAAAGCTGAGCTCTGAAGAATTGATGCTTTCAAATTGTGATGTTGGATAAGACTTTTGAGGGTCCCTTGGGCTGCAAGGAGATCAAACCAGTCAATCCTAAAGGAAATCAATCCTGAATATTCAATGAAAGAATTGGTGCTGAAGCTGAAACTCCAATACTTTGGCCACCTGATGAGAAGAACTGACTCATTAGAAAAGACCTTGATGTTAGGAAAGATTGAAGGCAGGAGGAGAAGGGGATGACAGAGATGAGATAGTTCGATGGCATCACTGACTCGATGGACATGAGTTTGAGCAAGCTCTGGGAGATGGTGAAGGACAGGGGAGCCTAGTGTGTTGCAGTCTATAGGGTTGCAAAGTGTTGGACATGACTGAGTGAATATTTTAGAAACTGTTTAGGTTAATAGCAAAATTGAGTGGACAGTCTTATATACCCCTAGTCCCCCCATATGCATAGCCTCCCAACAATTAACCTCCTACATCAGAGTGGTACATTTGTTAAAACAGATAAACATCATTATCACCCAAAGTTGGTGCATGCATGGTGCTCTACATGCTATGGGTTTGGACAAATGTATGATGCCATGTATCCATGACTGTAGTATCGTACAGAGCCATTTCAGATAAAAAAAAAAGAAAAATTTGTCCTCCACCTTTCCATCCTTTCTTATCCTCAACCTTCAGTTCAGTTCAGTTCAGTCACTCAGTCGTGTCCAACTCTTTGTGACCCCATGAATCACAGCACGTCAGGCCTCCCTGTCCACCACCAACTCCCGGAGTCCACCCAGACTCACGTCCATCGAGTCAGTGATGCCATCGAGCCATTTCATCCTCTGGCGTCCCCTTCTCCTCCTGCCCTCAATCCCTCCCAGCATCAGAGTCTTCTCCAATGAGTCAACTCTTCGCATGAGATGGCCAATGTACTGGAGTTTCAGCTTTAGCATCATTCCTTCTAAAGAAATCCCAGGGCTGATCTCCTTCAGAATGAACTGGTTGGATCTCCTTGCAGTCCAAGGGACTCTCAAGAGTCTTCTCCAACACCACAGTTCTAAAGCATCAATTCTTCAGTGCTCAGCTTTCTTCACAGTCCAACTATAATTGAAAGAGACACTTGTACCCCAATGTTCACTGCAGCACTGTTTATAATGAACAAAGATCATTCTGTTTTTGAGATTGCATCCAAGTACTGCATTTCAGACTCTTTTGTTGACCATGATGGCCACTCCATTTCTTCTGAGGGATTCTTGCCTGCAGTAGTAGATATAATGGTCATCTGAGTTAAATTCACCCATTCCAGACCATTTTAGTTCGCTGATTCCTAGAATGTCGACATTCACTCTTGCCATCTCTTGTTTGACCACTTCCAATTTGCCTTGATTCATCAACCTGACATTCCAGGTTCCTATGCAATATTGCTCTTTACAGCATCGGACCTTGCTTCTATCACCAGTCACATCCACAGCTGGGTATTCTTTTTGCTTTGGCTCCATCCCTTCATTCTCTTTGGAGTTATTTCTCCACTGATCTCCAGTAGCATACTGGGCATCTACTGACCTGGGGAGTTCCTCTTTCAGTAACCTATCATTTTGCCATTTCATACTGTTCATGGGGTTCTCAAGGCAAGAATACTGAAGTGGTTTGCCATTCCCTTCTCCAGTGGACCACATTCTGTCAGATCTCTCCACCATGACCTGCTCATCTTGGGTTGCCCCACGGGCATGGCTTAGTTTCATTGAGTTAGACAAGGCTGTGGTCCTAGTGTGATTAGATTCAACTACTAATCTTTTTTACTGTGTCTAAAGTTTTCCCTTTTCCAGATTCAATAGTCTGAATCATATATTCCATAGTCTTTTCAGAATGACTGATAGGGCTTCTGTGATATTTCAGTTGGTAAAGAATCCGCCTGCAATGCAGGAGACCCTGATTCAATTCCTGTGCCAGGAAGATGATATGGAGAAGCGATAGGCTACCCACTCCAGTATTCCTGGGCTTTCCTGGTGGCTCAGCTGGTAAAAAATCTGCTTGCAATGCAGGAGACCTGGGTTCAGTCCCAGGGTTGGGAATATCCCCTGGAGAAAGGAAAGGCTACCCACTCCACTCCAGTATTCTGGCCTGGAGAATTCCATGGACTACACAGTTGCAAAGTATCGGATGTGACTGAGTGATCTTTCACCTCACTTTCTTTTTCTTAGTAACATTCATTTAAGGTGCCTCCATTCTTTTCATGGCTTGATAGCTCATTTCTTTCAAATGCTGAATAATATTTCATTGATTGAATGTACCACAGTTTATCGACTTGCCTACTGAAGGGTTTTTGGCAGTTTCTATGTTTTGGCAATTATGAATAAAGTTGTTGTACATGTGTGTGTGCAGTTTTTTGTGTGGATATATATTTTCAATTCAAAAAGTGATTACTAAATCATATGGTAACAGTATGTTTAGTTATGTAAGAAACCACAAAATTATCTTCCAAAAGTAGCTTATTATTTTTCATTTGACCAGCAATAAATAAGAGTTCCTAGTGCTCTATATCCTCTCCAGCATTTGGAATTGTCAGTGTTCTGGATTTTGGCCATTCTAATAGTTCTGTAGTGGCATTCCATTGTTGTCTTAACTTTCAATTTCCTGATTACATATAATGTTGAACGTATTTTTTATACTTACGTGTGATCTGAATCTTTGTTGACATATCTATTAAGGTTCTGGCCCATATTTTAATTGGATTATTCATCTTCTTATTGTTGAGCTTCAAGAGTTCTTTGCATATTTTTGATAATGGTTCTTTATCAGATGTCTTTTGCCAATATTTTCTTTTAATCTATGGCTTGTCTTCTTAGTCTCTTGACAATCTCACTGATTTTAAGACATAACTTTAATGATGTAAAGGTGTGGGAAAATGTACATTTTTAGAATCACTGAAATACAGTTTATACAAGGATCTTAATGAATCTCTAATGGCATCCAAAAAGGAAAAGTCAGGCCATGGCTTATCATGGAAACTGGATGACAGAAGGCTGAATATAATAGCAATTTGATACCCCAAAGCAATAGTCTGTAATGATGAATCAAATATAATAAGAAGAAATATACTAGGAATAAACATAAAGTTCTATACTTAGGTTCAAATGAAATAAAGCAAAAATTTTTTAAAATATAATATAGAGTAAAATTATTGTAACAAGCATTTGGTGATGTTAAAAAAGTATCCAGAAGTTAAAAAAATGTGAGGTTACAGCCAAGCAAAAAAAGATATACAGAAGAGTTACATCTTACATAGTTATCAAAAGTTAAAAAAGACAAGATTTTCACTTAGTTAAAAATACTTTGAAAATCTAAAATTTCCCGTAAAGAATGGCAATATATTTAGAGGTGAGGAAAAATACTCACTTTTAAACTCTTGAGTCATATTTAGCCCTGACTACAAGAAGTATTAAATTTATGACTCACAAGTGTCCAGATTCACATTTCTCATCTCATGCTTACTCAGAGGCATATGTTTACTGGGTGGGCAATATTTCTTTTTATTTATTCTTGCTGAAATAAATGTATAGTAGTATTACCATACATTACATGCATGTGCGATTTAGCTTCACTGTAACCTTAGATTTAATAAATATAAAAATAATATTCCCAGGGCAGGTGAAGTTCCTACACTCCTCTAGGCTAGCCATTCTACATCTAGTATCACATCCAATCCTGCATGACACATTTAAAAAGAACTGTTGACAAATGTGCAGAGGGCAGTGTTACTAACAGGGAATTGTCCTGGTGACACAACATCTTGTTCTATTAAGAAGAGGGATACTTAGCTTAGAGGAGCCAGCTTAAAAGCTGTCTTCAAATATTTGATGGGCTGTCATGTTTAAGATGGATTAGATTTAAGACGTGTTCCCATGAAGTCAATACAATACTCCACATGTGGTCAACAAGTATGGAGTTTGTGGGACAATAACCTTTCACTTTATTGGGGACTGAAAATGTAACCAAAGACTGCAGTTGTTTTCCTGGCAAACTATCATGTGATTGGCTCACAATACACTTTTCAAGCAAAAAGAAGTCCAATTTTTCCAGAAGATCTGTGTTCATGACAGATATGCCTAATTCTGTGCATATAAAGTTAAGATTTGCACTTAGTGACCAACTTTACATTTGTCCTAATTAAATGAAGTCTTATAAGCTTTGCTCTTCAAATTCAGTGTTTTGGGAGAATTTTCTCTCCTGTCTAGCTTTTCATAATTCATAAACAAGGTATACTTGCTCAGCATTTTTCATGTAAGATGTTAAAGATAAATACTGGACAAGATGAAACTCAGTGCAGACATGAATTTGTCCTGAGTAGTAAGGACCTGACAAAAAGCTCCCTCTAGCTTGATACCAATTCATAAGTTAATATTATTCTTTATTTTTTCCCATTAGACTATCACAAATTAAGGTATACCATCTTTATGGCTTTTCCTTAAAAAACAGTTGATTAGCATGATTGAAAATGAATTAGCTCCCCTTTTTACGAATTATTCTTAGTGCATCCATGCTGGCTAAATGTAATCACTTCTAAAATGCTTCCAAATTATTTAAATATCTTAAAATTGTCTTTTGTTGCTACAGATCAAATGAGTTTTATAGTTTTAATTTCTGGAATATATCTTCTCCTTTTGAAAATTGGTACATTTTTTTATTTCCTGCTCTGGCATCTCTTCCATTTTCTATGATTCCTCAAAAATCTCTGACACACTTTGCATGAATGCATCTGCAGAGTCTTTCATTTACTGCAGCTGTGATTTGTCTGAGCTTAGGTACCTAAACTTAATCAAAACAGCATAATTATTACACTGATCATATCATACATTGGGATTGATTTGTAGAGTCAGTGTAAAAAATGAAAATTGAGTAGAGCCAAAAGTACTCTTCAGAACTCTTAAACTGCCCATATAGAACTTGATTTTGGTATACTATTTGCTATATGTATGACATGAAGAAGTATAAATGACTATGCTGCTAAATTGCTGCTGCTGCTGCTAAGTCGCTTCAATTGTATCCGACTCTCTGTGACCCCATAGACGGCAGCCCACCAGGCTCCCCTATCCCTGGGATTCTCCAGGCAAGAACACTGGAGTGGGTTGCCATTTCCTTCTCCAATGCATGAAAGTGAAAGTGAAGTCGCTCAGTTGTGTCCAACTCTTAGCGACCCCATGGACTGCAGCCCACCAGGCTCCTCCATCCATGGGATTTTCCAGGTAAGAGTACTGGAGTGGGGTGCCATTGCCTTCTCATAAATGACTATAGTACCCTTAAATACTATAGTTGCTGCTGCTAAGTCGCTTCAGTTGGGTCTGACTCTGTGCGACCCCATAGAGGGCAGCCCACCAGGCTCCCCTGTGCCTGGGATTCTCCAGGCAAGAACACTGGAGTGAGTTGCCATTTCCTTCTCCAATGCATTAAAGTGAAAAGTGAAAGTGAAGTCACTCAGTCATGCCCGACTCTTAGCGACCCCATGGACTGCAGCCTACCAGGCTCCTCCATCCATGGGATTTTCCAAGCAAGAGTACTGGAGTGGGGTGCCATTACCTTCTCTGAAATACTATAGTACTTAAGTACTTAATAATATAGTACTTAAAAACGTCCTCCTCAGTCAGTCTCTCCCATCAGAAAGCTTCCATAAGCTTCTTTTCCTTCTCCATCAGAGGGCAGACAGACTGAAAACCACAATCACAGAAAACTAACCAATCTGATCACATGGACCACAGCCTTGTCTAACTCGTCAAAACTATAAGCCATCCCATGTAGGGCCACCCAAGATGAACGAGTCATGGTGGAGAGTTCTGACAAAACGTGGTCCACTAAAGAAGGGAATGGCAAACCACTTCAGTAGTCTTGCCTTGAGAAACCCATGAATAGTATGAAGAGGCAGAAAGATAGGACACTGAAAGATGAACTCCCCAGGTTGGTAGGTGCCTAATATGTTACTAGAGATCAGTGGAGAAATAGCTCCAGATAGAATGAAGAGCTGGAGCCAAAGCAAAAACAACACCCAGTTGTGGATGTGACTGGCTATAAAGTCCGATGCTGTAAAGAGCAATGTTGCGTAGGAACCTGGAATGTTAGGTCCATGAATCAAGGCAAATTGGAAGTGGTCAACAAGAGATGGCAAGAGTAAACATCAACATTTTAGGAATCAGTGAACTAAAATGGACTGGAATGGGTGAATTTAACTCAGATGACCATTATATCTACTACTGTGGGCAAGAATCCTTTATAAGAAATAGAGCAGCCATCATAGTCAACAAGAGTCTGAAATGCAGAACTTGGATACAGTCTCAAAAATGACAAAATGGTCTCTGTTCATTTCCAAGACAAACCATTCAATATCACAGTATTCCAAGTCTATGCCCTGACTAGTAATGCTGAAGAAGCTGAAGACCTTCTAGAACTAACACCGAAAAAAGATGTCCTTTTCATTATATGGGACTCGAATGCAAAAGTAGGAAGTCAAAAGATACCTGGAGTAACAGGAAAATTTGGGAGTACAGAATGAAGCAAGACAAAGGGTAACAGAGTTTTGCCAAGAGAACACACTGGTCATAGCAAACACTCTCTTCCAACAACACAAGAGAAGACTCTACACATGGACATCACCAGATGGTCAATACCTAAATCAGATTGACTATTCTTTTCAGCCAAAGATGGAGAATCTCTATACAGTTAGCAAAAACAAGCCTGGGCGCTGAGTATGGCTCAGATCATGAACTCCTTATTACCAAATTCACACATAAACTAAAAAAAGTAGGGAAAACCACTAGGCCATTCAGGAATGACCTAAATCAAATCCCTTACAAGTATACAGTGGAAGTGACAAATAGATTCAAGGGATTTGATCTGATGGACAGAGTGCCTGAAGAACTATGGACAGAGGTTTATGATATAGTACAGGAGGCAGTGATCAAGACCATCCTCAAGA
Organism: Tragelaphus eurycerus; assembly: GCA_935064755.1. NCBI lineage: Eukaryota > Metazoa > Chordata > Mammalia > Artiodactyla > Bovidae > Tragelaphus > Tragelaphus eurycerus. The sequence continues at coordinate 2,025,422 of CAKXYN010000080.1, forward strand.
AAAAGAAATGCAAAAAGGCAAAATGGTTGTCTGAGGAGGCCTTACAAATAGCTGTGAAAAGAAGAGAAGTGAAAGGCAAAGGAGAAAAGGAAAGATATACCCATTTGAATGCAGAGTTCCAAAGAATAGCAAGGAGAGATAAGAAAGCCTTCCTCAGTGATCAGTGTAAAGCAATAGAGGAAAAAAATAGAATGGGAAAGACTAGAAATCTCTTCAAGAAAATTAGAGATACCAAGGGAACATTTCATGCAAAGATGGGCACAATACAGGACAGAAATGGTATGGACCCAATAGAAGCAGAAGATATTAAGAAGAGTTGGTAAGAATACACAGAAGAACTATACAAAAAAGATCTTCATGACCCAGATAATCATGATGGTATGATCACTTACTTAGACCCAGACATCCTGGAGTGTGAAGTTGAGTAGGCCTTAGCATCACTATGAACAAAGCTCACGAAGGTGATGGAATTCCAGTTGAGCTATTTCAAATCCTAAAAGATGATGCTGTTAAAGTGCTGCATCAATATGCCAGCAAATTTGGAAAACTCAGCAGTGGCCACAGGACTGGCAAAGGTCAGTTTTCATTCCTATCCCAAAGGAAGGCAATACCAAAGAACGACCATACAATTGCACTCATATCACACGCTAGTCAAGCAATGCTCAAAATTCTCCAAGCCAGGCTTCAACAGTACATGAATTGTGAACTTCCAGATATTCAACTGGATTTAGAAAAGGCAGAGGAATCAGAGATCAAATTGCCAGCATCTGTTGGATCATCAAAAAAGCAAGAGAGTTCCACAAAAATATTGACTTCTGCTTTATTGACTATGCCAAAGCCTTTGACTGTGTGGATCACAACAAACTGTGGAAAATTCTGAAAGAGATGGGAATACTAGACCACCTGACCTGCCTCCTGAGAAAACTATATGCAGATCAGGAAGCAACAGTTAGAACTGGACACAGAACAACAGACTGGTTCTAAATCGGGAAAGGAGTATGTCAAGGCTGTATATTGTCACCCTGCTTATTTAACTTATACGCAGAGTACATCATGAGAAACACTGGGCTGGAGGAAGCACAAGCTGGAATCAAGACTGCTGGGAGAAATATCAGTAACCTCAGATATGCAGATGACACCACCCTTATGGCAGAAATTGAAGAACTAAAGAGCCTCTTGATGAAAGTAAAAGAGGAGAGTGAAAAAGTTGGCTTAAAGCTCAATATTCAGAAAACGAAGATCATGGCATCTGGTCCCATCACTTCATGGCAAACAGATTGGGAAACAGTGGAAACAGTGACAGACTTTGTTTTTTTGGCTCCAAAATCACTGCAGATGGTGATTGCAGCCATGAAATTTAAAGATGCTTGCTCCTTGGAAGAAAAGTTATGATCAGCCTAGACAGCATATTAAAAAGTAGAGACATTAGTTTGCAGACAAAGGTCCATCTAGTAAAAGCTACAGTTTTCCCAGTAGTCATGTATGGATGTGAGAGTTGGACTATAAAGAAAGCTGAGGGCCAAAGAATTAATGCTTTCAATCTGTGGTGTTGGAGAAGACTCTTTAGAGTCTCTTGGACTGCAAGTAGATTGAACCAGTCCATCCTAAAGGAAATCAGCCCTGAATATTCATTGGAAGGACTGATGCTAAAGCTGAAACTCCAATACTTTGACCACCTGATGCAAAGAACTGACTCATTTGAAGAGACCCTGATGCTGGGAAAGATTGAAGGCAGGAGGAGAAGGGGATGATAGAGAATGAGATGGTTGGATGGCATCATTGACTCAATGGACATGAGTTTGAGTAAACTCCGGCAGTTTGTGATGGACAGGGAGGCCTGGGTGCTGCAGTCAATGAGGTTGTAAAGGGTCGAACATGACAGAGCAACTCAACTGAACTGAGACTGAACCCTTAAATACATATTTGTGTAAGGTACATAGTAACAGATAATACAAAACACAGAGTATGAAAAGATACAGTAAAAAGCCACATAGGACTGAAATTCACTAAGGGGGCAAAAAAATTCCAATGTCTCACAGTAACTAGACTGAAAAGCTTAAATTGAATTCAGTGAATGAGTAAGAGAGCAACTTTCAATATTTTTGACTATGAGTTCCTATAGTTGCATTCCTGTGAGTGAAATACCCCTTCATGCCATTCCATTGTCACTCGTCCTCCATCTTATGATTTATTTCTTCTTCAAGCTTGTCTTATCCTGCTTGAGAAGTGGTAGAAAATCTTAAGGGTAGAAAATCAGAATATTTGGTAACCTATGTTAAAAAAAATCCTGCCTATCATGTGTAGCAGACTTTATTTCCCACTGCATTTCATCCCCCTGCCTCCTGGGCCTTAAAATACACTAGGAATTATTACATGAAGGCTTCGTCACTATGGTATCATGTTGGGCTGTGTCTTGACATCGTCTAACCTGTTATTCACAGTCCAAATCCTTGCTATTAAAAGGAATTCCCTCTAGCTGGAAGATAGCATGAAAGAAGAATCTGTATCCCTAACTTCTTAAATTTCATGGTAGTGGTGCTGCTGCTGCTGCTGCTGCTAAGTCGCTTCAGTTGTGTCGGACTCTGTGCAACCCTATAGATGGCAGCTCACCAGGCTCCCCTGTCCCTAGGATTCTCCAGGCAAGAACACTGGAGTGGGTTGCCATTTCCTTCTCCAATGCATGAAAGTGAAAAGTGAAAGTAAAGTCGCTCAGTCGTGTCCGACTCTTCGCAACCCCATGTACTGCAGCCTACCAGGCTCCTCCGCCCATGGGATTCTCCAGGCAAGAGTACTGGAGTGGGGTGCCGTTGCCTTCTCCATCCTGGTGGTGGGAGTACAAAAAAAGGTCCCGAAATATTGTTTAAAGAAAAGAGCCAAATGTTAGAAACTCCCAAACAGGTTCAGAATTAGAGCTCCCATATAACAAGTTCTATCTATTTGGGCAAGAAATGTGAAACTTTGAGAGACTGCGCAGATAATTCAGATAAACATTTTCTTCTATGCCTCCCCCAACCCAAGCTATGGATAACAGTATTCAAAAACAAATCAAACCTGAACTGGTTGCATTTCCTCTATTTACTGTTCACAGAATTGAGTACAGTTGCTCACTCAGTTCTTATACAAATACAAAACAAAGAATGTGGACTGTCTACCTGAAACACTGCCCCTCAGATGCAGAACAGTATCATAAGATGAAAAAGTTGGCCAGGGCCAGTGAGCACAGCACCAAGCTCAATGTGGACTTGAGATGTATTTGATCTCCTTTAGTAAATAAGACACAGTGAAATTAAGGCGGTTTTATTCAGAGGATGTGGGGATAGGGTGGCTGTGGAGGAGGGGAGCACACACGGGTAGACCATCACTTTAAAGGGGCCGGTACAGCCAGAAAGAGGCAATAGAGAAAAACCCGCTGTGAAGTATTTCATTTTTGTGATTCTTTAACAATTTACAAAAGCAATGGCACATAAGGGAAGTTTCCTTCTCTTTGGGGAATCATAAATAAAATAGTGGTGTAATCAAAGGACAGAAGAAAAAAGAGACTGCGGGTATTTAATTCTTATTTACCTCCTTCTCCATTATGTATGACTCCTGGGCAGCCGGGAGGGTTACAGAAAACAATCACTCAGCCTTCCCCATTTGCCAGAGCCTTCCAAATTCTGAGCCTGCTACTCTAATTTACTGCTTTCCACTCTCTGACTAGAGAAGGGTTTGAAAAGGTCTTTAGGGGGGAAAAAATGGTGAGGTTTCTAGTGGATTTGCTATCAGGGCTTGTTCCTCTCTCTGACTGATAGCACTGTCCATGGCTTAGGTCTCCATCACAGTCTCTAGAAAGCCTAGGTTTCTGCTGGGAGAATTTCTAGAAGCTTCTACCTAACACAAGAGCTAAGTGTCAAACATGGAGATGGCACTTCAATTGGCTTGGAGGTGTGAGGAGCATTAAGACAACCCTGAGCATGGGAAGCATGGGGAAGCCCTTTTTCTCCCACCCTCTAGCTTGGGAGCCTGACTGGAACTGACAGTTTCTTTGCTGCTGTTGCTGCTAAGTTGCTTCAGTCATGTCCGACTCTGTGCAATCCCATAGATGGCAGCCCACCAGGCTCCCCCATCCCTGGGATTCTCCAGGCAAGAACACTGGAGTGGGTTGCCATTTCCTTCGCAAATGGCATGAAAGTGAAAAGTGAAAGTGAAGTCGCTCAGTCATGCCCGACTCTTGGCAACCCCATGGACTGCAACCTACCAGGCTCCTCTGTCCATGGGATTTTCCAGGCAAGAGTACTGGAATGGGTTGCCATTGCCTTCTCTGGACAGTTTCTTTAAGCCTATATAAACATAATGGGGGCTTCCCAAGTGGCTCAAGTGGTAAAGAATCCACCTACCAATGCAGGGGATGCAGGAGACTTGGGTTTGATCTCTGGGACAGGAAGATCCCCTAGAGGAGGAAATTGCAAGCCATTCCAGTATTCTCGCCTTGAAAATCCCACAGACAGAGCAGCCTGGTGGGCTACAGTCCATGGGGTGGCAGTAGGACACACGCACGCACTCATAAACATGGTGCACAAGGAATGCTATGTGCTACAACCTTAGCAGTGTTCACTGAACATGATAAGGAAGAATATAGCACAATGAAAAGAAAAGTTAGCCAAGATTCTGTGGACAAGGACAGGTGATTGCAACTTGGTTATATTCTCAAGCCCAGATGGACAAACCCTTGCTTCCTGCTGTCATGCCCACTCTTTGAAGTGTTATTCTAAATTCTTCCCATGGGACAAGAGCCACTGCTTCCATGTTTAGGGAAGTCTTTTTGAAATGCTTCAGAAACAGACTTCCAAATATTTCTCTTCACAAGATCCTTTACTAATAATGATACTGACTGAGCCTCATGCATTGATTGGAAAGCAATGACTTATCATATAAGCAATTGCCTGAGGTGCCATCTAGGACTTTGCAATGATGTCACCAAAATCTTTTAGACCACAACTTGATATGTATTTTTAAAATCAAACACAATATTTTAGGATTAAGTCATATTTTCTAAATGTTCTCATTACCTTCCATCTTGTTACAGCAAAAGAGCTTAGATTTTCATCAGTTCAGTTCAGTTCAGTTCAGTTGCTCAGTCGTGTCCGACTCTTTGCGACCCCATGAACTGCAGCACGCCAGGCCTCCCTGTCCATCATCAACTCCTGAGTCCACCAAAACCCATGTCCATCGAGTCGGTGATTCCATCCAACCATCTCATTCTCTGTTGTCCACTTCTCCCCCTGCTCTCAGTCTTTCCCAGCATCAGGGTCTTTTCAAATGAGTCAGCTCTTCTCATCAGGTGGCCAATGTACTGGAGTTTCAGCTTCAACATCAGTCCCTCCAATGAACACCCAGGACTGATCTCCTTAAGGATGGACTGGTTGGATCTCCTTGCAGTCCAATGGACTCACACGAGTCTTCTCCAACACCACAGTTCAAAAGCATCAATTCTTCAGCACTCAGCCTTCTTTATAGTCCAACTCTCACATCCATACATGACCATTGGAAAAACCATAGCTTAGACTAGACAGACATTTGTTGGCAAAGTAATGTCTCTGCTTTTCAATATGCTATCTAGGTTGGTCATAACTTTCCTTCCAAGGAGGAAGAACTTTCCTTCTTTTAGTTTCATGGCTGCAATCACCATCTGCAGTGATTTTGGAGCCCAGAAAAATAAAGCCAGCCACTGTGTCCACTGTTTCCCCATCTATTTCCCATGAAGTGATGAGACCAGATGCCATAATCTTCGTTTTCTGAATGTTGAGTTTTAAGCCAACTTTTTCACTCTTCTCTTTCACTTTCACCAAGAGGCTTTTTAGTTCCTTTTCACTTTCTGCCATAAGGGTGGTGTCATCTGCATATCTCAGGTTATTGATGTTTGTCCCAGCAATCTTGATTCCAGCTTGGGCTTCCTCCAGCCCAGCGTTTTTCATGATGTACTCTGCATATAAGTTACATAAGCAGGGTGACAATATACAGCCTTGACGTATTCCTTTTCCTATCTGGAACCACTCTGTTTTTCTATGTCCACTTCTAACTGTTACTTCCTGACCTGCATACGGATTTCTCAAGAGGCAGATCAGGTGGTCTGGTATGCCCATCTCTTTCAGAATTTTCCACAGTTGATTGTGATCCACACAGTCAAAGGCTTTGGCATAGTCAATAAAGCAGAAATAGATGTTTTTCTGGAACTCTCTTGCTTTTGCCATGATCCAGCAGATGTTGGCAATTTGATCTCTGGTTCCTCTGCCTTTTCTAAAACCAGCTTGAACATCAGGAAGTTCACGGTTCACGTATTGCTGAAGCCTGGCTTGGAGAATTTTAAGCATTACTTTACTAGATTTTCATAGATTCATCATTATTCGATAACTCAAATAAAGCACAGAAGAACTGTGACTTGCCTGAGGTAATTCAATGCTGGAGATAAATCTAAAAAGTATGTTTCAACATTAAAAGCAAGGAATGAATGTGGATCAATGAAAAAATATGTAAGAAGACATGGTGTTGTAATTTGTTTCAATCACAGTCAGTGATGGGAAAAAAATGATCATTAATCCTGTGGTCAGTTTCAGTTTTTGACACAATTCATATATTTCCCTAAGTCACTGGGAAAATAGGATCATGCAATAATTTGCACCCAAGAATATATTCCAAGGACAGAGGAACCTGGCAGGCTACAGTTCATAGGGTCACAAAAGAGTTAGATATGGCTTAGTGACTAAACAGCAGATATTTTCAACACAAAATGAAGAAAAAAGTTTTCTGAGCAAAATGGTATGAGATTTCTTACCATATAAAATAGAAATTAATCATATAATTGTTAGCTGGCAATTAGACTTTGAAGCTAGTTATCATGATCTTTCACTTAGATGGAGCGTTAGGAAGCAAATATGACCAGACACTTGTGACTGGACAAAATAACAGCTATTTGAATGTGAATTTAGCAGACTGGCTGTTGCACCATCAGACTAGGACCAATAGGCCCTGGGCTAATGTGAGGAGAATAAGGCACCCGGGGCAAAGTTGAAGCGCATTTTCACTTGACTCTGAGAGAGCCTGTCCCCTTAAATTTTGCACCTCAGTACTCACCCTGGAGAGAAAGATCACTTGTATGAGTTACGTGTACTGTGTATGTTGAAAATTAATAACATGTCGAAAACTAAAACAAAGCATAATTGCACTCATCTCACACACTAGCAAAGTAATGCTCAAAATTCTCCAAGCCAGGCTTCAACAGTATGTGAACTGAGAACTTCCAGATGTTCAAGCTGGATTTAGAAAAGGCAGAGGAACCAGAGATCAAATTGCCAACATCTGTTGGATCATTGAAAAAGCAAGAGAGTTCCAGAAAAACATCTACTTCTGTTTTATTGACTATGTCAAAGCCTTTGACTGTGTGGATCCAAAAAAGTGTGGATAATTCTGAAAGAGATGGGAATACCAGACCACCTGACCTGCCTCCTGAGAAACCTGTATGCAGGTCAAGAAGGAACAGTTAGAACCAGACATGGAACAATGGGCTGGTTCCAAACTGGGAAAGGAGTACATCAAGGATATATATGGTCACCCTGTTTATTTAACTTATATGCAGAGTACATCATGCAAAATGCCAGGCTGGATGAAGCATAAGCTGGAATCAAGATTGCTGGGAGAAATATCAGTAATCTCAGATATGCACGTGACACCAGCCTTATGGCAGAAAGTAAAGGAGAACTAAAGAGCCTCGATGAAAGTGAAAGAGGAGAGTGAAAAGGTGGCTTAAAACTCAACATTCAAAAAACTAAGATTATGGCATCTGGTCCCACGAGTTCATCCAAAATCATTGCAGATGGTGATTGCAGCCATGAAATTAAAAGATGCTCACTCCTTGGAAGAAAAGTTATGACCAACCTAGAGAGCATATCAAAAAGCAGAGACATTACTTTGCCAACAAAGGTCCATCTAGTCAAAGGTATGGTTCTTCCAATAGTCGTGTTGGATGTGAGAGTTGGACCGTAAAGAAAGCTGAGTAGTGAAGAATTGATGCTTTTGAATTGTGGTGCTGGAGAAGACTCTTGAGAGTCCCTTGGACTGCAAGGAGATTTAACCAGTCTATCCTAAAGGAGATCAGTCCTGAATATTCATCAGAAGGACTGATGCTGAAGCTGAAACTCTAATACTTTGGGCACCTGATGCAAAGAAATGACTCATTGGAAAAGACCCTGATGCTGAGAAAGAACGAAGGCAGGAGGAGAAGGGGATGACAGAGATGAGATGTTGGATGGCATCACCAACTAGATGGACATGAGTTTGAGCAAGCTCTGGGAGTTGGTGATGGACAGGGAAGCCTGGCGTGCTGCAGTTCATGGTGTCACAAAGAGTTGAACATGACTGAGTGACTGAACAGTTACCGTTAAAACAAAGCATCGCCTTGAAAAGAGTTGTTAATTATTCTGTATTACCTGGCACTTATGTTAAATTTCCCTCTCCATCATGTAAAAAAGGCTCAGGTTACATAAATTAAATTAATAAGAAAAATACAATAACGCTGTTTGGGAGCAGTGACATAGAACCAATGATAGGAAAACATCTGCCTAACATGGCTACTTAAACTTTCTTCCAAATAACTATTTTGCTAACACTTTCTTAATGGTCACATATTATGGTTAGAGAACAAGGTGGTTTCCCATCACACTTTTTTCACTTACTTACTTAACCTACTTTATCAATTCTCACCATAACAGTACAAGCAAGTCAATTGCTTAAGAACTAATTTTTGAAGTGATTGAAAATTTCTACCTTAAGATCTTGCAATGTTGGAGTATAAATTGATCAAGGATCTCCTCAAGATCAAGCGTCTTCCCACTGGTCTAAGAAGGAATAAGTCAGATATGGATTATTTCATAATGAAAACCTTTGAGGATCTTCAGAAGGTGAAAAACTGTTTCCTTGCAAATGGCTGATTTTGCATTTACCAATTGCACCAACAGCTATATGCTAGAGCTACATTGGCACAAATGATTTACATCCATAAATTCCCTTTCATCAGCACAATTGCCACAATTGTCCCTGAAGCGCAAAGATGCAGACCCAAGTTCACAGATGGTCTCAGCATTTTTCTTTCCTTTGTCATTCTTTTCTTTCTTGGGGGATATGCTTAGTCTTAATCCAAGGATTGCCTACTTTTCTTTGGAGCAGCAAAGATGTTGAGATTATATATATATATATATTCACATTTTAGCCTATTAAGTTAGAGTAATTCTCTCTGATGGTACTTTCTAAAAAAAAAAAAAATAAATAAATTGATAATTGCAAACATTTTTGAAGCCACTTACTTTAGCATCAGTTTGCTAATTATCTTTTCATTAAGTTTACAAAGAACAATGTTCTGCTTCCTACAAAGCCCCAACCCTAATTCTCTACATTTCAGCAATCCCAAGGCAAATGAGAAGAAATACTGTAACTACACATAGGCAAAATGTTTCAATGTCAAAGGTTCAATACGAAAGGAAAGCAATGTGCTGATGGCAGCAATAATTCAAATTTCCAAGTACGCCTGCCATCTCTTGTCTGCAGACAGATTTCTTCCGAGCCACCGATGGAAGCTTCCCAGGGAGACGCGGCTTTATTCCCTCATGGCAGACAGGAGGACGCTGTGAGCGAGCCGATGCCACCTGGCAGGAGTGGGCACACAGACTGCTGGAGATGCACAGATTGGAACCCAAGCTTCATCAGAGGGCAGCTGTGACAGTGGCATATTTCACAAGTGAATTGCAAATTTCACACAAGGGGGTCTTTAAAATAATTTGAACCATCTCCTTGGATTTCATAGACTTTTAAGAGCAAACACCTCTTCTTTGGAAATCAGAGCACTACTTGCCTATTTTATGTATCTGAAGGGAGATTTAAAACTTACAGCCACATTGTTTTTTAAAAATCTGCATTGATTATACTGTTGTCAAATAGGCTGCTAGTCATCACTGATTTTCTCTTAAGAAACAAAAACAAAGCCAAAAGAAACAAAGGCTGGGTACCGGGGTGTTGAGGTCCTTTAATGGACCAGAACCTGGTGGTCCGGAGTCGACCAATAAGAAAGTAAAGGAGAGAGAAAGAGGCTCATATTCCTTGGTTTATACAGAAAGCCAATGAAGTCCCTGACACGGGGCTTGCTCTGTTCACGGAGACCTCAGGAGCCCTCTCGATGGAGTGAAGGCGCAGAGCACCTCCTCAAGAAGGTCTCAGACGCCCAGGCAGGAAAGTAAACTCAGAGGGCCTCTGCACTCCAAAGAAATAGCTTGAGAGAGAGAGAGAAAGAAAAAGAAAGAAAGACACGGCGACCAGAGCTCTGATGGAGCAAAGGTGTTTTAATCAACATGGTGTGGGCATATATACTGTAGTTATTCTCAGCAAAGATAAAGATTAAAATTCCAGACTTACAAAGCATAGGCAAGCCATATTAAAGAGAGAGAGAGTTGTAAATAATCGCTTTTACCATATGGTTCATAAAAAGGAAGAGGGTACTTATTACCGTATAGAAAAACTAACGAAGGAAATGCCTGGATTCCTCAGCCCCCAGGAGAGGCTTGTCTCTCCTTTTAATTCCAGAATATTCAGGAATTAATAAGGAACAGAGAATTCCTGACAGATCGAAAACAGCACACAGGAAGCCTCCTGTTAAATGCTTCCTGACACTGGGGCATTTCACAACTAAAATAAAAGAATGTATATTAAATGACATTGAAGACATTGCTCCCAAGGTCAGCTTTCTTAAAGCCCGCAGAGTCTTAGCAGTCAATTTGAGTATTCATCTTGTGTTTACCAGGAGATTAGCAAAGGAAAGGGTGTTAATGAAGAAGTATATCTTTTGGGCTTCCCTGGTGGCTTAGATGGTAAAGAATCTGCCTTCAATGCAGGAGACTTGGGTTTGATCACTGGGTCGGGAAGTTCCCCTGGAGAAGGGAATGGCAACCCACTCCAGTATTCTTGCCAGGAAAATCCCGTAGATGGAGGAGCCTGGCAGGATACAGTCCATGGGGTTGCAAAGAGTTGGACATGACTGAGCAACTAACCATCACCATATCTTTTGGGATCCCACATGAAAATTTGAGAAATACCCATCTTCCCTGTTAATTTCTTTAGCTATCCTTTTTTTTGAGATGGCTTCTACACTGGGGTTGATCTGCAATTGAGGAGAATCAGCAAGGATGGCTCTTCAGGCCATGTCTGCCTGCGATTCCTAAGGGTGTCAGGGAGCCAGTAAGACTTCTCTACAGAAGTAACATCTAAAGCCTGTGGAGTCAAATTTGAGGGAAACAGAGAGTAGCTGGGCTTCCCTGGTAGCTCAGCTGGTAAGGAATCTGCCTGCAATGCAGGAGACCCTGGTTCGATTCCTGGATCAGGAAGTTCCCCTGGAGAAGGGATAGGCTACCCTGGAGAAGGGATAGGCTACCCACTCCAGTATTCTTGGGCTTCCCTGGTGGCTCAGCTGGTAAAGAATCTGTCTGCAATGCAGGAGACCTGGGTTTGATCCCTGGGTTGGGAAGATCCCCTGGAGGAAGGCATGGCAACCCAATCCAACATTCTTGCCTGTGGAATACCCATGGACAGAGGAGCCTGGCAGGCTACAGTCCATGGAATCACAAAGAGCTGGACACAGACTGAGTGACTAAGTGCAGCACAGAGATCTGGTCAAGCAAGAACAGATGACTAGACTTTTACTCCTTTCCCTACTGTCTGTGTAAAATGCAGTTTTGCAGTTTGTGAAGTCAAAGAAACAAATTGTTCCGAGAACCCACTTGACCCTTTCTATGCCTCATCCTTTTGTGTGGAAGCGTGTCCTAGAGTGTGCTAACCAGCCTCTCTAATCTGAAAGGGCAACACCCCCTTTTAAGGGACAGGGCTGTGAACTGAGTTTGAAGCAGATTGTTAAACTTGATCATTACAGGTTGACATCCTATCTGTAAATTACTCCTAAGGCCACGGCAAAGCAGGACCACCTCCACACAAGGACTCTCCAAAACCCGGCATCACTCAAGGGCGTTAGTCTCCCAGTGGGTGATGACAAGTCTGTATAAGGCCTGACATTCTCAGACACTGTCTTAATCAATTCAAACTTGCTATGTCTAAAGTTTACAGCTAGAGCTGACTCATAGTTCAAAAGTGGTAGAAATAGCCTTCAGAACTGGCAGATACAGAGTATATTAAACTTCAGCCAGGATGGGGTCAGTACCAGGACATTTCATATAGGAAGAAAGAGTTCTATTCACCAGCATTTAACTGGGTCCCTTGATGGCTCTGTGGAATTTGACAGTTCTGTGCTTTCAGTTCTCTCACTCATACTTCCAGCCCCTTGGCATTTGCTTAGGGGCCTTTTTTACACCCATCTCGCCTAATCTCTTGCTCTTTCTTATGAAATAAATATGCAATAAAATATGTGTGAATATTCCCTTTCTTTAATGTTTTCCTAGAAGAATAAAAACCCCACAAGGATTGTATCATTGTTATAAACATTATTCACTAGGGATCCTATTTTAGCATTTCACAGAAAAGATGATCAATATCAATTGGCTAGATACAAAAATAGGATCAGGGCCATATGGATGGTAAGGGAATATAAATTAACTCTCACGCTTTTATAGAACACTGTCAGGAATAAGTTCTGGCTGATGTCAGATGCTGGTCAATGTTGAGGCTCTCCAGCAATCTGCTAATACTAACCAACCCTGGAACAGTACAGGGAGCAAAGCTACACTTCATCAAAATGAAGGACCAGGAAGAGAAAAGCAGGACAGTGTCACTCTAAATCTGAAGGATCCCTGTAACCTCATAGAACTGTTATGAGGATTACCTGAGATGATCTACATAACTGTCTTTTATAAACTATAAATCCTTACTTAAAGTTTAAACATTATAATTGTCTGAGGCTGGGACATGTCAAAAGGGTTGTGGGAGATGAGGGGGAAGATCTATCCTTAACCTTGAATCTCATCGGTAGTGATTTCTTCAAACAAACACTGCCTTGCCTACAGAGAGGATCCATGAGAAAACTTGTGGTGGGTGAATTTGGGTGATGAACAAGATGCAGGATGCATGAAGCAGCGAGTTGTAAATGCTCTTGGATGTGGATCTCACATATGGATCACACATGACTCATTCTTTGATCCATTTCAAGTAGATATAGAGGGCTCAGGGCAGACTTTTTTTTTTACTATTACAGGATTAAGAAAATGGTGGGGATACAGTTGTACTTGTTGAACAAATGAATCTACATCTGTAGTCTGGCCTGTGCTCCTCTCCAAGTAGGGAGCAGTTGTAAAAAAAAGTCCAAGAAAATTAAACAAAACAGTTTCTCTAAAGGTTAGATGTGTTCCCAGTGAGAAGCTGTCATAAGATCTTTAGCTTGGTTGAGGTAAAGAACATTGAGAAAGCTTTTTCATATCATCCATGCATCCATCCATTCATCTTTCATCCGTTCTTCTGTTTACTCAATAAGTAATTAATGAGAAACTGCTACATCTCAGCCTCTCAGTTACAGTCAGGAGATGAATGAGACACGATTCCTACTCTTGAGTACCTAGTTTTGCAGCAACCACCACCAGTATGATGAAGGCAGTGTAAAAGGAACATATTAGTTACTATGGGAGCTCGGAGAAAGCAGGCCTCACTCAGTGGCCAGACTCTGTAAGTATTGGCAGTGTTGAAGTTTAATGCAATAGACACCTCAACAGGGTAGTTAAATAGTGGTACCACACATGATGGAAGGTTTGACTTTGGATGTGAGCTTTTGGTGAAGAGGAAATATGGTTAAGTCACATGTGTATACATACATGCACACACTATTTGAAAAAGGGTAAGGTAAAAAAATCTCTGTTCATTTCCAAGGCAAACCATTCAATATCACAGTAATCCAAGTCTATGCCCCAAGCAGTAATGCTGAAGAAGCTGAAGTTGAACAGTTTTATGAAGACTAATAAGACCTTTTAGAACTAACACCCCCAAAAGATGTCCTTTTCATTATAGGGGACTGGAATGCAAAAGTAGGAAGTCAAGAAACACCTGGAGTAACAGGCACATTTGGCCTTGGTATACGGAATGAAGTAGGGCAAAGACTAATAGAGTTTTGCCAAGAGAATGCACTGGTCATAGCAAACACCCTCTTCCAACAACACAAGATAAGACTCTACACATGGACATCACCAGATGGTCAACACCAAAATCAGATTAATTATATTCTTTGCAGCCAAAGATGGAGAAGCTCTATACAGTCAGCAAAAACAAGACCAGGAGCTGACTGTGGCTCAGATCATGAGCTCCTTATTGCCAAATTCAGACTGAAATTGAGGAAAGTAGGGAAAACACCTAGACCATTCAGGTATAACCTAAATCAAATCCCTTATGATTATACAGTGGAAGTGAGAAATAGATTTAAGGGCCTAGATCTGATAGATAGAGTGCCTGATGAACTATGAAATGAGGTTTGTGACACTGTACATGAGACAGGAATCAAGACCATCCCCATGGAAAAAAAGTGCAAAAAAGCAAAATGGCTGTCTGGGGAGGCCTTACAAATAGCTGTGAAAAGAAGAGAAGTGAAAAACAAAGGAGAAAAGGAAAGATATACCCATTTGAATGCAAAGTTCCAAAGAATAGCAAGAAGACATAAGAAAGCCTTCTTCAGCAATCAATGCAAAGAAATAGAGGAAAACAACAGAATGGGAAAGACTAGAGATCTCTTCAAGAAAATTAGAGATACCAAGGGAACATTTCATGCAAAGATGGGCTTGATAAAAGACAGAAATGGTATGGACCTAACAGAAGCAGAAGATATTAAGAAGAGGTGGCAAGAATATACAGAAGAACTGTACAGAAGAGATCTTCATGACCAAGATAATCACGATGGTAGGATCACTCACCTAGAGCCAGACATCCTGGAATGTGAAGTCAAGTGGGCCTTAGAAAGCATCACTATGAACAAAGCTAGTGGAGGTGACGGAATTCCAGCTGAGCTATTCCAAATCCTGAAAGATGATGCTGTGAAAGTGCTATACTCAATATGCCAGCAAATTTGGAAAACTCAGCAGTGGCCACAGGATTGGAAAAGGTCAGTTTTCATTCCAATCCCAAAGAAAGGCAATGCCAAAGATGCCCAAACTACCACACAATTGCACTCATCTCACATGCTAGTAAAGTAATGCTCAAAATTCTCCAAGCCAGGCTTCAGCAATATGTGACCATGAACTTCCAAATGTTCAAGCTGGTTTTAGAAAAGGCAGAGGAACCAGAGATCAAATTGCCAACATTCGCTGAATCATGGAAAAAGCAAGAGAGTTCCAGAAAAATATCTATATCTGCTTTATTGACTATGCCAAAGCCTTTGACTGTGTGGATCACAGTAAATTGTGGAAAATTCTGAAAGAGATGGGCATACCACACCACCTGACCTGCCTCTTGAGAAATGTGTATGCAGGTCAGGAAGCAACAGTTAGAACTAGACATGGAACAACAGACTAGTTCCAAATAGGAAAAGAAGTACATCAAGGCTGTATATTATCACCCTGGTTATTTAACTTCTATGCAGAGTACATCATGAGAAACGCTGGGCTGGAAGAAGCACAAGCTGGAATCAATATTACTGGGAGAAATATCAATAACCTCAGATATGCAGATGACACCACCCTTAGGGCAGAAAGTGAAGAGGAACTAAAAAGCCTCTCGATGAAAATGAAAGAGGAGAGTGAAAAAGTTGGCTTAAAACTCAACATTCAGAAAGTGAAGATCATGGCATCTGGTCCCATTGCTTCATGTTAAATAGATGGGGAAACAGTAGAAACAGTGTCAGACTTTATTTTTGGGGGGCTCCAAAATCACTGCAGATGGTGATTGCAGCCATGAAATTAAAAGACACTTACTCCTTGGAAGAAAATTTATGACCAACCTAGAAAGCATATTGAAAAGCAGAGACATTACCTTGCCCACAAAGGTCCGTCTAGTCAAGGCTATGGTTTTTCCAGTGGTCATGTATGGATGTGAGAGTTGGACTGTGAAGAAGGCTGAGAGCCAAAGAATTGATGCTTTTGAACTGTGGTGTTGGAGAAGACTCTTGAGAGTCCCTTGGACTGCAAGGAGATCCAACCAGTCCATTTTAAAGGAGATCAGTCCTGGATGTTCTTTGGAAGGACTGATGCTAAAGCTGAAACTCCAGTACTTTGGCCACCTCATGTGAAGAGTTGACTCATTGGAAAAGACTCTGATGCTGGGAGGGATTGGGGACAGGAGGAAAAGGGGATGACAGAGGATGAGATGGCTGGATGGCATCACTGATGGACATGAGTCTGAGTGACCTCCGGGAGTTTGTGATGGACAGGGAGGCCTGGTGTGTTGCGATTCATGGGGTCGCAGAGTCAGACATGACTGAGCGACTGAACTGAACTGAACTGAAGGTAAAACCAGAGCTAGACAAAGAGAATAAGTATTTCAGATTTGTTCTCTTCCTTTCAAACTTTGGGTAGATGGTACGGCTAGAGAGTGATGGCCTCCTCCTTTTACATGACTGTAGGAACCTCCCATTAGAAGGGTCTTAAACCCTATTCAGTGTCCCAGTCTACTGCTAAACATGCATATAAAGTCTCTCACAATAGGCATTTTATTGTTCATACCGCACATTTTTACTTATTCCATGGATTTAGTACCCATCAACAGGAGACCAGGTTCAATCCCCAGGATGGGAAAATTCCCTGGAGAAGGGAATGGCAACCCACTCCAGTACTCTTACCTGGAGAATCCCATGGACAGAAGAACCTGGTGGGCCATGAAGTCACAAAGAGACAGACATGACTGATTGACTAACACTGCTACTTCTAACAGTCTCAAAACTGCTGAACAAGTCAGGTGTGTGTGTTGGGAGGTGGTAGGTGGATAATTAGATCAGGATTACTTTTAAACCACAAGTGGTAAACCATGGAGTTTTGTTTCTTTTCTTTTTTTTTACTACCATCGAGTCTTAAAATCAACTTAGAGGGTCAAAATAAATAGCTAAAAAATAAAATATAAAGTAAGTTCATTTGCATCATTTCTATTTACATTCCATGTATAAGGGATGTCATACAATATTTGTCCTTCTCTGTCTGACTTACTTCACTCAGTATGACACTCTCTGGGTCCATCCATGTTACTGCAAATGGTATTATTCCATTGTTTTCAATGGCTGAGTAACATTCCACTGTATACATGTACCACTTCTTCTTTGTCCATTCCTCTGTCAATGGACATGTAGGTTGCTTCCATGTCCTAAGAGACTCAGACTTAGAGGACAAACTTATCGTTGCCAGGGGGAGGAGGTTGGCGTTTAGGATGGACATGTGTACACTGGGCTCCAAAATCACTGCAGATGGTGACTGCAGCCATGAAATTAAAAGATGCTTACTCCTTGGAAGGAAAGTTATGACCAACCTAGATAGCATATTCAAAAGCAGAGACATTACTTTGCCAACAAAGGTTTGCCTAGTCAAGGCTATGGTCTTTCCTGTGGTCATGTATGGATGTGAGAGCTGGACTGTGAAGAAGGCTGAGCACCGAAGAATTGATGCTTTTGAACTGTGGTGTTGGAGAAGACTCTTGAGAGTCCCTTGGACTGCAAGGAGATCCAACCAGTCCATCCTGAAGGAGATCAGCCTTGGGATTTCTTTGGAAGGAATGATGCGCAAGCTGAAACTCCAGTATTTTGGCCACCTCATGTGAAGAGTTGACTCATTGGAGAAGACTCTGATGCTGGGAGGGATTGGGGGCAGGAGGAGAAGGGGACGGCAGAGGATGAGATGGCTGGATGGCATCACTGACTCGCTAGATGTGAGTCTGAGTGACCTCCGGGAGTTTGTGATGGACAGGGAGGCCTGGCGTGCTGCGGTTCATGGGGTCGCAAAGAGTCGGACATGACTGAGCGACTGATCTGATCTGATCTGTGTACACTGCTATGTTTAAAATGGATAACCAACAAGGACCTACTGTATAGCACAGGGAACTCTGCTCAGTGTTACGTGGCAGCCTGGATGGGAGAGGGGTTTGGGGGAAAATGGATGCATGTATATGTATAGCTGAGACCCTTCACTGTTCACCTTAAACTATCACAACATTGTTAATCAGCTATACTCCAATACAAAATAAAAAGTTATAAAGAATAAAATAAAAATTAAAAGTGGTATACAGTGCATGTTGTAAGTATAATTTGTGTGTGCGTGAAATTTTTGTTTCAGTTTTATGACTATGTATGTTTGTGTGTACTGGATTGTGATGTTAAGTACTTTTTACTCAGTTACTGAGTCAAGATAAAAACAAACTGAAAGACCTCTGAGTTGACCCTCCTGGTGAAGCTTCCAGAACAGGCCTGGGGTTTCTCTCTGTCTGCCATCTGGTCTCATGGTCTGGCTCACACCCAAGTCATGCCACAACTGTTGCTGCAGGCTGCAGGCTGAACATCATGATGGTAGGAACCCTGAGCTAGAAGCTATATGACCGGGTCACTAGGCAAGCATCCTAATCACAGTATTGTGAGCCCTTGAGAATTATGTTTAGAAATGGTAGAATTTTGCAAGGAATGGCTTCTTGGAATGATATTTTAACCAGGGACAGAACTCTGTGAATAGTCTTGCACAGGTAGCTTTGCTCGTTTTCCCTTTGCCATCTTGAGGTGGGGCAGGGTGGCTCCAAGAGCCGGGCTTCCAGTCGCCCAAGAAGGCCTCAGGAGTCATTCAACAGTAAAACTCACAAGGGCCAGCTTTCCTACACGGCCCATACTCTCCATCCCAGCTGCTCCCAGTTTCCGTGTCCATGGGTTAAAATACTGGACTGGAGTTATGCTCTTAGTGGGTGAATTGGAATGAAGCCAAACACGTTGTGATATTTCCACTCCTTGCTTGAATCTTTGATGTCAAAGCATTGGGTTCACTAGAAGGACCAAACTCCCCAAACCTCTTTGTTTTCTAGCTTAGCCACTAGCTTAGAACCATTGTGTGGTTCAGCTTTGCTATTGTTAGAAACCAGGCCTAGTAGACGACACAGGATGCAATGGAGAGTACAATAGCAAAAGAAAGAAGGTAACATTAGTCTCCCATCACCTTCTCCCCAACAATTGTTGCTCTGGAAGAGGTAGAAATCTTTTACTGAGCACCCTTCGCTCATACCTCAGTAACTGATAATTTTATAGACTCTGAGGGCCTCCCAGACTCTCTCCCATTATTATGCTTTCCTGTGCTATGTTGAACAAGTGCTAAAAACCTCCTTTAATGAAGGAAGATGGTAGATCTAAAAAAGGCTCCTTTCTCCTTCTCTTCCTCCTACCCTATTCCAAAGCACCCCCCAGAGCATGCTATGCTATGCTAAGTCACTTCAGTCGTGTCCGACTCTGTGTGACCCCATAGACGGCAACCCACCAGGCTTCCCCGTCCCTGGGATTCTCCAGGCAAGAACACTGGAGTGGGTTGCCATTTCCTTCTCCAATGCATGAAAGTGAAAAGTGAAAGTGAAGTCGCTCAGTCATGTCTGACTCTTAGCGACCCCCATGGACTGCAGCCTACCAGGCTCCTCTGTCCATGGGATTTTCCAGGCAAGAGTACTGGAGTGGGGTGCCATTGCCTTCTCCACCCCCACAGCATACCAAAGTATTATATTACTCAAAAGAGCTGAGTTTAGCTGAAAGGGTTCAAATGTGAGGTCTCTGTAAAAATTATGGTAATATAAGCAGAAATAGAATACTTTGTGAGTGTTTTGTGTGGGGGAGCATCCTTATAACTGTGAAAGCAATTCATGTACCTTGGTGAGCATCTAGATCTAGCTTGCATTGCCCTCTTTGGCATCTAGATTTAGCTTGCATCTTTCTTCCTGAAAGCAGTACCTCTGTTTTATTTGATTTTATACTCCTAGTCCAGTGCCTAGACTTCCCAGGTGGCTCTAGTGATGAAGAACCCGCCTGCCAGTGCAGGAGACAAAAGAGACATGGGTTCATTCCCTGGGCTGGAAAGGTCCCCTGAAGAAGGGAAGGGCAACCTACTCCAGGGTTCTTGGCTGGAGAATCCTGTGGACAGAGGAGCCTGGGGGGCTATGGTCTCTAGGTTCACAAAGAGTAGGACATGACTGAGCACCTTAGTATGCACAGTACCTGACACTTAATTGTTTGATGAGTGAATGTTTCATCAACTCCAGTGGAGAAAAATATTTTGATGGCACAATGTCTGTTTAAATAAAAATTATTACAAACTAAAAAAAATCACTGTAATAGAGATTAGCCAGTTCTTGACTTGAAAATCTTCACTCTAGATTCATCACACAAGTAATAAATGTTTGAGAGCGCATTATGGGCATGTGATTTGTCCTTTTTTCCCCTCATTTATAAAAGAACATAGCTTTTCAAGATGTAACAAATGAATGGGAAAAAGAAGACAAATCATCTAGCTGAAGAAGTGAAAGCTTTCACTTCCCAATAATTGTGTGTGTGTGAGAGAGAGAAAGAGAGGGAGGGGGAGAGAAAGAGGGAGGAAGAAAGAGAGAGAAAGGGTAAAAAAAAAAATTCTACAAATGGCTGAAAGGAGAGACAAACAAGGGGACCATGGCTCATTTACATCAAGCTGTGAGGCCAGATATTTGTTATTGTATCTGGGAATGAGAGCGCCGCTCTTGTTTATTTACATTTGTTCTCGGTTTGAAAGACAGCCCAAGAGGTAAAATAAAATGAGAGTGCCTCAAATGCCTTCTAAATTTCCCCTTAAATTGAATTTCTTGTTTGATCAGGGAACAATACTTGCACTGATGCTAGCCAGACAGCTAAAAGGTCAACAAGTTCCCTTGGTTGCCTTTTGTCAGGGGTTTTTGACTTGTCTGTGAATAAAGATCTCCCAGGAGGAAGGCAGACCTGCATTTCCTGTCATCTGGAAGACAGCAACAAATTTGAAAATGTTACAAAAAGCATAAGGGACTTCAGGCACACCTTCAGACCCACAGCGGATGCCAATCGCTGCACATGTAAACATGTACACAGAAATGTTTTGGATTTGTTCTGTCAACTTTTGGTTGTGAAACAAATGTTCTACAGCAGCCCACCTTGAATACAAAATGAACCCGAGGGTTCTTTTTGTTGTTACTGCCTTACATCCATCTGAAGATAGCATTCTCTCTGTTCATTCACTATGTGAGAGGCATGCTTTGTTTGGAGGAACAGGGTATTTGGACTAGCAAAGCCCTGTTTTCCTGATCATGTTTCTGTTATTTGAACCTCCTCAGATCTTCTTCATGTATTTTTTCAGGGTCTGAGATTTCTGTATGTGTGGAACCAGGTAAGTCTTATGTATTAGCATCTAGACAAAAATAAATGAATTTCTCCTGTTAGTCATTCTTGGAAACGAATGAATGATTTTTCTCCAAAATAGCACCCATACGAAATATTTTCCTTCTAGCTTTCTTTACAGAAGGTTGTTCTTAGAAAAAGTAAGGAGCTCTTTTCACTCCTTTTCAAGCTGGCAATTGATTGCTATCTACCCTGAACCCTATTTAGATACCTGGAAAGATCAACTGGGAAAGGAGATTAGGCTGAAGTTGTCCCGCAATTTCTCTTTAGGCTGTTGAGAAAGCTCACTTCCAGCATTAACTCAAGTATGATCACAAATGGATTAAAGAGAATTTAAATTCCTTATTTCAAATGTCACTGATCAGAACACGAGCATATATCCATTAGACAGACACCTATTGAGTGCCTTCATGTAAAGGAAGTTGAACGAGGTGCTATAAACAGTAATAGTGACGACAACAGCGAGAGGGACGACTGGTATAATTTGAATGTGAACTAGGCACTAGGCAGCGTGCTAAGTACCTTCTATATAGTCTCTTTCACCTCAGAGAAACCCTAAAAAAAAGGGTTTTTCTATGAGGGAATTGAAAAGCTCAGAGAGATTAACTCAAGGAGACAGAGCTGAGATTTGAATCTGGGACATTCTAAAACAAAATCCTGCATGAATTAGTAGACATTCTTATCACAAAGAAAGATTTAGCAACTTTAAAATCATGTTTTATCCTGGCTCACACAGGGCTGCCATGAATACTGAGTTATATACTGTGCGTTACTAGTGTATGGGGAGATTCAGTATCATAAACAAGCCTCAGTTTCTCCCCTACTCTGGTTAGGCAATAGGTTTTACTATTGATTTTGTTTGTTTTGCAATTTCGATAAAACATTTCTATTTTGAGGGAGAGCCAACAAAGAAATTCTAAAGCTCATCGCAAAGAATAAGCCCAATGAAATGACCTAGGAATTAAAAATGCAGCAATGACATCATACTGGATCAGATCAGATCAGTCGCTCAGTTGTGTCCGACTCTTTGCGACCCCATGAATCGCAGCACGCCAGGCCTCCCTGGCCTCCCTGTCCATCACAAACTCCCGGAGGTCACTCAGACTCAAGTCCATCAAGTCAGTGATGCCATCCAGCCATCTCATCCTCTGTCGTCCCCTTCTCCTCCTGCCCCCAATCCCTCCCAGCATCAGAGTCTTCTCCAATGAGTCAACTCTTTGCATGAGGTGGCCAAAATACTGGAGTTTCAGCTTCAGCATCATTCCTTCCAAAGAAATCCCAGGGCTGATCTCCTTCAGAATGGACTGGTTGGATCTCCTTGCAGTCCAAGGGACTTTCAAGAGTCTTCTCCAACACCACAGTTCAAAAGCATCAATTCTTCGGCGCTCAGCCTTCTTCACAGTCCAACTCTCACATCCATACATGACCACAGGAAAAACCATAGCCTTGACTAGGCGAACCTTTGTTGGCAAAGTAATGTCTCTGCTTTTGAATATGCTATCTAGGTTGTTATAACTTTCCTTCCAAGGGGTAAGGGTCTTTTAATTTCATGGCTGCAGTCACCATCTGCAGTGATTTTGGAGCCCAGAAAAATAAAGTCTGACACTGTTTCCACTGTTTCCCCATCTATTTCCCATGTAGTGATGGGACCAGATGCCATGATCTTTGTTTTCTGAATGTTGAGCTTTAAGCCAACCTTTTCACTCTCCACTTTCACTTTCATCAAGAGGCTTTTGAGTTCCTCTTCACTTTCTGCCATAAGGGTGGTGTCATCTGCATATCTGAGGTTATTGATATTTCTCCCAGCAATCTTGATTCCAACTTGTGTTTCTTCCAGCCCAGCGTTTCTCATGACGTATTCTGCATAAAAGTTAAATAAACAGGGTGACAATATACAGCCTTGACATATTCCTTTTCCTATTTGGAACTAGTCTGTTGTTCCATGTCCAGTTCTAACTGTTGCTTCCTGACCTGCATACAAATGTCTCAAGAGGCAGATCAGGTGGTCTGGTATTCCCATCTCTTTCAGAATTTTCCAGTTTATTGTGATCCACACAGTTAAAGGCTTTGGCATAGTCAATAAAGCAGAAAGAGATGTTTTTCTGGAACTCTCTTGCTTTTTCCATGATCCAGCGGATGTTGGCAATTTGATCTCTGGTTCCTCTGCCTTTTCTAAAACCAGCTTGAACATCAGGAAGTTCACGGGTCACATCTTGCTGAAGCCTGGCTTGGAGAATTTTGAGCATTACTTTACTACTGTGTGAGATGAATGCAATTGTGTGGTAGTTTGAGCATTCTCTGGCATTGCCTTTCTTTGGGATTGGGATGAAAACTGACCTTTTCCAATCTTGTGGCCACTGCTGAGTTTCCAAATTTTCAAATTTTTATAATATTTCCAAATATTATAAAAAGATCATATTTAAATCATTCACTATCACTACAAGATTAGACTAAGTGAAAGTGAAAGTCACTCAACCATGTCGGACTCTTTGTAACCCTGTGGACTAGTCCATGGAATTCTCCAGGCCAGAATACTGGAGTGGAGTGGGTAGCCTTTCCCTTCTCCAGGGGATCTTCCCAACCCAGGGATCAAATCCAGGTCTCCGCATTGCAGGCGGATTCTTTACCAACTGAGTATCAGGGAAGCCCAGATTAGACTAAACAAACCCCTAACAGCCTTCAGAATAAATAAAATTCTACAGTGGGAGAAATGTGACATTTTAAGTCACAAAGAATAAAGTGCTGAAATAGTTGCTTCACTTATTGGAAAAAAGTTAAATCTTTATCTCACATCCTATGCTAAGTTAATTGCAAGTAAATTTAAGAAGTTTTATTTAATTTCCACAACAATATTTTTATAGATCTCTGTGTATAATATTTCTAAATCTTTCAATATATCTATTTCTAGATGGCCAGTAATGTTTGATGATGTTAAATATGGTATCTTAAAAAAATTTTCTAACTGCTTGTTCCAGGTTTATAGGAATAAAATTGTTTATAGGAATAAAATTTCAAGATCACTGATCATATACTGATCAGTGATCTTGAAAATTTACTAATTCTAAAATTGTATCTATTGATTTATTTTTATTTTTTATATTCACAAGTATGTTAGATTAATAAGCTCTATCCTATTTCAACTTTGCTAATAATTTTTAGCATAAACAGGGGCTTTTCTGCATCTATTGAGATGCTTAAATTATTTGTCTCCTTTATTCTATTAATGTGATGAATTGCACAGATTTTAAAATTTTAAACCAACTTTACAATGCTAAAATAAATTCAACTTGGCTATATTCTGTTGTATTAACCTTTTTATATATTACTGGATTCAGTTTGCTGATACTTTAAGATTTTTGTGGCTGTGTTTTTTATGACTTTTGTCTAAAATTATCCTTTCTTGCAAGGTTCTTGTCAAAGTTTATAGAATGAAAATGAGTTAGAAAGTATTCCCTCTATTTTAGTTCTCTGGAGGAGTTTTAAGTAAGAACAGCATTATTTCCTTCTTAAATATTTGGAACAATTTAGTAAGTGAAGCGTTTTGGCTTAAGATTTTGATAAGATTTTAAACTACAAGTCTAATTTTTAAATAATTATAGGTGGTGACGCTAGTGGTAAAGAATCTGCTGCCAATACAAGAGACTCAAGAGATGCAGGTTTGATCTCTGGGTCAGGACGATCCCCTGGAGCAGGAAGCGTCAACCCATTCCAATATTCTTGTCTGGAAAATTCCATGGATAGAGGACCCTGGAGGGCTACAGTCCATGAGGTCACAAAGAGTTGGACTTGACTGAACACATACACATATCAAGGATTATTCATATATATATATATATTCTTTTTCTCCTCATGTCACTTTGTGTAAATTGTGTTTTTCTAGGAATTTGTTCATTGTATAAAAATTAATTTATTTGCATCATATTTTTCATAATACCTTCTTATAATTTTTCTTAAATTTTAATTTTAGCATAGCTATATATTTACAAAAATGTTGCAGTACATTACAAAGGATTCTTATAATAGCTCAGACCTCATTTTCATTTTTCCTAACATCCTACATCATATGGTACATTTGTCACAAGTAATGAACCAATGTTTATATATGGTAGTAGTTTAGTCACTAAGCCATGCCTGACTCTTGTGATCCCAGACTGTCACCTGCCAGGCTCCTCTGTCCATGGGACACTACAGGCAAGAATACTGGAGTGGGTTGCCATTTCCCTCTCCAGAGGGTCTTCCCGAGCCAGGAACTGAACCCAGGTCTCCTGCATTGCAGATTCTTTATGGACTGAGCTATGATGGAACTAAACTTGATGCTTTAGGTGGATTTCATTAATTTTTCCATAATAACTTTTAATCTGTGCTAGGATCTCATTTAGAGTATCTCACTACCTTTAGCTGTCATATTCCACTTTCTCAGACTTTGTTTTTGATGACCTTGACCATTTGAGAAGTACTGGTCAGTATTTTGCAGCATCCCTCAATTTGAGTTTTCTAATGTTTTCTTTTCTTTGGGATTGGAATGAAAACTGACCTTTTCCAGTCCTGTGGCCACTGCTGAGTTTTCCAAATTTGCTGGCATATTGAGTGCAGCACTTTTACAACATCATCTTTCAGGATTTGAAATAGCTCAACTGGAATTCCATCACCTCCCCTAGAGAAAGGCAATGCCAAAGAATGCTCAAACTACCGCACAATTGCACTTATCTCACACGCTAGTAAAGTAATGCTCAAAATTCTCCAAGCCAGGCTTCAGCAATAGATGAACTGTGAACTTCCTGATGTTCAAGCTGGTTTTAGAAAAGGCAGAGGAACCAGAGATCAAATTGCCAACCCCCGATGGATCATGGAAAAAGCAAGAGAGTTCCAGAAAAACATCTCTTTCTGCTTGATTGACTATGCCAAAGCCTTTAACTGTGTAGATCACAATAAACTGTGGAAAATTCTGAAAGAGATGGGAATACCAGACCACCTGATCTGCTTCTTGAGAAATCAGTATGCAGGTCAGGAAGCAACAGTTGGAACTGGACATGGAACAACAGACTGGTTCCAAACAGGAAAAGGAGTATGTCAAGGCTGTATATTGTCACCCTGCTTATTTAACTTACATGCAGAGTACATCATGAGAAATGCTGGACTGGAAGAAACACAAGCTTGAATCAAGATTGCTAGGAGAAATATCAATAACGTCAGATATGCAAATGACACCACCCTTATGGCAGAAAGTGAAGAGGAACTAAAAGCCTCTTGATGAAAGTGAAAGTGGAGAGTGAAAAGGTTGGCTTAAAGCTTAACATTCAGAAAACGAAGATCATGGCATCTGGTCCCATCATTTCATAGCAAATAGATGGGGAAACAGTGGAAACAATGTCAGACTTTATTTTGGGGGGCTCCAAAATCACTGCAGATGGTGATTGCAGCCATGAAATTAAAAGACGCTTCCTCCTTGGAAGGAAAGTTATGTACAACCTAGAAAGCATATTGAAAAGCAGAGACATTACTTTGCCAACAAAGGTCCGTCTAATCAAGGCTATGGTTTTTCCTGTGGTCATGTATGGATGTGAGAGCTGGACTGTGAAGAAGGCTGAGCGACGAAGAATTGATGCTTTTGAACTGTGGTGTTGGAGAAGACTCTTGGGAGTCCCTTGGACTGCAAGGAGATCCAACCAGTCCATTCTGAAGGAGATCAGCCCTGGGATTTTTTTGGAGGGAATGATGCTAAAGCTGAAACTCCAGTACTTTGGCCACCTCATGTGAAGAGCTGACTCATTGGAGAAGACTCTGATGCTGGGAGGGATTGGGGGCAGGAGGAGAAGGGGACGACAGAGGATGAGATGGCTGGATGGCATCACCAACTCGATGGACTTGAGTCTGGGTGAACTCCAGGAGTTGGTGGTGGACAGGGAGGCCTGACGTGCTGCGATTCATGGGGTCACAAAGAGTCAGACAGGACTGAGCAACTGAATTGAACTGAACTGAACTGAATGTTTTCCTGTGGTCAAGCTAGGGTTTTGTGTTTTGGGGAGGAAGACTAAAGAAGTGAAGTGCCATTCTCATCACATCATATCAAGGGATATACTTATAATTTTCAAAATATCTGCAGTATCTATAATATCGTCTCTCTTTTCATCCTTGATATTTGTTGTTATTTCTTTAATTTTTTTCAATGATAGTTTTTATAGGATTTTTTAAAGTTTTTTTTTGTATTTTCAAGGAACTGACTTTGAGGGTTCCCGCTACTGTAAATTTGTTCTATTCCTTTTCCTATTTTGGGGTTTAATTTCCTCCCTTCTTTCTAACGTCTTGAGATGAACTCTTATTTGATTTTTACCTTTTATTCTCCTCTCACTAAAACATATCATCTTGTACACAAATATTGATTTAGGCTGAACCTTGGAGGAGAGGGAGTCAGACTGAATAAATGAAATGATTGACACCTCCTCTAAAATGCTTGGATTGCTAGCATTTAAAAATGGAACTTTCCTGTTTAAAAAAAAAAAAAGAGATTTGGACCTTTCAGGAGGCAGAAAAATGTGAAATGAAGACCCACCACCTCCAATGGGATCGTGGATGGGATATGGGAATTCAATTCATTTCACCTCAGCGAACATGAGGGAAAATAACATCAACACATTTCTGAACTGACAGCTGAACATTTGAAATGGAACTGTGTCCCTTTTAAGCTGGCAAAGGTTCTCCTTTCATGTGTATCTGAAAGGTGTACTTCCCTGAAGGAGATGAAAATACCTAACAGAGAAAGCTGAGAGGGACAGGTGCTTAAACAGATCTCTATTTCAAAATAATAGTCTGTGTAACAGCTATGAAAATAGCATGGTTCCTCCGATAGGGCTTAACCAATACTGTGTTAAGTGCTTTACCTGGATTCTCACAGCAGCCTAAAGGTTCTTAGGGTTTAAGAATTGAAACAAGAACATATAACTGAAATACCAGTATCCTTTAGGCACTATCTTCTGGAGGTGGGTATGAAAAGGAAAGGGAGATTGAGAATTGGGGAAAGCTGAGCTATGAGTCCTAGTTTCCCTTCAAAGAGTAAGGGTGGTGATTGCCTTTCACCTTTATTTTTGTGAAAGGGGCCTAAGGAAGCCCCTAAAGAGCAATGTGTCCCTAGGGGTTGGAGGGGCGCACTGAAGTGAGGAAGAGACACAAGCTTAAGAAATCTAAGGGCAAAAATTTGTGCCTTGCATCCAAGGTGGTAGAGAGAGAGAACCCAAGCATACTCCCACCAATGGTGGGGATCAAGAATGCCTGGGCTCTCTTATGGACCAGATGCGGGCCAGGTGGAGATAAGGCTGGACTGAAGCTCCTCTACACCTTGTTTAAGACTGCCTGGAAACACAGTGGGATCCCAGTAGTCTGTAATAAGTGGACTGTGGAAAAACCAGGAACTGAGGCAGAGCAGCAGCAGTGCGGTAGCATAGAGAGCTATACCTGAAATACAACAGCATATCAGGAATTGCTGGGTTGACTTCTGTGGCATTTCCACTGCTATTAGAACTAAGGCAGGGAAAAATGAACCCTCTGAATTTCATATCTGTCTTCCATCCATCTATGGTGGGTAGGACATGATGTGAAGTCAATGATGTGCCTGAAGATGAAGTGCCTGAGAGAGAATTAGCCCTTTTAAGATATGTTCTATGCAGATGTTCAGAGAATATGAAGCCACTTCATAATGGTACAATCAAAAAATAACTTTTGCCCTTCCTTTTCTATTTCTCCTTTCCTTAATCTAGTTCAGTTCAGCTATCACTCAGTCATGTCCCACTGTTTGCAACCCCATGGACTGCAGCACGCCAGGCTTCCCTGTCCATCACCAACTCCCAGAGCTTGCTCAAACTCAGGTTCATCAAATCGGTGATGTCTTCCGACCATCTCATCCTCTGTCGTCCCCTTATCCTCCTGCCCTCAATCTTTCCCAGCTTCAGGGTCTTTTTCAATGAGTCAGTTCTTCACATCAGGTGGCCAAAGTATTGGAGTTTCCGCTTCAGCATCAGTCTTTCCAATGAATATTCAGGTATGATATCCTTTAGGATTGACTGGTTGGATCTCCTTGCAGTCCAAGGGACTCTCAAGAGTCTTCTCCAACACCATAGTTCAAAAACATCAATTCTTCAGCACTCAGCCTTCTTTATGGCCCAACTTTCACATCCATATGTGACTACTGGAAAAATTATAGCCTTGACTAGTTGACCTTTGTCAGCAAAGTAATGTCTCTGCTTTTTAATATGCTATCTAGGTTGGTAATAGCTTTACTTGCAAGGAGCAAGTGTCTTTTAATTTCATGGCTGCAGTCACCATTTGCAGTGATTTCAGAGCCCAAGAAAATAAAGTCTGTCTCTGTTTCCATTGTTTCCCCATCTATTTGCCATGAAGTGATGGGACCAGATACCATGATCTTCATTTTTTGAATGATGAGTTTTAAGCCAGCTTTTTCACTCTGCTCTTTCACCTTCATCAAGAGGTTCTTTTGTTCCTCTTTGCTTTCTGCACTAAGTGATGTCATTTGCATATCTGAGGTTGTTAATATTCCTCCCAGCAATCTTGATTCCAGCTTGTGCTTCATCCAGCCTGGCATTTCGCATGATGTACTCTGCATACAAGTTAAATAAGCAAGGTGACAATATACAGCCTCGATGTATTCCTTTCCCAATTTTGACCCAGTCTGTTGTTTCATGTCTGGTTCTAACTGTTGCTTCTTGACCTGCATACAGGTTTCTCAGGAGGCAGGTGAGTTGGTCTGGTATTCCCATCTCTTTAAGAATTTTCCACAGAATTTCCCACAAAATTCCATAGAATTTTCCTTAATCTGTGTTGGATTCAAAACCAATGCTTGCTAAGATGGGGAACAGAGAGAAAAGGGTAAGTCAGGCAATAAGAGAAGGCCTGTGTCCCAGTACACTAAAGTTAACAGAAGTCGGGGCTTGGTAGCTGTAGATCACTGGGAACACACCCTTTCTTCATTTTGCAAACACCCTCTCCAGTATCCTGCCTGCTTTCCATCCCATGCTATCATCCCATACTAAGGGATCATGCAGTTAAAGTGGAAGGCAAAAGGTTTCTTCCAGAATTAGGAGGTTGAACTTGATCTATAGCACTCATTTGAACCACTTGTTTATTCCTAAGCTACTTGACCACTTGGCCTGGATCCCTTGTTTGCCTAGATCCATAGAATATTCAATTTGCCACATATTTATGGTTGTTTACCAGGTATCAGACAATGGGGGCCAAGAGATACATAAGATAGTTTCAAGGAGCTTATAATCTAATGGCATATATGCATATAGCTGTGTGATACAAACTAAATAGGGGGAGAATAAAAGTTGGGGGACAGAGAAGAAAATGGGTCACTCTACGAAGAAAGTTCAAGTCAACCCTTTTGTGCTGTGTCTCAAAGGATGAGAGGGAATTTGTGAAATGAATGGGCTTTTGAGGAGGGCTGTGCTATGTATAGGAGCACAAGGCATGGAAACATCGAGGCACCAAATATTTGGATCTGGCTGGAGTGCTGGGTATCAGAGTGGAAGTGGTGGGAGCTTGAAGCTCAATATATGGTAGGAACAGGTCATGGGGCACCTTGAACCATGTTGAACTTCTTACATAGATGTTAGAGAGGCATGATAATAAGATTTCAAGAATAGCCTATTATTTTATCAGTTATTGGCTTTAAGAAGGTGGCTCTGGTGGCTTTGTAAAGAATAGGGGGTACTTGGTGACCACTTGGCACCATGTTCAACCCCATTGTAAGTAGGTGGAAGACAGATGTGAAATTCAGAGGGTTCATTTTTTTCTACCTTATTTCTAATAGCAGAAGTGTGACAGAAATTAGCCCTGCAATTTCTGATATGCTGTTGTATTTCAGGTATAGATCTCTGTTCTCTTGTGGCTGAGTCAGCCTTTTGCTTTAACTTCTGGGAATTATTTGAATGCAAAGAACTCATCATGCATAGTGTGTTAGATGGCTGCTTGAAGTTCTTCCTGGATTCTCAAACAATACGAATTGCATCAGAGAACAGAGTTCCAAGGATCTTACATTTTTTTGAGCATAGATTCATTTGAGAATCCTCTGACAATTGCATGTGTGTGTTTATGTGTGTGCATACACACACACAATTTTTCTTATGTTCTCAGGGCTCACAGGCCCACTTAAGATCATCTGCTGCTTTTGTATGGACTGTGGATCTTAGGTACAAGATACTTGCTCTCAAATCATTCAGTAAACTGGAGGTCAAAATCTTGAGCTGGCAATCAAGCTTGAAGGGGTTAAATGTCTTATTCTCTGATGAATGTTTACCATTCACTAGATGTCTCCTTGTAGACTGGAGCTGAAAATAGAGGCAGGGATTTTGTCTACTGCTATTGATTTTAAGAATGTCAGTGTTGCCAGCTTGACTGTCTTCCTGCTTCTTTGGGTACACAGCTGTAGGGCAGATGTGAGCCAGATTGAAGGCTTCCAAGGAAAGGCTGGGAACTCTCAGGTGAAGGCTTACCTTCTGTAGCTAAAGCTGCAGTAGTAGTCAGGATAGCTTAGTGATATGTAGCTGAGGGCTATACCAAGGGACACATTATGTCTTCTACTAAAGCTGGCCTTGAGGACCATCTTTCTAGAAGATAAGCCAACATGGTTCCCACACATTTTATTTTCTCATTTCAATATCATCAAATTTTCATAGTCTCATGTGTGTATTACTTGACTCATAAAAGAGCAAGAAGAAAAGTAGAAAAGAAAACATGTCTAATCTCGTATTACTGCCTGCCTGTTATCCGAGACCCATGAGCCACTGGAAATTCTACTTTAAGTGTCTTAAGTTACCAAGTTACTTGGTAATTTTAATTTGTGTGTATTTTTGGCATAGTAATTGTTTTAGTACGTATTTTTTGGCACCTTGGTTTTGGCACTTCAACATCCAACTCATAGGCCTTTATAATTTTTCAAAGTTGCTTTCCCATGTACTAGCTCTACGTGGCTACTTAAAAAAAAATCCAGATGGACTGAACTTTCTAAAGCTGTACAAGAGACTGATTCTGTGTATATGTGCTTTAGAAAATGCCTAGCATCAATATCCTACACACCTCTTTTCTTGAGGACAGAGCAAAGTTGTCTTTCTTTAAGCATGCAGTACATATCTCTTTTGTCTCCAAAGATCTACAGAAAGAGAAACTTTTAAAAACAGTCCTGCTATTTTGGTAAATAACAACCATTATAAAGACAACAAAAAGAATCTTGCCAGTGTTTAATCTTATCTGCGAAGATGGCTAGATTTATTATATTAATATGTGCTGAGACTTTAAAAAATAGTGATCTCCTATAACCTGGAGCGATTTGATTTTTATCATAGTGCCACTGTAGGGTTAGAGTATGGCTCTCAAAATTGCAGGTCTTGAGAACCAACATGCACTAGACTTCATCCAGACTCTGAGACTGATGGACATTATCTATCACTTGTTTCTTTATTTTTCAAGAGTGAACTGAAGTCAACTTGCCCAAAGAGTACAAAGAGCCCAGTACACGGCTGTATTTATTTCTATACAATAAAGATTGCTTCCTTAGACCCTGAGACCATTGTGTTCAGCAGTACCATCCTTGTTATCGTGATGGAACACAGCCCCATTCCTCTCACTTTTAAGTTTTCATTTTGTAAAGAATGTGATTTGCACTAATCCTGACACTAGAGTTTGAATTTGCAAGGACTCTGCCTGGCTAAACCCTTCTTAAAACTCTGTTTATGTATGCTTCCTCTGGAAAATCATCTTAGATTGTCTTTGAGACCAGTATTTTTGGTGTGTCATAAATAAATGGGAAATAAATTCAATGATAATAAATTCAACATGTATGGCAGTAGGACAAGATGAGGCAAAGTTGAATAAGATGTAGTTCACAGTTAAAACTATTAATCCTTTTGATATTTCCTATAGGTTTTCTACTTCTACAAAGCACTCAACATTATTTCTTAATAACAGTGCCATGTAATTATGTATAAATCTTCACTTTTTTTTTTTTTTTGGCCACACCTCACAGTATATAAAACTTCTTTAGCCAAGGATCAAAAATGTGCCCCCCTGTAGTGGAAGCACAGAGTCCTAACCACTGGACCACCAAGAAGCCCTAAATCTTCATAATTTTTAAAAGAAATCAGAGAGAGCAAGAATACAGCCTTTGAAGGAACACTTCTACACTACTGGTGGAATGTAAGCTGATACGGCCACTCTGGAGAGCAGGAGATTTCTCAAAAAACTAAAAACAGAGTTGACACATGACCCAGCAATCCCACTCCTGAGCATATATTCAGACAAAACTACAATTCAAAAAGATACATGTACCCCTATGTTCATAGCAGCACTATTCACAATAGCCAAGACATGGAAGCAACCTAAATGTCCATCAAGAGATGAATGGATAAAGATGATGTGATACATATATACTGTGGAATATTACTCAGCCTTCCGTGGTGGTGAGAATTAGGCTGCCAATGCAGGGGACATAGGTTCCATCCCTGGTCCAGGAAGATTTCACACGTCACAAAGCAACTAAGCCTGTGTGCCACAACTATGGAGCCCATGCTCTAGAGCCTGCAAACCACAACTACGGAGCCCACAGGCTGCAACTACTGAAGCCTGTTCACCTAGAGTCTGTGCACCGTAACAGAGTGTAGCCCCCACTCACTGCAACAAGAGAAAGCCTGTGAGCAGCAACAAAGACCCAGCGTAATGAAAATCAAATGCAAATTGTAAAAAGGATGAAAGCTTGCCATTTGCAGGAACAGAGATGCAACTAGAGATTATCACACTAAGCAAAGTATGTCAGAAAAAAGACAAAGATCATATGATATCACTTAGATATGGAATATAAAATATGACACAAGAGAACCTATCTATGACACACAAACAGACTCAGACACAGAGAACACACTTGTAGTTGCCAAGGGAGGGGGAGGGAAGGATGGGTTGGAAGGTTGGGGTCAACAGATGCAAAGTATTACATATACAATGGATAAACAACAAAGTTCTACTGTATTGCACAGAGAAATAGATTCAATATCCTGTGATAAATCATAATGGAAAAGAATATGAAAAAGAATGCATATATATGTGTAATTCAATCACTTTTCTGTAGAGCAAAAACTAACACAACATTGTAAATCAACTATACTTCAATAAAATATATTAAAAAAAAAAAGATTGTAGCCTTTGGATAGACTGCCTGGGCGTGACCCTTGACTCTTCTTATTGAAAGTTATGTGACCTTGGCCAACCTACTTAACATCTCTTAGCCTTGCTTTCTTTCTTTATTAAATAGGAAAAACAGTGCTTGCCTCGTAGGTTTGTTGTGAGCACGCAATTCCATAATATATATAATTTCACTTGCTACTGATTAAGTGCTCAAATACCTTTGGTTATTGCTATTATTATCACTTTCATTCTTGGTTGTGCAGGTGGCCCCCCCTCTCTTCTCACTGCTCTTTGTTGTATCCCCTGAAGTTCAATTTAAAGGAATCATCTCCTCATTCAGAAAAGGAATACTTTTTAGGCACAACTGTGTTAGCATTCACAATATTCCTTTAGGTGACACCAAATAAATGGGCCACAGAGTAGTAAGTTCTGGTGTCACTCATGCTTCTGTTTGAAGGATTTGAGAGCAACACATTTTTCTTCCTTTGCATCATGACCCTAGGAGCTGAAAATGTCTTGTCTGACTGAGTGCTGGAAAGCGAAGATTGTAGTAAACACTCTGTACCTTTTGTAGCAGGGCGTGGGGATGGGAGGAAGAGAATGAACACAGACTCATAATTTACAGTATCTGGCAGTAACAAAGCAGAATAAAGAAGGAAACTGAGACAGCTCAGTGGTGGTCTGGGTTACAAGGAGTGGTCATTGTGACCCGTCATTTGGTGCCTGAATCCAAAGAAACCATTACAGGGCACATTCCAGTGTCGCTCTCCATTCCTAGGAATGAACCTAAAGAACCAGAGCTGGGGGACTGCCCTGTCTTCTTCTCTGGGAAGCACACATGGAATAGGAGGCTAACTTCATCTAACCAGGAACCCAAAATAAGCTAGTTTCCTTTATTCCCAGGTAGTGAGGTCAAGGGCAAAACTTCTGCTTGTACTTGCTTCCTGAGTCCAGAAATTCCATTCAAAATAATTTGAGCTCAGACAAATGTAAATGCCTAGAAGTGGAAATGTTTATATTGAAAGTCATCCAGACATAAAAGCAATAGTTATTTACTCATTCTTCACAGAGTAACAAAATAATATTTATAAAAAATGTAACTCATATTGACAGAACAAGATGGCAGAGGAGTAGGTGGACGTGGAGTACCTCTCTCTCCACAGTTACATCAGGGATACACCATCAGACACAGAAGTGCACGCAGAACACCAGCTGAGAATGGACAGGAGTACTGACCAGAGGGAAAGAATTTATAGAACCATGCAAAACTCGGTAGGATGAAGGAACTTGGGGGGAAAACAGGAGTGTTAGTAGGACTGGACCTGCCCTCAGCGGGTGGGGGAACTGAAGCTGGGATCTGATCCCCACATCTGGGAAACTGTCTGAGTCAGAGGAGAAAAATTTAAGGCTGAGAGTGAAATAGCTGATCTGTGGCAGTCTAAATGGAATGAGAATCAGACAGTCCTTGCAGCAGCCATACATACCTTGGACAGGCACACAGATCCCCTGGAAGGCGCAGTGATGGGAGCTGAAGGAGCGATCCCAGGGCGAGGGCTGCTGTTGACTGTGCGGAGACAGATCAAGGGGAGGTGAGGGAGGAGACTGTGGTGGGAAATGCCTGTGGAGGAAAGCCAGGCAGCCATGGAAGCAAGGCGATACTGCTGAGTCACGCGTAGAGGGTGAGCCATTACCATAGCCTATCTCTCCCCTCACGTCAGCATCCGCAGCTGAACAATAGAGAGGCTGGCCCATCAAATGCCTGAAGCACTGAACTACAGAGTAGGACCCCACCCAGGGTGCCCCTTTAAGTGCCTGACATGCCAATCTACAGAGTAGGACCCCAGCCAGGGAGGCTCCTCTATGTGCCTGATGCCCCGAACAACAGAGAAGGACCCCAGGCAAGGGAGTCCTCTAAATGCCTGAATGGGCAAAGCTATGGAGAAAGATAGGCCAAAGAGGCCCTCTGATGACCAGCTACAAGAGGCTCAAAAAAAAAAAGAGACTCTGATGGGCCCATAACTGCAGGGCAGTCCATGTCCCTGCACACTTGGTGCTGCCAGGGTCCCCACAAGCCAAGCAGCTGTGCCACCTTCATGCTCAACTCTCACTGGGGCAGAGCTGCCACAAGCAAAAAAATCTTGCATCTATGCAGGCAGGGTCACTTTGGTAGTGTCTGATTCTTTTCGACCCTGTAGACTGTGGTCTGCCAGGCTTCTCTGTCAGGGTGATGGGGGGATGTTCTCCAGGCAAGAATAATGGAATGTATTGGCCAGTACTGGTTGCCATACCCTTCTAGAACACTGTATTTCCTGCTGCCTTAGCTGCCAACTCCCCTGAGTACCTGGTGCTGTCAGAACGCATGTGACCCAAGCAGCTGCACCACTTTCACAGCTGGCCCTCACAGGGGCAAACCCAAGTCCTCCAGGGCAGCCTCAGGAGTAAACCCCAGTGGACGACCCACATGTAGAGGTGGAAATAAAACTACAACTGAAACCCAGGGGCAGTGTGGCTAAGGAAGAAGACCCAAAACCCTCCCACTAGCTGTACAAGCTGCAGATTAAATCCACACAATCAACTAGGCAGACCCTGTGTCTATAGAATATACAAAAGGTCACTGAGAGCTCCCACAAAAGAAAACACACTAGTTCTGATAGCTGTGGATACGGAGGCAACAACACAGAGGAGTAGGACCAGATTAGAATATGAGCTGCCCCCACAGCAGGCCCAGAGAGCAGCACAGTGTTGGAGGGCATCCTAGGGAGGTGAGGTGGACTGTGACTCCCAGTGAAGGAAATGACACTGACAGCAGTGATTCAAGAAAAACATGTATTATTCTTATATTTTGACTTGTTCTGTAGATGCTTTTGGATTTTTTTCTTTTTTCTTTTCCTTCATTTCCCTCCTGTTATAATTGTTGATTTTATTGGCACTATGAAATCTAATTAAGCATGATGATAGTAAAGATGATCAAAAACCTTGAAAATAAAATGGAGAAAATGCAAGAATAAATTAACAAAGACCTAGAAGAATACAGAGACAAACAACACAATTCCTGAAATTATGTTGGTGTATCATAGGAATCAATAGCAGAATATCTGAAGCAGAAGAATGAATCAGTGAGTTGGAAGATAAAATGGTGGAAATAACTTCTGAAGAGCAGAATAAAGTAAAAATAATGAAGAGAGCTGAGGACAGTCTCAAAGACCTCTGGGACCATATCAAATGCACCAACATTCAAATTATAGGGGTCCCAGAAGAAGAAGAGAAAAACAAAGGGTATGAGAAAATTTTTGAAGAGATTATAGTTGAAAATTTCCCCAACATGGAAAAGGAAATAGTCAATCAAGTCCAAGAAGCAGTGTCCCATACAGGATAAACCCAAGAAGAAACATGTCAAGACACATACTAATCAAACTAACAAATACTAAACACAAAGAAAGAATATTAAAAGCAGCAAGGGAGAAGCAATAAGTAATATACAAGGGAAACCCCATACACTTAACAGCTGAAGTTTCAGCAGAAACTTAACAGTTTCAGCAGAAACTCTGCAGGGCAGAAGAGAAT
Organism: Tragelaphus eurycerus; assembly: GCA_935064755.1. Lineage (NCBI taxonomy): Eukaryota > Metazoa > Chordata > Mammalia > Artiodactyla > Bovidae > Tragelaphus > Tragelaphus eurycerus. The sequence goes on from CAKXYN010000080.1 coordinate 2,063,502, forward strand.
GGCAGGATATATTTAAAGTACTGAAAAGGAAAACTCTACAACCAAGATTACTATACCATGCAAGGATCTCATTCAGAATTGATGGAGAAATAAAACTTTTGCTTTTCAGACAAGCAAAAGTTAAGAGAACTCAGTATCACCAAACCAGCTTTACAACAAATGTTAATGGGACTTATATAGTCAAGAAATACAACAGAAGAAAAAAAGATCTACAAAATCAACCCCAAACAATTAAGAAAATGGTAATAGGAACATATATATCAATAATTACTTTAAATGTAAATGGATTAAATGCTTCAACCAAAAGACACAGACTGGCTGAATGGATACAAAAACAAGACCCATATATATGCTGTCTATAAGAAATCCACTTCAGACCTCAGGACACATATATACTGATAGTGAGAGGATGGAATAATATATTCCATGCAAATTGGAAGGAAAAGAAAGCTGGAGAAGCAAGCTTCATATCTAACAAAATAGACCTTAAAATAAAGGTTACAAGAGATAAGGAACTGCACTACATAATGATCAAGGGATCAACCAAAAGGAAGACATAACAATTGTCTATACACCCAACATAGGAGCACCTCAATACATAAGACAAACACTATCAGAGATAGAAGGAGAAATTGACAGTAACACAATAATACTAGGAAACTTTAACACTCCACTCACACCAATGGACAGATCATCAAAACAGAAAATTAATAAGGAAACACAAGTCTTAAGTGATATATTAGATGAGGTGGATCTCATTGATATCTTCAGGACATTCCATCCGAATGCAGAAGAATACACCATCTTCTCAAGTGCACATGGAACATTCTCCAGAATAGACCACATCTTGGGTCACAAATCAAACCTCAGTAAATTTAAGAAAATTGAAATCATATCAAGCATCTTCTCCAGCCACAATGCTATGAGACTAGATATCAATTACAAGGAAAAAAGTGTAAGAAACACAAACACATGGAGATTAAACAACACGTTTCTAAATAACCAACAGGTTACTGAAGAAATCAAAGAGAAATAAAATTTCTAGAAACAAATGACAATGAAAATGTGATAACTCAAAACCTATGGGGTGCAGCAAAAGCAGTTCTAAGAGGGAAGTTTATAGCAATACAATCCTACCTCAAGAAAAAAAGAAAAACATCAAATAGACAACCTAACTTTACATCTAAAATAACTGGAACAAGAAGAACAAAAAAACCCTAAAATTAGTAGAAGGAAAGAAATCATAAAGATTCAAGCAAAAAGAAATGAAACAATAGTAAAGATGAATAAAACTAAAAGCTGGTTCTTTGAGAAGATAAACAAAGTTGACAAGCCTTTAGCCAGACTTATCATGAAAAAAAGAGAGAAGAATCAAATCAACAAAATTAGAAATGAAAAAGGAGAGGTTATACAGACAATGCAGAAATAAGAGGATTATAAGATTTAATAAGGATTAAAGAGACTATTATGAATAACTACATGTCAGTAAAATGGATAACCTGGAAGAAATGGACAGATTCTTAGAAAAGTTAAATCTTCAAAGACTGAACCAGGAAGAAATAGAAATTATTAACAACCCAATTATAAGCACTGAAATTGAAGCTGTGACCCACCTTTATGACCCACCTCCTAGAGTAATGGAAATAAAAACCAAAGTAAATGAGTGGGACCTGATTAAATCGAAAAGGTTTTGCACAGCAAAGGAAACTATAAGCAAGGTGAAAAGACAACCCTCAGAATGGGAGAAAATAATAGCAAATTAAACAACTGACAAAGGATTGATTTCCAAAATATGCAAGCAGCTCATACAACTCAATGCCAGAAAAACAAACAACCCAATCAAAAAGTGGGGAAAAGACCTCAACAGACATTTCTCCAAAGAAGACATACAGATGGCTAACTAACACGTGAAGAGATGCTCAATATCACTCATTATTAGAGAAAGGCAAATAAAAACTGCAATGAGATATCACCTCACACCAGTTAGAATGGCCATCAACAAGTCTACAAACAATAAATGCTGGAGAGGGTGAGGGGAAAAGGGAATGCTCTTGCCTGCTGGTAGGAATGTAAATTGATACAGCCACTATGAAAGATGGTATGGAGATTCCTTAAAAAACTAGGAATAAAAACACCATATGACCCAGCAATCCCACTCCTAGGCATATACCCTGAGGAAACCAAAATTGAAAAAAGACACATATATCCCATTGCTCATTGCAGCACAATTTACAGTAGCTAGAACATGGAAGCAAACTACATGTCCACCTGCAGACGAATGGATAAATAAGTTGTGGTACATATACACAATGGAATATTACTCAGCCATAAAAAGAAATGCATTTGGGTCATTTCTGATGAGGTGGATGAACCTAGAACCTATTATACAGAGTGAAGTGAGTCAAAAAGAGAAATATCATATTCTAATGCATATATACGGAATCTAGAAAAATGGTACTGAAGAATTTATTTACAAAGCAACAATGGAGAACAGACATAGAGAATAGACATATGGACATGGGGAGAGGAGAGGTGAGAATGAGACATATGGAAAGAGTAACACAGAAACTTATATTATCATATGTAAAATAGATAGCCAACGGGAATTTGCTGTATGGCTTAGGAAACTCAAACAGGAGCTCTGTATCAATCTAATGGGGTGGGATTGGGTGGGAGATGGGAAGAAGGTTCAAAAGGGAGGGGATATATGTATACCTGAAACACTGGACTAGAAGAAACACAAGTTGGAATCAAGATTGCTGGAAGAAATATCAATAACCTCACATATGCAGATGACACCACCCTTATGGCAGAAAGTGAAGAGGGGCTAAAAAGCCTCTTGATGAAAGTGAAAGTGGAGGGTGAAAAAGTTGGCTTAGAGCTCAACATTCAGAAAACGAAGATCATGGCATCCGGTCCCATCACTTCATGGGAAATAGATGGGGAAACAGTGGAAACAGTGTCAGACTTTATTTTGGGGGCTCCAAAATCACTGCAGATGGTGACTGCAGCCATGAAATTAAAAGACGCTTACTCTTTGGAAGGAAAGTTATGACCAACCTAGATAGCATATTCAAAGCAGAGACATTACTTTTGCCAACAAAGGTTCATCTAGTCAAGGCTATAGTTTTTCCTGTGGTCATGTATGGATGTGAGAGTTGGACTGTGAAGAAGACTGAGGGCTGAAGAATTGATGCTTTTGAACTGTGGTGTTGGAGAAGACTCTTGAGAGTCCCTTGGACTGCAAGAAGTTCCAACCAGTCCATTCTGAAGGAGATCAGCCCTGGAATTTCTTTAGAAGGAATGATGCTAAAGCTGAAACTCCAGTATTTTGGCCACCTCATGCTAAGAGTTGACTCATTGGAGAAGACTCTGATGCTGGGAGGGATTGGGGGCAAGAGAAGGGGACGACAGAGGATGAGATGGCTGGATGGCATCACTGACTCGCTAGATGTGAGTCTGAGTGACCTCTGGGAGTTCACTGTGATGGACAGAGAGGCCTGGTGTGCTGTGATTCATGGGGTCGCAAAGAGTTGGACACGACTGAGTGACTGATCTGATCTGATGGCTGATTCATTTTGAGGTTTGACAGAAAACAACAAAATTCTGTAAAGCAATTATCTTCAATAAAAAAATAAATTAAAAATAATGTAACTCGTATTACATTACCTTCCCCATGCAAAGCCCTCAAATGGCTTCTCTCTACATTTAGAGTGAAATTCAGTAAACGAACTCTTGACCCTCAACTACATGGATCTGAGAGAACAGTCCTGGCCTCTCTAGCCAGCCTCATCTCGCACCACTCTCGCCACAGTGCATTTCTGTTTCCTCAAAGCACCAGCTACTTCTTGCCCCAGAATGTGATGTTTCCCAAGGTCTTTGAACGGCTGTGTCCTCCTTCAGATTTCAGCTTGGATAGCTCCTCCTCAGAGAGACTTGTTATCTCAACTAAAGTAGTCTACCCTGCCGTCTTTTACTCTTCAGTCTGTCATTTCCATCCTAAAACTTGTCACCATCTACGACGATCTTTGTTTACTTACGTATTTTCACCTCCCCGACCCCATCACATACATTAGAATGAATTCCCAGGAGAGCATGGATTTTATTATCTTAGTTACTATTGTTTTCTATATGCAGAACATGTGTTATCCACAGTAGATATTCAATGAATGTTGGTTGAATAGATAAATGGATATGCTATTATGGGGTTTCAGAAAACACTAGCCTCTTACAATAGGAGAGTGGCATCGAACAAGCAGAGGAATAGAAGCCCATAAAACTAAAATGCTAAAGTCAAACTTCCTTTTATGTTTTTCTTAATTACTGACCCTTCAAATCTTTATCAGACAGTGATAGAAGAGAAGCTTTGCGTACAGACATTTTTGCAGTTGCCGACTTGATGAAATAGTTTCATGGCTTTCTTTTTCTAAACATAACACGTTTGGATGCAATATTCATAACTATTCATAACATCTGTACTTACCGTGTGCCCATAGGTTTCCCTAGTGGCTCAGGTGATAAAGAATCTTCATATAATGCAGGAGACCTGGGATCAATCCTTGGGTCAGGAAGATCCCCTGGAGAAGGGAATGGCAACCCACTCTAGGATTCTTGCCTGGAGAATCTCTGGTGGCTCAGATGGTAAAGAATCTGTCTGCAATGCAGGAGACACAGGAGATGCGAGTTCAATCCCTGAGTTGGGAAGGACCCCTGGAGGAGGGAATGGCTACCCACTCCAGTATTCTTGCCTGGAGAATTCCATGGACAGAGGAGTCTGGTGGACTACCGTCCACTGGGTCATGAAGAGTCGGACTCGACTGAGTGACTAACAGGATAATACCATGTGCCCAACACTAACATAAGGGCTCTGCATGCATTAAATTATTAATAAATACCTTCACAGTAGGCTTTAAGGCAGGAAGGACTATTTCCCCTATTTTACAGATTAGAAAGTATAAAAAGTTTCAACTACTACCCAAGGTCATAAAGATGAGAAACAGCAGATCTTAGATTTGAAGCCACCATATATGGCTCCAGAATTCATGCTGTTTACTTCTTTGATGTACTAATATTTGTTACTTTGATTAGACTTCTATTTTTAGAACTCTGAGTAAGACAGTAGGCACTGAGAGAGGGCATCAGAGGGCAGACAGACTGAAAACACGATTACAGACGACTAGCCAATCTGATCACATGGACCACAGCCTTGTCTAACTCAATGAAACTAAGCCATGCTGGTGGGGCCACCCAAAATAGACAGGTCATGGTGGAGAGGTCTGACAGAATGTGGTCCACCGAAGAAGGGAATGGCAAACCACTTCAGTATTGTTGCCTTGAGAACCCCATGAACAGTATGAAAGGCAAAATGATAGGATACTGAAAGATGAACTCCACAGGTTGGTAGGTGCCCAATACACTACTAGAGATGAGTAGAGAAATAACTCCAGAAAGAATGAAGGGATGGAGCCAAAGCAAAAACACCACCCAGTTGTGGATGTGACTGGTCATAGAAGCAAGGTCTGATGCTGTAAAGAGCAATATTGCATAGGAACCTGGAATGTTAGGTCCATGAATCAAGGCAAATTGGAAGTAGTCAAACAGGAGATGGCAAGAGTGAACATTGACATTTTAGGCATCAGCAAACTAAAATGGACTGGAATGGGTGAATTTAATTCAGATGACCATTATATCTACTACTATGGGCAAGAATCCTTTAGAAGAAATGGAGTAGCCATCATAGTCAACAGAAGTCTGAAATGCAGTACTTGGATGCAATCTCAAAAATAACAGAATGATCTCTGTTCTTTTCCAAGGCAAATCATTCAATATCACGGTAGTCCAAGTCTATGCCCTGAACAGTAATGCTGAAGAAGCTGAAGGTGAACGTCTCTATGAAGACTTATAAGACCTTCCAGAACTAACACCCCAAAAAGATGTCCTTTTCATTATAGGGGACTGGAATGCAACAATAGGAAGTAAAGAAACACCTGGAATAACAGGCAAATTTGGCCTTGGAGTATAGAATGAAGCAGGGCAAAGGCTAATAGAGTTTTGCCAAGAGAATGCACTGGTCATAGCAAACACCCTCTTCAAACAACACAAGAGAAGACTCTACACATGTACATCACTGGATCAGATCAGATCAGATCAGTCACTTAGTCATGTCTGACTCTTTGTGACCCCATGAACTGCAGCACGCCAGGCCTCCCTGTCCATCACCAGCTCTCGGAGGTCACTCAGACTCACATCCATCGAGTCAGTGATGCCATCCAGCCATCTCATCCTCTGTCATGCCCTTCTCCTCCTGCCCCCAATCCCTCCCAGCATCAGAGTCTTCTCCAATGAGTCAACTCTTTGCATGAGGTGGCCAAAATATCACTGGATGCCCAACACCAAAATCAGATTGATTATATTTTTTCTACAGCCAAAGATGGAGAAGCTCTATACAGTCAGCAAAAACAAGACCGGGAGCTGACTGTGGCTCAGATCATGAACTCCTTATTGCCAAATTCAGACGTAAATTGAAGAAAGTGGGGAAAATCACTAGACCATTCAAGTATGACCTAAATCAAATCCCTTATGATTATACAGTGGAAGTGAGAAATAGATTTAAGGGACTAGATCTGGTAGAGTGCCTGATGAACTATGGATGGAGGTTTGTGACACTGTACAGGAGACAGGGACCAAAACCATCCTTAACAAAAAGAAATGAAAAAAGGAAAAATGGTTGTCTGAGGAGGCCTTACAAATAGCTGTGAAAAGAAGAGAAGCGAAAAGCAAAGGAGAAAAGGAAAGATACACCCACTTGAATGCAGAGTTCCAAAGAATAGCAAGGAGAGATAAGAAAGCTTTTCTCAGTGATCAATGCAAAGAAATAGAGGAAAATAACAGAATGGGAAAGACTAAAGATCTCTTCAAGAAAATTAGAGATACTAAGGGAACATTTCTGATGTTCTTCCTGATGTTCAAGCTGGTTTTAGAAAAGGCAGAGGAACCAGAGATCAAATTGCCAACCCCCGCTGGATCATGGAAAAAGCAAGAGAGTTCCAGAAAAACATCTATTTCTGCTTTATTGACTATGCCAAAGCCTTTGACTGTGTAGATCACAATAAACTATGGAAAATTCTGAAAGAGATGGGAATACCAGACCACCTGATCTGCCTCTTGAGAAATCTGTATGCAGGTCAGGAAGCAACAGTTAGAACTGGTCATGGAACAACAGACTGGTTCCAAATAGGAAAGGGAGTACGTCAAGGCTGTATATTGTCACCATGTTTATTTACCTTATGTGCAGAGCACATCATGAGAAATGCTGGACTGGAAGAAACAGAAGTTGGAATCAAGATTGCCGGGAGAAATATCAATCACCTCAGATATGCAGATGACATCACTCTTATGGCAGAAAGTGAAGAGGAATTAAAAAGCCTCTTGATGAAAGTGAAAGTGGAGAGTGAAAAGGTTGGCTTAAAGCTCAACATTCAGAAAACGAAGATCATGGCATCTGGTCCCATCACTACATGGGAAATGGAGAAACAGTGGAAACAGTGTCAGAATTTATTTTTCTGGGCTCCAAAATCACTGCAGATGGTGACTGCAGCCATGAAATTAAAAGACGCTTACTCCTTGGAAGGAAAGTTATGACCAACCTAGAGAGCATATTCAAAAGCAGAGACATTACTTTACCAACAAAGGTTCGCCTAGTCAAGGCTATGGTCTTTCCTGTGGTCATGTATGGATGTGAGAGCTGGACTGTGAAGAAGGCTGAGCGCCGAAGAATTGATGCTTTTGAACTGTGGTGTTGGAGAAGACTCTTGAGAGTCCCTTGGACTGCAAGGAGATCCAACCAGTCCATTCTGAAGGAGATCAATCCTGGAATTTCTTTGGAAGGAATGATGCTAAAGCTGAAACTCCAGTATTTTGGCCACCTCATGCGAAGAATTGACTCATTGGAGAAGACTCTGATGCTGGGAGGGATTGAGGGCAGGAGGAGAAGGGGATGACAGAGGATGAGATGGCTGGATGGCATCACTGACTTGATGGGTGTGGGTCTGGGTGACCTCCGGGAGCTGGTGATGGACAGGGAGGCCTGGCGTGCTGCGGTTCATGGGGTCGCAAAGAGTCGGACACGACTGAGCGACTGATCTGATCTGATCTGAAGGGAACATTTCATGCAAAGATGGGCTCGATAAAGGACAGAAATGGTATGGACCTAACAGAAGCGAAGATATTAAGAAGAGGTGGCAAGAATACACAGAAGAACTGCACAAAAAAGATCTTCATGACCAAGATAATCACAATGTTGTGATCACTCACCTAGAGCCAGACATCCTGGAATGTGAAGTCAAGTGGGCCTTAGAAAGCATCACTATGAACAAAGCTAGTGGAGGTGATGGAATTCCAGTTGAGCTATTCCAAATCCTAAAAGATGATGCTGTGAAAGTGCTGCACTCAATATGCCAGCAAATTTGGAAAACTCAGCAGTGGCCACAGGACTGGAAAAGGTGTTTTCATTCCAATCCCAAAGAAAGGCAATGCCAAAAAATGCTCAAACTACAGCACAATTGCACTCATCTCACATGCTACTAAAGTAATGCTCAAAATTCTCCAAGCCAGGCTTCAGCAATATGTGAACCGTGAACTTCCAGATGTTCAAGCTGGATTTACAAAAGGCAGAGGAACCATAGATCAAATTGCCAACATCTGTTGGATCATCAAAAAAGCAAAAGAGCTCCAGAAAAACATATATTTCTGCCTTATTGACTATGCCAAAGCCTTTGACTGTGTGGATCACAATAAACTGTGGAAAATTCTGAAAGAGATGGGAATACCAGACCACCTGACCTGCCTCTTGAGAAACCTGTATGCAGGTCAGGAAGCAATAGTTAGAACTGGACATGGAACAACAGACTGGTTCCAAATGGGAAAAGGAGTACGTCAAGGCTGTATATTGTCACCCTGCTTATTTAACTTATATGCAGAGTACATCATGAGAAACGCTGGGCTAGAAGAAGCACAAGCTGGAATCAAGACTGCTGGGAGAAATATGAATAACCTCAGATATGCAGATGACACCATCCTTATGGCAGAAAGTGAAGAAGAACTAAAGAGCCTCTTGATGAAAGGGAAAGAGGAGAGTGAAAAAGTGGGCTTAAAGCTCAACATCCAGAAAACGAAGATCATGGCATCCAGTCCCATCACTTCATGGCAAATACATGGGGAAACAAACAGTGGAACAGTGGCTGACTTTATTTTTCTGGGCTCCAAAATCACTGCAGATGGTGATTGCAGCCATGAAATTAAAAGATGCTTACTCCTTGGAAGGAAAGTTATGACCAACCTAGATAGCATATTCAAAAGCAGAGACATTACCTTGTCAACAAAGGTCCATCTAGTCAAGGCTATGATTTTTCCAGTAGTCATGTATGGATGTGAGAGTTGGACTATAAAGAAAGCTGATCCCCGAAGAACTGATGCTTTTGAACTGTGGTGTTGGAGAAGACTCTCGAGAGTCCCTTGAACTGCAAGGAGATCCTACCAGTCTATTCTAAAGGAGATCAGTCCTGAGTATTCATTGGAGGGACTGATGTTGAAGCTGAAATTCCAATACTTTGGCCACCTGATGGACAGAGCTGACTCACTTGAAAATACCCTGATGTTGGGAAAGATTGAGAGCAGTAGGAGAAGGGGACAACACAGGATGAATTGGTTGGAATGCATCACCAACTCCATGGACATGAGGTTGTGTGAACTCCAGGAGTTGGTGATGTACAAGGAGGCCTGGCATGCTGTGGTTCATTGGGTCACAAAGAATGGATAAGACTGAGAAACCTAACTAAACTGACTGAGAAACATTTATTTGTTACCATTCTAGTACATGGAATTTTCTTTTTAATTCATTTTCTATAGTTCTAATCAGTTATTTGAGTTACCAAGCCATTGGTTATGCGATGACATTATGCCTTACTTCCATCAAGAGCATAGTATTGCAGAGCTAGCCTCAAGAATTTTATCAGAGCCCTGATTTTGTAGAAAAGTATGAAAAATGCCAATTTCCCCATGGGCTACAGAATAATAAGGGTTTTTTCCCCTTTGTTATCCTTTCAGTTAGTTATTTCAGCATATCACAGCATTAAAACCCTTCCATAGAAAAGGTCACTCTTTCTCCGATCAAAACATTTCTTTGCTGTTCTGTTCCCAGAGGTGCACATGGGAACAACAATCAATAAAGAGAAGCTCATGGAACATTTTGACTTAGCTTTGAGAAAGTGCCATTAGGTCAATGTATTTTGTCATGGTTTTACAACCAATAATTCCTCTCATAATGGCACTTTCTAATCACTGGGTGAAAATAGCCACATTACAATAATAGGGCTCCATCGGTATCTTAAGGCTTTTTCCAGAACTTTAACAATTTTTTTTCATTTTGACATTTTTTCATAATGTTATGAAAACTACTTCCAAAGTTTCAGACTAAAGGGATAAAACATTTGCCATTATGATATCAGCTGCAGAAAAATTAGCCACTGTTAACCCATATTTCATTTTCTGTACTTTTTATTTTGAATGTTTATACATTTCAACCACATATATGAGGAGTGGAATTGCATTCGTTGTTATAATTCCTCATAACTTTGAATGGTGCCTTTCTCTGGGGTTCAAAATCTTGAACACATATGATTTTTACAAGCTTCCTATCTCACTGATAAATAAAACAGGTTACACAATCTTATTTTAAAGTAGAAGAAAATAACAAAAAGTTTTCAAAAAACAGCTACTGTGGGAATTTACCAGCATTTAAACTGTAAGTTTATTATTATGAAAACCTGTTTTGTCTGTGAGTGTACAAGTAAAGTTCTGTGAAGTCCTTTAGGAAGAAGAAGAAGATGCTACTGGGATCCCAAATGGGAATGTGGACAATTGCATTTGATATTTTAAGTATAACAATTTGAAAGAGCTTCTAGATGCTTTATCAAGTAAATGTGACCCTTAGAAGTTCATTCATGAGCTACAGTAGATGTGAAAAATGGCCTATAAATAACATGGGCAAATTGAAAGCAAGAGTTGCAGATACACTCTGAAATAGTACTGTGTGTTGTATCCTCATTACGTCTACTTACATTTCTCTCCATTGTCAAGTGCTCAGAAATTATCTCTCAAGATGAGGCCTATGTATATATGGTTTTATCTGAACTCCACTGAAATTTTGTTTAGGTTAAGATATTTTTGTTTTTAAAGGCTTTAAAATGCTTTCCCTTCTTTTATGTTTACTTATTTATTTATTATTATTGGGCCATGCCACTCGGCATGTGGGATATTAGTTCCCTCACCAGGGTTGGAACCCATGGCCCCTGCAGTGAAGCAGGGAGTTCTAACCACTGGACAACCAGGGAATTTCTTAGCTAAGATTTTTTTTAAATGGAATTTTAATCATCTATTTCATACACACGTAGAATATGTATAAATCATGAGGCGTAGTAATACAATTATTATTGTCTTCCTGATCCAGGGATCAAAACTGTGTCTCCTGCCTTGCAGGTAGATTCTTTACCATGTAAGCCACCAAAGAAGCCTGATTATTAGCACATCTGCTACTCAACTGAAGACTACAGAAATTTCTAATGTTGTTGTTACTACTCAGGTACTCTTCCCCAAACCTATACCTTCCTGGAGGTAAATACTATCTTAGACTTTGTTTTTGCATGACTCTGAGCTTTATAAAAAATTGTATCTTACGTGTATCTCACATGTATATATAACTATTATATAGTTTTCTAATTTGTTTTTTTTCAGACTCCATTATGATATTAATATTCATGAGATGTGAAGTTGCTCAGTCATGTACAACTCTTTGCCTTCCCACTGAGTGTAGCCTACCGGCCTCCTCTGTCCTTGGAATTTTACAGGCAAGAGTATTGGAGTGGATTGCATTTCCTTCAGGGGATCTTCCTGAGCCAGGGATTGAACCCAGATCTTCTGCATTGCAGGCAGACACTTTACCTCTTAGCCACCAGGGAAGCCCATACATGTATCTCACAAGTATATGTATATATTATAGTTTTCTGACTTGTTTTTTTTCAGACCCCATTATGATATTAATATTGCTATTGCATAAAGACAGGACATATTTAGTTTCATTGCTTTGCAACAATCCATTGCTTGAAAATACTGCCTGCATGTGTGCTAAGTCACTTCAGTCCTGTCCTACACTTTGTGACGCTATTCACTCTATCAGACACTTTAAGTGTTCTCAATGTTTGTTATCACAAACAGTGCTGCGAAGGTGGTTCCTGTATAGTTCTTTGGGTCCACAGAGGCAACAAAGTTCTCCATGTTGATACTTGGGAGTGGAATTGGGTATGTACCTGAGTCATGCAGACTTTAAATGATAAGAAAGTAATGTCAAATTATTGTATAAGAGGTTGTACCCATATGCTCTCTCCAGCCAGTGACCCACTTTGCCACCTGGGGTATGGAGTACTGAGATAACCTGTTTTGAACTTTCTTTGGAACGATTTCACTTTAACACTTTACTCAGACCCTATGCTTAAAAGAAAAAAATAAAAATTCTCCACTGTCCTCCATGCTGTAATAAGTGAGCTGAAGGAGGAGGCCTTGTAGAGAAAGGATATACCATTGGTCCATGAATAATCCAGCCTATTACAAAGAAGGCAAGTCCCCTTGATTGCCAGATGCTTGAGCACACCTCAAGATCCCTTACTCAGCAGCATTGGCTGGAGTGACCAAGCTGAAGTCTTTTAAGAAACAAATGAGTACCCAGGAGAGTGGTCATGGGCCTCTTAGCTCCTCTTCTTTCTCAGGTAAGACTAGACTGCTAATGTGGGACAAAAGGTACCCAGCAAAATCATAACTGTCCTACCTCCTATGTACCCTGCTTAAAGATGTTCAGAACCAAACAGTAAATGTATCCATGTATCTAACTGTATTTTTGTAAGCCTACTTGTAGAACTGCATCCTCTCAAGCCAAGAGGCTTATGTTTAGTCCAGTCAAAACTTAATAGAACAGAGTTGATACCTTGATTGAAATTGAATTCATTTATGCCTGTGTGAAACATGGAAAATAGCAACAAGTAATAAATCCTGTCCTTAACTGAATGAAAATAGGTTTTTGTAATTGAATTTCTTTGATGTTTCTCACATTTGCATCCTGGGGAAAATGGAAAGATTTATTATAGGCTTGATATGAATTGCCCATCTGTAAAAAACATTTTAATAACAGGGGTTGCTCCAATGACTGGAAAGGATGCAGAGATAAGAATGGACTTGTCAGCCTTCCTTTATGATGACTTTGATTAAGAAAAAGATTTAATAATATTTTTATATGAAGACGGCATTGGTGAAGGTGAAAAAGAAATAAAAACAAACAAATGGCATCTAATCAAACTTAGATGCTTTATCCTAGCAAAGGAAACCCAACAACTAAATGAGAAAATAATCTACAGAATGGGATAAAAAATTTGCAAGTGATACTACCAATAAGGACTGAATTTCCAAAATATACAAACAGCTCATACAGCTCAGTATCAAAAAACAAACAATCTAATAAAAAATTAGCAGAAGACATAGACAGACATTTTTTCTAAGAAGACATACAGATGACCAACAGGCACAAGAAAAGATACTCAACATTGTTAATTATTAGAGAAATACAAATCAAAATTACAATAAGGCATCCCTTCACACTGGTCAGAATGGCCCTTACCAAAAGAATCTATTAACAATAATGCTGGAGAGGATGTGGAAAAAAGGAAACCCTCCTATACTGTTGGTAGGAATGTAAATTGATGCAGCCACTATGGAGAACAGTATTTTCTACATAATGTAATGTTCTCAGTGGCTCAGTTGTGTCCAGCTCTTTGCCATCTCATGGGACTATAGCCCACCAAGCTCCTCTATCCATGGAATTTCCAGGCAAGAATAATGGACTGGGTTGTTGTTTCTTTCTCCAGGGGATCTTCCCAACCCAGGGATCAAACCCAAGTCTCTTCCATCTCCTGGAGTGGCAGGTGATTTGTTCACCACTGTGCCACCTGGGAAGCCCCTGGAGTACAGCACAGAGGTTCCCTAAAAAACTAAAAATAGAGCTACTATATTATCTAGCAATCCCACTCCTGGGCATGTAGCCAGAAAAGATGAAAGCTCTAATTCAAAAACATTCATGTACCCCAATGTTCATAGTAGAACTATTTACAATAGCCATGGAAACAAGTGTCTGTTGACAGATGGTTGGATAAAGATGTGAAATATATACACAGTCAATATAATGGAATATTATTCGGCCTATAAAGAATGAAATAATGCCATTTGCAGCAACATAGATGGACCAAGAGAGCATCATACTAAGTGAAATAAGTCAGAAAGAGAAAGACAAATATCATACGATATCACTTATATGTTGAATCTAAAATATACAAATGAACTTAGTTACAAAACAAAAACAGACTCATAGACATAGAAAACAAACTTAGGCTTACCAAAAGGGAAGACGGGGAGGAATAAATTAATTAAGAGTTTGGGATTAACAGATTTACACTAATATATGTGAAACAGATGAACAAGGATCTACTGTATAGCACAGAGAACTATATTCTATATCTTATAATAACCTATAATGGAAAAGTGTATATCATGCATGTTAAGTCGCTTCAGTTGTGTCTGACTCTTTGTGACCCCATGGACTGTAGCCCTCCAGGGTCCTCTGTCCATAGGATTCTCCAGGCAAGAATACTGAAGTGGGTTGCCATGCCCTTCTCCAGGATAAGTATATATATACACACACACACAGAACTGAATCACTTTGCTGTATACCTGAAACTACACAACATTGTAAATCAACTATATTTCAACTAAAAAAATGTTACTGGTGGAAATTTAAAGAAATTTAGACATATCTATAGGAATGGGGTGAACTTTGGACCAAAAAGTCTGAATCATCAGATTTAGTGGATTTCCCAACATGGATAGAATCCAGAGATTCCCTATCCCTTTGAATACCTATCAGAAGATTTCATATGAGCTTGAGGACTGAAGTTTTCAGTTGTAACTCTAACCCTCATGACTATTTAGCAGGAGTATTTGCCATCTCATCTTCTCATAATGCTTATACATGGCAGACACTCAATATACATTTGTGGAAATAATAAATGAATATAGGCAACTACGCCACCCTTGTTCTGCTACTACCATGATCTATGATGGCAAGTTAAAGAAAAATACAGTTAGAAAGTGTCTGACAATGTTTTATATCAGTCTATTCTGGGGTTTCACAAATTAGACTTACATAAATCTAACAATGGTAAAAACAACAAAAATAATGGTAGGCATTTATTTAGTGCCTATGAATGTTCTAGATACTGGGTTAAACACTTCATATGCAATCTTTATAATTGGCTTACAATATAAAGCTCATTATTTACATTTTATAGATGGGTAAACTGAGACTTGAGGAGAAAATGATGGAGACAGGTATGAAATCCAGATCAATTCACTGTGCTGCACTGCCTCCCATGAAAAATACCTGAAAAACCATTTCCAATGTCATTTTTATAACTTAATTTTAAACGTAAGTTTTGAAAAAGTAAAGATATGCTTTTGGTTCAAAGCAAAGACTATTTCACACATCTTATAGATTACATGGAGCTTCGAAAAGTGAAGGGGGTCATTCTGAAATGAATAGACATCAGAGATAAACATTAAGTTGTATAATAATAATTATTATTGTCAGAATACATAGAAAAACTCAAGACTACGTAGGGTACTTGGGAAACTTAGACTCCTCACGCTATGGCCATAGGCCGGCAGAAACCACACTGCCTGTATAAACCATCTCTGAAATATGTTTATTTTATCTATTGTCTGCTGCCCTCCATTTGGTTCCATCCTTCTATCTGGGACCCCAAAATGGCAAAGTAAAGGACAGATACAGGGTAATTCTACACTGCAGCAAAATTTAGCTTGCTATCTAGAAAGTAGTCCTACTATTTGGGATTTTAGAGTAAACAAAATTCAGACAGCAGACCAGAGGGGCCATTTACGAGTTATAAAATTGCCTGGGTGAGATAAGGCAACTCATAAATGATTCAGTGAAGTGCACAGGATAAATCTTACTTCTCATACACACGAATTCAAGGAAGATTCTGTGATGTTCTTAGCCGCTGATAATGTAAGAGAGGAACACATGTCACATTAAGAATCTGACATGGCATTAGAGTGCTATAAAATGTTCAATTAAACATGGCAACTGCAGGACAAATGGTACCCAGGATACAGTTCTTTGTTTGCCTTTAAGAACTTTAATGTGTCTTATTTATTGAGGGCAAAGAACATAAGGATGGTAAAGTGACAGACTCTAACCCATCTGAAGATATTTGTATTAGTGTCAAGACAAATAATAAATGGGGCTGCCTCGGGATGTTAGCCTTTTCAAAAGATGGACAGAGTTGTGTTTGGTGGATTGTACCTTATGGAATTAGAGCCAACTTAAGGAAAACTGCTCCAGCATCTGTCTTCTTTCAAGCAGATTGCCAACAGGGAAAAGTGCTGGGGAGGAGGGGGTGATGGAGGAGGGGATGGGAGAAGAGCGAAAGTGGTGGGTGGGGGAGGAGAGAAGCAAGCAGGGACAGCTTGCATGTTTTAAACCCTCAAGATAAGCTGTCGCTTAGAACCTTGACAGCTCCAGAACTTGACACACGCATGCGCTCTCTGGGGGACCTTTCTGGCTGCTCTGCAGGCAGATCAGGGCCACTGAGCTGTGACGCCCCGGCACTTGCCTGACCTGATATAATGGGCAGCTATTTACTGCAAACAAGGTAGATGGAAGAACATAGGCTTAAATGATGCTCTGGTGTAAGCAGGAATCCACTGGGATCCCTTGCAAGCCAGTCAATCTTCTGTTTTTTTTTTTTTTTTTTTTTAACCTTCTCCTCCCTCATCTTCTAGGTTGGGACTATTTATTTCTTTCCCTCAGGACTAAACCACAGATGCCTGATTCTGAGCAATGCTCCCCTTCCATCCAACCCCTCTTCCTCCCACTCAAGATCAATAGAGTGGGTTAAAGAAGCAATTGCATGACAATAAATAAAAAAGAAAACTAAGTTTGGATACTTCCAACCTACTGTTTTCTGGGCTTGTTTTTTTTAACTATTACTAAGGAAAAAAAAAAAAAAACCAGCCCCAGGAGGGCTCTTGGTTAGGCTGTCAGATCGCTTCAATGAGAAACCCAATCAAACTTGATTTGTGAAGAGTGTCAAAAGCGGTAGTGAATCATGCAAGCTGAAGCCTCCTCATGCGTGTTTCTGAAGCTTGTGAATGTTTATTTCTGCTGCATCTAGGAACACACAGCTGCACTCTACATTTTCTGATCAAGGGGAACAGTCAAAATGGGAAGACTTGGGAAGTGAACATGCATGAATGCACAACCGGCCATTGTGTTTGCTTCTATCTCCCGTTGCAGTAGAAGAAATTATCTAAAAAGTCTTTTTTCCATAGCATCTTGCTTTTCAAAGAGCCAAATGGATTTTATTTCTCTTATTGAATTTATTCATGTTAAGTGAGGTAAAACAGGCAGGTATATAGAAAGAAATCATAGGCTCAGTGATGTTGGGTTTACTTGTCAAGGTCATGGTGTCAGTAGCACAATGGTGTCCATGTTTTCCAGCTTTCAAAATGGGTCTGTTTCTCCCAGGAACTTAAGAAAGAGAAGACAAATCCTTTTCTTGAATGTTATAAAGATTTAAGTGGCACAGATAGGTTGAAGAACCCTTGAGACACAATGTATTCCCTTCTGTCTGTGAATTTCTTTACATAATATAAGAAGCTCAAACCAAGAGGCTCCTTTCTGTGGATCTCTGCCAGGAATGGAAGCCAGATTCCTATCGGAAACCAAGTCTGGTTTTCTTCTTGTAAGGAAACCCTACGTTAGGTAAAGAAGAGAGAGACATTCTATAATTTTATTATCAGATTGTGATATCTGTGTTGAACCTTTATATTGTGTTAAGTATAAGGTCGTAACTCGGTTTTCAAACAATTTCACAAACCAGAAAAGTCATCTTATAATTCTGCTAACTCTGCTGATTCATTCTTTTATATACTTTTACAAAACTTTCCTGTCACTTGATAATTATTTATGATAAAGTGGAACAACACTGAAACACACACTTGAAATCTACAGATAACCTCTACCTTTAATTCGGTTAATCCTTTCCAACTCACCTTTCCCCAGAACTATTTACTGAAAGGGAAATTACTCTGCTGCCGTGTAATCTAATGTTACTCTCCTATGGGCATCAGTGCAGGCCCGAGGCAGGGGATCGAACATATTTTTCCTTCCTTTTCTTTCTTTGGAAAGTTTCTCTGTATCTGATTTCTCCCTGTGACCTTCAGCTGAGCTCTTGGAAGGCTGACCCTGGCTTTGCACGTTATGAGTACAATGGTCAATTCTGGTTTTTTTTTAGGCTGCCAAAAGTGATCTCATATTCTGGGCTACTTTCATATTTTCAAATAAATTATTTCCAAGACTCTTATTCTCATATCTGCTCTGAGAAACTTCACTCTTGGCTGTGAGTGTGTTCTGTCAGTGGACTGAACAGAGTACATTTTCACAGCTACGGTTTCACCCTGGAGAAATGGAATAAAGGAGACAGCGTTTGGGCTCCTTTATAGGAAAGGAAATAGGGGTTTTGTTATACCCACCCATAACTGAAACTCCTTAAACAATTATGTTTTAAATCAGAATGGTAACTCAAGTGAGGAACACTGCATGTGTTACATAAAAATGTACAGCTGGGGGCCATTTTCTTCTCTTCTGACAAAAAAGAGCATCATTTCTCAACCTTGCCATGAGAACAATATTTGGTACTTAGGTGGCAACAGCTGGTGGATGAAGCTCAAACCAAGAGGCTCCTGGGCGTACGTGGCATTGCCTTTATAACATCTGTGCAATGTGTGTGTGAATTATTTCATAGAATATATACACTGAAATAGGAAATAATCAAGATTTGAAAGTAGAGTTTGGGGTTCACAATGCTCTCTGATGTGCCGTGATGTGTCTCGTGTGTTATTGGCCTGCACACGCTCACCACCTCACATTTAAATATATAGTTACAAATATAGCTGATATTTTTTTCAATTTGTTGTGAAGCAGGTTTCCTTAACTCAGGCATTGTTGGTGTTTTTAAAATTTTTCTTATTACTGATTTATAAAAATTCTTTATTTTTATTGTTTTAGTTTTTTGTTTTAGCTGCAGTGGGTCTTTGTTGTGGCACATGGGCTTCTCCTTGTGGTGCACAGGCTTCTCACTGGGGTGGCTTCTCTTGTTGCAGAGCGTGGGGGCGTGGGCTCTGGAGTTGTGGCGCACAGTCTCTCTAAGTGTGGCGCTCTGCCGTAGCTGCCCCACAGCAAGTGGGATCTAAGTTCCCTGACCAGGGATCAAACCCATGTCCCCTGCATTGGAAGGCGAATTCTTAACCACTGGACCACCAAGGAAGTCCTACATTCTTGGTATTTTAAACTAGGTAATTCTTCATTGTGGAGGGCCATTCCTGTGCATTTAGCTTTTGTGTATTTTGCTTCTACTTACTACTGCCCCTCCAATCCCTCCCAAGATATGACTGTCAAAAATAACTGATATTGCCAAATATCCCCTAGGGGGCAAAACTGTCCTCAACTGGGAAACACTAAGATATAATAATATATGACATGTATCTAAGATCCTATCTTCATAGTAGTTTGGCATCCTGAGTCACAGTTACAAAGAAATTCTGAAGCCACTATGTAAGCCAAGGAGGTGGGCCACTCAGGTCTCTCTTCCAGAGGGAACCTTCTGGAAGGAGTCTCAGCTGCCATAGCAGTCAGGCTGAGGCCATGCTTTTTTCTCAGCTAATGATTCAACACAATGGGAGCACCAGAGCTGGGACATACCCAAAAAGGAACTTCTCAGATATGCAAAATTTATTCCAGCTCCCTGTGACCTGGTTGAAGCTTCCTCAGAGTTGCATTGTAATCTGAGGCTCTTTATATCTAACCCTCCATCCTTCACCTCTCATTTCCCAGATGTCATGACCTAGAGGTTTCACATCCTGTACCTGCTTCTTGTTCTGTCTGTATTTCACAGGCATTTGACCAATAAATGTCTCACTTTTCTACTTTGGTCCTGGATCTACTTCCTGGATTACCTGACCTGATGCAGTCACTATCACATATGTGAAATTCTGTCTTTATTGCTGTTCCTCAAATACTCTGAAATGGTATTTACAGTCTCACCTTCATAAAAGTGGTTTCTTTCTTTGTGAAATGTCCCTTTCACTGTTCTCTGCATAGGTAGTTCCACCATTCAGGTCTTAGATTAAATGCTACATCCTTGAGGAAGACTTTTTAGACATGCAACCTCCAGGCAGTGTTCAAAAATGTGCACTTTGATGTTCTTCGTAGAATTTTGGCTTTTTTGGTTTTTTTGGTACATATGTTTTCCTGCTTTAGAATTAGCTCTTTATGGACAGGGACCAACATGCTCAATGTTGAATTTCTGGTGTCTACAACAAGGTGAAAAATGGGAGGAAACTAGACTCCAAAGCTCTGGCTCTTAGCCGCCTTCACCTACAAAATTTGTTATGACTTCTTTCACCAGTGTTTTATAGTTTTCTATATATAGGTCTTTAGATTCTTTAGGAAGATATATTCCTAAGTATTTTATTGTTTTCATTGCAATGGTGAATGGAATTGTTTCCTTAATTTCTCTTTCTATTTTCTCGTTATTAGTGTACAGGAATGCAAGGGATTTTTGTGTGTTAATTATATATCCTGCAACTTTACTATATTCATTGATTAGTTCTAGTAATTTTCTGGTCGAACACTTGTAAAAGAATGAAACTAGAACACTTTCTAACACCATACACAAAAATAAACTCAAAATGGATTAAAGAGCTAAATGTAAGACCAGAAACCATAAAACTCCTAGAGGAAAACATAGGCAAAACACTCTCTGACTTACATCACAGCAGGATCCTCCATGACCCACCTCCCAGAATATTGGAAATAAAATAAAAAATGAACAAATGGGACCTAATCAAACTTAAAAGCTTCTACACAACAAAGGAAACTATAAGCAAGGTGAAAAGACAGCCTTCAGAATGGGAGAAAATAATAGCAAATGAAACAACTGACAAACAACTAATCTCAAAAATATACAAGCAACTTCTACAGCTCAATTCCAGAAAAATAAATGACCCAATCAAAAAATGGGCCAAAGAACTAAATAGACATTTCTCCAAAGAAGACATACAGATGGCTAACAAACACATGAAAAGATGCTCAACATCACTCATTATCAGAGAAATGCAAATCAAAACCACTATGAGGTACCATTTCACGCCAATCAGAATGGCTGCTATCCAAAAGTCCACAAGCAATAAATGCTGGAGAGGGTGCGGAGAGAAGGGAACCCTCTTACACTGTTGGTGGGAATGCAAACTAGTACAGCCACTATGGAGAACAGTATGGAGATTTCTCAAAAAACTGGGAATAGAACTGCCTTATGATCCAGCAATCCCACTGCTGGGCATATACACTGAGAAAACCAGAATTGAAAGAGACACGTGTACCCCAATGTTCATAGCAGCACTGTTTGCAATAGCCAGAACGTGGAAGCAACCTAGATGTCCATCCACAGATGAATGGATAAGAAAGCTGTGGTACATATACACAATGGAGTATTACTCAGCCATTAAAAAGAATACATTTGAATCAGTTCTAAGGAGGTGGATGGAACTGGAGCCTATTATACAGAGTGAAGTAAGCCAGAAA
Organism: Tragelaphus eurycerus; assembly: GCA_935064755.1. Classification (NCBI taxonomy): domain Eukaryota; kingdom Metazoa; phylum Chordata; class Mammalia; order Artiodactyla; family Bovidae; genus Tragelaphus; species Tragelaphus eurycerus. The sequence continues at coordinate 2,085,319 of CAKXYN010000080.1, forward strand.
CAAAAACACAAATACAGTATACTAACGCATATATATGGAATTTAGAAAGATGGTAAAAATAACCCTATTTACGAGACAGCAAAAGAGACACTGATGTATAGAACAGACTTTTGGACTCTGGGACCGGGAGAGTGTGGGATGATTGGGGAGAATAGCATTGAAATATGTATAATATCATATCTGAAATGAGTCGTCAGTCCAGGTACGATGCCCGATAACAAATGCCTGGGGCTGGAGCACTGGGACGACCTGGAGGGATGGTGTGGGGAGGGGAGAGGGAGGAGGGTTCAGGATGGGGAACACGTGTATACTGGCGGCGGATCCATCTTGATGTATTGTAAAAGCAATACAATATTGTAAAGTTAAGCAAAATAAAAAAAAAAAAAAAAAAAAATGATGATAATAAAAACAAATTGCTGTAAAAAAAAAAACAAAAAACAAAATTTGTTATGACATGATGATTTCAAACTGATTGGTTCTCCCTGGCTTAGAGGAGATTCATAGCTTGTTTCTTTGTCAAAGATTTAGATTTGGTGGTAAATGAATCATTAACATACTGAGTATCCAAACTGTTTCACAGCCTTGGACAAAAGGGATGTGTAAAACAATTCCTTCTAGAATGTACATGGGAATTAAGAGGTTATGCAGCAAGACCCCATTGGGATGAAACAAGTGGGCAATTTCAGCCACAGTGCTGGAAGGAGGGGAGGTGGAGAGAATGTTTGAGGGACAGAGTGTGTGTCAAGTAAAGAACTGATCCCTAATGGGTAGAGAGCCTTAGTCCAAATATATGTATTATTTTGTTAAAAGCTATATGGTACATATATATAGTGGAATCTTGCTGCTGCTGAGTCGTTTTAGTCGTGTCCGACTCTTTGCCACCCCATAGACGGCAGCCCACCAGGCTCCCCCGTCCCTGGGATTCTCCAGGCAAGAACACTGGAGTGGGTTGCCATTTCCCTCTCCAATACATGAAAGTGAAAAGTGAAAGTGAAGTCGCTCAGTCATGTCCTACTCTTAGCGACCTTGTGGACTGCAGCCTACCAGGCTCCTCCGTCCATAGGATTTTCCAGGCAAGAGTACTGGAATTGGTTGCCATTGCCTTCTCCACAGTGGAATCTTAATCAAGCAAAAAAAGGAATGAAATTGGGTCATTTGTAGAGATGTGGATGGACCTAGAGACAGTCATACACAGTGAAGTAAGTTAGAAAAAGAAAAACAGATGTCATGTATTAATGCTTATATGTGGAATCTAGAAAAATGGCATAGATGATCTTATTTGCAAAGCAGAAATGGAGACACAGGTGTAGAGAACAAATGTACGGACACCAAAGGAGGAAAGGGGGGAAGGATGAATTGGGAGATTGGCCTTGACGTATACAACTAGTGATACTATGTGTAAAACAGATAATTAAGGAGAACCTACAATATAGCACAGGGAACTCTACTCAGTGCTCTGTGGTGACAAAAATGAGAAGGAAGTCCAAAAAAGAGGGGATATAAATATACGTAGACCTGATTCACCTTGTTGTACAGCAGAAACTAACACAATCTTGTAAAGCAATTATACACCAGTAAAAATTAATTTTTAAAAAAAGCTATGTCAAAACCAGTAAGCTGATGGTTTTTCGCACAGGCAGCATCCAGGGGCAGGCAAATCTGTAGAACCTGAGAGGAGTCACGCTTCTGATTTTTCTCCCCATTTATGAATTAGCATGATATTTTATAGCAGCAGTGAGGAATCATGGCTGATTAAATAAAGACCTTATAATAGAGTCTGAACTTTAATTAATTACAAATAGAAAAGTCCATAATTTTTGGTTAAAAAGAAGTGATCATTTTGATGTGACTTAATGGGAATCAGTACATCATAGGCAGGACTGAGACAGGGAAGAGGGTGGCAGATGATTTGTATGAAAGCTAGAGACAGAAAGGGACTCCCAGCATTGCCCAACAGCCAGACCTGAAGGAAGCTGGAATTAATGTAACTGCCTTGATGTTGTATCTATTAACTCTTCATGACTCCATAGACTGTAGCCTGCCAGGCTCCTCTGGAAGGAGGAAATTCATGGGATTTCCCAGGCAAGAATATTGGAGTGGGTTGCCATTTCCTCTTCCAGGAGATCTTCCCAACCCAGGGATCGAACCCATGTCTCATGTGTCATTCTGCATCGGCAGGTGGATTCTTTACCTCTGAGTCACCTGGCCATTCCAGGCAGAGGGAAAACATGTAAAGGTGTGACAAGAAACTGAGAGCATAAAGTGGGTAGTGGACAGTGATGAGACAGGCCTTCCCTGCAATTGGTGGCTTTAGGAGAACACCCTAGTAGAGTGTAAGATAGTGTGTATGTGTGTGTGTGTGTGTGTGCATGTGCAGGAAAACAATGGAAACTTGACCAATCATATATAAAATCACGTGGTTATTTTGCCAAAGGTGTACTGCAGATTTAATCTCTGTTGATGTTCATTTCTGATAATTGAGCTGTCTTCTGAAATGTCTTATTAAGGGGATTTGTGAAGTGTCAGTTCTGTGCTCTTCGTTGGGGGTTACACAGGCGCTCAGGCCAGCTTAGCCTACTCTCTCTCTCCAGGGTAGACATGGTTCCTTGTGCCAGAAGCATCTCTACCATGAGGATTAAATTCATGTTCAGTTTTCTTCCAGTATCTAATTGACGTCATGGACACAGCGATGCCTTTATGTTTGCTTTTCTGTAGGAACTCATAGGTGAAAGTGGAGAAGGAGCTGCTGGTGCTACGGAACAGCTTCTCTACGAGGTCCTTGGACCATTTGGTGTAGCTCCTTTTCTGTCACTGCTGTTGCCATGGCCAAGGTGCCAGCAACCAGTGATGGCCAAGGTTTGTTCCTCTGCCTATGGAGGCTCTCTAGTAGGACTGTGGTAGCAAAAAAAATTTTTTTTTCAATCTCACCTTTACATTATTTTTAAAACGTGTTTTGTTCTCTAATAGTATTAAGGACACAATCCAAGATGGTTCCATGTTTCTGCAGCATAATCCCACCAGTCAAGCAAATTCCTTCACGGCCAAATCATCTGAATCTTTTTCCAAGTTGAAGTTGGTACAGAGAGTCAATGCTGTCCAATAACAAGGATTCGTTTCACTCTAGACATAAACAGGAAGAGCCGATACATGACTCTCCAGGCTTCTCATAGCCAGAGAGCCCACCCGGCTCCTCTCGCCCTGTTTACTTGCTCAGTCTCTTACTCTAGTGGGAATTTTGAGGAATCTGTTCAAGAGGCACTCACCAGACTTTTGCCATTATTTTGATAACCTATTACCACTAGTCTGAGATCTTAGAAATAAAAATGGCAAAAGGTTAATAAAGAGGTAAGTTTGGTGGAGGAGGACAGCATAACTGCAGGGTATCTGGATTTAAAAGCTGTCTGTCCCAGGTTGGCATAACCCTGTCTAACCCACCTGGAGCTCACCTTCTACCACGCTCCTCGTTGCATGAGTCCCTCTTATTATGTGTGAATGACTGACTTGTTCTCCCTTTTCCTCTCTGCCCTCCCTGCCCTTCGTGGGTCAGTATTTCAGCTTTTCAAATCTCAGCTCAGACATTACTTCTTTAGTAAAGACTTCTCTGAACTTTTAGTTATAAACCTCTCAGTCCCATTTACCTCTCATAACACAGTCCCTACCATGTTCCACATTTATTTGGGTTTATCACCTGACTAATGCCTGTCTCTCATATTAGACTGAATAATCCAGGAGAGCAGAGATGCCATTTTTCCCCTCAGTGTTACATCTCCAGTGTCTGCAACATAGCAGGTGCTCAATAAGTATGTATCGAATGTGTGACTGAATGAAGGATTTTCTCCGAGCAAGAGACCCTCCAGTTACTAAACCTTCTAGAAATTTCTCCTGTATACATGCCATGACTATGTACTGATGCCTGGAAAATAGTACAGGCAGCTAAATATATTCTGGAAAATTGAGTCTATTTGCTTAGGATATATTGTGTAATTTCTTCTGGGACAAGGTATATAAAATGCTTTCCTGAAATATTTGTGGGACAAAATCAAGTCTGGGCTTTCATCTTCCTTGAACTGTGCTTTCAGCAACTGATTTTTCCCTGGAAGATACAGATAATGGACATTTTCCTTCAATCCTTACCCTAGCCCTCCCTCTAAATTTCCTAACATTGAATGATGCAACTCAAAATTTAAATGCCAAACAATAGAAATTATGGAGAGCAGATGAATGAATGAACTTCATAAATTAATGAAATTAAACATTTTTTTTTAATTAAAGGGAGCTTTCTTAGTATGATTGAAAATACATTTGCACTGTGAATTTAGGATAAGCTCAAACAACTCAAGGTGATTTACACATTAGAATTGATGCTTTTGAATTGTGCTGCTGGAGGAGAATCTTGAGAATCCTTTGGACTGCAAAGAGATCAACCAGTCAATCTTAAAGGAAATCAACTCTGAATATTCATTGGAAGGACTGATGCTGAAGCTGAAGCTCCAATAACTTTATCACCTGTTGTGAGGAACTGACTCATCAGAAAAGACCCTGATGCTGAGAAAGACTGAGGGCAAAAGAAGGGGCAAGAAAGAATGAAATGGTTATTTGACATCACCAATGTGAGTTTGAGCAAGCTCCAGGAGACAGGGAAGGACATGGAAACCAGGCTTGCTGCTGTCCATGGGGTGGCAAAGAGTTGGACACGACTTAGTGACTGAACAACAAAAGACCACTCAAGATGCCAGGGCACAGCTATGGGTACCTCAAATGACCACAGATTATAGTCCTGCAACTATCAGCAGACTTCTGCAGACAAAAAAAAAAAAAAAAGAAAAAAGACTCTTTCCTCTGTATCCTCCCCTTTTAAGTCTTCAAGGTCTCCTTTAAGTAGCTCTTATTTGTAAGTAGTCAAAGTCATTTCACCGTGTTGCTAAGCCATGATCCTCTAATGCATCACTGCCGCTGTCACTGACTCTGAGAAATAAATATCCCCAAATCTCTAGCTCTTCTAGCCTGAATCACCATAGTCCCAGGGTGCTTTGGCATCTGTAGGGTTCTCTCAGTCTTTTATCCTGGCACTTAAGCAGTTGGGACTTTAAGAAACTGTTAGAATCATTTTTAGCTCTGAGCTGCTACTGCTGCTAAGTCGCTTCAGTCATGTCTGACTCTGCGACCCCATAGACAGCAGCCCACCAGGCTCCCCCGTCCCTGGGATTCTCCAGGCAAGAACACTGGAGTGGGTCGCCATTTGCTTCTCCAATGCATGAAAGTGAAAGTGAAAGTGAAGTCGTGTCTGACTCTTAGAGACCCCATGGGCTGCAGCCTACCAGGCCCCTCCGTCCGTGGGGTTTTCTAGGCAAGAGTACTGCAGTGGGGTGCCATTGCCTTCTCTGAGCAAATGATTAAAAAACTGGGATGGACTCTCTTCAAAGACCACAGGTCCAGGGGTGTAGACTGGAATTTCAAAGCTACAAGCTTGTGTTTGAGTAATCCTCCATCCCCAGGTGTAGCCTTGGCACCCTTACAGAGCCAACCAGTGCCCCATCAGGTGCATGTGGTGGGTAAACTGCTGCCTTATTTCTTCTTTTGTTCTCTCTGTCTGCTGTCCCCTCCTTGTACAAACAAGTGCTTATGCTAATAGCAAGATACAGCCCAACCTAAAAAAAAAAAAATGGGTGTAGTGATCAGTATCCATCATCTTTCCAAGTGCCTTGTCACTACATCAATTAATACAATTGAGCAAAAAATGTCACGGGCCCGGTGGAAAAACCTTTTCACAGCCTTTCAGGGGGAAGTTTACTTGCAGCTTTTTCCCCTTGCATTAGCTCCTGTCATCTACAAAACAACAGAACCCAGTGGTGTCAATTATATTTGATTGACTGAGTAAAGCACACACACAAATAAGCGAAAACAATGGACACAAAAATCTATAGATGACTCCCCTTGTCAGAGAGGAAGCTTGTCTTCTCCATTTTCATGCGGCACGGTGTCCTGCTGCTCCTGGCTTAAATGTTTCCTTCAGCCCCCAAACTATCACCAATTAAGTTAGCAGGGTCTTCAAAGGTGTCAAACGACTCCCTAGGCAATCGGCTCTAACTGCTGTTCAATAAATGAGGTCTAATTTATCAGTTTAACTTCACTTCTAAAAACCTAATGCTTCACAGTACTGGGCACTGTTTACCTAGACTGAGGCTCAGCCAGAGCCGGCAGCGGGCTAAAGTTATGGCCCATCTCATAACGACCGCACATTATATGGGGTGTCTATTTTTCTCCCCGTTTCCTGATTTCAGTGTGGACTTTCCAATTCTGGACTTTTTTTTGCACTTATCACCTTGCACACACACGAAATTCCCTTGAGCCAACGTCGAACCCGCGTCTGGACTATCTTTGGTGCCGACAGTTAATAATGGGGGAGGAGAAGCAGAACCGGTCTCTCTTTTTTTACGTTCTGCTTTTGTGTTGTCACTGTGTAGAGACTCACATTTTTAAAAACTCCAGGAGGTTAACTTTGGCAGCAGAACAGGAAATGAATGTATGGGCTCGTGTTTCTAAGTAAATTAAACAGGTACAGATTTGGCACAAGGGCTGTTGAAGTAGAAAGTCTATGAATAAATGGGCCAGAAATTTTAATTAACAGCCTATGAGTGAAAATCATTCAAAGCCAGTGATGAGACCAAGAAAGCAGTAACTTAATGCTCAAACATACTAAGCACATTAAAACTGCTTATATTTATCTTAATATCAATAAGACAATGAGCAAGATAGATTAAAAATATTTCTTGATGGGTTTGGACATGGACTTGGAGACTGAATGGGTATATATAGCCTTGTAAAATATGAGTTTATTTGTAGAGTAAGGTTATATATATATATATATACATATATATATATGTTAAAGTTTGGCTGAGGTGAATGGGCAATACCATGTATTATATTAAGAAAGTGTACATGACTGTAGAGATATTTGCTTTTTAACAGGAAGACAGGATATTTGCAAATCCTCCTAAATTTGCAGCTCTATCTCAGGCAAGGGATAACTGGAATTTGGATAAAAATCACATTTTGTAAGTAAATTTACGTCATTCTGGAGACTCAACATTTTTCCATAATCCTAAAATATTTCTTAAAGACACACTGCACTTGATGTGTAACTGGGGGCAATATTTCATTATTAATATGCTTTCTCTGGTGCCTTTGTGAGCACATTAACTTTCTCCTAATCTACCTAAGGAATCCAACTGCCAAGAGGAAAATTAAGATTTGGTCACAGAAAGAAAGCCTGTAGAAATAATATATTCTTTAGCTCCAGACATGCACAGTAGATTTTTATAGTAGGAAGAATAACCATATAAACAAGGCTTAGAATGGTATTTTACAGATTGCTTTGTTTCTTCTTTAGCATATCAAAAAACCAGAAGGACCCAGCTCACAGAGCTCTGTGGTGGTGTAGACATCCCATGATCTTATGGTGGTACAAACAGAACAAGAAAATGTTTCTCTCTCTCTCCAGCTGCCCTCACTTTCCAACTTCAGTCCCACGCTGGGTAGAACTCTGATTGGTCCAACCTGTCAAGACTCTCATCACTGCCTCCAGTTCCTCGTGTTTTTATCATCAAGATCATATAGTGTGGGGCTTGGTTACTTTCCATTTGCTGTAGGTATGGTAGCCCCTTAGCTTGTTAATTTATCCATATCAGGGATATTTTATTTTATAGAAAAGTACAGACTATGGAGTCAAACACAAGTATCTTTGAATCTATACTCTGCCATGTGTTAGCTGTGAAACACTGAATGTTGGCTTGTGTGTGTGTGTGTTAGTCACTCAGTCATGTCTGAATCTTTGCAACTCTGTGGACTGTAGCCCACCAGTCTCTTTTGTCCATGGAATTCTCCAGGCAAGAATACTAGATTAGGTTGCACTCCCTTCTCCTGGGGATCTTCCTGACCCAGGGATTGAACCTGGGTCTCCTGCATTGCAGACAGATTCTTTACCATCTGAGCTACCAGGAAAGCCCTAAACATTGCTTGCTTACTCGGAAATGGGTATAATACTATCCCATAGAATGGTATTGAGCAAAGAATTAGTTTATGTAATGGGCTTAACCCAGGAACTGGTACTCTTCCCTGCTTAGAAATATCTGATGACTTTTCCTTCACCTACAGGAAAGAAGTTCCAAAACATTAACCTGGATGGTCTAGCCCCTGCCTACCGCTCCAGCGCCATCTGCTGCCTCATCTCACAAAACTAAACTCCAAGCTAGACTTTAAAATTCTGTCATCAATATCTTTCATAAAACATGAGTAAAGGTAAAGTAGATTTGTTGAGAGGTTAATTAGACTGAAATCTTGCATTCTATCTATGCAAGTAGTCACTATGGTTATCCCACCCTGTAAAGCCTTATATTGTGTGTCTGCATGCTGGTATGTACCAAGGTCTAAATTTGAAACATTTCAGAGTTAATTAAGAATGAGCAAGGAGAGGAGGGATAAATTAGGAGGTAGGGATTAACAGATACACATTAATATACAAAAAACAGATAAACAACAAGGACCTACTTTATAGTCCAGGGAACTATATTCAATATCTTCTAATAACATATAATGGAAAATAATCTGAAAAAAAAAATATGTATATAACTGAATCACTTTGCTATAGACCTAACACAACAGTGTGGATCAACTATACTTCTAAAACATCTTTTTTTTTTTTTTTTAAAGAGTGAGTCAAGTGTATTCTTTCTTAAAATGCAAGAGTGATCTAAGGAAGGGTTAGCAAAATATGAAATCTATTATATTTGTGTGTTTGATCCAGTGTATAGTAACATTATCTTTGTACGATAACAGTGGTACATAAAATTATTTTTTATTTTATGACAAATTTCTGAAACACTTTGTGTTGTCATTTTGAAAAAAGAAACAAAACTGAATTCCAAGCATACTGAACTTCCCACAGATTTCTGAATGTGACAAGCTGTGTCAGGCTTCCATTCCTCTGCTGTTCTGATCTCTCTGCCTGGAAGATTCACTGAGGATTATCTTTATAAAAAGGCAACCTCCCCAAGACAGAACTGAGCCTCCTCCTTGAAAGTATTCTTGTAGCTCATGAATGCTTCACAAAACTTGATCACATTCCTGTAGTTTACATGCCATGCTTGTGTAGGCCATAAACTCTTTGAGGGTAGGGACTAACTTGTTGCTCAGCCACTAAGTCCTTTATGACTCTGCGACCCCATGGACTGCAGCATGCCAGGCTTCCCTGTCCTTCATTATCTCCTGGAGTTTGCTCAAACTCATGACCATTGAGGTGGTTATGCCATCCAACCATCTTATCCTCTTTCCTCCCCTTTTCCTTCTGCCCTCAGTCTTTCCCAGAATCAGGGTCTTTTCCAATGAGTTGGTTCTTCGTATCAGGCTTGAAGAACCTGATTGGAATTTTGGCTTTAGCAGGGACAGTGTCTTACTCATCTTTATATATTGAGTACACAATATCTGGCACATAGGAGGCTTTTAATAAATGTTGAGTAAAAAATAGTTATTTTCTACAGAGCAAACAGTATATACTAAGTTCTTAGTTAATATTTGATTGAAAGTCTATTTCTATTAGACTTGAAACTGAGCTGACAATGTAATTGACAGATGTAATTAGACAACTTTCAACACCTCAAATTTTGATTTCCTATTTTTGGCCAAGCCACATGGCTTGTGGGATCTTAGTTTCTGCACCAAGGATTTAACCTGGACCCTCTGTAGTGGAAGCATCTAGTCTTAACCATTGGACTGCCAAAGGATTCCCTCAGTTGCTTACTATTTACCTACTATTAGTATTTCAAGGGCTTCCCTGGTGGCTCAGATGGGAAAGAATCTGCCTAAAATACGAGAGACCGAGGTTCTATCCCTGGATCAGGAAGATCCTCTGGAGAAGGGAATGGCAACCCACTCCAGTATTCTTTCCTGGAGAATCCCATGGACAGAGGAGTCTGTCGGGCTATAGTCCATGGGGTTGCAAAGAGTCGGACACGACTGAGCAACGAACATTCCATTCCATTATCCATATTTCAAGTACTTCAAGGATGTGTCCTTCACTCCTCCATTGATTAAGTAGTACTATTTGAGTAAATTCTTGCCAGAAACTGTTAATAAAATCTGTTATTCATTTGGAATTTTGAATTGTGTCAACATTAATAACTTTTGGTGCTGCAGTTCTCCATATCCTGTATATATGAATAAACTGACTACTGGTTAGCACTGGACTATGAGCCGTAAAGCGCAGTTTTCATGCCTGTCTCGAATGGCTTGAGAGTATGTCTTCTATTTCATAAAAGGGAGAGTGGCTATTAGATGGAATTTTAAACAAATAACTGTGCTCAGAATGTTCCGCACATTTAACAGTGTGTTCCTGCTGCAAGGCCAGTGAGGCCCAGCTATAAATGATCCTGTTGGAGACAGTTTGGAGGGGGTCCATGTTGGCATGAGGAATGTTTGCAGGCAGGCAGCAGGGCCCAAAGCAACAGCTCAGCTTTAGGGTCAAGCTTCCATCCTTTCTGGATGGAAGAATTGGGCAGTACTTGATCCTGAAGGGACTGAGGGCTGTACAGATTTTCAGGCAAAGATACTAGTTCAGAAGGACATGACTAAGTCTGACTTCTAAAAATCAACTTGGAGGCCATCAAAAATGGAGAAAGAAAGTAGCACTTTCCAGTCTGTAATGAATATACAAATACTGTGGGGCTCTTGTTAAAATGCAGTAATGGGTGGAGCGTGAGGTGCTACCAATAATGTAGCACCTTTGAGGTGTAAGGAAAGAGATGCTTCAGGTTGGGGAAACCTGATTTTTTAATTAATTTTAATTTATAAAGCAAATCAGACAGAGCAAACCCTGCTAAGAATCCTCAGAAAAAACAGACTCTTGCCAAGTCTAGACTTGCTCCAGGTCCTGTAATCCTTTTCTTGGCAAGAATCCTTTTCTTTTGATGGCAAGAGTAGGTGTCAGTGGAAGAGAGAATTTGCTGTAGGTACTTCCTGGTTTTTGTTGTTGTAGGTTGTACTGTAGTGGAACTTTACAAAGATACAGATTCTCCTGGACCAGGAATCAGAATATACAGGGGAGAATATTCATATATAGTCCTCTCTATAACTCTGATCATTAGCTAGCTTGTGCCCATGAAGCCCCATCTGAGTGGAGACAGTTGGAGCTGGCTCTTTGTCTTGGTCTCTGGGTGGGGGCAAGAGAGTGAAGGGGAGGTTGCTGGCATGTTCCGATCTTGTATTTTTGCTTTATGTACACTGCCACTTAATGTCTGCAGAATAATTATTAACACTTGGATTTTATTGGGTTTTAAGAATTAGTATGTCCTGTTTTAGTTTCCTTTAGCCCTAGTGCAAGTGTGTGTGTGCATGCATGTGCACGTGTGTGCCTGCTATAACTTCACCTGTGCTCAATTTCAAGTCCTGGCAAAAGGATACCAGAAGCTTCTGATTGATAGCTTCAGTGAGCATTCTGAAAACTTAGAACTTACCTCACCAGGACTCTTAAAGAAGAAACCACTGACCCAAAGAAGTCCTAGGCAAAAGCATGATGTTTTTCGCTTGTTTCTTAGCTGCCATTTACTCCCATTTAGTCCAGAGACTGATTTCCTGGGTCATAATTGAGACCTGATTGAATAATGAAAAAACACCCACTACTCTGAGGGAGCAGGTTATGTGAATTAGGATAAGTTGGGATCCAGGAGGCATTTTCTCTGGAGTTCTTCTTATGAAGCGATTACTCAATTTTTCACATTAAAAGACGTCCCCTAGACAGAATCAGCAGAGACAGGATAAGACGAAGAAAAATGGCACCGCAATCCTCGAAGAAAACAAAACCCAATTCCAAATGCTGCCCATCAGCTCAAGCCATTCATCTTCTCTGAACTTTCATGTCATCTTGTTTTATTTCAATCGAAAAGCCACCAGGCAGGGATATACCTTTTGAATGATCTGGAGAACACAGTAGATCCAATTGCTGTTCCGTGAGTCTAAGCTTGGCAACTCTAAATAAAACTGAAGGGAAAGGAAGTTCCAAAAGGGACTGGCAAATTAGGAGAAATTTCACCAGATGCTTATTTAAGCAAATAGAAACAGTAGAAAAAGAAGTTAAATTACTAGAAGATCAAGATATTTATATTTTTATTTAAAAATGTGATATGTTTCAGATACTACATTTTAGTGCTTCAGGTGAAAGCTATTAAAAATAAATATTATGTGTAAAATGCATATATATCAGTTAAATAAATTAAAGAGAACCTCTACTCAGTGTTCTCATCTTTCACATGAGAACTGTAAGGGTAGTTTCAAGATTCAAGATAGGTATATATAGCACTTAGGCTTCCCTGGTTGCTCAGACAGTTAAGAATCCACCTGCAATGCAGGAGAACTGAGTTCAGTCCCTGGGTTGGGAAGATCCCCTGGAAAAGGGCATGGCAATCCACTCCAATATTCTTGCCTGGAGAATCCCATGGACAGAGGAGCCTGGAAGGCTATAGTCCATGGGGCTGCAAAGAGTCGGACATATCTGAGTGACTAAGCACATATAGACTTAGCATGGTACCTGGTTCAGAATAAGGGTTCAGTTATTGTTAGCTATTATCAAAGCTATTTAAAAGGATTTCCTCGGTGCACAAACAGAGGCAATGAACAGAAGATTAAACTGTGAACCTTCTCGGTATTATAATGTATAGGTGTGTATGTGCGCAGTTGTGTCCGACTCTGCGACCCTTTGGCCTGTAGCCCATCAGGCTCCACTGTCCATGGGATTTTTCAGGTGAAAGTACTGGGGTGGATTGCCATTTCCTCCTCCAGCGGATCTTTCCAACTCAAAGATCAAATCTGCGTCTCCTGCATTGCAGGCAGATTTTTTTTACTGCTGAGCCATCAGGAAAACCAATTATGAAGTATAACTATGCAAAATTAGATCTATTTTTAGGACCTAAGGAGCTAAGTTGTAAATCTGTAGGCAACTGTTCATTCTTAACTCATATTTTGAGCACATGTTATTTCATAAAGTTTCTACTCAAAATTCATTGTGTCTACTTAATGTAATGACTTTCGAGTGAAAGAGATTAGCAAACTAAGACTAGATATATAGTGCGATAAAAGCAAGGAAAGACGTTTTCTTAAGAGGATTATTGAAAAAGGGCATCTTACTCAAATATTTCTTAGAGCAGTAAAATCTTGACAGGAAGAAGACTTACAGGCTGAAGAATCAGCATGTGGAAAATGCAGAAGCAAGAAATGCATCATGCATTCCAAGAAACAAAATAACTGAGCATGGCAAAGGAAAGGGTGCATGTGGGCTAACACTGGGGGACTAGGGAGGACTGGGATTCCTCAACCAAGTCAAGGTACTCAATGCCTTTAAATCACAAAAATGACACCTTCAGATTTGCATTTTAGTAAGATCACTCTTGTGGCTGTAGGCAGAATGGATGGTGGTGTCAATTCCTGGTGAAAGTGAAAGCGTGAGTCATGTCCAACTCTCTGCGAACCCATGAGCCCACCAGGCTCCTCTGTCCATGGGATTCTCCAGGCAAGAATACTGCAATGGGTAGCCATTCCCTTCTCCAGGGTAGCTTCCCAACCCAGGGATCGAATCTAGATCTCCTGCATTGCAGATAGATTCTTTACCGTCTGAGCCACCAGTGAAACCTTCAATCCCTGGTATATACCCAACAATTATGTATCTGAACTGCCATGCATTTGTGTCTTAATACAAAATAATCAGAAACAAAGGGTTCCAAGTTGATTCTCCAGCAGTATACCCAAGGACATCCAGATAATCTATCTGAATTCATCTGTAGACAAATATGTCTGGGTAGAGTTTGAGGAAATTTTTACCTGACATAGCCTCTATTCTCTGAGAACCAGGCATCAAGTTCATTTATTGAGAGTTAAACAGGTAGAGTTTGGGTTCTTGTTTCATGGCTAAAAACCTGACAAGCTAAGTTAATCACAACAGGAAAATGTGCTACTATCTGTGGTAACACAGGATTACTGAAGATTTCAGTGACTATGGCATCAGATTTATTCTTCAGTCTTCTGAGGGCAGCTTGAAGCCTAAAGCTTTTAGGAGCACCCTGGGGGTTTCCCAACCTCAAGTATTAATTACATGACACTGAAAATGCAAAGTGGCCAAGGAACCTATTCTTCACTTCAGGATTAAGTTGTATCATATGAAACTGCTGATTTTGACAGATGTTAAACTTCAAAACTGACTGTTTTACTTGGTTCAACCTAGTAAGGTTTTACATATATTGAGAAAGCCTCAAATATTTTGAAAACCAAATTTAGAGGCAAATTCACACCAAGAGATACTGCAATCTCCTCAGCCAGAAAAAGTGGGGGCTTCTGCATTTTTCAGTGCTCTCTCTCTCATTCTGAGACTGTTGAAGATGTTTCTACTGAAAAAGATCATTTCCTTGACCAAACTTTAATCAGGCTCCTCTGAGCTCTTTTTCAATGAGGCCTTGATTTCGGTCTTTCATGTTCATCTCTGCACTGCCCACTTTTAGCAAGAATCCTGCTGAATTAATTTAAGTCGAATCTCATCCCTTCATATGGGATGCCCATGTGGCTCAGAGGTAGAGAATCCACCTGTCAATGCAGGATCGGAGAAGGCAATGGCACCCCACTCCAGTACTCTTGCCTGGAAAATCCCATGGACAGAGAAGCCTGGTAGGTTGCAGTCCATGGGGTTGCTAAGAGTCAGAAATGACTAAGCGACTTCACTTTCACTTCTCACTTTCATGCATTGGAGAAGGAAATGGCAACCCACTCCAGTGTTCTTGCCTGGAGAATCCCAGGGACGGGGGAGCCTGGTGGGCTGCCATCTACGGGTCGCACAGAGTCGGACACGACTGAAGTGGATACATGGGTTCAATCCCTGAATCAGGAAGATCCCCTGGAGAAGGAAATGGCAAACCACTCCAGTATTCTTGGCTGGGAAATCCCATGGACAGAAGAGCCTGGTGGGTTATAGTTCATGGGGTCGCAAAAGAGCCGGACACAATTTAGTGACTAAACATCACGTCCCTATCTGACCACCTTGGATCTCTGATTGGGTTCCTCTTCTCCCTTTTCCATCATCATCCCCAGGTGATGTTTGGCCATACTGGCCTACCTTCAGCAAGAATCCTGCGAGGTCAATTTAGCCAGAATTCCTCCTCCACCTGATGTTTCCTCTGAGCAATTTTCTATCCACACACTCCCATTGTGCTCCTTGACTACAAATTCCCACTTGTCCTTGTATTTAGAGTGGAGCCCAGTCTCTATCCTGCTACAAGACCACACTGCAGTAGTCCCTACATCTACGGTAACAGCCCCCTGAGTAAAGTCAGCCTTCCGTTCTTTAACAAGTGTCACGAATACTATAGCTGCTTCATGTTGATGTCTGGCAGAAACCAACTCAATACTGTAAAGCAATTATTCTTCAATTAAAAATAAATACATTCTTTAAAAAGGGTCATGAATAATTTTTCTCTAACTCTGTGAACTGTGAGGAAGGGCAACTCAGCCCCATCAGAAGCTGAGGCTCTCCGTGACAATCATGGGCTCCTGGTTAAGAGCGGGTAGGGCATGCAGCCCGGAGCATGCGCCTGTTACCGCGAGACCTCGAGTGCTGCTTGTTAGGGGTCCCCCTCCGTGTACAGTCAGGCTCAAAGTGGTTCTCCGGGCAGAGTGTGTGTTGAGAGACCTGCTGGGGACTTCTCACCCTCCAGGCTCCACAGATGGGTGAGCTGGGGGGCTGGGGGGCAGGCTGGGGGCTGTGTCCTGCAGGCTCCAGAGCCCTCGCCAAGGCCCGTCCCACCACCCCTCGGTTCTACCCAGGCGTGGCTACTAAGCGGCTAAGTCGCTTCAGTCGTGTCCGACTTTGTGTGACCCCATAGACGGCAGCCCACCAGGCTCCCCCGTCCCTGGGATTCTCCAGGCAAGAACACTGGAGTGGGTTGCCATTTCCTTCTCCAATGCATGACAGTGAAAAGTGAAGTCTGACTCCTAGCGACCCCATGGACTGCGGCCCACCAGGCTCCTCTGTCCATGGGATTTTCCAGGCAAGAGTACTGGAGTGGGGTGCCATTGCCTTCTCCGCCGGGGGGACCCAGGCGTGGAGGCAGCAGCAAACCTCTTCAATCCCTGCCTCAGCAACCAGATGGCAGTGGTGGTCTCCATGGGACACAGTCCTGGGGACCTGGCCACTGTTTGGGTGGCCTAAAGAGCCTGAGGGCAGGCTGAGTCCTGGGTGCTGGCTCCCTCAGTGATGATGGCTGGGCAGGCTCTGGGGCCCTGGCTCAAGGGAGCTGCCAGCTGAGATCTGCCTCCTCAACCACTGAATGAATACTCCCGGGCAGGGTAACCAGCCTATTCAGGGTCCCCTCCTCTTAGCCAGGATCTGTACCTTGGAGGGAAAAAGTCGAGCCTTGGGACCTTGCCCTTTCTTGTCAGAACAGAGAATTATATTTGTTTTGGTGGAGATTTACAGGAACTTCAAGGAGTCTGGAGTTTTTAAAGCATGAGCCACCTGTCCCCCTGCATAGCCTGCAATACACCTTTCTCTGCTTCACATTCTAAAGTTTTGGTATTGTTTGGCCTCACTGGGCATCAGGCACATGGACTTGTGTACCACCAGTTAATTGCTCCATGTTGTTGACCATTACTGATCTTCCTCAATTAACTGTGGACCCAAAACCAGCCTCCTGTATGCTTTCAGCTGGACACTCTTAGGCCTGTGTGTAAAGCTCTAATTTTTGTCAAAATCAAGGCCAAATCCATCCTGCCTCTGATTTCTGTTTCCACAGTTTACTGCATGTCTCTCAAGTCATCTGTCATTCCCCAAACTCTTGACCTCTGTGCCTGCCCTTCCTCCCCATATACTCACAATTCTCTCCTCCCCTCCCTGCTAAGCCCTTCCAGGGTGCTCTTGGGAACTCCTGCTCAAGTGGCCTCCTTTCAAGTTCAGCCTCTTTTCAAGTGGCTGGGCAAGTCAGCCTGAATCCAGATGGACAGAGCTTTAAGCAACCTTGCTGTGGTTCTAACCCAACTCAGCTTTATCAGAAATTGTTCTAGAATTCCAGAATGTTCTCGAATTTCAATTCCAACAATAGAACAAGGTCTATTTCTGGGTCTGACTCCCCCTGTAGGGGAAGGGTTAAGACTGGTGCATCAGTGACTCCAGCAAAAACAGTTAGCTCATTAATATCCTCTCACCTCCTGCCATGTTCTATCATAAAACCCCTCAGACTTCATTTCCCTTCTTGTTCTGCTTAAGGTCCATGGCACATCATTATATTAATTTTCTCAAAAACATCTTTGGCCCTTGCATTAAAAATATAATTTGATTGAAATAATAAATCTGTTATTATCCAGCTAAGGAAAGATTAAATCTAGGAATCCAATTTCTTCCTCATTTGAGAAAGAGAGAAATAGGCAGGCAGACAATCAGAGACAAAAGTGGTAGCTGAAAGTAACTTTTTCTGCCAGAGTCTTGTATTCTTAGATAATATTCTCCATCTTCACACCATCTACTTAACAACGGGTGGTTTCACAATTTCCTGAGGTATTGCCTTTCACTTAAACACCAAACCCGGCAGCCAAGCCTTACTTTCTTCTTTCCCAGTGGTTTCTCCACTTTCAAAGTAGTTTGTGGCTAAGTCAGGGATCACCTTCCAGAATGATGAGAAAAGTAGGAGCACAACTTAAATTGGTTTGGGGCCCAGAGGTCTCAATGTCTAGAGTTCCTAAACTTCTCTGTGGTTGAAAATTATGCTCATGGCAAATCATTGCCAAGGTGTCAAATGAAAAATTCTAAGAAGCCTAAGCATTTCAGGGCACTGGATAGGTTACAGGGAAGGGATGTGCCTATATTCTGGCTAAAGATTTCTCTAATGCTATCACAAAGCCAGTATGCCTTAAACTGATCCCTTTTGACTATTAATAAAATATTTGACATGAGAAAATTGACACAAGGCAATTACTCTTTGCCCTTTAATCACACTTGGTAATCAACATTGTAAGGAACTGGGCACACTTTGGGGTACCATGTAGGATGGGGAAAGCTGCAAATGGAAGGTGGGTCATTTCTAGCCTATTTCTCTCCTTGTTCTTACTTCCACTCCACTGTTGGTACTGGCAGAGAGGTGATATAATCAGAAATCTTGTCTATAGCAGAGAACACTGTTTATTAAAATTCAAGCATTTCTTCCCAACTAGAACCTGCTTATCAGCCTCTTGTTGGAGTTGGGTATGGCCCTGAGTTTGAGTTCAGGACAGTCAAATCAGAGGATATGTGTTGCTGTATCTGGGCCATGGCTTTGTAAGAAGAACCTGTGCTTCCTCCTGACTTTCTCTTTTCACTGGTTGATGCAACAGATGGTGAGGGCCTAGGGAAGGGCAGAGTCCACAAAACACCATGTGCAGAAGAACCCTTACCCCAGGAGTTCTTGGTTGGATTCTTTCATGAACAAGAGAGAAAATTCTATCATATTTGTCCTTATACATTTTTATCTCTGTGGCCTAGCCTGCCTGAACTCATTCAATACGTTCACCAAATACACTTAACTCCTCATAAAGGTGTAACAGATCTCTTGCACTTATTCAAGAATATGTATAAACAATGCAATGTTAGCTACAGAAAAATAAGCAATGTCATTTTCAGCAACATGGATGGACCTAGGGGGCTTCCCAGGTGGTGCTAGTGCTAAAGAACCCACCTGCCAATGCAGGAGCCCTAAGAGACACAGGTTCGATCCTTGGGTTGGGGAGATCCCCTGGAGGAGGAAAGCACTACCCAATCCAGTATTCTTGCCTGGAGAATCCCCTGGACAGAGGAGCCTGGCAGGCTACAGTCCATATGGTCACAAAGAGTTGGACATGACTGAAGCGACTAAGCACTATGCATGGATGGACCTAGAGGTTATTGTCCTAAGTGAAGTCAGAGAAAGACAAATATCATATGATATCACTTACATGTGGAATTTACTTTTAAAAATGATATAAATGAACTTATTTACAAAACAGAAACAGACTTACAAATATTGAAAATCAGCTATGGTTACCAAAGGGGAAAAGTGTGGTGGGGGAAGGGATAAACCAGGAGCTTGGAATTAACATATGCTATGCTATGCTAAGTCACTTCAGTCATGTCTGACTCTGTGTGACCCCATAGACGGCAACCCACCAGGCTTCCCCGTCCCTGGGATTCTCCAGGCAAGAACACTGGAGTGGGTTGCCATTTCCTTCTCCAATGCATGAAAGTGAAAAGAGAAAGTGAAGTTGCTCAGTCGTGTCCAACTCTTAGTGACCCCTTGGACGGCAACCTACCAGGCTCCTCCATCCGTGGGATTTTCCAGGCAAGAGTACTGGGGTGGGGTGCCATTGCCTTCTCTGGGAATTAACATATACACACTACTAAATATGTAAGATAGATAACCAACAAGGGCCTACTGTATAGCACAGAGGACTCTACGTAATATTCTGTGATAACCTATATGGAAAAAATCTGAAAAAGAATGAATATATGTATATGCATAACCGAATCATTTTGCGGTACACCTTAATCTAACACTATACTCCATAATATAAACTATACTCCAATAATTGTAAATCAACTATACTCCAATAATTTTTTTTTAAGACAGCTATTCAAAGGGAAGAAATGCATTCTGAACTCCAAAAAAACAGACTATTTTATTCAGCTTGAAAACAAAACCACTGGCCCATCCGTGTTTGAGAATATTCAGGACTCCAGTTCTTACCATTTTAGTCCTGCCATTCACAGCACTCACACTGGGCTATTTATTCTGTATGACCACACACATTTTAAAAGCTCAGATTTCACTCTCAGCTTTATATTCCTCGTTTCAAATGTGTTTAGTTGTTTCAGAACAACTGTTGCTGAACCTGTTTAGGTTTGTAGTAATCCAATCCAAAAAGGGAAGATGTTTGTGTAACCATGGTACATATTAGCTTTTATAGATATGGCCTCCTCAGCCCAAACCAAAGTGCGTGTAAAGCTCTACTTTTTGTCAATTGCCTAATTATCATGTTTTATTTGTATTTGATTTGGTGAATTTTGAGGAATGAGAGAAGGAAGGAATATGAGAGCTATAAAACCCTAATCAGGATCCCCTTTATTCAACTCAAAAGGGCATGGAAACTTCTTGCTATAACCTCATGGTAACATGAGACCTTTTTGCTTAGAACATGGGCTAAGCTAATGAATGTATGACCAACAACTACATCTGTGAAGCTCTTTATGGCTCACGTGATCTTACTTAATCTTCACAAAAATCGTGGAAGATAGTTGGGAGGGTATTTTGATTCTGGGATTCCTTTTGAAGGAACCAAGATGCAGAGAAAATAAGTGATGAACCTGAGGAACTGTGACTATAACACAGGTGGCTGGTGTCCACAGCCTTTGTGTTTTATGTTATACGATACAGTGATTCTTAGTGTCAAAGGGTACCATTCACATTTATGTTCTGTGGCATCATTTTCTCGAAGATGGGGGATCTGCCCAAGCTGATTTCCGAGGTTCCTTCAGTTTATGTGTTTTATGACTACATTCTGCTATCTGCTTTCATATAAAAAAAAGTTTCTAGGTTTCCATTATCCTGAAGGCTTAGGGTTTTCTCTTCTGCTAATTCTGTTTTCCCAATGTTGAAACGGGTTCAAGTTTTATGTACTGAAGAGCCCCTTCTTCATTTCTCTTCACTCAACATTGATTTCATGCCCTTAAATACATTATGTTTGAAGCTGTGATTTTCCCCTGGAATTGAGCCAGGGACGAAGTTAATCTCAGCCCATTACGCTACTAATGCTCAGCTTCACCTCAGGATGTTTTCCAAAGTACTTAGAAGTCATTATCTCTTATAGTACTTAGCAGTTTACCAAGTTTCTACTTTGTTTAAAATTAGTGTGACCATGTAATTTATTATCTTAACCAGGATACTTGTTTAAGTGGGAAAGGAGTCTTTTAATAACTACTCTGGGACAACTGGCATTAACTAGGACTGTCCCAATCAAATGGGCACATATGTCCACCCAGTTACAAGGCATCGCTTGAGGTGCAGGAGGGTGTGCTCTGGCTCTAAAATCTATCACTAATTCCCTCCCATGTTATTATCGATTTTTGCACCCAATTATTGCTTCTCATGTTTTTTATCACCATGTATAAGAATGTGTTTATTTATGTACTTAAAAATAACTGCAGTTTTCATTCCATAAAACAGGAACTAACACCTACGACAGCATTTAACACATAGAAGGTGCTCAATAAATGTTTGTTAGATGAAGGAATAAACAGATAGTCTCCAACCCAAAGACATCTGATGGATTAATCAGAAGATCTCAAAATAAATAAGGTTTTTTCAAAGGAAATAAGAATAGCAGAGACTGGGCTGCTTGGGTAGATTTCAGACCTAAACTCAGCTGCTTTGTATTTTTGGTGTATGGAGTAAGCCCCACCATCTACCTCTCCAGTGGCATAGTAGTAGGTGTTATGCTGAGAGACGTTCAAGTTCAGTAGTGTCTCAAAATGAATTTATAGCAAATATAAAGGTATAATGAGGTCGTTTTCCTCTTCATGTGGAATGGAGCCAGAAACTGGTTTTCTGGCTACACTCTGAACTTCCTCACCACCTCTCACCCACCAACCAACCATGGGGCAGGCAGGATTTTGGGTGCACAACAAAGGCTTCAGGGGTCATTCATCACTGGCCCATGATCAGCAACAAAATTCTGCCAGATCAGTAAAAATTGGTAAGGTTTTAGAGGACTGACTCATGTGGACTGAACTCAGAAGAGCCCAGTTAATAAACTGGAATGCCAACTTGAAAATGTACTAAGAAAATCGAACCTAGAGAACCAGAACATCCCTGTGTACTGGTCAGCACAATCTCTTCTATGGAGAAATGTGAATTAGTGCCCAAAGCAGCATAGTATCAAGCCTTGAAAGTGTGGAGTGCTAGGTCCTCCAGGGATGAAAATAATGTCAGGTACTTGGGAGGATCAACTTGCAGAAATACTCAGGTCTGCTCTTTGAAGAACCTTCCCTCTCTCCTGTACAGAGTCAGATAGGGAAAATATTTATAATTTTAAGATATGATTTAAAATTGTTTGTAATAACGCATACAATAAACTATCATAAGATTTTAACATAAATGGGAAAGGCCAGAGGGGGGAAAAATAGGAGCTTGGGATTAACAGATATATACTACTATACATAAAATAGGTAACCAACAAGGACCTACTGTATAGCCCAGGGAACTATATTCAGTATCTTATAATAACCCATCATGGAAAAAATCTGAAAAAGAATATATATATGAAGTGTTAGTCACTCAGTCACATTTGACTATTTGCAACCCCATGGACAGTAGCTCACCAGGCTCCTCTATCCATGGGATTCTCCAGGCAAGAATACTGGAATAGGTAGCCATTTCCTTCTCCAGGGAATCTTCCTGACCAGGGGATCAAACCCTGATCTCTTGTGTTGCAGGCAGATTCTCTACTGTTTGAGTCACCAGGTAAACCCAAAAATGAATAAACACACACACACACACACACACACACACACATATATATATAAAATGAAACTTTGAGCCATGCTGTGTAGGGCCACCCCAGATGGACAGGTCATGGTGGGGAGTTCTGACAAAATGTGGTCACCTGGAGAAGAGAATGGCAAACTGCTTCGGTATTCTTGCCTTGAGAACCCTAAGAGCAGTATGAAAAGGCAGAAAGATAGGACACTGAAAGATGAACATCGGTAGGTGCCCAATATGCTACCGGAGAAAAGTGGAGAAATAACTCCAGAAAGAATGAAGAGACGGAGCCAAAGCAAAAACAATATTCAGTTGTGGATGTGATTGATGATGGAAGTAAAATCCGATGCTATAAAGAACAATATTGCATAGGATCCAGGAATGTTAGGTCCATGAATCAGGGTAAACTGGAAGTAGTCAAACAGGAGATGGTAAGAGTGAACACTGACATTTTAGGAATCAGTGAACTAAAATGGACTGGAATGGGTGAATTTAACTCATATGACCATTATATGGGCAAGAATCCCTTAGAAGAAATGGAGTAGCCATCATGTCAACAAAAGAGTCTGAAATGCAGTACTTGGATGCAATCTCAAAAAAGACAGAATGATCTCTATTCATTTCCAAGGCAAACCATTCAATATCACAGTATCCAAGTCTATGCCCCGACCAGTAATGCTGAAGAAGCTGAATTTGAACAGTTCTATGAAGACCTACAAGACCTTTTAGAACTAACACCCAAAAAAGATGTCCTTTTCATTATAAGAGACTGGAATTCAAAAGTAGGAAGTCAAGAAATACCTGGAGTAATGGGCAGATTTGGCCTTGGGGTACAGAATGAAGCAGGGCAAAGGCTAACAGAGTTTTGCCAAGAGAATGCACTGGTCATAGCAAACACCCTCTTCCAACAACACAAGAGAAGACTCTACACATGGACATCACCAAATGGTCAATACTGAAATCAGATTGATTATATTCTTTGCAGCCAAAGATGGAGAAGCTCTATATAGTCAGCAAAAACAAGATCGGGCACTGACTGTGGCTCAGATCATGAAGTCCTTATTGCCAAATTCAGACTTAAATTGAAGAAAGTATGGAAAACCAGTAGGCCATTCAGGTATAACCTAAATCAAATCCCTTATGATTACACAGTGGAAGTGAGAAATAGACTTAAGGGACTAGATCTGATATGCAGAGTGCCTGATGAACTATGGATGGAGGTTCATGACATTATACAGGAGGCAGTGATCAAGACCATCCCCACGGAAAAGAAATGCAAAAAGGCAAAACGGTTGTCTGAGGAGGACTGACAAGTAGGTGAGAAAAGAAGAGAAGCTAAAGGCAAAGGAGGAAAGGAAAGATACATTTGAATGCAGAGTTCCAAAGAATAGCAAGGAGAGAGAAAGCCTTCCTCAGTGATTAATGCAAAGAAATAGAGGAAAACAATAAAATGGGAAAGACTAGAGATCTCTTCAAGAGAATTAGATACCAATGGAGCATATCATGCAAAGATGGGCACAATAATGGACAAAAATGGTATAGACCTAACAGAAGCAGAAGATATTAAGAAGAGGTGACAAGAATACACAGAACTATACAAAAAAGATCTTCATGACCCAGATAACCACAATGGTGTGATCACTCACCTAGAGCCAGACATCCTGGAATGCAAAGTCAAGTGAGCCTTTGTTCATCACTATGAACAAAGCTAGTGGAGGTGATGGAATTCCAGTTGAGCTATTTCAACTCCTAAAAGATGATGCTGTGAAAGTGCTGTACTCAATATGCCAGCAAATTTGGAAAACTCAACAGTGGCCACAGGACTGGAAAAGGTCAGTTTTCATTCCAATCCCAAAAAAAGGCTATGCCAAAGAGTGTTCAAACTACTACAGAATTGCACTCATCTCACACACTAGCAAAGTAATGGTCAAAATTCTCCAAGCCAGGCTTCAACAGTATGTGAACCATGAACTTTCAGATGTTCAAGCTGGATTTAGAAAAGGCAGAGGAACCAGAGATCAAATTGCCAGCATCTGTTGGATCATGAAAAGAGCAAGACAGTTTCAGAGAAACTTCAACCTCTGCTTTATTGACTACGCCAAAGCCTTTGACTGTGTGGATCTCAGCAAACTGTGGAAAATTTTGAAAGAGATGGGAATACCAGACTACCTTACCCGCCTCCTGAGAAATCTGTATGCAGGTAAAGAAGCAACAGTTAGAACTGGACATGGAACAACGGACTGGTTCCAAATTGGGAAAGGAGTATGTCCAGGCTGTATTTTGTCACCTTGCTTATTTAACTTAAATGCAGAATACATCATGCGAAATGCCGGGTTGGATAAAGCATGAGCTGGAATCAAGATTGCTGGGAGAAATCTCAATAATCTCAGATATGCAAATGACACCAATCTTATGGCAGAAAACAAAGAACCAAAATCCTCTTGATGAAAGTTAAAGAGGAGAGTAGAAAAAGTTGGCTAAAACTCAGCATCCAGAAAACTAAGATCATGGCATCTGGTCCCATCACTTCATGGCAAATAGATGGGCAAAGATGGAAACAGTGACAGACTTTATTTTTTTGGCTCCAAAATCACTGCATATGGTGACCGCAGCCATGAAATTAAAAGACACTTACTCCTTGCAAGAAAAGCTATGACCAACCTAGACAGCATATTAAAAACTAGAGACATTACTTTGCCAACAAAGGTCCATCTAGTTAAACCTATGGTTTTTTCCAGTAGTTATGTATGGATGTGAGAGTTGGACTATAAGGAAAGCTGAGTGCTGGAGAATTGATGCTTTTGAACTGTGGTGTTGGAGTAGACTCTTGAGAGTCCTTTGAACTGCAAGGAGATCCAACCAGTCTGTCTTAAATGAAATCAGTCCTCAATATTCATTGGAAGAACTGATGATGAAGCTGAAACTCCAATACTTTGGCCACCAGATGTGAAGAGCTGACTCATTTGAAAAGACTCTGATGCTGGGAAGGTAGGAGAAGGAGACAACAGAGGATGACATAAGATAACAGAAGATGAAATCAGCAACTCGATGGACATGAGTTTGAGTAAGCTTGGAAGTTGGTGATGGACAGGGAAGCCTGTTGTGCTGCAGTCCATGGGATCATAAAGAGTCTGACACAAATGAGTGACTGAACTTAACTGAATACACACACACACACACAGTTGAATCACTTTGCTGTATACCTGAAACATTGTTAATCGAGAATACCTTAATAGAACAAAGAAAGTGAGATCCAATAAGGAAAAAAAAAACAAGGTGGAGATAATTTGATGTTTGCATGGAAAATACAAGCCTGTGAAATCCTGGATGCACAGAGGCAGGTTGTAAATCTAAGTCTGTGCTTTCCAGTAGCCAGGATGGAGAAAAAACTGATCGATTCTTCCTCTTCAGTTCCCATTTATCATCTCCTCATGCCTGACATGTTACCAAATAACTGACTAATTAAGTTATATCCTCGTTTCAGAGAGTGGATTGGATTGGAAGAGCACCTAGTTTTTCCAGGTACAGATTTACATATTGTCTCCTAGGAAAGGTACTTCTGCATGCCAGTAACTTAATCCTTTCTTCAGTTCAGAGGGTGTTTGTTTCTTCAGATTATTTCCAAGCTTGTCCTACTTTGAAAACAGAGTCCTATGTCCTGATTCTAAAAAATCACTTAAGAATAATTATAAAGACATGATGTAGTCTTAGCTAAAGTATGATCAGCTAAGCTTTATGATATGTAAACCATTTTCTCTTTTAAGGAAGAAACACTTTATTCCCTTACCACCTGTACATCTTGGCCTAACATAATCGGGGCAATACCCAGATTCATTTCTTTTCTACATGGTGATAGAGTGCTATTCCTATCATTATTACTCAATACTTTCAGCTCCTTCTTAAAACATGATCTGGACCATGAGACAATCCCATTTTCCTAGAGTAGTGGTCCTCAGCTGTGGTCCTTCTCCTCTGCTCTCCCCCATCTGGATGAGCCGCACTGCTGTGTGATCTGAATATGTGCCATGCTCCTCAGGTGTGCAGGGGTTGTAACTAAGTTGAAAAATCACTGCCATAGACAACACTACTTGGGTGAAGAATGACATTTTTAACAATGAAGTCATCTTAACTCAGCCATTAGCGGAGACTCAGTAATGTTTTTGTTTAAATGAGCTTGTTCTTAGAACCATACTTGTGTTATTGAGATCTAAACTATGTTTGAAAAGAAAATTACCAAAAATTCATACCCATCCAAGCTTTGATACTGAATTTTAAAGCTATATATGTACAGATACAAAGAGCCAGGAAAAGTCCAGCAGCAAAATAAAGAAAACTCTATGGCATAAACCTATTTGGAAATATGTCATGGAGGAGGTGACATATTGCGAACTTCCCAAGCCAAGGGCAGATAACAATCTTCATAAGGTTCAGGGATTGCATTCAATTAGGCATCCGATAATTCCATCCCTCATTAGAGATAATCAGTGTCTGGATTGATAGATGCTTCTAAAATTTTGGCTAGAAATATGCAGAAAAAACTAGTCAAGAATTATAGAAAAATCATGAGCTAAAATTATTTAGTAAAACATTCACAGCCAGCTTACACATAAAAATGCCCCTTTCTTCTACCTTACTCCAGGGTCAGGTCTTATTTATGAGGATTTTTGACTTTAAAACAATTGTACTGGGGGCAAAATGTAATTTAAAGATCTAATTTATAAAAAAAATTAACCCTGCATAGACCCATACAGATTTTTATAAGTTTAATATTCTTATTTAGCAAATTATGATATTACAGCTTATAAGGAAGGAAGCATGAACTTCAAATCTCCAAAGCCTAAACTCTAAACTATTCTGTTATATGGCTATAACAAACACAGGGGTGTGTGTAGGAGTGTGTGTGTGTGTGTGTGTGTGCATGTGCACACGTGTGTGTAATTTGCTAGGACTACAGTCTGTGCCTTTAATTGAATTCTCACAGAGTTTGTAACTTTCAAAGGGGTAAGATTTACTGTTTTACTGGCCAATTTGGAAATCGTATATAGTCACAGGATTAATAGCATAAGATTGGGGCAAATATAATTAAAAATCAGAGGCTTAGCTTACTAGTAATAGAGGAAGATGTTTATTGTGTAAAAAAGAAAGCATAATACAGATTTAGAAAATAAAACTTAACAAGAAGTCCTTGGTTACAATTTTATTAGGCCCAAACAAGAAACTAATGAATGAGAATTAGCTGAGAATTTCTGAGCTTCAGAGTAATGAGGTAGGGATTAGTTAGGGACTACATATTGGTCAGGTACCACAGTGTCTCATCATTTGAAAATTGAAAAGTTTCAGTTCATTACAATATTTAGCATTACTCTTGTTTTAGATTGGGATTTGCATGCATCCTTATTGGCATCTGGGTAGATAGTAGGAGAATCAGGAAGGACCTCATAAACCTGTCCAATTATGTCAATTTTTTAATGTTATTTCCATCTCATTTGAAGTTATTGTAAAGTCAAAAATCTGAAAATATTTATTGGCCTCAAATTTATGTACCACATACAAAGACTTACATTTTCAGAACCATTTCCCTAAGTGAAGACTGTTTAAACTGTTTTGCACGTGCAGTATTTTACCTTGCTGACGAAACAAGCAGCTGGAATTTGGTGCCAGAAGAATGAGGCCTAGAATATGGATTAACTAACTATATATTTGATCCATAGACTGGTATCCCCCACCTGTGTTAACTTTAGATGGAAGTTGCATTCATGAGGTAGGTGTTAAGTGTGATTTGGACAATAAGTATCAATGAGCTACTCTCAAGAGGAGACAGGGATAGGGCTGAAGCTAGAATTCCAAACCTGGGACCTTGTACTGGTTATTCCTCCTCATGGTAGCTACTGTTTCCTGCTCATTGATACAGGGTGTTCCAAAGAGGTTGATGTGTAACAACTCACAGCAAAGAAAGGCAGCCTGAAGCGGTCATCTGAAGACTGATGGTATGGAGCCAAACCGCCCCACAGCAATTTGTGGGGAAATCTGAGGCTGTATGAATTCATCACCAAATCAGTTTCTTTAGCTGAGACTTGGCTTTCTAGCTGGTAAGAATGTGACATGTTATATACTCTTGTCCCCTGCAGGGCTTCCCTCTTTAGAGAGAGAAAAGTAGACCTTCTGGGAAAATTTTTTACAAAGGTTGAGAACTGCCTTGGAAAATGTGACTTAAAGCAAAGAAGTGGGGGAAGGTAGCACTTGTATGGATCTGTATGTGTGCATACCTGTGTGTGAACTGTTTGACTATAAAGTAAGTACAATATATGAATATATAGCTTTTTAAATAATTATTTTTCATTAGAATTGAAGTCAACTTTTCATTCTAACGTTTTGAAAGGCTTTTTCATTTTGCAGTTTTGGATTCCAGCCTTTTTGAAGGATTTCTTTGATCATTTATTATTCATAAAGGTAAGGTTGAAAATGATATTTAGCCAAATGTGTGCTTTATCAAACTTATTAAAAATATCTTCTATTTAATATATTTACATATAGCAGATATTTTTAATAAACATATTGAAGAGCTACAGAGCAATAAACAAACGAAATGATCTATCTCCAAGATTTTAAACATACTTTTCTTTGCTTCTGGCTGACGTCACTCCTGCCCCCATGAGAGTCATCCTGCTTTTCCTCTCAGAGCCATATAGTAGGCTATAGATATGATCTACATGTGAATAAAGAAACAGGTCTTGACTCATTTTAAAGAAAAGGTTTTGTTTTTTTTTTTTTTTTTTTCAAAATAAATTGACTTGAGTCATGAGTCACAAAATTTTGTGTGAATTTTTTAAGGGCTTTTTTTTAAAAAAAGAAGACACGATGTGTTTGTCACGTATACTGTTAGATTTATAGAATAAACTTAGTGACGATATACTGAAATAATCATGAGCTGGAGAGTCTATTAAAGCTTAGCTCACCAAACCCAGGCTCTTAGTAGAGGCATGTTGAAACAAAAACAACTTCCTACAAAAACATGTAGTGCATTAATATAATTTCATGTCTCAAAGGATAACATAAGGTCTGGGTTTAAGGTTACTATCCATAGTAGACTAAATTAATTGTCTTTTCACAAAAAGCAGAAAACACAGGAAAGCTTGTTATCCTTCTCAGCAAATAGACTATGGACCAAACTTGTGGTGACAAAATATAAAAAATGTTTAGAAATAACAAGATTTTCTTCCACCTGGCTAATGACCCGTAATCTTTACCCTTTCATGGTAGTTGATTTATAAATACTTACCAACCTCTGGTCTCACATTTACAAAATACGTCAATGACTAGACTAATGCTTTGCATTGTTAGAATATGTCAACTCTCCTGAAGTTATTCCCAAAATACCATGGTGCCTCAGGGAATATGGTTTTACATACAGATTTATCCTAAACAGAAGGAAATATTTGGGACTCAATTCTTTTTGCATTATCGATCTCAGAGCAAAGAATGGGAATAAATCCTCAGGTGATACTGGCATTTGTTTTTTTAATAATTAAAAAAATTATTTATTTATTTGGCAGTGCTGGGTCTTGGTTGCTGTGGGGGCTTTTCTCTGCTTGTGCTGAGCGGGGGCCACTCATTGCGGTCAGTGGGTTTCTTATTGTGGCGGCTTCTCTTGCTGTGGAGCTTAGCCTCTGGAGCATGTGGCCTTCGGTGGTTGCTGGGGGCTCAGTAGTTGCAAATCCCAGGCTCTCGAGCACAGGATCAGTAGTTGCGGCGTACAGGCTTAGTTGCTCCTTGGCATGTGGGAGCTTCCTAGACCAGGCATGGAACCCGTGTGTGTCTCCAGCATTGACAATTGCATTCTTTACAACTGAGCCACCAGGGAAGCCGGATACTGGCATCTGTAACCTGCCTGAGCAGGTTTCAGCAGCAACTCAGCAGTTACAAAAGACTTATACTAGTTTTCTATTGCTACTGTAACAAATTACAACAAATCTGATGGCTTCAAATGACCCAACTTTGTTATCTTACAATTCTAGAAGGCAGAAGTCTGAAATGGTAAGACCAGGCCTGTGGCTGGGCTGCCATTCCTTCTGAAGGGGAATGGAGAGAATCAGTTCCCTTGACTATTCAGTTTTCTAGAGGCTTCCTGATTTCCTGGCCCCCTATTCCTTCTTCAGAGCCCACAGTGCAGGGTCTCGAGATTCCTGACTCCTCCTGCCCTGCCTCTTTCACTTTTTTTGTTGTTGTTGTCTTTCACTTTTAAGGACCCATGTGATTACAGTGAGCTCACCAAGAAAATCCAGAATGGTATCTCCATCTCAAAACTCTTAATCACACCTAAAAATCCCTTTTGCTGTTTTAGATAACATTCATAAGTAGGACACACTTGTATTTTAAGGGGTCTTTATTCTGCGTACAACAGTAATGTTGACATTTTATTATTTTTAAAATTAAAATCAATATAACTTTAACTTCAATCATACTAATAATGTAGAGATACAATTTACTTATATAAAAGACTAAATACATCAAAATTTCTTCACTGTTTCTTCCCTTGCAGTCATCTCAGAAGTAACCACTGTTGCTCATTTATTTATGACCTTTACTATTTTTTGATTTTAATGTGCCTGCAAACATTTATATGTAGCTAAAGAAGGATAGTTTGGTTTGTGGTTTCCTTTCTCTTCTCTCTCTCTTCTCTCTCTCT
Organism: Tragelaphus eurycerus; assembly: GCA_935064755.1. NCBI lineage: Eukaryota > Metazoa > Chordata > Mammalia > Artiodactyla > Bovidae > Tragelaphus > Tragelaphus eurycerus. The sequence goes on from CAKXYN010000080.1 coordinate 2,116,570, forward strand.
CTCTCTTTTTTTTTTTTTTTAACAAATCCTTTGGTGCAATCACTTTTGACATATTTAGTCTTCCTATCTGGAACATGGATTATTATTCCATTTTTTTTTCAGTAAAGTTTTACATTATTTTTTTGAGGACTTTTTAGTTTGCTATATTTTATGTTTGGTTTTTGTTGTTGTTAACATGGTGAATGTAATTATTTTTCTATTGCCTTTTATAATGAATTATTACTGAACTGTAGGAAAGCTATTGATTTTTTGTGTGCATTGTTCCACTATCTAGCCATCTGGATGGATTCTGTAGGTTTGGAATATTAAAATTAGTTGTTTTACAGAGCCAATGAATTTAGCTGAAAATTAAGAGAATTTTACCATGAATTATTCTTTACCAGAACTATATTCTTTCATCAATGCATTCAAGACTATAATTTTACCCCTGTGTTCCACGTTAGCTGCATTTAACAAGTTTTGATATTTAATATTTGATTGTTGTTCAATTCTAAAGGAAATCAACACGAATATTCACTGGAAGGACTGATGCTGAAGCTGAAGCTCCAATAGTTTGGCCACCTGATGCAAAGAGCTGACTCATTGAAAAAGACCCTGTAGCTGGTAAAGATTAAGGGCAGGAGGAGAATGGGATGACAGGAGAATGAGATGGTTGGATGGCATCACCGACTCAACAAACATGAGTTTGAGCAAGCTCCAGGAGATAGTGAAGGATAGGGAAGCTTGGTGTGCGGCAGTCCACAGGGTTGCAAAGTCAGACACAACTTAGCGACTGAACACCAACAATTCTAAACATTGTAGCCACTTTTTATAATTGTGATAAGAAATGATACTACAGTGCAATAATGTTAACTGTAACCACAATGTTGTACAACAGATCTCTAAAACTTTTTCATCTTGCATAACAGAATCTTTTGACTCATTGAATAGCAGCTTCCCAATTCCCTCTTCCCTTAGCCCCTGGAAACCACCATTCCACTTTCTGCTTCTGTGAGTTTGACTGTTTTAGTTAAATTATATAAATGGAATCATGCAGCATTTGTCATCCTGTGACTGGTTTATTTCAGTTGGCATAATATTCTCAAGGTTCATCCATGTTGTCATATGAGGTGGGATTTCTTTCTTTTTTGTGATTGAGTGATAGTCCATTTTCATACTGTTCATTTTGTCAGCACTCTGCTCAATATGCTACTGGAGATCAGTGGAAAACTAACTCCAGAAAGAATGAAGAGATGGAGCCAATCAACACCCAGTTGTGGGTGTGACCGGTGATAGAAGTAAAGTCTGATGCTTTAAAGAGCAATATTGCATAGGAACCTGGAATGTTCCATCCATGGATCAAAGCAAATTGGAAGTGGTGAAACAGGAGATGGCAAGAGTGAACATTGACATTTTAGGCATCAGTGAACTAAAGTGGACTGGAATGGGTGAATTTAACTCAGATGACCATTATATCTACTACTGTGGGCAAGAATCCCTTAGAAGAAATGGAGTAGCCATCACACTCAACAAAAGAGTCCAAAATGCAGTACTTTGATGCAGTCTCAAAAATGACAGAATGATCTCTGTTCATTTCCAAGGCAAACCATTCAATATTACAGTAATCCAAGTCTATGCCCCAACCAGTAATGCTGAAGAAGCTGAAGGTGAATGGTTCTATGAAGACCTACAAGACCTTCTAGAACTAACACCCCCAAAATGATGTCCTTTTCATTATAGGGGACTGGAATTCAAAAGTAGAAAGTCAAGAAATACCTGGAGTAATGGGCAAATTTGGCCTTGGGGTACAGAATGAAGCAGGGCAAAGGCTAACAGAGTTTTGCCAAGAGAATGCACTGGTCATAGCAAACACCCTCTTCCAACAACACAAGAGAAGACTCTACACATGGACATCACCAGATGGTCAATACTAAAATGAGATCGATTATATTCTTTGCAGCCAAAGATGGAGAAGCTCTACATAGTCAGCAAAAACAAGACCGGGCGCTGACTGTGGCTCAGATCATGAAGTCCTTATTGCCAAATTCAGACTTAAATTGAAGAAAGTTGGGAAAACCACTAGACTAGAAAGATTGAAGGCAGAAGGAGAAAGGGACGACAGAGGAAGAGATGGTTGGATGGCATCACTGACTCAATGGACATGGGTTTGAGTAAGTTCCAGGAGTTGGTGATGGACAGGGAGGCCTGTCGTGCTGCAGTCCCTTGGGACACAAAGAGTCAGACATGACTGAGTGACTGAACTGAAGTGACAGTCCATTACATACATATATCACATTTTCTCTATCCAGTAATCAGTCAATGGACAGTTAGGTTATTGCCACATCTTGCCTATTGTGAATAATGCTGCAATGAACATGAGAGTGCATACATACTTTTGAGATTCTGGTTTCAAATTTTTTTGATAAATACTCCAAATGGGATTGCTGAATGATATAATAATTCTATTTTTAATTTTTTGAGGCATCTCTATTCTGCTTTCTATAATAGCACACCATTTTACATCACAATTAACAGTGCACAAGGATTCCAATTTCTCCACATTCTTGTCAACACTATTTTTTGTTGTTGTTGTTTTATAATGGACATGCTACCAGGTATGAGATGATATCTCACTGCAGTTTTGATTTACATGAAAGTGAAGAGGAACTAAAAAGCCTCTTGATGAAAGTGAAAGAGGAGACTGAAAAAGCTGGCTTAAAGATCAGCATTCAGAAAACTAAGATCATGGCATCTGGTCTCATTACTTCATGACAAACAGATGGGGAAACACTGGAAACAGTGTCAGACTTTATTATTTGGGCTTCAAAATCACTGCAGATGGTGATTGCAGCCATGAAATTAAAAGACGCTTACTCCTTGGAAGGAAAGTTATGACCAACATAGATAGCATATTCAAAAGCAGAGACATTAGTTTGCCAACAAAGGTTCGTCTAGTCAAGGCTATGGTTTTTCCAGTGGTCATGTATGGATGTGAGAGTTGGACTGTGAAGAAAGCTGTGCACCAGAGAATTGATGCTTTTGAACTGTGGTGTTGGAGAAGACTCTTGAGAGTCCCTTGCACTGCAAGGAGATCCAACCAGTCCATTCTGAAGGAGATCAGCCCTGGGATTTCTTTGGAAGGAATGATGCTAAAGTTGAGACTCCAGTACTTTGGCCACCTCATGTGAAGAGTTGACTCACTGGAAAAGACTCTGATGCTGGGAGGGATTGGGGGCAGGAGGAGAAGGGGATGACAGAGGATGAGATGGCTGGATGGCATCACTGACTCGATGGACATGAGTCTGAGTGAACTCTGGGAGATGGTGATGGACAGGGAGGCCTGGTGTGCTGTGATTCATGGGGTCACAAAGAGTCGGACACGACTGAGCGACTGATCTGATCTGAATCATTAGTATAGTTGAGATTTTTTTGCATATACCGGTTGGTCATCTGCATATCTTCTTTCAAGAAACATGTTTAAGTTCTTTGTCCATTTTTTACTTGGGTTATTGGGTTTGTTATTAATTTCTTTATCTTGCTTTTGTGATATAGGAGTTCCTTATATATTTTAGATGTCAATCTCTTATCAAACATGTGGTTTGCAAATATTATCTCCCATTCCATTGGCTGTATTCACTCTGCTTAACGTTTCCTCTGCAGAGCAGAAGCTTTTTAGTTTGCTATAGCTGCACTTGTCTATTTTTGGTTTTGATGCATTCTATTTTGAATGGGATCTTTCCCTCTCCCCTAAATATCCTGGTCCCCATTAGATTTATAATTACTTCTTCCAGACCCTCTGGGATTCTTATTCTAGACATAGCTGAAGTTTCAGGATTATTTTTCTGTGATGACACTGAAACTTTCACAAATGCTGTCACCCAACCAGTAATTCCTGTGTCTTGGACTGGATTGTTGTCTTCCCATCTCCTCAGTCACAACATCAGACAGGGCCCATCTGTAGCATTTTCAGCTTCCTTTGCCTCTTCAGATGAGCCCCATCATAGCCACTAATTTTAAGGAGGAAGCTTTATTTTGATTACCTGGAAACTTTCAGCTCCCAGAGCCTCATAGGAGCTACACTTCTACCACATATGTCTGATTTTGGATTTCAACTACAGAATGCACTCTTAATCCTGTTCAGTACTGTGTTTCTGGTTTGTGGACTTGTTAATATTACTTTAGAAACTAGCTAGTTTTACTTATTTTTTTTTTTGAATTTTTTATTTTGTATTGTGGGGTTCATACTGTTGAAAAATTTTTCATTGTTGTTGAAAAGTGTTAAATACTATTAAAGTACTACACTCAATATGTCAGCAAATTTGGAAAATTCAGCAGTGGCCAAAGGGATGGAAAAGGACAGTTTTTATTTCAATCCCAAAGAAGGGTAATGCCAAAGAATGTTCAAACTACTGCATAATTACACTCATTTCACATGCTAGCAAGGTAATGCTCAAAATTCTTCAAGATAGGCTTCAACAATATGTTAACTGGGAACTTTCAGATGTACAAGCTGGATTTAGAAAAGGCAGAGGAACCAGAGATCATATTGCCAATATCCGGTGGATCATAGAAAAAGGAAGGGAATTCTAGAAAAATATTTACTTCTGCTTCACTGACTACACTAAAGCCTTTGATTATGTGGATCACAACAAACTGTGGAAAATTCTTTTACATATATATATTATTTTTAATTTATTTTTTTATTGAAGGATAATTGTTTTATAGAATTTTGCTGTTTTCTGTCAAACCTCAACATGAACCAGCCATAGGTATACATATATCCCCTCCCATTTGAAACTCCCTCCCATATCCCTCCCTATCCCACCCCTCTAGGTTGATACAGAGCCCCTGTTTGAGTTTCCTGAGCCATACAGCAAATTTCCCATTGGCTATGTATTTTACATATGGTAATGTAAGTTTCCATGTTACTCCTTCCATACATCTCACACTCTCTTCCCCTCTCCCCATGTTCATATGTCTATTCTCTATGTCTGTTTCTCCATTGCTGTCCTATAAATAAATTCTTCAGTACCATGGAAAAATTTTCTAGATGCCATATGTATGTGTTAGAATATGGTACTTATCTTTCCCTTTCTGACTCACGTCACTCTGTATAACTGGTTCTAGGTTTATTCACCTCATTAGAACTGACTCAAATGTGTTCCTTTTAATTGCTGCTGCTAAGTCGCTTCAGTCGTGTCCGACTCTGTGCGACCCCATAGACAGCAGCCCACCAGGCTCCACCATCCCTGGGGTTCTCCAGGCAAGAACACTGGAGTGGGTTACCATTTCCTTCTCCAATGCATGAAAGTGAAAAGTGAAAGTGAAGTCGCTCATCTGCGTCCAACTCTAGCGACCCCATGGACTGCAGCCCACCAGGCTCCTCTGTCCATGGGATTTTCCAGGCAAGAGTACTGGAGTGGGGTGCCATTGCCTTCTCCTGTTCCTTTTACTGGCTGAGTAATATTCCATTGTGTATATGGAGATAACTGAAGTGACTCTGCATGCATAGACACAAGACTTTTTCTTGCCTGTGGCAGGTTTGCCCCAGTGAGAGTTGATCATGAAGGTGGCACAGCTGCTTGGCTTGCAGGGACCCTGGCAGCTCCAATGTGCAGGGACATGGACTGCCTCTGCCTCAGGAGTTATGGCCCTATCAGAGTCTTTTTCGAGCCTCTTGTAGCTGGTGATCAAAAGGTCTCTTTGGCCAGTCTTTCTCCGTAGCTTTGCCCATTCAGGCACTTAGAGGACTCCCTTGTCTGGGGTCTTTCTCTGTTGTTTGGTGAGTTAGACACATAGAGGGGCCCCTCTGGTGGGGTCGAACTGTAGATCAGCGTGTCAGGCAGTTTAAGGGTTACCCTGGATGGGGTCCTACTCTGTAGTTCAGAGCATCAGGCATTTGATGGGCCAGCCTCTCTATTGTTGAGCTGCTGATGCTGGCCTGTGGGGAGAAAGAGGCTATGGCGATGGCTCCACCCCCTGTGCATGACTCAGCAGTGTTGCCTTGCTTCCATGGCTGCCTGGCTTTCCTCCACTGGCATTTCCCACCGTGATCTCGTCCCTCACATCCCCTCAATCCATCTCTCTGCAGTCAACAGCAGCCCTCACCCTGATTGCTCCACAATCCCTAAACTCCAGCTCCCATCTGTTGAGCCTTCCAGGAGACCAGCGTTCCTGTCTGGGGTATGTATGACTGCGGCAAGGACTGTCTGATTCTCATTCCATTTAGGCTGCCACAGATCAGCTGTTTCACTCTCAGCCTTGAATGTTTCTTCTCTGACTCAACAGTTGCCCCACTGTGGGGACTGGACCCCTGCTTCTGTTCCCCCACCCGCTGAGGGCAGGTCCAGTCATACTAACACTCCTGTTGTTGCCCCTAGCTCCTTCATCCACAGAGTTCTGCATGGGTCAATATATTTTCCCCCACTGGTCAGGTGCTCCTGTCTGCTCTCAGCTGGTGTTCTGCATGCACTTCTGTGTCTGAAGGTATATTCCTAATGTATCCATGGAGAGAGATGTACTCCATGTCCACCCACTCTTCCACCATCTTGTTCTCCTAAACGGTGGAAAATTCTTAAAGAGATAGGAATACCAGCCACCTTACCTGCCTCCTGAGAGACCTATATGCAGGTCAAGAAGCAACAGTTAGAATCAGACATGGAACAATAGACTGGTTCCAAATTGGGAAATAAATATATCAAGGGTGTATATTGTTACCCTGCTTATTTAACTTATATGCAGAGTACCTCATGCGAAATGCCAGGCTGGATGAAACATAAGCTGGAATCAAGACTGCTGGGAGAAATATCAATAACCTCAGATATGCAGATGACACCACCCTTATGGCAGAAAGTGAAGAGGAGCTAAAGAACCTCTTGATGAAGGTGAGAGAGGAGTGAAAAAGTTGGCTTAAAACTCAACATTCAAAAACCTAACATCATGACATCCAGTCCCATGAGTTCATGGCATATAGAAGGGAAACAATGGAAACAGTGACAGATTTTATTTTTTTGGGCTCCAGAATCACTGTGGATGGTGACTATAGCCATGAAATTAAAAGATTCTTGCTCCTTGGAAGAAAAGCTGTTATCAACATATTGGTTGGTCAAAAGCTAGTCAGCATATTGAAATGCAGAGACATTACTTTGCCAACAAAGGTCCATCTAGTCAAAGCTATGGTTTTTCCAGTAGTCATGTATGGATGTGTGAATTGGACCATAAAGAAGGCTGAACACTGAAGAACGGATGCTTTTGAACTGCGGTGTTGAAGAATACTACTGAGAGTCCCTTTGATTACAAGGAGATTAAACCAGTCAATTCTAAAGGAAATCAACCCTGAATATTCACTGGAAGGTCTGATGCTGAACTCCAATAATTTGGCCACCTGATGTGAAGAGGTGACTCATAGGGAAAGACCTTTATGCTGGGAAAGACTGAGGGAAGAAGGAGAATGGGGTGACAGAGGATGAGATGAATGGATGGCATCACTGAGTCAATGGACATGAGTCTGAGCAAACTCTGGGAGATGGTGAAGGACAGGGAAGCCTGGTATGCTGCAGTCCATGAGATCACAAAGAGTTGGACATGACTGAGCGACTGAACAACAACATTTTGTACTGGGCTATAGCCAATTAACAATGTTGTGATAGTTACAAGTGAACAGCAAAGGGACTCACCTATACATATACATATATCCATTCTCTTCCAAACCCCCCTTCCATCCAGGCACTTTTTTTGGGGGGAGGTAAGATAAAAATTTTATTTATCTTAAAGCTACTACCAGAGATTAAGCCACATCTCCATCTATTAGTCACCATTTTTTATAGAACATCTCAATTTCACTTAGAAAATCATCTGTGATCTTTATAATATAATCTGGAATTCTTTTATTTAATTTTACAATATCGTATTGGTTTTGCCATATATCAAAATGAATCTGCCACAGGTATACATGTAATCCCCATCCTGAACCCTCCTCCCTCCTCCCTCCCCATACCATCCCTCTGGGTCGTCCCAGTGCACCAGCCCCAAGCATCCAGTATCATGCATCGAACCTGGACTGGTGACTCGTTTCATATATGATATTATACATATTCCAATGCCATTCTCCCAAATTGTCCCACCCTCTCCCTCTAGAGCAGAGAGGTTCCATTAAGTTATGGTCTTCCCCTCTGCTCTCTTGCTCAGAGGCTGCTCCTCCTGTGTATCCCCTGTTGGCTTCCCTGCTCACTGTGTCGCCATTCCTCTGCACCTTCAGGGGTCTTGTTTCTTGATTTCAGAGAAAGACCAGCTTGTACCCTGAGAGGCAGAAGGGCTGACTCACTACCATTATATCTAAACCTGTTCTTTATGCTCTTGCTCTTTCAGTTACCCTTGGGTTTTTGAGCTCTCTTCCTCTGTTGCTTCCCTTTCTGAATAAACACATGCTAAAGCCTCCTTTTGATAAGAGAAAACAAACAAAACTAACAACAAATAACAAGTATTCCTTTCATAACCCTGCGATCTCTCTTAACCTCTCTGCAGTACAGGGAGCTTTCCACTCCTTTCTGTTCTCATTCCTACTTCTATGTGTCTTCCCCTGAGGTTCTCTGCTTCACCCTTAGTCATTCTCCACCTACATGTTTCCCTTTGACATCTTCAGTTGGGGCCATTTTTACCTTTTAAACAATGACCTACTGCTTTGTAAGCAACTTCTCCACATAAGCAAGAGAGTTCCAGAAAAACATCTATTTCTGCTTTATTGACTATGCCAAAGCCTTTGACTGTGTAGATCACAATAAACTATGGAAAATTCTGAAAGAGATGGGAATACCAGACCACCTGATCTGCCTCTTAAGAAATCTGTATGCAGGTCAGGAAGCAACAGTTAGAACTGGTCATGGAACAACAGACTGGTTCCAAATAGGAAAAGGAGTACGTCAAGGCTGCATATTGTCACCATGTTTATTTAACTTATATGCAGAGTACATCATGAGAAATGCTGGACTGGAAGAAACACAAGTTGGAATCAAGATTGCTGGGAGAAATATCAATAACCTCAGATATGCAGATGACACAACTCTTATGGTAGAAAGTGAAGAGGGGCTAAAAAGCCTCTTGATGAAAGTGAAAGTGGAGAGTGAAAAGGTTGGCTTAAAGCTCAACATTCAGAAAACGAAGATCATGGCATCTGGTCCCATCACTTCATGGGAAATAGATGGGGAAACAGTGGAAACAGTGTCAGACTTTGTTTTTCTGGGCTCCAAAATCACTGCAGATGGTGACTGCAGCCATGAAATTAAAAGACGCTTACTCCTTGGAAGGAAAGTTATGACCAACCTAGATAGCATATTCAAAAGCAAAGACATTACTTTACCAACAAAGGTTCGCCTAGTCAAGGCTATGGTCTTTCCTGTGGTCATGTATGGATGTGAGAGCTGGACTGTGAAGAAGGCTGAGCGCCGAAGAATTGATGCTTTTGAACTGTGGTGTTGGAGAAGACTCTTGAGAGTCCCTTGGACTGCAAGAAGATCCAACCAGTCCATTCTGAAGGAGATCAATCCTGGAATTTTTTTAGAAAGAATGATGCTAAAGCTGAAACTCCAGTATTTTGGCCACCTCATGCGAAGAGTTGACTCATTGGAGAAGACTCTGATGCTGGGAAGGATTGAGGGCAGGAGGAGAAGGGGACGACAGAGGATGAGATGGCTGGATGGCATCACTGACTCGATGGGTATGAGTCTGGGTGACCTCCGGGAGCTGGTGATGGACAGGGAGGCCTGGCATGCTGCGGTTCATGGGGTCGCAAAGAGTCGGACACGACTGAGCGACTGATCTGATCTGAGTTGTCTTAGAGTTTCAGAGCCAGATAGAGCCTACTTCTGCCACTGAGTAATGTCTTCACTGAAAATGTGGCTAATAATATGTCATCGTGGATTTTTGTCACAATGGAGGTAACATGTTAAGAGTAAAGGCACTGAACTGGGGCTCACTATATTAGTTCCTTTTGCTCTTCCTTATAGGAAGAGGCAGATCGTAAATAAATTCAATAAGCACAAAAATGTCCAGTCCCATATGTACCCTTATCTCTATCTAGCACTTCTTACTCTCCACTGAGCCATCTCTAACAAGGCACCCCAAGAGTACTGCAAGTTCAGTGTCCCAGATTAATTTATTATCCTCCCCACTCTTCGTCTTTATCTGAAGTTATGTTTCTAGTAACCATGGCCAATTTCTGGTGTGCAACTTGCCTTGGCCCCACTGTATAATTTGACTGTGATTCTATACCTACAGTGTATCTTTCACTCATCCACTATTTTACTTCCTGAAATCACCATCCTAGCTTATAACTTTATAGCTTCTTTTAAAGACTAATGCAAACAGATTCAAACTATACTTTAGAAAGATGAATCTGGCAACAAGGCTTGAAATTAAAATTAACCCTTGAACAACACAGGTTTGAACTGCACAGGTCCACTTATACAGACATTTTTTTTTCCCAAGAACAAATACTACAGTACTATGCAATCCACACAGATGGCTGACTATAAAGCTATATGCAGATTTTCACCTGTGTAGTGTGCCTGCCCCTAGCTCCTGCATTGTTCAAGGGTCAACTATACATGTATATGTGCACGGTGAAGATCGCTCAGTCATGTCTGACTCTGCGACCCCATGGACTGTAGCCTCTGTCCATGGGATTTTCCAGGCAATAGTACTGGAGTGGATTGTCATTTCCTTCTCCAGGGACCTTCCCTACCCAGGGATCGAACCTGGGTCTCCCACATTGTAGACAGACCCTTAACTGTCTGAGCCACCAGGGAAGTCCCTGTATATATGCACAGATATATGAAAAATATCAGAAAATATGAAAATTTCAGAGCTAATTATTTATCTATAATAGGTTCACAATTAGCATTATCTTTAAAAGAAAAATTTTAACCCAAATAAAGGGGGGAAAATTCAAAACAGTGTCTTCTCTTTATAGGTGAATCAATGAATGACCTTGTTTTTATTCAAGTAGCCAATTGGCTCATATGTCCAAGGGCCTGTTGAAGGTGCTTTTGTTTTGGCAAGTCAACAATGCTAGATCCTATACTCAACTGAGAGGACTTAGCCGCTATCTTTAATGATCAAGAGTCTTGATATTTCCTAAGAACTCCCAGTTAATGGTATTTTGACTTGGTGGTCACAAAGCCTTTTTCAGAGAAAACACTTAACGGCTTATTAACTACTATGTATTTGAAAAATCACTTTCAGCATTATATTTGATTACACTTCTACCTTAAGAATTATTTTGCTTCTTAAAAAACACAATCAATGTTGAGCTGCTTTGAATGCACAATCCACAGTTATTTTAGCACAGTGTAATAATAATAACTTATCTTGCCTCCAAAAAATACTGTTTTAAGGAAACTGAGGTGCTCATTTTCGATTCTCTCACTTCCTCACCCCCCAATATATACATGAAAATAAGTTCAAAGTGGCTGCTTGAATCCCCAAAGTCTCTCAGAAAAAATGAGATCTTCTTTTCTCAGACCACAGTGTAGTGAAATAAATTAGTATAATGATTTATGTTTACTGTTTTAGTCAATTCTGATAGAGATTATAGAGACAAAATGACAAACTGCCTTAGTGGTAAACTTAAATCATGTCAGCCAATCTTTAGTTTTTCCTTACCCTAATTGCTCCTCCCGTTCATTTATCTTCCCAGGCAATCTTGGGAAGAAATACTAGTTCAATCAGTGCATGTGCAAACCACTCGAGATAAAAAAGTTTAGTCTAATTTGTCTCACTAAATTGTAATGCCTCTAGTAAACAAATCTTGGTTTGAAAGGAGACTAAAGAAATCTGAATAATTATGGGGCAAAATGCTCTCTTTTTGCATTTTGAAAGATAACCATTTATATACAGGTTGCTGTCTCTCCACCCCTACCTCTATACTTCTTTCCTTATTGTCTTTGAAAGAACATCTTATTTCCAAATTAGAGCCAAGCACACTGCATGCAGTATCTTTACTCATCCAGTTCCTGCTCAATATAAAAGGAAAAGATGCAGTCTTTTTAAAAAATCCAGCAGTGTTCTACACTGAAAAAGGCTAGGTTGAGAAGGGACTTTTATAGGAATAATAGAGACATTTCAGTTTAAAGTAGAGCTAAAACCTCCAGCCACAGGAAGAAGACTTTGAAGCACAGAAGCTCTTAGCTCATGAGAACAGAGTTGTGAGCGTGTGTTCTCTGTTTCAACAGCAAAACTTTATAATGGGCTCATTAGGTGCCAAAAAAGTGGGCTACATCACTTTTCATTTGGGGGGGACTAGGAAACCCAGGGAAATTGGCTTCATCTTTTGTCTGTTTTCATTGGAGAGTCACAGAATATTATCTCCATGTTAGAAAACACATCAAACCAGGGTGACTATGATTAAGATCTTTTAATTATTTTTTTTCTCTGTACACAGAACAAGCCTATCTTCTCTGGGTTCTCTCTGGAACTAAGAGAGAAGACTGAATCTGAGCTGTTAAGTGTTGCAAAAGATGAGCTACTAATTCCTACCCTACATTGTTGAGAAGACCACCCAGCTCATCTTTTGTAATGGCACCCCGCTCTAGTACTCTTGCCTGGAAAATCCCATGGATGGAGGACCCTGGTGGGCCACAGTCCATGGGGTCGCTAAGAGTCGGACACGACTGAGCAACTTCACTTTCACTTTTCACTTTCTTGCATTGGAGAAGGAAGTGGCAACCCACTCCAGTGTTCTGGAGGGGGACGGGGGAGCCTGGTGGGCTGCCGTCTAAGGAGTCGCACAGAGTTGGACATGACTGAAGTGACTTAGCAGAAGCAGCAGCTTCTACTCAAATAAAAAGGAGAAAGTCCCTAGAGCCCTGGTTGCTGTGTGGAAGTTGCAGCATTTGCTTGCTGCTCCCAACAAGTTCTAGGTGTGACTCCCTAGGGGCTTTGGGTGAGGGTCCCTTGTCAGGACAAGCTCAGCAGCATACCCCATTATCAGCAAGGTGGGTTTTCATGCTTGTCATAAACTGTTAGAACTAAGGGATCTGACGTGCCATCTTTTAAATGAGAATATTGGATACAATGCGGACACTGGTCTAGAAAAGATTAAGGACTATCTTAAGATTATATAGGCAATAAGGCAGAGAGCTGGGACAGAAACAGGGGTCCTGCCAAACCAGGGAGACTGACCCTAGACTCTCTAAACCCATCCTTAAGGGTGTAGCAAGAATGAAGCAAAGCAAAGAAGCACATTTTAAAAAGCAAAAAAATAGAAGGTTTTAAATATTAGAGCAAACTTTACTCTTTCCTGATGAGAAGAGTCATTTTCATGCCAACGTACCTGGATTCTGCTAGGAGCTTTGGCGAAAATGGAGAATGACCATTTGGCATGACCTCACCACTGAGTGACTTCACTTTCACTTTTCGCTTTCATGCATTGGAGAAGGAAATGGTAACCCACTCCAGTGTTCTTGCTTGGAGAATCCCAGGGTTGGCAGAGCCTGGTGGGCAGCCATCTATGAGGTTGCACAGAGTCAGACACGACTGAAATGACTTAGCAGCAGCAGCAGCAGCAGGAAGTTTAAGGTCTAGTGGATAAAATAGACTAGATGTGTAACTAACCAGCCATGGTGCTAAGTCAAAGAAATCAAGGGGATAACTATGAGTTATTTGTAGAACTACTGTGGGAGAATGGATTGCTTGGCCATAAAATTCCTCTTTATTATTGAATCCTCACTATGTAGCAAGAACAATTAATGGCTTAAATATTAGTGAATAACACACCCAGAGTGAGGTGATGCAGTTCACAGGACTATCAGTGAAGTTAGGATCATGCTTGCCTTTCTCTGTTTTTCCTAAAAGAATGTGCAATGTGTACAGACAAGAAACTAACAGACCCACTGCCTTCTTATATTTTACAATCTAAGAGGTCAATTTAATATACGTGTAATAGTGTTAACATATTTCTCCTTCGCTGGCCTCTGCTGCAGAGAGATGCATGGCCCTGCCAATGCAGTGTTTATGGGGGAGCTACCATTGATCAAGCACTGCTATGTGCCAGGCATTGTCATGGGCACATGGACCATATTTCATCTTATGTACTCATCACGGCAGTCCTATAAATAATTGTTACTATCTCCATTTTACAGATGAGAAAATTGGATTTTAGAGAGGGTAAGTAATGTGTTGAAGATCACATAGCTAATAAATAGCAAAGCGGGAATTTTAACCAGACGTGAAGACCCCAGTCTCCATGTTCTTTTCCCTCATCCTATTGCTAAAGCATGATGCTTTGGAGAATAGAGAAAGAAATCAATCATCTCAACCAACAAAGGAGGAAAGATCTTTCACAGCAGAGTGAAGAGGAGGGAGTATGATTTTGAGGATCTGCAGACAGAAGAAAGCAAGAAAGTGGAAAGAATGGGTGGCACTCAGAGGCACAGACACTATGAATGACTATACACCTGTCTTCTGTCTCATTCTGCCAACTCCCTGGGCCAGAGCAGCACTGACTACCTGAGAATAATGACGAGTGAATGTGGGCTTGTACCCTTCCCCTCCATAAACTCAAGCAGTATAGGTTTGAGTTAGAACACATCTTTGTGCACATTGTGACTTTGGCAGTGAGACCAGAGGCAGTGAACATACCAGGTAACTAGGCTGAGTTAAAGGGAGAAAGACCAGCTTGGGATCTTTACATATGCAACATATGTCCTTATGCTCAGGTTACATGATAAGTTTTGCTTGCTTGCTATTTCAGTAACAAAGTGTTTCTATTAAAGGAAAACAGCTTCAATATTTAATAGGGAATGCTATCTTTTATTAAAAACCTTAGGAACAACAATGAAATAAACAACCAAAACAAAAACTTGAATACAGAAAGGATCTTAAGGTATTTGTTATCAGACAACAATCACAAAGCTGTTTGTGAACACTGTGTTTAGGTAAGAATTTTTTTTTTAATTAAGAAATTAAAGAGGAAAGATAAGAGAATCTTTGCTTCTGTATGAGTGACGACATAACTCATGCTAAACCTGAATTCTTATCACTTCCCAGGATACCCATTTATCATGGTCATCTATCTGCTTCTCAGGCCAGTGAGAGGAAAACATCAAAAACTTAAGCAATCTTGATCCGCTGAAGAAACTCCGATATTGGGCATGACCCTTCAAAAGGCATCAGCATCAAACAGAAGCTATGTCAACTCCCTCACATGGCAAGAGGTTACAATGCTAAAGATTAAAGACTTGATGTTATAGGGGAAATAGGAAAAGCTATGTTTAAAAAATAAAAGATAAGTTTCTTCTTTTTTCTGAGTTCCTTTCATGATTGTTCTTTGCAACTTACTTCATATAGAACTGCTTAGTAGCAGTTTTCTGATGGAAAAAGCTTAAGGAACGAATATGTCGTCAAAAATTTAAACAATTATTTGTGTTATTTTATCCAGTATACTGATGCACCATCATAAAATTTCAAAACCTCCAAAGAGTCATAATGTTGATGCATTTTACAGAAACTGATGTAAGTTGGAGAAGGCAATGGCAACCCACTCCAGTACTCTTGCCTGGAAAATCCCATTGTCAGAGGAGCCTGGTAGGCTATAGTCCATGGGGTTGCTAAGAGTCGGACACGACTGAGCGACTTCACTTTCACTTTCATACATTGGAGAAGGAAATGGCAACCCACTCCAGTGTTCTTGCCTGGAGAATCCCAAGGACAGGGGAGCCTGGTGGGCTGCCGTCTATGGGGTCACACAGAGTCGGACATGACTGAAGCAACTAAGCAGCAGCAGCAGCAGCAGATGGGCTAAGTCACTGGGATTCTCAACTTTTATGGCAGGGAGCACCTATCTGGAGTGTAACCACCATCTATGTATCAGGCCCAGTAAAGAGTAATTGACAAACCACATTTGAGCTTTTGCTACCAAAGGATGTTCTGCACCATTATCTGGGAAGTCCGATGATGTCCACAGAGCTGTCCCTAGCAGAGATTGTTAAAATCTCTCTATGCTAGCCTGTGGAGGAACTCTCATCCTACAGTGAGAGATGGCAGGCACAGCCTCACAAGTGGGAGGGTTGGAGCTTGGCTACAGCACAGCTGTGTTTGCAGTGCCCGCTGGAAAGAAGCATAGCCTTCTGTGGATAAGACCCAGAGGAGCTGAGACTATGTCTTGACTAAGCGCACAAAAAAGATGAGCAATATGAAACAGGAAGCAGTGAGACTAAACCTTGGAGGACACAAAGGAAGATCCCAGATGAATCCGACTAACCTGAAACTTAGTCACACTAGGTGAAGGTTCATTTGCAGGTTCTTTCATGGGGAGAAAAGGGAATCTGGCATCAACACCTCTGCATATTTTTTATTTTTTAAATGAAAGTCAGGGATTGAGACCTTGCCCCCTGCAGTGGAAGCACAGTGTCGTAACCCCTGGACCAGGAGAGAATTCCCTCTGTATCTTTATTTAGAGCATGGGGTCTACACCTGAGAATGTATGAACCCTGAGGTTTCTTGGATGGCCTCAGAGGGACCAGGAAAAGTTATAGTTGTTTGAAAAGTTTGTGATGATGTTGTGTAAATGGGGTTTTTTTTTCTGATAAAGCAATTTTCAAATGCTTCTAGAACCCAAAAAAGGTTGCCCACTGCTTGATTCCCTGATGGCTCAGCTGGTAAAGAATCTCCCTGCAATGTGGGAGATATGGATTCAATCCCTAGGTTGGGAAAATCCCCTGGAGAAGGAAATGGTTACCCATTCCAGTACTGTGGCCTGGAGAATTCCATGGACTGTATGGTCTGTGGGTTCGAAAAGAGTTGGACACGGCTGAGCAACTTTCACTTTCACTTAATACTTACTGTATATACAGGCAAGTACACTTCTCTTATGCAGGCTGAGTTAGCCATAACACAACAATCATTCTCTTATAAATCACAATAATCATTACTGTCTTAGTTTTCATAGTCTTGAATTCAAAGACACTTCTAAGATTTTCCACATTGTTATATGAAATAGGGGAAACTGGATTTTTATGGGCAACAACAGTTTGATTCTCAGTGTAGACAAAACCAGAGAAGCCGCTTGCTGCTGCTGCTGCTGCTGCTGCTAAGTCTCTTCAGTCGTGTCTGACTCTGTGAGACCCCATAGATGCCCTCCTACCAGGCTCCCCCACCCCTGGGATTCTCCAGGCAAGAATACTGGAGTGGGTTGCCATTTCTTTCTCCAATGCATGAAAGTGAAAAGTGAAAGTTAAGTCTCTCAGTTGTGCCCAACTTTTAGCGACTCCATGCACTGCAGCCTACAAGGCTACTAAACCTAAAAAAAAAGTCTGATTCTACCTGGATATGTAATAATTACAGCCAAAGCTTGAAAACTCAGATGCCTATAGGCAGCCTACAGAAGGTCAAGCAAGAAGGTAATAAAAGGCAGTGAAAACACACCCTTTCTCTTGGGAGACTATGAGGAATTGTGCACATGCCAGGGGCAGCCAAGACTCAGGTCCAGAGGTTACCATGATGGGATGCATGTCCAGTATTGCCAGATTGTCCAGATTTTCAAGAAAATCTAGAGAAGTGGTATTTTTAACAAAAATTTCTGTTACCTGGAGAAGGCAATGGCACCCCACTCCAGTACTCTTGCCTGGAAAATCCCATGGATGGAGGAGCCTGATAGGCTGCAGTCCATGGGATCGCTAGGAGTTGGACACCACTGAGTGACTTCACTTTCACTTTTCAATTTCATGCATTGGAGAAGGAAATGGCAACCCACTCCAGTGTTCTAGCCTGGAGAATCCCAGAGATGGCGGAGCCTGGTGGGCTGCTGTCTATGGGGTTGCACAGAGTCGGACATGACTGAAGCAACTCAGCAGCAGCAGCAAGGATATCCAATGAGAGCTTTATTAAGATGTGTGGATATTAATTTGATGAATAGTAGCATATGCGGGTGTGCTCAGTTATGTCTGATGTTTTGCGACCCCGTGGACTATAGCCCACCAGGCTCCTCTCTGTCCATGGGATTCTCCAGGCAAGAATACTGGAGTGGGTAGCCATTTCCTCCTTCAAGGGATCATCCCAACCCAGGGATTGAACCTGCATCTCCTGCATTGACCGGTGGTTTCTTTACCACTGAGCCACTTGGGAAGCCCCCAGACAGACCCAGGAGACATTTATTCTCCTAAGCTCAGTATCTAATGAGCAATGTTAGAGGAGACCTTTAGGGATCATATGAGGTTTACATTAAGTTCTTGCAGAAATTCAGTGCTTACAAAAAGGCTGATTTCACAACTGACTTATTTGTAATTCCTTTGTATTAGTTCCAGCCTGAAGAGTCAAAGTGTGTTCAGAAAGAAGTGTTAGTTGCTCAGTCATGTCCCACTCTTCGAAACTCTATGAACTGCAGCCTGCCAGACTCCTTCGTCCATGGAATTTTCCAGGCAAGAATACTGGAGTGGGTTGTTATTCCCTTCTCCAGGGGATCTTCATGACCCAAGAATTGAACCCAGGTCTCCTGAATTGCAGGCAGACTCTTTACCATCTGAGCCACCAGGGAAGCCCTGGTGTATTCAGTGCATTGTAAAAGGCTTCTCTTTATGGAAGGAAAAAAGGCATTATTTTATATGCACTGGGACTCTGTTCGTAAGGACACTCACATGTGGCCATTATGAGGGCAATGCCCAAGAGAAGGATACCATTTTTGTGTGTGTGTGAACTGACTGTTCAAATATTTTGTCCATTTTTTAATTCCAATCGGGCTACTAAATGTTCTCTTCTTACCCTGGCCTGTAGAAAGAGTGGTCACCCTGTACTGGCAGGTCAATATCAAGAGAGATGGCAAACATAAAATGTTCACAAAAAGTGGCTCAGAGTTGCCAGCCAGCCAGCAACAGCAATGATGGGCAAAACAGGGAGATGCTGGTAAAGGAAATCTTTGTTCTTTTAGAATTTGCAATTGACTCGTCACCCAAGGAAACTTTAGTAGAGTCAGATTACGTTGCTGGTATTTGAGGACAAGAGATAATACCCAGTTCAGGAGTTAAAGTGAGAAAATTGGCTTCCAGCATTAAAGACAAGGAGACACCTTCTTTGACCTCCAACAGTGTCAGATCTTAGTCACTCTGATGGCCTTTATGGTGTATTAACTTGGTTGAGCTACAGACTTCATTTATGCAATCAAACACTAATCTAGGTGTTGCTCAGAAGGTAATTTTGAAGATGTGACTGAAGTCCATAATCAGTGGACTCTAAGAGAGATCATCCTAGTTAATCTGAGTGGTGTGATTCAGTCAATTGAAAGGTCTCAAAAATAGTGCTGAGGACTTCCTGAAGTAGAAGAAATCACCTCTGTGGACAGGAGTTACCCTTCCTGATGGCCTACCCTGTGGATTTTAGACTTGCCTAGCCAGTTCTGACTATTGTACACACCAATTCTTTGCCGTAACTCTCTTAATGTAGACTTCTACTGGCACTGCCTTTCTAGTTGGCCTCTGACTGATAGTCAGTCCTCTTGGACTGTGTAGCCTTGGCTTCACTTTTCATAAAAATGTCTTAGGCCACAACAGTTTTAAAAAACAGACTAGTTTAAAGTTGTTTCTTTTAAGCAAAATATAGCTGAATTTGAAAAACTTAAATAAATTGTGCCTTAGTAGAGTCAATAACCTTTTTGAATTTTTGTGACTAGTGACCTATTTGTACTTATTTACACTAATTTTGTGTTTTCTGTTGACATTTATTTTTTAACTTGCTTCCCCTTCCCCTCTTTTTTCTGCATTTTATTGGATCTTTACAAAATTAAAAAATTTCTCCTACTGTTTCTTTTGTTGGTTTGAAAACTATATGATGACTCTACCTTCTTTTAGTGGTCACTATTATTTTATATCTATTTTTATTCATATTTTTAGCAATAAAACATAAAGCTATTGATTATTTAATAGCCTTTCTCCAAACATGCTATGGAATTTACTAGGCTTTAAATATCATGAAACAACCCCAAACAAAATATTATTTTTTCTAGAGTTTTAGTTTTATTATTTTTATATATGCTAACATTTGTTTCCATTAGTTTCCACAGTAA
Organism: Tragelaphus eurycerus; assembly: GCA_935064755.1. Taxonomy (NCBI): domain Eukaryota; kingdom Metazoa; phylum Chordata; class Mammalia; order Artiodactyla; family Bovidae; genus Tragelaphus; species Tragelaphus eurycerus. The sequence goes on from CAKXYN010000080.1 coordinate 2,136,596, forward strand.
ACTGTTAATTCTTTTCCCTATATGTGAATGAATGAACCATCTTGGCCTTGAATTTAGCTGTTTACTATATAGACTTTTTAATATTTGACATGATCTCAACTATTAAACGGGGAAGGCAATGACACCCCACCCCAGTGCTTTTGCCTGGAAAATCCCATGGACGGAGGATCCTGGTAGGCTCCAGTCCATGGGGTCGCTAAGAGTCGGACACGACTGAGTGACTTCACTTTCACTTTTCACTTTCCTGCATTGGAGAAGGCAATGGCAACCCACTCCAGTGTTCTTGCCTGGAGAATCCCAGGGACGGGGGAGCCTGGTGGGCTTCCATCTATGGGGTCGCAAGAGTCGGACACGACTGAAGCGACTTAGCAGCAGTAGCAGCAACTATTAAAATTCTGAAGATATGTCTTAAACAGTGTAACCCAGAAATGCTCTAAAATTTCACAAAATACAAGCAAAAGATGAGTAAAATAGAATTGTAAGCTTAATTCATTACATTTTCCAAGGGGCATGCTGTCCCTTTTCATGAATTTCTAGAATTTTGCATCATAGAATCAGAAAAGAATAGGCATCCACAAATGACTTCAAGATATCTAGAAGCAATAGGTTAATGTTTAGTGGTATTAGATAAAATTTTAATATAACTTAGATATGGAGTTACAGATTATATAGTATTAAGACAGTATCTAATATGTAAAAAAGTTCATTTTCCTTAAACATGTTTTTACAGAGACATAAAATTGTTCTTTAATTAAGAGTCAAAATTTTAAACCACTACTAATTAAACCAATGTTGTTATTGAGAAAGATTACGGATCTCAATCCATTGATTCACACAAAGTAATAGCCATTATTACACTGATTTCAAACCTTCTGGGAAAGCAGAACACAAACCCTGAACTTAAATAAGGTTCAGAATTGTTCTAAAAATGGTGTAGAGTTGTTCAAAAATGGTGTAAGTCAATATTTAATCAATCAGAACAAATCTGTTTTTGTATAAAAATTTAAACACACAAAATGAACACCTTGAGACACTTTGGGAATATATGAAAGTAAAGAATTTCCAAATAAACACAGCCCATGCTTATGAGTGAAGCCCTCCGTTGTTGTGGGCTGAAGAAGAGCAGCACAGTGTAGACAAAGCATGATAGGGCCATAGATCACAGTAATAACATTTGCAATAAACAACAACAGAACAAAGCAGACATCTATAAGAATCCCACAAGGAATTTACGTTATCCATAATTTTTCTTTACATTTGAGAAACTATGGCAGGAAAGGCCATTACATTCAATGGCACCAATTAATTTCTGCAACTTTTAATGACATCTTTCTGAGTAAAAACCTCACATAATGCCCGGAGCACATGATTGATAGCAGCTTATGTTTGATTTGTACTGGATTCCTGATTTTTTTTTTTTAGTATTTTTAAAGAGTCCCTCTGCAGCCAATCAAGCAATCAACATGAAATACTCAGATTCTCTCTTGAAAAGTACAGGAAGAAAGAAAAGACAATGTGGCTTCTTTCCTGGGCCAACAGATGACTACTGATGTTAAGTAGTTTTCAAGCTGATGGATTATAGAGATTTTTATTCAAAAAAAATGAAAAAGAAAGCCATTTAATTTTTGTTCTATTCAGGATATGAGAGTATGCTGCTGCTACTGCTAAGGCACTTCAGTCATGTCCGACTCTATGTGACCCCATAGATGGCAGCCCACCAGGCTCCCCCATCCCTGGGATTCTCCAGGCAAGAACACTGGACTGGGTTGCCATTTCCTTCTCCAATGCATGAAAGTGAAAAGTGAAAGTGAAGTCGCTCAGTCATGTCCGACTCTTCGTGACCCCATGGATTGCAGCCTACCAGGCTCCTCCATCCATGGGCTTTTCCAGGCAAGAGTACTGGAGTGCGGTGCCATTGAACATACTCTTAAATATAACACACAATTTTCCTTTATTGACTTCCCTCAGTTCAGTTCAGTCACTCAGTTGTGTCCAACTCTTTGCAACCCCATGAATCACAGCACGCCAGGCCTCCCTGTCCATCACCAACTCCCAGAGTTCACTCAGACTCACGTCTATCGTGAGTGATGCCATCCAGCCATCTCATCCTCTGTTGTCCCCTTCTCCTCCTGACCCCAATCCCTCCCAGCATCAGAGTCTTTTCCAATGAGTCAACTCTTTGCATGAGGTGGTCAAAGTACTGGAGTTTCAGCTTCAGAATCATTTCTTCCAAAGAAATCCCAGGGCTGATCTCCTTCAGAATGGACTGGTTGGATATCCTTGCAGTCCAAGGGACTCTCAAGGGCCTTCTCTGACACCACAGTTCAAAAGTATCAATTCTTTGGCACTCAGCCTTCTTCACAGTCCAGCTCTCACATCTGTACATGACCACAGGAAAGACCATAGCCTTGACTAGACAGACCTTTGTTGGCAAAGTAGTCTCTGCTTTTGAATATGCTATCTAGGTTGGTCATAACTTTCCTTCCAAGGAGTAAGCATCTTTTAATTTCATGGCTGCAGTCACCATCTGCAGTGATTTTGGAGCCCAGAAAAATAACGTCTGACACTGTTTCCAGTGTTTCCCCATCTATTTGCCATGAAGTGATGGGACCATATGCCATGATCTTAGTTTTCTGAATGTTGAGCTTTAAGCCAACTTTTTCATTGACTTCCCTAGACCTTAGCAAAAAGTATTTCTTACTATCCTAGAAAATATTCCAAGTTTGGTAATATCAATGAAAGGATTTAAACTGAACAAATAGGACCACCCAAGAACTCACATATGCTTTTAGTGGGCATGATCATGGAAAATGAATCCTTGATTAGTATGGGGTGTGGCTAGAACTTCTCTTTCCTTTAACCATAAAAGCTCCAGTCAAAATCTGGTTGAGTTTAAAAAATTAATCTAAGATAGTGAGTATATGTAGCAGTGTGCTGGTAAGCTCAAGGATTCTCTTCACAAGGTATGTGTTCTTTAGAAGGGTCTTGTGAATGAGAAATAGAGAAACCTACAAGAAGCAACATAACGTGTGCAAGTGACAACCTGCAAAGCAAATACGGCTGGATGAAGACCAGGTACCGCTCAGAACCATTTATCAGTGACGACCATGAAGGGAACACTGAGTGTCTAGGAGGAACAGAACACGCATTTATTTCACAAATGTTCATTGTCTCTTTCAGTCTAAACACTGAGACAAGTTTGGGATTCCCAGGCGGCGCTAGTGGTAAAGAACCCCCCTGCCAATGCAGGGGATGTAAGAGACCTGGGTTTGGCCCCTAGGTTGGGAAAACCCTCTGAAATAGGAAATGTCAACCCACTCCAATATTCTCGCCTGGAGAATCCTATGGACGGAGGAGCCTGGCTGGCAAGGAGTTGGACACGACTAAGTGACTGAGCACGTAAAATGAGACAAGTTTAGAAAGCCTAAATGACTTTGCCAAGGGCACAAAGAAGACAGTACAGCACTGGGGTCCTCCAACTTGCTCTAAAATTGTAATTTGTAAATAATATGTTTTACCATGCCATGAAAATAACAGAAACAGATGGACAATGGATTTCATGATTCAGTGACTTAAAATGAAAATTAGTGTAAAAGTCTGCTATTAATTGGTGGTTTAGATATTTCTAAATTATTGCAACCATAGATTTTAATCATATATGAAAATCATAATTCTTGTTCAAGGAACTCTACCTAACTGCGAGCAGTCTTGTGTTCATGGTTAAGGAAGAATCAGTGCCTAGATACTTGGGGAATAAATGTACTCAGGCCTTTAAATTTCTATAACTTTCCTGTAATTATCCATGGTTCCTGGTATGTTTACTAACCAAGAATTCCCAATAATCCAGCAGTCACTCAAATCCCACAACCTCTGCTAACAAATAGGGTTTCGATGACAGAGAGCTAGATGAAAGATGATAAAATTCAGATTTTTCCATGACCACTAATATTGTCATGAAAGAGTTCTGTGGTTTTATACCAGAGCAAGCCACAGGCTAAGTTCTGATGTGTGTCTTATGTAATCTTTCTTTCAATCCACAGAAAGTTACATAAAATGGAATAATTTTTTTCTAATTAATGGACTCATCCAGTTTTATTTTATATATTTCTTTTTAGTAAAAGTACAAGATTACTGCCAAACTCTTCTAAAATGTTACCCCTATAGATAACTGCTGAGGATTATTGCATGTTAATGGAGATCCAAGAACTGGAAGTGCCCTCAGAGGAAATAAACTTTAATATCCTCTTTTTTTTTTTTTTAACAAATCTAGAAACAGAAGCACTGAAATATTGCCCAACACCACTGAGAAAACTGTGGTAAAGACAGGGTTAGAACCCTAGGAACCAGATGCCTAATAAAATACAGTGATACTCCCTGATTATTCTTTTTGTAACATCAAAATCAGAGTAACAAGAAATACAGCATTGCACTGTGTTCTCAAAAACATTCTGTGAACCCTATTAGAAACTGGCATATTCTTTTGCCTTCCCTTTTTAAGGAGACACAAATTAAACCTTGCCCAGAAAGATCAAGATCAAACTTAAAAGTACTCCCCCAAGTACATGTGTTAGCATTCTGAACACTCAATATTGGTCATTGTTATTCTTCTTAGCAGAGGCTAAGAGTCTTATTAATTGCCATGTACCTTTTGTTCCCTGTAAAACAAAATGTACTCCTTGTATATGAAAAGATTATTTCCTTATTCAATTAAGGAAAGGAGGAGAAGTGGTCAAGAGTGTTGAGAAAACTAAATGAGAGAGAAAAGAGGCAAAACAGGGAAAAAGGGTGGAAGAGAGTGAGGTATTTAACTAAAGAGTACTGTGGAACCACTGCCCACTCACTAGTATGGCTAATATAAAAGAGAAAAAAAAAAAAAAAAAAGGAAATAATAAACGTTGGCCAGGATATGGAAATATTGGAAACCTTGTGTAGAGTTGGTAGGGATATAACATGGATAGCACCTGTGGATAACTATATGACAATTTCTTTTTAAAAAACAAACATAGAATTACAATATGACCCAGCAATTCCACTTCTGGGTATACATCCAAAGAAGTGAAAGCAGGGACTTGAACAGCCATCTGTATAGTAATAGCAGTCTGTTCACAAGACCCAAAAGATGCAGGCAAGTCAAGGGTCCATTGATGGATAAAACAAATGAATTCACATACAATGGAATTTTACAAATGTACAAATATAAATACATATGTATACACATACAATGGAATATTACTCAGCCTTAAGACGAAAGGAAATTCCCAACACATGCTATAGTACAGATGAACTTGGAAGACACTGTGCTAAATGAAATATGCCAGTCCCCCCAAAAAAACTATATGTGATTTCACTTATATTTTACTTAGAATAGTCAAATTCATAGAGGCAAAAAAGTAGAATAATGGTTGCCAGGGCCAGAGGGGAGGGAAGAATAGAGAGTTGTTGTTTAATGGATACACAGTGTAAGCTGGAAAAGGTGAAAAAATTCTGGTGGTAGTTGCATAGCAATGTGAATGCACTTAATGCCATGGAACTGTACACTCACAAATGGTTAAAGTGGTAAAAAATTTTTTTTGTATTTATTAATCTATTTATATTGGAGTACAGTTGTTTTACACTGCTATGCCAGTTTATGCTATACAGCAAAGTGAATCAGCCATTTGGATACCTATATCCCCCTACCTTTGTGGATTTCCTACCCATTTATGTCACCACAGAGCATGGAGTAGAGTTCCCTGTGTGGTGCAGTGGGCTCTCATTAGTTATCTCCTTTATTCATAGTAGTGTGTGTATGTCAATCCCAATCTCCCAGTTCATCCACCCTCCACTCTTCCCCCTTGGTATCTATATGTTTGTTTTCTATGACTGTGTCTTTATTTCTGCTTTGCAAATAAGATCATTCTATATCTAAAACTGGAAATTTTCTGTTATGTATACTTTACCACAATTAAAAAAAAACAGAGTCCTAGGACAAATTTATAAAAGGCAAAAATATAAATGAGCCTTATATTTCAGTATGCACTAAAAAAAGAAATAATAATCCCTCTGGAGTAACAGGCATTATTTTTAGTAAAGGTAATTCTTTTTGTTTCTAAAACAAGCAATTGCTTTTCAAAGACAAGGGATCTGAGGGCAATTCCACTTTCTTTCCCCACAGACAGTGTTTAAGGGCAGGTAAACTAGTGCACTCTTTCTGTCTTAGAAAAGGTATCACAGATTTCAGAAGTATACACTCTATGGAGTCAAAATGTTTTTTCCCTTGTGCAGTGCAATATTTCCTTTGATTATTCCTATTTGAAAATAAATAGCCACATCTTTATTTTTGCAATACTCTTTCTGATCGATCCAAGGGCAGCAGCAATGAAATATTTATTCTTTCTACTCCTTTACAGTTTATTTTTCTTTAATTACAGGAAATTCTCATTATAAATATGCTCTGTGTTATCAGGCAGCATCAGCTATTGGACACAGCCTGGCTGCCAAGTTTATTTTAGTCTTTACAGCTCCTACCTTGCAAGGATATTTCAACTTCTCCCATGTCCTTTTACAGACTGGATAATGGCCAAACTGCAAAGAATCATTACTTATTAAATGACAAAAGAGCTTCCCATGAGCATAGGTGATATGAGGCAACTCATTTAAGATATGTAAAGTGTATTCATTTTTATTGGCAAAATATAAAGTATTTTGAGATGAATGTTTGCTTAATTACCACTGCAAGAATATCATATTATTATTACTCTCAGAGACTCTGGGAAGCTGCTGCTGTGTGCTAGATCATTTACTATACTGCTGTGACACAAAGGGCGGACAGATGTGTTTCTGGCCCGAGAGGATCTACTAGAGGTACCATATGGATATGTGGAAGACCTGGGTTCGATCCCTAGGTTAAGAAGATCCCCTAGAGAAGGGCATGGCAACCCACTCCAGCATTCTTGCCTGGAGAATCCCATGGACAGAAGGGCCTGGCAGGCTACAGTCCATGAGGTCACAAAAAAGTTAGACAAGACTGAGCAACTAACACACACACACACACACACACACACACACACACACACACACGGATAGGTCTTGGTTAACTTGCTTTATACTGTTTTGTGATTGAAATTGTTTGGGAGCAGTTCTGCTCCCAATATTGCCAGAAAATGTATCCATTTTATGAATCTCTATCTTTTGGTGTACGAGAATCACATCACATAGCTTACTGTCTACATTAAAATGAGTTCACTGTTCCACTGTTGTCAACAGCATAAATTTACTATTTCAAGAGTCTCTTACCCAAGGGAATAACTGGACTGTTATAAAAATTTCCCAAAAGAGCCATCAACTCTTCAATCTAAAGCATTAACAGGAAGTTCATATCCCAAGACTCTCTGAGTCTTTGCCCAAAGGTGCTTGCCATTTTTACCAACCCTAAACAATTATAAAATGATCCTTCACCGGCCCTACTCAAGTCCAGGCTTTAAAAGACCATTCTTGAACCCAGACTTCAAAATTCTAACAAGTCAGAACTTGCCCTTCCCTCAAGTCTACATTATTTACAATAGCTGAAAGATGAAAAAATAACAATACCCCCCAAATATACATTATGGAAGGACAGATAAACAAAATGTGATATATTCATAGCCGGAAATACTATTTAGTTATAAAAAAAAAATCAAAGTACTGATACATGTTACAATGTGGATAAACTTTATTTATTTATTTTTTAAAAAAAATATCAAGAATCTCTTTTATTGATTATCAGAAATGGATAAACTTTAAAAACACTATGCTAAGTGAAAGAAGTCAGACAGAAGGTTGCATATTATATGGCTCCATTTATATGAATATACAGAATAGGTGGACCCACAGATACAGAAAAAAAATTAGTGGTGTTCAGAGATTTTGAGGTTTGGAAGGGTAGTGGGGAAGGGCTGCTTAAGAGGTATGAAACCTCCTTTGGGGGTGATAAAATGCTTTGGAACTGGGTAGAAGTGATGAACACACAGCAAAAAGGTAGATTTTATTTTATGTGACTTCACCTCAATTAAATATTTTTAAGTCTATGGAATTGATGGTTTCTCCTACCTTGATAAGAAATAAAACTCCTTTGTATTATTAACATTTTGTTCTAATGGTATTTGGGGACCCAGCATTCAACAGCCATAATTTAAATCAGAGACCATAAGCCTGGTTGGCGTTTGAAAATAGATCTCACTTCCCTTGTTTGTGATCTTCAATGACTCTCAAATTTGGAGTTCAGTTCCCCTCAGTTTTCTCTCCCTGTGAGTAAATGGCCCCCTGTTGGTCACCATGTTTTATCATATGTTTTATCTTCCTACACTACAGCAATATGTAAGATGTCGTTGATTTTGAGGCACTCATTTGCAAATTCTAACCTCTGTATGGTTAGTTCTAAATTACTAAAATACAGTCTGCTTTTCATTACGATGTCTTAATCCTTAAAAATTAAAGTATACATAACCATTTTTTGGTTTGTCTTTGCTTATTTGTAACCATTTAAAAAACTGTTATATTTTTTAAAGTTCTTCTGTTGAAACCACAGAGGCTCTCTAAAGACATCTGGTGCAAGGAGGTACATTATGAAGATGCTACATATTCAGTTGTACCAGCACAGGGTTGGAATAGCTGGGCGTGGGTTAGTCTCCATCTGTTTTGTCTAAAGGCAAAGAATGAGAGGTGTAATTGATGCTTCTGAACTGTGGTGTTCGAGAAGACTCTTGAGAGTCCCTTGGACTTTAAGGAGATCCAACCAGTCCATCCTAAAGGAAATCAGTCCTGAATATTCATTGGAAGGACTGACGCTGAAGCTGAAACTCCAATACTTTGGCCACCTGATGTGAAGAACTGACCCATTTGAAAAGACTCTAAGGCTGGGAAAGATTGAAGGCAGGAGGAGAAGGGGACGACAGAAGATGAGATGGTTGGATGGCATCACCAACTCAATAGATGTGAGTTTGAGTAAGCTCTGGGAGTTGGTGATGGACAGGGAAGCCTGGCATGCCGCAGTCCACGGGGTTACAAAGTGTCGGACACGACTGAGTGACTAAACTCAACTGAATTGAAGCACCTAGGCAATATTTCCCATTCCTATCTCGTTTGCCTGGCTTTTTGTTTCTGCTTGGGTATGCCTTTCCTGACTGACTCTTATTCCAATTTTTGCCTGATGGCTCCTCCACTTACAGCCAGAACCGAGTTGCCTGAACAACCACAGTGTGAAGATGCCTGCGCCTCTTGCTTTGCTGTTGTACTGTCCATTCCTTCCCACATTGCAAAATGTACGCAGACCTAAGCACGTTGCAGTCATGGATTATTTGTATAAGTACGTGTCTGCTTTGTTCAAAGCCAATTGTTTCATCCTAAAGCCCAATTCAGTAGATTTATCTTCAGCAATGACTGGGCTTTGATCACCCTAGAATAGGTGGTGTCGTGTGGTATGTAGCTGTCCTTTCCCGGGCGCTTGCCTTATCAGGATACATGTCTGTTGATTTGTGGGAAGCTGGCTGTTTTTCGTTTCTGACAAACTCCAGTGATTAAAATGTAGTGGCTTGCTCTCGTTCCCCTGATAAAGGTGACAGCTGCAGACTTTCCAGTGGTGGTGGATATCGTCCATGCAGATTGCTTTTTAATGAAAGCAATATATTATCTTACCTAGAGACCCTGAAGCCTTACCTTGTTAATGTATTCTAGCCTGGCACCACATTTATCTATAAATTAGTTGTATTAAACACATTCCTTACTATTTATCCAGGCTTTAAAGAATTTTTCTAGCAAGAGGATTTTGCCTTCTTTCTTCACCTTAAGTATTGTTATACCCAGTGACAACCCCACCAATATTTTAAAGTGCAGTTTTGTTAAAAAAAAAAAAAGTCTCCCAAGCTGTAAAACTATTACAACTATACTCCATAACTTGATAATCCTTCACCACATTTTGCCACTAAAATAAGAGACAAAAGATGGAAATGTTTAAAGCTTGAGCCTTTCACTTGAGTCTCCTAAAAATCTGCAATAATTCTAAAAGCAGAGCTCACTAACTAACATAATTAAACAAAGAGAAGGAAACAACTTAAAACTTAGTCTGTAAAGACTAAGTTTAAATTTTAAAATTTGAGGTTTATAGGAACCCTCTTACTCATATGTAGGAACATCAAAAGAAAATGCTGTCATAGTTTAAGACTCACATAATCCCTTGACATGCAATCTGTTTTCCTTGTATCTCACACAGGGCGTACACCATCAGGTCGCAGGCCAGTGGTCCCAATTCTGCGGGGACTGAATGGCATCCATTGTCCTCTTGGAGGAAGACGCCGCAGGGAGGTGCAAACTTCATGCTGTGGCTCTGGAAATAGTTACGGCACAGAGGCCTTGTAATGACCCATGAACCCAAATTGGAAACAAACAACTATTTTGCTGAATATGTCCTCTCTGACCTAAACCCAATATTAAACTTTTTACAGAACTATAAATCAAATCCATTAAAAACAAAAAACCCAGTGAACCAGTCTGAACTGAATCCAAACCTACATATTTTCTAAAACAACTGAACTGTAACAAAACTAAAACATCAAAATATTCTCCAACCTGAATCGATATTTCATTTGGTTCAAGTCTCTGAACCATATTTTCTGTTTCAAGACAGGATTATTGCTGCTAACTATCCCTTTAAAGAGGAAATACAGAAGGGAAGTTAATGCCATAGTTAGCACTGAGGATAAATAAGAAAAGTATGTTGCAAAATGTATGAAAAATATGCATTTTATAAATAATTATTTAAAGTAAAGCAAGAAAAAACTGTCAAAAGAGGAAAATACAATAATCAAATTTGTGAACAAGTAAGAAAATACAGGGGAGCCAGTGCAGATCACGGTGAGGAAGCAGGAAAGTCCATGTGGAATGAACTGATGCCATGGAACGGGAGAGGAAACAAGCAAGCAAATATACATTAAGTACTGCTAGCATCTACTTATATTTTAGATTGCAGGGAATTATTCACTTTAATTATACTTTTCCTTACTTATTGGTCATTTTTGTTGATTATGAATGGCAAGACAAGTAAGTAGTAAATAGGAAAAAGTTGGGAAGTAACTTTTGGTCTGTATGAATAAGAAATGATAAAATTCGAAAATGTATTATTTGAACCTTTAAGTTATCTTAGAATAAACATTTGGATGATTTTTGGAAGAAATTTATGTTTAAGAAAACAATTCTCTAATATCCAAATTTTGCAAATTTTTTTGTGTGGTGTAGAAACACGAATATGTCTCTAAAAAGAATGGAAACTTAACTGCAAATTGTATTTAGCTATGCTCTGGCATACATGGCATATTGTCACCATGTTTATTTAACTTATATGCAGAGTACATCATGAGAAATGCTGGACTGGAAGAAACAGAAGTTGGAATCAAGATTGCCGGGAGAAATATCAATAACCTCAGATATGCAGATGACACCACTCTTATGGCAGAAAGTGAAGAGGGGCTAAAAAGCCTCTTGATGAAAGTGAAAGTGGAGAGTGAAAAGGTTGGCTTAAAGCTCAACATTGAGAAAACGAAGATCATGGCATCTGGTCCCATCACTGCATGGGAAATAGATGGGGAAACAGTGGAAACAGTGTCAGACTTTATTTTTCTGGGCTCCAAAATCACTGCAGATGGTGACTGCAGCCATGAAATTAAAAGACGCTTGCTCCTTGGAAGGAAAGTTATGACCAACCTAGATAGCATATTCAAAAGCAGAGACATTACTTTACCAACAAAGGTTCGCCTAGTCAAGGCTATGGTCTTTCCTGTGGTCATGTATGGATGTGAGAGCTGGACTGTGAAGAAGGCTGAGCGCCGAAGAATTGATGCTTTTGAACTGTGGTGTTGGAGAAGACTCTTGAGAGTCCCTTGGACTGCAAGAAGATCCAACCAGTCCATTCTGAAGGAGATCAATCCTGGAATTTCTTTAGAAGGAATGATGCTAAAGCTGAAACTCCAGTATTTTGGCCACCTCATGCGAAGAGTTGACTCACTGGAGAAGACTCTGATGCTGGGAGGAATTGAGGGCAGGAGGAGAAGGGGACGACAGAGGATGAGATGGCTGGATGGCATCACTGACTCGATGGATGCGAGTCTGAGTGACCTCCGGGAGCTGGTGATGGACAGGGAAGCCTGGCGTGCTGCGGTTCATGGGGTCGCAAAGAGTCGGACACGACTGAGCGACTGATCTGATCTGATCTGGCATACATAAGTACTCATACATAAGTATGCATGCAAACTATGCATAAAAGTATGCATAAACACTAATGTAAAAAAATCTAGCTTTTTCTGAATAGCATATTATTAGGGAAATGATCACAGGGCATAGAATCTGCAGATTCATGACTTTTTCCAACGATCAATTAAGACAAGTTTCCTGAAAGGAATACTACCATATTCAAACTTTGTATCTCTTAGGGCTGCAATAAAAAGTGAAAAGTCTGCCATGTGTTCAAATCCTTATAAAACAATACAATTATTTTCTATTTCTGAAAGTTTCTCTTAAAAAATAATCATGAATGTGAGAAGATTTACTCATAAGGATTATCTTTAAATACTATATAGCAGGAACTATTAACTAATCCCCAATCCCCTCTTCTCATTTTCTAGGGCACACAGCTAACAAACATCTCCCAGATTCCCTTGTGGTTAGAGATGGACTTTTGAGTTCTACCCAGTGGAATGTGAACAGAAGTTATGTGTGATTTGTGCCACTTTCAGTCTCACTGGTAATTATGCTCTTTTCCTTCCCATGGTGACCTTGGAAGCATCATGTTAAAGATGATGGAGCCATAATATGGGAGGATATTTCATTCCTGAATCACCATTTGAAGGAAAGCTATCTGGTAACAGAAACATTGGTTTGCACTGTACATCAGCAATAAATAAGCACTATTGTGTGAAATCTGTTGAGACTTAAGGGGTTTATTTGTTATGCTGCTACTTTATATGCAACTTTTTAAACAATGGCAAATAACTAGAAACAACCTAAATACGTAGCAAAGTTTCAGTGACCATTCTAGTTGTTGGACATCATTGATAATTTTAATTTCCCTCTTTGAACTGTTCTGAATAGTCTTTCTTTTCTACAATTTGTACATAAAACATTTGCATTTAATACCTAAAATTTATAATTTTGATATTATACAAATCAAGTTAAATGTGTATAATTTCATGGTGAATCGTGTTGATGGCATCCAGAAGTGACCGATACTTTCAATAGAAGGAGGAAATATTTTATGTTCATAAAATGCTGTAAGTAGTTGGAAAGAAGCAAAAAATCCCTTTTTATTTTCCTCATAGTTTAGTTTCATTTTATTCAATGAAAAACTGGTGATTTTAAATAGAGGAAATGTTTGGTAGTTGACTCCTGAATTTACATTGTCAAAAGTTTTTGTGTGTATTGTGTGTGTATGTGTGAGAGAGAAATATCTAGTAGGAATCAAATGGAGACGATCAAGCAAGTGACCCATGGCATGACTGGATTCTTAACACTCCTGAAAATCTTAGTGTATGGCTGCCTAGTTCTCCTAGAAAAATATAAAGAATCATCTATTATTAAAATGACTACTACAGGGATGGAAGAGTACATTCAGTATATATATTTCATATTCACAACTCTTACTTTATGTATCAGTTATACAGTTACCGCCCCCTTGCATGATGACCATTGTCTATATTATGTAAACACTTTTGGGGCTCCCCATCTGGCACAGTGGTAAAGAATCTGCCTGCCAATTCAGTAGATGCAGGTTTGATCCCTGGGTCGGGAAGATCCTCTGAAGAAGGAAATGGCTACACACTCCAGCATTCTTGCCAGGATAATCCCATGGACAGAGGAGTCTGGTGGGCTATTGTCCATGAACTCACAAAAGAGTCACAGGTGACAATACAGGAGTCAACCACCAGTAACATTTTCTCTATTTAAAATCACCAGTTTTCCACTGAATAAAATAAAACTAAACTATGAGGAAAATAAAAAGGGATTTTTTTGCTTCTTTTCAACTACTTATAGCGTTTTATGAACATAAAATATTTCCTCCTTAGTGACTAAACAAAAACAGCAACAACCAGGTTTAACTCATTTACTTTTCTTAAAATTTATTCACATGGTAGGTGCTGTTGTAACTGACTTGTACATAATCAGCTTAACTAGAATAATCCTGTTTTCTTTCCGCTGAAAAATCAACATTCTGATTGAAGTCTGCTGTACTTCGAATGCATGGAGTTAACCTATGATAATATCTTTGTTTATTTTCAAAACTACCAGTTGAGCTATAGTCTAACAGAGGGTTGTTAGGTTTGAGATTTGATTTTTACCCTGCTTAGAAGCTATAAATTACCCTGTTATTGTTTCACGGATGCTGGCAGAGGACACAAAACTTGGGTCAGAGACAAAGCACTGTTACTCATGGCACAGTGAGCAACAGGAGCATCAGTGTATTTGTATTAGTTCCTCTTGTTTGCAAGTCTCACGAGGGCAATGTGTAGGTCCAGCTGAGGCAACACTGGGTTTGGTTTGTACTGCAGCTGAGGAACACTGCTGCTGCTGCTGCTGCTAAGTCACTTCAGTCATGTCCAACTCTGTGCGACCCCATAGACGGCAGCCCACTAGGCTCATCTGTCCCTGGGATTCTCCAGGCAAGAACACTGGAGTGGGTTGCCATTTCCTTCTCCAATGCATAAAAGTGAAAAGTGAAAGTGAAGTCGCTCATCCGTGTCCAACTCTAGTGACCCCATGGACTGCAGCCTACCAGGATCCTCCGTCCATGGGGTTTTCCAGGCAAGAGTACTGGAGTGGGGTGCCATTGAACACTGGAGCTGGAAAATCTACCTCTTTATGATGAGCAGTAAGCAAGCCTGCTCATTGCCCAGAGAGAGATGTTACCTCCCCTCCCAAAGGTGTTGCATAAACAGCCCTAAGGATTCCAAAGACAGAGTACTCAAAGTCTCGCAGTCTTGACACATGGTTGTTTTGAAAAACTGTCCTGAGATAAAGTACAGACTGGCTCCACTTTTTCAATTAATTGTACTGTATTCTACTTTGTCTCCTTTTCAGGAGCTGTTGATCATCACGTGGTACCTATTGATAGCTTCCTAGTGGTATAGAACTAGACTCTCACTCTCTTTTCCAAAGTGTGTGTCTCAACAAAGAGGATGAGAGCTACATGATGTCCAGAACCATATTACCCAATTTTCTCAGGGACTTCCTTTCAGACCATTTTTTCTTTCAGAAAAAGAAACCAACACCTTTTCAAGCTGTTGCAGCTGTAACAATCTAGCTACCTTAAGAGCCAGTTTCCAGTTTAGGAATCATCATGAGAAAACATTTGTGGACAATGTAACGCTTTCTAGTCAGAAAGGCCACCACAATTAGGATGGAAGAAGGAATCTTAGTAGCTACAGTTTGTATCATAAGCCAATGATTTATGAGATTTTTTACAGCATTTTTCATGAAGTACCAGCTGCTTTTGACTAAGCTGTTGCTTTTTCCTCAGATAGTGGATTTTGAAGTTCATTCCTATCCTGGATGTGACTGAAGCTTGGAATTGAGAAAAGGGGATGTGGACGACCTCATGTGAAGAGTCCCAAGCCACAGCCATCAGCATGACTGCATTTCATGAGCACCTCAACTGTGGCAAAGATACTTTTAGTTCATGAGTCTGGAGGACTCCTCATAGGGAAGTAGGCCCATAAACACAGTGGCACATTCACACTAATCAGCTTCAAAGATTTTGAAACTTATCTAGTAGACTCCAGAGAAGTGACTTGGTAACACTTCACTCTCAATTCTTACTGAAAAAGACATGACCCCATCTAAGTTTGGAAAATAGTGTTTTGACCTGAATTTTTATTATATTAAGAAACAAAGGGACAGAAAAGGGCTTCATGAGGGGGAAAAATTGGCCATGACTTTTTCCTGCAACCACAGAATTCCACAAAATGCATGCAAACAAACCCATGAAAGCTCTGACTAGGCCATTTATTTCTGCACCCAGAACACCAGTTCCTGCTTCGTAAACTCTAAATCTGCTTGGGCTCTCCTTTCTTCACCTCCTGTTTTTAGACAGTTCCTGTTGCACATCCTGATAATCTGACAAAAAAGACCTCCCGATGAGGAGGAAAAAAGAACCATTTTCAGATTTAGATTACCAAGGAAAAGAAAGAGATTATCAAAGATCTAAATAATGCAACCAATAGCAAAACATCCTAGTAAATCATACTAACCCAGCTAAATTAGATAGCACTGTCCATATACAATTACACTGTTAGGCTCCCATGACAGTCTTTAAATGTGACATGTTATTTGACATGTTTGCAATTAGGGCTTAGGAAAAAAAATCAATTTTTTTATATTCCACTTAAAATAAAAAATGTACTGTTTCCCTGAAATGTACCTTTTTTAAAAAAATTCAAGACAGACTAAAAAGTAATACCAGAACAAACATATCACAGCTGCATTATGAAGATAGACATTTAAAGTCCAATTTTATTAGATTTTATGAAAGGGCAGCACCTAAAAGTAATTACTGGCGCATTGTATTTACTTTCACATCATCATCCTTACTCACTCTGCCCCTGGACTGTGAACAGGCAGTGAGGTCCACAGTAACTGGTGGTCCTGGGTGAGCTTCTGAGAAGCTCTGCGAGAATTGCATGTGTTCGCGACCACCCGGCAGGTTCAGTCGTGTCCGACTCTGTGCGACCCCATAGACGGAAGCCCACCAGGCTCCCCCGTCCCCGGGATTCTCCAGGCAAGAACACTGGAGTGGCAAGCTCCTCCTTTCACTAAGGCCCCGAATAACATTCGGTGTCCCCCCACCTTCTCTTTTCGTTCAGTGTTGGTTCCAAAGTGCCCTAAATAATCCACACACATTGTGTATGCTCAGCTGCCCCATTGTGACCTACTCTTTGCGGAACATGGACTGACTGTAGCCCTCCAGGCTCCTCTGTCCATGGAATTTTCCAGGCAAGAATATTGCAGTGGGTTGCCATGCCCTCCTCCAGGGTATCTTCCCAACCCAGGTACCAAATGTATGTCTCTTTCCTCTCCTGCTTTGGCAGGCGGGTTCTTTACCCCTACACCACCTGGGAAGCCCTATATACATGTTACATATGGATAAATATTCAAAGGTGAGATTCTTTCTGCATAAAATGCTTCCAACTTATTGTCATTCTTCCCTTCTCAAATCCCTTATCACGTCTTGTATCCTCTGAAAATCTATCATAAACAGATAACGTTTCTTCTCTTTCAAAAAGACATTCTGACCTTTACTATAGTGTGTCCCATCGTCACAGATCAGATATATACATAATAGTAATAATAACAATAACAGCAATAATAATAGCAATGAAACATTATTTGTATAGTTGCTCTGCACCAGACTCTGTTTTCAGTGGTTTACATGAATTGTTTCAGCTGACCTTCACAGTGACCCTATAGTTATTATTATTAATCACCAATAAATATATCTGCCATTATCAGGACAGTAAGGGATCCTAGCTATAATTCTGAAGTCAATCGTTATAATCCTTGCATTAATAACAAAAATCAATACAAGTAGGGGATTTATGATGCTTAAACTTTGAGATAAATTTTGAGTGAAACAAATCAAGAATATTATAGGTGAAGTGATGGCCCTCCCCCAAAGACAATAATGTTCTAATTCCCCAAACCTGTGAACATTAATGTTCTAATTCCCCAAACCTGTGAATATGTTACCTTGCATGGCCCTTGCATGGCAAAAGGGTCATTGCAGATATGACTGAGTTAAGAATCTTGAGATAGGAAGGTGATCCTGCATCATTTGTGCAGGTGCCCCCAAATCACAAGTGTCCTTATAAGAACAGGGTGGAAGGGTTATGAGAAAAGGAGGGAAACAGGAAGATGCTATGCTGCTGGCTTTGAAGGTGAAGGAAGCAGCCACAAGCTAAGGATTGTAGGTAACCTCTAGAAGCAGGAAAAGACAAAGGAACAGATTCTCCTCAATAGCCTCTAGAAGAAACACAGCCCTGCTGACACCTTGACTTTAGCCTGATGAAACCTGTTTTGGAATTCTGACCTCCAGAACTGTAAGACAATAAAAGTGTTGCTTTAAATTACTAAATTGGTGGTGATGCAACAGCAATAGGAAACTAATTAAGCATGAGTCCTGGTTTACTATATTGCTTCATTAAGCAGTATGAAAAAACATGGTGCCCATGAGGAGGAGCTTGGAGGAATGAGAGAGTCTCTCTGGAGGCCAGTTGTGTGTGGTTTTTAGTTTGGCTGATTCTTTGGTTGCCTGGGCTCTTCACTGGGGCACACAGGCTTAGTTGCCCCATGGCATGTGGGATCTTAGTTCCCTGACCAGGGATTGAACCCTCATCCCTTACATTGGCAGGTGGATTCTTAACCACTGGACCACCAGGGAAGTCCCCCAGGAGAGTCTCTTTGGAGGAGCCCACTCTGTGGGAGCTATTCACCCGTGAAGTTAGCGGAGGGGCCATCCACACTAGACCTCACTTCTGACACAACTGTAAGTCCAGGGAGTTCCCTAAGCTGCTCTGAGTTTGCTAATTCTCCAGAAGGCTTCACAGAACTCCTGAGAGCTGCTGTGCTCATAGTTATACTTTATGACAGGGGAAAGGCACGTTAAAATTGGCCAAGGGAAGAAACGCTAGGGAAGAGTTAGAAGTACCAAATGCGCCATGCCATTGTTCTCTCCCTGTTGAGCTGCAGGCAGCCTCACTCTTTAAGGACTGATGTATGACAATACTGATGTGTGGCACGGATGACTGCCTTGGCATGTCATGACTACCTGGGGCTCCATCAGGTAGGCTTGATTGACTGACTGGTCAGTTGCTCACATGGTTGATCTCAGTTTCCAAGGCAACTGATATCACTTTACTCACAAACTCCACTCTCTCTTCTTTTGGTCTTTCTGATCACTCCCAATTCTTAATACTATCTGGTATGGCCAACCTCCACCCTAAATCACACTCTTAGACTATGTGGCCTGATCTAAAAGCCCCAGGCAAGCAAAGATGCTCCTGCCACATATGTCTTAAGAGGCCCCAGAGATTGTCTCTGGGAAGCTGAAGCTTTCAGACCCTCTCTTTGGACAAAATTAAATTCTTTACTCACACACACACACACACACACACACACACACACCAAGCTATGTTTAAAGGGTGAGGGGGAGTGTTCTTCTTGGAGCAAACAAAAGGAGATAAGACATAGAAAGCAGCATGAACAAAGGCAAAAGTGTTTGTGGTATTTCTAAAGAACAAAATTAGCAATGGACTGTAGTTTGAATACAGGATACTGGGCACTTGGGAGGTGGGAGTCCTGAAGAAAACTGATTGCAAAGGCCCTAATGCCAGATAAAGCGGGTTTGTATCAAGAGCCGGGGCACTTGGAAGATTTTCTGGCAGGGAGTGATATAAACAAAGAATCCTTTTGCAATGTAAATAGTCATCTCCCACTTTATGTTTTATGAGTTCATGCTTTTGTCTATTGAAGCTATTTTTTTAATGGGGCACTTTGTATTTATAAGGAAGGAAGAAATTCTCTTTTTCTGCAGTAATGCTGACAACAGAGTCAGACAGTCTGAACAGACCAGATGAGGCTAAGTCCTAGCGTGCAGGACTGAAACTTTGTGGCAGGGCTGGGCCAGCAGGACTGCTTCCCCTGACTTCTTATCATTTAGAAAATGAGACATAACTAGAAGAAATCCCAGGGATGCCAAGGCAGAGCTGGCTTTAAAGTGGACTTCTGGAAAACAGCCCAATCTGTGCATGGCTATACTTAACAGCGTGTTAGTGGCTCAGTCATGTCTGACTCTGTGACCCCCATGGACTGTAACCCGCCAGGCTCCTCTGTCCATGGGCTTCTCCAGGGAAGAATACTGGAGTGGGTTGCCACTTCCTTTTTTTGACTCAGGATCTTCCCAGCCCAGGGATCGAACCCAGGTCTCCTGCTTTGTAAGCAGATTCTTTACCATTTGAGCTACAAGGGAAGCTAGATTTAAAAAAAAAACCTCATCTTAAACTTAGTTACTTAATCTTTATTTTACTCCCCACAGAGGTCATATGCTACAGTGCTGGGCTACCAGGTGGCGCTATATTTGTCTGGAGAATTCCATGGACAGAGGAGCCTGGCGGGCTACAGTCCATGGGGTCATAAAGAGTCAGACACAACGGAGTGACTGACACTTTCACTTTGCCATGGTCAAGACCCAGAGATAATCAGAAATTCACTGCCTTAGCAGCTTAGGCTGCTACAACAAAACACACAGACTGTGTGACTTGAATAACAAGCATTTTTTTCTCATTGTCTTACAGTCTGGGACATCCATGATCAAGGTGTGGGCAGATTCAGTTCTTGGTGAGGACCTTTCTTCTGGCTTGCAGACAACCACCTTCTTGCTCTATCCTCATATGGTATGGAGAAAAAGAGACAGAGATGAAGGGAGAGAAAGAGAATGCTTTGGTGTCTCTTCCTATTCTAATGAAGGCACTAATCCCCATCATGGGGTCCCCACCCTCATGATCTCATCGAACACTAATCACCTCCCAAGGGCTTATCTCCTAACACCATCACAGTGAGGGATTAGGACTTCTACGCGTGAATTTGAAAGGGACACAACTAATCCACAACACTCACCATTTTTCTCTAGTCAGCTTAGAAGTGTCCATGGGTGTTTCCCACACAAATAACACTATTTTCTGTCATTTACTTTTCACAACAGGCTTGTTTCTACACAAAAGCTAACTTATAGGCAACGTCCAATTGAGAAAATTACATTATGTGCTTCCTATAGAGAGGACTGCAGGATTCCAATGCCTAAGAGCATGCCTAAATACTTGGTTCACCTTCTATATGATACTATGCATATCTTCCATCTAATTTTTTTAAATTATTTTAAGTTTAATTAATTAATTTATTTTTAACCTGTAAAATAGGAAGAGCAGTACTTCTATCCCCTTGAGGAGGCTTCGCAGGGTTTTGTGGGAACCAGGGAGTCCTGAGGGAATCATAAACAATGGTACATGTGAATTTTTGTCTACATGACACAAACATTGTTTTCATCTTCAGGCAGGTGTGTGGGCCTCCTGGATCTGTTCAAGGACCCCCCAGTGAGAAATGCTGCCCCATGAAGAGCCTCTGGGGAAACAAAGAATTCTAAGACCTGGGGTCCATACTCACAGGAATCTTATGGTATACTTGATGAGGCAAGTTAAACACAAAGATGATTCTAGAAGGAATTTCCTAGAGTAAGCAAATTAAAAAAACAAAACAGATTTTCAGTTAAATGTGAATTTTAGACAAATAAGGAATGATTTCTGTTAGTATAAGTATGTTCCAGATGTTGCATGACATACTTATACTTAAAAAGTTATTTGTTCCTCATCTGAAATTCACATTTAAGTGGGTGTCCTGTATTTTATTTGGGAATCCTACGCATAAGTCAAATGAGAATATGAACTCTTTTGGAACTCAAAAGAGGGAACGTCTCAGTGGTTTTCAAGAAGCGGATGCTGAGGCAGAGTTAGGAGGGCAAAGATTTAGGACACAGGAAGGCCTGTGAAAGGAAAGGGAGAAAGCAAGGTCGGATGGGGCGCCGTCAGACGGCGATGTCAACTGACCAAGGCTCCACCAGCATAAGCAAGAGCTCTGACAAAGAAACACCCCCTTGGGGAGTCCAGGCTGAGCAGAAAGGACTAGATTTTTGTACCACTGAGCTGGTTAGTCTCCTCGCAACTCCACCCTGAGTAGCTTCCTTCTGGGCCAGGCACTGATGCTGAAAATTTTATCATTATGTCACCATTGTACAACAAGAGAAAGCTGGCTAGATCCTCTACCTTTTCTCAATACTACATTTTCATTAAGTGTAATTATAGCAAAGTGTTTACCAAAAATAGGTTAACACCCAGGTTATAAAACAATATATAGGGTATGATCTTATTTTGTTAACGCATGTAACTGTATCCATGTTTATATGCATTTCTGCACATACACACACATTAGGGAGACAGAGAGAGAGGGAGATGGCAAGGTGGGAGAGAGAGAGGGACAGAGATTGACAGAATATGCACTAAAATATTGATAATAATTATCTCTGAGTGGTGAGATTATTGGAGATTTTTGTTTGTTATTAATAAGTTCTAAAATGTCTACAATGTGCTAGTGTTATTTTTTGTATTCCAAAGGTTAAGTTATTAAAAATCTTTTAAAAGCCACTATTATACTTCTTGTTCTTTCCCTCCCTGCTCACAAGAATTAAACATTATTTTTACACATTTTATTTAAAGCATAGTTGGAACTCAGCATAGGATAGCAGAGATGTCAGCCCTTACTTCATCCTACTGGAGAAAGTGGTCTAAGCATTTTCTGAGGGTTCTCCTTTTAGAACACTATACATCACTGCGGTGACAGCAGGCGACCTGATAAATGCTGGTGGTCACAACAGAAATGATCCTTGCTTCTTCTTTTTTTTTTCTATATAGAAGAGGGAAGTAAGTGGCAGCTTTCACCTTGTCACCGTTTCCCTTCTATTTCTTATATTTAGTCTCTTCTTCACTCTGGAGGGCAAAAACCATCCCATTACTATATAAAACACCTTGAGTTCTTCCAGGAACATTTTTAGATTAAAGACCTAGATGTCCAATTTTAAAGCTTATGAAAGTTTTATCTATCAGGGATGTTAGATGACTAGTTCATAAAATATGAAAACATCTACATTTATCTTGAAGAAATGCTATGGTTTTCTTGGAACATATAAAATACTGCCTTGGAACATATAAAATAAAAGAAGAAATTAAATACTCTCGAGAAGAGGAGAGAAAATAAGATCTTATTTAGTTTGGATGCCTGCTGTTGATACCGTAAAGCCTGTCATTTTTTCTTTTTTTTCTTGTTTTAGGCAGAAGACATAAAACAAGACAAAACTGGAAAGAAGGAAGAAAGTAAATTGCTGCATTGTTCATGAATTATGTTTTCATTGGAAAAACCAGTAAGGGAAAACTGAAAACCTTTTAAAGGCCAAAAAATCTGCTTCTTTCCTTTATCCCTGGTGGAGAGGGGTATGTCTTCCCAGAGGTCCAAAGGGAAAGTTCTCAACCTGCCTCCTTCTAGACTCCAATCAGATTGAGAACTGCCATGGTTTCCAAAGCGATAACATCCAGCTTTGGGTAGAAAAGTTTGGACATTTTTTTAATGAGACAGCCAATACCTACTCCATATCAGGCACTGAGGCGCTAAGGATGCAGACTATGAGAGGCCTGCTTCAGAGGAGAAGCAGCCCACATGATCACTGAGATTCCTTCCTTCATATAATTTCCTCAGAGGGATCAGAATTGGAAGGTAGCTAAAATCCAAGTGAACTAATGGTTTGGCCAAATATAAAGTGAGCAAAAACCAAAAAGGAGGCTCCCTACTCAGCCTGGGGGAAGAAATGCTGGGAAGGCTTCCTGGGGGAGGGGGTTACTTAGCTGAGTCTTGAAGGACAGGGAGGAGGTGGACGGACAAAGGAAAGCAGGGGAGGGGGAGCACCACACAGGAGGGTGCTGCAGCAGGGGAAGAGTCCTCGGAGCATCTGGGGGATGGGGCAGCTGGAAATGCTGTAGGTGGAGGGCAGAGATGGGTCTGCCAGGGTGATCAGGGCGCGTGAAGGTGCAGAAGGAGCCTGCGCAGAGGGTTTGGCACAGCTAATTCAGGAATCCAAGGAGCCAGGGAAGGGTTTGCAGCAGAAGGGTATCTTGATCAGATCTGAATTTTAGAAAAAGATCTTGACAGCACTTCAGGGCATGGGTTTCAGGTTGGAGGTTGGTGGAGAAGGGCAAGCTGAACAAGGAGAGAAAGTATGAAGTGTTAAGTCACTTCAGTCATGTCTCTTTGCCACCCCATGGACTCCTGTGTCCATGGGATTTTCCAGGCAGGAATACTGGAGTGGGTTGCTGTTTCCTTTTCCAGAACAAGGAGAAAGATGGGGCCTAATCTTATGCCCAGAACTGAGGCTGTAGGGATAAAACAGAAGATGGATTCTGAGAAGGAGGCAAGAGTGGAAGAACTGGGAGACAAATCAAGCAGGCTTAGCTGAGGGATATATCTGCTGGGTTGGGTATGATTCTAGAATGACTCCCAAGTTTCTGGTTTAAGCAACTGAGGGACAGTAGTGTCATCCACTAAGATAAATAATAAAGAGCAGGCAGGTTTGAAGGGCAGGAAAGATGGTGATTTGGGTTTTGAGTACACTAAGTTTCTGTTGTGAGGTAGACCGTATTTCCAGAGATTATCCCAACCTTATCTCATGCACCACCTGCTGTTGTAACAATGCGACTCTAATATGTCCACCACTGAGAGTCTATGTTCCTTCTCCCTAAATATGGGTGGGCCTTTGTGACTGCCAAGACCAACAGAATATGACAGAATTGACACTAAGTGACTTCTAAGGCTGCATCATAAAAATTACATGCACTTTGTGCCTTGCTGTCTTGGGATGCTTACTCTCAGGACCCAGCTGCCATATTGTAAGGAAGTCCAACTGGTGCCAGCTAGAAAGACCACATGGAGATGCCCTGTGCTGGTCATCTAGACAACAGCCCAGCTGAGGTCCTAGCCAACAGGAACATCAACCACCAGATATGCAAGTGAAAACATATCTGGATAATTCCATGTCCAAGCTGAGGTCCTAGCCAACAGGAACATCAACCACCAGATATGCAAGTGAAAACATATCTGGATAATTCCATGTCCAAACTGACAAGCTGTGCCAACCTTGACTCTTCCCAGTAGAGGTCCCTGACATACTGCATTACAGATCAGCTATTCCTGTGGTGTCACCTTTGAAATCCTGACTCACAAAATCTGTGAGCATCATAAAGCAGTTGTTTTACACCAGCACATTTTAGGCTGGCTCGTTAGTACCTGGAACAATTTGTGTGAGAGAGATTCACCTGAATAGGTCCAGTGCAGAGCTGGCTGTGTGTACTGGAGCTCACAGCTCAGGTTCAGCTGGAAATGTTGAACTGCTACTGCTGCTGCTAAGTCGCTTCAGTCGTGTCTGACTCTGTGCGACCCCATAGACAGCAGCCCACCAGGCTCCCCTGTCCCTGGGATTCTCCAGGCAAGAACACTGGAGTGGGTTGCCATTTCCTTCTCCAATGCATGAAAGTGAAAAGTGAAAGTGAAGTCGTCTCAGTCTTGTCCGACTCCTAGCGATCCCATGGACTGCAGCCCACCAGGCCCCTCCGTCCATGGGATTTTCCAGGCAAGAGTACTGGAGTGGGGTGCCATTGCCTTCTCCATAAAATGTTGAACTGGGCATCATTAAAATACAGATTATCACTGAAGATTATCAATACAGGGGCTCTCTTAGGAAGTGTCTTAAGTAAGAAGATAAGAAGGGTGGGTCTGCACCTCTCAGAATATTGGAAATAAAAGCAAAAATAAACAAATGGGACCTAATTAAACTTAAAAGCTTTTGCACAACAAAGGAAACTAAATGCAAGGTGAAAAGACAGCCTTCAGAATGGGAGAAAATAATAGCAAATGAAGCAACTGACAAAGAATTAATCTCAAAAATATACAAGCAGCTCCTGCAGCTCAATTCCAGTAAAATAAACAACCCAATCAAAAAATGGGCCAAAGAACTAAACAGACATTTCTCCAAAGAAGACATACAGATGGCTAACAAACATGAAAAGATGCTCACCATCACTCATTATCAGAGAAATGCAAATCAAAACCACAAGAGGTACCATCTCACACCAGTCAGAATGGCTGCTATCAAAAAGTCTACAAATAATAAATGTTGGAGAGGGTGTGGAGAAAAGGGAACCCTCTTACACTGTTGGTGGGAATGCAAACTAGTACAGCCACTATGGAGAACAGTGTGGAGATTCCTTAAAAAACTGGAAATAGAACTGCCATACGACCCAGCAATCCCACTGCTGGGCATACACACCAAGGAAACCAGAATTGAAAGAGACACGTGTACCCCAATGTTCATCGCAGCACTGTTTATAATAGCCAGGACATGGAAGCAACCTAGATGTCCATCAGCAGATGAATGGATAAGAAAGCTGTGGTACATATACACAATGGAGTATTACTCAGCCATTAAAAAGAATACACTTGAATCAGTTCTAATGAGGTGGATGAAACTGGAGCCTACTATATGGAGTGAAATAAGCCAGAAAGAAAAACACCAATACAGTATACTAATGCATATATATATGGAATTTAGAAAGATGGTAATGATAACCCTGTATGCAAGACAGCAAAAGAGGCACAGATGTATAGAACAGTCTTTTGGACTCTGTGGGAGAGGGCGAGGGTGGGATGATTTGAGAGAATGGCATTGAAACATATATATTGTCATATGTGAAATGAATTGCCAGTCCAGGTTCTATGCTTGATACAGGGTGCTCGGGGCTGGTGCGCTGGGATGATCCAGAGGGATGAGATGGGGAGAGAGTTGGGGGGGTTTCAGGATGGGGAACACATGTACACCTATGGTGGATTCATGTCAATGTATGGCAAAACCACTACAATATTGTAAAGTAATTAGCCTCCAATTAAAGTAAATAAATTTATATTAAATAAAAAGAAGGGTGGGTCTAGAATCTAAGAGTATATTTATATTTAGGGAGCATTTAGAAGAAAAGAAGGATGCAGAAGAAGCTAAGACTAATACTGGTCTGGGTACAGAGTAGAAATGAAAAATAACTTGAAGTATTTCAAGAAGAGATTTGAAAGTGAAAGTATTAGTTGCTCAGTCCTGTGTGACTCTTTGCAACCCCATGGACTGTAGCCCATCAGGTTCCACCATCCATGGAATTCTCCAGGCAAGAATATTGGAGTGGGTAGCCATGCCCTTCTCCAGTGGATCTTCCAGACCTAGGGATTCTCCAGGGGATCTTCCTGACCCAAGGGTCAAACCCAATTCTCCTACACTGCAAGCAGATTCTTTACAATCTGAGCCACCAGGGAAGCTGGTAGAGATTTAGGTTCTTATGAAATTACTGGAAAGACTGATTGTCTGCTCCTGGCTGCCATAGCTGTGGTGCAGCTTCAGAGAGCTGCTGCCACCACCCAGAGGACAAGGATCTGCAGAGAACTCTTTGCAACCTCCCCGATCCATCTCAGCCTTGGCCACTGGGTGGGCATGGAGACTGCTGCAGAAACTTCTCTTTGCAGACCATGTTGTCACCATGGTAGGGGGGAAGAATGACATTCACTTTCTAAATCCAATGAATGCATCTCATGGCATCCAGAGTGCAAATCTGATCCAGGACTCTGGAGCAAGAGAATGCAAAGAAATGCACCCCAGGCTTCTATCAGAAAGCATAAAGGAGGGGGGCGGGTAGAGGAGGCAGTGAGAATGTATGCTGATTGCAAAAAAACAAACCAAACTGGACCATATGCAAGCCAAGGGCTGTCCAAAAGAATAAGGTAGCTGAAGGTACAGAATAGAATCCACCTTCAAAGTCAAGTCAGGACGTGAAATTGAGTGGTAGAGGGGCAGTGGATTATGGAGCCCAGCAATACTGAATTCCGATCCCCAGCTGAATCACGGGGCTCACCTCTTTTCCTGGCTCCTGTTTCCTCAACTGTCAAACAGGGAAGAAAACATACACCCTGCAGCGTTGGTTGCTGGGAGAATTGAAAACAATACACGCCAGGTGTTGAGCAGAGAGTTTGGAACATGGCAGCAGACACGGTGGCCTTGGTTGTTCCCGAGGTGAGGAGTCAGGCATGACTCCCTCCAGCAGTGGGGAGTCCCGCCCACGTGTGAGATTCCATCTAACTCAGTGGCAAGTCCAGTGGTGGAGCAGAAACTTTCTGAATGGCACTTGGTCAGACTTTATCCAAAAGCCCTTGATTTAACACAACTCCTTTAGAGATCTTTAGAAAAAAGATGGCTGGTGGCTCAGACAGTAAAGAATTTGCCCACAGTGTGGGAGACCTGGGTTCAATCCCTGAGTTGGGAAGATCCCCTGGAGGAGCGCATGGTTACCCACTCCAGTATTCTTGCCTGGAGAATCAATCCCCATGGACAGAGGAGCCTGGAGGGCTACAGTCCACGGGGTCGCAAAGAGCCAGACATGACTGAATGACTAAGCATAGCATATACCCTCTTTAAGAGTTAGTTTCAACACAGACTTGGAAGGGTGGAAAGAAAGTGGGCCAAAACAAGAAAGAGCACCTAAGAGCTCAAATTTACAGCAGCTGATAATGAAATGCAAGTTTTAGCACCAGTCCTTCCATTGCAAGCTTGTCTGATCCTAGGTGAGGAGGCTTGCTTAGCTTTGGATATCTTGTGAATGCCAGCCTGTCTCTGCTTCCGAGTGGGTTATATCCACTGTTGAATTATCCTCCAAAAGATGGACCAGAAGGAATACAGTGTGTAGTATCCGAGAATGCTTGGCATAGTGTAGTAGAAAGAGCATGCTGCTACTGCTGCTAAGTCGCTTCAGTCGTGTCCGACTCTGTGCGACCCCATAGGGGGAAGCTCACCAGGCTCCCCCGTCCCTGGGATTCTCCAGGCAAGAATACCAGAGTGAGTTGCCATCTCCTTCTCCAATGCATGAAAGTGAAAAGTGAAAGTGAAGTCGCTCAGTCGTGTCCGACTCTTAGCGACCCCATGGACTGGAGCCTACCACGATCCTCCATCCATGGGATTTTCCAGGCAAAAGTACTGGGGTGGGGTGCCATTGCCTTCCCCGAGAAAGAGCATAGCTGGATTCAGATCCAGGCGATGTTACTTTTAAACTGGGTCGACATAGCTACATTCTGAACCTCTCTGAGCCCATTTCCTCACTTTTATATTAGAAAAAATAAACAAACAAACAAAAGCATACTAACTACCTGGCAGGATTGCTGTGAAGATGAATGAAATCAGTAAACCACGGGAGCTGCCGTTTATTGACATGTGTGTGCCAGATGCTGTGCTAAGCGCTTTATACCAGTTTAGTTCAGTCTCTCAGTTGTGTCCAACTCTTTGTGACCCCATGGACTGCAGCACGCCAGGCTTCCCTGTCCATCACCAACCCCTGCAGCCTGCTCAAACTCATGTCCATCCAGTTGGTGATGCCATCCAGCCATCTCATCCTCTGTCATCCCCTTCTCCTCCTGTGCTCAATCTTTCCCAGCATCAAGGTCTTTTCCAATGAGTCAGTTCTTTGCATCAGGTAGCCAAAGTATTGGAGTTTCGGCATCAGTCCTTCCAATGAATATTCAGAACTGATTTCCTTTAGGATGGACTGGTTGGATCTCCTTGCAGTTGAAGGGACCCTCAAGAGTCTTCTCCAACACCACAGTTCAAAAGCATAAATTCTTCAGCGCTCAGTTTTCTTTATAGTCCAACTCTTACATCCATACATGACTACTGGAAAAACCATAGCTTTGACTAGATGGACCATTGCTGGCAAAGTAATGTCTCTGCTTCTCAATATGCTATCTAGGTTGGTCATAGCTTTTCTTCCAAGGAGCAAGCGTCTTTTAATTTCAAGGCTTCAGTCACCATCTGCAGTGATTTTGGACCCCCCCAAAATAAAGTCTGTCACTGTTTCCATTGTTTCCCCATCTATTTGCCATGAAGTGATGGGACCCGAGGCCATGATCTTCGTTTTCTGAATGTTGAGTTTTAAGCCAACTTTTTCACTTTCCTCGTTCACTTTCACCAAGTGGCTCTTTAGTGCTTTATATACACTTACTTAATTTAATCCTTAGAATAAACCCAAGAGGATTTGCTATTTCTAATTTGTAGGTAAGGAAACTGAGGTTTAAAGAGATTAAGTAACTTTCCCCAAATCAGCCAGATATTATATGTGCTTTAGAGGCAGGATTTGAACCCCTGCTGATGGAAGGGTCTGGCAGGGGTCTGGCATAAAGGAAGTACTCAGGAATGGAAAATGTTACTATCCAGCCCATTCCTCATTCAATACACCTCTGATTCACAGAGAGTGACTTGTCAAGGGGCACCGGGGGTGTTGAAACTTAAACCTCCTGATTCTGAGTCTAGTGCTTTTTCTCTTAACCTAAACAGTCCTCACCGTATCAAATCTTTTTCTGGGAAGACTAAACTTGAAGCTTAGACAGGCTGGACATGAACCATCCCATGTGCGTGGCAATAGCTCTCTCTGCTGGCCTCAAAGAGAATTGAACGCAGCTCTCTGGCTGTTAGGACTTTCCGTCTCTGCAGAGTTTGATTACCACGCCTCCCTCCTTCATAAAAAAAAAAAAAGTGGGGAGGGGGGTACCCTTATGTTTCTCATTTATGTTATTACAAGAAAGTCACTGTTGGTCTTTGTAAACCTTGTGACCCTACTCAGACGGGCATGGACCCAGTCTTAGGGGGTTCTAACATGCTCTTCCAGGCCCCTCTTAAAAAGATGTCCTTTTCGTCATTGGGAACTGAAATGCAAAAGTAGGAAGTCAAGAGACACCTGGAATAACAGGAAAGTTTGGCTTTGGAGTACAGAATGAAGCAGGGCAAAGGCTAACAGAGGTTTGCTAACAAATGTCTGTATAGTCAAAGCTATGGTTTTTCCAGAAGTCAGGCATGGATGTGAGAATTGGACCATAAAGAAGGCTGAGCATCGAAGAACTGATGCTTTCGAATGGTGGTGTTTGAGAAGACTCTTGAGAATCCCTTGGACTGCAAGGAGATCCAACCAGTCCATCCTAAAGG
Source organism: Tragelaphus eurycerus (assembly GCA_935064755.1). Lineage (NCBI taxonomy): Eukaryota > Metazoa > Chordata > Mammalia > Artiodactyla > Bovidae > Tragelaphus > Tragelaphus eurycerus. The sequence goes on from CAKXYN010000080.1 coordinate 2,167,296, forward strand.
AAATCAGTTCTGAATTTTCATTGGGAGGATTGATGTTGAAGCTGAAACTCCAAAATAATGTCCAAAGTAATGTCTCTGCTTTTTAATACACTGCCTAGGTTTGTCATAGCTTTTCTTCCAAGGAGCAAGCATCTTTTAACTTCATGGCTGTAGTCACCGTCAGTTATTTTGGAGCCCAAGAAAATAAAGTCTTTCACTGATTCCATTGTTTCCCCATATATATGCCATGAAGTGATGGAACCGGATGCCATGATCTTAGTTTTCTGATTGTTGAGCTTTAAGCCAGTTTTTTCATTCTCCTCTTTCTCCTTCATCAAGAGACTCTTTAGTTCCTCTTCGCTTTCTGCCATAAGGGTGGTGTCATCTGCATATCTGAGGCTATCGATATTTCTCCCAGCAGTCTTGATTCCAGCTTGTGATTTATCCAGCTCAACATTTTGCATGATGTACTCTCCATATAAGTTAAATAAACAGGATGACAACATACAGCCTTGACACACTCCTTTCCCAATTTGGAATCAGTCTGTTTTTTCATGTCTGATTCTAACTGTTGCTTCTTGACCTGCATAAAGGTTTCTCAGGAGGCAGGTAAGTTGGTCTGAAATTCCCATCTTTTTAAGAATTTTCCACAGTTTGTTGTGATCTACACAGTCAAAGGCTTCGGCATAGTCAATGAAACAGACGTTTTTCTGGAACTCTCTTGCCTTTTCTATGATCCAATGGATGTTGGCAATTTGATCTCTGGTCTGGTTCCTTTGTCTTTTCTAAATCCAGCTTGAACATCTGATGCAAGGCCCTCTTATCTCCGCTCTGCTGAGTCAGTCTGAGCCCTTGACACCACATCTGACTTCACCCAAGCTTTGTGCTTCTACGTATATCACAGAAACCAGATACATTCTCCAGGAGGGAAATCCAGAAGCTCTTGGAATCTGACTCCAGAGGTCAAATAGACAGGGTTAAGTGACTACTATATACTCATTGTTTAATACTATGAGCAATTAACTGTTGGTGTTACTAAATTATGGACGCCCTGATGGTCAAGTTCCTGCTTCACTGAGGGTTTGAGGACACATTGTGTGTAAGTGTGTAGTGCGTGGTGCTCACCACTCAGACAGCAAGAATTAATGTACAGTCGCTGGAACAAAAACCAAAACTATGCCACTATGTTCTCAGGACGAGTCAGAGCTCTCTAATCTCCTCACTTGCTTCCACAGATCAGACACTTGCAGGCTTTTTAGCATGAGAATCTGATTGCTGGGCATTTCATCCCCAGTGCCAATCACCTGCCCTCAGTAATGCTGGAATCATCAGCCTTCTCCTGGCATTGGAAACAAACCTGTCCTTTTAAACATTTCCCCCATCAATCCTCTTGCAATTACCAAAAGAGGTTGCTTTTTTGCCCTTTATTTTAAAATTAGAGAAAATTCACCAAAACGTTTCCTTGATAGCTCTCTTCCTGAAAAGAAGATAGGGTTCCAGGTTCCAGAGAAGAAAGGAACTCCATTACAGCCCTGACAGAATCTGCCAGGAGCAGCCAGATGTGGTTTTCTGTCTTACTTAGGTGGCATTTTCACCAATGGGGACCAGGCAAAGTCCTATTGATATGTACAGGTCCACAAGAGTTTTGTAGCTACATCAAGGCTGACTGAATTTGTGTAATCATTTCATCCAAGGAGGTCAACTGGTTAAGGGCACAGATTGAGACAGTCCTGGGCTCATAGCCCCATCAGTCACCTGCTTGCTAGACAGTCTTAGGCAATTTGTTAATTTCCTTGAGTTCTTCAACCCCAAAATAGGGATAATGATAATAAGATCTCTCCTGCCAATTTTTGTTTGCGGGTTCTAGAAGATATTCAATGGAAACTGGGGTCTCTGCATCTGGCACAAAGCAAGCATCATTTGTTTATTTAACAAAAATTAATTGCACAGCTACCATGTACCGGGTGCTGATCCACATTCTGGGGATTCAGGAGTGAATGAAAAGAGCTCCCAGCTCTCTGAGACCCTACCATCTAGCTGGGAGAGACAGATGCTAAACTTACAAGCTAGAACATATCTGGAGTGATGCGGTGTGGAGACAGAGTAAGTGCTTTGAGGCAGCGGGGGGCACTGTTTTTAACAGAGGGCAAGCTGCTTTTTTTTTGACCAGGGAAGTCTTCTCTGGGAAAATGGCATTTGGGAAGAGACCTGAGTGAAGTATAGGAGACGAGTCTGGGGATACCATAGGAAGAGTGTTCTAAGCAGGAAGTCGGTGAGTGCCAGGCCTGCAGCAGGTGAGCTGCAGTAAGGGGGCTGTGGGGAGTCAGAAGTGGCTGGGAGCCGTGCACACGCTGGGGCCAGCGAGGCACGGGCAGCGTCGGTCAGTGAGTGGGGAAGGCATGCGGCCCAAAGAACCAGTCTCCTTCTCCTCTGCTCCTTCTCCTTGGCCCTTCTTCCCACCTGTATTCAGAAATAGCCTTCAAAATCATTCCATTTCATGACCATCCACCACCTTCTTGACTCTGGAGAAGGTAGAGACTTGGGGAAACTAGACCTTGGAATATCTAGTTGAGAGCAGGCATTTGAACAAACTCCAATCCAGCACTCTTCCTGCCTTCTCCATTTAGTACTATTACTAATGTTATGAATATTAAGTCCTTCCTAAGAGTGACTCATTTTCTTTACTGCCCAGGAGGGTTGTGCAATTATTCAATTGAAAAGCTCACCGATTAGACTTGGAGAAATCTAGACTTTGCTTATCTAACAAATATGAAAGCCGCATTTCACCTTTCCCAGGGGCAAAAACTAGTTACTGATTGCCTGATTTCCTTCAGGACACAGAAGTGAATATTTTACTTTCAAACTTGAGCAGAAAGTCTTCCTAAAAACAGAAACCTGTCTATCAAGAATGTGTCTGATGACATCTAACAGAATGATGAAGCTACAGGAATCCTCTTCTTGTATCAGAGGTGGAATCTTGTTTTGGAGGATATTTCAAACTAAATCTAACCCATGTGTGTATATGTGTGTGTGAGGTGCGCGCGCGTGTGTATACATATTACAGCCAATTCAGTACACAGTGGCATGTATACCACATGCCAGTCTCGGGGCCAAGGTGCAGACGGTGCCAGATGGTGGCATAGGTTCCTGTGACCAGTAGCTTGCAGTCAAGGTCACAGCCATCACTACCTGGTATTTCCACAGAGCTAACACCAGCCTCTCACAGGCCTGGAGAAAGCTTCTGATTCCCTCTAGGAAAGGTTCTCCAGTTTGGATTAAAACATTATGAGGTGTAGCATTGGCCTTTAGTCTTAGAAAAAGTCACATCAGCCAAATGATAAACCGTGAATTGGGTCTAGAGTATGGATCTGAAACAAAATGAGGATGGAGAAATCGTTCCTTTCAATTACTGGAAAAATTCCACCAGGGGCAAAAGAGTTATAAATGTTACTTAAGATTCCAGAGCTAAGTAGTTATATGAGGCTATAGAGAAAGGTTTATGCCAGGCAGGTAATTGCCTACTGATAAAGAGCTGGAGATAAAAAAATCTCCAGAAACATTGAAATGACAGCAAGTAAATAGCTCTATATATGGAGGATAAAGGGCGTCAGATAAACATATAAACAAATAAGAATAGGAGGCACTGACATGATCATGAGTACTTCTCGCATAAAGAGACCTGGATTTCTGCAAATGATATTTACTTAGCTAAATGTGAATGCAATATTGCTAAGGCTTATCTGAAGAGTCAGAACACAAATGAGACAAGAATTAAACCAGACATGCTGGCTAGAATGCCTTTGAAATTTTTTTTCAGAGTCATAAAAATTGTTTGGAAAAGCCAGTGATCTAATAACTATGGAAAAACCAAAGCTCATCATAAATATTGTTTATCTCCAGTCTCAGCTCTTGGTCTGTGACAGATGTACACACACTTTGTGAGTGTCCCAGCCTTGAGGATGTGCTCCTTAAGAGTCAGACCTCTGTAACGTCCCAGGAGCACTTCCTTCTTCTTTTAAAAACTATGAACACTCTGAGGGCAGTCTAGATCACGTTTTAATCTCTAGGAGCCCAGCTCCTGGCACAGAGTAGATGATCAAAATCTGCTGGCTGAACAAATAAACGATAAAGCGGAGGAACCGAAGGAGAGCCTGTGTGAAGACAATGCTGTGATCCCTCATCCGAGAATGCTCTTGCTGGACCTTCAGCTCCTTCCAAAGAACCACCGTCTACAGTGGGAAACGAAATAGGTCCCCAGCTTGGATGGGAGCTCCACTCTAACACTGCTGCCATCACTTCCAGGACTAATCCAGGACATCTGTCTCTATCCCATCTCCTTAATCCACTTTTTCTATCTATCCCTCTCTGCTGGAGTGGATTTTCCAACACAGCATTTTCATGACAGGGTGAGCAGATAGAGCAGAGAGATAGAGGCTGCCCATCCATCCATTCGTCTTTAGTTTCCTCATCTGCTAGGTAGGATTAATAATACTGCCCATTAATAAGGCTGTTTGAATATTGTTATTGCTTTATAAATGCTGAGAAATACAAATGTTTATTAAATAAAATCATTGAGATGTCTCAAAAGTTGTTACTCATTATGCCTTGAAAGTGAAAGTTGCTCAGCTGTGTCCAACTCTGTGACCCCATGGACTGTAGCCCATCAGGATCCTCTTCTGCCCGTGGAATTTTCCAGGCAAGAATACTGGAGTGGGTAGCCATTCCCTTCTCCAGGGAATCTTCCTGACCCAGGGACCGAATCCGGATCTCCTGCATTGCAGGCAGATTCTTTACCATCTGAGCCACCTGGGAAGCCCAATATTATGCCTTACTGGGTGATTAATGAAACAAGATTTTATAGACATTATAGCTCACGATTTTTGATGATTGCAAACTACTTTACTACTGGCATTTGAATCTTGTGACGGTACACTATCCCTGGGTTTGGTGATGAAGGACTTGCAAAATCCTGCCTTGAAGGACCATTCACACAGAAATGTGGTCATAAGACAGCATACCACTGGCACAAGGTCTGGGCTATAAGATGGGCTACAGAAATTTGGCCTTTATTTTATACCTGAATGTTGACCTGGGTCAAATTGTCAATGATCTATGTCATTGTCATTGGATTAGTATGATCATCAAATTGGGTGACAGTGATTTATGACTCCTGCGTGCTCTACTTTCCTGGGGTTCATCATAATATTTGTGCATGACCACATAGAGGAGGATTTTAGTACAGGACCGCTTCAGTGTTAACCAAACATGCCATCACCTTGAACCTGAATCTTATCAAACCGCCATCAAAGATCTGTTCTGTCTGGCTTTGCTGCACTTCACATATTTTCCAACTGTTGCTTTCTCACTCAAGACTTCCCACCCGAGAAGAGACTCACACTCCTTCCGAAGTGGTAATTTTGTGATCACACATTCTGGATGTGTGATCACATCCAGAAATGGAATTTGCACAAGAGATACAGAGTCACAGGCAACTTGAAACATGCTTACAGATATTGCCAAATATGTTCATAGGCAATTGAGTTTCACACTGCAAAATTAGCATCGACTGAACCATCTGCTTGCAGGAATAAATTTTTGAGTCACCCTTGTGATGTTAAATACAGGGGCTTCCATTGGAGACACTTAGAATTCCTGAATCCTTTTCCTTGGTGTTTTAACACTATTCCAACAATGTTGACTAGTTCAGAGGGAAGTGTACCCTTCAGGCCCATGGACAAGCAGCATCTCCCTGCTCATAGACACAGTGGGCTGTCCTTAGGAGGGTGGGGTGATAGCCCCTGAATGAGTTTAAGGGGAAATAATCTCACTCCGTGGGCCACACTTCTTTAGATCAAAGGGGAGCATGTGATCTGACCTTGGCCAGATTTTCTGTTTGGGGATGCAGTGACAGTCAGGACTTTGAGTTCATGTAGGACATGTAGGCTTGTCTAGGACTTCTCCCCCCTCCCCCGCTACCAGTACAGCTTCTTTATTTCACTTCTTCTTCACTTTTAGAAAAAGTGAAGAAAAGAGAGAAGAAAAGCAGATGTGTCGTGAGAAGACAGATCATTTGGCAGGAGGGCGAGAAGCAGGGGGTGGTCTGAGGTTGCCTCGGTTCCTAACTGCTCTCCTGTCCCTGCCCTTGAGTCTGCGAAGGAACCTGAGTCCTTCCAGTGTCATCACCTCCCTTCCCCTTAGCCTAGGTGGAGTAGGGTTCTGATATATTTAACCAAGTAACCCCTGACTAGGACAAATGGCTGGGCAAACATACAGGAATACCGACTGCGCCGGCTGCTGCCGGGGCTCCTTACCGTGGCGTCGGAGTCCTGCTTTCACAGACCCGTCGTCTCAGATGCGCCACCTTGTGGTGCGGCAAGGATCTGCCTTTTTTCCCCCAAGCTGTGGGGTCTGTGCTGAAGAAACCAGCTAACCATGAATTTTTCCTTCATTACTCAGTTTCATAAATATTTAGAGAGCACCTTTCTTGAGCTGACACACCTGGAGATGCACTGAAGATGCCTAAATAATAAAGCCAAGTCTCAGTTCTTCCCTCGTGGTCCACGGTTAAGACTTTGAGCTCCCACTGCACGGGGGCCTGGGGGCGATCCCTGGTCAGGGAACTAGATCCCACATGCTGAAATTAAGAATCCATCTGCCACAACTAAAGATCCTGCATGCTGCAACAAAGACCCCCCACAGCCAAAACAAAACAAAACAAAACAAGTCTCTTCTCTGTAGGAGCTTGATGCCATTAGGCTAAACATCTTCTTTAATCAGGCCTGTGATTCAAGAGCAAATTTCATTTTATCAATGAAAAAAAAAACTTCCTTTTTAAACTATGGCAAATATTCTAATAAGAAGCCTTGAGATATTTTAAAATTTAGAAATTAGATAATCAGATCTCTAAAAAGAAGACTTTTGATGGTATGCATATAATTTCACATATCCATTATTTATATAGAATGATTAGGTATTTAAAAATCCAACTTAAAGTTTTATGGCAATAAAAAAAAAAGTTGCACATCAAACTTTTCCTTTGCCTTGGCAGTGTTTAATTTCTTTGCTCAAAAAAAAAAAAGAATATCTAGTATTGCTTTTGTATTTCTGTCCAGGGCCCCAGAATCTGACACAGTAGCTATGAAAACTGTATATTGGTGCCTTTTCACTCAGAAAGCAGCATTTTCTCAGATATCAGGTCCTGAGGCTCTGGGCAGAGGAAGGAGACTGATTTTGTATTGTGTACTCTGATAAAGCTGTTCCTTACCACTTAGAAACAGACAAGGAAATGGAGCAAAGGGGGAAAAAGGAGAGGAACTGATCACACAAGAAATTAAACCCAAACAAAGGGTTCTGAACACACGGAGCTGTTTTCCTCCCAGTTCTGCACTTCGCTGAGTGGTAAGGTGCTGAAATAGAAGAGACTGGGATGTCTCAAGCTCTGTCTCCCTCTGGTGACCACTCTTACTATCTTCAGTTCAGTTCAGTCGCTCAGTCGTGTCTGACTCTTTGAGACCCCATGAATTGCAGCACGTCAGGCCTCCCTGTCCATCACCAACTCCCAGAGTTCACTCAGACTCCCAACCATCGAGTCAGTGATGCCATCCAGACATCTCATCCTCTGTCATCCTCTTCTCCTCCTGCCCCCAATCCCTCCCAGCATCAGAGTTTTTTCCAATGAGTCAACTCTTCACATGAGGTGGCCAAAGTACTGGAGTTTCAGCTTCAGCATCATTCCCTCCAAAGAAATCCCAGGGCTGATCTTCCGACTCCTGCAAAGGCTGTGGCCATCCTTGTTTTTCTGAGAAGCTGAAACTCCATTGATAAAAATATTTATTCTTTCCAAGACTCAGATGGGAGTTTCAGCTGGGGCGGCTGTGGAACACCCATAATGAATGGCGCATACCTCAGGTTGAAGGTCAGCCCCACAGTTTACCATAAGGTATCCTGTGTATCGCTGAAACTCTCTGAGCCTGTTTTCTTGTTGGTACCATGAAGCGGAGAGCTGCAGGAAGCAGAGGTCTTACGAGGAGTGGTTGAGATACTCCCCATCAGCACTTGCACTGTGCCCAGCACAGCGACCACATGCTGTAGAGGCGCTGGTCAGAGGACACTGGACTGGGATGGATGAGGGAGATGGCTTCCTGACAAGCCAGGCATCTGCAAGGAAGTGTTAGCTATGAAAGGATGAGGGTGTGTATAATAGGAGTCAAGTTTCCTTGTAGGAATTCACAGCTCATATTTTACAGTCAGATCATAAGTGGCACAATAGAGAAAACATAAAAATTCCCCAGATCTTAGTCACTAGAAGGATTTAGAAGCTTCTGTCTCAGGGAGATTCTGGAGTCTTACTCTTTAGGCCAAATCCTGATCCCATCACTTTTCAGTTTGTTTGACTTTGGGCCGATTTGACTTTTCTGAGCCTTGGTCTCCTCCTCCATGAAACAGGAGTAAGATCACTCTCCACGCCCACAGTGTTCCTGGGACTGATGGACTTATATGAGACCATCCATAGGAAGCACCCAGTAAATAAGTATGCAGCTGAGCTTTTCACCCTCAGAGGAAGACTGAGCCCAGCGTCAAGGGAGAAACCTTGCTAACTGTAGAGTAATTTCAGAAGCAATGGGGTTTAGCAAAAACAAAGTCTGCTTTCTTTACAAAAATATGGTTTTCAGAATTAACTGCATATTGGAATTGTTTAGGGAGCTTTAAAAAATGTCAAAATCGGGCTCCACCCTCAGAGGTCCTGATGTAATTGACCTGGGGTGTGGCTTGACACTGAGGTTTATAAAAGCTCTCCAGATGATGGTAGTGTGTTAGCCAAGGCTGGGGGCCATTGTTTTAATATTAAAAGTATTTCATCACACCACCTGCATGATGTTGGATTCTCTTCCTGGTTTTTTTTTTTTACACCTCATACAAAATCTGCTAAGGTGTACAAGCTAAAGAGCAATTTAAGAACCAAGAATGTTTGAAACCAGAGCAGCTTGACTGAAGTTCAAGGATCAGAAAACAATGGGAACGGACTTTGAAGTCCCACCAAGTAGTTCTATCAATTGTAATGCTCTTCAGGGCTGTAAACCTGCCTCCATTCTCTTTGAAATCCCCTTACACTGTCACTCACACAGAAGGCAAAAGTCCCCCGCCATGCCCTGGAGATCCAAAGCGTGAGGTCCTTGGTACAACCCAAGTCAACAGCCAACATAAAAGGAAGCTTTTAAAGGGAAGAGTCACTGAGGAACTTAATTGCAGGGCAGCAAAGGAGATGGAAACATAAAGAACAGTGGAGGAAGGCGAGGGTGGAATGAGTTGAGAGAGTAGCATTGAAACATTTACATTACCTTATGTAGAACAGAGAGCCAGTGGGAATTTTCCGTGCGACACAGGGAGCTCAAATTCGGTGCTCTGTGACAACCTAGAGGGGTGGGATGGGCTGGGAGGTGGGAGGGAGGCTCAACAGAGAGGGGACATACGTAGGCCTATAGCTGATTCACGCTGATGTATGCTAGAAATCAACCAATATTGTAAAGTAATTATTCTACAATTAAAAATAAATACATTTTTTTAGAAAAGAAAATAAGAAATGTAAATAAAGGGAAGAGTCTTTTGAAATACATGAAGGAACTCAGGGAAGGGGTGGGGTGGGCATCACTGGGAAGGATCCACCTCTTTCTTTGTGCTAAGGGGATTTTGGAGGGAAGCCACTGGTATTTTATTTGTTTGAGGCCCAGAGCTCATTTGGGAATAATGGGGCCAGACCCCAGGAATGAGTATCTCTGGTGAGGGAGGGTTTGAGGGAGGTGAGGGGCGTGCAGCAAGCAAGGGCTCCCTCTTCAGCTGTAGAGGTCTGCACCTCTACACAGAAAGACATCACCCCGATGAGGGAGGGAGAACATATCCAGCGAGTCTAGAGACACAATCAGCAATTAGAGGAGGGAGGCTTCGAGTGTAACTTGAAGTGTCCCTTGTCTTGTTTTCTAGCCCAGAGTATGGACTCTGGAGTCTGATGAACCTGAGTTTGAATCCCCGTTTGGCCACTTACTATGTGATTTGGGCATGCCACTCAACCTGTCAATGCCTCAGTTTTCCCATCTGTGAAATGGCAATAACAGATATCACTCACTCTACAGTTGTTGAGAGGCTTAAAAATAATAAACAACGTCAAGTGCTTTGAATAGTGCCTGAGAAATGCTGAGGAACACATTCAGTGTTAATATTTTCATTATTTCTGATCCAGCTATAAAAAAAAAAACATTTTTAGGTCTTAAAAAAGGAAAATTTAATCAAAACAAAAGTGACTACAATCAAAGGGGTTGTATAAAAAAAAATGAAGATAGTGAGCTGGGAGAATTCTTATACCCCTGCAACAAGGACCCTTCTTTAACTTTAGTAGAAGTGTTGGAAGGATGCCATGACTGATGCCAAGCTAGGAAGAGAAAGCCAAGTCAGGTCAAGGCCAGCTGGTATCCTCCAAAGTGACAGCAGGGGATGCTGCAGGGAAAAATGCAGGCAGAGTTGCAGCCTTCTTGCCTCAGAGGAGAACTTTATATGCCATGAGGTGAGTGCCTTGGCAGCACTGGGTGCCAAGCACAGGAATTAATTTCTATCAATTTTTTTTTTGTAGGGGTGACTAAAAATAACCTTCTCCATTGTTAGGTCTTGTAACTCCTTTTTCCACTTAGATAGACTGGTTTACTGACCAGCTGGTCCCTGAAAGCATGAAACCCAATAAACCAGGAGGCAGAGACATTGTTCTCATCACACCATCTTTGGGGACAATTCTGCTGCACAAATTCTCAGGGGTAACCTGAGGGTCTTGAGACCTTTTGGAATATAAGATAAAACCCCTAAGGAGAGACCCAGACCCTCATCATTTACCCTCATCGACTCTGTGGCTTTTCTCACATTGCTATGTGGTAAAGGTAGGAGTCGGGGGGCAGGGGGCAGGACCTTGTTGATCGCCAGAGTTTCAGACAGGACAGTCAGATACTTGGTCAAAGATATCAGAGTAACCAATTCCAGGTTCACTTAGCCAACGATTGAAGAGTTAATAAATTTCCCAAACAGCTTCAGACTCAGAGAAGAATCTGGAAATGCTAAGAATCAGACTCAAAGGGTAGCATGATAAAAGAAAAAGCTATTCCATGGTCTGCGTTAATGAGACCACCATACGAAGTTTTCTCAGAAAAGGTTTTTCCAGAGGCTTTACAGTTTTTTAAAATTAATTAACATTTTACATTCAGCATCCCACGGATTTCACATCTGCCACTGGTTTTCTTACTAATTGGAAAAGCTGTTGGTGGAGGAATTGTTAGATGTTTGTACCATCCAAATTAGGGCATAATTAGAAGGCGGGGTGTAAACTAAAGAGAGGCAAGGCTGATGAAGCCGAGTTTACAGTAACAGAGGAATCTTCCCTCTCATAGATGCCTGAGCTCATCTCCACTAGAATCCTATGTGAGTGTAGGGGTACACATCCCTCTTGACAGCTGGCTGGTTGCTGTTTGAAACCATACAGTCTTCAGAGAGAAGATCTGCCCTCTGAAATCTTTTAACCTCAAAATCCTACAGAGATTACAGTAACCAAGTAATGCCTGTTCCCAGGTGTAATCAGACCACTCCCATTACTATGGAACAGTACTTTGGAATGCCTCTCGATATATAGCTTACAGAGTTTTTACACTCTGTGGATGCTCCAGCCTGGCAGGGGTCAAACAGGTCCAGGCTAGTAACACACACAGCAAGGCAGGGGCCGAGTTGAAGGTCCCGTGACCGCAGTGTAGTTCCTGCCACGACCGCTCAGCCGTTTTATATGATCTTACCTAGGATACTGAAGACAGCATGCTGATTCAATTTAGAACAAATAAGGAGCATGAGCTGTTTGTCTAACATATAGCAGTTGGTTCTAGAAGGTAACAAGAGAAACACAATGTATTGGGTTGGCTGAAAAGGTTTGGGTTTTTCTGTAAGATGGCATGGAAAAACCCAAGTGAACATTTTGGCCAACCTGGTATTTCCTCAGTCTACAGAAAGTAACTGTCTAACTGAAGAGATAAAGTAGATACTGCAAATCAATACAAGAGAGGATAGGAGTGGCTGGTCAAAATGAGGCCACTGTGACCGTTTCCGAAGCCAGAGCCCCTGCCCTAGCCTTGTACGACAGCAGGGACATCGACGAGAACTCGGAGCCCTTGAAGAAAGGTGGAACTCCCATGGGATCCCTGCTTTCCTGTGGTTCTGGTACTTTTGTGCAAGGAAACTGCCACTGCATAGACCGTCACAGTCATGTCATGGGGGTCCCTTCCCAGACGATACCAGTTGTTGTACAGCACTGCCATCCTGGGGAATCCCTGTCCACTGTCAGTCAGACCGTCCCAAAGCCAACTGCAACTTCCATGGCAACGTCCCTGGTCCTCTAAAGCCTGCGGAGCTTCCCTTAGCTTCTTGGCTTTGACCACACCCATAAGCTCATTCTTTGATTCCGCACTGGTTGGGAGAGTCTCCGCAGTGACCTCCGCTTGCTGACCATGTTGAGTGGTTTGTACAGAGTTCCATAGGCCTGGTGATTCCTTAGGCCTGGGTGGTGTATCCAAAGTCCCCAGGACCAGAGAGGTAACACAGGGGGTTGTAGAGACACTGGAAAACCTCAGGACACAAGCTCCTTCTATAGAAAACAGCCACCACTCAGCTCGGGCCACATGGAAACGTGGATGGGGCATTGCCAGATCTTTCCGATTTCGCAAGAGCAACTGGAACAGTAGATGTATACAGGAAATTTGCCAATTTTGGAAATGTTCAAAACAAATTCAAAACTTTCAAAACCCGCAAGTCAAACAAAAGAACACACACACACACACACAAAACTCGTACTGTATTCATTCTACACGTGGCCCAGATGGAGTCTGCCTTAGGCCGATGATCCCAGTCTCCAAAGATATAAACAGAAAGTGCCAACAGAATCGAGATGGGTGGTTTTGACGTCAGCTTGGGGAATCATGGGAGACTGGAAGAAGAAAGACCATGATAATCCAGTTGCTTTGCACTAAAGACATGCTCTCTAGTGTTCTATTTACTACTCACCCTTCCCATTATTGTTTTTTTTAAATTATGAAATATTTGTAATTTTGGAAATATTCTGCTAATATGCTGCTACTGCTAAGCCTCTTCTGTCATGTTCCAACTCTGTGCGACCCGATAGACGGCAGCCCACCAGGCTTCCCTGTCCCTGGGATTCTCCAGGCAAGAACACTGGAGTGGGTTGCCATTTCCTTTTCCAATGCATGAAAGTGAAAAGTGAAAGGGAAGTCGCTCAGTCCTATCTGACTCTTAGCGACCACATGGATTGCAGCCTACCAGGCTCCTCTGTCCATGGGATTTTCCAGGCAAGAGTACTGGAGTGGGGTGCCATTGCCTTCTCCGATTCTGCTAATATAGGGCCCTATTAAGTCTCTCTGTCCCTAGAAAGCTGTTCCTGGCAGTTTATGCATGTTACTTTATGATGCAGTATGTTGGGATAGAGGTAAATAAATCCTTGAGGCAAAATATATTTTCAAAACTCAGGAGTTTTAGCACATATCATTTTTTTAAAATCTACAAGAGTGACATCTGCTAAAAGAACATTTACTCTCTGAAAACATATCTGTAGCTGAATGTTGCCCTTAAGGAATTGGAAATGCCTCATTTTTACCAAGAATCTGTATATGAAATAAGGTTACTTTGACATTCTGAAGATAGTTAAGAAATGTTCATTTCTATGATGATGAAGTCATGCTTCTGTAACAACCTGCATCTTTTCTCATATAATATTTTTAAGGGAGAGAGCTGCTTTAAAATTTTTATAATGGTCATGATTACATAGTAGAGAAAAAATGATTTATTTTTCATGGTATGTTTAAAATTTTATTTTTCATTAAAAACTTAAACTGAATTTATACAGAGTAAGATTCACCCTGTTTTGTGTGTAGTTATATGAGTTTTGATAAATACACAGCTGCTGCTGCTGCTGCTGCTGCTAAGTCGCTTCAGTCGTGTCTGACTCTGTGCGACCCCATAGACGGAAGTTCACCAGGCTCCCCTGTCCCTGGGATTCTCCAGGCAAGAACACTGGAGTGGGTTGCCATTTCCTTCTCCAATGCATGAAAGCAAAAAGTGAAAGTGAAGCCGTTCAGTCGTGTCCGACTCTATGTGACCTCTATGTCAGTTTGATGTCTTAATTCAAATATTAATACAAAGACAGTTTACTGTCTCACATACAGATGGCCAGCAGGCACATGAAAATATGCTCAACATTGCTAATTATTAGAGAAATGCAAATTAAAACTACAATGAAACACCTCCTCACACTGGTCAGAATGGCCATCACTAAAAAGTCTACAAATACCAAATGTTGGAGAGGGTATGGAGAAAAGGGAACCCTCCTACACTGCTGGTGGGAATGGAAATTGGTACAGCTCCTATAGAAAACAGTATGGAGATTCCTCAGAAAACTAAAAATTGAGTTGTCATATAGTCCAGCAATCTCACTCTGAGGCATGTATCCAGACAAAACTATAATTCAAAAAGATACATGCACCCCTATGTTCATAGCAGCACTATTCACAACAGCCAAGACATGGAAACAATCTAAATGTCCATTGACAGATGACTGGATAAAGATGTGGCATATACATTTACAATGGAATACTACTCAGCCATAAAAACGAACGAAGATTTGCAATCTGCAGCAGTAACATGGATAGACTTAGAGATTATTGTAGTGTCAGGGGAGTTCGCAATTTCCTCGATTATGTCTCGCTGCAGCAAAAATATGAAGTGACCAGCTGATTGGTGTTATAGCTCAGTTGTACTTGGCAAGCAAAGGAAAATACACCCTCGAGGCTTGAAGACGGGCTGACCCAGAAGATGTGAAGAGAAGAGAGGCCTGAGACTCAATTTCGGCTCCTCTTTTTCTGTATATTTTTCTCCTCGCCCTGAGCCTGCCCTATGTAAAGTGGGCTAGCCAGGAGGCTGTTTGCTTCACCTGAGGTCCTCACTCCAGTCCTCGGACCTTCCTTTGTTCTATTTTCATGGGCTTTTCCCTTCTTTTGTCTTTTAGTCACTGCCATTCTGGACTCCTTTTTCCTATTCTAACTACCTAACAATACTAAGTGAAGTAAATCAGAAAAAGGAAGATGGATATGATATGATATTATATGTGTATGGAATCTAAACTATGACACAAACGTCTCTATGAATATGAACAGACTCACAGGCATAAAAGAACAGACTGTGGTTGCCAGGGGAGGGGTGAGTGGGGGAGAGATGAAGTGGATATTTGGGGCTAGCAGACACAAACTATTATCTATAGGATGGATAAACAAGGTCCTGTTGTATCTCACAGGGAACTATATTTAATATCCTGTGATACACATCAATGTATGTATGGATGTGAGAGCTGGACTGTGAAGAAGGCTGAGCGCCGAAGAATTGATGCTTTTGAACTGTGGTGTTGGAGAAGACTCTTGAGAGTCCCTTGGACTGTAAGGAGATCCGACCAGTCCATTCTGAAGGAGATCAGCCCTGGGATTTCTTTGGAAGGAATGATGCTAAAGTTGAGACTCCAGTACTTTGGCCACCTCATGTGAAGAGTTGACTCACTGGAAAAGACTCTGATGCTGGGAGGGATTGGGGGCAGGAGGAGAAGGGGACGAGATGAGATGGCTGGATGGCATCACTGACTCCATATGAGTCTGAGTGACCTCCGGGAGTTGGTGATGGACAGGGAGGCCTGGCGTGCTGCAGTTCATGGGGTCGCAAAGAGTTGGACACGACTGAGCGACTGATCTGATCTGATCTGATCTGATCTGATACACATCAATTGAAGCGAATGTAAAAGAGAATGTATATATATGTATAACTGAATCACCTTGCTGTAGAGAAGAAATTAACACAACATTGTAAATCAATGATGCATGCATTTGTGTTTGGTTGGTCAGTCCTGTCTAACTCTTTGTGATCCTATGGACTGTAGCCCACCAGACTCCTCTGTCTGTCTGGGATTTTCCTGGAGTGGGTTGCCATTTCCTCCTCTAGGGAATTTTCCTGGCCCAGGGATCAAACCCCCGTCTCCTGAATTGCAGGTGGATTCTTTAACAGGGAGTCACTGGGGAAAGCCCATAAATCAATGAGACTTCAATTTAAAAAGAAAAAATAATCTCAAACCTCGATTCATTGTTTCAATTAATTCTTTTCACTCATTCAATCATTTAGCTCCTAAAATGGACCAGGCATTGAGAATACATGGCCCCAGCTTTCAAGGAGTTTTCTGTTTTTTGATGAGCCAGGTATCTTAAAAGTGACAATGCAGTAAATAAAATAAACTGCTGTAAAGGATATCTAGCCAAATAGCATCTCATTTATTCCCTTAACTAATAGAATCTGATCCACCCAGTAGAATCAGCCCCCCTGTTAAGCATTGGGAGTGTAACTATGGGCAAGGAGAGCTTGGAGCAAGCTCAGAAGCCAGCCAGCCAGCCAGGGAGGAATTGGATACAGAGAGGTGAGTGCCCTGCTGGGGAAGAACACAGATCTGTGTGAAGAGCACAGGGGCTACATCTCTTCTTGGGAGCAGAGGAGAGCATGTGCTGGGGAAGACATAAAGGCTCTTCCTGAAATCCCTGTGCAATTCCTCCAACACTGCCCATGTCTGGAGGGGCTGAGGACATCTCTACTGTGAGATACAGGCACTGCCTAGATTTATCACTAGTTCATGATGGAGAAAATGGATGTGTGAGCATGTCCACTAAACTAAGCTTCTGCTTTTCATACTCCTATCAGGCATAGATAAATGGCTATCTTGCTAACAGGGAGGCCATGATACACGCACAGGCAGAGCCCGGAAAGCCATTTATTAGGAGGGGGAGGACAGAGAACAGGCCTGGGTGTCTGGTACCAGCAGCCCTGCCCAGTCCCCTGTTGGCTCAGACCCAGGTGCTGATAGCCTGAGCCTGGGCCTGTGATGAAGTAGACATGGCAGAGTTCACTCCCAGCCAGCCACGGGGAGCTGGGATAAGACGGTTACCCCAACAACCCCAAGGCAGGCAGACAAGGGTCAGAAGGCAGCCAGGGCAAAAGGTTCCCTGGACGGGAATGCTTGGTTTTGTCCAGAGCCATTGGTATCTTCAGTATTCTCCGCTACGCTGGGCAGTGTTCCTCAGCTGACAAAGAGGATGGTTACTTGTTTTTGTTTTTTTCTTTTTTTGAGGGGGGCATGGTGGTTGGTTCCACATGTGACATGCAAGATCTTCCCCAGCTGGGGATGGAACCTGTGCCCTCTGCACTGGAAGCATGGAGTCTAACAACTAGGCCACCAGGGAAATCCTAACAGTTCCTTTGAATGATGCACGGAGTTTTTTGCCTTGAATTCTGTGGCCTATTCACTCCCATCTCTTCATTACAAATGAATGGAGATCTGCCTCTCAGTAAGTTCCATTCCCATTCATCCTCTTCAGCCCCAAGCTACACCTTTGCAGTCTCATCTGTGTTTCCCTGTATACATAGATGCCGGATGCTTTGCAAAGCTTGAAGTCAGGTTTAGAGTCAGATAAGTGGAGAGGTGGGGGGTGGGTGGGGCAGATTCTCAGCCTCAGCAATACTGACATTTTGGGCCAGGTGATTCTATGCGTGGGGGTGGTCCTGTACATGGCAGGAGGTTTAGCAGTGTCCCTGACCTCTACCCACTCGATGACCACTGCTCTCCCTCTAGGTATAGCAACCCAAAATGCCCAGGTACTATGTGGAGTCATTAATAATTCAATATTAGTAAATATTCTGTAGGGGGCAACATTGTCCCTTTTTGGACAGGCGGACCTGCATTCTAATCCTGGTTCTGCCACTTACTAAGTTTTTTAGGATCTCTGAATCCCAGTATCCTTGTCCATAAAATATTTTCTATGGCTGGTAAAATAATTGGAAAATTATATGGTTGATTAATTCCTGTTGTGTGGAATATCTTCAAAAGGCAGCTATTATTACCATTTGAGTCCTCTATGAATTTTCCTAAATTTTTTTGGTTGTAATTCCAGATGTCTGGTGACCAGAGAGTTCAAAAACAACTGTGGAACTGACAGGAATTTCCTTGGCTCTGTCTCTGGCCACGTAAAGACAGAGCTTGGCTTGGGTTGTATCAGCTAAGAGTATAGTTTGGAGTCTCTCTCTGGGAAAGCCACTGTTGTCAGCATTCCTTTAGACTGGGATCATCAGCCCTGTGGGCATAAGAGACTTCAGTCTTGTTACAGCCGGCTCTGGGGTTTGAACTGCCTCCTCGACTTCTCAGTATAGGCATGTAAGTCACTGATCGTTCCTGAAGCCAAGGATTGACTCCGCAGCCTTTGGGATTCAGGGCTCAGGACAGATGCAGGGTGATTTAGTAGCAGAGTTTTAAAATGGATTGTGAAGAGGGAACTATTTCTTGGAATAAGTTATAATTTTAAGAAAATGGCCTTTTAGCCTTGCTGGTCAGGGTTTAAGGAATGTTCCCTCTTTCCCTCCATTCACGTCATATTCTCTTCACTTTCTCTCTCATTTTTAAGTTATGGTGATTTTAATACAATGACACTGAAAAGCATCCTTCAAGAAATGAATCTATTGACCGATTTCCAAGAAAAGGGAAGTGGAAGGAGGCATAGAAAGAGAAGACAATATTTGTGGTTTATCAAAATTATGAGCTACATGTAAGTCATTCTCCTCCCTCTCTTCTCTCCCCACCTGCCCTTTCCCTCTCTGTAAACACCTTTCTACTTGCTCTAGGACCAGCCATGCATAATGATACATACCGGCTTAGGACATAATAACTGAAGTAAATAAGAATGGCAAAATTAATTGTTTAATTGCATAAGAGTGAGTCATAAGTCAAACCTAAGTGTACCCTTCAGTTGCACACAGACTTCGGTTAAAGTTTTATTTCTTTGGAAGAATATGAGTGTGGCATACCTGGCACCTAAAGAGGAATATAAGACAATCTGGGTACCCATGAAGTAGAGAAACTAATTGGGAGAGAATAAATAATAGAGCTATCGATAAGATTAAACTAGAAAATTGACTGAAAAGAGGTTAGAACAATGCTCAGATAGAGTAAGTGGTTACAGTAATAGATCTTAGAAGAGGAGGAAGCAGAGGGAAGAAGTGGGGAGAAAAGAAGGGAAGGAGGCAGGAAGAAAGGATCCTATGAAAGAGCATACGTTAAATGACAAATGAGGGCCACAGATAATTCTTTAGGAATTTAGAGAAGATTCCAGGACATGGGTTATTCAGAGAAAGCTCCTTAAGGTAAACACGGAGAGACATACAAAATGCCAAGTAGTGAGTAGAAACAGAGGTCTTGGTTTAGCCAATAACAAGTATTTCTAAGAGATAAACACTCATTAGGAAACAGTCTACTAAACATGAATTCCTCTGAGTTGCTACAGTTCTCTTCTGAGTTCCTTGAAATATCAAGCTAATGAAGGGCAATAAAACCCATTGCCTCTTAGTGTCTTAAAATGTGTATTTTTAGATCATAGGCTTAAGATTTGCCTATGTAGTGAGTGTTCCATGTCTGATGAAAACACCAAAATACATCTAGGCAAGGGGCACAGCTATCTTCCCCAAAGGCAACCAAAGAGCTGAGACATGCCCTTGCTTACCCACTCTAAGGTGGAAGCCAGCGATTTCTCTCACTACCTGCTGTCAAAGTAGTAGTTCCTTATACAGTTCCTAAGTTTACCTCTTGTGGATGCTCAGATTCATCTCTGAATATCTAAAACATTCCAGTTCTCATATGAAGAAAAACATGACCAAATATTTCATCTACCTATTGGCTGGCACTGTTGCTTTTGCCTGAATATTCATATGTTTTCAGAATCTATTGGGATCCAGTCTGTATTTCCATTTAGGGCAAGGAGGAGGAGGGTGTTCCTAGAAAATGAGATGATAGCAAGCCTGGACCCATCAATGTGAGGCTCTGTGTGAGGTCAATAATTTGGAATTCCTTCAAATTATATATATATATATATATATATATATTTTTTTTTTTAATTGGGGTATAGTTGCTTTACACTGCTGTGTTAGTTTCTGCTCTACAACAAAGTGAATCAGCTGTACTGCTGCTAAGTCGCTTCAGTCGTGTCGGACTCTGTGCGATCCCATAGACGGCAGCCCACCAGGCTCCTCTGTCCCTGGGATTCTCCAGGCAAGAATACTGGAGTGGGTTGCCATTTCCTTCTCCAATGCATGAAAGTGAAAAGTGAAAGTGAAGTCGCTCAGTCGTCTCCAACTCCTAGCGACCCCATGGACTGGAGCATACCAGGCTCCTCCGTCCATGGGATTTTCCAGGCAAGAGTACTGGGGTGGGGTGTATGTATACGCATATCCCCTCCCTCGTGACCCTCCCTCCAATTCCCCCAGCCCAACCCACCCCTCTAGGTCACCACAGAGCGCTGGCTGAGCTGAGCTCCTCTATCTTACACATGGTGGTGTATATACATATCAACCCTAATCTCCCTATTTGCCCGCCCCCCTTCCTCTTTCTTTGTATCTGTGTCTCTGTTTCTGTCCTGCGAATAGGTTCATCTGTTCCACTCTTTTAGATTCCACACTCACGCATTAATATACGATATTTGTTTTTCTCTTTCTGACTTACTTCACTGTGTATAACAAACTCTAGGTCCATCCATGTCTCTACAAATGACCCAATTTCATTCCTTTTTATGACTGGGTAATGATATATTCTTGTGTATTTGTTTGACCTTTACTCAGAGGGGTGGGAAATTATCGATTTTTTATTAATATAAGTTGTGTAATTTTTTTTTTTTTTAGTGCTCAAAATTAAGACTTGCTCATATGTGAAGTAGGTAAAATTACTTATTTTTTTTTTTACTTATTTGTAGTTGCCTTAGAATTTCCCCCTTTTGGACTGATTTCTTGGGAAGCCTGTTATCTAAACTTCAGATGATAAAACAATCCCTTATTCTTAGTAAACAGCTCTCTGGTGCAGTTGTGATGGGCAGATAGCCCTCTGAGAAGAGTAGTGTTTACAGTCTACTTGGGAGGTTGTGTACTTTGTGAAAAGCAGGACCTATTTATATTTTGCCATCATGATCTGTGATCTGGACGGCAATCCAAGTTAATAGGTATTATGTTTTGTTTTCAGTGTTTTCTGCCCTGTTGGCTGAGCAACTGGGCACAGCCTTTGGAGGTGCCAGGGCCAGTTACTCTGGGCTCCTCTCTGGCTATTCCTGAGGGCTCACTATTTAGGAATTGCTCACAAGTGACTGGTGTCCCAATAATAGGTAATTCCATTGCAACCCTATCACATATTCCATGGTTTTAAAAATTACAATTATGTCTCTCATTGTGTACTTTTCTCTTCAAATTGTATTAGTCATCCTATTCATTTTGAAGATGACTAATCCTGCTTGCAATCTGCTTTTATTCTGGTGGTCTACTTTATAATGTTTGATACTGGGAAAGTACGATGTCATAAAGACAGTCTTCGATTTCAGAAATGTAGCGGGACTCTAAGTTACCTTGAAAACCTTCTGTGGAGTTTGGGGCAGGGGGACAGGACAATTTATACCTCTGACCTTGGAAAATCACTTGAATTGTTTCTCCATTTCCTTCAGGGCGCTGTAACTCTGTATGATGTGTTCCTCGTTTATCTCTGGCCTCTCCTCCTATCACTCTGCCTCATCCATTCAATATTAGTCACAGGGCTTTACTTTATGTTCCTTAAAAATGCCAAGCTCCTTTCCAAGTCAGAGGGTTTTTTGGTTGTTGTTGTTGCTGTCATCTGGAACACTGTTCCCAAGTTTCTATCTAGTTCACTATCTTACTTCATTTAGGTGTATAGTTCAGCTATCACCACCCCAGGGAAGCCTTTCTTAACCACTCTGTCTAGGCACATCACCAGCCTCAGACTCATTCTCTAGCATCTTAACTTTCCTTCTTTGATATCACTATCTGATGTTCCCTGGAGAAGGAAATGGCAACTCATCCCAGTATTCTTGTCTAGAGAATCCCGTGGACAGAGGAGCCTGGTGGGCTCCAGCCCACAGGATTGCAAAGAATTGGACACAACTGAGCGACTATCTCTCATCTGATGTCACACGTATGTGTGCGTGCCTGGTTGTGTCTGACTCTGCGACACCCTGGACTGTAGCCCACCAGGCTCCTCTGTCCATGGAATTTTCCAGGCAAGAATACAGGAATGGATCCTACTCCAGGGGATCTTCCCTACCCAGGGACTGGACTCCTGTGTCTCCTACATTGGTAGGCAGATTCTTTACCATTGTATCACCTGGGAAGCCCATCTGATGTTACAGTATGTATTATTTTCTTCTCTGGAATATAAGCCCACCTAAGCAGGAGTTTTCTGTTTTACCTACTTCTGTGGAGAAGGCAATGGCACCCCACTCCAGTACTCTTGCCTGGAAAATCACATGGATGGAGGGGCCTGGTGGGCTGCCGTCTATGGGGTCGCACAGAGTCGGACACAACTGAAGTGACTTAGCAGCAGCAGTGTTTCTAGTATTGTATCTCTAGGGCCCCAAAGAAGTAAATTTAGCTGAAGTTTAAGGGGTTAATATAAAGGATATTGTAGGCAGTTACCTGGAGAAGGAAATGGCAAACCACTCCAGTATTCTTGCCTAGAGAATCCTGTGGACAGAGGAACCTGGTGGGCTGCTGTCCATAGAGTCACACAGAGTCGGACACAACTGAAGACTTTGCATGCATGCATTAGAGGAGGAAATGACAACCCGCTCCAGTATTCTTGCCTGGAGAATCCCAGGGACAGAGGAGCCTGGTGGGATGCCATCTGTGGGGTTGCACAGAGTCGGACACAACTGAAGCGATGTAGCAGCAGTAGCAGCAGCATGTAGTTGCCTGAAGAACACAACCCCACAATGAGAAAAATTTATGGCCACCAGCTTAGATGACAAAAAGATATGGTATTTCAGGGCAAGTTTCTGGCTCTTTTTGATTCCTAGCTTATAACAGGGGCTTAACATTATCTATTCTTGCATAAATCATTAACTGCCTCAAATTAAGAGCTGGAACTAGATAATTTCCAATGTCTTCTCTAGTTCTAAACTTTTACAAGTCTTTAAGATCTTAGAATTGTCATCAATTTAATGAAATAGGATGTCTTGGGAATCCCTATGAGATTCTAGACTAGGGAAATTCCATCAATATCATATTGACAAGAGAGACTGTTTAGGGAATTAATAAGCTTGTGTTTCTTTTTTTCTTTTTCACTGGAGTCAGGAAGACATAAAGAAGAATCAGGGTGTTTTCAGAGGGAAATTGGGCTAAATGATGGTAGGTATGCTCTATGCTTTCCAAAGTGCCCCTGCCGGCCAACGTGGAGAGAAGTTTAAGAGTTAACAACTGTCACCAGGGTAGCAGGCAGAGTTGTAGAGAAGGTCAGACTAGAGATCTGCATTCCAATCCACCCCTTTCTTTCTGAGTCCACTCTTCACCCCATTTACTGTACTCTAGCTACTGAATTTCCTCCTGCTGCCATTTGCCTTCTAAAGCTTCCCCCTTTCTGACTGCTCTACTGCTTTGGACAGAGATTTATCTTTCTTTCTCAACCAGATAGAATTCCAATTCCCTGGTTTTCCTGGTAGCTCAGTTGATTAAAAACTTTTATATTAAATGGTCAGTAGGACCTAAAGAAAACCTGAAGTTTGAAAAAATGATCTAATGTCTTCCTGGTTTTCTAGGACTTGAAATTCATGGAATTAGGAATGTCATCTTACATATATGTGTCTTACACACACGCACACACACACACTCTATTCCCCTGTTTAAATTACTCTTCAGGCTAGGAGACAGTAAATAAAGGCTTGTCTTGGTATAAATCCTAAGTGACCAATAAGGCCATCTACACACTAAGAGTAGCATATACATGCTCACGTATATCCTGATACTCATGGGTTTGAAGGTACAATCTTTGACGTTTTTCTAATCAGACCAAATGAGCAAATAATGGTTTTCACAGAAAAGGATCTCCTAACCATTGCAATTTTTATGGTCTTATAGAAAAGACTACAGAAAAATGTACTCTGTGATTTCACAGGATAATTTAGTAATAATTCCTTAGAAGTCACCTTGACATGCTGCCAGGGTAGAGATCCTCATTCTCACTTTGCCATTACGGAATATCATCCCTCATCCTGGATCCCAGGGACAAGTGGTGATGATGAATAGGATGGATTTTTGCATCTATGTAACTTTTCCTGGAGAGTTTTGAAATGACTGAGGGGAGAGGGCCTACGAAAAGACTGGAGTTTAATGTGTCACAGGGCCCTGGGATGATAAAAGTGATATCATTTGTCTCTCAAGATCCTTACATTTGAAAAAAGGCAGTTCTTTAAAAAGTGAGACCAGTGCCCAGTGGCAGCCCTGGACATGAGGAGGAATTGAATTTCAGTACAGAGCAGGAAATGGCAGCCCACTTCAGTATTCTTACCTGGGAAATCCCATGAACAGAGGAGCCTGGGGGGCTACAGTCCATGGGGTCACCCAAAGCGTCAGACATGACTGAGCAGCTAAGCAACAACAGAGCCTTGGAGCAGTGACTCAAAATCCAGTGTAGCTGGGGTGTGGGCAGGGAACACAGGACAAAGCCCTGTGCCATTTGCCTTGGGTGCAAAGTAGATAGAACGTCAGAATTTCTAAGGAAAAGGCCCCAAATCTGCATTTCTAATGACTACCCCAGGTGACTGTGATGTACAGCCAGATGTGGCTGGGGAGCAGACAAGGGCTGGGGAATGTATGTGTTGATTACTAGAATCATAGGGACTATGATCCCTTGGGAAAGGTTCTGCGTGAGTTTGCAGCAGGGGCTTACAGTACACACAGGGTCTTGCATAGTGGTGGGGCAGGAGTGGGACAGCTTTAGCAAATGATTTTTTAAAATCAACTTATTGAACGCACTGAGGTATCATTTACATAGAGTAAAATGCATAAATTTTATTAAACAGTTTGGTGAATTTTGAAAAAAAATGTTCATCTGTATAACATCCTAATCAAGCTATAGAATAGTCCAACACATGTAACATTTTCTACATGCATTTTCTATGCAGTTAGTCCCCTTACTGTCTGGATCCACACTCCCCACAACCCCTATTCTTGTCTGCAGACATTTAGTTTTGTCTGGTTTTGAAATTTATATAAAGGAATCACACAGTATATAGTCTTTTGTGTCAGGCTCTTTTTGCTCAGGATAATGTTTTTGAGATTACACCACGTTACATCTATGAGTAGTTTTTTCCTTTCTATTTCTGAGTATTCCATTGTATGAATGTGGATGGACATGTGGGACTTTTCCAGTTTTGTGCTATTATGAATAAAGTTTCCATAAATATTTTCTATGCTTTTTTCCAAGCTTTTTGTGGATACAAGTTTTCATTTCTCTTGAGTACATGCCCAACAACAGAACTGCTGGCTCATGCAGTTGGTACATGCTTAATGTTGTAAGAAATTGTCAATTTTCTGTACCATTTTGCATTCCCACCAGCAGAACCTTGAGAACACTTGGTATTGTCATTCTATTTAATTTTAGCCTCTCCAGTGATTATGTGGTGTCTTGTTGTACTTTGGATTTCCCTGATGACTAATGGTGTTGAGGATTTTTTTCAAGTGTTAGCTATGTATGTATCTTCTTTTGTGAAATACTGGTTCAAATGTTTTGCTTTTTGGGGGCTTGTTTGCTTTTCAGTAATATAAATGTAAACATGTGCCTGCATGCTAAGTTGCTTACGTTGTGTCTGACTCTTTGCGACCCTATGGACTATAGCCCACAAAACTCCTCTGTCCATGGGATTCTCCAGGCAAGAAAACCAGAGTGGGTTGCCATGCCTGCCTCGAAGGGTTCTTCCTAACCCAGGGATGGGAACCCAGGTCTCTTATGTCTCCTGAATGGGCAAATTCTTTACCACTAGCATTACCTAGAAGCCTCAAATATAAACATAAGAAAACAGAATTATTTATTTGTATGCTACTTGCTTTGCAACAATAATTCTCAAGAACATCTTTCCACTAAATAATTTTGCAACATTATTTTGTTTTAATGTGCATAGTTTTACATACTATGGATGTATCATACACCATTTATTTAAACCAAGATTCTATTATTGGACAACTTGGTTGTTTCCGATTTTTCAGTTGCAAATTGTTTTGATAACTGTTTTCATATAATAATCTTTATGCAACTAGGTTTTTTTTTTTTTCTTTGTATAATTTTCTGTAAGTGAAACTATTAGGTAAAGGTAAAATAGTGAAACTATTAGGTATCCTCTTTCAAGGCAGTTTCCTGTTTTAATAATGACTTTTTCTTGGGCCTAAGCCTATAAATTTTGCATGGTGGCCATGTATAGGCATATGCTGATTTACCATCCCAAAGCATTGTTACATGGTCTCTGCATGCAGACATTGAAATTTCCTAGTGTCTGTGACTAAAACTTTATCTCCTACTTCCTTCTCCAAGAAATTCTAGACCTCCATCCGGTAACCTATCAGATTTTTATCAATACTTCCGAAAGGAAACTTCACTTTTCTAAGATTCAGAACAGAGATCTTCTTCTCTATGATTTAATAAACAAGTTTTTCTAGTTTCTTTAGAACTCTGCAAACATATGGTTCATTCATGATGCAATTACATTGGGATCAAATGATTAATGTGGGATGTTTCCTATTTCCATAGTTTACTTAGCCAAAGAGAATTATCAATTGACCAGATCAATTTCCTGATTCTTTTCTTCTATTTGAGAGGTCAGGTCAATCTATATCATAAAGTGATGTGGAGAAAAGGGGAAAGGCAGAGAAAAGGAAAATGGTGTATTGAGAGAAGTTATGAGGAACTGTGGATTGAAATGCTCTGCCCTGGCAGCAAGTGTGAGAGGGGTGGGGTGGAAGACGAAAGACAGTTTTAATAACTGTTGTTATGGTCTTTGAATTTGGATATGCTTTATGGTTTTTAAGAAACATAATTGTTTGAGTTATTTTGAAATTGCTTTTGGCTGTGGGAATATATTTCTTGACTGCAACACGGTTCTAAGATCAAACTATGTCTGCTCCAGGTTTATAAAAGTTATATAGGCTTAGGAATAGGTTTTCCTTGTTCATATCCTTTTAAAATTGTGCTGTGATTGTGTTAGTTTGCTGTTCATGAGATGGTAAGTATTGGACACCTGTTTAAACAGATTTAAGACTGTTCCTTCTGGCCAATAGTTTCACTGTGTGCTTTTTTTTAAAAAACAAAATGAAACAAAACCCAAACCAAGACAATTGAGACATAAATTTCTGTTCTCCTTTTCTGTTAATATTTTTTATTCTATGGTTTTTCTGAGGTAGGGAATCCATATTAAAGGTCAAAGTGCTTCTGGCTCTAGGGTTTAATTTCTTAAACACATCCCAGGTCAACTGGAGTGCTAGAGTTTATTACTTTTTAAAACCAAACCCCTGCCAAGTGAAAGGAGAGAAGGGCATGTTTAGATGAAAGTGCCTGATGTTCAGATTCTGCAGTTTGTTGACATTTTATTGCTCAATGCAATTTTTCCTACCCTTCAGGGCATTTTGCTTAATGGTTTCACAAGAAACCAGTATGATGAGGCTTCAAAAAGCCCCAGGTTTTAGCAACAATGCTCTTATTCCAGTTTATACGAGACACATGTCCAAAACCTTGTATAAATCTGAAGTTTTTCTCATAAATACTCATGCCCAGAAAATATGGTAAGCCATGTTAACAAGCCATATTAAATATCACACACTAACATGGAAATAAACCAGGCACTCCCAATGTAATAACAGATTTTTTAGAGGTTGGGGGGGGGGGAAGAGAGGTGTACTTAAACTAGATTTTAGATGTACTGCAGTAAATTTATTCTGGGCTCTCTGTCATCAGTGGTGTGATAGTGCTAGCTATTGGGTATTAATCTTTCATTAAGATTTAGCTGTGTTGGTGTTATGCCTTAAATATCAAATTATTACAAATACACCAACAAGATGATGGATGACCCCAAGAAGTCTGCCCTTCATAGGTATTTATTCATGAGTATTTATTCCATAGGTTAAGGGAAACATGAGCAATTTATTACCTTTAAAGTGGTTCTCATATTAAACCACAAACATACCAATAAAACATGAGTTTATGAGGGGATATATAGTTTTACGGTTAAAAAATGAAGTGCCAGTTCTTACACTTAGCACTTGAAGTAGTATCTAATCCCTTTTTACTATTATCTGCTTCAGAAGCTGACTCTTTGCCCTCTTTTTATATTTGCACTGGATCAGATCCTTGTCATGGTCAACAGGCTTAGTCCTAAAAGGACCATTTCTGGGAAGGCAGGCCCACAGAAATGAGTAGGCCTGGAGGAAGAAAGGCCTGGCATTAATGGTTGTCCCAACCTAAAACTAGTTACTGACAGGGATTGTGGCATCTCATTCTCTGGAGGTTTATTAAAGAAATACACATTTTCTTCTGTTTGGAATGGTACCCTTGTGCTACTTCTAGGAAGCACTGGGAAACAAAGGGTCTCTCAGTTCTCTGCCCAGCATACCATACTTTTCTTTTTTTTTTTTTTTTAAATTTATTGGAATATAGTTGCTCTATAATGTTGTGTTTGTTTCTACTGTGCAGCAAAGTGAATTAGTTATAAATATACATGTGCTAGTCTCTCAGTCATGTCTGACTCTCTGCGACCCCATGGACTGTAGCCCACCAGGCTCCTCTGTCTGTGGGATTCTCTAGGCAAGAATACAGGAGTGGGTTGCCATTCCCTTCTCCAGAGGATCATCCTGACCCAGGGATCAAACCCAGGTCTCCTGCATTGCAGGTGAATTCTTTACAGTCTGAGCCACCAGGGAAGCCTATATATATGTCCCCTCTTTTTGGATTTCCTTCCCATTTAGGTCACCACAGAGCAATAAGCAGAGTTCCCTGTGCTACACAGTAGGTTCTCATTAGTTATTAATTTTTATTGATAGTCAATCCCAACCTCCCAATTTGTCCCATCTCCTCTGATTACCCTCCTGGTATTACCTGCCTGGTTTGTTCTCTACATCTGTCTCTATTTCTGCTTTGTAAATAAGCTCATCTACACCAGTTTTTTCAGAGTCCACAAATACACATTAATATATGATATTTGTTTTTCTCTGATTGCACTCTGATTTTTGATGTGTTTATTACTGAAAAGCAGAAGAAAGGGCTCTCTAACCTACAATAAGAAGATCTAATAGCAGGCAGGGTGCTTCCCAGGTGGCCCTAGTGGTAAAGAACCCACCTGTCAATGCAGGAAACATAAGAGACACAGGGTTGATCCCTAGATTTGGAGGATCCCCTAGAGAAGGAAATGGCAACCCACTCCAGTATCCTTGCCAACAGAATCCCATGAACAGAGGAACCTGGCAGGCTACAGTCCATAGGGTCTCAAGAGTTGGATGTGACTGAAGCGACACCTACACACACACACACCCACACACACACACACACACACCCACACACACACGGTAGAGTCACTCTTGGCAGATGGTTTCCAGCAGGGTAATCCTTCAGGAACTAAAGTCAGCCAAACCTGCAACATTTAGGAGACTGTGGGGTCTGAACTCCTGTTTAGGAAAATGTTAATTTGTTCTTTAAACTCCATCTGACAGCCATTCTGCAATACTCATTGCACAACAGAGGAAATTTTCAGCCCAGTTTTAAATTTTCTTCTCTCTTGTGGGCTTAGGGATGGACCTCAATGTTATTTTAACTTCGTTTCCTCCAGGCAAGGAGATTTACTTAATTAGGTAGCCAATCAAGAAACTCTGTGACTGAGCACTGGGTGGACTGCAGTCTATGTGCTCCTTATGGTTTGTGGTGTGACTGGAAAACAAAAGGGGCACACAAGAGGATGCCCAGCCGTTTAAAATGTCTAGGAGGAGGCTGAAGGAGGTGCAAACAAAGTAAGAATTTTAAGTGTCCACCATGCCAAGATAAATTCTGGTAAAACGGTTCTAAAATCAGAGGTGTGATTTTGCACTGTTGTCAGAGTTTATGTCCAAGAAGAAACAACAGCCAGGAATTCACGTGGAATGCTGCTCTTGTACATACAGGAAGAAGGAAGCACTTTCCATTCCCTTCTGATGACTCTGAAGCTTAAGGATGAATTGCTTCCTCCTGGAGACATCATTACAACCCCAGCAATGGCTCGGAAGGTGAAATCACGGGATTTGTCTTGCAGATGTGTCTGCAGACCCAGATAAACAGGGAGGGTTTCCAGCCATGACGTCAGGACTCCATTTAGACAGGCTACAGTAGAATGGTTCCTGTCTCCTTGAAGTCTTCCCAGGTTTTAGAGATTGGCTGTGACAATAAATCCTGCCTGAAAAGGTGCCTGCCCTCCCCTGCCACCACCAAGAAGCTGCTGCTGCTAAGTCACTTCAGTCGTGTCCGACTCTGTGTGACCCCAAAGACGGCAGTCCACCAGGCTCCGCCGTCCCTGGGATTCTCCAGGCAAGAACACTGGAGTGGGTTGCCATTTCCTTCTCCAATGCGTGAAAAGTGAAAGTGAAGTCGCTCAGTCGTGTCTGATTCTTAGTGACCCCATGGACTGCAGCCTACCAGGCTCCTCTATCCATGGGATTTTCTAGGCAAGAGCACTGGAGTGGGGTGCCATTGCCTTCTCCACCACCAAGAGGCAACCGCCATCAATAACATAATGATGAGTAACTTTCAATCTAACTTATTATTTATTCCCTGTATCTGCTACATACTGCCTGTAACAAGCTTAGGAAAATTTTAAATAGCTTTATAAGTACATCTCTCTCAACAGAGATGAATTTAAGGGAAATCAATGCTACAAATAACAAGAGATAAGTTGAGTAATTCGTTGACATGTTCTTTGTGTTAAATTAACTCAAATATGGAAAATGTGAAGGCAAAAACTGAGGTGAGAGAAGGGAAGTGTGAATTATACACCTGTGAGCAGCAAAACTTTTGCATAAGAGATAAAAGATGCTAAAAAAGAGGATGGAGCTTAACGCAGGATGAAAGCTCTTTTCCACCTCTTTTTGATAATTTTTTTCTTTGAACTCAGGTGACATGTTTTACCTGTGTTACAGGGTGAGTTGTACTCAGTCACATATTGCCTCTCCCTGTCCCACCAGCTTAAGGGAACAGAACATGACTTTTTGTGATATAACTCAAGGCAGAGAAGGGAATAGACTCTTTCAGGACAAGTTACAGGAGACATATTGAAACATACCAGCACCAAGTTCATCTTTGCCAGGGGAAGACCCATGCCCCTCCCCACTTCCACCCACAGGATTCTAGGCACCATCCTGCCCCCACTGTCCCGCCCTGCCTAGGCAGGGGGAGTAAAGAAAGTTAGAAAGAAAAACCCAAGCTGAATGCTTACACCAAAAGGAGGCTGAACCTTGAAGAGAGTGAAAGAGTAAAAAGAGGCGGCTCTAGGGATGAAGGTCAAGGAGTATCTGATAGGCAGCCATCAAAATGGGATTAGATGGGCAAAGAGTCATTGAGGGGCAGGCCTGGGAAGGATGAAGGGGGTTGGAGAAGGAGCAGGCAGGGAGAGCCTTCAGACTGGCACACAGGGCTGACACCTATGCAGGGAGAGAGGCGAGGACAGCCTCGGACTACAGAACATTCTGGAGAAGGATCTGGCCAGGTGAGGGGAGTCCTGGGCCACAGCCTGACCTGAGAGGGGCTCCTGGGCAGAAAGAGATGCTCTGATTCTGATGTCTCTGCTGTGCTCTTCCCCACAGGGAAGTGGGGCCACAGCAGAGCTGAAGGCGCTCTGCACAGCAGTGCATCTAGAATGGAGCCCGGCAGGGTTAACTGCACGGCCACCACCAGGGGGTGTCCCTGGTGTTGATCCAGGAGGGCCTGCAATGAAGGCTCTGAGCAGCTAGGATTCAGGTCCCAAGCAGGTTAAATAGAGCTTCATTTCTGAATCTCTGCCTACCTGTCTCTGTGTTAGAAAACATGCATTGCTTGACCAAGTTAAGGGCTGACTGAACGTTTGCCAAGATTCTGAGTCGGATAAACTACCAGTAAGACCATTTGGCTGTGGACACATGCTACTGTGTTCAAATATGTGATTCACATTTTGACACTTGATACACAGCATGGGGACTGGGTAGCCAGTCACTGTACCTGAGGATATCTGTCTGCTTCTACTGAATGGCAACTCACAGGGCACAAGCCTGGCCTCAGCCAAACCAAGAGTGAGTTCTCTCTGCTTTCAACAACAGTGGTTGTGGAGCACCACCTCCCCCCGACCGCCAACACACACACATTGTTTTGTCTTGCCCTTTACATATGTGTATGTGTGTGTGTGTGTGTGTGGTCTCTTTTGTCCTAGATCAACAATGAGCAACTTGAGGTGACAGTTTCTCTTATTCTTTGAATCAGCATTGCCTTGCACACAGTTGGTGTAAGTTTCAACTGCAGTTAGAGAAAATGAGTGGACAGGATTGGGGAGACCAGGGGTACGTAAGTTGTAGAAAGAACAAGAGGCACGTTTATTTCAGCCTACTTATTTTCAGAAGATCTAGGGTGGCTTATAGTAGTGATATGGAACAACTATTAAAAAAGGATAAAGATATAAGACCAAAGAATGAAGGTAAGAGGTGAGAAAAACTATATACAGCTGGCCCTCCATGGTCACGGTTTCACCAACTGCAGATCGTGGACTGTGTTACCAGCCACAGTCGAATGAATCTGAGAATGCAGAACCCAAGAACATAGAGAGCCAACTATGGGACGTTAGCATCTGTGGGCTTTGGTATCTATGGTGGGTCCAGGAACCAATCCTAAGTGGACATCTAGGCAAGAATCTACTAGAAAAAACTAAGCTAAGGACTGCTACTGAGGTGGAATGCAAACTTTACTTTTGACCTTTTCCTGGCAGGCAAGACAAAAAGGAAAACACAAGTTATATAAGGTTCTTATTAGCTAATAAAAAGAAGCAGGCCAGTTTTTCTATAGAAGCAGAGTTTTTCCTAACACTAACTCTAAGAAGAATTTATTTTATGGCCCCTAACAGAGCCATTGGCTTTTTAAACATATGATGGTTTCAATAAGAATTTTATAAAAAAAAAAATATAGAAACTTTTTTCTTTATGGCGATTTCTTATATTGGTTTGTGAGAAATGCCATAGTTCAGAGATGACATTTCTTTGGGGACTTAAGATGTAGTTCAGCCATCAGCAGTGAAATAAGGTTGATGGATTTCATCTGGGGCCATAGCCTATAGAAGGACCCTAAGAAAGGTACTTTACATAATAATGAGCACAGGCTACTACATTATCAACTTGATATGATTGCTAAACAAAGTTGTATTCAACTAGAGTATAACTTTGGTTGCACTTCTTTGAAATTTGGCTAAATAGTTCTACCATGGCACAAGCATTCTGAATGACATTGGGTCATAATATGGGCTTCTCTGGTGGCTCAGAGGTAAAGAAACCACATGCCAATGCAGGAGGTGCTGGTTCGATCCCTGGTCTGGGGAAGATACCCTGGAGATGGAAAAGGCAACCCACTTCAGTATTCTTGCCTGGGAAATCGCATGGACAGAGGGGCCTGGCAGGCTACAGTCCATGGGATCACAAAACAGTCAGACACGATTTGGCGACTAAACAACTTTGTCATAATAGTCTAAATTCTATGTACACACAATGATTTAGAATTGATTCCAGTAACTCCCAAACTCATATTAAGAGAAATTGCTCCAGAGGCTGTGAAAAGTGTTCTAACAGTCCCCTGGTTTACCAATCAATTTAGACACATAACATATTTAAACATGTTTCCTTTGTATTCTGAGATTCTTCAAAGTTTGAGCAGACTAATAATATCCTGTCATAGTCCGAGTTCCCTGGTAAGTGGGGTTTGACCTGGAGATTAGTGGGCAGGAAGTCTATTATAAATGTTCTTGGGATTAACAGGGGAGGGGAGTTGGGGGTACAGAATAAGGCAGGGGAAGAAGCTGGGCCAAGCCCATGGGGAGCTCTAGTGCTAGAATGGCTTTTTGGAGTTGTTTCAAGCTGGGTGTGGGGTTGAGTTTATCTATCCCAACACTGAACAGTCCTTAGATACAGGTGCCCTGGAAAGGGGCATGCCCTTGGGCAACGTGCCTCTCTTCAGCTGAAGGCAATCTCCAGAGAGGGCTCACATCTGAGGTCTCTGGCCCAGGAACACTGCCAGCAGCTGGGAGAATAAATCCTCTGTTTCTGAAGGCAGTGCATTACAACATGTTATGAGATTTTGTATGCACAGTTTACCAAACTAGCAATACCTACTTTAATCCTGAAGCGCAGCCAAACATCTAGAGCTAGTGGTGGAGATGATACAATTTGTGAAATGTTCCTTTATCCTGATGAACTGGATGTATACTACTTATTTTGCATGATGAGTACATCAATTAGGTTTTCTTTTTGGCTAGTACTACCAGAAGCCAGGTATTAGTGATTTAGTCAATGAAAAGAACTTATTTTGCTCACCTAGGTAATATGCAGGACAGTCCAGGGCTTACATGGTGGCTGCGTCTCTTTCCTTCTCTTTCATCCTTGGCACGTAACTTTGTTCTCAGGGCTGTGAGGCACTGCTATACCACAGAGGGAAAAGTACTGGGGCAAAGACAAGTGCAAGATAAATGTCTTCCTTCGCAAAATTGTCTAAAGCTCCACTTCACCATTTTGGAACTTCTCAGGAGGTGTCAATGGTAAAGAATCCATATGCCAATGTAGCAGACACAAGAGATGCAGTTTCCATCGGGTGGGGAAGGTCCCCTGGAGGAGGAAATGGCAACCCACTCCAGTATTCCTGCCTGGGAAATCCCACGGACAGAGGAGCCTGGTGGGCTACAGGCCACTGGGTAGCAAAGGGTAGGACACAATTCCGCACCCACGCATGCACGCTTGATTTCTACTGATGTTTCATTGGCTAGAACAGAGTCACATGGTCATTCCTAATTTCACAGGCATCAGGGAAAGTGATTTTACTGCAGCACATTTGACTTCTCTTAATTAGGAAAAAGAGAGAGAGGATACTGAGATGGGAATAGCCTTGCGACAAAAAAATAGTTTAACTTCTTCATTCCTTGTTCCTGACTGGCCGAACGACTCCAGGAACTCATTCCACAGAAAGAACCAAAAAATACACATTTATAAAATACAAGTAAGACGACAACACAACAGATTGCTAAACTTTTCAAATTTAACTCACATTTTGCACATTACATCAAAAGCAACTATGCATGTATTACCATAGATTTATGGTTGTAGTTCCACTGTTAGGGACAGAGTTGTACATGTGATAGGTGTCAGTGTGTGTTGTGTAAACAAAGGAACATATCTGGCACACGATATAGCACTGTACTGGGGAGTGAGCTCATAAAACACACGCATCTTGCTGGCACGTTATGGGGAGGCCCACAGTGGTGGTTGGGGGACTGGGTTTTAGTCTTTGCTTCATTGTGTTTTATTTTGGTGATTGCCACTGCCAGATGGGTAGCTTTCTGATGATTTGATTTCTATAAACAAGGATTTTAGGAAATTAGGGGAAATAACAATTGAAAAGCTAGCCACATTATGATTAAGCATAAAAGGGCAAAGACCCCATCCTTATGGAAAAGTTATTTTTCTGTCTTCTATGTGAATCAGAAAAGAAGCCTTGCTTTCTATAATTATATGATTTATAAATTTCCTACATAGGCAGCTATAGTATTGAATATGATTTTCAGTTTACAGGCATATTAAACCTAAGAGTGCAAGGACCCCAACGATACCTCCCTAGACCTAATAATCTTTTCTCCATACCTATCCCAGGTAGAAGTATGTCATTTTTTCCCTCTCCTTGAGGAAGGGTCTTTTTCTGTCAACTTATCTTCTCAAATATTGTCTCAATAGATGGTACAGAGCATCCATAACAAAATTAAAAATGCAGGCCATGGTAAATGCCAGAAGGAAGATTTTGCATTTCTAGTATGCTCGCTGCTGCTGCTGCTGCTAAGTTGCTTCAGTTGTGTCCGACTCTGTGCGACCCCATAGATGGCAGCCTACCAGGCTCCCCCATCCCTGGGATTCTCCAGGCAAGAATACTGGAGTGGGTTGCCATTTCTTTTGAGGCCAATACTGATGGTGCCCAATGACACTTTGGTAGTAAGGCACTGCTTTCAAAACTTGACTGCACTTTCGGACTTTTGGAGTCCATGGGGAGATTTTATAAATGCTGATGCTTGGTTCTACCCAAGAAGTTGGATTTCTTACAAGGTTTGGTTTGGGTATCGGATTTTGAAAAGCTTCCCCAGCTGATTCTAAAGTGCAGCAAAGTTTGAGAACTACTGTGATAAATGAATGAGAAGACTCTTTTCTGTAGGTCCCTCTAAATACAGTTTGGTAGACTTCTGTTTCCTTGTATGGCCCTCTACACTTGATACTGACTCTGGGTCTCTTTTAACTCAAGGAGAGTGCCTAGCACAGGGCTTGATTCTTGGCATGGATCAATCATAGATTGTTGACTACTCAGCATATAGAAGGATGAAAGGTCTACTGATGTGCTTTGGTAAAGGGAGAGGTGATTTACTTTTCATTGAAAATATGGGTGCAACACATTTCTACTTACTGGAGTTTGCCAGGTTTCTTCCAAGGGAGGTCATATATAAAGGGCTTAGCGATCTTGAGAATTGAGGGTAGAGAAGAGAGAAGAAAAGGGTGAGAAGATGACTGTAAAGAGGAAGGAGAGACAGCAAGGGAGGAACTGGAGAGAAAAAGAGGATGAGAAATGGGTAGAATATGATGAATGCGAGAGAAGTGAGAATAGAACAGTATTGAAAAATTGCTAGTAGATATTCACTAACCACTGTCTATGAGAGGTGGTTCTACGAAGATCAACAACAAAGACTATGGAGATCAACAAATAGTTGTCTCCTAATAACTATTAGGAGACAATAGTTATTGTCTATTGACAATAGACAATAGGAGACACAAATTAAATGCTTGAAAAGTTATAGAAAGCTATGCAATTGTTAAAGAATAATGTGTGACCAGAAGATAACACATAGATAGATCAACAAATGAGAGTTATGGGCAACGGAGAGCACAAACTCCATTTTTATGTGGGGAAATTGTATCAGTCCTGTTGTAATAAATTCCTTATTCTTACTTTGCTTTATCAAGTTAACATTAAGCTTATAGGAGGCTACTGAAGAAATAACATTTAACCCATCTTTCATCAGCTAGTCTTTCAGGGAAATTATTTAAATATCTACTTTATATTGATTTCCTCCAGCCTGTACCAACCAGGATGTGGTTTATGAATATTCACTTTGAGAAAACAAACTTCTAAGAATATACTTCTTTAAGATACCCTTTCCAGAGTCTCCCCACACTCCCAACGCCATGATATACATCTAGAGCTTTATTAGGTTGGAGGTTTTGACACAAGTTTTTGTGAGAATAAATAACGGGAATTCAATCCATTCATAGTGGTGAAGATTTGGTATCTTGTTATCTTTTCTAACAAACGTTCTTAATTTGATGTGTTGAACTTTGGCAATACAAGTCCCTTTAGTGACATAAAAGCAGCCAGACTTTAAAAGATGCTGACAGATGTTGTGATAGTTTT
The DNA here is from genome assembly GCA_935064755.1 of Tragelaphus eurycerus. Classification (NCBI taxonomy): domain Eukaryota; kingdom Metazoa; phylum Chordata; class Mammalia; order Artiodactyla; family Bovidae; genus Tragelaphus; species Tragelaphus eurycerus. The sequence continues at coordinate 2,204,923 of CAKXYN010000080.1, forward strand.
TTTTACAGCAGAGCTGAGTTCCCTGTTCGGCTGCAAGTAATTAGGCATGCAGATAGAGCTTCACTCGTTTTATTAGTCCGATGGGAGGGAGGGAGTGGGGGCTGGGGCCCCAAAGCTGTGCTTACTAAAACGAAACACTCTTTCTTCAACATGGAAGTGTGTCTTGATTTCTATAAGGATAAAAAGAGTTTGTGTCTTCAGTTTTAAAATTCTGCACAAAACTAAGTTTGTGGTAAGGAAAACATCATGTCTACTAATTTCAAGCACACATAACTCACCCATGTCATAAGGAACTTGGACAATGAAGATATTGTACACGTGTGATTTAAGACCAGCATTTTTAGTGTCCTAGAAACATCATTAAACATAGCATGCATTGTCTCACGGTCTGGCTCATCTGAATCCGTTCGACTTGCCTATTTTACCTTTTTAAAAAAAATGATCTGTTGTTCTGTGGTTAGTACTGTGGTATCTAAAATGATAGTTTTAACAATCAGATTGTAGAATGTTCTAGGTCAAGGTAGCATCTCTTTCTTTCAAACTCCTCACATTTCCTTTGCTGTGTTTAATTGGAAATTCTGTGTCTGGCTCATAAAATCTCTGCAGAATGTCCAGCCCCCTTCAACTTTTGAGTTTAAAAACACAGCCTAAGAACAAAATGGGGGCCTCTGCAAGTACAGGGGTGGGTGGGCAGAGAGAGCACTCTCTGGATCTCTTTCCTTTGTAGACCGCTTTCGAGGGATAAGTCCCGAAGGTTGGCTCACATATGACTCCAGGATCACCTCCTCTCCACTGAACAGAAAGCACAGGAATCCACTTCTCATGTACGCCTGCCATATATTCTCGGTTAGAATCTTACACACTAGGACAGAGCAGTGAAATGTGAGGAAGCAAACGAACAGGGCACGTGACGTCAAGGGCCACAGTTAGAACAGGGCATCTCATTGGAGGAGAAGACAATGTGGGGAACGTAGAACCACACGCAGCACCAGGCTCTCACAGGACCCGAATGAGGACAGTGCAGACTGGCTGACGTTCACAGACACACTGTTCTATAAGCTGGAAGGAACCTACCTCCTAGATGGGTGTCCCAGTTTCCTCCTTTCCCCAGATTTATTAAGGAGGCAGTGTCCCTTGTCCAAGACTAATAGGGTGTCCAGGACCAGAGCCAACACCACAGCACCATAAGCTTCCTGTGTGCTAGTCCAGTGGCCCATGCACTAAGAAGATAGTGTTGTGCAGGACAATGGACAGTGAAGTGAGTACACGAACAAATGTGTACCAAAGCCAAGTCTGCTATTGCTAGTGGTGGTGCCTTGGACATGGAATTTATACTTTCTGAAGTTTAATTTTCTAAATTATAAAATGAAAGTCATAATACCTTCACATAAGCATGGCTGGTACATAAAAGGCACTTAACCATTACCTCCTTCTCCTAAACTTCATTGCATGTCATCAAGCCCAAGTTTGTTGAATGATGCACCTTTCCAAAATTGCCTGTTAATTCAGTACCTTGACCTATTTTGCTCACCAGGACACAGAATGGTCCACAGTTGATGGCAGAAACATTGCTAGTAATTGCTAATAGCATACACTGCTCCCTCCTACTGATAAGAATACATACTACTTTCAAACTAAAACTTGACAGGCCTCTTACAGACCATGCCAACGCTTTGAAAATAAAACTCTTGAAGTTGCAACAGAAATACATTTTCACACGATAGGACAAAACCATCTGGAACTTACTCTTACATGGATTCAAAGAGCTGCATCAACAATAGGGCTGTTATGAACTCAGGCTCCACACTGTCTCCTAAAGGGATTAGACAGGCCTCATCATGTGTTAGAGGCAGAAAAAAAGAGACCCAAGAAGGGGCTAAATCCTTAGCTGTCATTAGTATTTTCTCTTGTCAACACTGAGATTTGAAAAGACAGAAGGAATTGACTTACTTTATATACCCGTTTGATCCTTTAGTACTTTAGTGAAAAGTAGAATGTTTTATTTTACCCCTATGGGAAAGCAGCTCAACTGGGCAGTTTGTTCCTGAAATAAAATACCAGCAGTCAAAATATGCTTGAAGCTCCTTAGAAATCAGAACATCACAGACTTATTAGAAAGTAAGTGCCCCAAGCTTCCAGGTAGTTGTTAACATTGTTTTATTTCCTTTATACAAAAAGTAGAAACGACAGAAAAGAACACTCGACAGAAAACAACAGCACTGACCTGGTCTCCTGGAGAAGCTGAGCCCAAATTGCCCATGTTATGGGGAAAGGGAGGTTCAACCAGCATCAGCAAACACCCATGCAACTGATGGGACAGAATGGTGTCAGTGGCTGGTGGATGTCCTATGGGGAGGTTGAATCAATCTTAAAAAACATACATTTGCCCAATCATGCTTCTTTTTAAAAACAAGTTATATATACAAATATCACCCAAAAATGTGTCTTATATACCCTAGTGCTATAAATTTAAGGCATCCTAATCGTCTGGTCTTCTGCTGGTGAGGCATTGTTCTCATGATTCTATTTCCACAGAGGACAGTCCAGAAATTTCCAATGGTGTCCAAAGGGCAGCAATGAGAGATAATAAAAAAGTGATTTATAAGAAGAGTTCTTTTGATTCTGGCTCAGCAACATGCTTTATACTGTAGGATTTCTTCATTTTTCTACTGATGTCATCATGCCTAAGTGGAAGACAAACCACAAGGCCAAAATTAGATAAAACTATGGTCAAGTTACAATACAATGCCACTAAACAGCTCACCCAAAATGGAAATTATCCTCACACAAACCACACTGAAGAACACTTCATTCCAGAATGCAAATTATTCTTTTTTTTTTTTTTCCATATAAACCACTCTTTAAATAAAAGGAATAGTCACATAATAACATACTATATGGATCCTTGAAAATTTGGCCCCGGAAGTAATTACTCAATCATGCTGATTGGAATTCAAGTAAAATTCTACAGTCAAATGAATTTTATCAGTCAAACAAAATAGGAAGAGTGGTACTGCTTGTTAAATTGAAACAAGAGATATTTATATTTTATTCATGGGGTTCCCTGGTGACACTTTTTATTCTCCAATACACTTGAGTAGTAATAGTTTAAAGGAAATGCTTTTGCTCTGGGTGTGTGATTACTGAGTAGTAGCACGGTGGAAAAGCACAAGTAGGTATATCTATAGGAAAAAGAAGAGCCTAGGGAACAATAGTGCTATTTTCCCTTCAATACTCAATACCTTGTAAATCTATGGAAAGAACTACCAGCTCAAGTCTGGGAACAGTTTTGCTTTTTATGTGAATTTCCCCTGGGAAGCAGCATTCATTTTCATTGAAATATTAGTCCCATTCTGGGTGTAAAATCTCCCAGACAGGAGTTATCTTCTGAGTGTGAGCAAGTGTGCATCCTACTAAATTCCTTCTTGTTGCTAGGCCAGACAAAAACAGTTTCTGGGAATGGTACTTGCTCACATGAGGCCACATTTGAATGGAGAACTCCAAACATGGCTTTATGGCCATCAAAATCACACTTGCTTACAGAGATCATGTAGTTTATTCTTAGACTGGTTAATAACGATCATCACCACTGTCTGAAAGTTGTAATTTTTATTTAAAGTTCATCCAAACAGAGCTTTAGAGAGATGTTCACGGGAAAGAAAGGGAAGAGTGTCAAAGAAAAACCTGGTTGGTTAAAAGATGTTCTAGGAACTTCCAATTAAGCATGATAGACTGAATATATACTACTAATCATCCCTTTTTTTACAACAGAACATGCAAATGAATAAAAAAGGCACCAACCTAAATGAATAAGGGAAATGGAAGAGGAGATGACAACACACACAAAATGCCAATAACATTTCCGAAACAGGAAAATGGATGAACATGTGGAATTGATTTAGCAGAGCAGGCAGGAAAAGCAGAAATCTAAGCCTACAGTTAGGGAACCCAACAAACTGATGTTCATGATGCAGGAACTAGAAACACTATGTACTTCTGAAAGTCACAGTGGGTGCTGTGTGAGTGCTGAAAATAGGAAGACTATTTTTAAACTTTTTGGAAGTACCAATTCATACCCAGATGACCTTCCTGACCTAATGCAGCCAGGTGACTGTCCCTTTCCCAATGTGAAGAGAGACAGCAGGTTACAATTTGCAAGGCATGGACTGGAGAGACTCTAAATTCAGCTGAAGGGGTGAAAACCATAGGATTAGGTGAAAGTTATAAAACACAATTGTCAACCCATGCCCTCTTACTTTAACCCAAAGATTCCTGGAAAGTAGGTTAATAGATCCTAGGAGGAGACTGGAGTTTCCTTATCTTGGGAAATCAACTGCCAAAAGAAAAGTCCTGCAAATACTGACAGTGAGCTTCCCAGCCAAAGAACCTAGTACTTAACCCGTCTGTGTGATGCAGTATCTCCCAGTCAACAAGCCAGAGCTTCTATTCAGTTTAGTGTCTTATTCTTAAATATGAATGAGTTAGGGATCACCAGATGTTTGAGAAAAGTGCTACTATGACAGGCAGAGACCAAGATAAATAGAGAAACAGCAGTCAAAGTGAATACAGATAATATAAGGGGTGATAAGAACTTCAAAAAACTGCAACAAGAAATGAGGAAAACGTTTGCTATTTGTATCACAAAGGGCTAATTTATATAATTTATAATACATAAAGAGCTACTACAAATCAACAAGAAAGACCAGACTCTCAATAAAAATGTAGAAAGAATTAAAAATAATACATTCACACAAATAAAGAATACATATCTATGTAAAAGGATGAAGAAGCTCTCTTTAATGAATACATAAAGACCTCTAAAATGATAGATGAAAAAAAGCAAGAAGCAAGACTGTGTGTAAAGGATGCCATCTTTATTGTAAAAAGGAAGGAAAGATAAACATATACATTTCTATTTGTAACTGAGTATAAAATTTAAATAAGTCTTGCATACTTAGTGTTATGAAAAAAAGAGAAAACCGATAAAATGCAACACGATAATCAAAGAAATAAAAAGTTAGAAATTGAAAGTAAGGTTGAGTAAATATCCTAGAAAGAATTTTTAGAAAAAGCAAAAGTATGGATAAAAATAGGAGAAATATGTTAGACAATACTTAGAAAAACGAAAAAAATAGTTGGAAAAGTATCAGTGTGTTGAACATCAGATTAACAGTATTTTCAGAAAAATGAACAGAAAAGCAGTAGGGGATAAAATTTTCAAAGAAATTGTACAAAAACACTTCCCAGTACCAAAGCACATAGATTTCCAGATTGAAAAAGCCTACTGAACACTCACACCCCAGAAATGAGAATAGAATCATGGTAAAGTATCATGAAACCAAAATAATGGAGATAAAGAGAAAAATCATAAAAGCTTCCAGCAGATTAGAAATTAGGGAGAAGCTGAGCTTCTTGACAGACACATTAGAAGCAAGAGGAAAATGAAATAATCCATTCAAGATTCTAAGGGAAAATAGTTTCCTATCTTGAGTTCTATACTCAGTTAAATAGTGCTAATCCATATGAGGGCAAAATGAAGCTATTTTCAGGCAGGAAAGGCCTCAAAACCTTTAGCATCCCTTCACCTCCACAGGATGCAAGTTGTCTTTATCAAAGAAAGAATGCAGACTGACAAAAAGGGAAAAGACAGATTCAGGAAATCACAGGGGAAAAGCCAAAGGCAATTCCCAGGATAATGTATATAAGAAACTGCAGGGTTACAGCTGTGTAGCACTGCCACATAGCAGCAATCTAGACTGGGGCAAAAGGAAAGATGCTGTCTCCAAGAGTAGACTGAAACAGAGGGGTACCTGATTTGTCTGAATGCACTGAAAGAAGGGTTTTTGTCTCTAGCAGAGTGTTCAGAAATTATATACTTAAATATCAAAATTATTACCTTCAAGGAAAACAAAGTTACATAAATAAATGTAACAATAGTACATTACACATATCCACTGTGATAACTATTTAGATAACCATAATAATAATAAAAGGTCAGTTTTCATTCCAATCCCAAAGAAAGGCAATGCCATAGAACGCTCAAACTATCGCACAATTGCACTCATGTCACACACTAGTAAAGTAATGCTCAAAATTCTCCAAGCCAGGCTTCAGCAATACGTGAACCATGAACTTCCAGATGTTCAAGCTAGTTTTAGAAAAGGCAGAGGAACCAGATATCAATTTGCCAACATCCGCTGGATCATGGAAAAACCAAGAGAGTTCCAGAAAAACATCTATTTCTGCTTTGTTGACTATGCCAAAGCCTTTGACTGTGTGGATCACAATAAACTGTGGAAAATTCTGAAAGAGATGGGAATACTAAACCATCTGACCTGCTTCTTGAGAAACGTATATGCAGGTCAGGAAGTAATAGTTAGAACTGAACATGGAACAACAGACTGGTTCCAAATAGGAAAAAGAGTACATCAAGGCTGTATATCATCACCCTGCTTATTTAACTTCTATGCAGAGTACATCATGAGAAATGCTGGGCTGGAAGAAGCACAAGCTGGAATCAAGATTGCTGGGAGAAATATCAATAACCTCAGATATGCAGATGACACTACCCTTATGGCAGAAAGTGAAGAGGAACTCAAAAGCCTCTTGATGAAAGTGAAAGAGGAGAGTGAAAAAGTTGGCTTAAAGCTCAACATTCAGAAAATGAAGATCATGGCATCTGGTCCCATCACTTCATGAGAAATAGATGGGGAAACAGTGGGAACAGTGTCAGACTTTATTTTTCTGGGCTCCAAAATCACTGCAGATGGTGATTGCAGCCATGAAATTAAAAGACACTTACTCCTTGGAAGGAAAGTTATGACCAACCTAGATAGCATATTCCAAAGCAGAGACATTACTTTGCCAACAAAGGTTTGCCTAGTCAAGGCTATGGATTTTCCAGTGGTCATGTATGGATGTGAGAGTTGGACTGTGAAGAAAGCTGAGTGCCAAAGAATTGATGCTTTTGAACTGTGGTGTTGGAGAAGACTCTTGAGAGTCCCTTGGACTGCAAGGAGATCCAACCGGTCCATTCTGAAGGAGATCAGCCCTGGGATTTCTTTGGAAGGACTGATGCTAAAGCTGAAACTCCAATACTTTGGCCACCTCATGTGAAGAGTTGACTCATTGGAAAAGACTCTGATGCTGGGAGGGATTGGGGGCAGGAGGAGAAGGGGACGACAGAGGATGAGATGGCTGGATGGCATCACTGACTTGATGGACATGAGTTTAAGTAAACTCCAGGAGTTATTGATAGACAGAGAGGCTTGGCGTACTGCGATTCATGGGGTCGCAAAGAATTGGACATGACTGAGTAACTGAACTGAATTGAATAATAATAAACACCAAATACTGATTTAACACCCAAGAGTGATACAACTATACTGACGGTGGGAAGAGGAAGCAGGTGTGCATATGTGTGTGTGTTGGAATGGGGGGCAGTGCTAGTTGCCAAATTTGTCCAAATAGAGCTGGCCAAATTTGGTTCATTGTTGAGAACATGGATTTTGGAACCAAACTGAGTGAAACCCTGGATACATAATTTATTACCACTGGTACTGTGTAATCTTGGGCAAGATATATAATTTCTCTGTGTCTTGGTTTCCAATCTGGAAAATTTAGCTAAGTAAAATCTACCATATTGTGTCATTCATTGTGAAGATTAAAAATCAATATGCATGAAGCACCTGGAATATTCTTTGGTACATTGTAAGTGCTTTATAAGCGGCAGCTATCATTTTTATCTTCTATAGTAAGATGCCAATAGACAACAAAGATAATATCTAAAATTGAAAGTCCATATAAGCGTGTTATTGAGAAATACAGAATACTAAAGAAAACACCTAGTTCACTTCCCTGGTAGCTCAGACGGTCTATGATGCGGGAGACCCGGGTTCGATCCCTGGGTTGGGAAGATCCCTTGGAGAAGGAAATGGCAATCCACTCCAGTACTATTGCCTGGAAAATCCCATGGACAGAGGAGCCTGGTAGGCTATAGTCCACGGGGTCGCAAAGAGTCGGACACGACTGAGCGACTTCACGTTCACATTCAAAGAAAATACCTAAAAGCAAAGCAAATGTCTGATTCAGGGGAGTAGGAATGAGAACAGGGGAGGCTGGACACATGGGCAGCCAGTTTTTGTTATGAGGCGTTACTATCATATGTACCTATAGCACTTGGACAAAAAAATATAAAAATCAATAAAACTTTAAAAAAAATTCTAAGGATATCATCATAATTTAGACACTGAGGGAGTATTTCTACTTTAATATAAGGGGTGTTGTGTTTAAAGACACTAAAAGCACTCTGTGCAGAACAAAACCCAGCATGATCAGAGTTGAGTCAATACCAAGTAAAATGTTAATTTGAGGCTTTTATCTGAATAATATCAGGATGATTCAAGACTCCCTGAACCCTTCAATTACTTAGTCCTGAATAACCAGTATTCAAATTTTTTAAAAAAAGCTAAAGTGTTTGGGTAATTCTGGCATGAATTATTCAGATAATTTGCTGCTCTTGATTTCATTTTTGGATATAAAATCACATTCTCTGTGACCAAAATTGGAAAAAAAGGTTTCAATGTAAGTAACAGTTTTTCAAGTAATCTAACCTGCTGACTCATCTGTGCCTGGATTCCATATTTCTACAGACCACAGTGACTAGATGGCAAGTTATTTTAGAGAATCTGACTAAAATGGCCCATGAGTACGCACTACGTATTTGTACTGATGGCCAAAATAGGTAGGCTGACAGCTATTTCTGTGATCTCCTCAGACCTTCACTGAGAGCATATCTATAAATGCCCATCTTCTAAAAAATGAGATTCTGGCTCAAAGAACAAAAATATATACTTGAAATACTCAATATTAAACTCACTGTAGGGGAGTAGACTTGTAATCAAAAGACCTGGGCTTCTACAGAGCATATCATTCTTTCTTCAGGATGACAGGCTTGCTTGGTCTTTTCCTTTCCCTCTCCTTCCTCCTCTCCCTCTCTCTAGCTCCCTCTCCTTCATATATTCTAAAGTCCCTACCCTGTGCCAGGCACCAAACTAGACACTGGGATACAGACTGGGGTATGATGGTGCTACTTAGGGTCACCACTCCCAGGAAGTTCTTACACCTTTCATGGATTTGACCATGTTTTAACTACATCCTCTCAGTTTTCTCTTGATTATTCTCTTGCTAAATGAAGGAACATGCCTTATTCTGGCACAGCAAAATTGCTAACGACAGTATTGAAACAAAGGACACTGGCAATCCAGGGATCTGACATGCAGGAGAGTCGTACAGCTGCACTGTCCTCCATGTGGGAAGGGATAGCTCAGATGGCTGTGGTTGGAGCAGGGATTCTCAGTGAAGATACTAGAAGATGTTTGGGTAAAGTCTCTACCTGATACTTTAAAAACTCAAGTGACTTATGGCTTCTTTAAAACTCGAGGCTTAGGAGAGTTTATAGACCATTTAATGTGCAAAGGCAGTGTAGCAGTGGCAGACACGTGGTGCAAATGTGACACTGGTTCCACATTCATCCCCTTTGGAGGTTATATGATTCCAAACCGGACTGTGGGGGAGGGGAAGGGAGGGGAAAGGAAGGTGGAGGAGGGAGAAGGGGACTGTTTGTTCATAACTGTTGGGAGTTCACTTAAACCAGATGAGTATGCTGAAAGAGTATTTCTGATGGGAGGATTTTGGTTTCCAAGGTAGATCTCCCCTCTGTCCCCTCCTACCAGCAGCTCGTAGGTGTTCCACACGTTCATTTCTTGCCTTCCAAGTGCAGTGCTTTGAGATAGAACATGGATTCTTATTTGCAATAGCTTCTTCTATATCTCAACTCATCACATTTTGATACTAAACCTTGTTCTACTGTCTTCCTATGATAGAATATGCTTTCTCCTTTTCCCAGAGGGTATAAAGAACTAATGAATAAAAACTCCATGTGTGAATCACACTCTTCATGAATCTTGCAAACTCTGGCAGATTTAATAAAGGGTTTGCTAAGTTGTGCCCAGACACTGGAAAGAGCTGATCATGTGAACAATTCCCCATCACATGGGCATTTTTCTCCACACACAAGATTCTACTAGGCAACAGCCAAGAACAATGCAAAGCTGTGACTCATTTCAAAGGAGAGGCTGTCACTTAATGGATGTAATCTGGAGAAATGGTTCCAGATTGGGACACATCATAGGGACTTGTATGAAATACAGGTTTTCTCTCTGAAATGAATGTGAATCCTAGGGAGGCAGAGGTGGGGGTGGGCGGGACAAGAGCTGAGCAGAAGAAAACTGGGCAAATGTGGGGAAGGCTATAGGGAAAGGAGACGGAGGAGTTCTAGGGCTTTCTGAGGCAGAGGTGGTTACCCCAGGTACACCAACTTCTCCTGGCTCTGGACCCCAAAACTAGTATATCAGATGCAAAAACACAGAAAAATATACCTCACATCAGAGATTAGAACATAAAACTGTAGTGTGGGGGCAGAAACTCTGTCTACAGGGTTACCAAACTCCCTTTTAGTACTACCACTCTAACAAGCTTTTCTGAACTGCTAAATTGGTAAGATTCAGTCTGCTCTCAGGGATTCAGTCTAGAACTATGCAATCAACATAATCTCAGCTAGTTTGGTCACACTCCTATGACTAGGTAATTATCCCTTCAAAAATCTCTAAAAGTTGAAAATACTTTCAGGTCAGAAATTTTAAGATTAAGGTGTGGTTATTTCATTTATACCCAGAGAAATGATGACAAAAATGCTTTAGTACCAGGATCAGAGATCCCTTTTTGTTCTCCCTGCATCTTCTATCATGATTCTGGAGTGCTGTTCAGTGGGGCCAAGGATATGCACTGCCTGGGACAGGTTTTAGCCAGGGCCTCACCTCTACCTTCCCAATGTCTTCCCTGTCTTTGGCTCACTTTTCTCTCTAGTAATTTCCTGGCAATAAGGACAGAGGTGTGTGTGTGTGTGTGTGTGTGTGTGTGTGTGTGTGTGTGTATGTGTGTATGCACATGCATAGTAGGGGTACCCTGAATTCTAACCTCTAACTGGGCACAGCAGATGACCACTGCCATATGCTTACATCGTTTCACATCATTTCAGTCCAAAGTTACTACTCTTTCTGAAGTGGCTGTTGAACAATCTTGACATCTATATGAAATATGTGCTACTAGCTCTTGGCTCCGGATGTACAAGTCCCAGTGTGGCCAATTCCTTGGCAGTAAAACCCACACTAATGGTGTTTATTGCTTAATGTCTTTTTAAGGAGTCTGCTCTCATGTTGGTGATAGGATTAGGGGCTTCCTGATGGTAACCCCTCAGGCCATGGTGCCACTGTGGTCAGAGAGGATATGACTAGTGGTGGCCAAGGGTTAATGCCATCTGCCTATCAGGGACTGGAATCAATGCTCACTTTATGTGTTACAGATCTCACATAGACTTAAACTCTGGGAAATGAATGTCTTATTGGCATTTTAAGATAAGTAACTGCCAACATTCCCTTGGAGTTGTAATAATTTAAAACCAACTTGTCCTTTATAAAAAAAAAAGTAAAGATAAATCTGCTTGTTATAAACAAAGTCATCCTCTGCAGTTGAAACACACTGGGAAAACTATTCCAAGTAACAGAGTTGAATCTAATTTTAAAGGGCATTGAAAAGACATTTAGATTCTTTGCTATCAAACTGTGACCAATTTGGAAAAATAAATAGCAAACAGAACCCCCCTCACAGAGCTGACATTAGAATGTTGTATTCATTCTCTATTTTTCCTTTACTGAGAAAAAAATCTTAGGAACTAAAACATGATTCAAAGATAGGGCTGGAAAAAGGGTCCATTGCCCCTCTCTTTCTACCAGAGACATTCTGACAGGGTCACCAGTGGCATAATGCTGAGTGCCAACTTCAACCCAATGACTGCCACTGCTTTCCAAAGTTCCATGATCCCAGGCAGTCCCAGCTTCCCAGAGGAACCACGTGGCCTTCAAGAAAATTCTTGGGTCAAGATTTGAAGCCATCACTGATAGATAGGCACTTGAGCTTTTTCCTTTTTGCCCCTTTCTGTGGGATGCCCGTGCTATGGATCCCAAAGGCAAAACAAGAATAAATAGGGATTTCGCATGTTCACATTCCCATGCTAGCTTATTTCTTTGAGGGATCTTTATTTCAACTAGATATAGCCATCCTTACTTTATCTAAGGAGTGAACTGGGCTGGTCCTCCCTACCTCTGTGTGTGGTGAGTGAAAAGGAGAAGACTTTTCACTCTATAATGAACTAGTGCATTTTCACTTTTCATGGAACACATGTCAAACTAAAACCATGATAAAATACACATTGATTTTATATGATAGGGAGGGGGAGGGGGTCTGGATGTTTATCTAAATACACTGAATTATAATTTTGGGGTTTCTCTTTATTACTGAAAGAAAACTCTCTTAATACATAAAGCCAGTGAATCTGATAGGTTCAAAACTGAGTCTTCAGAAGGACTGTTCCTTTGACTGAGAAGGAAAGTGTTAACCCAGTTGTCAGATATCTGAGTAATAACCTCCTTTTGTGCTCTGATTTCTGTAATCCTATTATAGTAGATTGTTAGCTTTATTTCCCTGCTTGTAAGAAGACAGGATGAAATATATCTAGCAGGAGAATCTACTGTGATACTAATTATCTTGTTTTCAGGTGCTGTGGGAGCCTGGAAGAAATGAGAGGTATTTTCCCTCCTGCTTCAAAGGAGTTCCCCAAGCTTTTGTACTTCCTTGCCTTAGAGTATTATTGGTGATTTCCCTTTAAGGACAAAGTCAGAATTTTCCAGGTACTAGAAGACAGAACCTAAGATGAGGACACAGAAGGGCACAAAGAGGGTCAAGATAGGCTGGGATAAACAGAAGTGGGCTGATACCAACGTCTGAGAAGGGAATGGGTATTTTTTTTCTATTTCCTTCCCAACCCAGGCACTGGGCTCTTAGCACTGGCCAAGACGCCCTGCCCCAGTGTGGTCGGAAGCAGCCCAGACTTAGGCAACATGTGAGCCTGACCTGAGCAGAACGAGGGTGACCCATAAATACCAGAGCTCCAAGGGGCTTCCTTCGACTTATGTATGGAATTAATGAGATCCCTAGGGGACCCTGTAAAATGACAGATTTACTTTTCCTCTAGCCTGAGACATGAAGTGGATTAAATCTGATTTAGAGGGAAAGAAAGAGAGAGTGACATTTCTTACACCTTAGAATTCTGAACTAACATTTATATCTACAACACATTCGCTTGTATTTGTGCATCTATAATTATTATATATAAACACATCTCCACACAAACATTTTGGAGGATTTTGGAAGGGTGCTAAAAGGCATGCCATAGTCTTAATTTGGATGATTAGTCCTTTTGAAAGGGGTTAGGGGTTTATCTCTCCTGGAATAAGCCTGTCAAGAGGCACTTGACTGCAGTACCTCCTTGTCAGCTGCTCTCTTCTAAGCACTCCCCTGTCTCCTACTCCGTTAGGGAGTTGTGTGTATCCCAGGTATGAAGGAAAGTTATGCCAAAGAAGGACTTTGCACAAGGAGCAGCCTGAGTCACTGGGGACCTTGAAGATGATCCTTCTATATACACAGTCCACGCCTTTTGAATCACAAATATTGTGTTGAAGAAAGGCCTTTTTTGGTTGTTGATGGTGGTGGGTTCTTACAGCCTGGCTTATAGACCAGCATTGCAGTTCTGAATGCTGAACTAACTGCAGCATAGCAGGACCTCAGCTCTCCTGAGGGCAGCAGATTGCTGACTAAAGGAGCTTTCAGTCTGTAACCAGCAATGAAGAACCTCAGCTCAGTTTCAAAGTTTTGATTATGATAGGAGGCTGACTCACTCCACCCATGGCAGGAAGTGTCATTTCTATACTTACTCACGTGAAAGAAAGTGAAAGTGTTAGTTGCTCAGTCTTGTCTGACTCTTTGCAACCCAATGGACTGCAGCCCACCAGGCACCTCTGTCCATGGAATTCTCCAAGCAAGAATACTGGAATGGGTTGCCATTCCCTTCTCCAGATGATCTTCCCAGTCCAGGGATCAAACCTGGCTCTTCTGCATTGGCAGGTGGGTTCTTTACCATCTGAGTTACTGGGGAAGCCCACCATTAAAACAAAGACTGAAAGTCAAGGTCAGTTGAGAAGCACAGCTTGTTTGTGATCTGAGCAGATTCCTCTGCCCTCTGCTACTGGAATGAAGCCCCTCCATTAGGGTGGGTACCTGCTCCCTTTCTAAGGACCAGTTACAAATCTGCCAGCTTCTATTTGGGGGAGGAGTCGGAATTTTCTACTTCCTAGGTGTCAGCGCCTGCAAAAGGTGCCCTAGGACCACCATTTAAAAGGTCATGCAATTTAAAGCAAAGGCCTGGCACTGCTGTGGACACACCCCTAGCACCACGTACCGTGCATAGTTATGCAGATGCTCTTCAATCAGCGTGTTAGAGGAAAGATTGATGCAGCTGCCGTACATCTCCTAGAGAGGTGCAATTAAAAATCATCTGAACACATGCAACAAGCTCAGCACATGCACACGTCTCAATAAACAGGAGGCATGCAGGAGACAGGTTAAAGGATAGACGCTTCGGAAACACTTTACGCTCCTGAGATCTTTGACTCCTCAGTGAGAGGACCCATTAAGTTACCTGGAAAAGTTTTATTCCAGCAATGTAAGTTTGGACATATTTAATCCAAAGGGCCTGGTGTTCGGGGGCACAAACGTGACTTTTCCAAGCTGAAGCAAATACGTGCTAAAGTCTTTTATAATAAAGACAACTCGGTGGAAATCAATGTGCAATTAAAATTTGTGTGCTGTTAATTGGAGTGATATTAAGTAAAATTTGATTTTGGTACTGCAAAAAGAGTCTGGAAAGTTCTTAGACCTCACCGGAATGGGGTTGTACCTTATAACAAATAATAAATTATGCAAGTGTTGACTCTCTAGTTACCATGAAGGATATTCTGGGTCCTTCTATTTCACAGAAGGTTTCACATTTTGGCTGCTGTACCATGTTTTTAAGGGCATAGCAGGCACAAAGCATGCAGGAAACATTACTTAAAAAGATGTTCGTATCTCTTATTCACAGGATTTAAATCCAGATTATAACGTGGTTTTACAGTAAATGCAATTACAGAATGTAGTTCATGGCACACACTCTGCCATCCCCTGCGTTGCTGGCAAGCACTGTAGACCACTAGGGCTTCCTTAGGGGCTTGTGTCATAAAATGTCAATGTGGAGGTCCCTGTGGCATATTCATTTCAAAGGTCTTTCTAAAGCTGAGTAGTTAAGTCTTTAGAAATAGAATTTCTATTTGTATGCTGTTTAATTGGGCTCAAGAATAAACTGTCCAGTCACATGAAGAGAACTAACTCTTCCTGAGGCAGAATCAGGGATGAAGAGGGGCCTGATTTCACATAGATTTTGTAATCTAATCCTATAGAAATGCCTCCTCATCTACAACTCCAAATTCTCAATGATCAAACTACTTCGGGAAATCGAGGGACCAGGATATAATCTCCTGTGACCTGTTTAATCATCCTCTCTCAATTTCCGAAGGAAGAGTAAAAGGTACTCAACACAACATATCTCATTAGAAACGCTTGAGTCTGTTTTTCCATGCATCATTTAGAATTCTTCCAGGATTCCCTCAAGGTGGCCAAGGGCTGTAATTTGTGGTGTAATTAATTTAAAGGAATAAAAGGGACATTCTCCAAACAGCACTCACCGCCTTATTTTTTCCTTTGCTAGCAGAGCTCACGGTGTTTCCCTTACCGTCTGTCACCTTCCTCCCAAGGGAGGTTAAGGGGAGGGTGGAGGTCTTCAACTGGTTGGATGCCTGATAGTTATTATTATTGTTCTGGTTGCCACTGAGCGTCTCCATAATGGATCGGAAGGTTCCAAAAGGCCTTTTGAGCTGATCGCCTGATTCGCTAGCAGCAGACGTCCGCTGGAGGGTCCTGCCCTTCTCTCGCTCCTTTTCTCCGTTTAGTTCAAGGCTAGTTTGCTCCATCTGCACCACCGGCTCCTCAAAGGTCACTCTGAGTTTTGAGTTCTGAGATGTCCGGCGCTTGGACGATGGGGACTTGAGGGCACTCTTGGGACTTGTGGCCACTTTCTGGGCGGCTGTGCTGTCAGGGCTGGGCTGAGGGGCTTCTCCAGAGGGTTGGCTTGAGGGGGTGTTTCCTGAGCCCGGACACTGGGATTCCAAGTCTGGCTCACTGCTTTCTGAGGTGGGGGATGGGCTGTGGCCCTCCAGGGATTTGGAGGCCTTGATACTAAAAGGAAACCTGCGTCCTGATGCCAAGGTGTGTTTCTTGATCATCAAGTGGAGGCTCTCTGCGCTGTCCACGCCCTCCACACTCTCCACAATGGGCTGCGGTCTAGGCCTGTCAACCTTCCTCACAGGGGTGCCCTTGGGGTCCTCAGACTTGTTGGAGTCCGTGTCAGCCTCGCTCAGTGGCCGCTGCATCAGCTGCTTCAGCCGCGCTAACTTCAGTTCCCTCTTCTCCAGGGGGATCTTTTTGGAATGTCTCGAGGAAGTCTGAGCATCCTGGAATTCCAACGACAGCTTTTCCTGGGTGCAGACATTCTCTGAAATATCTTTTCCTAATAACTGACGTAGGATTTTATCAGAATCTTCATCTTTCACTTTGGCCCTAGCCCGGCTGGATGCTGACAGGCTTCCAAGAACCTGAATCCCCTCCTGGACTCCTGGTTTGCTTTTGGCTACAGACTCATCCTCTGTGTCTGGGGACTTCCACTGGGACTTTCTGCAAGCTGGGGAGGATGGTGAACTGAAAGAGGATGGAGGATATATGAGATGATCTCCTATTGGGTTAAAATAACGAACCACTGCGTGCCTTTACTGCTGTGAAATAACTTCCACATCACTAAGACTGAAATAAGAATAATGTCTGTTTCAATCAAACTATTCCATGTTTCAATCAAACTATTCCAAACATTCCATGGTGGCAATGATAACCAAAATGGGATGCCTCATGCCTTATGCTGTGACTACCAAATGTATCTACTGTTTTGTTTTTTAACACATCAATTTTGCACAAATTTTCCCAATCCCATCGTCAACAACCTTATGAGCCTACATATCCTTATTTCCATTTCATAGATGAAGAAAAAAACACTCTAAAAGAGTAAGTGATTTGTTTATAGTCATGGAAAGAAGAAATGGCAGAGCCAGAGATAAACTCACGTCTTCTGACCCTAGATCCAGTGCCTTCTTCCCTATGATAGCTCATATTTATTCCTCTTTATAAAAATAAAATGTCTTCTGTTATCTTCTAAAAAGATAATAAAAGAAAGTCCAAGAAAATGGCTCAGAGATTAAAGATACTTAACAGTCCTAACCACCACCACTTCTGGTATTACCTGGGTGAAGAAAGGAGTGATTTGCCCTCTGATTTCTGGGCTTCTAGAAGTTGTTGGAGCTGGTTCTGCAGTGTAACACGTTGCATTGTCTGTCTGGGAAAAACAAATCAAATAAGTTCTCTGACACATGGCTACTACCATAAATTAATAGATATACATTTTCTCATGATAATCTGCAATAAGTTGCAATAAATCTAAAAGCCTTGCAAATGTGCATAATCTTCACTCTTATAATTCAGAAATTTTCCTAAGGATACAATCAAAAATACTCAAGAAGATATTTATTATTCACATGGCAGGCAGGTTTTTTTACCACTAGCGCCACCTGGGAAGCCCATTAGTAAGAAAACTGTAACATAAATGCTCATCACTAAGACTGAGTAAATCAATTTATAATTATTTCTAGGAAGGCAGGTATTAAGAATGATAATATATCTGAATATTTGTGACATAGAAAAAGCTTCCCTAATATATGTGTGTGTATATATATATGTATACAGTATGAAGTGTATTTATATAAACAGACACAGACACACACACACAGAGTGTAATTTACTTTCCTTAAGTTAAAAAAAGTTACAAAATGCTGTAATATAATCTCATTATCTCATTTTTAAGAAATCTCTCTTTCACCCCAAACCCCATTCACACCCCAAGCTAGAAGGATATACTCCAAAATGTTACTCACTCTCCCTAAATTGTCTGAATTTATAAAGTAATTGAGTTAATTTAGCCATCAGAAAAAAGCTAAATAAAACAAAGCAAGTGGATTGCTTCCAAGCTGGGTATGCCGTGCTGCGCTTAGTCACTCCGTCGTGTCCAGCTCCTTGCAACCCCATGCACTGTAGGCCACCAGTTTCCTCCGTCCAGGGGGATTCTCCAGGTAAAAACACTTGAGTGGGTTGCCATGCCGTCCTCCAAGGGATCGTGCCAACCAGGAATTGAACTCAGGTCACCCGAACTGCAGGCGAATTCTTTACCGTCTAGGCCACCAGGGAAGCCCCAGGATATTGGAATGCATAGCCTTTCCCTTCTCCAGGGAAACTTCCTGACCCAGGAATCGAACCAGGGTTTCCTACATTGCAGGCAGATTCTTTACCAGCTGAGCTACCAGGTAAATAACTTGGTATGTTTTATATATAGAGAAAACTGCGTATGGCAACAGCTGATTTACTCTGGACATAGAAACATATGCATCAGAATGTGCTTTATTTAAAGTTAAGAAAATAGGTTAAAAGCCATAGATTAAAGAAGGTAAAAGCTGTTTAGAAAACACATTATTATTATAGAACTTGAAAAAGTAAATTAAACTGATTCTGATTTTAGAGAAGTAAGCAGTATTTGGCAATGGCACCCCCACCCCAGTACTTTTGCCTGGAAAATCCCATGGACGGAGGATCCTGGTAGGCTCCAGTCCACGGGGTCGCTAAGAGTCGGACACGACTGAGCGACTTCCCTTTCACTTTTCACTTTCATGCATTGGAGAAGGAAATGGCAACCCACTCCAGTATTCTTGCCTGGAGAATCCCAGGGACAGGGGAGCCTGGTGAGCTTCTGTCTATGGGGTCGCACAGAGTCGGGCACGACTGAAGTGACTTAGCAGCAGCAGTACCAAGCAGTATTTACTGATCTCTGTAGTATTCCTGTGGTACTCCCCATTGCCCCCCAAAGATGTCTATCACATCCTAATCCCTGGAAGATGTGATTATGTTACCTTATGTGATAAAAAGGGAATTCAGGTTGGACTATGGGGTGGGTCCAATCTCACCACATAAGTAACAGTGAAGAGAAGGCGGAAAGGGAGATCAGAGGGACTTAAAGTGTGGTAAGGACTCTACCTGCGGTTGGGGACTTAGATGATGAAGGAAGCGGCTGTGAGCCAAGCAATGCAGTAGCCTTGAGGAGCTGGCAATGACTCTCAGCTGACAGCAAGAAAACAGAGACTTCAGCAAGAAACTGATTCTGCTACATGACTGAATGAGCAGGAAACAGACTTTCATCTGAGAGTCTCCAGAAAGGAAAGCAGACTGTGAATACTCTGATTTTAATCTAGAGAAATTCATTCTGGTATCCTGACCTACAGAACTGTAAGATAAATGTCCATTGTTTTAAACCACTAAGTATGTGGTAACTTGTTACAGGAGTAGAGAACTAAGCATCAAAACTGGTAGCAGCTCCCACGAGTCAGAAGGAAAACGTAAACCAATGAGTTATAAGTGTTCTTAAAAAAGCTGCTGAATCTTCGATGCTGGCTTGAGGAAGTTCAATCTTCTCCTTGCCAAATGTCACTGCACATTCTCAACAGCTGCCGGCTACCTAAATTTAATTCTGAGAGATCAGATTTGCATAATACTCTTCCACCAGCCCCAGATATTTTCCTTTTCTCAGAAGTGGTCAGTCTTAGCACTAACATTCCATCCCTAAGACTTAAGAAGTCTGTGATCTTATTTTATCTCGCTCATTCTGTGACTCACACACTGAAATAAAGCAGAAGCCAGCAAACTTTTCCCTAAAGGGTCAAATATTAAATATTTTAGGCTTGTACACCACAAATTCTGTGTCATAATTACTCAACTCAACTTATGTAGTTGTGAAATCAACACTCAGTAATATGTAAGAGAATGTGTATGGCTCTGTTTCAATAAAACTTTATTTACAAAAACAGGTGGTGGGGAAAAAAAAAGCAACAGGTGGTTTGTTCACCAACAGGTGGGTGAATTGGGCCTCAGTGTATAGTCTACAGTTTGCTGACACTAAAGAATAAACAAAAAAACAAAAAATATACAGGAGCTTTCTACTTTTCCTACTTTGAAATTTGGTATTGCCTGTCAAGTATTTTAGAAAAACATTAGGTGAGGGATTAAAATAGATGAAGCAAGATTACAGTCTCCTTTTAAAGGGTTTTTAGGTGTCAATGTGAATTATGACACAGTCAAGAAAACTATTTGGAGGCAATTAGGTTGACTGATGACAGGAATCCCAGGTATGGATGGAGGAAAAAAAGACTCTATTATCTAGATTCTAAAAAAGCCCTCAGAAAGGACTAATCAACTTTAATTATAATATATGAGCATGTGAAATATGAATATGTGAAAATATGTGAGCATTTGTCCAGTATGTCTGCTAGGCTGCTCTAACAAAGTACCACAAGTTGCCTTCCTTAAACAACAGAAGTTTATTTTCTATAGTTCTGGAGGCTAGCAGTCTGTAACCGAGGTGTTGACAAGGCTGGTTCCTTGGAGGGCTGTGAGGGAGAACTGGCCCTCTGCCTCTTTCCTAGTGTTTGGTGGTTCACTAGCAGTCTCTGGCATTCTCTGACTTCTGAATGAATCACCCTGATCTCTGCCTTCCTGTGCACATTATCTTCTCCCTGTGTGTGTCTGTCTCTGTGTCCAGATTTTCCCCTTTTGCAAGGACACCAATCATCTTGGATTGGGCCCAATCCTATGACTTAATTTTCACTTGATTACTTTTGTAAAGACCCATCTCCAAATAAGCTCACATTCCAAAGTCCTAGGAGTCCAACACATCATTTTATGAGGCCACAATTCAACCCATTGACACCTATACTTATAGATCAGGACGTCTAAGAGACCTGAAGGGTACCATTTCTAAATAATAGCTATGTTGATGAAGGACTGGTAAAAATATCCTAGGAAGAAAAGGAACTCAAGACTGTCTCCCACTCACAATTTTGGACTGAAAAACTAGTGTTTTCCATTCTTGCTCGTGCACCTTTTGATGTTATTGGTGCCCTAGCAATGGCACCCCACTCCAGTACTCTTGCCTGGAAAATCCCATGGATGGAGAGGCCTGGTGGGCTGCAGTCCATGGGGCTGCTAAGAGTCAGACACAACTGAGCGACTTCACTTTCACTTTTCACTTTCACGCATTGGATAAGGAAATGGCAACCCACTCCAGTGTTCTTGCCTGGAGAATCCCAGGGACGGTGGAGCCTGATGGGCTGCCGTCTATGGGGTCGCACAGAGTCGGACACGACTGAAGCGACTTAGCAGCAGCAGCAGAGTATGAAGGGTACAGTGGACTAAATAGAGTAAGTGAATTTCTGTTTTAGTTTTGCCAGTCTCATTGAGACACACAATAAGTACAAAACTAGGGTCTCCAGCATAACCTCTCTTATTTCATATTCTCATTGGCTTGACTACAACTGTCTACAGCCTTCAGCTTGGAGACAGTGGAATAACTGCTGTCTATTAGCTTACATGTGTGTTTTATCCCAGGATCATCAGCAGAGAGAGCAGCCAAGACCCTGACCTTGAAAAGTTCTACCAATAAAGCAACTGCTACAGCTCAGGAAAGCCTCTCTAACTCTGTGCTGAGAGATTGAGGGGAAGGTTTTTCAGTCTTTTCTCTGAGTACAAACCTTTAGAAAAAAATATTCCACTGGACTATTTTAAAGTTCCTCTTGATGGATATGTCCATACACTACTGCGGCAGTATCTACTGGTACAACATTTCTGGAGGGATATTAGGAAGTATCTATCTACAAGTATCATGACAGCAAGGAGATCAAACCAGTCAATCCTAATGGAAATTAACCCTGAATACTCTTTGGAAGGCCTGATGCTGAAGCTGAAGCTCCAGTATTTTGGCCAGCTGATATGAAGAGCTGACTCACTGGAAAAGACCCTGATGCTGGGAAAGACTGAAAGCAAAGAAGAAGAAGGTGGCAGAGGATGAGATGGTTGGATAGCATCACCGATTCTACGCACATGACTCCGGCAAACTCTGGGAGACAGAGAGGGGACAGAGACGCTTGGTGTGCTGCAGTCCATGGGGTCACAGAGTCAGACGTGATTTAGTGGCTGAACAACAACAAAAATCCACATGTATGCACCTTTGTTCTGGTAATTCCTTTTCTAGGAACTTCTTTTCAGAAATACCTATACATGTACATAAAGACATGTGTACAATTATGTTTGCCTTGACAAGATTACTTCCTGAAGGGAATTAGGAATTTGTGTGCATTTCCCCTTCAGTTACATCCAGACCTTCAAAGCTTGCTTTAGCTCACCTGCCCCAGGGGAGTCTTGTGTAACTGGGCAAAGGATTGTTGGAGAGAAAGGAACCCCTCTAATTTTTAAGTTTAAATTTTTTTCTAGTGAAAGACTAAACTCATTAGAGACAGTATTCTAGGTACTGAGAGGGGAAGGGTGGAGGAGTGCAGAAACTCTTAACTTCTAAGGCACGAGAGCTGAAGCAGAGAGAGAAATGTTTCCCAAGTCTAGTGAGGAGCCAGAGGATCTAAGGACTTGTTAACTGTTGCATGAATTAAATTCTAACCAGTTAAGGCCTCCCACCAACTACAGATCTTTTTTCATAAGGAAAGAAGAAAAAAATATTTTTTATAATTTTAAAGTAAAACTTCACTTTTCTTCCCTAAAACTTAATTTTTAAGGTCTATTCTCCTAATCTGTTACCATTACTTTGAGTGCTATTCTTGATTTTCGATGAGTCCCTTATCAGTATGGCAACAGTCATTTGGCCAATGTGTTCTCAAAGGGCTGACCTCTGTCCCCTTAGTCGGGCCTCAGCTCTTAGTCCTTCAACCTGCTTGAGCCCCACCCCCGCCCCAGATGGCCTCTCCTTGGGCCCTCCTTTTTACAAACACATCATGGCAACTTCCCAGCCATGCTTCCCTGACATCTAATTATGCAATGTGTACCGGCTTCATTATTTCATCAAAAAAAGAACTGGGCTTAACTAGACAAAGAGTGTTTTAAGTAATATCATACTGAGTTCACATTCTGAGGATTTATGAATTGTCTGCTTAATTTTTATAATAAATTTGTGGCAATGGTTACCAGGGTACCTATACTTTCCCAAATATACATTTTTCTTTTTTGAGAAAACTGAGAAACTGGCTCATCTTGAACCTTTCTCTCTCTCACATTCTTTATAATTTGTTGAACTATTAAGGATAGAAGTTTGGAATGATGTCCACATATGCTTTCTGCGCCTGCTACATCATCTGGGGCCCTGAGATGTGAAGACAGAGAGAGGCTCTCTCCCCTAGTCCACTGTGGCTTAAGTTTCCTGCTGAGGAAGCGTGCTGTGCGTTCTTTTTTTGCTTAAATATCATTTTGCCTCCACAGAGATGGCATCTTCAGCATGAACACTGGCTGTGAGGACTGGAACGAGGGAAGAAAAGAAGATGAGGAGGACACTAGGCATCCCCGGTACCACCCACGCAAGGGAGCCTTCTGAGGACCGGGCTGACACCTAAGCACGACCTGACCCGCCAGACTGGGTTCTCATGGAACAAGCAGGTCACTCACTCCTTCAGCTGCTTGGTGAGCTTCACCACCTGGGAGGCTAGCGACATGCAGGTCTCCACCACCACCAGGTACCGGGAGCACAGGCTGTGTCCGTGGCGCTCGGCGCTCTGGGAGGGCTTCTCCCCAGCGTGGTTCTGCATAGTGACATTTGCTCCGTACTCAACCAGGGTCTGTTAGAGGAGGCAGAGACATGTGATCCATCAGGACTTCCCTCTAAATGTTATTTTTAAAAAAATTTTTGAAGTATAGTCGATTTACAATTCTGTTAGTTTCAGGTATGCAGCAAAGTGATTAAATTATATAGATATATATAATTTATATATATATATAATTATATATATATATATGTATATATATACGGGGAAGGCAATGGCACCCCACCCCAGTACAATTTATATATATAATTATATATATATTTCTTTTTTCCAGGTTGCTTTCCATTATGGGTTGTTACAAGATATTGAATATAGAATATAGTTCCCCATGCTACACAGTGAACTCTTGTTGCTTATTATTTTATGTGCAGTAGTTAGCATCTATTACTTTCACACTCCCAAATGTATCCCTCCCCCACCTCCTTCTTCCCTTTGGTAACCATAAATTTGTTTCCTATGTTTGTGAGTTTGTTTCCTTTCTGTATACAGAATAATTTGTATTATTTTTTAGATTTCACACATAACTGATATCATATAATTGCTTTTCTCTGACTTACTTAGTATGATATTCTTTAGGTGTGTTCAAAAACATTACTTTTTAATGATTGTAACAGAAGGTTGAATGGAGCTTCTCCTGTTATTCCAAAACCAGTCACCAGAGTCCACAGCAGGACAGGGTGGGGGCAAGGAGCCTCACATACAAAGAGGACTTCTAGTGAGATTTTAGCAATCAGTATCAGATGCCTCCCTTCAGAACCTACAACAAAGCAACCGACCAACCTTCCTACTATCAACCCCACCCAGCCTCAGAAGGACACTGGGAAGGAGAGGAGGATGTGTTGTCCTTAGGAGTCCTTTCCTTCATGAGATGAGCAGGGCTGTGTCTGCAGTGAGAGGCTCTGTCCCTTTCAGTGGGTGGGCTCATGAATTTAGGGATGCCCCTAAGAAAAAGAAGGAACTTTTTTTACCTGTTCCTTTTTGGGCAGCACACTTGATCTGGTGCTGAACCTACCCAATCAGAGATAAAAAGAAGAGGAGAGAACTGTCATGGCAGGGGCCCATATTCTCACCATGTGCCCTGGCGAGGATGTGTCTCCATAGATTGAGCAGATGTTGTAGAAGGGAGCATGCTGTGAGCTTATTATCACCCAATGAAAATGGAGAAGGTTCTTTAGCAGCAGGAGGCAGTGGGAAGCAACACCATGGAAGGGCTTGTATGGGGGGGAGAGTGCAAGGTCGGGGCCACATCACCTTGTCAGGTAGCAGTGGGGAGGCTCTAAAGGACCCTCCAAAGACCCCACCCACCACATCCACCAGAGACACAGCCCCTGAAGGCTGCTCCCAAGGATATCAGTGGCAAACCTTAGTGAGCTAAAGAAGCAAGACAACTTTCAGGGAGATGCCATAGCCCCTGCCAGTTAAGCAAACAGACAGCTGACTTTCTCTCTCCATACTCCCTATGTGTCCTCAACAGTGGAGCCCAGGAGAGAGAGGTGAATAGGAGCTAAGGTGGTGTGTAACAAGCCAGTTAAGCTTCTGTCCCAACCTTGTTCCTTCTATCCTGAGCTGATCTGGGTTGGGGAGGAGAATACTCTGAAATAGAAGTAAGACTGAGATTGTTCAATTGGTTTGAAGTATATGTTAATAGTCAAACAAAGGCAAAAAGTTAAGGAATCTTATCAAAGTATCATTAATATAGGGGAGAAAGATTTTGAGGGAGCATGGTTGAGATTGTTAATATTTTTTTCTTTTTACTGTACTTTGGCTTGTGTAATCTTAGATCTCTGATCAAGGATTGAACCTGTGCCCTCAGCAATGAAAGCAAAGAGTCCTAACCACCGGTATACCAGGGAATTCCCTGACATCGTTAATTTTTAAAAACCAAAACTTTAGTCTTTATGCTGTGGTGACAATAGACTCCACAAAAAGCTGTCACATCAATATTAATCAATTGTCATAGTCTGATATATATTTTTGATACTATCAAGATGAGTTTGTAGACCTCTAGATTTATTTTAGTAATAGATAATGTTTTCTCCACAAGAAATAGTTATTTTAAAATTCCTAGACTACTCAGACTCAGAGGTCATAAAGGAGCTTCATTTTCCACTCAGTTTAGGATTACTCACCATGAAAAGTCACTGTGCCCTACAGTTACTGCCACTCAGCTCACAGAGCATCCCCACCCCACACTGAGCTCCCAGAGACCCAGCGTAAACACACACTGTAAGTGCTCCCCTTGGCTCCAGCCTCTGCAGTTTTCTTTCCAGTCTTTCCCATACTCAGCTCCCTCCTAACATCATAACGACACTTGCTCACTCCCTTTTCCACTTCTAATCTCTTTGTACCTACTTTTTCCTCACACCCAGTGGAGAGACTTACTTCCAAGAGCATCCAAGTTTCCACATCCCTGGTGCCTAGTGCCAAAAATATCATTTGTGTTAAGTGGAAATGAACACTCTGAAAGGACAGACTGCATCTCCTCACATATTAAAAAAAAAATTGAAATCTCAAACAGAATTAGTGATATCAGCCAGTTTTATTTGGCTTGCAGTCATTTATTAGCTGATAAAAGTTTACTCTTTTTTACTTTGAGACTATTAAATATGATAGTGTTTTGTTAAACAGAAAAATGAAGTTTTCAGTCTTCATTCAATTATTTTTCCTCCACAAAAAGCAATGCTACTCCTTTCATCTTTCTGCAGACCCTAGTAGTAATTAAAATTTCTCTCTTTTCTATACACTTTGATTTCTCATCACTCCTTTCACAACTGGGTGTCTTAAATTAGAAGATGCATGCTTTGCCAACAATCATGGGGAAACTTCTCAGACACTTGGAATATTCCCTGTTAATGTAGCTTTCCACAGAGCAGTTGCATGTGAGGAAACCCTGCAGAGATCTTTTTGCTATTGCCTCTGCATTCTGGTTTTATTCAGCTCTTGCCTCATATTTACAGCTTTTGCATATCTTCTGTCATTTCCTAATCCTCTCTACTTTTCTGAGCAACTGGTTCTCATTGCCCAGTTTTCTCTTTCAGATACAGTCTACCAGCACACAGGAAAACCTTGGTAAGTGCCTGTTAAGTTTGGAATAAAAGAAATATTACCAAATATGGTGAAAAAGAGCACTGTTTTCTTAGAGTTCTCAAGTACACATAAGATTTTGAACTGTATGAATTTGGTGAGGTAAAAGTATTTTCTGTAATCGTGGCCTTCACCCATACATGGTCAATTGTTCTTTTCCTACATTTCAGGCAGATGTGGGAACAAATCCATAGATGTTGGGTCATTTTCGATGATAAGAATGGTGTGATTGGTCAGACTCTGGTAATGATGATTTATGTTCCTAAAGTAAATTCCAGGCCAGTTCTAAACTTTGTTTCAATTCAAAGCTTTTCCTCTCCTTACACCATCACTGTCCCTCCTCCCCTTCAGCCGTCTTCTCTCATTGTTTTGTCAGTCAGGGCCTTATACCTTCTAGCTGAAAAGGCCTATCAAGTTATTTTTAACAATTTTTAAAAATTGAAGTATAGTTGATTTACAATGTAGTGTCAGTTTTTGCTATATAGCAAAGTGACTCAGTTATACACATACAGATATTCTTTTTTATATATTCTTTTCCATTACGGTTTATCACAAGATACTAAAAATAGTTCCCCATGCTATACAGGCAGGTGGGAGAGGCAAGGCCTGGGAGTTGGGATTAGCAGATGTTAAACTATTACATATCGGAGGCCTGCCCAGTTTTCACATTCACGTGCTCCTCTCAGGGCCCCCGCCATGCGCTGTGAGGGCGGCAGCCCTGGTGTGGCTCAGCTCTGGGCAGCTCTGCGTTCAGCTGCGGGACGAGTTGCCGACCCTTCTTCTCGTAGGAAGCCTATACTCTCTAAGCAGCCCTCTTGGAGGTCCCCTGAGGTGGCTGAGGCAGGGGGATGCCACCTCCTGTGGCTCCACTCCCCAACCTTTTTCCATCATTACACACATAAGACACAGTAATATTCTCCAGGTATGTTTGGCTAAACGGGTGAGGCCACCTGAGGCTGTTGGGTGGACTGGCTAGCCAATCAGGGCCCTGCCGAGCCTGCCCACGGGCTGAGGGGGTCTATATCAAGGGCTTCCTAGAATCAGTTCTGGGCTTTCTGAATGTATTCAAGAAGCTCAGCCCTACTACAAAGAAAGGGAGAAAACCACAGGACCCTCTCTCCCCAGCCTACTACCTGCTGTGTGTGTGTTTAGCCGCTCAGTGGTGTCTGACTCTTTGCGACCCCATGGACTGTAGCCAGACTCTTTGTGACTCCCTTATCTATGGGGTTATCCCGGTAAGAACGCTGGAGTGGGTTGTCCTGCTCTCCTCCGGGGATCTTCCCCACTGAGGGACAAAACTTGCGTCTCTTGTGTCTCCACTGTGTCATACTACTTGATACTCTAAGGAATTTTTCTAATTGTTTCCTGAAAATTCAGTCTTGTTTTTCAGACACTTGGGAAGGCAAAGTGTGCTAACGACAGCAGGCATGGCCACCTGCCATGTGACAGTCTGAGTGATGTCCGTCTGACAGAGGTTTTCTGCTATCTTGAGAACACGGGGTGCTTAACATCTACTGTCCTCAGCACTGGGGTTTTCAGGCAAGGCTGAAAGGGCAAGAAGAGACCCTGTCAACACCCTGTGACATGCAAGGTGAGACCCAGACAGCTATTTATGCCAATGCTTGTGTGCATTTCTGGAAATATAAATATATCAATTTGATTCTTTTATTATCCACTAAAGAGACAAAGTTGATTTAATCTAGACGTTCTCCGAGGGAACTAAATTCCCATTTTCTGTTTTACTACTTGTTGCACTCTTTTCTCCAGAGGAGCAGGGCCTGTGTACCTGTATGCACCCGAGGTAGCCATGCTGTGAGGCCACATGAACAGCACTGTTGCCATCTTGGTCCACTTCATCCAGCGAGATGCCCTGCTCTTGCATGAACTGAAGAAGCCAGAGCAGAATCTTCTCCTATAAACACAAGGACAAGTTGGAATTAATAGGCTGTCACATAGAGCCAAATGATTGGAAAAGACCCTAATGCTGGGAAAGATCGAAGGTGGGAGGAGAAGGGGGTGACAGAGGATGCAATGGTTGGATGGCATCACCAATTCAATGGACATGGTTTGAGGAAACTCCAGGAGATGGTGAAGGACAGGGAAGCCTGGTATGCTGCAGTCCATGGGGTTGCAAAGAGTCAGACATGACTGAGCAGCTGAACAACATGTAAAGAAGCCTAATAAAAAGAGGAAAATAAAACTCCAACATGTGAAGCTTAGATATAGCCAAGCTTACCCTATGAAGAGAACATTTCCATTCTGTATGAACTAAAAATTGATGCATCTCTGACTAAAGTCAATGAAAGAGAATTGTGCTGAGAATTCAAAGAGCAGAAAGTTATCTCAGAAATGCTCTTGTTTTGCTTCCATATTCTTCAGGGGGAAAAACTGATTCAGAGAAAGTTTGAGCATCTCCTCAAAGTTACACAGTGAGACCGAGTCAATGCTGGAACCAGAATCCAAGTCTTTTGATTTCAAGACAATATTTCTGCTAAGACCAGTTAAATTATCTGGTAGCTTTAAGAATATTATAAAACCTTGAACTATTGAGATAACTAGTTTCTACTTTAAGTTAATCACACTTCAACTATGACTTTGTAATCTCACACCTTTCAATCAACAGGCTTCCAAAAAGGGGAAACATATAAAGTTGTTAGGCATAAGATAACCACACTGAAATGAAACTGGGACCCTCTTGATTTTTCTGATCAAATGGTGGCGGTATTTGAAAGGTAAAGCTTTCTCTTCTATGGTAAAGAGCACCAAACCTCTGAACACAACCTTTCCAAAGCAAAGGCACAGAAGAGTCAGTGCGTGTTGTCCTAACCTGTTTGCATTTTACCCACTGAGTCTTTTGTGGTATTTTCATGTTATGTTTAGTCTCAGGAGAAAGCAGGGGGATGGGATTTCAGGGTTTTAAAATAGAAAAATTAAATATAATGCTAAAAAAATACGAGAGTGGTAAAAACAACAGCATGAAATTTAGTGGGTGGAATTTGACATTTAAAAAGATGATCATGCCTTTCAAAGAGCCTTGAACCTCTCTTTAGCCTTTTAAAGGATTTTTTCCCAGTTATTTGCTCGGACTGGTCATGAACTTTTATACTTTTCTGGATTAAATTTGCCTGCACCTTCTGAACATGCCAACTAATCTGCTAAAGGCATGTTGGATCAAAACAGCCAACTCCTTTCATGTTTCTCCCCTCATGTGGGGAATGGGGCACTGTTTATGAAAGCAACTGTGATATCAGGGAGAGACCGAATATTTGCACCACACTTTTTTTCACAGGAGCAAGCAGAAAGTAAGCCCTCCAAAGAAAAAGAAGAGAAAATGTAGTCAATAGCTGCAACCAACCAAGAATGTACCCTGGCAAAGCAGGGTAAGCGTTAGCTGCAAAAACAGACAGACCTTGTCGGAAGGGAAACCCTCCATGTCCTGAGAGAATGAGGTGAGGCAGAGCCCCGAGGCCAGGGCTGGATGGCTGGAGGTGGATAAAAAAGAGGCCTATGT
Source organism: Tragelaphus eurycerus (assembly GCA_935064755.1). Classification (NCBI taxonomy): domain Eukaryota; kingdom Metazoa; phylum Chordata; class Mammalia; order Artiodactyla; family Bovidae; genus Tragelaphus; species Tragelaphus eurycerus. Next base: position 2,235,367 of record CAKXYN010000080.1, read on the forward strand.
GCTTTCTTCTTCAGAGGCAAACAAAGAAAGTTGAAACTGATACCAGAGCAAGTGATGTTTCAAATGTATAAGATAGAACAACTTCTGTTACTTTTCCTATTTTAGGGGGCAAAAAAACCCACAAAAACTGAATTACCTTAATTTGGAGACAGATGATTGATTCATTTTTATTGAAGTACAGTTGCTATACAATGTTGTTAGTTTCTACTGTTTAGCAGAATGAATCAATTATACATATATATATATATATATATATATATATATATATATATATTCCCTTTCTAAGATTTCCTTCCTATTTAGGTCACCACAGAGCCTTGAGTAGAGGTCCCATGGTACACAGTAGGTTCTCATTAGTTAACTATTTTATACATAGTAGTGTATGTTCTTGTCTGGAGAATCCCAGGGATGGGGGAGCCTGGTAGGTTGCAGTCCATGGGGTTGCACAGAGTTGGACATGACTGAGCAACTTCACTTTGACTTTTCACTATCATGCATTGGAGAAGGAAATGGCAACCCACTCCAGTGTTCTTGCCTGGAGAATCCCAGGGACAGGGGAGCCTGATGGACTGCCGTCTATGGGGTCGCACAGAGTCGGACATGACTGAAGCAACTTAGCAGCAGCAGCAGCAGTGTATGTATATATCAACTCCAAACTCTTAATTCATTCTCCCTCCCTCATAGTATCCATAAGTTTGTTCTCTATATCTGTGTCTCTATTTCTGTTTTGCAAATAAGGTTATCTGTACCATTTTTTCTAGATTCCACATATAAATGATATTATATGATACTTGTTTTTCTCATTCTGACTTACTTCACCCTGTATGAATGTCTCTAGGTTTATCCATGTCTCTGCAAATGGCACTACTTCATTCCTTTTCGTGGCTGAGTCAAATTTCATTGTATATATGTATCACATCTTCTTTATCCATTCATCTGTTGATAGACATTTAGGTTGCTTCCATGTCCTAGCTAACATAAATAGGTGCTGCTGTGAACATTGCGGTGCATGTATCTTTTTAAATTATGGTTTTATCTGAGTATATCCCAAGAGTGGGATTGCTGGATTGTATGGTAGATGTATTTTTAGTTTTCTTCAGAATCTCAGTACTGCTCTCCACAGTGGATACATCAACTTATATTCCCACCAACAGTGTAGGAGGGTTCTCTTCTCCTCCATTCCTTTCCAGCATCTGAATCATGTGATCTTAACTCCTAAAAAGATCTGGATGAATGGTTATATCTCAAGATCAATGACATGACCAACTGGTTAGAAGTCAGTGTCTAAGAAATATCAAGAGGGCAAGTTGCTGTGCCTTTGCTGGTGAAAAGGACAGCCCTGCTATCTTCAATGGTCACTGGGAAGCTTGTGGTGACTTGGTTTGCTCCATGATATTAAACATTAAGATTGTAAAGTGGGAGAGATTTTAGCGAATCATCCAATTCAAACTCTTATTTTACAAATCAGACAACTGAAGAAAACAACTGGATATTCTCGGATATTCCAGCAGCTTCTTTAGTAAGTAAAGTTCAGAGGGGTTCAAGATAATCAGAAATACTTTCATGTTTTCCAGACTCAATTAAATATCATACTGGATATGTGTGTGCTCCACATGCACAGAAAATTCTGTTTTGACTTCTGTTGTTGTTGCTCAGACACCAAGTCACCTCTGACTCCTTGCGAATCCATGGACTGCAGCACACCAGGTTTCCTTGTCTTTCACCATCTCCCAGAGTTTGCTCAAATTCATGTCCATTGAATCAGTGATGCCACTGAACCGTCTTATGCTCTGTCATCCCCTTCTCTTGCCTTCGATCTTTTCCAGTACCAGAGTCTTTTCCAGTGAGTTGGCTCTTCCCATCAGGTGGCCAAAGTATTAGATCTTCAGCATCAGTCCTTCCAATGAAAATTCAGGGCTGGTTTCCTTTAGGATCGACCGGGTTGATCTCCTTGCAGTCCAAGGGACTCTCAAGAGTCTGCTCTAGCACCACAATTTGAAAGCATCAATTCTTTGGCAGTCAGTCTTCTTTATGGTTCAGCTCTCATGTTCAGATATAACTACTGGAAAAACCATAGCTTTGACTATATGGATCTTTGCTGGCAAAGTGATGTCTCTTCTTTTCAATACGCTGTCTATGTCTGCTATAGCTTTTCTTCCAAGGACTGTCTTTTAATTTTGTGGGTGCAGTCACTGTCTGTAGTGATTTTGGAGCCCAAGAAAATAAAATCTGTCACTGTTTCTACTTTTTCTCCATCTGTTTGCCATTAAGTGATGGGACCAGATGCCATGATCTTAGTTTTTTGAAAGTTGAGTATTAGGCCAGCTTTTTCCCTCTCCTCTTTCACCTTTATCAAGAAGCTCTTTAGTTCCTCTTTTCTTTCTGCCATTAGAGTGGTGTCATCTGCATATCTAAAGTTGTTGATATTTTTAGTAATAGAGTTAGAGGAAATATAATACTACATTCCATAAGAGCAGGAATTTTCCCCTTATAGAAATCTGGGGAAGAACCTATAGAGACCTGGACTTTACAGGGGCTTGATGCCTTGGGAGAACAGGATAAAGTCTGTGCAAGGCAGGAGGTGCCTTGGCTCCTGGGGCTCTCCCAGTCAGGTGTAGTCCATACTGTTATGATAACCTGCTGCTTTTCTTAGGACAGCCTGGATATTTCTTCCTTATAATTATTCTTACCAAATTCAATATGCAAGACTTTAATCAAGGAAGAACCATTATCTTAATTCAGGTTAGCTGCTCTGTGGTTCCTGGTTCTTTGTGACCCCATGAATTGTAGCCCACCAGGCTCCTCTGTTCAAGAAACTCAAATTCTGGGAGATAGTGAAGGACAGGGAAGCCTGGCGTGCTGCAGGCCATGGGGTCAGAAAGAGTTGGACACATCTAAACAACTGAACAACAGCAGCAACAACATTATCCTATTGTTTAAAACAATGTAGGTCTTTGCCCAGCAGGTCAAATTCAGTTTCCTATGCTGCAGTGGACACTTTAATAAGCTATGCAACTGGCCGCACTGTCCCTAGTGGCTCAGATGGTAAAGAGTCTGCCTGAAGTGTGGGAGACCTGGGTTTGATCCCTGGGTTGGGAAGATCCCCTGGAGAAGGAAATGGCAACCCACTCCAGTATTCTTGTCTGGAAAATCCCATGGATGGAGGAGCCCGGTGAGCTACAATTCATGGGGTCACCAAGAGTCAGACATGACTGAGCAACTTCACTTTCACTTTATGCAACTGGCCTGTTGACTGAGAAGCTATATGGAAACGACCATCTCCCCTGTGATACTGTGCAGAAAGGCACTGCTCAAAGGGATGGGCTGACTATCCACTTGGTTTAACAACCAGAGTTTAGGATTTCTGAGATAGCATGGAGATGGTTAGAATCCCTTGGTTTGGGTAAAGCATGTTTAGCATCCTGGAGAAAAAAACAGTTAACCCACTCCAGTGTTCTTGCCTGGAGAATCCCATGGACAGACGAACCTGGTGGGCTACCATTCATGGGATCACAAAGAGTCGGACACAATGTCGGACACAATGGGCTGAGTGACTAAGCACAATGTTTAGCATCCACTCTCCTAGAAATGCTTTCTGCTTTGATTCTGGAAAACATGCCTGCAGAGACCCACAGTCCTATAGTTTAAACAGTGACTTATTGACAAATATCTAGTAAAGAGAAGAGATACAGCTACTTTCTCCAACTAAGAAGACCCTGTGAATGTATATCACATATAAATATATATCCATGATGCCTAGCTCTTCTTTTGGACCTTTAGTGTGTTCTCCCCACCTCCCCAGTGACCCCACCCGCTGCTGTGTGTGTGTGTGTGTGTGTGTGTGTGTATGTGAGAGAGAGAGCACGGGTGGGGGATATTAAAGAATGTAACTTCAGACCTTCATGGTCCCATAGGTATGGCTTTTAGAGAACATCCAATGTAATCACACGGATGAGGCAGCTCTGTATTATTTCAGTTTTACAGAATGCCTCTCCAACTGACATGCCATCAATCACCTATATCCATTATATCTACCTATTCAATGTTCATCTAATGAATGAAAACTTACTTTATGTACTAGTTTCCTCTTCTGGGGATTTTCTGCTCTTTTGATAACCTGTTGTAATGTTTTTTTGTGCATTCTTAAAGGCAATGGAATTTCTTTATAAAGGCAATTAACACATGTAATTTATGAACTTTGCTGGACAGTCTAGTTAAAAATGTAATTGAAAAGTATGCCACAGGTGCATTACTGCTATCAATAAAATCTCTATAGTTTTGTTACAACTGTAAGTTCTAAAGGAGGCAATTTTGCCTGTGATTTATAAGTCATCAAATCTAACAAGCCATCAATTGTAAGATTCATTCCAGTTTTTGAGATGCTAAAATGTGGAAAAAAAAAGGCCAGTAATAGTTTCATATTGTCACTTATTGTAAAATAAATGTAGAATCTAGAGACAGTAAAACATGAAAAAATAATACATCTAAGAATTGACTGGACAGGTTTAGGACTTCCCTGGTGGCTCAGATGGTAAAGAATCTGCTTGCCAATGCAGGAGACCCAGGTTCTATCCTCGGGTTGGGAAGACACCCTGGAGAAGGGAATGGCAACCCACTCCAGTATTCTTGCCTAAGAATTCCATGGACAGAGGAGCCTGGTGGGCTACAGTCCATAGGGTCACATAGAGTCAGACACCACTGAGTGATTAACACACACACAAAGAGGATTAGGCTGAAATTTTTTTTTTGCCAAATATATTTTACTTATAGGTAAATAAATAATATTTGTAGCAATAAAATCCTAAATTGGAAGGTATCCAATAATCATTATACCAACATTTACCTAGTGTCTGCTACAGGCTTCTTGTGACTTTTCTCATTTGGATCTCAGAGCAACCCTGTTAAGAAAGTTCTATTATCTCCATTCTAAAGATGAGGAAACTGAGGTCCAGGGAGACATTTTCTTATCTTTTCTTTTAAAATAAAGAAATATATACAAGGCTCCAGGGCTATTAAGGGTAGGGCTAGGATTTAAACTCAGACTGAGGGGCTAATGTTCTGTGTCTTCTGTGTATGAATATCCACCACGGCTCATGACCCATGACCCCTGACTCCATAAAGGGCGTACTCCTTTGGCACCCCTTGGGTCATAGAAATCACATTAACTACCTGCCAGTCTGTGGGTTGTGGAGCTCTGTTATGCTTTTTCAAAGGTCCTTGGAGAACAGATTCTTGCTTGTGCCGATCAAAATTTTTCTATGCACTTTCATCTGCAATCATAGCACTTTCAGTGTTGTTTACTTATTTCTGCCCCATGACAATGAAATAATAAAGTCAGCAGAATATTTCTCCTTTTAAAAGTAAACTGTGGAAAAACTATGACACAGCCTGTGGAAGCAACCCCCTCACCAGCAGGCCTGTCACCATTCATGACCATTCGGAGGAATTCTGAGCCTCTTGTGAAAAAGTGACTTTTATTTTTTTTAATCTGATCAGGTCAAACATTTAAAATGGAGAATGAACATCACATAGGCAAGTGTGCTCTTTCTCAGTAAATGCTTAATGCTATGATGCCTGTTGTTTCCGTAGCAGAACTTCTTGACCAAAAGTCACATTAAAGGTTTAGAAACAAAAAGAGAAGTTTGACGTAGAAACAGTGACCAACACATCAAACAGGCCGGAGCCCCCAAGCATGTTGAGGCCGAGAGCTTCGCTGGGACCCTGAAGGAGACCATCTGAGCGTTCATATTTGAATAAACCAGTCCAAGTTACACAGGCGGTAGCTTTGACTTGAGATCATTCTGTCTCGATTGTTTCACCAGCAGCATCTCTCCCATGGGACAGCAAAGCAGGCCAATCTGAAGAAGCGCCCCTCTCTTTCCCTGAGTGTCCCTCACGCGTTCACCTTCATGCTCCCCGTGGCTGGTTCTGCTAGGTACTATCAGACAATGAAGTAATTGCCCCCTCTGAGACTTTGTGTGTCAGGAGGAAGAAAATCAATTCCTGTTACCCAAAGATCTATCACTCCAGGAGACCACTAAAAACTGCTGGCTACCCCGTGGTTCTGGAGTCCTTACAGCTAATTTTTTTTACCAGAAAAAGGATTTTTTTTACCGGAAAAAGGATGCCAATTGTGAGTCAAATGGAGCCCATTCTTTTAAGAATCTATAGGAGGGGCAGAGGGTAACTAAAATAAACCAGGAGAGACATTTTTCTCTGTACTATCCTTTCCAAAAGGTATTTACTGAAGAAACAAAAGCAGAACACACTCAAGTGCCTGCTCGATGTAGAAAAACCTGCATGTGCTGAATCCATTAGAAAACTGTTCAGTAACAGTCTTCCTTGAGAAAATATTAGGCTTGCAATGGTTCCAAGTTCAGCATCTCCACAGGTTATCTGTTACATAAGTGGCTGTGGCGGATGTAGGATGGCTGGGCTGAGTTTGCAGTCCTAATGGGTGTCTGCATTTTCCACTTGGGTAGGAATGCTCTCCTGAAGGAACTGCTGGGGTACTCTGCTCAGAGCTGTACTTGAGGTCATTAAAAATGCTTACCAACTTGAAATAACAATCTGAAGACTGATACTAACATGAAGCAAATGTTTGACATGGCTCTTCACAAAGGTCACTAATTTCTGTATTTTCCTCTACTCCAGCCAAATAAACCACACTGTCACCTGACCAAATCCCAGAAATGGCACTTTCTTTTGTTTTGTCCCAATGGCTTCAAAGTTATGAGACGCCTGCTGTGAGAGTTGAAGAGAGAAACTGGCACCTATAAACAACATTTCCCAGGACAAAGAATACCAGATGCCCTATTATTGACTTAAAGTCTCAGAATAGCAATGCAATCCTTCCCTCCTTTTCTTTGGCAAGCTCTTCCAAAACTGCAGTCAGTTTTTCCACTGATATCTGAAACTCCTCTTTACATAAACAAATGAAATCAGGGGTGTGAAACAATTATTCAATTTGAGAATAAATAAAATTTCATCTTATACTGAGAATGATTTATGAGGACTATTTGTCTTCATAATTCTTGTGGTCATTTGAAAATACTATTCTCCCCTCTGCTGGCCTAAGCCAAAAAAGAGCATCTTTAGCAAATACTTATTAATTCTTATGGTAGTTCATAGAACACCATGGCTGGGGCTCATAAGTGCAATACACAAAGAAAATGAAGCAATTACTTCAAAGACAGTGGCTTTTACAAATTTTAAATGTTCTTGCTTCTTTCTTCATTTCATAAATTTAGTACCATGAGCTGTGTTTCAGTTCAGTTCAGTTCAGTCACTCAGTCGTGTCCGACTCTTTGCAACCCCATGAATTGCAGCACGCCAGGCTTCCCTGTCCATCACCAACTCCCGGAGTTCACTCAGACTCACGTCTGTTGAGTCAGTGATGCCATCCAGCCATCTCATCCTCTGTCGTCCTCTTCTCCTCCTGCCCTCAATCCCTCCCAGCATCAGAGTCTTCTCCAATGAGTCAACCCTTCACATGAGGTGGCCAAAGTACTGGAGTTTCAGCTTCAGCATTATTCCTTCCAAAGAAATCCCAGGGCTAATCTTCTTCAGTTTGGACTGGTTGGATCTCCTTGCAGTCCAAGGGACTCTCAAGAGTGTTCTCCAACACCACACCACACAACACCACAGTTCAAAAGCTGCGTTTAAGATACTCCGAATATCACAACATATTGTTAATAGAATTATTTAAAAAAAAAAAAAAAGGACTTCTGCAGCTATATTGGTTCCATTGCAAATAAGCTACACAAATTTACACGGATGGAGAAAAAAACAGAATCTGGCCTCAAAGTCAAAGGACCTGAGTTGAGATCCAGCCTTTGCTCTTACCGGTCACTAGACCATATGTCAACCACTTAAACGATTTTCTGTCTTCAGTCTCCTCATCTATAGACTAGGGATAAAAACAACAGAATCCAATAACGTTTTAAAGACTAAGTCAGATAATGTACACAAAGTCCAATGGCATAGTGCTTGGTACGTATAGGAAATATTACATATATGTATTAATTGAAGAGAAGCGAAAAGCAAAGGAGAAAAGGGAGGGAAAGATATAAGCATCTGAATGCAGAGTTCCAAAGAATAGCAAGAAGAGATAAGAAAGCCTTCTTCAGCGATCAATGCAAAGAAATAGAGGAAAACAACAGAATGGGAAAGACTACGGATCTCTTCAAGAAAATCAGAGATACCAAAGGAACATTTCATGCAAAGATGGGCTCAATAAAGGACAGAAATGGTTTGGACCTAACAGAAGCAGAAGATATTAAGAAGAGGTAGCATGAATACACAGAAGAACTGTACAAAAAAGATCTTCACGACCCAGATAATCACGATGGTGTGATCACTGACCTAGAGCCAGACATCCTGGAATGTGAAGCCAAGTGGGCCTTAGAAAGCAACACCTCGAACAAAGCTAGTGGAGGTGATGGAATTCCAGTGGAGCTATTCCAAATCCTGAAAGATGATGCTGTGAAAGTGCTACACTCAATATGCCAGCATATTTGGAAAACTCAGCAGTGGCCACAGGACTGGAAAAGGTCAGTTTTCATTCCAATCCCAAAGAAAGGCAATGCCACAGAATGCTCAAACACCCACACAATGGCACTCATCTCACACGCTAGTAAAGTAATGCTCAAAATTCTCCAAGCCAGGCTTCAGCAATATGTGAACTGTGAACTTCCTGATGTTCAAACTGGTTTTAGAAAAGGCAGAGGAACCAGAGATCAAATTGCCAACATCCGCTGGGTCATGGAAAAGCAAGAGAGGTCCAGAAAAACATCTATTTCTGTTTTATTGACTATGCCAAAGCCTTTGACTGTGTGGATCACAATAAACTGTGGCAAATTCTGAAAGAAATGGGAATACCAGACCATCTGATCTGCCTCTTGAGAAATCTGTATGCAGGTCAGGAAGCAACAGTTAGAACTGGTCATGGAACAACAGACTGCTTCCAAATAGGAAAAGGAGTACATCAAGGCTATATATTGTCACCCTGTTTATTTAACTTATATGCAGAGTACATCATGAGAAATGCTGGACTGGAAGAAACACAAGTTGGAATCAAGATTGCTGGGAGAAATATCAATAACTTCAGATATGCAGATGACACCACCCTTATGGCACAAAGTGAAGAGGAACTCAAAAGGCTCTTGATGAAAGTGAAAGTGGAGAGTGAAAAAGTTGGCTTAAAGCTCAACATTCAGAAAACGAAGATCATGGCATCTGATCCCATCACTGCATGGGAAATAGATGGGGAAACAGTGGAAACAGTGTCAGACTTTATTTTTCTGGGCTCCAAAATCACTGCAGATGGTGACTGCAGCCATGAAATTAAAAGAAACTTACTCCTTGGAAGGAAAGTTATGACCAACCTAGATAGCATATTCAAAAGCAGAGACATTACTTTGCCAACAAAGGTTCGTCTAGTCAAGGCTATAGTTTTTCCTGTGGTCATGTATGGATGTGAGAGCTGGACTGTGAAGAAGGCTGAGCGCGGAAGAATTGATGCTTTTGAACTGTGGTGTTGGAGAAGACTCTTGAGAGTCCCTTGGACTGCAAGGAGATCCAACCAGTCCATTCTGAAGGAGATCAGCCCTGGGATTTCTTTGGAAGGAATGATGCTAAAGCTGAAACTCCAGTACTTTGGCCATCTCAAGTGAAGAGTTGACTCATTGGAGAAGACTCTGATGCTGGGAGGGATTGAGGGCAGGAGGAGAAGGGGACGACAGAGGATGAGATGGCTGGATAGCATCACTGACTCGATGGATGTGAGTCTGAGTGACCTCTGGGAGTTGATGATGGACAGGGAGTCCTGGCGTGCTGCGATTCATGGGTCGCAAAGAGTTGGACACGACTGAGCAACTGATCTGATCTGATGGCATATTATAAAGTATCACCTAACATGAACCCCACTAAAGAAAGGTTGTGGCAATATTCTGAGTCTATTTATAAATTTGAGATTTTCATGCTCGAAAAAGTATAATCTCTTGTTGACAACACCACAATTTACTGCCACTGGGAAAGTTTACAAAGCCAAAGGGATATGGTTATAAGAATGAGAAGCAATTTTCTTTGCCACAAACAAATGTGATTAAATCTATTTTAATGCACTGCTGACTTTATTTATATTTTCTTAAGGCTGAGACTGGCATTTTGTGGTTCCAGTTTTTTTAAAGATTATTTATAATCATCCTTCCCAAAGGGAGTTAGTGATGATTTTTTATTGCATACACTGGATTGTAATCTGTGTACATCAATTACTCACACTGGGATTTCCTAATGTAGAAACTGACTGTAACTGAGACTCACTTCGTTTGCATGATTGCTCATCTTGTTTTTTTAAAATTCTCTAATTCTTTGTTGAAGATGATAAAACAAGCTTTGAATACATAAACAAATATGAATAGAAAAACTCAATGTTGTAATTATTATCAAATTAGTCTGAAAGTAAAATTTAGCAATGACAATTAAAATCCCAATAAAGATGGTTTAACTGAATATGAACAGCCTGTTTTGGAAAAGAAAACATGTACGAATATTTAAGAAAATTTTAGGTAAGTGATTGCTTTGCTTATCTTTAATGGAGCAAGACTTCCTCAATTAATGTCTTACTAAAGATTTACTTTTTAATTTTGAGTTCAAGAAAATATATCATTTTTCCTTTCCATAAAAGTTAAATTTGTTTATTGTAGGAAATTTGGAAAGAAGAGAAAAACGTAAAAAAAGAAAATAAAAGTCATTTATAATTCTGAGTGATAATTACTATAAACATGTGGAGACATAGTTTTTTTTCTAGTCTTATTATTCATTTCTCTTTCTCCCCAAAATTCAAAGTTGGTGCCAAATTACAGGAACAGTTTTGTATCATATATTTTAACTGAATATTATATAATGAATATTTTTCTGAAAAATTCTGTCGTATGAATGTCTCATTATTTATCCAATATTCTATCATGAAATATCTAGGTTTAACAGATTGTTGTCCTACAAAAAAATGCTACAATGAATATCATTGCCTATAAATCTTTGACTATATCTTTGATGATTTTTTAGGTTTGGATTTTGATATATTAAAAATTTAAAAAGCAGTAGATTACACAGTATGCAAAGAGAAAATAATTAAAATTTTCTTCATACCTGACCAAAACAACCTGCGTAATGAATAAGGCTTGGAAAATCCTTAGAACAACTCAATTCAGCAATGGCTTCTGTTTCACTCACCATCCAGCGTACACATTCCAACTGACCATTCTAGATTAAAAAGAAAAAAAATTGAAGGTAATTCAAGTTTAAAAGTTACCTCACAGGTGGCATTTTTACCAAGAAAAAAAAAAATCACATGAATTTTAGCTTTTATTTCTGGCTTAACTCATTTACAATAAATGTATACCATATTTGTGATCAGTAATTTTTATTCTAAATCAACTGCATAGTTTTTACTTAAATATTTTCTCATAATTTCATTAGTTATTTAAAAATCAATTTATTAAAGTATAATTTGCTAACTATAAAATGTACTCTTTAAAAAGTACAATTTGAATTTTTGACAAGTATATTCTCTGGTAACTACAACTCCAATAAAGACATAGAACATCTCCACCCTTGCCCCTTCATTTCTAGTTCTCCTTTGTTCTCATATTGCTCACCTTTGCCCACATGACCACTCTGATTCCTATCACAGCAGAAGAGAATATGCACTCTTTAATATCAAGTTTCTTTCTACCTGGGCTTCCCTTGTAGCTCAGTCAGTAAAGAATCTGCCTGCAGTGCAGGAGACCTGGGTTCGATCCCTGGGTTGGGAAGATCCCCTGGAGAAGGAAATGGCAACCCATTCCAGTATCCTTGCCTGGAACATCTCATGGACAGAGAAGCCTGGTGGGCTGCATAATGCTTCTACCTACATAAGCTACTGCTTGGAGATAGCTTATTTCTTTTTATTGCTGAGAAGTATTCCACTGTATGAATATACTACAATTTGTTTATCCATTAACTCTCAGAACTGGCTTTTTCTCTTGATAAATTAGAATGTGAGGAGTCCAAAATAAAGAAAAGGGAAATAATCCCAACACTACATTCACTGAAGGAGCCTTCTCTTCCCTGAGGCTCACAGTCCTTTTCTCCTGTGCTCAAAGCCACACTGTGCAAACCAGGAAGACTGCTATGATACACACAACCTATCGATTAAGACCCAGACTTTGGACTGGATTTAAATCCTTAATCCACCACTTAGTTACAAGACCTTGAATAAGCTTCTTCATCTCTCTGATACTCAATTTTCTCATCTATGAAATAGCCAGGGTTAGTAGCCGTTATCTTATGGAGTTACCGTAAAGATTAAATGAGGCGAAGCATGTCAGCTTCCTAAGCACACAATACCTATTATCTTATACTATATTAAAATGCTATCTTAGATCCTCATAATAACTCCAGAAGACAAATGAGACATTCAGCTGCTTTCCTGGTTTACACAGTGTGGGATCTTAGCTCAGGAGAAAAGAACTACAGTAAGTGTGAAGTCAGGGAAGCCTATACTGAATATAAGACAGGGGAAGTAATCTGCTCATTCTTCACTTAATCTGGAATTTCAAGTAGTCACCTTGTAGCTAATCTCATGTAGAGCAGTCATCTAGCATGATTAGTGCCTGTTGAATAGTTTCCCATTGCCCCACTCAGCTCTGTCTCCTCCCATTTCTTCCCTCCTTGCTGCCCAGGGAGGCTGATCTCTATGGGTTGATTCCCTTGGCCCCCGGCTTTTGACTGGGTTTGGCTGATGGAAAGCAGTAGTAGGAAACCAGGAAAAGAGAGTGTGTTTAAGGTTCCCTTTGTACCCAACTCCCCCTTAATGGAGATGCCACTGGTCTGCTGAGTCCTACCAACCAGTCAAAGGTCAAAAGTCAGCAGTTCTACTCAATCCTCTCTATCTCAAGTCCTTCCCCTGCCCTTTTAGGCTCTGGGGTGGTAAATGTGCTCTGGTTGTTACTGACCCCAATATATTGTACTGTCCTTCACACGCTCCCTACACCTACACCCCATCCATTCACCCTCCTTTTGCATATAAATCATTCGTTATGGCCTCTCCTTAAATTATACAATTTGAGCAGGCAGTGTTTCTTAGGAGAACTTAAAAAACCAAACAAAACAACCCACGGATACAATGTGCTTCATTCCCTCTGAATGAAGAAAGGAAAAGGAACCATGCTGAGCATCTATGAGCAAGACGATCTACATCAATGTGTATTAACACAGAATGCAGAAATATGAGACAATAGTCCTGATTTTAGTAATAGCAGTTAGAGTCTTTTCTCTCTCTTTGGTTAGTCTAACTAAAGGTTTGCTAATTTTTAAGCAGCTTTTTATGAGACAAATTTGGTTTTGCTGATTTTCTCTGTTGCTTTTCTATTGTCTATATCATTTATTTTCACTTGAAAAGTTTTAGATTTCCTTCTTCCAGCTTGCTTTGAATTTAGTATTTTTCTAGTTTTGTGAGGTAGATTAGGCTATTAATTTGAGATCTTCCTCCTTCTTTTTTAAACACAGGCATTTACCAAAACATATATTTCCCTTTAAGTAAGTTTTGAAAGTGAAAGTGAAGTCGCTCAGTCGTGTCTGACTCTTTGCGACCCCTTGGACTGTAGCCCACCAGGCTCCTCAGTCCATGGGATTCTCCAGGCAAGAATACTAGCGTGGGTTGCCATTTCCTTCTCCAGAGGATCTTCCCGACCCAGGGATCGAACCCAGGTCTCCTGCATTGTAGGCAGATGCTTTAACCTCTGAGCCACCAGGGAAGCTTTAGGTGCATATTTAAATGTAGGTATGTTGCATTTTCATTCATCTCCAAACAGCTTACAATTTTCCTTATAATTTCTCTTTTGATATAATGATTATTTTGGACTGTGTTAATTCTATATACTTGTGAATATCTTAAATCTCCTTCTGTTATTAAAGCTGATTGCATTTCATTTTAGTTAAAGACAAACATTTTGCATGATTTTAATTACTTTAAATTTATTGAGATCTGTTTTATGACCCAACATATGGTCTATAAGAGAGAATATTTCATGTGCACTTGAAAAAAAATGCATATTTCTGCAGCTATTGGGTAGAATGCTCTGTTTGATGTGTTAGGCTTAGTTCATCAAAGACGAAACATTTAAACAAATAAAAAGTTGCCAGAGAGGCAAAAGGAAATACTGTATCATTACCATGAGTTTGAAAGCCATATTACTTGTCATTAATAGAACTACCAACAAAACAAAAATCTTATTAAGTTCTAGTTGGAAATTTTTACTTGCTAACATCTCTGAGCTTTGGGTCACTCATTGTATATTAAAAAGGAGAATCAGTAGGTTATATATTTTCTCACCCGACCAGCATTTTGTCTTTGGGCTTATTCAGATATTAAAAGAAATTAAGGTTATTTCATTACAAATCTGTTTAGAGTCTAAATTTTTATGCTGGCTCCATGTTAGAAAACAGATTGTTTTCACCTTTTTGAAACTTTCTTTACAATCATTTTGTTTAACTGTTCCCAAAGGGGCACTTAATAATACCTTGAACTCCCACAGTATCTAGTGTTGGGTCCCCAAGAAAGCACTCAATAAATTTTGCATGGAGCTGGCAAGAATTTATGATGTTCCATTCAGGAGTTTAAGTGTGGGGGGAGATGTTCTTATGCTTTGGTATGACTTCAGAGCCCCTTTTCTAATGTAATCTTCTTATTTGATATCCTGTCTCTGACTCTGCTTCCTGTCAGCCAAGTCATATCATCTGAGCAACTTCTGCCCATTTGTACCAAGTCTGTTTGTCTTTAATGACAGCAGGGCTTTCCAAAATGTGCTTAACGAGGTGAAACACCACCAGTTAGTTACCAGTGTTCAAAACAAGGTCTTAAAATGGAAGAATGATGACTTCTTGGGACTCCCTCAATTTCATCAATGTCCATCACAAAACACTAATGGACTGAGGCAGGACATGTGTCAGGACAGGATCGCCAAAAGGCAAGGCACATGTTATAAAATATTTGTATTTACCACTTTTGTAAATTCTAGATTAAATGAAGGAATAAAAGAACACTTCCATTTCTCAGATCATTGTCCAGAAGTAAAATATGAAAAGCCCGAGACTGCAAAACTATAAGAGCTTTTGAGTCCTATGGGTTTGATGCATGTTCTTCATTAAAGCAGAAAAAAAAAAAAATTACTAAGTTTGCATGCTGATTGTACTAGAGAGAACCTATATTGACTGGAGGAGTTTAAGAATAAATGAACACTTAATATGAATAACATAAAGGAGTTTGCCCAGGGCTGGCTTAATGACCATTAAATTTCTTAGGTACCTTTCTACTTTGAAGATTCTTATTCTATCAAAACAAGCATTTGGGTACTGCTGCTGCTGCTAAGTCACTTCAGTCGTGTCCGACTCTGTGTGACCCCATAGATGTCAGCCCACCAGGCTCTCCTGCCCCTGGTATTCTCCAGGCAAGAACACTGGAGTAGGGTGCCATTGCCTGCCCCACACTTGGGTCCACAAATTAACAAATTTTATACGATTATGTGTGTGTGTTAGTCTCTCAGTTGTGTCTGACTCTTTGCAACTCTATGGACTGTAGCCCACCAGGCTCCTCTGTCCATGGGACTTTTCTGGGCAAGAATACTGGAGTGGGTTGCCATTCCTTTCTCCAGGGGATCTTCCTGACCCAGGGATTGAATCTGGGTCTACCACACTGCAGGCAGACTCTTTACCATCTGAGCCACTAGGGAAGACTTAACTACAATTATGTAGTTAAGATATATTCAAAACTCACCACTAGTGAGGAAAACTAATGAGCACTGTATTTTATAAATACTAAAATGACAAGGTAGATGTCAGCAATCACTGGCACTGAAAGAATAGTCATGACTGACATTCCCACTGATTACCAAACCCAATTCTTGCCTTCCCAAAACCCAATTCTTGCCTTCCCACAGCATTCTGACATGGGACTAGATCCTGAATTCACCATCCTGCACTGGTAACTTACCTTATCCACCAGGCTATCAATTCCTTAAGAAAAGAGACCATGTCTCACTCACATTTGTTTTGCCAGCACCTTAAAACAATGTCTGGTGGACTCAAAAACACTGTTTAACTTCACTATACTGAGTTTTCACTCACATTTGTTTTTTCTTTTTTCTTGATGGCAGTTCAGCTCTTACTTGACATAGTATCACTGACAACTAAGGAAAAATGATATCTATATCTATCCACTGGGGTCATGGATTTCTTATATGATCAAAAAACCTAATCACTGAGTAACATTAAACACAATAGAAAGCAACTTTTTAACAATGTAAAACTTTGCTGAATGATAAATTGAAGATACAAAAATTTAGATTTGCATAAGAGGTATACAGGGGAAGGAAATTGCTTTTCAAATATAACATGTTCCTTAGTGAATTCACAAACAGACTTTAACTAGCAAGCTCCCCTGGTATATTTCAATATAATTCTATTTGTAAAAATTATGATTATTCAGCTTTTAGAAGCCATAACTATTAAGCAAAGCAAAGTACAAATGCAGAAGCACAAGATGTATTATATTTCCCTAAAATTCACTTCTGGCTTCTTAATAAATGTGACTGAATTCCACATTTATTTGCCAAAGATCTTAAAAGTAATTTTAGTTTAATAGCTAACCTTCTAGTGATATGTTAAATTTTACAGAGACGCTCACTACAGTGCTATAAAAGACAACATTTTCCTGTATCAGTGTTTCTGGGTTTAACTCTATCCCAATCAGCATTAATTCGCATAGTTTTTGACAGATAACATACTGTGCTCTGCGAGAGCCAAACTCAAACTCGGCACCAATATTCTAAAGAACTCCTGATATTGCAGACACTTCAACTTCAGATGTAATCCATTAGAGGTCCACTTTATTCTCTGAAATCCTCCTGAGTGCTAGGCTAGCATGCCTTACCATACACCTTTTCCCCATTCGTCTTGCTCATTTATACTCACATCAGGAAAAAAAAATGAAACAGCCTCACAAAGATCCAGGGGTGGTTAAGAATCCAAACTGCAGTCACCATGAATAACAAAAGTTCTTAAAATGGAAACAGATCATTTTCCTTTCTCTTTATTAGCTGTTTTGATGCTTACCCTAAATTGGAATATAGTCTCAAAATCTCAAAGCAGTTAGTGACTGAGATGGTTAACCTTTTAAACACAATAGGTTCACTTGCTGTTTGCTTGGAACATCACTCTTCTCTCTTTGCACTCTAACAGTTTACTAGAAATCTTACAAGACAGGAACATGTGGAGGGCCCAGCCCCAACCACCAGTCACCTTGATGGCCAGGCCTGCTGGAGTCAACTTCTCCACATTTCGCTCGTTGAGGCAGTCTTCTCCCATCAAAGAAGTGAGGTGCTGCAGGCACTCTACGTGTCCCTGCGATGCGGCAACGTGTAAGAGATTGTTGCCACTTTCGTCGTGAATTTTGTCTAGGTTGTCGGCAGCTAGGTGTGGCTGTACACATAGTAAGATGAGGAAAACTTAAGTCAATAAAATAGAATGAGAAGCTGTGGGGGTTTTGCTCTGGGCCTTGGGAAGAAGAGATGAACTTCCAGAAGCCCTGGTGACAGTCACGGGGTTGTAATAAGTCAGAATTCCTTGCTATGAAAGCACAGGAATCTCAAGTGACTTACTTTCATGGGAGACAGGCAACAGGGATGAGTCAACGAGTCTGTAGAGGCTCCAAGCCAGCTTTCTAACAACTCATGGCAACCAGCAGGTTTCTTGTCTGTCTCCTCCACTCCTGCTATATTCTGAGGGCCAGACTCTGCTTTATTCCCTGTGGTAGGTTTGCTGAATGAATGAACTACCAGTCTTAACCATCTGCTTTGCCTTGAGCTCTGGAGAGCTGGCTCTGAAGGCAAGCCTCATGATGGGTGCTGTAGTCTGTGCTCCCCCGGGTACCTCCAGACACTTTCACCCCTAAACAAACTCCTGGGCATCTGGAAGCTATACTTGGACTCTGGTTTCTTCACCTCGAGTGAAGTTCAGTGCCCTGAGCATGACTCATTGATAAAGACTGTTGGGTAAATTGAGAGGTGTTATCATTTGGGAAACATAAAAACATGGGAAAGATAAAAGAAAGGAATGAACCAGAGAGGAAGAGCCAGGAGAAATGGAAAAGACATTTTCAAGAGACAAAAAAAAAAAATTACTTTACTTTGTAAAATTGTTCAATGATATCATCCTATTATAACACTAAAATTTGTGGTAATAGACCAAGTGTATTACATTTATCTATGCACAGCTTTAGCTTTACCATGAGTAGAATCACATGGCCAAGATGTGATGATTTTCCTTGAATGAGTCTTTAATTAACACCACAGTGTCAGCTCAGGCTTACTACTGTTTGATCCATGTCTGGAGGCCAGGAAAGAACAATGTAGGCAGATGGAATGTGATTTCAGTTTAGTTTTTTCTGAGCCTAAGCAGAACAGACGTTTCTTACATCATATTACTCTGTGTCTAGAGTCTCTGGAAAAGCTTCTTCATGCTCCCTAGACATGCAGACCTGGAACTAAATAAAAACTCCATGTGGGTCAGAGGGCAATCAAGCTCTAGGGTAAGTCTCTATCTGCAAATGCTTTCAAACGTCCTGGTCCAAGTCTTCTGAATAATGATCAGGATAAAACAGAAGACCCTCTGTTCATATATCTGGCAGTTCCCCATCAGCAAGGAACTGACATCCCCACAAATAACTCAGTGAGAGCATTGGGAACCATTTGAAAAGCAAAAGGAAAGACATTAAGATTCATATTTTTTAAAGTGCTGGGCTTTTTTTGGTTTTGCTTTTATTTTAGAGTACATGTTCTTATTACAGTTGAATTCATGGACAGTTCAAGTGAAATAATACTCCCTCTATAGCCATTTGTTTTTCCTTATATTAACCACCTAACTTTTAATTTTAAAATTCCAAAGTCATATCACCCAACTAAAGCCATGAGCAGGGATTAAACAAAAATTGGAACAAAAGCATCATCATTCTGTTACTGGTGAACAGAGTTGATAAAACTGGAGTTCTAGATGGTTAGTGTGTATATTGAACTAGTTCATACTCACCAAGAGAGATATTTGCCCTTCTTTAACAATGTTCAAGATGCTTTTTACTTTTTTCAGGTACTCGTTCCTTTCTTCGGGTCCCTGGGAGCTGGTCCAGTTCATGCCACCAATCTGCTCCTCAAGTTTGGGGTCTGTTGCCGAGGACTGCAGATGGAAAGCCCTGAGCTGGCAATCTGGTGCCACTGCCTTGTCAATTTTCCGACTGTGAGGATCACTGAAGGTCTTGTGTAGGAAGTCCTTACCCTGGTTTTCAGGCTCATAAGCAGAGCCACATTTAACGAGAGGAGGAGAACTCTCTGATTCTTCAGGGGAGAGCTTCTGTTGGTCTTGGACAACAGAGGACGCTTTTCTCAAGTGAGGGCTTTTCACAGGAGAAAGGACACAAAACGGTGTCATGTTGGACGGGGAGCTCTCGGCACTTCCGGTAGGGCAAGCTTTGCCGGAAAGGCCATTAATGCTTGAGCATAAACCCAAAATTCTTTTTTCTGAAGTCGCCTTGGTGAAAGAGGCCAGCTGCTGACTGGATTTGATGTAAGGCACGTCGAGAATCTCATCCATGTCGAGGTCATAATGTTCCAGCTCCCCCAGCAGGGTGCTGGGTTCCGTGCTTTTCCTCTGGGGGCTGCCCTCGACAGCTCTGGGGCCGAGCTCCTCGGGTTGGGGGTCTGGGTCGGGATCACTCCCTTTCTGGTACTCTGCCTTTTGGTTCTTTTGGTCATCACTTTCATTGTTCTCCAGAGTCTCTGGCTGGTGTTTCAATGGGGACACTCTTTTCACTGGGCGGAACTTACTATACACATCAGCGATTCCTGTGGGCTTCTGCGTGTTTGTAATAAGAGTTGAGACACCACAATTCCAGCCAGAGCTAGACACTGTTTTAAAGTAAATTAAGAGAGGGGACTATTAAATTGAAACATTGAAAATAGCATGGCCATGTAGGCAGACACGATCCACTCCAGTTGTGCTCAAAGGAAGTCTGGGTATTAAGGAAAAATTTAAGAGAGAATGTAGACCATAAAACAGTTTGTACTTACCCTTGAAAAACAGTGAATGCTAAAAGAAAGTTACCAGGTATTGGCTCAGAATTAATTCATGTAGTAATAATAGTAGAAGCAAACAGCAAAAGAAAACAAACCCAGACAGATACTCCGTTTTATTCTCTGAGTGGTTGCACCTCCCTGACAGTATGTTGATACTTGTCACCACTCTGAAAAACAGAATTGGAGGATAGGATCCTTTGCGTTTAATAAACTTCCAAACTAATTCAAGGAGAGAAGGTATGTACCTGCATTTGTGTACACACACATAGGTATACCCTTAGAGCTCATGAAGTCTTGGAGAAAGAAGGGGTAAATGATTTATTATTGGGCAAACTTAAACTGAGAACTATTGAGTGATTCACTAGGTGATCTGTTAGATGGATCAGGGAAAGAACAGGAAGACATGGAATGGTCAGGACTGGCTGGACCATGGGAGATAAGGCACAGTGGAGTTCATCTCACCCTAGGCTGATTAGTATCCAAGTCAACCATAGCTCATGGGCATTTGACAGTGCTTTCTGGCATATGACCAGCAACATAACACACTGCCACGCCACAAGGGAACATGCTCTTTTAGAGTCCCTGCTGCCCTCCGTCGTTTGGAAAGCTGGAAATGACAGGAGGAAGTTGCAAAGGGCGGGTGAAGCAGGCAGGCTAGTATTTTTTTCCCCCTTGTCATTTCTATGCAAAGTTTGGATAAAGATTGTATAGTCTGTGTTTGAGTGTCTGGTTGGGATGACGTGTCAAGTGAAACAGCAACACATCAGAGGTGAAAGATAAGCACCACCTCCTTCCACAGGGAGCCTCGTATGACCAGCTGCCCCTGCCTCCCGTCAGAGGCTGACTGAGCAATGGCCTCCTCCCTCGGCCTCGATGATACAGCTTCCTCTCTGGGACAGTCCTCTGACTAGACAGATGACCCTGCACCCTGGTAACTTGCAGGCCACTGATTTATGGACTCTTACTCCTTTCCCATTTAGTTTATACCATCCTCCACCAAAGGGGTGAGGTTTCAGGATATGCCTTCCCACTCGGCATCTCCCATCTCTGTCTCCTCTTCTAGAACGGCAGTGGGTGGGAAGTGTTTAAGCCAAAGCACCTGTGTGTGTCTGTTCTTGGCCGGCGAGCACAACCCCAAAATGGGCTTCCCAGGTGGTGCGGTGGTAAAGAATTCCACCTGCCAACAGAGGAGATGCAAGAGATGGGGGTTCGATTCCTGGGTCGAGAAGATCCCCTGGGGGGATAAATGGCAACCCAGTCCAGTATTCTTGCCTGGAGAATCCCATGGACAGAGGAGCCTGGTAGGCTACAGTCTATGGAGTCTCAAAGAGTGGGGACATGACAGAGTGACTGAGTACACACACACACACACAGCACAACCAAAAACTAAAGGGACCTGAGAGGAGCGTATATTCGGGACTATCAGTTCTGCAATAGCCCCTGCTATCACTGATTCTTGGGGTGAAAGTAGCGTACAGATGACTTAAAGTTCCCGAGATTTAGACCTGGCCATTCTTCTTCCTACTACAATGTGTTCTGAAAGGATTCCAGTAAGTTCCAGAATCAAAACAAAATGAGAGTGAGCGTTCTAAGCCTGAATGCTAGATACCTATTGGTGGGTGAGTTTTCCCCCCAAGTGGACCACAGATTTGCCTGTGGTCTCAGAGGGTCTGCACAAAGTGATCCTTCTCTGAGGACTTTCAGGAACCTACGAGAACACTGTCAGCTGTGGAGTGAGGCCAGGATTCTGCCTAATAAGAACGTGAAGTCGCTCGGTCGTGTCCGACTCTTTGAGACCCCATGGACTGTAGCCTACCAGGCTCCTCTGTCCATGGGATTTTCCAGGCAATAGTACTGGAGTGGATTGCCATTTCCTTCTCCAAGGGATCTTCCCAACCCAGGGATGGAACCTGAGTCTCCCGCATCGTAGACAGATGAAACAGGTGTTAATTGAGAATATTCCAGAAGGGAAGGGAGGTATCTAGATGCTCTTAAGCTGCTGCTCCTCTGCCTTTAGCTAACTCTGGTTCTTACACGTATACAGTTCTTGACACAGAGCAGACAATTAACAAATGCTAGTATCTGAATTTGAATCTCACTCTGTTCAACACAGTACATTTCTTTAAAAATGCCCAAAGTGCATCCTTCTGAGGGATTCACAGCTTAATTGTGAATTCACAGGGAACGAAAGTCCTTTTAAAAAACTCAGAGGAGTGATAATCACCAACGAGAGCTGGATTTTCTAGTTATTTATGAAATGTAAATATGCAAAGGCAAAGATTAATTCCAACTGGTCCATTATAAATTTCAAAGTCTTTCTATCCTTTATATGTCCTTTTGCCCTATAAAATGTAAAGCTAAAAAAATTAATGCCTGCCAGAAATTCTTGCCAAGCCTTTAACTCTTCCTTTCAAGAACACATGGTTACTTACTTTTTTAAAAGAGCACAGAAACAGTGGACACAGAGTTTATAATATGTAAATATGCCTTTAATTTTATCCATCAATTATCTGAAAAGCTTATAATAAAATATATATATATATTCCTTAACATTTCTGAGATATACACATTATTAGGGACAGCATTTGCTAATATATTGCCAACTACCTTCATGTTTTTGGAACTTCTTGATAATGTGAATCTCAGGATGTAATAAAAAAATTTTCAAGCCATATAACTTAGTGGGCCAGTACAACGAGAGCATTGTACCAATGTATTTATGTATCATATAAGGTCGAGGGTTCAAAGGGCTACTCTTTTATGTTGGCTTTATTTACATGTGAAATTTTTTCCAAGTGATACAGGGAAATGGATACCATATGTTTCCCAGCTGTTTTCTTCTGACAGGGGCCATTAAGAATGCTCTATGGAAATGAATTCTGTCTGAATCTTATGAAAACACTTCTTTGCACAGAAGAGCCTGGAAACTGAAGACTGGGCATCAACATTAGGCTTGTTGTCCTCCTTATTCAAACCTATGATTTTTTTTTTTTTTAGGTTGAGTGTGAAATCTGTGCTTTTTAGTCTCTGTCTTGACTTCCTGGGAAAAAAGACCCAGTTAGAAAAAAATGGACTAGATGACAAGTTTTCATGAGAATGTTCTCATTTATTACCATATACTTGTCTGAGAAGTAAAATTTTGTTTATATACAAAAGATAAAACTCAATTAGTTTCTTTCTCCTAAGCTGGGAAAATGGGCATTTTAAGCATAACATCATTGCCCTTAATGACTGACAAGATTTTCACTTCCAACTTGATAAGTCTACCCCAAATTCCACTTATACTGTTATTCTATGCCAACAACACAGTAAATTTCTTATAATGCATGGAAACAAAGATCAGACTAACTATGGTTTCTAGGAAGACTTTGAGGCTAAATTTGTTTCCTGGAAATCATGAATAAACAATTCACATGTTAAACTTTTAAATCTCTGAAAATATGGTCTATTATCTTATGAGATCTTTACAAGCTCTGTAAGAACACAGTCTGTGTCTAATTTCTCTCTATCCCTCAAAGGACCCAGGAAATTCCTTTATATGAGTAGGTTCTCAGTGACTTTTTGGTACAGTGGATTCATTTTCAACATGTTATGAAAGGAAACAGATAAAATATACCTTAAACCAGTCCTGATTATGGCACACATTTTCTAAATGGTCAGTAGGTAAATGGAAGTGCATTTGAGGCTGATTTATAGGCCATAATTCCCTCTCCTAATCTAATTGGCACTTGGAATGTCTCCCATCTCCAGCAGGGTGTTCCCAATTGCCTGCTGACCATCTACAAGTCACCATGTCTTCAACAAGCATCTAACGTTGAGCCCACATCATGCAGGTATGTGTAACAGGCAGAATATTCTGATCCAGGGGGTTTATCCCCTTCCACACTGGCCTGCTTTCTCCTTTCCACTTCCTTATCCAACATACACACACACCCACACACCCTGTCTGTCTCTCTCTCTCCCATCTTCTCTAAATGTATTCCTGAATCATATGACCATGTATGCTGGCTCCCAAGCAAACTACCTCCAAGGCATCACTGATCTTTCTATTTCTTTTTTAAAATTAACTTCTGTTGGAGTATAGTTGGCTTACAATGCTGTGTTAGTTTCTGCTGTACAGCAAAATGAATCAGTTGTACATATACACATATCCACTCTTTTTTAGATTTTTTTTCCCATATAGGTCATTGCAGAGTAGTAAGTAGAGGTCCCTGTGCTATACAGTAGGTTCTTAGTAGCTCTCTATTTTACATATAACATGTATATATGTCAAATCCCAATTTCCCAATCTATCTTTCCCTCCCTTTCCCTCTTGGTAATCACAGTTTGTTTTCTACATCCGTGACTCTATTTCTGTTTTGTAAACAAGTTCATTTGAACCATTTTTCTTTTAGATTTCATGATCCAGCAATCCCACTCCTGTGCATATATCTGAAGAAAACCATAATTCAAAAATATACACGTACCCCAATGTTCACTGCCAAGCTATTTACAATAGCCAGGACATGGAAGCAACCTAAATGTCCACTGATGGATGAATGGATAAAGATGATGTAGTATTTACATGCAATAGAATATTACATGATCATAAAAAATAATGAAATACCTCCATGTGCAGTGACATGGATGGACCCAGAGCCTGTCATACTGAGTAGAGTAAGTAAAAGACAAATATCATATGATATCGCTTATATGTGGACCCTTCTCTTTTATGATCCCTGCCCCTCACCCCTTAGGCAGAGAGTCTTACCGTGACCTGATCCTCAATCCTTCTCTAATTTGGTCCTTGCTTCATCTTATCACACTGACTGGACCACACTGAGACCTTCCCATAGTCTGTGCAGGGTTCTGTCTACTTCTTAGGTTTTCCTTTTTGATCTCCTATTCAGATAAGTCTGATTTTGTCACTCTTAATTTAGAAACTTTGAGGTGGCCTTGTACTGCCTAAAACAATATTCCCCCACTATGGGGGAGACATATCCCAGTGCACAGAAACCATGCTAAATACCCCTGATTGGTTCTCACTTTTCAACTCTTTCTTCTTCTTAATTTAAGAACTCTCAGTTAGGTGCTACAATGACTTTAACTCCTCCCCCAAACTTACAAACTCCTTTCAGAATCATGAGACTGTGGGCCTTCACCTCAGAGACTTTCATTAGCAAAGAGTTCACAGAAACACTTTATTTCTATCCCATTTTAACGATGTCCTTGAATTTACTATGACACTGGTTTTCCACTTACAACACTGACCTAAAGTTTCTCTTAAAAACAAATATGCTAAAAATAAGTGGTCTTAGAAGAACAGGTTTAAAATAATAATACAAGTGGTTTACAGGTAAAACAAAAATGGCAGAGGAAACTTTACACGTACCCATGTTGCAGAAACAACACTTGAACAACTAAGTCTTGACAAACCTTCTACTTTCAGGATAGTAGCTATATTCTTGAGCATTCTTTATTTTCTAAGTTATCTTCTCATCTCAGCACCATTATTCCCACATCACTAACTTTCCTCTGCCTTTCCATCGCTAAACTCACCTTTCTGGATGTCCCATATCCTCCTCTCATTTTCCCTCCTCGTGGCGAGTACCCCTGCCCCATGATGCCTTTGCTGCCTTCTCGGCCTGAGATGGAAGCTCATCTGCCAAGATTCCCCTCACGTGTTACCTCCTTGGCTCACCTCCTCTGACTTTCCCAGATAATTGTTGTCCCTTGCTTCTCAGTGCCCTGAGATAGACTTGCCCATACTGAGAGTCAGGCATTTATAAAGCTCTGTTTCCATAACTCACTTAAGCATCTGTCTCACCTTCTCTACGGAGAGTCTCTCAAAGACTGCTTATGAACCAATTTGTTTATAACAGCCCTCTCTCAAGCACAGCACATCACAGATACAGGGACCAAGAACTAAACCTTTTAAAAAATAAATAAAATGAATGAAGGGAGGAGAGAGGGCATTGCACAGGGGCAACAAAGGTACAAAGGAACATTCTAGACCAAAGATGCAAAGTATACTACATACATATGAGTCTTGTCACAGTGAGTCACTCTTGCCCACACTTTGGACACACTGAATCTGTTGAATATTTCAAAGACAGTCTTGCTAAAGCTATTGAAGATGTGCTACATATTATTTTCAAGTATTTCCTAAGTTCTAAGCCAAAATTGCTTCGTTTGTAAAATAAAGGGGTTAGACACATGATGGCTAAGACCTGACCCACCTCTAAATTTCTATGACTGTATGGAATGTCTACAAATAACAGGGCTCTTTATTCTGAGTGACTCACTATGAAACACTATAATTCTTCTGGATCCATGTCTTTCAACAGATCCTCACAAATTTATAATTATGAGGCTAAGCTGATTGCTGACACAGAACAACTCTTTGGCTCTTGGGACTGATAAATTAGTATTTTCTTAGGAAGATAATGTACAGTTTGCGATTGCAACGGTGGATCCAATTTTTGAGACTGAACGTCAGTGCTGGCTCCCAAAATGTCTATTTTACTTCTAAATATGGAGTTATGTGTCCATACTAGAAAATTAGCTTTAGACATCAAGAAGAGAAAGGGAGTATCTTTATGATAAAATACTTTTTCTTGCTATTTATTGTTAAAAGGTAAAGGTATACTATTTTCCTTGAGAAAACAATCAGCTTTAGCTGTAATTGCCTTAACATGTACACAACAATGCCCTTCACATCTACAGCTACTGGAAACCCAGGCGTCTTCAAGGACATGACCTCAAAGTTCTCCAAGAGGCCATTTCCCTTCCATTTCTATACCTAAGAGAGGGATATCAGTGAAAGAACAGGAGGATCAATGCTAGAGTCAAGTTTCCTTAATCCAATGTAAATGAAATTCATCGTGGGCCCACTTATCAAAAACATTTCAAGTTCCAAAGAGTGGTGACAGGTGACTTACATCATCTCATGACAAATGAAGAAGGATACAGAGCCTGACTGAAGATTACTGGCTGAGTGCTCTCTATACCATCCGTGGGGATTAGATTGGATCCTGATCTAAGAAAGGGTTAACTCTGAATCTGGAGCATTGTGTCAGGCCACGATGTTGGGAAGAGCTGGTGGGAGTGAGGAACATGTGTTTCTGGAAGGTCCCATGGAGTTGTCTGCTCACCGTTTCCCTGGTGCCACAGACCCTTTATTGAGCATGCTGTGAGGCTGAGGGGAAAGTACAGAGGATTTTCTTATAAAAATATCAACCAAAGATTTATTCACATTGAGATATTAAAATATTAATGGAAAAGATTCATTGATTTGGTTCTCAACTTCCTGAATTTACGTGGCTGCTGATACCAAGCAGCTGTAGAAAGTGTCAGATTCCAGTTTTGTAATTCCCAGCCCTGCCCTGAACTGTCAAGACCTGCTCACATTAGTTTCTGCCCCAATCTGCACACATCTATTTGTTGGGTGAAAACTCATAGGAATACTCAAAATCCCTTACTATCTGGATAGAAAAGATACTTCTTCACCAAGGATGTATGTTCTATCATGAAATGTTACATAATATTTTTACTACTTAAAATCTTTGGACCTTTTAAAAGTATGGTTCCTATAAAAGAGCAATGGGTGATTCTCAAGAAAGTACATGGTTTTAGTTATTCTGTTACCTAAATGGGCTTCCCAGGTGGTTCAGTGGTAAAGAACCTCCTGCCAGTGCAGCAGACTCAGGTTTGATCCCCAGGTGTGGAAGATTCCCTGGAGAAGGGAATGGCAACTCACTCCAGTAGTCTTGCCTGGGAAATCCCACGGACAGAGGAGCCTGGTGGGCTCCATGGGGTCTCAAAGAGTCTGATAGCAAAGCTGTTGACCTTCACTCTGACATCAGCAAAACTTTTTGAGTGGATTAACTCTTGTATCCACTCTAGGCCCATTACCAGGTTTCCTTTTTTTCCCTCTCTCTCAGTGCTAAGTTGTAGAGAGAGATATACATCCACAAGCGGTACAAAGGCTCAGCAAGCAGAGAAGTGTGGAGACAGGGGAGAGCTTGCTCAGCATGGTTTCCGAAAAGTGCAGAACCACGCTTACCAGTTTTAACTGAAGGTGGCGATGTTTTACAGTGCTGATCTGTCAATTCCAGGAAACATCAAGAGACTGCTCCTTGCTAAGAGAACAAGAGGTAGAGGGGGTGGACAGGGCAGGGGATGGGGGTTGAAAGAGATCCCCATCCTCTACCCTCTACTCGACAGCTTCAACAGATGGCTGGCTCCCAGAATGCCATCAGGAAAGTTTCTCTGTATGAAGTCATGTATCCACATTAGGAATACAGCTTTAGATACAAGAAAAGGGTGTACACATCTTTAGGATGCAAGAGTATTCTCCCACTTTTTAAAAACTAAATGTTAAACAAACTCTATTTTCCAGAAAAAAAGTGCTAAGTGTTATGAACTCTGGTCCCATTTTGAGGGGGAAGCACTTAAAGGTCTGGAAGGGTGGAGAAATGGGAGGAAGAACTAGCCTGGCCTGCAGCGCCCTTTTTCACCAGGGTCTGCCCACCTGAGCTGGTGGGGCCCCCGCAGAGCTCTCCATTACAAGGCTGCGGAGAGAACAGGGCAGGTACAGGGAACGCAGCCAAGTGCAGACGGAGCCTTGTCCAGGAGAAGGCCGAGCTGAGCCGCTTGCCTCCCTGTCTACTGCGGCTCGGCACATACTTCTCAGGCACTGTTATAAACTATCAGAAAATAAAAAACCTCTCCAGTTTCTCAATTAGAACTTTCCTAAAATGTCCTCCATCTTTAAATGGCTAACACAATATGTTGGTGTAAAACCTCCTATGTTTCTGGCTACAAGGCAAGCGTATGATTTCACTAGATGTTTTCACAGCACCTGCAGAGGGTGATTGGTGCCTCTGTTCTTTTCACTTGAAAATAAATGTGAACTCAGAGGATTTTAAGCATTATATGGAAAGTTACACATTATGCTGACTGCTCAACCAGGACCGAGATTCCCGGACTTCAACTTTCTTTCTGTAATACCACAGAACTGCCTTATCAAAATGAAAAGCATCCCCTAAACATGCAATCCACATTTTTTTTTTTTTTTCTGTTTGGATCACATGTGAGCAATGGAATCCTAGACACCAGTAATAAAACCTGGTTGTACTCATTTCACATTTACTTTAGTCTAAATCCCAAATTGTACACTCTGTCTATAGATTTTGGTAACCACTGACTATGAAGTAACATTAGTAAAATGGTTTTTAATAACAAGTTTTCTTAGAAACAGTAAAGTAGAAGAATTTCCCTACTTTGTTTATCTTTAGTGGCATCAGCCTAAATTTAGAGTCATCTTATCGCCGAGAATTAGTTCTGAATTCAGCTGCCAATTCCTTCAACTGGTTAAAGGTGGCAATTCCTTTGCAGTATAAGCAAGAGATACAAGAATAGAATAACACTTCTTCAGAAGTGCTAGAGTAACTGGTAGAATGTTAAAAGGCTCTTACAGGGTCCATTCATTTTACAAACATCTGTTGAATGTTCTCTGTGTGCAGGGTTCTAGGGGTAGAGAGGGGAATGAAACAGACATAATCATCATCCACAGAGGCCAAGTCGACAGGCACGCAAGTACACAGATGAATGAGAAATTAGAATCTGCAGAAATGCAAATTGCTCTGATGGAACAGAGAACAGATGAGAAGCCTCATCATGGCAATGATGTGTCCTAAGCCAAGACCTGAGGATAAGAAAACAATTATTTGAGGGTAAGATGAGAATTATAATTCTCATCTTTCTCCTGAGGGGAAAATATAGGATAAGAGATGATTTTGTGGAGATCTGGGTAGAAGGAAGCCCATCCTAAAATGTCTGATGCCGGACAGAATCTGGCAGGTTTCATAGTTCTCATAGCTAGAGCAGAGTGAGCCAGGGTGAAGGAGAGCAAAGATAAAGCTAGGCAAGGTTGTCAGGGACCAACTCATTTGAGGATTTTATTGACCACAAAAAGGAGTTTGGTTTCTATTTTAAGTGAAATGGGGTATTCTTAGGAGGGTTCCACAGAGAATAAAAGGGTCTGTTTTACATTTTTTATAATTTTATTTATTTATATATTGGCTGTGCTGGGTCTTCACTGCTTTGCTAGAACAGGCGCTATTCTTTGTCCTCGCAGTCCTCAGACTTCTCATTGTGGTAGCTTCCCTTGTGGAGCAGGGCTCCAGGCACACAGGCTTCAGGAGCTGTGGCACACAGGCTTGGTAGTTGGAGCTCACTGGTTTAGTTGCTCTGTGGCATTTGGGGTCTTCTTGGACCAGCGATTGAATCCTTGTCCCCTGCACTGGCAGGCAGATTCTTATCCACTATTTACCAGGGAAGTCTGACTTTATATTTAAAAATACATCTTTGTACCTACTTGGAAATGTGGGATGGAAACATGGGATGGTAGAACTGATGGTGAAGAAAGAAGTGAGACTAGTTCATGGTTGTTAACTCAGATGAAATGTAAGGGTGGCTTAAGTCAGTGCTTCTCAAACTTGAGGGCTTCTCTTGTGGCTCAGCTGGTAAAGAATCCATCCTCAATGTGGGAGACCTGGGTTCGATCACTAGGTTGGGAAGATCCCCTGGTGAAGGGAATGGCTACCCACTCCAGTATTCTGGCCTGAGAATTCTATGCATTGTATAGTCAGTCCATGGGGTCCTGTCACAAAGAGTCGGACATGACTGAGTGACTTTCACTTTCACCTTCTCAAACTTACATGTGCACAAAGGACTGGCCTGGAGAGCTTGGTAGGATGCAGATTCTGATGTGGGAGTCTGGAGTAGGGCCGAGTCCGCATTTCTAACAGGCTTACAGGTGGTGTTGACTGTGCTGATTCTGGCTCCAGATCGCACCATGAGACACAAGGGCCTGAGCAATCAGTGCCGTGGAAGGGTCTGGATTTTTGTAGATGATTCTTTACTCCTTCTGAGAATCCTTCAACTATTAGATTCTAGTATCCTGTTTCTATTACATGACTTTCAAATTTTTTTCTTAGGGGAAGAGTCAGAGCAAAGGAGCTAAGTGGACAAACTGCATCCATTCATTTTAAATAGGAAGAAAGAGCCCATTGGGAGACAAAAGAAAAAGGTTAAGCTCTCAGCCAGAAGTGGGTGCTCTCTGAGATGCTGAGAAACTCCAAAATCAGTAGTGATGCTCCCCTCCCCAGTCATACCATTGCCTTGATTGGGAAGGTGGGGCAGGGAAAATCCCTCCTCCCTTATGACTGAGTGACTTCTGAGGAGGAAGTCACCTGGGGGCTGCACAAGGTCAAAAGCACTCAGGTTCTTTCTGTACCAGTTTTCCCTTGACCCTGGGCTTCATTTCTTCCCCTACCTCCCTCCATGATGCTTATCTCCCTGAGTTCTCACCCTTCCTTACTGGGATTCCCCTGAACTCATTTCTACCAAGAGGAGATTTCTCCACCAGTTTTGAGTTCAGTAAAACCAAAATACGGGGAGGAGACTGGGTCTCTGCCCTGAAGTTTTCTCCCTCTCTGACACTGCCTCATTCCTGACTTTCTTAACTGCACAACCTTCCAAACAATCAGGGAGCTGCAGGGCTTATACCCATGGCTAAGCAAAGGGAAGAAATGTTCAAGTAAAGAGGGGGAAAAAGATGCAATGTATTTAATCTCTGCCACTGCCAGCCCTTTACATTATTTTTGACAAGAGTTTTATTTTTAACTTCTCTATCACCCCCCTGTTCCTATCTTTCCCTGTACTGACTTCATACTCTTTCTTTCAGAAACATAAGCTAAATATGGGGTTATGTGTTAATCCGTAAGTGTTAACGGATTAAAAGCAGACAGAGGAGGCAGCTCTGTTTTCCTAAGATCTGTGGTTCATTCAAAGTGATGGCCATACACATTTTGTAACAGCAGAAACATCAGTGGTGATGTAACAGCTCTTACATCATGGTGACAACCATACAAAAAATACGCCTCATGAAAAAATGCTAGAAAGAAATATAGTGATTTTGTTTTGGTGGCATGGTTAATTGTAGCTTTTACTTACCATTTTAAAAATGAATTATGTCACCTTTATAATTATAATTTTGTTAAAGAAAAATTAAAAAATGACTAACATGCTCACCTATATGCTTTACTGTATGTAAATTTTTACTGTGGTTAAATAAGACATTTGTCATAAATGTCAGATTCTTTGCTGTATCAGGTTGAAGTGTTCATTTTCTTGCCTGAGATCTTAACAAATCTGTTTCACAATTCTTTGAGTTCATTTTATATTAGATCATGTGAAATGGATTAGTCAGCAGGCTTTCAATTTAAACTTCTGTACCAACTTTCGTTTTCATGCTTTTAGCATGAAACCTTAATAATATATAAACAAGAGGTTTATATATTTAGCATCATTAGCTATACCACAGCAGCACTGAGAGGATAAATTTCATGTCAATGTATTATTTTTGGTGCTAGCCAAATCCTTGAAAAATCTTAGAAAACCATGGATTTTCAAATGTTCAGGGTTTTTGTTTTTTTTTTTTTTTTTTTTTTCACAAAATTTGCATGCACAAGGGCTAAAAATATAGCAAATTCATAAGGTTTCTAAATAAACATCCAAAATGACTTTTACCAGATACTAACTTTAAAAAGTATGATTTTTCTTTACTCATTATCATACCAGTGATCTTCTCTACTATTTACGTATTGAAATCCTTTCAGTGTCTCTTCTCAAACACACCCCAAGGCCATTTATTACTGTTACATAACCAAGTTTCCCAACTTTAGCACAACTAAGTTCTCAGATGCAAAACTGCATTAATATTTATCTGCCTTCTTTCATAAGAAAATTATACGAGCTGAGCAGATACATACTTGTAAGAATCAAGAGACATTTAAACCATGAATTGAAACAAATGTGTATTTGAGTGTCCAATTAATTAAGAGAAACTCTAAGTCAATGAAATTGAATATATTTGATTTGAATACCATATGTTGATTTAATGCATTTAATCCTCATATGGAGGAAATGGAGAGCAAACACTCCCTGCCTTGTTCTGTTGTTCTTCCCTACATGAGAAACAGGGATTAAGCAGAGAAAACATGCAAATGTTTTACAAATAACTCTCTCTTATAGGTGCAAAATTTTCAGACATAACATCCTTGGTGCTAATCCTTGCCTCAGACCACTAGTCACGCGAGATTCCTCAGACTGCGACTACTCTTCAGCTGTTAAACTTTATAGGGGCTCTGCACTCAGTAGACTTGCCTTCAAATGCAGAACTCTGGGCAATGTATTTGCTCTCTGTGAGTCTCAGTTGCCTAGTCAATAAAATGGACATTTATTTCCCTTATCAATAAAAAGACCATTACTATAGTCTTTCCTGTGAGAATTATTTTGAAAGTAAAAGTGTAAAGTGTTAGTTGACCAGTCATGTGCAAATCTTTGCAACCCTATGGACTGTGGTCCATCAGGCTCCTCTGTCCATGGAATTCTCCACATAAGAATACTGGAGTGGGTTGCCATTCCTTTCTCCAGGGGGATCTTCCTGAACCCGGGATCAAAGCCAGGTCTCCTCATCGCAGGCAGATTCTTCACTGTCTGAGCCACCATGGAATCATTCTGAGGACAAATAAGCTGTGCACAGAAGACCTTGCCTAATACCTGGTACACGGAGCACCTCAGACATAACTGGGAGAGCTCAGTAATACCTGCACAACTCCAAAACACCGAAGTTTGTTCTCAGGCGTCTAAGCCCTAGTTGTTCCTCTTCCTCCTGCCTTCCTCTGCTATCTATGATTTCTTCACACTTCTTTTCAAAACTTCTTTTGCTGACAAAAATTCTATTTAGTCATACAGTAGCTCAGACTGTAAAGAATCTGCCTACGACACGGGAGACCTGGGTTCGACCTCTGGATTGGGAAGATCCCCAGGAGGAGCACAGTTGACAGTATTACCCTGTCAGAGAAAATACAGATTTTCATAGGAATCCATGCCTTTGGAAGGGCACTCAGAGCAGACTTGTGGTGTCAGTGAGCAAATGGAAGGCGCAGGGAGCCTACCCCAGACCTCTGGCAGCACTCGGCCATTTGCATTTTCAGAGTCCACGTGGAGCTGGCACAGGGCCCAGGGATGAAAAGCAGGTAACCCTGGGCTGTATGTCTCATGGAGAAGCTTCCAAGGGCCACCAACAGGGTTCACCTGAACTCCTGCTCTTCTCACAACACTTGGAAAAACAAGCAGAAAGTACAGGCACTGGTTGTGCCTCTGCAGCCCACAAGGGGTGGCAGGAAAGGTGTGTGCTAAGTTCTGAGCCTCATCAGTGGGGCTGACAGGTTCTGATCAGATCATACGTGGGGAGGCCTCAGGTGCAGTTCTGGGTGCATCACTTTTAAGAGGGATGCTGATAAATGAAATGTCCACAAGAAAGCAAGAAGCCTGAGCATGATACACTCAAAACTGGGGAGGGAAATTTTAGTTTGGAGAAGACAAAACCAAGGGTGACTGCCATCTGCACACACTTAGTGGCAGCACCCTTGCCCAGGAGGAACGGTCCTTCTCTAAGGTTCCAAAGGAAAAACTCAGGTATCAGGATGGACATCTGAGGGCCACTGATTTTGGCTGAACAAAAATTAACCACTGATTGTGGCTGAACAAAAACTAATCTCTGTGAATAGGTGGCTTTGTGAGACTGTGAGATCCCTGTAACTAACATGATGGAGTATAGGCTTGGATGATCCCGTCAGCATAGTAACCATCACTTTCTAACATCTGATGGATTTGGGACTACATTAGTATTACTTTTAGCCTTTTAAAAACTCACTTATAAATAATCAAAACATTTTTCATTTAAATTTAAAGAAGAGTTGAAAGAATAAAAAAAGTACAAAGAACACATGTATACTCTCTACCCACATCCATCAACTGTCAACACTGTACCCATCTGCTTTTATTATCTGCTCTTTCTCACTTTCTCTCCTTTTTAAACTAGATGATTTTTAGGGATCCTTCTTTGACTGAGAGTTATGACTCTAGGCTTCCTTCCAGGTAATAGGAATTTAGAAAAATTGGGATTCTGTTGGCAGTGCTCTTAAGAGGTCTTAGCATAAAACCTGAACTCTGCATTCCTTGACTCACAGGGCCCTGTAGAGTTTGACCCTCCCTGAATGGCTCCCTGGCTTCATCCTAGTTTTGATCACCCCCTCACTCCTCCACAGCCACACTGGTTTTCTTTTTCTTCTGCATCCACTAAGCTGATTTCTGACTCAGAGGCGCTGCACTTGCTAGTTCCTCTGCCTTGAATGCTCTTCACTGGCTTTCCCATGGCTGGGCCCTAGGAACACTCCCTGATCCCCAAACTCTTCTCTCTTCCCCACTGTAAGTTACTTTGTCATGAGCCTCACATCACCTCATCACTATTGGGAATGATCTGGTTTATGTATTCATTTGCTTGCCTTTATGTGTCACCCCCAAGGATGTAAGTGCTTTGAGAACAGGGCCTTGTCTATACCTTGTTTATTACCGTCTTCAGTGCATAGGACAGAAAACATACAAGTTACTTGAGGAATGAATAAATAAAAGAATGAGTGGCTCCAAGAACATCTATCTCATCAAAGACTTGTTAATACCAGGATGGATGTTACTATTTGACGGCTTACACAGAAAGTGCCTAACAGACTTAAAGGTAAAGAGACACGTCTCTATTGGGTGGGGTATAGTTTAGGGAAAAGTTCCCCCATCCAGAAGACGTGGACTTTTCTCAGGAGCCAATGTGTCTTCTGCTGCCATGGGTTCAAAAAGATTATCCTAACAATGGAGATCTGCAAGGGCTTCTGGAGCCAACTCCTCCTAGGTTGTTGAAACAAGAAAGACCTGGGGCCAGGGTGGGGGTGCAGTGCAGGGAGCTGGGGAGTATTTCTACATCTGAATGCCCATGGAACTCATTGAGACTGGCTCAGTTCTTTCAGAAAGGGAAGGTGAAAACTTTACTATATTGAGATTTCTTTCAAAGGAGTTCACAGATAATTCTACAGTGGTGCTTTGGAAAGATTGATTTTTCGTGTGTTTCTTTTTCTAAGATTGCTCTTGCTCTATTAGGAAGTGTTTTACCAGCCTCCAAATGGTCCATCAAATTGGAAGTATACATGTGATTCCATTAAAGAGGCCTGAGTTTTTCCTTCAAACATTCATTTCTTGTCAGGTCTAATCATTGAGCATTGTCAGGTCTAACCTTGAGCACTGGATGTTTGCTCTGGGTGAGTCTGAAGGCATCTGAACTTGAAATTGGCCTCCTTCTCAACCACAGAAGAAATCTGTAACATCATCTATTGTGGAAGTGGCTACAAGTCACATGACCTGGAGAAAAATGGAATAAACCACCCCCAGGAAAATTATTTTTAAAAGCTTCGGTTAATTCACTTAACTTGGTAAGCAAGAGAAACTATTTTAACAGAGAACAAATTTTCTACTTCACTGGTGAGGGAAAATGCTAGCTTTTAAAATTTTAAAATATCCTGAAATTAAATTACTATCCCTAAGTGTAGCTATCTGATAGTATAAGGAAAGTATAAGAGAATAGACTCCAGAGACAGACTTCCTGGAGTTTGAATCCCAACTCCGTAACGTAATTGCTGTGTGACTCTGGGCAAGATAATTAACTTCTCAGCTCCGTGCCTCAGTTTTCCCATCTATATAATACAAACATCCTAATGATACTTAGTTCACAAGGATTTTAGGATTGAGTTAACACAAGTAAAGGGCTTACAGCTATACCTGGCACATTAAGCACTACTGAAGTGTTTGCTATTAAGTCTTCTTTCTTACTCTCCATCTTCAACTTAAAAAAAAAAAAAAGAAAGAAAATCTTGTACCTCCAAAGTACCTTCAGATACATCACCTAATTTTGATACTAACAGTAGCCTAGCAACACTGGCAGAAAAAGTTTTTTTTATTTTATAGATAATGAGTCACAGGCTCAAGGCGGGATAGAGGGCAAAGGGCTGCATGCTGACTCAGATGGAGGTCTTGGACTCTGAGGCTGGGGGCCTGTCCACTGCATCTGCTGCCTTTGTCACTGATCACAGGGTTCAACTCTGCATCTGGGGATGGCTTTTAAGGAGGCACATTCTGATAAGTCTTGTGATCAAAGCCTCTATTAATCCCATAGAAACTTGAGTGTGCTTGAAATTAAAAAAAAAAAAAAATTAATGGAGGTAAGTGAAAACTTTCATTTGCACTTCAAACTATCTTCTATGACGATTCTGACCCAGACAATGAAACATTACTTTCACTCACACAGAAAAACACAGAGATAAACAAACCTAGATAGACAAATTATTTTTCCCACGTCATCTAAACAAACTGTCGATAGTAAACAAATGATCCAGAAGAAAAGTAAATAAGCTTTGTACAGTTGTTTCAGTTCAAACGGCCTAGAATTCTTGTAACCGTATAGGTAGGATGATCTATTTATTTTCAAACACGATGCACCTAATTCAAGGATTATCTTAAGTCTTACCATCATCTGCGGTTCTTAGGATTCTAGTTATATCAGAGGTCCCGCTTTGGCAGGGTTAATGGTGATGCCTTAGAGTAATTAGTTAGAAAAATAACAAACATCATTTCATAGTTTAATGCTATGGTATCACTCCCATCAATATTCTTTTTTATTTTCATTTTTTGCCCATCACAGAGAGAAAAGCAGAGAGGCTTAATTTGATTTTCAGAAGGAAAAACAATCCTGAATGTACTTTTATTTTGGTCGAGGGTGGGGGGTGGTGCAAGGAGAAAAGGTCAGCCAGCTGGTTTTCATCTATATGCCATAATTCTCTGTTTAGTTTACACTATTAAACTCCAAAGCTTTGCTTTAATCTTAACTGTTACAGTATGCCTTACTGCAGATTCTATCATGTCGCATCCCTGATAGGATTTCAGACTTTGGCAAAGCACCATCCCCCAAGTTGGTCCTTGCCATCTGGGTAGTAAACATATCCAACATTTTTTCATTGGCGCCTGCATCATTATGTTTTGTCACCAATGGTTTCTCGGGTTTGCAGTAAATTGCTGCGTATACTGTGGTTTGGAGCCACCGCGATGATCGCCTACATTTATTTGTATACAACTTGGTCCTCATCAGGGCCTCCCTGTCCAGTTAGTCTCTGGAGGATGACTTAACATCTGTTTGTTGGGGGTGGGTGGTGAATGGAGAAGCTATAAAAGAAGAAGAAAACAGAAAGCAGGAGCAACCAATTTGATGGGGGTTAGAGATTCCAGGAGGAGTCCCCCACACTCAAAAAGGCAGGTTAAAAAGAGATGAGTGAAACTTACCTGATCTGTCTTCGTTTTGTGAATCACATCTTCGGCACAGTTCTGGGATGGTCTTGAGTGATGTGACTGAATACTGAACAGGAAGCCAGAGGAAAAAGAGTGTAAAGTAACAATTTAAAACAAGAGCATTACATTCACTCAACTGGCCAGAAAACCAAAACACAAGAAGTGATACTTGAGTACAACACATATGTCCAGAAAGCCTATGTTTACACTAAATGGGCTGCTTGGTGATCTGGCTGTAGCCCAGACTCTACCTATAAACATGTAAGTAGATGCAGATTAAAAAGAGGTCTGGACAGTCCTTCAACAAATGAGGTGGGGTGTAGCCAGCAGATATCCTATTTCTTCTGCTACTTGTGGAAGATGGATTTTTGTGAACCTTGACAATTTCCAGAAGATGGCCATATTTGCACTCTGAATCCTAAGAGTGAATCTATGTGTGGAAAAAAAAAAAAAAGTCAAGAAGAGGAGCACCCAGCTTCCTACAGTCATCCAGGGTAGCCAGGATCCATCTCTCCTGAACTACAGAAATGTCCCTAATGCTGCCACAAATCATACTGCGATCTCCATGGGAAATATCAGGATAATGCTATGAAAAGCGAGAAGAGCACGGTTCTGTTTGAAAGCTCATCTGTTTCACAGATAGATTAGTCTAAATTGAAAGAAACCACCCTGCAGGCTCTGTCCCAGCACCAACTCAGGGGCTGCTATCAGGATGATAGATTATGACATAAAGGGGCATAAAATCAGAGGAGCTACAACAAATGTAAAATCAATAGTTATGATGTATAGGAATGACATTTGATGCCAATCAATCTTTCTTTGGAGAAGGGTGTTTTAAAACAATGTAAATAGGATGAACTCTTTCTTTAATCAAAGGCTAAGTCAGGGACGGTCTTAAATCATACTTTAATTCGTAATATATAGCTTCTTAAAAATAGTTTACTCTGCACCTTTAAAGAACTACGCTCTTATGTAATTGAGCACGGATTCTGAATGACTTCATGTTGCAAAACTGAAGAGAAAAACAAAACCATTTAATCTAAAATAAAAATGATCACGAGAAACTCATTAGGATTATTCCAGCACTACAAGTGAGGGATGTGTATTTGGGACACATTTGTCTATAGGAAGGTGTTTCAGTTAGCTTGATGTTGATGGATGAAGCAGTGTCTACACTGAGCTCCCCCACGTCCCACCCCTGCACTTTCCATGCAGTACCAGGACAGCAAGACAGAGGGAGGGGCAGTTGGAGCTATTGTCAGTTTGCCAATTGCACATCACAAACAAATTAAATTTCCAGTACTTCCAAGTGAAAAATGAAATCTCAGATGACTAATTAGAGAAATGACTCTTACCTGTCTGATGCAATAACATCCTGTTTATGTTGGCTATTCCTCAGAGACTACAGGTGTTTTAGCAAACCTGTTCACATCCTCCAGGGAAGGAGGACGGCCTCTTAAGCCAAAAATGAACTCCAAGGAAGTTTTTCCCCTTTTACGTTAAGTTCTCTGGGAGTGGGAGGTAACACAGGTACAGAAGCATTTTTCTTGTTACTAATAAGTTACCTTCTGTTTCTGGCCAAGTACAAGCTCTCTAAGGAAATCTGGTAGCTTCCTGAGACCAGCTGGTACAGGTTAAATAATTACACAGTCTGTGATTCAATTAAAACTGGCAGCCTTTTGTTTCAGCTGTCATCAACCTCATGAAAGCACCCTTTGGCAAAGTCTTACCCTCTCTCTCTTTTCCCCTTTTATTCCGAGGCAAAATCTCAGACAGGAAATTTCGGATTGATCATGTTTAAATATAGTTAATGGTAAATTCAATAAGTTGCTCAGTGGGCCTA
The DNA here is from genome assembly GCA_935064755.1 of Tragelaphus eurycerus. Classification (NCBI taxonomy): domain Eukaryota; kingdom Metazoa; phylum Chordata; class Mammalia; order Artiodactyla; family Bovidae; genus Tragelaphus; species Tragelaphus eurycerus. The sequence goes on from CAKXYN010000080.1 coordinate 2,275,651, forward strand.
ATGATAAGTATTTGATTAAACTGGGTGTGCTGCCATCGGCATTTCCAGCCACATGCATCCTAACTGCCACCTCCCATCCCACGTTAGAAATGTCAGAATCTACGACTTATGGGCTGCACCTTCAGCTCCTCCAGTGTGACTGCAATGTACCTTCAGCTCCTCTGATGTGATTGCAAAGGTCCACAGTATGCAATCACTTTTAATTTGATGAGGTTTCCATTTCAATAGCCCAAAGGATGCCTGGTTGGTACAGGGACTGAGCTCCAGAGATGAGCCTGGCTGAGCTCCATCCACTGCCTCAATCTGTTTCACTTCTGGTGGCTCTGCTTCTCGCCCACAGTCACACAGGAAGTCGCTTTTGGGAAGGTATCTATCTTAATTCTTTGGGAATATGACATTGTAGAAAAAGTCATGTGTTTACTCCTGGTCATAGAAATAAATAGTAATCTAAGACAAAGATGATGTGTTGGCCAGAAAACAAAGTTCTGGATAATTATAAGAATATATGGAATGTCAAATTCAGCAATGACTCTAACCTACACTGCGAACAAATCTATAAGAACACACGAGGAAAAAAAAAACCAGTTTGTGGATTTGTTTCAGCAAGTACACTGCTCTTTGGATACAAGATAAAACTTAAGAGAGTGCCATACAGATGGTTAAGTTGTGATATGAAGAGATACAGCAGAAATACCGAATTCACAAAACTGACACAAAAAATAAATCTTCGTATCTGCAAATCTGGGAATAAACAAACAACCCAGGAAGTCTCCTTTCACAAATGCACTGAGATACCATCTGGGAGCTGAGAGGAAAGTTTTCCCAGGATGTCACTCATGTTCACAGGACAGATGGCTTTTTAAGGAGCTGTTAGGTCACCAGCCCACCTATTCTCAGGACAATGGCCAGCTCCCAGGGTAGCCATGACTGTTATTTTGGCCCTAAGAGATCCAAAGCCCCATATCTTTCCTGTGTCTTGACCCCAACCCAAGCCTTTATATTGTGTTCCCTTGATTCCTATTATCCTTGAGTGACAAGAGAGGAGGAGGGGCCTTGGAGATGACCGAAAAGTACACTATATTTCCTATCTCTGTGTTGCATTCTTTCTTTTTCTAAGCATCTTTAGAGGAAGCAATATTTTTGATTCAAACTTCTTTTCCACTTCTCTAGCATGCTCCAAGGAAAGCCCCTGCCAAAGTCCGAACAGTTGCCTCCACTTCTTCCATGTCCCTGTGCATTCAAAGTTTAGTTTCCCTTTAGTTCCTTTACTCTGGGGCCTCCTTGCCTGCAACACTTTCTTCTGGCCAGGCAAATGCTACTGCTCCTCAAGGCCAGGGTTTCACAGAGTTCTACATTCTCTGTGAAACCCTGCCTGATTGCTTCAGCCCTGACTGAACATACTCTTCCTAAAAAATTAGTTAATTATTTAAAATTGAAGTATAGTTGACTTACACTGTTGTGTTCACTATTGCTGTGTATAACAAAGTGACTCATTTTTATACATATACATATATACACACATTCTTTCTCATATTCCTTTCCATTGTGGTTTATCATAGGATATTGAATACAGTTCCCGCCAAGGACTTTGTAGTTTATCCATTCTACATATACCAGTCTGCATCTGCTAATCCCAAACTCGCAATCCAGCCTCTTCTAACTCCCTCTCTCTTGGCAACCACCAGTCTATTTTCTATGTCTGTGGTTCTATTTCTGTTTCATAGCTAGGTTTGTTTCTGCCATGTTTTAGATGGATGCAACTAGGGACTATCATGGGCTTCCCTGGTGGCTCAGCTGGTAAAGAATCTGCCTGCAATGCAGGAGACCTGGGTTTGATCCCTGGGTTGGAAAGATCCCCTGGAGAAGGGAATGGCAACCCACTCCAGTATTGTGGCCTGGAGAATTCCATAGACTTTATAGCCCATGGGGTCACAAAGAGTTGGACATGACTGAGCAACTTTCACTTGACTTCACTTCACTTTTCAGGGACTACCATGCCAGTGAAGTAAGTCAGAAAGGGACGCTTTTCTGCCCTTGAAAAGAAAACCTTGTCGTGTGCTCTGTTGTTCCCCTGTGATGTGTTGGCTCCCACAAGTGCCTGAGGGAAAGGATGATGTCTTTAGTATATATGGATAGCACACAACAACTTATTCACAGTCTGAAATGCTAAGCTATACACACATGTGATTAATCCTGGGACATAATATTATAGACGGTCAAGCAAGTTCTTTCATATTTAGGTTGTAAGTGGGAATTCCTTCCATGCTTCTGTACTTGCTCTAAAATTACTTAGCTTTCTAAAATGTAAATTTGACTAAGATGCTTCTCCGTTTCAAATCTTCAGTGGCTCTGCCCTACCCCTAGGAGAATGATCAACAGGCCTTAGCATGGCATGGGCAGCCTCCCATGGTCTTAGACTCATCTCTGACCACTGTCTTCTTCTTCTGGTTGCAGTAATACTAAGTTTCTTGTGGATCCCTCATAATATCTTCTCTGATCCTCCCAACTGGAACTTACCTCAGCTTTCAAAGTGTGGTGGCCAGACCAATGACATTAACACCATTTAGGAACTTGTTAGGAATTCACATTCTTGGGCCCCACCCCAGAAACTTTAAGGCAGGGCCCAGCAATCCAGGAAAGACCGACAGCAGGAGGACAAGGGGGCGGCAGAGGATAAGATGGCTGGGTGGCATCATCAACTCAAGGAACATGAGATTGAGCAAACTCCAGAAGATAGCAGAGAACAGGGAAGCCTGGCGTGCTGCAGCCCATAGCATCGTAAAGAGTGGGACACAACTGAGCAACTGAACAACAGCAGCAATCTGTGTTTTTACAAACCATTCAGGTGATTCTGATGCCTAGTGAAGCTCAAGACCACTGTTCTTTATTTCTTTATCTTGGTCATATGTTCAGTACAGAATCCATCATGTGACATGTCATCTATATCTTCACATAATGTCTTTCTCTGCTTCCTGAGGGTGTGGACAATATTTTATTTACCAGAGATACTAGGTACTTACTGAACTGAGTGAAACGAATTGTCCTAGGAAGCTCATGATGTTGGTGGCAATACTAATACTAATACTGGTATTGCTAATTTATATAGCACTAATCTCAAACTTCATGTGCACGTTAGTCACTCAGTTGTGTCTAACTCTTTGCAACCCCATGGACTCAAGGTCATCAGGCTCTTCTGTCCATGGGATTTTCCAGGCAAGAATACTGGAGTGGGCTGCCATTTCCTTCTCCAGGGCATCTCCAGGAAGATGTCCTGGAGAAGGACCAGGGATCAAATCTTCCCAACCCAGGGATGGAATCCAGGTCCCTGCATTGCAGGCAGATTCTTTATCCTCTGAGCCACTGGTAGTATTCAGTAATATTTATATAGCACTAATCATCTTAGAAAACACCATACTTACCAGTCTAGCAATGTAATCAGGACATATTTAAAAGAATAAACACTTCTAATATATTCACAGCATGAATGGCAGCTGGCCTTAGCTTTTCTTACAGAGACAATGGATTTGGAGCCAGAAGTTCTGGATTCAAGTCCTACTTCTGACATTTATTAACTCTGTAGCTCTGGGCAGAGAAATCATTTCTAATCTCTGAAGCTCAGTTTCTTTATTTAGAAAACACAGATAATCAGATGAGATCATGTTAAGTGAAGTCAATCTGCAAGCTATAAAATGATGTTAAATGTTCTGGTCTCTTCTCTCTAATTCATCTTCCTTGTGTGTACCACAGCTCTTCCCTCCTCATCTTTGTGCCTCTCAAGATTTGCAGTTCAGGAGATCAAGACTTGAGAACTGATGAGACAGGAAGAGGGGGGCCAGGCTGGGACTGGAAAGGAAAGGAAGGCCAGCCCAGCACTTTATTTCACTTCTTTGGTCTTTCCTTCCAAGAGAACCCATGCCCAAGAACAGACACTGAAACTTAGCTTCACAAACTACACAGAGTTGCTCTGATGTTAAGATGATCCTACACATCCCAATGTTGTCACTCTGCCATGCAAAACAGTTTGAACCTGCATGGGATTCATAATTACAGGCTGAGACTGCTACACTGGGCTTTGGGGACCTCTGACCACCCTATATACTATTCAGGGCTGAAAAGCTTTGGCCCTTGCTCCTGAGAACTGGAGCCAGTTGGGTGAATGAGCAGACATTACTCAAATGGTCATGAGCCACAGAAAATGAAAGAACTAAAATCCTAACACCTTTTCAAGCTAGAGACTTCCAAGCAACTAAGGTTGCACTGAATTTCCAAAAGAAATAATTAGGCCAGTCATCCAAACAACTATCCTGAAATTCATGGTTTCTCACGTAGCTTTCCAAAATTCAAGCAGGCATCTACATGGTCACACACTAAAAATGACAAAAATGTGTACAGGCAAAGCTGGTAGGGAAAGCAAAGGCACACAGCTGAACAGAGACTTTCAGAAGTGCAATATTTTCCTAAAACTGTGACCTCCTCTCCAATGGCCCAACTCAAGGAAGTAGTGTCCTACTTCACACCCTCCCTAACAGATCATGTTCTGTTTTCCCTTCTCTAAGGATGTGATACTCCACACCTTCATCACGCTAGCCTGCTGTTACGGCTCAGAACTCTTTCGCTCCCATCTCCTCGGACTCATGCTCTGCCATCACCCTCTCTTCTCTCCTTCTCTCAGCCACTCTCTCAACATCAGCTCTCTCCTCTGATCCTATAGAATTAAACAAACACCCCCACCACCTCAAGACACACTGCCTCCTCAGTTGGTCATGGGTGGAGTTTCCTGCTCAGGAGTTCAGAGCCATCGTTTTTGAAAGAATTGCCTTGGTTCCTGTCTCCACTTCCTCAGCTCTGCGTTCAGTCCTCCAGCCACAGCGCTGTGGTATTTGTGCCCTCACCCACAGGCATTGCTCTTATTGTGGCCACCAATGAGTTTTAACTGGAAAATCCAGGGGCACTTTTCAGACTTTGCTGTTTCTAATGACCTATTTCCCACGCTTGGCCATTGTAAGTGGTCCTTTAAATTCTTTAAATCATCCCTCCCCCTCTTTCTATCTCCCTTAGTTTCCTCTTATATTTTTGAAAACTTCTTTCCTGTCTTCTTTGGAGAAGCTTCTTTTTCCTCCTTCCTCACAGAACACACTTCAGCACAGTTCCTTTCTTGGGACATTCTTCCCTTTTCATATTCCATGCTTCTCAGGTGACCTTACTGATTCCCACAGTTTCAACCATTACCTCTACACAGTATAGACACTGGTCATCTACATATTCGTATATATATCCCGTGCATGGAAAATTCTTCAAGAGATGGGAATACCAGATCACCTTACCTGCCTCCAAAGAAGCCTGTATACAGGTCAAGAAGTAACAGTTAGAACCAGACATGGAACAGTTTGGTTCAAAATTGGGAATGGAGTACATCAAGGCTGAATATTGTCACCATGCATGTGCAGTCCATGGGGTTGCAAAGAGTTGGACACAACAGAGTAATTGAACCAACCTAAGCAGAGTACATCATGCAAAATGCTGGGCTGGATGAATCAGAAGCTGGAATTGAGACTGTGGGGGAAAATATCATAAACCTCAGATAGGCAGATGATACCACCCTAACAGCAGACAGTCAAGAGGAACTAAAGAGCTTATTGATGAGGGTGAAAGAGGAGGGTGAAAAAGTTGGTTTAAAATGCAGCATTCAAAAAAATTTTTTAAAAAATGCAGCATTCAAAAACTAAGATCATGGCATCTGGTCCCATTTATGACAAATAGATGGGGAAATAGTGGAAATGGTGACAGATTTTCTTTTCTTGGGCTCTAAAATCACTATGGACAGTGACTGCAGCCATGAAAGTAAAAGATGCTTGCTCCTTAGAAGAAAAGTTATGACAAAGCTAAATAGCCTATTAGAAAGCAGAGACATCACTTTGCTGACAAAGTTCCGTATAGTCAAAGCTATGGTTTTTCCAGTAGTCATGTATGGATATAAGAGTTGGACGATAAAGAAGACTGGGTGCCAAAGAACTTGTGGTGCTGGAGAAGACTTCAGAGTCCCGTGGACAGCAAGGAGATCGAACCAGGTAATCCTAAGGGAAATAATCCCTAAATATTCATTGGAAGGACTGATGCTGAAGCTGAAGCGCCCAAACTTTGGCCACCTGATGTGAAGAGCTGTCTCACTGGAAAAGACCCTAATACTGGGAAAGATTGAAGGCAGGAAGAGAAGGGGGCAACAGAGGATAAGATGGTTAGATGTCATCACGGACTCAATGGACATGAGTTTGAACAAACCCTGGGAGATAGTGTAGGACAGGGAAGCCTGGTGTGCCACAGTCCATAGGGTCACAAAGACATAGGGTTGGACACGACTCAGTGACTAAACAAATCCCGTGTGTGCATGCTCAGTCACGTCCGACTCTTTGTGACCCTGTGGATGCAGCCCACCAGGCTCCTCTGCCAATGGGATTTCCCAGGCAAGAATACTGGAGTGGATGGCCATTGCCTTCTCCAGGGGATCGTCCTAATACAGGGATTGAACCTGCATCTCCTCCATCTTCTGCATTGCAGGAGGATTCTTTACCATTGAGCCACCTGGGAAGTCATATATATCTCAGTCTGTTTTAAATATATAATTCTTTCCACCATTCAGACTCTATTAAAGAAAATTATTATAAATTATCCTATTTTAAATGCTTTTTTTTTTTTTTTTTTTTTTTTTTTTTTTTTTTTTTTTTTTTTTTTTTTTTTTTTTATTTTGTATTCAGTAATTCTGCTCTGACTCTCTAATATGGTCTGAGAGAATTACTGAATTTTCCCAAATACCAACCGCAAGCAATGTTTTAGTATGGAAGAATTTGACGCTTATCAATTTTTAAAATACCTCTTGGAACATAGGATAAAAACAAGGAGTAAGAGCAAAAATCAAATGCATTTAAAACACCAGGAATGACTCTCGGGGAAGGCAATGGCACCCCACCCCAGTACTTTTGCCTGGAAAATCCCATGGATGGAGGAGCCTAGTAGGCTGCAGTCCATGGGGTCGCTGGGAGTCGGACATGACTGAACGACTTCACTTTCACTTTTCACTTTCATGCATTGGAGAAGGAAATGGCAACCCACTCCAGTGTTCTTGCCTGAAGAATCCCAGGGACGGGGGAGCCTGGTGGGCTGCTGTCTCTGGGGTCGCGCAGAGTCGGACACGACTGAAGCGACTTAGCAGCAGCAGCAGCAGGAATGACTCTATTGTAATGTTAATATGTACTGCTGCTAAGTCGCTTCAGTCGTGTCCGACTCTGTGCAACCCCATAGAGGGCAGCCCACTAGGCTCCTCTGTCCCTGGGATTCTTCAGGCAAGAATACTGGAGTGGGTTGCCATTTCCTTCTCCAATGCATGAAAGTGAAAAGTGAAAGTGAAGTCGCTCAGTCGTGTCCGACTCAGTGACCCCATGGACGAGCCTACCAGGCTCCTCCGTCCATGGGATTTTCCAGGCAAGAGTACTGGGGTGGGGTGCCATTGCCTTCCCCAATTAATATGTACAGTCAGACAAAAGATGAAAATCCACATTGGTGAAGGGACAATGAGACCACAGAACTGAATGATCCTCTTCTCCTGTGGGGAATGGTCGTGGATGAGAAAGGACGTGGGTGAATGAGGGTGGCTACAGGTGACCAAGGGGCTGAGCAGAAGTCATTTTTCAATTCAGTAGTTCCATACCTGGATTCTATAGCTAGACTGCACATATTATAGCCTGACTTCACCATTTTCCAGCTAATTAATCTTAGTTACTCAATCTCTGCATATTACAAGTTTCTGTAAAATAAGTACTAATGGTATCTACATCAGAATGTGGCTGTGAAGATTATGAGGTAATAATGAAAAATATCAGGAGTGGTGTCTGATGCATTGCATGTGTTCAAAAATTGTTAGTTATCATTATTACTTAATTAAAAAGTACAAAAATGAGCACTTAGAAATGAAGCTAAAATAATGGTAACTATTGAGGCAAAAATTACAAACTATAAAAGATTTAGAAAGCAAGTTATCTTACAGTAGGGCAGATAACCAACTACAAGCCTTATTTGACTTCAATGACTGTACTTTTAATTGTGAGCCAATAATCAATCACTACCAAAATATAAAGACTGACTTTAAGAATGGAGTTTGATACTATAATTAATTGTGACCTACTATTTAAGTTAACCTGACATTTCATAATATGCTCAAGTGTTATCACAGGGCATGGTAAACTCTGTGAGAACACAGGACACAGCTGTGTCATTCACCTCAAGTCTAGAACCATGCCTGGTGCTCTGTAAATGTTTAATATATGCCTGTTGAGTTGACTAGTATAACATGTACTTGTTCATAAATGGTAAACAGTTTGCATAAATAACCTGCATAGTCAACTTAATAAGTGTCATGACTTGGGCAAGATGAAAACTATTTCCAGAGTAAGAGAAGGGCTAAACAGTGAATCAACCAACTGTTCATTCTGCTAGGAAATCACTCCATATCTATAAGATTGCTCCCTACCTTCTCAGGTAGGGATGTCAGTCAGGTCCAAGTCTAGGGACTTGGGTTCTAGGCCTGCACTCTAATACTAGTTATGGTTCATAAATTTGAAATTAAATTTTGCCTAGATTAGATTATTTTTAATTCCTTTCCTGGCAGGTATTAAGAAAATGGTAAGACATAATATGGTGAGCTGGAGAAGGGACCAATGAGAGGTAATTGAGACTTGGATACAGGACACTACAAAAAGAACACTGCCAAAAGTTGGGATATTCTGAAGAGCTGATGAAACAGATCCTACTGAAAAGCACTTTAGAGAAGTCTGAACAGAAATAAGAGCAGGGTGATGGCTCGAAAGGGCAGGGACAGCGAAGAGATGGAGGCGATCTGAGGAAGCATCAAGGGAAGATAACAGGGTTTTAGAGCCCATGCTAGAGAGGAGGGACAAGCAAGGTTCTCTGTACCTTGAGTATCTAAGATTTTTTTCACACCTAAAACTGGAACAAAAGCTGTACTCTTTACCCACCCCAATTCAGTGCCTGGTCCATGTGATAAGCCCTTCAGGCCCTTTCTCAAGGTCTCCCACTACCTCGAAGCACTTCTTGGTCAGAAACTAAGGAAATCTGGGAAGTGTCAGTGGGATGAGTTGAGCAAAAGGTGATGTACACATGAAGGGGGCAGGGGGGCCAGTATTTCAGTGTAAGTGATGCCCAGTCTGTAGGACGGAAGTGTGAAAACTCACTGAGAGTGAGATTTATTTGCCAGAAGAATTTATTTTTCTACCAGTGGTTTAAGCACTTTGCTAGCTTGCTCAGTCGCTTCAGTCGTGTCCTACTCTTTGCAGCCAACTCTCATAGCTCGCCAGGCTCCTCTGTCCATGGGATTCTTCAGACAGTTCTACTGGAGTCAGTTGCCATGCGCTCCTCCAGGGGATCTTCCTGACCCAAACCCACATCTCCTGTGGCTCCTGCACTGCAGATGGATTCTTTACCCCTGAGCCATATCTTCTCCATAAAATACAGGACAATAGGTAGAGATGGATTATTATGACTTAACAGATGGAAAAACTGAGGAACAATTAAATTAGGAGGGTTGCTTAAGTCCTCCTAGCTTCTTTTATTTTATTAATGTTTATTTACACTGTATATCAACCCCTTTACTTTGATAAGCACTCTGCAATCGCTTCAGTGACAGCTAGGGATAGTGATGGGTGAGATGCCTGGTCTAGAGAAGATTTTATTCAACCAAATTGCTCAAAAGAGAAAAAGTAACAAACAGTTCTGTTTTGAAATTCTGACCCTCCTACTTATCTATCTGTAACCCTGTGAAAGTCAGACAGGGGATTAAAAATAGGGCCTGCCTTGCAGAGCTGATATGAGGATTAACCAGGACCAATGATTTAAAGAGTTGCAGTGCGTGGCGCAGCCAACATTTGATGGCTCACGAGTGGAGCACGGCAGTGGATCCATGGTTTGGCCTCTGCTTTGTTCAGTCCTGTGTATAATCTTATTTTTGAGGACAGCAAATTGGCCTCTCTTCATAAAATATACATCACGGCTACTAAGAACTCTATGGTAAAATAATATTCCAGGGCATTTTCCCTTTGTAAGACAGAGAGAGCTGGCTTCCATAGGAATAAAGAAGGAACTCTGTAAACCATTTGCAGCGACAGAAAAGTCCAGCTTTGAACCCTGTGTCTGTGTGTGTCGTCATCTCGCCCTCACAGACCCTCAGTCACTGCACAATGTTCCGCCCTTTCGGATGGCAGAGTTACAAGAATGTATAGTTTAAACTCTGCATTTTGAAAAAGATGAGTGTTATTTTTGAGTCTGGGAAACTTCAAAATACTTTGATTGCCTTCTGTGTTTTGTCTCATTAGGTAAAGGCAAAAAAGCTCTGCTTTTCTGTACCAATATACAGCATGTGTTTTAATTAAAACAAGAACTAGGCTCGTGACCATGGGGGAAAATCATGAAACAGAAACCCTATAATACGTAAAAGGGCTATGGTTGGAGAGTAAGAGGAGTTTTAAACTTGGGCATCTCTTTTGTAAACATCTTTTTCAAATGTATTACGCATTCCCCTTCCCCCTTCCTGCCACTAAACCAGGAAAGAAGCATAAAGGCTGTCAGAAAAGATTGTTTACAGAATTTCAACAATACAGGCAGGTTTATGGGAGACAACATTTCTTGTTGGGCTTCCTGGTGCAATGATAAACAATTTGCCTGTCAATGCAAGAGACACAAGAGATGTGGGTTTGATCCCTGGGTTGTGAAGATTCTCTAGAAGAGGAAATGGCAACCCACTCCATTACTCTTGCTTGGAAAATTCCATGGACAGAGGGGTCTGGTGGGCTACAGCCCATGGGGTCGCAAAGAGTTGGACACGACTGAGAGAGTATGCGTGCATACACATTTTTTTTTTATACCAGTGAATTAGCAAGTTGAATACATCTTTGTGGGGTTTTTTTTTCCCCCTAATGTTAGCATTTGAATTATATCCACTTAACCCTTAAAGCAGATGTAAATTTATTGCCCCTAGGTTACCTAAATAGACTGAGAACAATCATTTCAATATTTTAGAGGCTATGTCCACTTCTTTTCCCATGAAGACATTATATAGTCTAATATATTCTGACATGTTTAAGGTCTTAAACCTGGATGAGATGGAACAACTATAAAATAATCTACCATGTCACAGAGGATGCCAGTTAGAGTAGAGTTTCTTTAGTTTTAAGTGGATTGAAATAGACCAGGATTGTTCATCCTCAGTACTGCCAGCATCTTAGGCTAGATAATTCTTTCCGGTAGGGTATTTTCCTAGGCATTGCAGGATGTTTAAATCCATCCCTAGTCTCTATCCACCAAATGCTGGTTATACCTCCCCAGTTATGACAATCAAAAACATCTCCAGGTATTGTTAAACGTCCCCTGGGGGAAGGGTAAAGTTGCCCTAAGTACTGGGGCTAAAAGCAGATATTCCAAAGACAGTGCTCCTAATTCAGTGGATGACATTGGGCAAGTTAAACAACATCTCACACCTCAGTTTCCTCATCTATAAAAGGAAAATAATAATTTTCCCTTCTTCAGAGAACTATTGTGAGTATTAAACAAGATAATGCATATCCCCTGGGAAGTGCTCAGTGTTAACCATTATCATTAGTTTATCAAGTCTATGCAATTTCATTTTTTCCCTTCTGGTTTCAGTTTAAATGCAGGTTAAAGATCCAAACAATAGGAATATATCTAAAGGGGGTGAGTTTGAGTGCAGTTACACAATCACAGATGGAGATCTTTACTTATGTTTCAGAGTGGTCAGGCTATAGAAGCTCAACTATTGCATAATTCTGAATCCTAATTTGCTAAACAGCTTCAGTTATTGCTTAACATATTTTATTATCTTTCAAGTGGAGATTCCTAATTCATCAAAATTATGGGCTGCTGCCAGATGACTCTTCTATAAACACAACTGCTCTATTGTATTTTTTTTAAAGTCTTGACATGATGCCTGGTCTTTTCCCTGGAGTTCTTTCTTCACCATTGGTCATATAAATATTATTGTAGCATTCATTGAAATAATAACAAAAGCTACCATTTTTAAGAGCAACTTACTGTGTGCCAAGATAAGTGCTTTCCGTATATTACTATTTCACTGAATCCTTGAAACTATCTTAAAAATGAGGTGGGTATCTCAGCAAGGCAAAGTTACTGTGCTACAGAGAGCAAAGGTCAGGACTAGGCTGCCGCCCACACTGGTGCCTTCAAAGCCTATACGCCACCCTGAACTGATAATCGTAACATGTGTCCCTTTCTGAAACACTTTCTACCTTACCCCCATCACCCACATCATCATTCACTTTCCTTGCTTTTCCCCACTCAACTCAAGATACCTGGAGGGGAGTGGTTTTAAAGAACCAGGCTGTGATCCACATTAATTATGGGGCTTCCCAGGTGGCTCAGTGCTAAAGACTCCACAGGAGATGTGGGTTCCATCCCCGAGTCAGGAAGATCCCCCTGGAGGAGGAAACAGCAGCCCACTCCAGTATTCTTGCCCGGGAAATCCATGGACAGAGGAGCCTGATAGGCCATCGTCGATGGGGTTGCAAAGAGTTGGGCAGGACTAAGTGATTGAGCATGTATGCATAGAGATTTAAAAAGGGAGAGGGATACCACTCACTTCACATCCATCTTAATGAGGACTAATAATTGTCTGAAAGTTCAAAGAGGGAAAGGCTGAATTCACATATAGGAAAAGGTAGGCAGATTCACCCACGGCTGAATAAAATGGGTGATTCATCAAACACACCCCAGGAATCCAATTCTTACATAGAGTATGCATATTTCACTTAAGGGAAGGAGTAAAGTAGAATAATAACACTGCTGCCAGAGGCATGTGAAAGCCTATGTTTTAGAGACAGTTGCCACTGGTGACCAAAAACCAAGACATTAATGGAAAGTAAGGTCAGAAAGTAGGTCCGTGCTGGCCCTGAGAAGAAAAGGCACATAACTTGTTTAGAAAAACCACCTTCTCGTCACATACTCTGAGTGTCATCCCAACTGGGCTAGGGTGTGAGAGTCTAACATTGCTGTCCAGCCTTGGGCAGAATAGACCCTGTGGCCCAGGGTGAGTTACAAGAAGCGCTGAGCAAGCAGGCAGACCATCCACTCACAGCAGCCAGGAGTCAGACTGGAAGCAGCAGGAAGTTCGTGAGTGCAGAGGACACTAAGAAGTTCATCAGTCCACAGTAGTACAGGATGAATCAGGGCCTCAGAGGTCAGCCTGTCCTGTCCTTAGCAATACATGACTCTTCCTCAATATTCCCAACAAGTGTCCAATCCATGTTTTGAAAGCTCCAGTGACTGAAAGATATTGTTCAAAGACTAATAACTTGGGCATCCTTCAGTCTGTGTCCTTGTGAATGTTAGTGCATGCAGGCTGTGGCACAGCCAGGCATATAAAAGGGACTAATTAGGTACATTATGGACATCTACACCAATCGGATTAATTACATTTACCCAATGAATAACTGTGACAAGAAAGAAACAGATTAGGAAGGGGAAGCCCAGCGAGGTTACATGCTTTCTTATCCAAGCTCACACAAAATGAAGTGGGATTCATTCACTTCCTGGCGAGGAAGGCCCCCAAACCACACTTTGTCTGCCACAGCAGGATTTCTGTTGTCAAGTTCTAAATGTGGTAGGAACAGCTTAGAATGTACAGACTACAACAGAGGAAGGAGCCCATATAGATTAAGGCAGAATTTCCTGAAAGCACTGCTTGCAAGGAGCAATACTTACAGAGATGTCATCACTGAAGTCAATTTCATCCAAATCAAGGTATTCAGGGGCTTCCATTATTCTTCTTTGCACATTTTGAGTAATGTCAGCTACTTATAAAGTCCTGGACAAGAATGAAGCACAAAAGAAAAGCAAAAAGGTTAGCTGCTTTATAACCAGAAATCATTTTATTTAGACAAACAAAATGAGAAAAGTTAACTGGTATAAGGGCTGCCTTTGAGCACACTTTCCTGCTTGCTTCCAAGGTCCCCAGCCTGGCTCTCTGTAAGCACAGTTCCTCCAGGCTCCCCAGGAGGGTCCCCAGAAGGTAGCCATGGGTTCTTCACTGTATTTCATTTGTGCCTGTTTGCCTTTGCCAGAAGAGTAACTCAGGTCAGACTCTTCCCCTGTGATTAAGGCAGATCCAGCCCACATCCAACACTACACCATGGGGGAATGTATAGGCTTTGAGGATGGGGAGCAAAGCTCAAAATCTGAGGACAACCCTATTCGAATGTTTATGTGGGCATATCCTTGGACCCTGGGCATGGAGTAATGAATTCAGCCTCTCCATGGTAATAACATGAGCATAAGGCAGATACTGGAATGTCAGGTCCATGAATCAAGGCAAATTGGAAGTGGTCAAGCAAGAGATGGCAAGAGTGAATGTTGACATTCTAGGAATCAGGGAACTAAAATGGACTGGAATGGGTGAATTTAACTCAGATGACCATTATATCTACTACTGAGGGCAGGAATCCCTCAGAAGAAATGGAGTAGCCATCATGGTCAACAAAAGAGTTCGAAATGCAGTACTTGGATGCAATCTCAAAACGACAGAATGATCTCTGTTCGTTTCCAAGGCAAACCATTCAATATCAGAGTAATCCAAGTCTATGCCCCAACCAGTTATGCTGAAGAAGCTCAAGTTGAATGGTTCTCTGAAGACCTACAAGACCTTTTAGAACTAACACCCCAAAAAGATGCCCTTTTCATTATAGGGGACTGGAATGCAAAAGTAGGAAGTCAAGAAACACCTGGAGTAACAGGCAAATTTGGCCTTGGAATACGGAATGAAGCAGGGCAAAGAAATAATAGTTTTGCCAAGAGAACACACTGGTCATACCTAACACCCTCTTCCAACTCTACACATGGACATCACCAGATGGTCAACACCAAAATCAGATTGATTATATTCTTTGCAGCCAAAGATGGAGAAGCTCTATACAGTCAGCAAAAACAAGACTAGGAGCTGACTGTGGCTCAGACCATGAACTCCTTATTACCAAATTCAGACTTAAATTGAAGAAAGTAGGGAAAACCACTAGACCATTCAGGTATGAGCTAAATCAAATCCCTTATGATTATACAGTGGAAGTGAGAAATAGATTTAAGGGCCTAGATCTGATAGATAGAGTGCCTGAGGAACTATGGAATGAGGTTCGTGACATTGTACAGGAGACAGGGATCAAGACCATCCCCATGGAAAAGAAATGCAAAAAAAGCAAAATGGCTGTCTGGGGAGGCCTTACAAATAGCTGTGAAAAGAAGAGAAGCAAAAAGCAAAGGAGAAAAGGAAAGATATAAACATCTGAATGCAGAGTTCCAAAGAATAGCAAGAAGAGATAAGAAAGCCTTCCTCAGTGATCAATGCCAAGAAATAGAGAAAAACAACAGAATGGGAAAGACTAGGGATCTCTGCAAGAAAATTAGAGATACCAAGGGAACATTTCATGCAAAGATGGGCTCGATAAAGGACAAACATGGTATGGACCTAACAGAAGCAGAAGATATTAAGAAGAGGTGGCAAGAATACACAGAAGAACTGTACAAAAAAGATCTTCATGACCCAGATAATCACGATGGTGTGATCATTGACCTAGAGCCAGACATCCTGGAATGTGAAGTCAAGTGGGCCTTAGAAAGCATCACCTCAAACAAAGCTAGTGGAGGTGATGGAATTCTAGTTGAGCTATTCCAAATCCTGAAAGATGATGCTGTAAAAGTGCTGCACTCAATATGCCAGCAAATTTGGAAAACTCAGCAGTGGCCACAGGACTGGAAAAGGTCAGTTTTCATTCCAATCCCAAAGAAAGGCAATGCCAAAGAATGCTCAAACTACCACACAATTGCACTCATCTCACACGCTAGTAAAGTAATGCTCAAAATTCTCCAAGCCAGGCTTCAGCAATATGTGAACCATGAACTTTCAGATGTTCCATCTGGTTTTAGAAAAGGCAGAGGAACCAGAGATCAAATTGCCAACATCCGCTGGATCATGGAAAAAGCAAGAGAGTTCCAGAAAAACATCTATTTCTGCTTTATTGACTATGCCAAAGCCTTTGACTGTGTGGATCACAATCAACTGTGGAAAATTCTGAAAGAGATGGGAAAACCAGACCACTGACCTGCCTCTTGAGAAATCTGTATGCAGGTCAGGAAGCAACAGTTAGAACTGGACATGGAACAACAGACTGGTTCCAAGTAGGAAAAGGAGTACGTCAAGGCTGTATATTGTCACCATGTTTATTTAACTTATATGCAGAGTACATCATGAGAAATGCTGGACTGGAAGAAACACAAGCTGGAATCAAGATTGCTGGGAGAAATCTCAATAACCTCAGATATGCAGATGACACCACCCTTATGGCAGAAAGTGAAGAGGAACTAAAAAGCCTCTTGATGAAAGTGAAAGTAGAGAGTGAAAAAGTTGGCTTAAAGCTCAACATTCTGGAAACGAAGATCATGGCATCTGGTCCCATCACTTCATGGCAAATAGATGGGGAAACAGTGTCAGACTTTGTTTTTTGGGGCTCCAAAATCACTGCAGATGGTGACTGCAGCCATGAAATTAAAAGAAGCTTACTCCTTGGAAGGAAAGTTATGACCAACCTAGATAGCATATTCAAAAGCAGAGACATTACTTTGCCAACAAAGGTTCGCCTAGTCAAGGCTATGGTTTTTCCTGTGGTCATGTATGAATGTGAGAGCTGGACTGTGAAGAAGGCTGAGCGCCTGAAGAATTGATGCTTTTGAATTGTGATGTTGGAGAAGACTCTTAAGAGTCCCTTGGACTGCAAGGAGTTCCAACCAGTCCATTCTGAAGGAGATCAGCCCTGGGATTTCTTTGGAAGGAAATGATGCTGAAGCTGAAACTCAAGTACTTTGGCCACCTCATGTGAAGAGTGGACTCATTGGAAAAGACCCTGATGCTGGGAGGGATTGGGGGCAGGAGGAGAAGGGGACACCAGAGGATGAGATGGCTGGATGGCATCACTGACTCGATGGACTTGAGTCTGAGTGACCTCCGGGAGTTGATGATGGACAGGGAGGCCTGGCGTGCTGCGATTCTTGGGGTCGCAAAGAGTCGGACACGACTGAGCGACTGAACTGAAGTGAACTGAAGGCAGATACTAACTAACCAACAGCAATGAATATTTCAGAATTTGTAGGGCAACCTCCAGTTCACCCCCTCAAAGAAAAGTATCTAAACACAGATTTAAACCACAGTTACTGCATTGCCCCCTGCCTCTAACAGCTCTGCCTGCCAGAGCCAGACAGACCTGACACAGACGCCAGAGCGTCCTCGGGCAGGACTTGCCTCTGGGTAGCCCACGGCAGCTCTTTAAATCTGTCAAGGAAGACACGTCACCTCTCAGTTCATTTCCCCATCACTCACCATCACCACCATTGGCGCTGGCAGTGGCACCTACAGATGTCAGGAATAGAAATAAAAATCTCCTGCCGGTGCCTTGCTGGGCAGTTCTCTTCTGCTGAGCAAACTCTGAGAGGCTGAAAAAGATTCCATTTCCTGTAACTTGTTTTGCTTATTACAAAAACTGTCTTATACACTCAGACTTGAGAGTCTTAAATAATTTATTTTCTCCTCTTTAAGATCTCTAATGAAGGGGTAACTTGCCAAACAGTAAGGAATACATTATTGGAAAGTGAAAATAAATCTAGGCTGATTAGAATGAACTTATCAGTAAAAGATTGAGATTGTAAACATACCTAGTTTTTAAAGGAAAACTCTGACTCTGAAGGCACTGATTTCTCATTTTGAGGTTTTAAAAAAAAAAATCTACAAAAATAGCATAGTTGCAGCAAAAGAGAGAAAATCACTCTTTGTTCCATACCTCAAATCCATCACTGGACTCAATTTTCCTTTTCTTCCCTTCCCACATGAATACACCATTTTTATATATATTTAATTTACAATGGACACAGAGTTGATCTAAGAAAGGATTAGGATGCTATTACCATGTACAAATGTGATTATCCATTTAGAATATATATTAAAAATTCTTCTGAAATCACAGAAGGTGTAAAATAAAAAGAAAATCAATGTGCATTTGATGCCTAAATTCAATTTTATTATTTATAGAAATCGAAAAATTGGTTTGTAGGCAAATTGCTTGGTACAAAAATGTATCACTTTTCCTTTAAGCCTCAAAAAGCTTTTCAGAGAAAAACATGCACACTCATACTTGCAAATTACTCAAAATAACTTTCCCTTCCATTCTGGTGGATTCTGAAACAATCCAGACTTGGGATTCCAGCTTGTCAACTAACAGATCTCTTTTCAATTCAATTTCTTTTCACTAAATCTGTACTCCACAATGAACTGTTGATTTATAGACTCTATTCCCAAGGCTTTGGTGAACACAAAGATGATTCTGGGTGTTAGGATGGGGTACAGACAAACACAGTATCACCAGAGGCATGGAAACATGAGATGAAGTGGAAAAGCATGAGCCAAAGCTGGGGAACAAGTGGATCTTTCAAAACATGAATATACAAAACTAAATGCAAAATGCAAATGATCACATCTTAACTAAAGTTAACAGTCATTGAGTCTTTGTTTGAGGTGTTATTGACATTGTAAGAATAATTTGCATTTGAGCATAGACATTCTAACAGAACATATCTAGTGGATAATATAAATCATGACAATGGAAAAATCTTTATATTTGGCCTTGGAGGTTGACAGTGAGATTCTTTATTCTAACAGACCGGAACATAAGTGTTACACAGTTCCAGCCCATTACACTAAGGCCATATTTATCTCAGTAGGTTGAATGGTCCCACCTCAGATTAAGTGGTCCAAGGCACACAGTATTCTTCTTTGCTTCCCAACGGACCCGCACATGTAGCCATCTCCTTTAACACACCTAATGCCATCTACAACACAATTCCTTCTGTCTAGTCTCAATGCTTCTTTCTTTCAAGGGGCCACTCTGGAATTATTACATCCTCATTTATAAGGTAGAGAAATCCCTGTGGTTCACCAAATCCGGGTCACGTTCCCAGCATCAAGTCCATCTTTCAGCTGAGGGTGAGCCCACAGTTGCCCCAGTGGTCATTACGTCGTCTCTTCCTTCCCAATCTGCCCTTCCATGGAGCACACAGGCCCCTCAAGCACTCCCTTCTGAGGAATTAGGGATGTGATGGGAACAGAGTCAGGTTTAGAGCAGCCGTTGCAACTAATCCAACACAATAAGGAAACTGAGCTGGGCTGGGGATGTGCTTTCCTCCTTGTGCTCTTTGGGCACCATCCCACCAGCCACAGCGGAAGCCAGCGAGCCCCTCTGTTCTGACAGCCCCACGGGCTCTGATGGGATGAACAGCCACAGAGGGCACACCCGAGGCCCAGGAGCCAAGTCTGGCCCACAGATGTGATGTGCTTGGCCCCAGCAGTGTTTCTAAAAAATAGACTCTGTTGCCAGCTTATAGACCTTTGGTGATTTCACATAAAACTCTAGATTTCTGGCTTCACTTAAAAAATATCTGAAGCTCTGGCAGCACAGGTCTGCCCCACAATAAATAATCGGCTGGAGCTGAGCTGCCGCTGCCCTGTCTAGGGGACATGTGCTCCTCAGCTTCCCCCCTCAACCCCCATCAGTTCTGCTCATCAACACATCCTGCCTGGCCTTGGGGGCATTTCAGCCTTTGACCCTTCAGACGAATCCAGGATTAAACCTTAAGTGCCATCCTCCCTGCTTTTCTTATTGGTGCCTCCCGTCAAACGATATTTCCTTCATTTGTATTCTAAAGTTGAAACTGTATTCTACAATTATTTTGAATTCTCATACCACAACAGCAGTAAAACACAATTTCTCACAAATAAACTACCAGCATGTTACAATATGTGCTTTTCCACAGCCTCCATGTCATCTCTTAGTATTAAAGAAAGGAAAGCTTCACCAACACAATAAAATGTTAGGAGGTGGGGATTACATTTCCTTCATTTTACAACCAGAGGAAGAAGACGTCTTTGCCTTGTGGTCACTGACGTTGTGCAGTTACACGATGCCACTTCACTATTGTGACTGGGGGAAGGGCAGAAGTTATGCCAAGGACAAGTCCAGAAAAGAGACCAAGACCATCCTCTGCGTGGCCAGCCTGGCAGCTTGGATCCAAGAGGGCCAAGCGGCTCCAGGCCGATGAGAGTGGGTCGACAGACACCTCAGTGGAAAATATTTTTCAGCCTCCCCAAAAAGGGCAGTCCAGCTGAAAAGCCTTTACATGAGATTTTTATTCCTATACATCATAGTTGGCCCTGGACCCCTCTGGGATCTCAGAGCCCAGTCATTTATAAATTTGCACAGCACCCTTACCCCATCAGCCCTGAGCCTACAAGCTGCAATCCCAGGTTCCTTCTCTCCTCTTTTTCCCACTTCCTTCCCCTCAAGCACATCTCTTACAAGACCTGTCTACCCTCAGATACTGCAGACTGGTTGAAATCCTTCCATTTCAAGGTCAGTTGGGCTTCTCTCTTCACTGACACGGGCGAGTTTTAATCTGTTATGCACTGAGGCACACGTGTTGTGTGTTTCAGCTTTCTTTTTAGGGCAGGGTGGAGAGGTGAAGGTGGAGAGTGGGCAGGAGTGGGAAAGCAGAGAAAGGGAAAAGAAACATTTTCCAGTGGCTTAAGTCTACTGCTTTGGGTGGGAAAAATTACAGAGAGGGAAGGAAAATCAGTATGAGGATGTGGGGACACAGGACTGGGTGGCTGGGACCCACGTGCCATTTAGAAGCTATTGGTGACATCATGCTGCACCCTTTTTCTTGATGTGTCCAAGGCACCAGAGAAACTTTACCCAAACTCCAAACTGATGCCAGTTAGAGGGGAAGAGACTAAAGAAGCACAGTAATGAGCATCAACTGTGCACATCTGTAGGATTTTCCCTACTTGCAGAGAGTTTTGATAAACTGCCAAGAACAGAAGTCCCTCCAGTGCCTATTAAAATGTACAGCAGGGGCTCTGGCCCTAATAGGTCTATCAACGCCATGTCACCTTCTCAGGGATGACCTCAGTGACGGCCCAACTGCTTCCTTCAAGGGAAGACTCAATTTAGGAAAGAGCTCCAAGTAACGAAGAGTCCAACAGAATAATAAAAAGTAAGCATCAATTTAAAAAATAGCCTACCCTCTCCAGTATTAGGACTTTCGAGTGACATTTTCAATTTTTTTTTTTTTTATAGTGACTTGAAAACTGATTCTGAAAATAGTTCCGAATGAAGACTTACAAAATCTGTTGGGTAATGAATGGCTTAGAGTGGCCGACAAAATTTCTTTGAGGAACTACCCTCATTTAATGTACACATTCTGGTGTGCTTGGCTCATAAAAGGCTTGCTGATTTGCGACTATAGTCACAGATCACATAAACTGCTCTACTGAAATTCTTCTTAAAATGAATTGCCTCACTCCATTTTACAAGGAGCCAGCATGGACTCATTCTGAAGGCTCATGTTACACAGATTTCTCCTCTTCTGCCAAAGTCACTATTGCTACATTTTACCAGTGTACTAGGAGGCCTGGTAATTAAAAGTTAAGTTGGGCTTGTCAAAATAAATGAGCAGGGTACATTTGGTGATGAGGTAACCTTGGTTGATTTGCATTACAGCTTCTTTCTTTAGTCTTTAACTCACCAATAACTTGGGAAAACACCGCACTTGCCTACAGCCTGACACACACAGCCAAATTCGTACTGGGTTACATTTTCAGTTTAAAAGCCTAGGCGTTGATATTGAACTTTCTTTCCTTCATATAACAAGAGTTCAAAAAAATCACAAACTGCGTACTGGAAGGCTTGGGTGGAAAAAAGTAGAATATATGAAATGTCGTCCCCAGTTGGCTCAGTAGATTGGCTGGCAAGGAGCAACTCATTCCAAATGTTGGATTCAGTTTCTCTCACCCTTTGATTCAACAGTGGCCAGAGGCATGGCAGTCACTGAATGCCTAGTATTGAAGCAGAAAGATGATAGAGGCAAGAGATTTCTACTGGAAAGAGGTAACTGAAGGAGAGCCAAGAAGTACACATGAGGAGAAAGGGGAGGGAAGCATAAGCTGTGTAGATATCATCCTTGTCTTCATTTATGGCATGTTCCTGAGAGAACACGTTAGGTTAGACCAACACTACTCTCCAGGCCAGTATAGGGGGGAACAGTGCAGAAAAAAGGGCCATTACCATATACTGTGGTCCTTGCTGGGACACATAAATACACAGTGCTGGACATTTGCAGCAACATAGGTAGAACTAGAGAGTGTCATACTGAGTGAAGTAAGTCAGAGAAGGAGAATATCACATGACACCCCTAATATCTGGAATCTAGACAGAAATGATACAAATGAACACACTTAAACGAAACAGAAAGAGACTCACAGACTTAGAAAACAAAACTCAAGGTTACCGGGAGGGTGCGGGGAAGGGATCGATAAAGACTTTGTGAAGGTCATGTACACACCGCTATATTTAAAATGGATAACCAACAAGGACCTACTGCATAGCACAGGGAACTCTGCTCAATGTTATGTGCCAGCCTGGATGGGAAAGGGGGTTTGGGGGAGAATGGACACATGTATACGTATGGCTGAGTCCCTTCACTGTTCACCTGAAACTACCACAACATTGTTAATTGGCTACACCCCAATACAAAATGTTTTTGGTGTTTAAAAAATACACAGGAGCCTGAGTCACCTGAGACCTTGTAGATGAGGGAAGTATGCGCAGTAGAGCTGAGGTCTAAGCTGACAGCTGAAGAATGTGAGGGCACAAATGGTGAGTGAGCCGATGGGCCAGGAGGAAGCATTCTGGGTAGAGCTGCTGTACGGGTGGAGGCTGGAGGTGAGAAGAATCCTGAAGCAGGATTTCCAGAAAGGTGAGTAACACAGATTTAACACCTGCTGCTGTTTTTGCTTCAAAAAATGGGTCTTGAAGGGTGATAGCTGGGGTGGGTCGATAAGCACAGTGGGCAGGAGAATATTTCCAAAGTCAGAGTATAAACAGAGTTCGTGCTGGAGTAAAATTCTCTGGCATGTCTGGAGAAAGTACAAGTGAGTGTTTGCTATCAAACAGGAGGCTTTAATGTAATGTACTGAGCCCGTTCCAGCTCCAGGAAAGGGGAGCTGCATTTCCGGTTTGAACAACCACAAAGATTTATGAAGCCAAACTTTATACCAGGGATAGGTCTGGGTGCTCTTACATATACTCTCTCACTCACAGTTCACCAAAGTCATAGGAGACAAATACCTTTACAATCTCCTTCATGGAACAGAGGAAACCAAGGCTCAGAGAGGTGCTGTGGCTGCCTCACATGCAGCCAGGGCTTCTGGTGGTAAGTTTGCTTTTTCTCCCTTATTTCAGCTTACCCAAACTGCAGGGGTAAAGTATGGGGTTAGCTGCAAGACTGTACAGAAAAACTCAAACAAACTTTTTGGCCAACACAATAACATTTCACTTGTATCAGACATTTTACTTTTTCAAAACACCTTGAATAATTTTTTTTTATCTTCAATATATTTTATCTGACTTTATTACAAGTCCATGATGGATGGAGAGGGTGTGTATTATAATTTGCAATCATATCCTTCCAATTGTAAAGAGGGTAAAACTCAGGAATGTTTCGGCCAAGGTGATGTACTCCTACGTAGATAGGGACCAAGCAAGCTCAGACAAACCACTTCCCAGAATCAAGTCCACAGCTCTTCTGATTTGCATATTCAGTTCAGTTCAGTTCAGTTGCCCAGTCGTGTCTGACTCTTTGCGACCCCATGGACTGCAGCACGCCAGGCCTCCCTGTCCATCACCAACTGCCAGAGTTTACTCAAACTCATGTCCATTGAGTTGGTGATGCCATCCAACCATCTCATCCTCTGTCGCCCCCTTCTTCTCCAGCCTTCAGTCTTTCCCAGCATCAGGGTCTTTTCAAATGAGTCAGTTCTTTGCATCAGAAGGCCAAAGTACTGGAGTTTCAGCTTCAACATCAGTCCTTCCAGTTAATATTCAGGACTGATTTCCTTTAGGATGGACTGGTTGGATCTCCTTGCAGTCCAAGGGACTCTCAAGAGTCTTCTCCAACACCACAGTTCAAAAGCATCAATTCTTCAGCGCTCAGCTTTCTTCACAGTCCAACTCTCACATCCATACATGACTACTGGAAAAATAATAGCCTTGACTAGATGGACCTTTGTTGGCAATTAATGTCTCTGCTTTTTATTATGCTGTCTAGGTTGGTCATAACTTTGCTTCCAAGGAGTAAGCATCTTTTAGTTTCATGGCTGCTGTCACTACCTGCAGTGATTTGCATCTTAGACTGTCCTAAAACATGATTGTGTCTCTGAACCATGTAGGCCAGAATTCCACAGGCATCCTCAGTCCTGAGCTGTACTGCTTTGGGTATGCAAGAACTGTAACTCCAAATAAATTGCTCTTTCCTCGCTCCAGTAGAGTCTAAAGAGAATGGTAGACATGATCATCTTTAAAGGAAAGTATATAGACCTTTGTATACCTAACATACCTTATCCACAGGTATCCCTGAACTGGCCTATAAAGCATTATATTCCATAGCCAGTTGCTTTAATACCTCAAGCTCATCTTCAAAGAAAATTTGATTATGACCATCTTTCCTTGCGTCTTATTGGAAAGACAAGCAAAACACCACTGTATAGGCTGTGTTTGTAGTTTTTTTAAAAAGAAAATAAAGTATATTTGATTTAAAATATGGTCTTATCGTAGTTTTGAGCCCTAGCCTATAGTTTAAAATTCTTGCAAATGATTTGGGGGTATTTCATTATTTTTAAAATCTGACACTGAGAATGAACTAACTTATAGCAGAATTTTAGAGCCTGGAAGGACTTTCACTTTTAAGCCCTAACGCAATGGTGCTTTTAAATTTGTATTTGTGTGTGTGTGCGTGGGGGAGGGGGAGAGATTTAAAGTGAGTTTAATATTTAAAATTCTTTTTGGAAGAAGAAGGGAAGAATTCATGCTCACAGTACCTACACAAGAGAAGACAAAAAGAATGTAGAAAAAATATAAACATATGTAAATACAAGAGAATATATATTGTGTTCAGTGCCAGCTGCCACTACTTAAGAAGGCCACAGGCAATACCCAGACAGAGTGAGGAAGTCAAGACAGCCAGTGGCTGGCAAGCTCTACCTCACATGGCATGCCTAAAGAAATATCTAACGGGTATAAGAGAAAAGCACTCCTCGTCTGCCTCCAATGCGGGAGACCTGGGTTCGATCCCTGGGTTGGGAAGATCCCCTGGAGAAGGAAATGGCAACCCACTCCAGTATTCTTGCTTGGAGAATCCCATGGATGGAGAAGCCTGATAGGCTACAGTCCACGGGGTCGCAAAGAGTCGGACACGACTGAGCTACTTCACTTCTTTCACTTTCAAGAACCTAGAAAGCCATCAGGTAAGAGGAGGATTTGCCTTCAAGGGTAAGAAACTTCTTGAAGGAAGTTTCAGGGATTCCAGTCTCAGTAAATACTTCTTACTAATGGTGTTTGTCGGGGAAGGCAATGGCACCCCACCCCAGTACTTTTGCCTGGAAAATCCCATGGACGGAGGATCCTGGTAGGCTCCAGTCCATGGGGTCGCTAAGAGTCGGACACGACTGAGCGACTTCACTTTCACTTTTCACTTTCATGCATTGGAGAAGGAAATGGCAACCCACTCCAGTGTTCTTGCCTGGAGAATCCCAGGGACGGGGGAGCCTGGTGAGCTTCTGTCTCTGGGGTCGCACAGAGTGGGACACGAGTGAAGCGACTTAGCAGCAGCAGCAGCAGCAATGGTGTTTGGAAAGGGCATAAATGGAATGGGCTCCTTGATAAGATTACAACCACTCTAGCAAGAAACTGTTCATTCAGAGGTTTGGAGGGATTTTCTGAGGGAGAAAGATGAGAATCTTGCATTGAAAGAAGGGACAGATGACCTTGTAAGCCAGAGATTCTGTGAGGCCCAAACCAAAACCTCAGGATGGTCCTGACCAACTCTGAGCCCTCTGCAAGGTGCCGCCATGACAACCTTTGTTGAACTTCTATCCTATTTCATCTATCATCCTGATCCTACCAGGAATGTAGATGAAATGTGGAGGTTAAGGGAGAGGAGGAGAGCGAAAGAGAGTCAGAGAGTGAAAGTGAACATAATTTTAAAAAGTGAACTGGAATGTGGTTCATTCGGTGAGAATATGATTTACTCTCTGTTGTAAATGAAAACATCAATTCCACAAGGACAAAACTATGACCTGCTGCTGCTACTGCTGAGTCGCTTCAGTCATGTCTGACTCTGTGTGGCCCCAAAGACGGAAGTCCACCAGGCTCCCCCGTCCCTGGGATTCTCCAGGCAAGAACACTGGAGTGGGTTGCCATTTCCTTCTCCAATGCAAGAAAGTGAAAAGTGAAAGGGGAGTCGCTCAGTCGTGTCCGACTCTTAGCGATCCCATGGACTACAGCCTACCAGGCTCCTCCATCCATGGGATTTTCCAGGCAAGAGTACTGGAGTGGGGTGCCATTGCCTTCTCCGAAAATATGACCTAATGAGGCCCAAACAAAAAGAAAATGTCTGAGGAGGAAAAGGAAACATTTCCAGCACTGGGAAGTTCAGCCTGGGTGTCTGCCAGCCATATCTTGCACTGACTCCTGGAAAGAAACTACGGAACTAGATCCATTACTCAGTTATGCACCGGAAACTCTCCAAATCCAAGTTCCAGATTTTTGGCACACCTGAAGTGGTCATGCTTTCCTCTTGATTCTGCAAAGATTGCTTGATTTTTACAGTGGATTTGTTTGGCAATTGTTATTGAGAAGTAGGCAACACAGATGACAATCCTGATTCCCGGTTTAGAGAGCAATAGACATAACAGCAATGTGTACAGGAGCACTAAAGACTACATCAGGTGTCCGTCATCTTGGCTTCCTTCTCACACTTCTCATTGTGAGGATTAAACTTCTGAGTAACTCTAGGCCAGTGGTTCTCAAAGTTCAGCCTGCATGAGAATCAGCCAGAAGGCTTATTAAAAACAAGTTGCTGGGTCCAATTGCCCAAACTGTAGCTCTGGGCTGGGGCCTGAGAATTTACATGTCTAACAAGTTCCCAGATGATACCTATTCTGTTGGTCCCAGAACCACATTTGAGAGCTACTACCTAAGATCAATGGCTGGTCCCAGCCCCGGCTACATCTGCACTTAATTAAAAGATGGTGACCTCTTCCCCACATCCCCCATCTCCACAGATGTTAACTTCATTATATAGGATCCATGCATAGTGCCCTTCTGATTAAACTTCCTCAGTGGACTCAACTAAGCATTTCCCATGAAGACCACCCAGAAACCTCAGAAGGTCTTCAGTCTGTGTGTGTGTGTATTTTAATTCTCAGTGCTATACAAGGGACAAGACATCGGCCTACTGAACCCTACAAAATTTGGGCCTTGGTTACTTTAAAAATTCCTTTCTCCATAGCACTTCATGGCAATAAAGATGTTCTACGTTTCTCCTGTTAATGAGATCCAGGTTTAAAATTTCAGAAGGAACCTTTTCAGAGCAAGAACCCCAACTTAGGGGCATCCAGTCACTAGAACCATAATGCAATTAATCCCAAGTCTACTCATAAAGAAGGAAAATGAAATGCAAGAATCAACTAAAAATCAACTTAAAATTCAATGCTTACACAACATATATGCATCATAAGATATATAAACTTATTATTTATTGAATCTGAAGCAGTCCAAATGGCTACACTGGCTAACTGTAAAAAATAAAATCCTGGGCATATATTTTAAATTATAATGTGCTTATTTTTATTAAATCCAAGTTCAGAAAAATAGATCATTATGGATACTTGTCAATTCTTCCAATTAAAATGTACCAACTTAATAACCAAAAGAGGAAATAAAGTCTCTTAAAATAAATATCTCTTTTTTTCTGAAGAGGAGTAAAGTTGCATGTTAAGGTGATTAAGAAAGAAGAGTGCGTTAAATGTCTGTAGTAACCAAATATTTGCACACCTGTACATACAGAAAGAATATGATTTAGCAAGCACTGATTGTTTCATCCAATGGTTTTCTCTAGCCAAATTTACTAGAGATAATTAGAGGAAGGCAAATGAACAGAATCTGCTTCTAGTTTAGGTGAGGTATCGTGATTAAAAGTGCAAAAATGAACACTGTATACTAAACTAATGCACTTCCAATATATGTCATAGCATGTCAAGAAAAAACACAAGATGAAAACACAAGATTACCAGTAAGTACCTTTAAAGGAATTCAGCTAGGCAGTGTAGTCCTCAGTTTTTACAATATGCTGCTTTTTAACACAGTGTCTTACACAGAGTAAATAAAATACACTGTTGAGTTCACTTCCAGACTATGATCATTGTTGGGTCCTACACTAAAAACTGTGGTACTGTCTGAAATCACAAATGTTGAGATGACTATTTTTCTTCAACTTATAATAACTTCAGATTCAAATATCTTCTTCTTGCACTGTTTCCCTCAGAAGTCTTTTTTTGAGGAGAAGTCAGTCTTTTAGTCCTTCTTTCAGAAATTATCTGTTGATGAGGGTTGTGGAAGTTTGGTCTGACTCCCCAAAGTTAAAGCAGAGTTTGTTTTGCCATTAAGCATATGGAGAGAGAATAACATTTGCAGGCTGTGGTGTGGGTTTTTTCTCTTTGGCATCACAGAAGGACACCAACTTCATTCTGTAATTCACCAGCATAAGCAGGAAAGGACTGAGCGCAGAGAAGCCTGAAGAGAGGGCTGTGACAACAGCTGGAAAAAAGACACAGGCTGCCAAGCCTTTCAAGAAATAGACCAAGATAAAATGAGAAATCCAAAGTGGAGTGATCAGCCACATTAATAAAATACTAAACTTGGCCCCTCTAAGGATTTCAATTTCTGAATCATCGTCTCCAATCCAGATGTCACCATATGTCATCTTCTTTCTCTCCGAAAGCAGAAAAGACATCCAGAAACAGACAAAGACTAAGGTGGCTAAAGGAAGAATATCAATCAGAACCAAAAACACTTCCTCATAGTAAAACTCTACTTGCTTGTTTCCAAAGTCAGTTAGGCAATCCATGTGAATCCTGTTTGTTGACAAGGGGTCTGTATCATTTCCTGCATTCAGGTGTTCTGATTTTCTAGTATAGAGTAAAAGTGGGAGGTATACCGCCACGCCTGTCACCCAAAGTGCAGAAACCACCTTTAAGGAATGCTTCTGATGGTCCGGGTTTGGAGGCTCACTCAAGGGGTGGACAGTCTGGTACAGCTTCTGGTGGTAGAGCAACGCAAAGTGTAACATGAACCAGATGGCCAGGGATGTCGTCAGGGCTGCCGTGAAGCACAGAACTTTGCAGCCAGCTGAATCCAACGTGTAACCAGAAGAGTAAACAATTTTTATGACATTCACCACCAGGTTCTTAATGAGGTGGACAAATATAAGACTGAAAATCAGAAGAAAGGATGTCTCTAGACGCCCAGTCATACACTTCCTTGTAGAATAAAATAAACACAGGTTTCCGACAAAGCTCACAAGGATTAGAAGGATGCAAGTGATGATTTCAAGCATATCCACAGAGGACTTCATGGTAAATGGCGAGTCAGTGAGCTCAGATGGCTTCTTCTTCAGTTTGAGTCATAAGGCACTTGGAAAACTTTTAAGAAGTCTTTAGTAAGAAGACCTGGGTTTTTCGAAGCCACGACATTGACACACTCCTCCACTGGTGTCATTCTAATAGTTTAGAGATGGTTTGTAACAGAATTATGTTTGTTCCAGTGCTGGGCCACTGGAAACAAAACAGCTTCTCAAGAGAATTCTGTTTTATCATCTCTAGGGATTTAACTATAACGAGAAAGTTCTAGGTATCATCACTTAATTAAAAGTTCTCAGAAATGTACTTATAGCACTGTAATGCAATTTCCTAGATACAGTGTGATACAATTTTCAACAGCCATGAGGGAGAGAAGAAAATTAACTGTGTGACAACAAAGGAAAGGTGGCCAGAGGTTGAAATGACCCTCTCGACTCAAAAAATATTACAGAAGTGGGGGTGTTTGAGTAACAATGAAGGTTTCCAAATAACAAAATTATGTATTACTGATGACATTAATAACATGATAGAAATTTATGAAGTACAGCAGTTTTCTAATGTCTCTACCATTTTTGCAGAACAGGAATACTATTACCTGTTTTGATGATCTCTTGGGGGTTGTTAGGATTACAAAAGAGATGATAGAAAATGCTTGTGAGGTCATAGGGAAGGGAATAAAGAAGACAGGGAGGGAGGGAGTGAGGGAGAAGGGAAGGGAGGAAGGGAGACATTTTTACAAACGTGGGCACTATGTCCAAGACCAAATCTTTAAACTACTGGTTAGAGAAACAATCTGATGTTCAGAAGTCATTAGGGAGACCCACCACTCAACCCTCCACCTCCGTACCCCACTGCCAATTGAGCACAGGCAGCTAGGAAAGGATTTCTGCCCTCAGTATGACTACAGAGTACAGAGCAAGGACAGAAAAACGTCAGTGAAACATGCTGCTCAAGTAATCACTTTCTGGATGAATTCTGTTGGTCATTCCCAGGACAAGCTATTTTCCCTCTATTCTATATGCTTGTAAATTTCATTTTCAATCATCCTATCTTGTACTGTCGCAACACATGCTTCCCTCTGACCCAGTGGTGCTCTGGAGCCAGCTTGCACTGACTTGAGCAACTGTGCGCATCTCTTCCCAACTCTGTGTTCAGCAACTATGGAGCAGTCACTTGGAATCTTGAAACTGGGTATCCCAAAAGTATTTACCCCATGGAAACCAGCAAATGCTGCAACTCAGGGCTTTTGGTGGGGGAGGAATTATTTTACTAGGACAATACTGGCCTGACCAAAAAATACAGAATAGAGTGATAAGATATGAGCTGGTATTTTACCTACATAATGATAAGATCAGTATTAGCTATGTTTTTTTTCCAGTAGTCATGTACGGATGTGAGAGTTGGACCATAAAGAAAGTTGAGCACGGAAGAATGATTGCTTTTGAACTGTGGTGTTGGAGAAGACCCTTGAGAGTCCCTTGGACTGCAAGGAGATCCAACCAGTCCATCCTAAAGGAGATCAGTCATGGGTGTTCATTGGAAGGACTGATGCTGAAGCTGAAACTCTAATACTTTGGCCACCCAATGCCAAGAACTGACTCACTAGAAAAGACCTTGATGCTGGGAAAGATTGAAGGCAGGAGGAGAACGGGTTGACAGAGGATGAGATGGTTGGATGGCATCACCGATTCAATGGACCTGAGTTTGAGCAAGCTCCAGGAGTTGGTGAGGGACAGGGAAGCCTGGCGTGCTGCAGTGCATGGGGTTGCAAAGAGTCAAACACGACTCAGCGACTGAACTGAACTGAACCCTTTCAATAAGGGTATGTGTAAGCAGTTTATAGCAGTGTTAACAAGTAGGAAAGTTGGACCTTACAATTACACCCAAGGGAGGTAAGCTTGGGGACTGACACTTCCTATTAAACTCCTTATCCCCAGTTGGCTGTTAAGACAGGTAGCCAACTCAGAGTCCCCACACCACATTTTTCTTCCCTAAGAAACACTCATTACCTCAGTGTCAACTGCAGTCAAACAGGCACCTCTGAATTTATAATAATAACAATAATACAGTAATAACACAATAATATTGCTCATATTGGTTACCATTTATTTAACATAAATTTGGGCCAAACACTGTTTTGGTGTTCTGCTTTACAAATGTGATCTCATTTAATCCTTAATATCATTCTTATTTCACTAATGAGAAAGTTAAAGACCAGAGAGCAAGGCAAATTGCTCAAAGCTGCTAAGGAATAGATACAGGAATCAAAGTCAGGTATGACTGATTCTGAAACCACTGGTTCTTAACCACCACCTCTCCACAGCGCTGTCAGACTGTGGGTTTTCTGTTGACGGTTCTTGATAGTTTCCTAATCATCTACAATTGGTACACTCAACCTATAGAGCCCATAATATGCACCTCTTGATAAGAGTTTTCTTGGGTTTATAATATGCAAGTCATGTAGATTTTTTGGATAGCAGTCTTCTCCCTTCTCCTTCAATAATAATAACATACATTAAGGGCATTTACACTCTTGAACATCATAAAGATCTTTAAACATTCTGTACACCAGTTCAAGATGCCTTACATGAAAGAGAAAAGGGTTGATACCAGCAGAAGAGAGGCCCCCATTCCTGTCCATATTTAAGCAGATGCACAATGACCACCTGGAGTGAGTCTGTAGATTCTTGAAAAACAACCCTAAATAGCAGACAATATACAGCCACCTTAAGATTTAATTTTGCAGTAGGGAATTAAGAAATTGTCTATGTGATGCTATTTTTCAAATATGCTGACATAGTAACAATTTATGGCAAATACTCTCAGAGCTGAGGGCTAAGGGTAAAAATGTTTTTTAAACCCCCTTCTCTAAAGGCTTACATAAACATTTGTTTTTGAAAGGATTAGCAAACATGTAATATGTTCCTTGGCAGCACAGCAAAAGTGTAAAATATAAATGTCATTTTTTCCCTTCAAGATTATTTATACATCTTGATGGGTGTCTATTAAAAACAGCACACATTAAAATATAAGGGGAGTAAAACTGATCTTTGTGAATGTTGTCTTGACTGATGAATAACGCTTTTGTTAACCATGACACAGTATGGCTAAGGAGGCACCTCTGTAAGACTGCCTCACTTGGTTGTCTACTGAGAACTACTGTGTGTCCAGCTCAGCACCGGACTCCAAGGGTGATGCACAGAAATGGAGGCTGCTGTCCCTGCCTTCAAGATGTGTGCGGTCTACTCGTAAGAACACACTGAAGTTTAAGGCTATGTTAATATACATTATTTATATTACATGTATGGGGCTTCCCAGGTGGTGCTAGTGATAAAGAACCTGCCTGCCTGCCAGTGCAGAAGACATTAGAGATGTGGGTTTGATCCCGCAGGTGGGAAGATTCCCTGGAAAAAGGCATGGCAACCCACTCCAGTATTATTGCCTGGAGAATCCCATGGACAGATGAACCTGGTGGGCTACAGTCCATGGGGTTGCAAAGAATTGGACACGACTGAAGCGAATTAGCACACACACACTCAAACCTAGTATATATACACATACACACACACATGTATATATCATTTAAAATAAATTAAAATAAATTATTTACTAATAACTAATAAATCATGAATAATACAATGTGATAAACTGTGTGGTCCAGAGTACAAGAATAAAACACTCAAGAGAAGGGAAGACCCCCTGTGGCCAGATCCATTTTTAATCTCCAATTCACAGGAAAGGAAACTGAAGCGTGGAGACCCAGCAGGAAGAGGTGGCACAGAACCTTTTGCTTTCAACAGATATTCTTGAAAGAGAAAGGGAAGGGGGAAAGCAAAGCTGACTGACTTGTGAAGCAGAGGTGTTAAGAAACCTGGGTGCCAACACCAAGGCTCCCCCAGAACTGCAGTGATGAGCGGCTGACAGCAGAAAGCCCGTTTCTGAGAGGCAGGAATAGGGCCCAGAGCAGGGGGGCCCAGGAAGCCCACCTTTTATCCTCCTTCTCCAAGGACTGCATCCTCCCTTAAGGAAGGTAACCGTCCTGTGTACATTTCAAGGAGGAAAGAAAAAAAAAAAAAAAACCTGTTTCCTTTGGAAACTAAACACTGGCTCTGCCAATCCAACTTCACTGAGGTCATTTGAGAACTGAGGAGTTCAAAGGTTCTCTACAGCTTCGATTTACTTTGGCATAAGATTTAACAGAAAAAGAACTAAAGGAGAATTTATATGGCCCAGGCTGTTTTCCAAATCGCAAACTGCTAAAGTTATTTAGAATTTACTTTAACTTGCAATCACATGTAAAGTGGCTCAGATGTAAATGCTTTCCGTGTGGCTTAAGGCAATCTAGGTTTCCTCAAATGCACATGTGCGATTCTA
This sequence comes from Tragelaphus eurycerus, assembly GCA_935064755.1. Lineage (NCBI taxonomy): Eukaryota > Metazoa > Chordata > Mammalia > Artiodactyla > Bovidae > Tragelaphus > Tragelaphus eurycerus. The sequence continues at coordinate 2,309,681 of CAKXYN010000080.1, forward strand.
ATAGTAAAGATCTGGATTCGAAATCTCAGAGTATTTACTTTTGGTTCCTCATGATTAGAGGCTGCTGTTAACTTTATGCAATGTCGGGTGGGAGTAGAAGAAATAAAACACTCTGCCTTCATTTGGGCATTAAGTTCTCACAGTAGCGCTAAGATAAACAAATCTTGCAGGCTGAGGGAAGGGCATTTACTCCTTTAAATTGAGTATGTAATACAAATCAATGTCTTTTAAGAAGAGATGCCTGAAACTTGATTCTAAGTCTGGATCTACAGGAGGGCACTGATTTATTGTGATGATCAGTATAGCATGTATGGCGGAAGGGCACACCTTCTGCGTGGCGCTGCTCTTGCCAAGCAGGATAATCCACTAAGTCACAGAGAGATGCTGCTTGAAGCTGTCTGTGGCCAGGAACAAATTGATATGTGCATTTTTATACAGAACGAAATGGAGGAAATTACCAAATCCTTTATCTCGTAATCAATGGCTGCCTGTAGGTTGTTTCAATTCTCTCCAAGGCAGTGATTTTGTGATTGGCCTGGGTAAGACTGAAAACACCCTAGCTCCAAATTGGAAGTGACTGGAGAGCAACTTCAGGCTGGCTGGGGCCAGAGCAATTAAATGGTAATTGCCTTTTAGATATACTAATGTTGCTAATTATATTAGTGTGCTAAGTGCTGGGAAATGTGGGTAAGAGCTCCAGGCCACTCTGGTGGGGAAAGGGAGCTCGGATTGATTAAGCCTGGCACTGAGCTGGACCCTCTGCATATGTTCTCTCCTCAAATCCTCTCAGTAACTGAAAAGGAATTGCTAGCTTCAGTAGAGCTGAGGAACTTGCCTGCTTGGTTTCAGTCGTGCCTGACTGAATCATGAGTCCCACCAGGGTTACGGGGCTCCACAGAGCAGGGGGTGGGCAGGGCCTTGAGCGGGAATGGGGACAAATACTGGATTCAAAGCTGAAAGAAATGTGGTAGCAGAGAAAGCTGAGAGAATTGGAGAACCAGGCCGTGAAGAAACAGTCTGCTGGAATGAGGACCATGGTGGGGGTCTTTCCTGCTGCATGTAGAAAGAAAGGGCCCAAGATGGGGAAGATTTGTGGGCAGAATCTGGGGGAGCCTCTCCATCAGAACATAGGAAGCTAGGAGGGGAGGAGCTGCCATTGACGAGAAGAGTGGCCCCCATGTCTGAGGCTGAAAGGTCTGCAGAAGCAGGAAGTAAAGTGGAGTGAGCAGTACCTACACAGGACTTGACTCTCTGGGGCAGCCTGTGAGAATGGCCAAGTCTGTCTGCGGCAATCTGAACATGTCCCTAGGAACCTACACACAACATCCCTAGGCCAGCCTCTGAGAATGGCAAAGTCTGTCTCTAGGAATCCGAAGCTATAACACCTGGGTTAAATCATGAACAGACTGTGAAAGGTTTGTCAGGTCATATCTGCTCTTAGCCTCAGATTCCTAATAAAGGTTTCCCAGAGACAATGAAAGTCGCTCAGTCGTGTCCAACTCTTTGCGACTCCATGGACTATACAGTCCATGGAATTCTCCAGGCCAGAATACTGGAGTGGGTAGACTGGAGAATCCCATGGATAGAGGAGCCTGGCAGGCTACAGTCCATGGAGTTGCAAAGAGCCAATGAGTGACTTAGTTAATGAATTCACTTAGTTAGTGAATGACTTTCACTAACACTTATATATTGGGCTTCTCTGGTGGCTCAGCTGGGAAAGAATTTGTCTGCAATGCAGGAGACTTGGGTTCAATCCCTGGGTTGGGAATGGCTACCACTCCAGTATTCCTGCCTGGAGAATTCCATGGACTACACAGTCCATGGGGTTGCAAAGAGTCGAACATGACTGAGTGACTTTCATTTTCTTTTAGAGACAATGAAATATATATAGTTCTATGTGTATGTATATAAGTGTGTGTATAAACAAGCATACCCATATGTTTGTATGCATATGAGGTGTGTGTACGGTGTGTGTAATAAGGTTAGCATAGGTCAAATGAAATCATGAACCCAGTCTGAAGGCTACAAAGTCTTGCATAACTGCCAGTTTTTGTGAGTACTTATTTCCTAAAATCATAAGACAGTCATAGAGGTGCTTTTTGCTTGTAAGTGAAAGGTGCTACATGGCTCTTTGCCAAAGGCTGGAATTCCAAATGCACTGTCTCTGCAGCCTAAGCTCAGTTCCTTGGCAGGCAGTTGTGGAAAACTTCCCCTACCCTCTCCCGGCTTGACTCCAGCCCTAAGTCCTTTGGTCTATATCTCTCCTCTATTGTCTAAGGATTAAACCCATCACTCTTGTCTTTTTGCACCTGACCGCACACATCCTCAAGTCTCACCAACCGGACAAATATAACCCATCCCAGGGACTTTCCTGGTGGCCCAGTGGCTAAGATGCTGTGGTCCCAATGCAAGGGACCCAGGTTCAATCTCTGGTCAGGGAACTAGATCCCGCATACTGCAACTAAGAGTTCACAACTGCAATTAAGAGTTCACAACTGCAACTCAGATGGAAGATCCACCATGCCACAACTAAGACCCAGCACAGCCAAATAAATAGTAATAAAAAAAAAAACCCATCCCAGCTTTGGATTCCATCCCATCTCTTCTCTCCTTTCATCTAAACATCTCAAGAGTGGCATCTGCATTCATGTCTCTTTTTACTTCTTAACCCACCACAACTTTCTACTTCTTCTAAGGTCAGCTTCTACTACTAAATCCAGTAACACTTGGACTTGTCTGATATTCTTCCTCCTTTTCCTTTAAGGGTCTAATAAAAAATTAGGTCAAAGGTCTTGGTCCACTGTTGCTATACACCAAAAACTAACACAACATTGTGAATCAACTATACTTCAATTAAAAAAAAAGTCTCACAACTATGACATTTAACTTATATGCTGAGTACATCATGAGAAACACTGGACTGAAAGAAACACAAGTTGGAATCAAGATTGCTGGGAGAAATATCAATAACCTCAGATATGCAGATGACAGCACCCTTATGGCAGAAAGTGAAGAGGAACTCAAAAGCCTCTTGATGAAGGTGAAAGTGGCGAGTGAAAAAGTTGGCTTAAAGCTCAACATTCAGAAAATGAAGATCATGGCATCCAGTCCCATCACTTCATGGGAAATAGATGGGGAAACAGTGGAAACAGTGTCAGAATTTATTTTTCTGGGCTCCAAAATCACTGCAGATGGTGACTGCAGCCATGAAATTAAAAGACGCTTACTCCTTGGAAGGAAAGTTGTGACCAACCTAGATAGCATATTCAAAAGCAGAGACATTACTTTGCCAACAAAGGTTCGTCTAGTCAAAGCTGTGGTTTTTGCAGTGGTCATGTATGGATGTGAGAGTTGGACTGTGAAGAAGGCTGAGTGCCGAAGAATTGATGCTTTTGAACTGTGGTGTTGGAGAAGACTCTTGAGAGTCCCTTGGACTGCAAGGAGATCCAACCAGTCCATTCTGAAGGAGATCAGCCCTGGGATTTCTTTGGAAGGAATGATGCTAAAGCTGAAACTCCACTACTTTGGCCACCTCATGTGAAGAGTTGACTCATTGGAGAAGACTGATGCTGGGAGGGATTGAGGGCAAGAGGAGAAGGGGACGACAGAGGATGAGATGGCTGGATGGCATCACTAACTCGCTGGATGTGAGTCTGAGTGACCTCCAGGAGTTGGTGTTGGACAGGGAGGCCTGGCGTGCTGCGATTCATGGGGTCGCAAAGAGTTGGACACGACTGAGCAACTGATCTGATCTGATCTGATATCAAATATCTGAACAAGAAGTTGAACACAGATGCTTATTTTTTTTTTAGATGAATTTAATGTGGTAGGTTGCTTTAGGACATTTTTCAGCTTCAAATCATTTAAAATCAATCAAGAGACGCACTATAAGTCGTCACCAGTTTCTTGCACCATCCTAGGTGCTATGGAAAATAGGGATTGTTTTTCTTTCTTCCTTTTCCCCTTTGTACTTAAGTCATGTTGGATTGTCAGTTTAAACACTCAGGCTTACTTCTAGTTCCACATTCATTTCCCCTTTTTCTGGGCTTGACTCTTCCAGGTGAGGTAAAGGGAGCAAATTTAAACCATCAGGGCCCTGGTCAGTCTCAGCCTCCTTCCACAGAGTCCCAGGGAAGGAACTCTGTCATTTGCACACCAAGTCCCTTCTGGGAAGCAATGACAACTGGTAGAATAGGCTACACAGCATCGATACGTGACTTCCTGAACTGTTGGCAGTAAGTGCAACAAAGTTAGGGAGACAAACAAGAGAAGCCATGGTACCTAGAAATTCAATGTTTCAAACATAGCTTCTTTTCCTCTCAACCATATAGTTCATCTGTGACTCAAACCCTTATCAAACTTTTCAAACTCCATCCTCCAAGGTGAAGATAGTTGGAGCACAAGTTGCTACATTATTCAACTCATGTGCACGCGTTTGTTATCATTATATCATTATGGCGGGGATGGGGTGGGGTGGGTGGGAGCACTTCCAAGGCTTCTGAGCATGGTTCTTGCTCAGTTCAGCCTCAGTTGGACTGCTGCTTCACTCGTCAAGCTCCAGTTGAGTCCTTGGCTTGCTCCCTTATTACCTAGTCATATGTCAACATTCTCCAGTTTCCTCCTCTCCCATTTAAGCTGATTCTGCACTTGGTAACCTGTACACGTTCCTATGAGTTCTCTGACTTCACGCATTCCATTTCTACTGATAAGCCTTAAAATTTCCCTGCTCTAACTCACTTCAGTTCTCTTCAGTCAACACTGCAGTTCCCTGCACATCTTTGAGCTTCACAGAGGACAAACCTGGCTCTCCACCATCTGCTCCATTCCTGGGGTCAAAAAATACCCCGATTTCTGAATTTCCAACATATCCCCTGTGGTGATTTATAGTGGTAATCCTTGCATCTCAGAGGACAATGACATTTATATTCACCTCATACTCTTGACAGATCTCTACTTCATCATCCAACGATCACAGACATGTAAGTGATAGAGACTTGAATCTTCATCTGTAAAATAGGAATTTGACCTCTGAGGGTTTAAAAGAAAATTTTTTTAATTGAGGTATTGTTGACACACAATGTTGTGTTAGTTTCAGGTATACAGGGCCTCCCTGGTGGCTCAGATGGTAAAGAATCTGCCTGCAATGCAGGACACCCAGGTTCGATCCCTGGGTTGGGAAGATCCCCTGGAGAAGGAAATGGCAACCCACTCCAGTATTCTGGCCTTGAGAACCCCAAGGACAGAGGGGCCTAGTCCATGGGGTTGCAAAGAATCAGACACGACTGAGTGACTAACACACCTAGCCCGCATACAGCAAAGTGATTCAGTTAGATATATATACAAGTATTTGAATATATACACTTTTTTCAGATTCTTTTCCATTATTGGTTATTACAAGATATTGAATATAGTTCCCTATGCTATACAGTAAGTCCTTGTTGTTTATCTGTTTTGTCTATAGTAGTTGAACTCTTCGTGACCCCATGGACTGTAGCCTACCACGCTCCTCTGTCCATGGGATTTTCCAGGTGAGAGTACTGGAGTGGGTTGCCATTTCCTTCTCCAAAGGATCTTCCTGACCCAGGAATCAAACCGGGGTCTCCCACATTGTAGGCAGACGCTTTACCATCTGAGCCACCAGGGAACCTGTAGATAGTAGTGTGTATATGTTAATCCTAAATTCCTCATTTATCCTTTCCCCTTTCTCCTTTGGTATCTGTAAATTTGTTTTTGAAATCTGTGAGTCTATTTCTGGTTTATAAATAAGTTCATTTGTATCATTTTAAACATATTCCACATATAAATGATATCATATGATATCTGTCTTTCTCTGCCTGACTTACTTATCTTATTATGATAATCTCTGAGTCCATCCATGTTGCTGCAAATTGCATTATTTCATTCTTTTTATGGCTGAGTAATAGTCATATATATATATGTATATACACACACACATATACCACATCTTCTTTATCCACTCATCTATTCATGGACATTTAGGTTACTTACATGTCTTGGCTATTGTAAACAATGCTGCTCTGAACACTGGAGTGCATGTATCTTTCACATTAGAGTTTTATCCGGATATATTCCCAGGAGTGAGATTGCTGGATCATATGGTAACTCTGAGGGTTCTGTAAAGAGTTAATGAGATCACAGAGGCAAGGTCCTCGGAACAGTGCTCAACAGAAATTAGTTGTTATTGCGTTTATTATTATTTTCACTACAGATCTACTATAATATCCCGTGATAATAAAAAATTACTCAATGTATCAAGATCAGTGATGATTAAGAAATCAGGATTCTGCAGCTCAAATTGAAAACATTCACACATATTACTCTCCATTTTCCATTGTTCCCAAACTATATCCATCCTTCAGTGCTGGAAAATTACAAGGGTCACCCTTTCAAAATCATTACCAGCCAGTTTTATAGAAGGTTAGAAGTTGACTGTGCTGACATGGGGCTGAGGAAACATGAAAGATCTTTCTCTCTTCTTCTATGTCTGGTCTGTCATTTGAAACTGATTATGTGGAAGTAGAAGATCAAATGATAATGATGGAAAAGCTGATCTGGAAAACCCAGGGGACAGCATGAGCAAACATGCTGAACAAGATCATGCGGAGGCCCTTAAGGTCAGTGAGAGAGCTCTTCATCAAGGGATGACAATAACTCCACTCAAGGAGGCCTGCTTATCCAACTTCCCACAGTTTCCAGGTTACAGAGGGATATAAAAGTCATCATAATATGAAAATATTCATGAATGGGCTGCTTTAGCCACTCTGCCCTCAACATCCCACTCTGCTTACAAGCAGCATCTCTCTATATCTATTAATCAACATCTGTGGAAACCAGTCCCACACGGGCTGTGGGATGTTTCCAACCCTTCTTCAATGCAACAGGAATACAATGCAAGCGGACTGGAAACAAAATTGCAAAGCTTCCAAAAGATCAGGATCCATGAAGTCTGAAATTGTGCTGAGTAACTGCTTAAAATACACATCAGGTCACTGGAAAACGTTAGAGGGGTTAATAATTCCAGAAACACATCAACAAGGATGATGGTGTAACAGATGTTTCACAAGAGAATGATTTGATGAGTAAAAGGTAAAGATAAGGCTTTGGATAACTTGATGAAGCACAAGGACTTTTTTTTTTTTTGTTTGCAAAAATGACCATCATTATGTACTACAAAGACGAACACAAAATAAAGGATGTCATGTAACATAAATGTATAATTTTTTTGAAAGAATTAACAGGCAATTCATTCTAAAGATCTAACCTGCTGCTGCTGCTGCTATGTCGCTTCAGTCGTATCCGACTCTGTGCGACCCCATAGACGGCAGCCCACCAGGCTCCCCGTCCCTGGGATTCTCCAGGCAAGAACACTGGAGTGGGTTGCCATTTCCTTCTCCAATGCATGAAAGTGAAAAGTGAAAGTGAAGTCACTTAATTGTATCCGACTCCTAGCGACCCCATGGACTGCAGCCTACCAGGCCCCTCCATCCATGGGATTTTCCAGGCAGAGTACTGGAGTGGGTTGCCATTGCCTTCTCCAAAGATCTAACCTAGGTCTCATTAAATACAGACTGAGGCATAGATGGACTTATTTCCATAATTTCTATTTAATTTTTCAAGAGAGATTCGAATGACGTGAATTTTGTTTGTGTGTTTTACTATTTACTATGAAAATATGTTCAAGTTTTTAGTGACTTCACTTTTTAAGCAGGCTTTTATTCCTCTCCTGATTATTCTCAGATAATAAGGGCCTCTGGTACACATAATCATACTTTTTTTTTTTTCATGAGAATACTTGGAGACATTACAAAATAAAACTTAAATGCTAAGTGAAAGGGATCCAAAAAGCCATTTCTCTTCTTCAAGTAGAGTTCCAGCTAATGAATTTCATGAAGCTAAAGAGACAGTACTGTTTTTGAGCAGCTTCCACATGCCAGGCAGTTCACATGCCTAACTTGTAAAACTTACAACCACCCTGCAAAGTAGTTATAACCATCCCCGTTTCAGAGACAGGAAAACTGAGACATGGGGGTAAGTGCCAATTATTAGTTTACAAAGCAGCTTTGTTGGAGAAAGGATTACAATCTACAGTGACTAATATTCCTAAGGCCCTGAGGAGACTGTGTTCCGGCCTTGAGGCCGGAATGCTGGAGTTGGTGGGAACCAGTAGTTTTCAGCTCACTCTCTAATATAACCCTATTCATTACCAATCTTCATGAGAAAGACACTCGCAATGTTATTTTTCTGGGACTGGCTGAACAACTAGCCTGATGAGAAGACAGAAGGTCCAGAGCTCCAAGAGGCTCCAGGAATTCTGTTCAACTGGTGCTGCTGTAGACAGCTGAAGCACTTCCAGGCATTTGCTTGTTGTGGGATACTCTTTTGAAGGGGAAGCCTGGCTATGTTACTAAATATTTAGGTCTCAAGCAGCCAAAAGCAATTTGAAATCAAATGTTAAAATTCAAAAAGCATGGTGGGAAAGTGTTTACAGGTGCTCCCTGGAACAATGTTTTCCCACTTCTGCATGAAAGAGCCTGGCCACAAGTACAAAAAAATCAACTCTGACTGCATAAAGAGGTGCTTAAAATCCAGCAGGTTCTCCAAGTTGCAGCATGTTCCTTGCCCAAGAATCCCATGAGCACAGATCCTCCACTTAAGAAGCCGAAGGCACCATTACATGTGGCTACAAATAACAGCAACACATGCTAGAGACCCAGCTCTTTATCTCTAAAACTACAGATTCATGGGCTGATGAGCACTTGGCTTTTAAAGACATATTCTGCTCTACCTTTTTCCAAAAAAAAAAAAAAAGTAAATTAATATGGCTTTCCTCTAATAGCTATTATACTTGTCTCATAAGATCTTATTAAATAAAGGTATTCACTGATTCAATAAGCTTTGTGAAGAAAGGCATAGAGAATCTGCAAAGTGTATTTGTTCTGTTTAAGATTTAAACATCTCATGTTGTCACTCAGGGCAAAAGAATATTCAATGTGAAACTACTCAGAAATTTAAATGCTGTGACATTATTTTGATAATTCAAATCTAATTAGAATCTATACTTCAGAGCATAGTTTAGTAAATTATTCTGGGCTTAAATGATAGATTTCTCTGTCTTAAAACAAAAATGACAAAGTACTGTTTTTGAAACCATTCTTATTTTTATATCAACTATATGGCATCATTTCCTATCTAGACAATTGTATATTAAAAACTTTAAAAAACACTTTAGAAAGTGTATTTAAAGGTTTCAGATAATTTTTAAAACATTAAGTTAGAGGAAAATCTTAAAAGCAAAGAATCAGACTTATTTTTAATAGATGTAATTTGTTACACGGAAGACACAAATTCTTAGCTCTGGATCACCCTACGTATTATTACATACATCCAGAAGTTTCTCTGAGTTCAAAAGTTCATAGCAACAATTTATAAGGGTCTTAGCTCTGAAGCAAGCCAGGAGGAAAGTGCTGCTTTTAATCAACACTCAGCTACAATCCTTACGCTAAACATCTCACCAATCGGTGTGATGCAGAGTTCTCACACTGCCAAGACACCTCTCAGAAGTATGGTTTCCACAAGGTAAGTTCAGAAAAGTTACACAAATAACCTGCAGGTACACGCGTTCCATATTTCTAACTTTTGAGAACTGTAGCCTGAGAGAGAAAAACATTGTGCATATATCCTAGAGATAAAGGAAGGAAAATGGTTTATTATACTAGACAGAGACCAGGAAAAATGTGCTTTTCTCCTGGAAGTCTGATAATGTCTCTCTTTGTAGGCTGGAGTCCCCAAAGTGAGACTCTAAGTAGAGACAAAAGGTGGCAAACACAGGGGAATTCCAAGGGATTCCATTGCATATAAGGCTTCCCTTATATATAAAAAAGAAATTTTGTAAGCCTGAAATTTAAGCCTGTTTTGGGGTACAGAAGGCCTGGAGACAAACACTAAAGTGATAAAGATATCTCTTCCTGAAAGATACAAGGCTCTTCTTTCCCTCCTTCTTCCCTCCCTCTCTTCCTCCTTCCCTCTCTCTTCTTCTCTTTTCCTTCCTGCCACACATTTATTGAGAATCATGTGTCAGACACAGCCACTGAGCATTCAGCAGTGAATAAGCAAGACAGGCTCACTGCCCTAAGAAAACTCATTTGTTAAAATATAGTTCCCTGTGTTATACAGTAAGTTCTTTTGTTTATGTATTTTATATATAGTACTATATATCTGTTAATCTCAAACTCCTAATTTATCCCTCTCTGTCCACTTCCTCTGGGAACCAAAAGTTTGTTTTCTATGTCTGAGTCTCTTCCATAAATAAGTTCTTTTGTTATCATTTTTTTAGATATCACATATAGGTGATATCACATGATATTTGTTTTCCTCTGTCTGACTTACTTCACTCAGTATGATAATCTCTAGGTCCATCCATGTTGCTGCAAATGGTATTATTTTATTCCTTTTTTTATGGTTGAGTAGTATTTCATTGTGTATACATATAGATAATGGGAATGCTCTAAATGTACATTGTCTGATGAGGTAGCCACAAGCAGCTAGTATTCACTGAGCACCTGTAAGATGGCCATGGCAACTGAAGAACTCAGTTTTAGACTTTATTTCATTTTAATCTGTTATGTTTAAATTTAAATAACCACATGTGACTAATGGCTACCAAACTGGACAGCACACTTCCAATGGATTAATCAAACAGTAAACAAACAAGTATATGAAGTATTTTCAGGTTTGGGTAAGAGCAACAAAGAAAAAAAGCAGGCTGAGGATGACTGGGGGAGAGGTTGGACTTTTTAAATTATGGTGGATCAAAAAAGGGCTTTTTCTTAACAAAAGACATCAAGGCACACAAAATGTAGGGGAAGAGGATTCTAAGTAGAGGGAACGGCAAGTGCAAAAGATCTCCAGTGAGAGGGAATGCAACAGAAGGAAAGAGCGGGAAGGCTAATGTGGAGGAGAATAGGTGCAAGCAAGTTTGCGGAGACCAAGTTTGAGAAGCAGGTGGAGGGGTGGGGGTTTCATGGCTTTATGGCCATGGAAAGGAGTTTGAAGTTTACTCTGATGGTGGAGGGAAGCCAATGAATGGTTCCAACCAGAGAGAGTATCACGAGATGATTTACATTTAATGAGATCAGACAAGCAGCTGATTAGAGACCAAACTGCAAGAATGGAAGAGTAGAAACAGCACTCAGGAGGGAACCCAGAGTCAGGCCTGATGCTGCAGTGGCTTGGCTAGGACCACACCAGGGCCAGACTCTAGCGTGCTCAGGGGGTGGGGCCAACCGGCCTTGGTGATGCATGATTGGTGGTGAGAGTGCATGTGTGTGAGAGAAAGGAAAGCAAGAAATCAAGGAGGTTGACTTGAAAGGGAACTGTAGAGCTAATCCCAGTATCACCAGCCGCTGGGGATGGAGTGCCATTTGAACTGTTGAACAGTGTGAGAAAAAAATGGTGCTCAAACTTCCAGAAGCAGTCAAACCATAAAAGCCCTTATCAACATGTCGGGAAGCCTGTGTATGTATGTGTGTGTGTGTGTGTGTGTGTATAAAATTATAAGTAAAATGTGCCCAATTATTTCAATCCAGTCAGAAAGAACTTTAGGCATATAAACTGTGTAATGACCTATTAAAAAGGAAGCCAACTCTTACAACATCTATTGTTGCCAAAATACATTTTGGCACAGTATTAAACACAATCTACATATAGTTATACATGTAAATGCCACCCACCTTCAGAACCAGTTATTCTAAACCATAATCATATGCTATCCAGTAGGAGAGTTGGGGTTCAGACCACTTCAACCTCTCATTACTGTATTGTTTTCAAGTGTTTAACCCTGGAATTGATAACATATTTTCCCTGACATGTCTGTTGCTGTGTTACGCACAGAAAAAGCCCTAGAGGGGCCTCACAGATACAGTGGTATCATTGTATATAGGCATTAACTTAAATTCAGCTCTATAGTGAGAGGGAGGAAGAAAGGAAGGCAATTGGCATACCATGAGAAATTCTACTCACCATTCTCCTCAACGAGTCTGGGCCTGAAAATGAACATGAGACTCAAGATAGGAAATTGGCTGTTCCAACCATTGGTTTGGTTCCATTTCATGCTGTGGGAATCCCACCATGTCAGGCAGGATCTAGTATTACTTTTCCCTATAATGTGGCCCTACATCATCTGATGTGCAAAGACAAACCACTGTTTCCAATGTTGGAGGAAAAACTGACAGCACTGGGCTTATGGGAAGGTGGATTTTAAGGGCAATTTAACAGGCATTCAGGGGTTATTGTGACTAGACATATTTTCTGCCTCACACACCAAGTTTATAACCTAATCACTTTATAGAATAGGACTTCACTCTATACCAGGGGGTCTCCAGTGTCCAGGATCTAATGCTTGATGATCTGAGGTGAAGCTGATATAATTATAATAGAAATAAAGTGCATAATAAATGTAATGCATTTGAACCACCTCCCTCACCCTACCCCTGGCCCTCGAGCCATGGGAAAACTGTCTTCCACAAAACTGGTCCCTGTTGCCAAAAAGATTGGGGACCACTGCTCTATACCATTACGTATTGGCACAAAGTTGCTTCCACTTTACTCAGAAGGAAAATCATGAAGGATCTTACACGGCTATCTCTCAGTTTGAAAGAACTTGAAAATCAAGCTTTCTTGAGATTTTTTTTTTTTAGGGGAGGCCATTCTACAGATGAGAAACATTAACACAAACAAAAGAGAATGTACAAATTTTGAGGGGTCTTACCTAATAAATTTATGGCCTCTGAAACACGATTTTAAATCTGAGTTGAATCTGTTGTGTGTGTATATAACCTGTGGAGAAGGAACAGAAAAGTCTTTGCATGGAATTTGCTTACCACTCTAGAAACGTCTATGGTATGACGTTAAACTCTTAAACAAAGAATGCATGTACCCTCCTCACACACTAACTTTTATTCTACTAAAGAGTAGTATGATCTCAAAGCCTAAACATTCCTTTGGAACATAAAACCAGAATTTGTATCCTGGCACTTGCAAATTTGGGAATGTGCCTAGAAAAACAAACATGTTTTCTTTAATTAGCCTTAACAGAAAAGAAATACAACTGGAAATTAATATTGGTTTTAAAATGCAATAGAAAATAGAAAACATGGTTCATAAACTCCAAAGAAACCTGAGTTTGTCCTATGCTTTACTCTGAAAAAAGAGTATAAAAATAAATAAAAGGCCAGTTGATCTGCTTTAAAAGGGATGTTTCATTTACTGTTTTTGATTAGTTTGTGTTTTTGCTCATGTTTAAACTCCTACTAGGCTGATCATTGAAAATATCATATAACTCTAGTCAAATAATATTAACATGATTACTTCACTATATATTTGCTCCAAGACAATCAACTCAGTCAGGGCAACTTTGCTTTCAATTGCCTTTGCTGAAAAGCTGCATAAACATCCAAGACCAGTTAATTCTTTCCATGGGCTTTAAGCCTCATTGACATGCAGATGAGAGCCTGATCAAATGACAAGCCTGGGAGCCAAGTGCTGTGAATGAGCTTACCCACACAGACACGATGGGGACTCAAGTCTATGGGCCAAAAGGAGGATGCAGCAAGAATTCTCTCTGCTCCCTATCACAGCCTCTCTGGAAGACCAGGGTCTCTTGCAAAAAATATTAAACTAAACACAGTTCTAAGAACATTCTTCCTTGAACACAACAAAACATGCAACAAGTAGGAAAAAAAAAGGAAATTCTAGCCTGTGCCTTAACAAAATGAAATGCCCAGCTTTCTGAAAGAGAAAGGTGAATGTGAACGAAGGAAGTGCAAATTCAAATGTCTACTAGGCAGGGTGGGTCATGTAAATGAGTCAGCTAGAAAACCTGACTTCTGAAAAACAAATATCGTATATTAATGTCCACATGTGGAATCTGAAAAAAAAAATGGTATAGACGATCTTATTTACAAAGCAGAAATTGAGACACAGACATAAAAAACAAACCTATGAATACCAAGGGGAAAGAAGGGTGGATGGGATGAACTGGGAGATTGGGGTTGACATATATACATTATGATGTATAAAAGTGAGTGAGTGAAAGTCTCTCAGTCGTGTCTGACTCTTTGCAACCCCATGAACTATACAGTGCATGAAATTCTCCAGGCCAGAATACTGGAGTGGGTAGCCTTTCCCTTCTCCAGAGGATCTTCACAACCCAGGGATCGAACCCAGGTCTCCTGCATTGCAGGCAGATTCTTTACCAGCTGAGCCACAAGGGAAGCCCATTATGTATAAAATATGTATAAAATAGATAACTAATGAGAACATACTATGCAGAACAGGGAACTCTACTCAATGCTCTGTGGTGACCTAAATGGGAAGGAAATCCAAAAATGAGGGGAGATATATGTATAAATATAGCTGATTTACTTTTCTGTACAACAGAAACTAAAACGATGTTGTAAAGCAACTATACTCCAATAAAAATGTAACATAAATAAAGACAATCATGAGTTGTTTTGAAAAAAATAAAAAAATAAAGAAACTCCAAAAGGGCAAGATCTGGCATGGTCACTCTGGTTTTCAACTATATACAGGCATCCTGCCCCATAGCTAGGACACAGTACATGCTCAATATGCATGCATTATTAAATATGTTAATAAATGCTGTCAGCAAGTAGCTGTGTAATTTGTCTCTAGAGGGAACCCTTCTTTTCTTTACTCCAAAACATGGTGCTTGGGTTACACCAGTGGTTTTCCCACTTGCTCAGTCTCACCCCCATCCCCATCTTGGGCCCTCCTCCTATTCCTGCTTTAACTCAGCAGCTGTTTCTTCTCCTCAATTATCTTATAACTGCTATCATTATTTCAAGCTTTTGGTTAAAAAATACACAAATCATAATTGTATAGCTTAATGAATTTTCACAAACTGAGTCCATCTCCCTCTTGTCCCATCTCAGTCACTGCCCCTCCCCTATCCTAACTGACAACTATCCTAAGTTCTAGCACAACAGCCTGGTTGGCCTTGCTAACTTTACATAAATGGAATCACAAAGTATATACTCTTGTACCTGGTTTCTTCTGCTCAACACGTTGTTGTTTGGAATATTCATCCATAATAGTGTGTATAATTGTTCATTCCTTCCAGCTCTAATTCTAATGATGCTAACTACTAAAGCAATACACAAGAAAAATACTTTTGAAAACAGCCAAGGCAATATAATTGATCTCAGTAATAAACAGAAGCATAGCAGATACAGCCTAGGCAATATCATCTTAGTCTAAATGTGTATTAAAGGATTTCCCATGTTGATGGGGTTCTGCATCCACTGGCGATAAGCAACTGGAAACTGGTGGTGATTCCAGACCTGTTCTAGACAAACTTTCCAGAGTCCACAGTTATATTAACTGTTCATTTAGAGCCATGGCATATCAACTCTGGTTAACTATATATTTATCTGTAAAACAAGGTATAAAGTGTAAAGTGAGTAGCCTGCAACTCAAATGCATGAAGACAACAAAAAGAAATATTTGTTTAAAAATGGACTCATATCTTCTTTTCAAGGAACCCAAAGTTGTTTTATGTTGTCATTTGTTCACAATGATTTTTTTCTTGGCTTGTAACTGTGAGGAATTAAAAGACTGATTCTCTTGACAAGGTTCACGATGAGCGAGAAAAAGTTCTGGAGGACTGGAGGAACAGGCAGAACACAGGGGATTTAAAGGGCAGTGAAACTACTCTTTATGACACTGGAAAGGCTGATATAGGCCCTTATACACTTGTACAAATCTGTCAACTGTAAAACATTGAGAACAAACCCTAAGGTAAACTATGAATTCTGGGTGATAATACTATGCAAATATAGGGTCATCAGTTTTAACAAATGTACCACTCTGGTGAGGAATGTTGATAATGGGGGAGGCTGTGCAAGTAGGTATGGGGCAGGAGGTCTACAGGAAATCTCTATATCGTCTTCTCAATTTTGCTGTGAATTAAAAATTGCTCCACAAATAAAGGCTGTTGAAAATATTATGAAAGTGGGAGAATTGACAAATATCCAGGAACTTCCTATAAAGCAATTTCTGAAGTTTTATACTCATATTTATATTAATAACAATTTATACAGTTGTATCATAGGGAAGGCTGAGAGTCTATTTTTATTAGACAACTCTTTCTAAGCTGCTGCTGCTGCTGCTGCTAAGTTGCTTCAGTCATGTCTGACTCTTAGCGACCCCATGGACTGCAGCCCACCAGGCTCCTCCGCCCATGGGATTTTCCAGGCAAGAGTTCTGGAGTGGGGTGCCATTACTCTTCCTATAAACTTTTACAATAGTAACATTTCAAGCAAAACTATTTCTAACACTTCTCTTTTTATAAGATGAAAGTATAAATCTGTGATATTTCCAGTATCTGTGAAATCTCAAAAATTGTTTTAGGTGTAAAAGATATCCTGGTGATTTATTATTTTACTTCTCTGCATTTAAGTTCTGAATTTGGGAAAGCAAAATTCCAAAGTTTTCAGAGAAAATGTAGACACTTCATTGAGCTAGGATCAGAGATGAATTTCAAGCAATATTTGGTAACAAGAAAACATTGAAAAATAAGCAGAAATGACACAAAAAAAACTAAAAAGAAATAGTTCTTTCATAAGTGAGAAGCTTGTGCCTTATTTTCTTAAATAATCAAAGATATAGTAAGGTCAAAATAAAGCACTTCCTTAAAAAGTTCTGCTATCTAAGAAAACAAAAATAAAGTAAATAAAAATCTTTGATTTTGTACATAAGAGTGCCAATTAGTAAACCAAAGAAACAGGCCATCAAATTGAGCACACTTTTTAAAATGTTAACAATTCTCATTCCCTGTTTTCAGACTCAGGTAATATAAGCCAGGGCAAATAATATTTACTCTGCAAGTTTGGTCCTTTATTAGAATAGGACTTAGGAGGTCTGTGAGGTTAAATCTTATCTCAAAATTAAAGTATATGGCCTTTATATTAATATGCAATGCATTAATATCAAATCAATAAATACAAAAGCTATATGAAGTTTTAAAAAGGTTAAAAAACATTTTTTAAAAACCTTCAAGAACCTTTTATGTAGTGAGGAATTATTTGCTAATCCTTATATAGAACCATGAAGAAAGGTTTCTAATGTTTATGATACCACAAAATCTGGCAAATCAAAAAAAAAAAAAAACCACTATAATTCCATATTTACAATTGTCCTTCAGTAAGAGAAGAAAGCTCAGTAATCAGAGAAGATAACTTAACAGAAACTTGGACTTTAATTCTATTAATGAGGGTCCAATGGAAACTCCAATAATTTAAAAGAAAGCTATTTTATCAATGGATTTTTTAAAAAGACATCTTAGTAAAAAAAAATAGTTTAAAAAAATTCCTGGAAATTTTGTAAAGACCCCTGAGCTTTTAATGCAAGCAGTGGTGTAATCTTTTTTGATGACAAGGTAGAACTGGTTATACAAGGAACTCATTTTTCTGGGAGGCAATGGATAAAATCCAGTAAGAGGTACAGAGGCATAAAAGTAATTAATGACTTTCACAGAAATTATCACATGTACCAACTTAATACATTTGTGAAAACATCATAAGGAAATGCTGACTAAGACTGCACTTTGCCCATGTGTCATAAGCTTGGTTGCTTCCAATATAGCCATTAGATGAATCAGACATGCCTGCCTCCTAGAGGATAACAGTGGGTGAGATCACAGTATCTTGCTTTTGGGGAAACAGCAGGTCATCATTACTGACAAATCCTTTCTTTTGAGGAAGGGCATCATCTGGTTTTCTGCTTTAAAGCCCACATATTGTATACAAACTCTTCTAGTTTGGGACGGGCTTGGCCAAATTTGCTAAGCAGCCAGCCTTCCTCAATGAGGTCAATACAAACACCCCAGTTAGAGGGCTGGGTCCAAACACAGAGATGTTGCATGCTGCTGATTAGTACCCTTTGTCCAGGCCTGTTTAGGTCCTAATGACATCAAACACAAAACAAAAAAAAAAACCTATTTACTGACTATGCCAAGTACACAACCACTATAGATGAAATAATGTCTTTAATCAATCCACATTCTTAATTTTCCTCTGGAGTGAAAAAGCACATCTATTAATGGGGGGAAAGATGTAAAATGAGAAGAGAAGACACCACAAAACTTGCGGAAAAAAAAAAAAAAAAAAGGCATGAAAAAGGATAACACTTTCATATCCAAAAGAACACCGAAGTTTATATGCTGAATCAATAGAAAATGTTAGAGGTAAAATAAGACCTGGGTTATAGTAACTGATGCCTTAGATACAGAGTTAATGTTTCTAGCAAAGATCTTCAGGATTAAAGAAAGTAAATAGCACTCAACACTATTAGCAAGAATAAATACTAAATGTTATTACATGGTCTTTGGTGTTCTGGCTTCAGTTAAGCCTCAAGAAATCCCTAAGTGCCACCCCAATCTCTTGTGAACACCGTTATCTCATCTACCTTCTTTTCATCTCACCTTCTCATCTGGGACCCACCTTTTTGTTCAGCTTTGCCAAGAAGCGCCCTGACTCTAGTTTGGACACCCATCTCGTGACCACCCCATCATACACTTTCCATGATCCCTGGGCTTTGTTGCACACATAAGCACAAAAAAACTAAAATAACATGGTTTTAGCCCCCAAACATTTGCAATTAAAGTTGGTCAGGGATGAGCTGTGAGTCAGTCTGAGCTAAAGTATAGAAAGGTGATTTCTGAGACTTTTCTAGTAATGAACAATGACTCAAGCAAAACTCTTAACTGTAAACATCTTGTGAGGCATTATTCTTTGTGCACAAAAGAAAGGCAGAAATCTCAACTGTAATATCTATTTAGAGTGTAGTGAAATAAAACAATAATGTTAAAAATCACGTCATCCCAGTTAAAAAGTATATAAGCTGAAACTAATTCTGAGAAACTGAATTAAAACAAAAGAAGAAATCTTCTATTTTTAATGGGAACTTAAAAATTATTTATCATATTTCTTTCTACTAAAACATAAAAATCAGCAAACCCATTTATGCATTTACAAGTCTTTCAGGTGAGATGGACTCCTGAATTCAGATACTGCTGTGCTTAACTTATTCCAAATGTAGAAATGTGCCATGATCAAGAAGATGCAATTCTTGAAATAAATCTGTACAGAATACACTTTTATTACAGCTGAATGAAATATTGAGATTCTCCCTGATATTAGATCCTTTTCCATAATTGCCTAACTTAAGAACTTACTGAGTATATATCTAATATGAGAAAACTGTATTATTCATATGGGGAGAAATATAGTATAGTGGCTCTTTTTTAAAAACCATTCAGCTGATGGGGGAGCAGAAGGGTGTGGAAGTTCAGAGGTGGTCTACAGGTTGGCGAGGATGGGAGGAGGCAAAACAGGTAGACAGACAAACAGGATGGTCACAGGCAAGGCAGGTCCATCAGAAGTATTTCAGCTCAATGAGGCACCACCATAGATTTAGGGAATAAGTGAAAGTGTAAGTCGCTGAGTTGTATTCAACTCTTTGCAACCCCATGGACTCTATAGTCCATGGAATTCTCCAGGCCAGAATACTAGAGTGGGTAGCCTCTCCCTTCTCCAGGGGATCTTCCCAACCCAGGGATTGAACCCAGGTCTCCTGCATTGTGTGCAAATTCTTTACCAGCTGAGCCACAAGGAAGCCCAAGAATACTGGAATTGGCAGCCTATCCCTTCTCCAGAGGATCTTCTCGACCCAGGAATTGAACCAGGGTCTCCTGCATAGTACACGTATGTGTCTACAGTAGGATGCAGAAAAGAAGAGAGACAGTGAAGTGTGACAAGTCTGAAGAGGCCCTGCCTCCCAGATCCTCAACCTCTCTGGAACACAAGTAGCACTGTGATGTTTTCTTTAAAGAGAGTAATTCAGTCAGTTGAGTCACTCAGACGTGTCCAGTTCTTTGCGACCCTATGAATCGCAGCACACCAGGCCTCCCTGTCCATCACCAACTCCCGGAGGTCACTCAAACTCATGACCATCAAGTCTGTGACGCCATACAGCCATCTCATCCTCTGTTGTCTCCTTCTCTCCCTGCCCCCAATCCCTCCCAGCATCAAGGTCTTTTCCAATGAGTCAAGTCTTCACATGAGGTGGCCAAAATACTGGAGTTTCAGCTTTAGCATCAGTCCTTCCAATGAACACCCAGGACTGATCTTTAGAATGGACTGGTTGGATCTCCTTGCAGTCCAAGGGACTCTCAAGAGTCTTCTCCAACACCACAGTTCAAAAGCATCAGTTCTTCGGCACTCAGCCTTCTTCACAGTCCAACTCTCACATCCATACGCGACCACAGGAAAAACCATAGCCTTGACTAGACGAACCTTTGTTGGCAAAGTAATGTCTCTACTTTTGAATATGCTATCTAGGTTGGTCATAACTTTCCTTCCAAGGAGTAAGCGTCTTTTAATTTCATGGCTGCAGTCACCATCTGCAGTGATTTTAGAGCCCCCCAAAATAAAGTCTGACACTGTTTCCACTGTTTTTCCATCTATTTCCCATGTAGTGATGGGACCAGATGCCATGATCTTTGTTTTCTGAATGCTGAGCTTTAAGCCAACCTTTTCACTCTCCATTTTCACTTCCATTTTCACTTTCATCAAGAGGCTTTTGAGTTCCTCTTCACTTTCTGCCATAAGGGTGGTGTCATCTGCATATCTGAGGTTATTGAGATTTCTCCCGGCAATCTTGATTCCAGCTTGTGCTTCTTCCAGCCCAGTGTTTCTCATGAGGTACTCTGCATAGAAGTTAAATAAGCAGGGTGACAGTATACAGCCTTGACGTACTCCTTTTCCTATTTGGAACCAGTCTGTTGTTCCATGTCCAGTTCTAACTGATGCTTCCTGACCTGCGTATAGGTTTCTCAAGAGGCAGGTCAGGTGGTCTGGTATTCCCATCTCTTTCAGAATTTGCCACAGTTTATTATGATCCACACAGTCAAAGGCTTTGGCATAGTCAATAAAGCAGAAATAGATGTTTTTCTGGAACTCTCTTGCTTTTTCCATGATCCAGCAGATGTTGGCAATTTGATCTCTGGTTCCTCTGCCTTTTCTAAAGCCAGATGGAACATCTGGAAGTTCATGGTTCACATATTGCTGAAGCCTGGCTTGGAGAATTTTGACCATTACTTTACTAGCATGTGAGATGAGTGCAATTATGCAGTAGTTGGAGCATTCTTTGGCATTGCCTTTCTTTGGGATTGGAATGAAAACTGACCTTTTCAGTCCCGTGGCCACTGCTGAGTTTTCCAAATTTGCGGGCATATTGAGTATAGCACTTTCACAGCATCATCTTTCAGGATTTGGAATAGCTCAACTGGAATACCATCACCTCCACTAGCTTTGTTTGAGGTAATGCTTTCTAAGGCCCACTTGACTTCACATTCCAGGATGTCTGGCTCTAGGTCAGTGATCACACCATAGTGATTATCTGGATCATGAAGATCTTTTTTGTACAGTTCTTCTGTGTATTCTTGCCACCTCTTCTTAATATCTTCTGCTTCTGCTAGGTCCATACCATTTCTACCCTTTATCGAGCCCATCTTTGCATGAAATGTTCCCTTGGTATCTCTAATTTTCTTGAAGAGATTTCTAGTCTTTCCCATTCTATTGTTTTCCTCTATTTCTTTGCATTGATCACTGAGAAAGGCTTTCTTATCTCTCCTTGCTATTCTTTGGAACTCTGCATTCAGATGCTTATTCTTTCCTTTTCTCCTTTGCTTTTCACTTCTCTTCTTTTCACAGCTATTTGTAAGGCCTCCCCAGACAGCCATTTTGCTTCTTTGCATTTCTTTTCCATGGGGATGGTCTTGATCCCTGTCCCCGGTACAATGTCACGAACCTCTGTCCATAGTTCATCAGGCACTCTGTCTATCAGATCTAGTCCCTTAAATCTATTTCTCACTTCCATCATGTAATCGTAAGGGATTTGATTTAGGTCATACCTGAATGGTCTAGGGGTTTTTCTTACTTTCTTCAATTTAACTCTGAATTTGGCAATAAGGAGTTCATGATCTGAGCCACAGTCAGCTCCCAGTCTTGTTTTTGCTGACTGTATAGAGCTTCTCCATCTTTGGCTGCAAAGAATATAATCAATCTGATTTTGGTGTTGACCATCTGGTGATGTCCATGTTTAGAGTCTTCTTTTGTGTTGTTGGAAGAGAGTGTTTGGAGTAAATAACAGCAGAAAAAAATTAAAGAAATATATAGTTCAAAATGCAGAAATGAGTTATTATGGTTAAGAATCCTCTCTTTCTTGTCAATAAAGACCTAACAGGTTATCATTACTTTTTCAAATTTGACTTATGTAAAGGAAAACTTAAGAACTTTTTTTAATATATTAAAACAGTGTTAGCAGAAAAAAAATAGCCATATTCATTTTTTCGATTCTACAAAGTGAATCTTTGGAAGTTAATACCTTTTGATGTACTATCAGTGGTACTCACTAGAATCTCATAGGAAGTCTTAAAAACTAATAAAAAAAACAGTTTTCTCAAGCTCCAATCCTCAGATTCTGATTTAGCTGTTCTTGGAGTGCAGTCTGGGAGCAAGTCATTTTAAAGCCTGACAAGAGTTGAGAATTACTGTGCTAAATAAGTATTTTGAGATGAAACAAATACATTCTTTGGACTTTTTAATGAAGGAAACAACTGAGGAACATTCTATTCATAATTACTGGTGATGGATAATTCAGAGTCCATCTGGTGACGAATAGTTCAGGTGACTTTATCATGAGGCTTTCATTATCAGAGAAAAATTGGTAACAGGAAAAGGCTAAGCCACCTTTTCACTGAAATAGTGAAAAACATAATGTTGGGTTGTTATCTTAAATAAATTCATTAAAATTATATCATAAGGAAAATTTTAAGCTATAACTGCAGCAATGAACTGGAGTAAAGATTGAAGCAAGTAGACATAATTTTCTTTCCTGACAAAATTATACTACAGTTCAGCCTAAACTAGAGCTATTATTTCAAAGAATACTCAAAGATGTCATCAATTTTCCCAGGGGTTCGTCTTGCCCTTTGATTTTAAAATAATTTTCATATGAAGCATCTACTTATGTCCTCATCCATTTTTGTTCTCTCATTTTTAATTGTTCATTGGTCTCACTTTGCTGGATCCTCATTTATCAATGGATTTATATATGATTCAAGCAGTTTTCCAACATCAATTGTTTTGAATTAACTAATTCTTTTTATATGTATATAATTTTATTTATTTATTTATTTTTGACTGTGCTGGATCTTTGCTGCTGCGTGGGCTTTTCTCTAGTTGTGGTGAGCAGGGGCTACCCTCCAGCTGTGGTGCTTGTGCTTCCCATTGCAGTGGCTTCTCCTGTTGCACAGCATGGGCTCCAGAGCACTGGGGCTTCAGTAGTCAGGGCATGTGGGCTCGGTTGTTGTGGCTTCCCAGCTCTAGAGCATAGGCTCAGCAGTTGTGGTGCACAGGCTTAGTTGCTCCAAGGCATGTGGGATCTTACTAGTTAAGGGATCGAACCGTGTCTTCTGCACTGGCAGGTGGATTCTCTATCACTGAGCTACCAGGGAAGTCCGATAATTAATGAATTCTTGCAATCAATTTGTTATATGGATTGCATGTGTACCATATTTTTAGCATTGCATTTTTTTGTGTGTGTGTTACATTGTTGTATGTATTTTATAATCAGCCTAAAACTGATTAATAAAAACATCAGCTTAGTGAGATTTTAGAAAGCTACTTTTATAACCAGTCACTTCATCAGTAAGTATTTTCCTCTTATGATAGTTCACCTTGTAACCAAACTGTGAGGGCTTAGACAATGAAGGCTCTTGTTATCAGAACATTATTTAAGAACATCAAGGTAATGAACAACAGTAATACTCTAGACCATAATGTTCCAGAAATTGAAAGCCAGGTTCATATATCATTTTTCCCTTTAAGGAACAAAGATGTCTTAACAAATATGAGATAATAAACTTTATATTGTTTCTATGTCCCACATTTATTTAAGGAACATATAAAATGCTTAGAAAATTAAGATTTTCCCATTTGCATATCAACTGTTGATATATTTTGAATGAAAGATATATGTTCCTCTGAATCTGAAATAATGGGAGGATCCCAGAAATTTGAGAAAAATATAAATATAATCAATATTTGTGGTATTTTTTACATATTGAAAATTAATTTAAGAGGTAAAAACAAAATACAAATAGTTTGCTTTGCTCATAATGTGCTTGATTATGTTCAATATTCAAAGGCTGAGAAAAAGACAAATAGGGAGGGAAGCACTTATTTTTATGTTTTTAATAAGCAATGGCATGAGAGGAAAATTCAGGATAAACGTTTGCCAAATTCAAATTTTTTCTCCCACAAAAACTTCACAGTTCTATTTTAGATGAAAAACCATTAGATATTTATTTTCAAAATATTCTACAAGTAAGACACAAACAGAACTGTTTGAATACGATGCTCATCATTCCAAGGTACCAGGATGAATGTGTTATTTTAGCTAAAAATGTAAAACATCTCTAGAAATTGAGAGCATAATCAGAAGGGAGACAAATGAAAATCAGTATTTTTTTTCAAATTAAGAATATCTACACATATGTGAAAGAATCAAGAACTTTCAGGATACATGGAGAAACAACAAATTCTTATATGGTCAGGCTTATGATTTTAGCATACTCTACACTTGTGTGCACACACACACATAAACACACACACACTATTGTTATCTCTGCAGTCGGGCCTCAAGCACAGAAGTCTGTCAAGAGACAAAAAAGAGATCATCTCCTAAAGTACTCCTACAACCAAAGAAGACAGAGCTTGTGAGCAGATGTTCTTTGTGGTAAAGATGCTGTGATGACCACTTTATCCCAGCAAGCTTTGAAAAGCACTACTCACACAGACCTTCCAGAAAGCTGTAATATATTATGCATAACAAAGAACTCAGTCTATCTTTTCAAATAATTTGTGAGTAAAATGAAGAAAGTCAAACAACTCTGGCTTCCTGTAAGTCCTACTGAAGTATATGTTTTTCACTCCAGCTGCATTAAAACACTGAGTTTAATCTAATGATAAAAATTAGCTCACTCACATCTGGGAATCATTCCTGCAAAGCTTGCCTCAAACTGTGTTCTAATTATTCGGTAATCTTGTTAATGTGATTTTAAAAGAAACCCTACAAAATCCACTGACAACTGCTTTCATTGTATCCATAATTATATCCATGTCATTAGTGTCTCTTAACAACCCCACAGTTCTTAATATATCTCAGCAGTCAACATTATTACTTTTTCGTGACTACTAAAAGATTTTAGAATTGACTTCTCAGTTTTATGCTTATGCACTGGACATGCCAAAAATAGATCAAATAGCTCATTTATCAACTCTACTTTCATTCACCTAAACCCCAGGAAATTATCAGATAAGCAGATAAAAATGTGAAATTTCTATTACTCAGGGACTAGCAGGAAGATGTGTATTTCAGTGTCTACTAATTTCGCTGTCTCTGAAATTACCTCTAATAATTTTAGAGCTTTAAAACTCTATTAGCTCATGAATCCATGTTTTGCAAGAGAGAGACATTGAGTTCATTGGTCAAACTGCCTTCTACTTGAATGATGAGAAAAGAGGAAGTTTTATTTTGACTCTGGAAACATCATCAGCTATTTGAGACAAATTCTATCCCCTCATCTTTAACACTGGAATTCTACTTTTAACATGTTCTAGTGATGCTAATGTACTTAGAAAATATAAAACCACACAGAGCAAATCATGGGATAAATGAAATACATTTTTAAGTTTTAAAAAGTCCTTGCAAGGATGAATTCTAAAGAAGTACAAAAATGCTACGAAATAATACGTGTAAGTCATCCTATTGGATGTGCAAAAGTCACAAGAGCATGATTTTCCTGAATCTCTAACACTTCCAGAAAGACCTGTAGCTATGGGTTGTAGTGGACCACCTCAAGGAAGGAAATCATTAGAAGACATGCTTTCCTGGAGGGCAGGATAAAAGGCAATTCATACTCATCTCTGTATCCCCCACATCACACATCAGGATGTTTTGCAAGTAACGGAAACTTAATATGTCCATTGATTGAATAAATTCCTAAAATGGGACTTTCCCAGTGGTTCGCTGGTAAAGAATCCACCTGCAATGCAGGAGCTAAGGAAACGTGGGTTCAATCCCTGGGTCAGGCAGATCCACTGGAGGAAGGCATAGCAACTCACTCCAGCACTCTTACCTAGAAAATCCCATGGACAGAGCCTCCAGAGGGGCTATAGTTCATGGGTTCCCAGAGCCGGACATGACTGAAGCAGCTGAGCATGCACACATGCACATTCCCAAAATGTTCTACTATCAGACAGAATTTCAGGGAATGAAAGGCTACTCTATAATCTCTTTGTTTCCTGTCACCTCCACTCATCCTATTTCCATTATAAAACCTCTGGCTCCAGATGTTGAGCAATGCTATAATCCATGAGGGATAAGATATGATCATGTTATGCCACAAATGGAGGATGGGAATAACACTGGACAGAGAGCCTTGGAAAAGGGTCTCAGGCAAGGACATGCCACCCATATACTACATAAGACCAGGTGAGCCAACACCCCCCCCCCCCAAACCGCAACAAACAAGAGGAATAGGACCGACTGTTCCTTTGGTTCTTCTAATTCTGTAACTAATCCATGATAAACAGGGCCCAATCCACTGACCTAGAGCTGCCTTGGATTCTTCAGGACTTTACATATATCTCAAGAAGCTTGTATGAGAAAAAAAAATTCCAGTATTTTCATTAATTATATTGACCCTATGTTTAAAAGTAAGAAATGATAGGTACTTTGAAAGAATTAAATAGGTACTATAATTAGGAAACACATGGGGGCACCCTAATCAACCAATAATAAATCTGATAATAACATTTTTTTTGAAAGATCAATTATCACAGACCTTTTGTTGATAATGCTAGTGAATTCTGGTGTCTGCCTATGACCAGGTTGGCCCTGGTATACAGTATACAGCCCGAAGGGGCTGCAATCTTCACAGTGCCTGGTACACATGTCCATAATTCTTCAAGACAAAAGCACATTTGGTGGAATGTGTATATTTACCATTTGCTAAGCTGACATCATTTTATCCCATTCATTTCTGAGCCTTATATTTAAGCCAAGGATTTTGTGTTCCATCTTTATGATGAAATTCAGATTTTCTACTAAAGGCAACTACTTCAATTCAAAAGACTGAGTGTAATGGTACTTAAAAACATTTGCAATTGGTTAAAAATAGGGAGCTGAAAAAGTAAGCATAAAGCAAGAAAAGATTTTAAAATACAGAATAAGAATTTTAAACTCAATAAATAATTTCCTTTAAATTCCAAACTTCAATTGTTACTTCTCAAACTACAAAACAAGCATTTTAAGGAATGCTGTATTTGTTCTTCTGTACCTTCCAGTGAAACCACCTAATGACAGGCTTTTGCTTATTGACACATTTTTCAACGGTTGCTTGTATAAAAAATGTTGGTACTTTCCAACTGTTTTCTGACTTCATGCATCATCTGGACTTTCTCTCCTCATTTCCTTACAGTTCAAGGCTTTCTCTCATCTGAAGCCATTGTTGGTTGACATGAAAAATGGACTCTAGTACAACTAATTCCATCAAATGAAGGAAAATCCTAAATCTCAATTATGAAACAATAATTATAAAATCATTAGGTAGATTTTATTATACTTGAAGTTGTGCTTCTTTTCCATTAACAATTCTCTCAATTTATTTTCAGCTATATTAGTGATCTTTAATATCCTCACTCTATTTTTTTTATAGAAAGTGTCTCTAAATAATTGATTCACTCAGTCAACAATTTCTCATGGGTTACAAATTATGTGTCAGGTATGGGTCTGTGTACTGCACTTACAGGACTAAATAAAACACAAATTTCCTGCATTCATGTAACTTACATTAAAAAAAATTTTTAAAGCAATTTAAAATTTTCTGAAATGAGCTTTGAAGGTAATTATAGCTTACATTTTGACAAGGGAAAAAAGCAACAAGCAATATATGACTACAGGCTGAGATAGGTGCAAGGAAGATAAATAGAGCAAGTGAGGCTGAGAGTCATAGGGTTGTGCTAGTATTTAACAGAGTAGCTAGAGAAGGCCTGGTAAGATGACTCTTGGGTAAAGGTGTCTGAAAGAAAAGAAAAAGAAACCTATCCTGGTCTTAGACCTTAGCCACCTTATCTTCTGTAGCTTGGTCATCACCAGAGCTGATATTTTGATCCCTCTCTAACTAAGATGTCTCAGCTGGAGAACCACAGAGCAACAGTGCTCAGTCTGGGGTGATTTTGCCCCAAAGGACATGGGGCAATGTCTGGACATTTCTAATTGTCACATCTGGGAGGAGGTTACATATTCACATGTGATTGGTAGAGACCAAAGATACAGCTCAATATCCCCCAATGCACACAGACAGCCTCCACAACCATGAACGATCTGACCCCAAATATCAGGAGAACCACGGAGGAAAGGCTTTGCCATATATGGTGAAGCATGCTTGGCCTCTGAAATACTCAATACCTACACCTAAGAGAAAACCAAAAACATTTTCAAAGAATATCATTTTAAAGAGTATCTCTGCAGAGTTTACTTACAAAACAGTTTCAGTGATTCATTAAAGCAAAAATAAAGATATAATTACTGTTTCATTATTTCAGCTTAAGTAACTGCTTACATATAAAAGCTATCTATTCTTTCAAATAGTAATTAAAACTTGCACTAATTTCAACAGTCTCTAGTGAAAATTATTGAATTAAAAAATGTACCTAATATAATGATAAATTTCGGCTTGAGTAAAAAGACTTTAGACTGTAGTGATTGCTAGGAGGATAGTGAGATGAAGGGAGATCATGAAAAAACTACTTGACTGGCAAGGGTTAAACTCCAGAAGTGGACACTGAGCTATCCACATAAGAGGCTAGCAGAAAGTAATAGTTGGCTGATTTAGTTTGGCAGGGCTTCCCAGGTGGCACGAATGGTAAAGAACTCACTTGCCAATGCAGGAAACCTAAGAGATGTGGGTTTGATCCCTTGGTCGGGAAGATTCCCTAGAGAGGGCATGGCAACACACTCTAGCATTCTTGCCTGGGAAGTCCCATGGACAGAGGAGACTCATGGGCTACAGTCCATTTAGTTTGACAGCTAAGTACCTAAGTAGGTTTCAACATTAAAATGTTCTGTTTTTATTGTGTCATTAGAAAACCTGGTTTATATGAAGGCCATAAAAGTTTATAATGAACATATTTGTTACAACTACTCTCAGACGCCATCTGCCATGGGATCTCTTCCAATGCAAGTGTAATCACAAGGTTAGGAGGAAAGGAAGAAAAAAGACATTCTATTTTGTTTCTTACTTAAGGAAAATATAGAGATAGATCTTCACATATCAATTGCAAAATCCCCTATACATCTCTAAGATAAGAACAATATATCTTAAACATTCTGCCACTGGAAAAAGAACACAGTCTGCTTATCACACTGTTACCATGAAAAAAAAGGGACAAATGAAGAATCTCACATTGTGGATGCATTATGCATATTGCTGAGTGAAGAACACAGTTAGGAGCACATAGGCTGTGTTAAAGCTATGGGTTTGGAACCAGGATTGAGTCCTTTCACCACTACTGACCTGGAGAATGGCCATGGCAAGCTTCTTAGTCTCTTTATAAGCTCCGGTTTCTTTATCTGTCAATCGGGAAAATGGTCATCAAAGTCCCCCTGTCATGAGGATTAAGTAACTAGACAGATCCTAGAGTACCTGTGTTTGACTGGGCACTTCATAAAGCTTTGGCAATTACTGACAGCATTATGGATACAACTAGCTGCATATGGACTGAAATGGTCCTGCCTTTTCTTTAGCACCCAAATCCATATCCAATGATGTGAATCACTGTGAGAGATGCCAGCCTGTTGTTTGCCAGAGGTCACTGGACACATGTAGTTATCCTTCCTATGGACACTACCTGAGGACCTGAGCAATTAGTAGTGACTCCCACTGGGAAGATGGGACACAGAGCAGTTCTGGTTCCATTCTTCCATCCCCAACCCACCCATCTCAGTTTTCTCTACCCTTAGACTGAGTGACTTGGATAATAAGATAGCAGGAGAGGAGAGGTAGAAGAAAAGGAGAAACCACAAAATTATCACTCTGGGTGTATTAATATCAATGGCTAGCAATCAATATCCTGACTGCTGTGAGAACATGCAGCTGATGGGCAAATGTAGCTAAAATACAAAACATCTCATGAAGCACCACCCACGGAAGTTCTACTCTCCTAGACAAAGAGATGGCTAGAAGACAGCGTATTTTACTGAAATTTGCTAAACTTTCTCACAGTTTAGATCAAATTGCCAACATCCGCTGGATCATGGAAAAAGCAAGAGAGTTCCAGAAAAACATCTATTTCTGCTTTATTGACTATGCCAAAGCCTTTGACTGTGTGGATCACAATCAACTGTGGAAAATCCTGAAAGAGATGGGAATACCAGACCACCTGACCTGCCTCTTGAGAACTCTGTATGCAGGTCAGGAAGCAACAGAGCTGGACATGGAACAACAGACTGGTTCCAAATAGGGAAAGGAGTACGTCAAGGCTGTATATTGTCACTCTGCTTATTTAACTTATAGGCAGAGTACATCATGAGAATCGCTGGTCTGGAAGAAGCACAAGCTGGAATCAAGATTGCCGGGAGAAATATCAATAACCTCAGATATGCAGATGACACCACCCTTATGGCAGAAAGTGAAGAGGAACTCAAAAGCCTCTTGATGAAAGTGAAAGTGGAGAGTGAAAAGGTTGGCTTAAAGCTCAACATTCAGAAAACGAAGATCATGGCATCTGGTCCCACCATTTCATGGGAAATAGATGGGGAAACAGTGGAAACAGTGTCAGACTTTATTTTTCTGGGCTCCAAAATCACTACAGATGGTGACTGCAGCCATGAAATTAAAAGACGCTTGCTCCTTGGAGGACTTCCATGGTGGCTCAGGTGGTAAAGCATCTGTCTACAATGTGAGAGACCTGGGTTCAATCCCTGGGTTGAGAAGATTCCCTGGAGAAGGAAATGGCAACCCACTCCAGTACTCTTGCCTTGAAAATCCCATGGACAGAGGAGCTTGGTGCAGGCTACTATCCATGGGGTCGCAAAGAGTCGGGCACGACTGAGCGACTTCACTTCACTTCACTTTACTCCTTGGAAGGAAAGTTATGACCAACCTAGATAGCATATTGAAAAGCAGAGACATTACTTTGCCAACAAAGGTTCGTCTAGTCAAGGCTATGGTTTTTGCAGTAGTCATGTATGGATGTGAGAGTTGGACTGTGAAGAAGGCTGAGCGCTGAAGAATTGATGCTTTTGAACTGTGGTGTTGGAGAAGACTCTTGAGAGTCCCTTGGACTGCAAGGAGATCCAACCAGTCCATTCTGAAGGAGATCAGCCCTGGGATTTCTTTGGAAGGAATGATGCTAAAGCTGAAACTCCAGTACTTTGGCCACCTCATGCGAAGAGTTGACTCATTGGAGAAGACTCTGATGCTGGGAGGGATTGGGGGCAAGAGGAGAAGGAGACGACAGAGGGTGAGATGGCTGGATGGCATCACTGACTCGATGGATGTGAGTCTGAGTGACCTCCAGGAGTTGGTGATGGACAGGGAGTCCTGGCATGCTGCGATTCATGGGGTTGCAAAGAGTTGGACATGACTGAGCAACTGATCTGATCTGATCTGATCTAACTTTTGATTCTGCAACATAATCAAGAAGTGAATTTATGAGAGACAAAGAATTTTAGGAACAACTAAATTTTGGATGGGGTATTTTCATTTCTGTGCTGGCTAGTCACACAACACACAACTCCTATCCAGCATCTCCAAGATACCAAAGTGAAAAGTCAAAGTTTATTCACTCAGTCGTGTCCAACTTTTTGCGACTCCATGGATTATAGCCTACCAGGCTCCTCCATCCATGGGATTTTCCAGGCAAGAGTACTGGAGTGGGTTGCCATTTCCTTCTCCAGAGGATCTTCCTGACCTCGGGATCGAACCCAGGCCTCCCACATTGTAGGCAGACACTTTACCATCTGAGCCCCCAGGGAAGTCATGACACCAAGATACCAAAGATGGGTTTAAAATGGTAGAGCCTTTCCCCAAACAGTGCAGTTGCCTAAAGAACCCCAAGAGACAAAGGCTTTTATTGCTTTTCTGAGGAGGTACGAGACAGACCAAAGTTCTAAACAGTGACAAGAGGAATAGACAATCCTACAGTTTTGCAAATAAAAGTGCTAAAAAAACTCCCCAAACCTGGAGGTTCTTTGCATTTGCCCACACTTAGGCAGATTTCATTTAAAACTTGGGGCTGGGCTAATATCCAAAAGATTAATAAATCTGAGTCTTTAAATGGTTTGCCTTCTTAATACACTAAATTGCGAACTGGGAAGTACATGGTTCCTTGGATTAAGGTGCCATAAAACCATAAGTAATGTCAATTTTGTATTTCAGAGTCTTGGAGGAGTGTCAGTCACTTAGTCATGTCTGACTCTTTGTGACACCACAGACTGTAGCCTGCCAGGCTCCTCTGTCTATGGAATTCTCCAGGCAAAAATACTGGAGTGGGTTGTAATTCCTTTCTCCAAGGGATCCTCCCAACCCAAGGACCAAACCGGGTCTCCTGCATTGCAAGCAGATTCTTTACCATTTGAGCTACCAGGGAAGTTATTTCAGAGTATGCCCCACCAATTTGTATGTGTTAACTAGAAAATGCCAATGACTAAATAGCCAATTCATTTACTGACCACTGTGCGTTATCCTGACAACTGAAAGTAACAACTTTCAAAATCTTCATCGAGGCCAGGAAACTGAGACTGCTCAACCTGTAAAGTCTGTATACTTCTCTTTCAACACTTTAAAAATGTACCCTGTCAGTTTTAAGAGAGACAAGGTGCTGACTATCCTCACTGGTTAGCCAAGACATAAAGTAGAAATTTCTGGCACTAGAGATTCTAATGTTTAAATATGTCCTTTTTTATGGTAGAGCAGGCCCCTGGGGTTGAAAGTAAGGGAGGGGTTTCAAGCCAAAAATGCATTTAAAAATATATATCTTCCCTCTTACTTCATGATCGCTAGAATCAATTTATAAATGCCTAATCTCTAAGTTTAAATCCTAAGGTTACTAGAACTAATTTATGGAAGTTCTCATGTAAGCAGCCTGAAAACCAGCTTAATAAACAGGTATTACTCACCATCAGCAAGTGCCTAATAAATTTGTCTAGACACAGGTGACGAGGCAGTAAAATTCACTCTAAAATTTCCACGGACTTGTGGGATTCATGTGGTTCTCTGAAATAATGAAATATAACTGTTCACATATTTTAATAAAAAAGGGTCATTGAAATGATTGTTTATGTTTGTAGCATAAAGTAATAGTAAATATTGAGGATATTATGCACAATTGACAAAGCTGAATACTTTAAGGGCAGATTAA
The DNA here is from genome assembly GCA_935064755.1 of Tragelaphus eurycerus. NCBI lineage: Eukaryota > Metazoa > Chordata > Mammalia > Artiodactyla > Bovidae > Tragelaphus > Tragelaphus eurycerus. The sequence goes on from CAKXYN010000080.1 coordinate 2,343,271, forward strand.
CTTTTTAAATTACTTTCATAGCTGCTGTAAATTATTTGAAAAACATTCCCCTACTTCAAGGTGTCAACACTTTGAATCACTGGTCTTTTACTCGGTGATTCTTAGCATTTATTGATGAAGGAAAGGAACGGAAGCTTCCCTGGTGAGGTAAGGAAGAGGTCTGTGTTGGAAGGCACTAGAACATTTCATCTCTCCCTACATCAATTCCCATCTTCATCCCCTACTTCATTCTTACCAGGGGTCCTAGCTTAAAGGAGAGGAAAATGGGATGGTTCTCTGTATTCATATACATATTCAGGGAATCATACTTCAGAGTACTATTTATATTTGGTTCCTAAGTATTCAAAGTAACTCAGTTTCAGCTTGACCCCTCCCCATCCATCACATGTTTGAGAAACAGCAGAATTCCCACGTTCTCTACTAAACAACTGAAACAAAACTCAACACATGGAAAAAACACCTCAGGTGCAACGGGGGAAAAGAATCTCTCCACAGTTTCCAACTCTGAGTAGGCTTCACACAGTAACTTTTTCTGAACTGCTTGTAAGGGCAATTTATGAGTTCCTGATTGCTATAACATATTGTGCTCTTAAAAGGAAAAAGGTAATAGAAGTTTGGCTCCTTGCTGGCATTCCATTTTTTATAAGATTATTATATTGTCTTCAGGCTGGGTTGAGTCTGAAATTAATATAATTAACCTCCCTCTCAGCTACATGCATATATTTTCCATTCTCATTCATCTTTTCTCTCTGCCGCTGCAGACAGACTTGGAAAGGAAAGAAACCTATGTTCAGTGGTCTAACATTCATTGTTAGTTCCCAGACTTCTGTTCTAGAAGCCAGCATCAGTCGAATGTGAAAACAACCTGAGAAATCACAAGAGACCCCTCACAGCCAACCAGCTTGCTTTCCATAAATAGCACTTACATTTTCTGTTAAAAATGTTACAAAAACATATCAAGGATATCAGACAGACAAATGATCAGATAAAAACTGGCCACAAAGGCTTAAATCAGGAAAGGAAATCTCATGCTGAGATATAAATGCGAAAGAGGAAATTGAGTATTCAATTTTGGACCAATCAATAAAAAGACAGTATCCCAAATGAAACAGGATTCCAACTTCCTATACCCCACCTCCTTTTTGGACTAAAATATATGTGGCTTAACCTAGAAAACTGGAGAATTTTTCACACTTGAAGAAGAAAATTTAAATCTATCCAAAGCTGGCTCTGATTTCATTTTGAAGATTCTATTAAGATAATTAGTTTCCTACTCAAACTTCCATTCCATGTATGTCCAATGGAAGACAATCAGAATTCCAGTTTCCCATGACTTAGATGGGAATGAGAACACTGGATGCCTTCGGGCCATATGCAGCCCACATCAGGGATTGATTTGGTCTTCTCAGTGTTCTAAAATTAAGGAATTTTACAAAAACATCCATATTTTTATCTTCTCTTGAACATTAGATGCAGAGAAATTGGTACTACTTTTCAAAACGATCACAAACCCAGTTGCTTCCTTCAGATCAGGACACCAATACACTAGCTGCCACCCCTTCCCCCTGTATAAGACCCAAGTCCCCCTCCTGGTATCTGATTCCTTCCTGCCTGTATATGCACACGCCTTTAGGCTACCCTAGAAGCAGAGGTGCGCATGAATCCTTTTATAAACGCTTATGTTTATCCCATAAAGAGGTTTTAGGAAATGAACATTCCCTTGAAGACTTAGGCCAAGAGATTCAACTGACATACAAAACCACATTTAAATACTATGGGGATCTAAAATAACAGTGAAACCTGAAAGTCTTCATTAAATCCTTGTCCATGATATATGAATTCTCAAGATATTATATTACTACTTGATTCCTAACTTCACGATGGGGGAAAAAGAGAACTCAAAGGGCATCTTTAATTTGGCTCTCATTCATAAACTTTATAAATTATCAGTATCAGCATAATTTAATATATGTAGGGATAGATATGAAACAGTATTACCGTAGTTCTGTGACTATTTTAATACCCAGAACAATAAAAAAAATAATAAATTCTTAGTTGGTCTTGACTACAGCACTAGTACTGATAATTAAGTTTACAGCCATTTAGATTAATACTGATAAATTGGGAAGCTGAGTTATGGTTGTTAATGAAGACATACGTTCATTATATAGTCAAACCTCTACAAGTTTGTATATGAATATCTTTTTTTTCTCATTTCAAAAAGCAAACATACTTTCATCTGTTTTCAATATTAAAGCCCCAAATAATTTATAATGCAGTTATACAATATATATGGGACACTACATCAATCATGTCGAAATATCTGTTTCATTCAACTGTTCCTGAAATCCTCCATTAAATTAAGATTTGCGTAGAAACCAGTCATACAAATAAAGTAATCACTGCTTGAGAAAAGACATAAAATACTTCAGATTGAGACTGTCATTTACTTTTATCAAAGAATATATGTGACTGAAAATATTACAATGACTTGCCTTATTCCTTTTTTTACTATAGAAGATGAAATATTATATGAAAATCTGACAAATGTCTTAAAGTCCTCATGGACTACCTGACACAAGCAGTATCCTATTCAAATAAGCAAAGTAACAAGAGAATCTTGCCTACTTCAGTTGTGCTGTCGAAAACAAATTAGAGGACGCCGACTGTCATGGAGCAGTGGAAGTTTTGTGTCATTTGTAACCTGATTCAACTGTGGGGATCAGTCAACCATAGCTCCTCAAAACACAGAACACAGTGTAAAAGAACACTGTCCAGGCATTCTAATCAAATGAGAGGCCCAAAGGAAGTTATTCTAATTTAAATGGTTTAAATTCATTTCAAAAGGCATATACTTCAAGTGTATATATTTATATTTTTCCTAGCAGTACCCCAAGTGATTTCTTTCTACTGGTTCCAAGAACCCCTCATCATAAATGAAATGCTTATAATATGGGGTCATTCAAAGTTTGGAGTGTTTCTATACTTACTGTACACACACACACACACACACACCTCCTTCCCCATATTAATCTCACTGAAGCGGGGATCAAGCATGGGATTTTGGAATTGGTATGCCCAGCTTCACCTCTGACTCCTAAGCATATTTTAGCATTGTGAATTTCCTTTACCCACTAACACATCTACTAAATGGGGACAGAAGTACGGGGCAGAAATCACCCCAGAAGGGACCCGTTTTCACAGGATGCTGGTCCACTGTCATCTGCACTACAGCCCTGATAAGGGAGGATAAAAATATTTGCCTTTTACCAGTAGAAGTTGTCTCAAGGGTCAAAAGCAAATTTCTGGGATTTGTGAGGACCTAAACCTGGATAAGGAGACATGGTTAAAACAAGGGAAGAAAGTTAACCACTGAAGCAGAAAATCTCTGGCTAGAGTTAAAGGATTAGAACTAACAGTATAGCATGGGATCTAAAAAAGGGCTTTGATTTGGATGAACTTGGCTTCAAGTCATGACTACACCACAAACTAGCTGTGTGATCTCAGACATCAGTTAACCTGTCTGAGTCTGTTTATTTAGCAATACCATCAAGAGAACAGTACCTCCCTCACAGAGGAGTTCCACAGATTAAATGATAGGTTAAGCTCCTAACAGGGCTTTCCTTGTGGCTCAGCGGGTAAAGAATCCACCTGCAAAAGTGGGAGACCTGGGTTTGATCCCTGGGTTGGGAAGATCCCTTGGAGAAGGGAAAGGCTACCCACTCCAGTATCCTGGCCTGGAAAATTCCATGGACTGTAGAGTCCATGGGGTCACAGAGAGTCGGACATGACTGAACCACTTTCACTTTCAAGCTCCTAATACAGTGCACAAGACTAAGAGTTGCTCATCCTATTTATTCCACACTCTTGCACACACATGTACATTCTCCTGATGACCAGTAACTAAACATATGACCACTTCCCTTTTCTACGCAAAAGACTTATTCAAATAAAATTTTTATTGGGTTCATTTCCTTGTAAAATGAGGCTTCTGTGATAACACTATCAGATCAGATCAGATCAGTCGCTCAGTCGTGTCCGACTCTTTGCGACCCCATGAACTGCAGCACGCCAGGCCTCCCTGTCCATCACCAACTCCCGGAGGTCACTCAGACTCACATCCATCGAGTCAGTGATGCCATCCAGCCATCTCATCCTCTGTCGTCCCCTTCTCCTCCTGCCCCCCCATCCTTCCCAGCATCAGAGTCTTCTCCAATGAGTCAACTCTTCGCATGAGGTGGCCAAAATACTGGAGTTTCAGCTTTGGCATCATTCCTTCCAAAGAAATCCCAGGGCTGATCTCCTTCAGAATGGACTGGTTGGATCTCCTTGCAGTCCAAGGGAGTCTCAAGAGTCTTCTCCAACACCACTGTTCAAAAGCATCAATTCTTCGGAGCTCAGCCCTCTTCACAGTCCAGCTCTCACATCCATACATGACCACAGGAAAGACCATAGCCTTGACTAGGCGAACCTTTGTTGGCAAAGTAATGTCTCTGCTTTTGAATATGGTATCTAGTTTGGTCATAACTTTCCTTCCAAGGAGTAAGCGTCTTTTAATTTCATGGCTGCAGTCACCATCTGCAGTGATTTTGGAGCCCAGAAAAATAAAGTCTGACACTGTTTCCACTGTTTCTCCATTTATTTCCCATGTAGTGATGGGACCAGATGCCATGATCTTCGTTTTCTGAATGTTGAGCTTTAAGCCAACCTTTTTACTCTCCACTTTCACTTTCATCAAGAGGCTTTTGAGTTCCTCCTCACTTTCTGCCATAAGGGTGGTGTCATCTGCATATTTGAGGTTATTGATATTTCTCCCAGCAATCTTGATTCCAACTTGTGTTTCTTCCAGTCCAGCATTTCTCATGATGTACTCTGCATATAAGTTAAATAAACATGGTGACAATATACAGCCTTGATGTACTCCTTTTCCTATTTGGAACCAGTCTGTTGTTCCATGTCCAGTTCTAACTGTTGCTTCCTGACCTGCAACAGGTGATAGATAACACTATATATAACACTATATATAACTTAAATGTAAATGATAAGATGCAGATTTTTTTTTTATTATTTCCTTCTTAAAATTTCAAAATATTTTAGTCATTTATTCTAGAGGGCACTGTTGCTTCCAGTTCAGGATGGAAGGACATCATCCCCAGTTGCTGGGAATGATGTTGCCCAACAGCCCTCAGCTGTCCTCTTCTCTGGGAATCGCCCCTGCCTAGACACAGATCCTCCACTCTCTGCTGATCGACTGAAGCCTTTGGTGAGACTGCATCAGAGCCCAGCTTCTCCTGCCCACTGCCTTCTACAGGTGTTGATCCCAAGAGCACTCTCTGATAAACTTCCGGCATACAGTCTACTTCCCAGGAGTCCCAATGTACAACAATTACAGTCCAGAGTAACCATCTGCCAAAACTGCTGCCGCCACTGCTAAGTCACTTCAGTCGTGGTCCGACTCTGTGCGACCCCATAGATGGCAGCCCACCAGTCTCCCCCGTCCATGGGATTTTCCAGGCAAGAGTACTGGAGTAGGTTGCCATTTCCTTCTCCATCTGCCAAAACTAGCCAGTATTAAAGGTTACTGGGGTCAGGCTTCCTGCAACATCATAAATGAAGCACCTTTTACTTTTCGTAAGAGCTGGTGCATCAGCTTCTCTACAACTACAACTGGGTACTTTTGACTGAAGAAGATGAGAGAAACTAAAAAAAAAACAGATTATTTTAACCAAATAATTAGTTTTTCTTATTTGATTCCAGAATCAAATGGTTAATTGAACTAAGCAGTTGCTTTGACATTGTCAAGACACAGCCCTACACATGGCATATAAAGAAGCCTATCCTTTGGGTCTTCGACAATTGTTCAACTGAAACTTGTCTATAAAACTGCTCTCCCTAACAGATATATTCCACTAAAAATGAATCTAAAACATTAGGTTTTATTTTTATTTTAAAAACAATTATACAATATCTTGGTTGTCAAGAAAAAAGAAACAGGAAAAACATGCTTGAAAATATGTATTTAAATTGCCTAAAAGTCTTCCTCCTACACTTTTAATTGTGTTAGTTGTTAAAAGTGAAGGCACATTGTCAAATACATTTAAAAGTACATTCTGGCCAAATCTATACTGATTTAATAATATCTCTGGCAATTTAATAATACTTCCTAAACACTGAACTAAATCCATACCAAGAGGGTCAACATAATTTTTGCCTAAGTGTTCTAAATTGAAAAGAAAAATCTACTAATTACTGGATACTTACCTAAATTCTGTGGCTAATTCATTTGCATAGGGGACAACGAAATAGTTCACATGCTGCTTATTCTAGGACTACCTTAAAGTCCACAAGCTTAAGCTCACTATGTGAGTTTGAGCAAACTCCAGGAGACAGTTAAGGTCAGGGAAGCCTGCAGTTCATGGGGCTGCAAACAGCCAAACACAGTTTCGAGACTGAACAACAGAACTGTAAAACTGCACAATATTCACACATTTTCTATAAGGAAATTTTTCAATTACAGACTGTGTGTGAAGTTGCTCAGTCGCGTCTGACTTTTTGCGACCCCATGGACTGTAGCCCGCCAGGCTCCTCTGTCCATGGGATTTTCCAGGCAAGAATACTGGAGTGGGTTCTAAAAGTAACAATTTGTCTAATATGAACCCAGTTTGAAGATGAGGCTTCATTATTACAATAATTTCTCTAATCCACCCTATATTTTCCTCTTTCAGATCAGAACAGATCAGATCAGTCGCTCAGTCATGTCCGACTCTTTGCGACCCCATGAACCGCAGCACGCCAGGCCTCCCTGTCCATCACCAGCTCCCGGAGGTCACTCAGACTCGCATCCATCGAGTCAGTGATGCCATCCAGCCATCTCACCCTCTGTCGTCCCCTTCTCCTCCTGCCCTCAATCCCTCCCAGCATCAGAGTCTTCTCCAATGAGTCAACTCTTCGCATGAGGTGGCCAAAATACTGGAGTTTCAGCTTTAGCATCATTCCTTCCAAAGAAATTCCAGGATTGATCTCCTTCAGAATGGACTGGTTGGATCTTCTTGCAGTCCAAGGGACTCTCAAGAGTCTTCTCCAACACCACAGTTCAAAAGCATCAATTCTTCGGCGTTCAGCCTTCCTCACAGTCCAGCTCTCACATCCATACATGACCACAGGAAAGACCATAGCCTTGACTAGGCGAACCTTTGTTGGTAAAGTAACGTCTCTGCTTTTGAATATGCTATCTAGGTTGGTCATAACTTTCCTTCCAAGGAGTAAGCGTCTTTTAATTTCATGGCTGCAGTCACCATCTGCAGTGATTTTGGAGCCCAGAAAAACAAAGTCTGACACTGTTTCCACTGTTTCCCCATCTATTTCCCATGTAGTGATGGGACCAGATGCCATGATCTTCGTTTTCTGAATGTTGAGCTTTAAGCCAACCCTTTCACTCTCCACTTTCACTTTCATCAAGAGGCTTTTTAGCCCCTCTTCACTTTCTGCCATAAGAGTGGTGTCATCTGCATATCTGAGGTTATTGATATTTCTCCCAGCAATCTTGATTCCAACTTGTGTTTCTTCCAGTCCAGCATTTCTCATGATGTACTCTGCATATAAGTTAAATAAACATGGTGACAATATGCAGCCTTGACGTACTCCTTTTCCTATTTGGAACCAGTCTGTTGTTCCATGACCAGTTCTAACTGTTGCTTCCTGACCTGCATACAGATTTCTTAAGAGGCAGATCAGGTGGTCTGGTATTCCCATCTCTTTCAGAATTTTCCATAGTTTATTGTGATCCACACAGTCAAAGGCTTTGGCATAGTCAATAAAGCAGAAATAGATGTTTTTCTGGAACTCTCTTGCTTTTTCCATGATCCAGCAGATGTTGGCAATTTGATCTCTGGTTCCTCTGCCTTTTCTAAAACCAGCTTGAACATCAGGAAGTTCACGGTTCACATATTGCTGAAGCCTGGCTTGGAGAATTTTGAGCATTACTTTACTAGCGTGTGAGATGAGTGCAATTGTTCGGTAGTTTGAGCACTCCTTGGCATTGCCTTTCTTTGGGATTGGGATGAAAACTGACCTTTTCCAGTCCTGTGGCCACTGCTGAGTTTTCCAAATTTGCTGACATATTGAGTGCAGCACTTTAACAGCATCATCTTTCAGGACTTGGAATAGTTCCACTGGAATTCCATCACCTCCACTAGCTTTGTTCGTAGTGATGCTTTCTAAGGCCCATTTGACTTCACATTCCAAGATGTCTGGCTCTAGGTCAGTGATCACATCATCATGATTGTCTAGGTCTTGAAGCTCTTTTTTGTACAGTTCTTCTGTGTATTCTTGCCACCTCTTCTTAATATCTTCTGCTTCTGTTAGGTCCACACCATCTCTGTCCTTTATCGTGCCCATCTTTAAATATCACTAATTTCTGTCCACTGATATGACCCTGTGTGCCCACTCTTACTCATTATTCTACCCTGAAATTGTCTCAAGTATGAATTAAATGCTGACCTTGAACAAAGACCTAACTGCCAACTCATTCGTTTGTACAGTGAACACTTAAACTTTTACAAAACATCTTAATTTGTCACAGATGTCTAAGAGACAAAGCAATATAAGGACCAAGAACATGGGCTTGGATCTGAGGTTCCAGGTTCAAATCCCAGCTAGGCCTCTTGTTAGCTGTGTAACTTGAGCAAAGTGCTTTAAAACTTCCTTCACTTCAATTTTTTTTTCTCCACTTATACAGTGGAGATGTTAATCATTCCTAGCTCACTGGGCTAGGAAGGTGAGTTACCATTTGTAAAGCATCTAGGACAGTGCCTGCATATGGTTTGAACATCTTTACTGTTACTGGTTTGCCACTTTATTTTCATTTCCTTGAGTTCTTCTTCTTATCACCTCTTCAGAGGATGCAAGCCTGTTACAGCATCTTCTCATACTGCCACCTGACTTACCCTCTTAATCCACTGCTCTATGCTTCCAAAAGCTCAATTTTCCATATCAACCTGCTCTTCCTAGTGGCCTCCATACCCAAACACAGCTTCCATTTACCCATTGTTTCTGACTTATTTCCAACTATCTCCAAAAACTGTACTGCTAGCACAATAAAATGTAAAATGCAATTTGTGAACATGACTAACCAGCGAGGCACACAAAATACAGGACTGCTACTGTCATGCAGCCATGCACTGGTTTTTTTTAATGAGTTACCAGCTCAGGCAGGTCAAGAACCTGCCTGCCAATGCAGGAGACTCAAGAGACTCAGGTTTGATCCCTAGGTCAGGAAGATGCCCTGGAGAAGAAAATGGCAACCCACTCCTGTACTCTTGCCTGGGAAATCTCATGGACAGAGGAGCCTGGTGGGCTGCAGTCCATGGGGGTCACAAAGAGTCAGACACGACTAAGTGCTTGCACACTCACATAGTAAACTCAGCCTTGCCTAAATCCGGCCAAGAGACACCCTAATAGTTTGACTGCTCAAGGGAAATGGGAAACAACTAGAATGTAAGATTTTCAAGTTTCAAATGAAATACAAACTTGAATTTTGAAGAACCCACTGCTTTTCTGTAAATGAGGTATGGTCTCTGTCAGCAAAGGGCCTTTATTTCTACTCCATCTAATACCATAAATAACAACACGAGCTTTGGCCCACATTCCTGAAACTCTTCAGGGCTCTGTGAGGTAGAAAGAACTCTATCTTGCTTTCTTAATAGCTACTGTGTACTGGCTACGCAAGGCGGGCAGCAGTAAAACCTGGTGGGAGTCAATACACTGAGTAGACGGGACTCGGAAAATACCCAACCAACAAATAGGTTCCGTAATAATGTGACATTTTTATAGTCACATTTTTAAACTATAACGGCACCTGAATGGTACGTATTATGGTATTTCAATTTAGTCATTTATCTAAAAATGAGTTTTATCTTGCCTCATAAATAAACAGTGACATTCCAGCAATTTGAAAAGCTCAGCTTCACCTTTTGCTGCAAAGCTCATTTTACAACTGCAGAAACATGCCCTTTTGTGCCATGTTGCTTAATCTTTGATTTATGGCCCTTATCTTTGTGCTAACCTCTTTCTGTAAACTACATGAAGTTTGCACAAGCTCAGCTATTTCATTCTCATTTCTAATCTTAATGGGTTAGTTTCTCCCTAGTGGCCATGTCTCTCTATCAAACAGGATAAGGAGAAAGTATTCACTCTTTAAGTTCACCAAATATTATTCAGTGTGTCAGTATATTCTCAGTCTGAAATAAGCAACGCATTTTCCTAAAAGCCTTGGCAAGCTCTTCCAGAAAGCCTTTCCTTTCTGCTGCCCGCCTGCTCCTCCCTCTGCTTGCTCCAGTGGGCCCCCTACAGGCAAGAGCTGCCTCCCCGCCCTCCTCACACTTCACTTCCACTGGACACCCTCAGCTAGCAGGCTGGGAGAGGAAAATGAACAGGGCACCTCAGAATCGCTTCTCCTCCAGTTCCATCTTGTCCGCCTTTCAGTGGTGATATCTGGATATTTACAGAGTCGCTCCAACTTCTCCCAGAGTCTGTCTACGGCTCTAGGTTAATTAAGGAAACACTGGAGATGTCTTGGATGGAAGTGTACTTGATTTGAAGGAAATCTGCACCTTGTTCAAGGTCCAAGATGATGGAATAATGGTAGTTTCTTAAGTCTTCCTTCACCTGTATCCGTATGTTATAGACTTGGCAAGTGTACTTCTAAGTTTGTGCTCTGGGGTTGCTGCTAGTGACTTGTTTCATCACAGATGGATTTCCTTTTCTGTTTTTTCATTATTTATGTTGTTTGGAGGTAGAAGAAAAGGAGTTCAACTCTACTATTTAAAATAGAAGTCTTTAGAAAATATTTGTAAAAGTATAGAAAGATGCTGATGATATAATACAAGTGAAAGAAATCCAGCATACAAAATAATATATCCAGGATGGCACATAATTATGATGTGATGTCAAATACATGAAAGGGATAACACAACAAAATGTCATCATTTTCTCAGGGTTGGAGAATGACTTAACATTTTTTTAATTGATATTTCCTTGTATTTCCCAAGTTTTGTTTTGAGTTTTTAGTGAATAAGCATTACATTATATTCAGTAAACAATGTTTACAAAAATACATCCATGTAGCAGCACAATCTTGTCTAGGAGTCTTGACTAAGCACAAACTTACATATGTACATTTCTTCTTTCAACAAACATTTACTGAATTTCTGCCAGGCATTATGGTAGGTTTGGGGAATATAGCAGTGAACAAAGGAAAGTCTTGCCCATAGCAACTTCTATTCAGGTCAGGGAGATGGATGACAGATAAGCAAATAAAACTAGGTTATGTTAAGTTGGGATAAGTGCTATAACACAAAAAATACCATAAGGTAAAGGTACAGAGAATGACAGTGGATTGAGACTCGCCACCAAATGTTATGTTCTTCCCAGGTGGCACTAGTGGTAAAGAACCCACCTGCCAGTGCAGGACTCGTAAGATGTGGGTTTGATCTTTGGGTAGGGAAGATCCCCTGGAGGAGGGCATGGCAACCCGCTCCAATATTCTTGCCTGGAGAATCCTATGGACAGAGAAACCTGGCAGGCTAGAGTCCATAGGGTCACAAAGAGTTGGACATGACTGAAGCAGCTCAGCTTACATGCACATGCACCGAATGCTTTGTGTCTGCATCAGTCAAAGAAACTGAGGAAGATGAAGATAAAAAGCAGACATTTAGAAGAGACTTGTTAAGTCAATCCTACAGGTTAATTCTGTGTTCATTTTCAATTAGTCATTAAATCAATATATGTATTTATTTCTGGGCAATTCTCAAGGACACAATATTTTTATCTTGAAATATATACGAATTATACCTTAGGAAACATTTGGAAAGTAGCATATTTCAAGGATTTTTTCTATTAAGATGTTTAGTTATCTAAAATAATGAATATTAAAAGGGACTACTTAACATTCAATACCAATGAACTCGAGAAGTCCCACCATAAGGACTTAACTAGTAGGTATCATATTTTAATACACTGTGTGCCTTAAATGATTACTGATCACTTTCATTGTTCATCTGATCAACTGTTTTCAGGAAGTATGCTGGAAAACTAAGTGCACTTAGGCTGAAGCGTAGCAAAAACAAAATCCCTTGAAGTGTATCTTATGAAACAAAATTGTAATTTTAAATATGAAACAAGGCAACACCTCACCCATATTAACACATCTACCAAACATGATGAAAGCCCGTCGAAATCCACGAGTATAAGTGCGAGTACAGTCACTGTTCCCTCTCCCACCTTTGCTAAGTCGTGCGGGTCTACACGGAGCTGAGCCCACACTTCACTGACTGCTTGCTACAGCCCAGCCAGCTCCAGGAGCACATGCTTTCCTTTATTCACTGAATCATTAAAACACCCCAACAAAGAAAGTACCTCCACTTTGGAGGTAAAGTCATTTCTTCCAGGTCCTATAGCTGGTAAATGACTGAGCAAGAACTCAAGCCAGGCACTCTGATTCCAGGGTCCTCACTTTTAACCATTACTTCCATGAGTCAGAGCAAACTCTGGGAGACAGTGAAGGACGGGTAAGCCTGGTGTGCTGCAGTCCATGGGGTCACAAAGAGTCGGGCACGACTGGGTGACTGAACAACAAGACCCCAACTGACAATCCTTCAGCTTACAATGACCACTGGAAGCTTCACTTTTTGACCCTGAAAGAATTCTGAATTACGTTACATACTTCCACACCTGAACAATTTTGGACTTAATTTAATAATCGTATGTGTACATTTAATTTTAAATATCTCTTTTAAGAGCCATCACAATTACTCTCTCAGGATATGTCTGCTTTTACCTTTGTTTCCTCTCGGGCTGTTGCCTCATAGCTTACTTCTGCACCTAGACATTTTTTCCTCTCATCCTAATGAAGCTGTTGCACCAAAGTTATCAGACTTGTAAGTTAAACAAAGTAAGTTTCACAGCAGGTTCTATGTATGGAGCACATGCTGGGTTCTCTATTCTTCCATTCAGTCACCTAGCTAGCCATCCGTTCAGTACCTCTAGGAATCACTGTAACATTGGGTTGGCCAGAGAGTTTTGTTTGGGTTTTTCATACTATCTTATGAAGAATTCTTTCCACTTGATTTCTACTACCTCTACCCTTGTATGTGCATGTGTACATGTATGCTAAGTCACTTCAGTCATGTCCAACTCTGCGCGACCCCCTCTGTCCACGGGGATTCTCCAGGCAAGAATACTGGAGTGGGTTGCCAGGCCCTTCTCCAGGGAATCTTCCCGACCTAGGGATTGAACCCTCACCTCTTATATCTCCTGCACTGGCAAGCAGGTTCTTAACCACTATCGCCACCTGGGAAGGCCCTACCCTAGTATAGATATCTTTTAAATTCTCACTTGTTTTGATAAAATACTGTCTTTACCGAACTCCCTGTAACAAATCTCTTGCCCAATCTTTACTTTTCTTCCACATTCTTTTTCTAAATCATAGCTTGACTTTGTTTTTTCCCTTAAAAGAGAATATATGTAAATAAATTAGCACCTTGCTTGGCCTATAGTGAGTGCTTTGTCAACACTATTATTTTGCTATAACTATGAGCTAGACACGAGTGTTGGGAATATGGCAGACATGAATGAGACATGGTGCCCGATGCTGAGGAGCCTGAAATCTAGTGGAGGAGAACAAACAACCTATCACCACATACTTGTAGAAACACCTCACCCTGACCTGGATGGAGGCAGTGGTGCAAAGGAGTGAGCAGACAGGGTAAGAAGCCTGGGAACAGGAACAGGAACAGCAAAATGCCCAGGAGACTAACAGACTGGAAATTACAGGCGCTCCAAGTCACTGAAAAAGTTTGGAGAAGAGTAGGGGATTGGTCATGGGCCCCAGGAGGCTGGACAAGTAGGCAGAGCCAAAATCCTATGGATCTGTATGTCGTGCTGACGTTTTAGATTTTATCCAGAGGCAATGAGGACCTGCTAAAAATTTTACTAGCTGTGATTTATACAATAATTAGAAAGATCAACCTGGTAACCTGGTAACCATGAGATAACTGAACAGAAAGGGAGATGGAGCTGGGTTAAGAGGTTGCAGGGGTAACCAAAGAGAAAGATGACAGCAACCTAAATAAAGATACTGGAACTAGGCATGGAAAAGAGACAATAATGTTGAGAGTAACTGAATAAATAAGGAAACTTATTGATATGATGTCAGGAGATACTGGGGGTTCCAGAGAAGAGAGTGTCATGGATGACTACCTTAAAATTGGGGCCATTGTCTAAACTAAGAATCAGAATGGAGTCAAGGTCTTAAGGGAAGGGTGATGGGTTTACTGTGGGAGTGGAGATTTTGTGACAGCCGATGAAACATCAAAATGTAGGTAAGCAGAGGACAAAGGGGATCTGTAGCCCAGGGCTAGAGATAAAAATTTGGAAGTCACCAACGCAGATGATAGTATGAACCCCAAGCACAGACGACACAAGAGCCTGTGTAGGGGCATTTGTTAGTATCACTCATTGAAAAAGATAGAAAGGCTCCTTTCTTCCATACTGCGAAACAGATAAAGATTTGGCTCTAGCTAACGTTATCACCTGCCACTCCACATCATATATCTTACTGTGAAGTCACAGAAAAATACTTACCATTTCTCAAGTCTGTTAAACCCTAACACTCTCCCTGAAGTTTTCTGTTTGGTGATCTCCCACTTGGCCTTAAACTCTTAAACCAAATGTCAATTTTCCTGAGAAACCTTGATAATCTGACCACCTTCCTCCAGATTCTAGGTGGACTTCATTACTCCCAACCCCTTCCTACTACAGCACTTAGCCTATGCCTCTACTATTGATAGCCAATTATGTCCTCCACTAGATAGAAAGTTCAGAGAAGGAAATGACTGCCTCTACACAGCAAAGGGTATTAAAGCATGTTTACCAAATGACTACGTAAAGCAACATGTCCTTCATCTGCAAACACCATCCATTACTCAACTTAAAAACCTATGCTTACATCTGTTTGGCAAGCAGACATGGAAGGTTTTTGGGTATAGTGTGATATTTTTAGGATCACTTAGTATGATCTACTAATAACTTTATTTTATTCCCACACTGTTGGTATGCATGTCGACACAACTGATGTGCTGAAAACTGTTATCATTTAGAATAATAACTACGATGAATATACTACTAGTTCCTCTTGGTGACTATGACATTGTATTTCAATATGAAAAAAAATAGGAAGAGGGAAAATCTAAACAGAACTAGATAGGTGGAAGGAAGCAATGGGAGGCTTCATGAGGGTCAAGTGGGAGATCACTATGGCACTTGGATATGATGTCTCCTTCAGAAAGGACAACTTAAGACAATAAATAAACATATAGTTGAGAAAGTTTCCATTTGTTAAGTGCCCAATATATAAAAGGCATATTCTTTATAAAGAAAGACAACATCAATCTTACCTGGATGTGCTTTTGAAGAAAATGTTAAAGAAGAAAAAGAGATCCAAATGTTCAAACAACAATATTTCCTTCTAGAAGCATTAGCCTCTCTGGAAACAAGATATCTGTTTTTGCCACTTAGCTCCTTTAATGGAAGGGACAATCTATAAATCCTCATTTGGACTGACATCAAAAGGCCTTTCAGATTGCTATCCCTCCCTTGACTCTGCTGCTGCTAAGTCTGCTGCTGCTAAGTCTGCTAAGACTGCTCGCTTCAGTCGTGTCCGACTCTGTGCAACCCCAGAGATGGCAGCCCACCAGGCTCCCCTGTCCCTGGGATTCTCCAGGCAAGAACACTGGAGTGGGTTGCCATTTCCTTCTCCAATGCATGAAAGTGAAAAGTGAAAGTGAAATCGCTCAGTCGTGTCCAACTATTAGCAACTCCATGGACTGCAGCCTACCAGGCTCCTCCATCCATGGGATTTTCCAGGCAAGAGTACTGGAGTGGGGTGCCATCACCTCCTCCCCCTTGACTCTACTTAACTGTAAAAAAAAAAAAAAAAAAAAGAGAGAGACATTTCTGAAACTCACTTTCTTTCTAATTTCTTAGTGAATATGTATATACAATTTTTCCAAGATATTGAAAGATGTATCCACATGTTCTGAAATTTCAGCAACTATGACAAATGGAAAGACATTGTAAGATGTTTAGTTTTTCAAACTGATCACTGCTCCTTCAGGGAATGCATTAGTTTTCATTCTTGCCAAATAGTTTAATGAGTGTACTATAAGTTAAAGATGAGATGGCTCCAATTATCACAGAGAGGCCTATTTTATATGACTTAGGAATGAGAACGCTTCAATGGTAGTAAGAAAAATGTGTGTTTGCAGAAAATCTACTATACAAGCATCATAATGCTGGTCTTTTATTCAGCTGTGAGTATAAACAAATAGATCTACCCTCAAGAGTCTGTAAGAAATTCAGTGCTAAGGATCATATATCTTCACACCACCAAGAGGGTATAAATGTGAAAATGCTGAGCCTCAGCTCTTACAGTAATTAAGGTGAATATGCTGAGGTGTCCATGACTCAACCCAATTATTATTTAGCGGTCACAAATAGAATGCATTACATTTGGCATATCCATTTACTCCAAGTAGGTTATGTTTTAGGTTAGTCAATATTTTGAAGTTGTAACTTTCTTTTCCAGACATTATTGCAACTCTGTACCCTGTACAGAGAAACAAGGACAAAAATCTTCAACTCACTTCTTCAGTTCTAGAGTGGAAGCACTGAGTGCCTTAGCTCTTGACTTCTCTGTTTCACTTTTTTCACTTTTAACATCTGCAACATGGTGGTTATTTTCTTCTTGTCTTTTAAAAACTTGAAAACATCGTAATCACAATGAATATGACAAACCCAATATTTTGTAACAGACAACCACTGCTGATTATAATCATATTTAACCTTGTTGAATACTTATTATGAGTTGGTCATTGTTTTAAATCCTGCCTAAACCACGCCATTCTTACAATGACCTCTGAAATAGGTAACCACTATGCCATGTTCCCATGAGGAAACAAGTGGCGCAATCAAATGCAATTTGTGTGTATTTTATTAAAGAGACCATTTGCAAAGGTGTGGGCTGGGTTTGAAGAAACTACAAGAGATGGTGCAGTACCCTAAGCTAATAAGACCAAAGGGCAGCAGTTATCAGTACGAAGTAGCCGCAGGAGGGGATAGTCACCAGAATTCAGAAAGTAGCCTTAGGGAGATGCTCAAGTGCCAGGAGCTCATCTCCTGCTGATGCCTCTCATTGACCAAACCCAATCAGAAACCAGAAACCAAGCCTGCTGATTCAGTCCAAATATCTCAGCACACAGAGTAGGCTGAGAAAGGAACAGAGTGGATTAGAATCCATTTGATACCAATCATCCCAAACTTACTTTGAGTAAGTGAAATAATCAGTAGATATCTGGTAGTGAAAGATAAAATCATATCAAAATATCCAGAGGTTCAGTAAGCTGCCCCAGATCACACACACACACAGTAAGAGACTAAGCCAGCCCGTGCTCTGAGACTCATAACCAGTGTAGCAGTCTGCCTTCATGCACCATCTCCGACCCACACCGTTTATAAGCACACTATTGAGTGTTTCAGGTGACAGTGAGAAGAACAAAAAATAATCAACACCCTCTAGAAGCTTGTAACCTGTGTGCCAGTTTTGTTATCTCACCTTTCCATCTTACTACTATCAAATTTCCAAATTCCCTTCTAGCATCAAAAGTTCCATAAAAGCAGGTTTTAAGACTCTTACAATTCCTTCCCTATTCCAACTAGTGGCTGAGCAGTGAGACCTTCCATCACATAGTATTTTGCCCAAGTGTTTGACAGCATCCTGCTTCGGAGGGATGCTCTGAACATAAATTACACAGGTTACACAATGATATCTTTTGAAAAGACAAGTGTTTATAACCTCTATTTACTGCATTGAAGTAAACCTTCAGTCTTATAATTGATACATTTACTTGCAAGACATGCTGAAGGACTCATTTATCCAGCCAGCATGTATTAATCATAAGTATGAACCTAAAACTGTGCTAGGTACTTGCACAGACTAAGAAAATATTTTTACCAAAATCAACAAGAGGTTTTCTAACAGAAATGAGCCCTTAATTATCCAGAGGGCAATTTAAAGTGTGGTCCCTTGGACTGCAAGGAGATCCAACCAGTCCATTCTGAAGGAAATCAGCCCTGGGATTTCTTTGGAAGGACTGATGCTAAAGCTGAAACTCCAGTACTTTGGCCACCTCATGCAAAGAGTTGACTCATTGGAGAAGACTCTGATGCTGGGAGGGATTGGGGGCAGGAGGAGAAGGGGACGACAGAGGATGAGATGGCTGGATGGCATCACTGACTTGATGGATGTGAGTCTGAGTGAACTCCCGGAGTTGGTGATGGACAGGGAGGCCTGGCATGCTGCAGTTCATGGGGTCGCAAAGCGTCGGACATGACTGAGCGACTGAACTGAACTGAAATGAATCCCCAAGAGCGGGGCTTCCCGGGTGGCAAAGAATCCACCTGCAATGCAGGAGATGGGTTTGATCCCTGGATTGGGAAGGTCCCCTGGAGGAGGAAATGGCAACCATTCCAGTATTCTTGCCTGGAGAATTCTATGGACAGAGGAGCCTGGCAGGCTACAGCCCATGGGGTCACAGAGAGTTGGACACAACTGAAGTGACTACGTATGCATGCACGCACTCACCAAGAGAGGTCATGAGCACATATGCTGGGTGCAGTCAGGATCCTGTCCCTCAGCAGTACCTTTCTCAAAAGATATAATCTCCCCAGATTCTTCTGAGTTTGGATTTAGGACAAAATCCTGTAATAAGCACAAGCCAATCAAAAGCTGTTCCTCAACACAAACAAGTGTTCTGCGATTTTCCATCTTTTAGGAAGGGCCTCTGCTTTGAAACATCAGCCCTGTGTACAAGGGCCTGCCTCCAACAGATCAAACAGAAATTTGTCCCTGTGGGTTTTTTCTTAGTTCTGCTTTTGAGCTTGGGGAGGCCATTCTTTCATGCCTGATCTTGACTGAAATAGCACATAGAAATCTTTCGTCGTTTTCAGGAATAAGGCAAATGAACTGGCATTGCTACCCCCTTTCATGCTGTGCAAGCATTAGCTTTGCATTTTTAAAAACTATTGTACAATGTGTCACGCGGTGAGGTTTGCCAAAGAGGGAAAGGGAAAAAGGAATAGCAGAGTGGATTTTCTACATGCAAGTTTTAATCATTTTGGAAAACTATCAACTTGGATTAAATGCTGATTCTAATTTAACAGTTTCCCACTAATGGCGAGAATGCAAAGCCATCAATTAGCTGCGTGATAATTCTACATTAAAGAACAATCTATTTCCTTGGTAATTCTAATGAATGGACAAATTCATTTCATTAAAAACTCAAATACTTGATGAAGCTTATTTTGTCCAAGAGCTCTAGGTAAGATCTTTCAAACAAACTCTTTCAAACATCCTCAAAATGTTTGCTTTAGTGCACATACCTGGGCTTTCTGTGGCCAACAAAAGCTGCAAGACCTCTGCTGCATGAAATGCATTCACATACATTATGAGACAGAAACAAAGAAGAATTGATCAAGTCCCTTAGTAGGAAAAGCTTATGTCCCTCTTCTTACCAAGTCAATCTGTAGCTTGTGAAGAGCTGTTATTTCCTAGCAACAAGAGTAAACACTGTGCTACATTCAGGGCCCAAGATTTGTAACCACGTTAATCTGCGAGTACTCAACTTAATTAAAGATTAGACTTTTAAATTGTATTTTTAGTGCACAATAGCACTGTTAAATTATGATGATCAGCGGCTAAGTGTGCTTATGTCTGCAGAACTCGGGGAGTAAAAATGAATCATTTATTTCCATCTTGATATGACTGCCCTTCTCAGAGGCGCTTTTCTCCGAGTTCACGGGCCTTGGAGTTCATTGGAACTGTATGGCTAAAACACAGCTTGGAGACCTCATTTATGAAAATTCCTTTAAACCTTTCAGCACTTTGACAAATCCAGTCCAAGTTCACTGAGCCAATTCAAAAGTAGCTCTCGGCGTTTTATAGGTTTTCAATTACATCAACACAGCAACACCAGAGCCATCATGTAGGATGAAGGACACTGCAGACACGGAGAGCCACGGGTTCTTTTTAAGAGATGCAAATGAAAGCAGCCTTCCCAAAACTCAAGCCAACAGATGAAAAGCTTTGTCTGTCCTGAACCATCCTTGACTTATTAAAAAGAGATCATCAAATTACTTAAACACGGTTAGTGTTTGGTTATCTATAATAGGATGTACGCTATGATGTTTCTAG
Source organism: Tragelaphus eurycerus (assembly GCA_935064755.1). NCBI lineage: Eukaryota > Metazoa > Chordata > Mammalia > Artiodactyla > Bovidae > Tragelaphus > Tragelaphus eurycerus. Next base: position 2,363,576 of record CAKXYN010000080.1, read on the forward strand.
TTCTTTAGAATTTACTCTGCAAAAATATTGGCAGCTACTTTGCCCTCCAACTGTTCCAAATAAAAAATTTTTTTGAGAAATTGTTCAAAACATTCTCTAGACTTCATTCATCCTCCTCCTACATAGTGTGTGACAGCAGGATTTACTTTTCCCTGTATGCACTCTGAGAAACAAAAACGGCCAGCAGGTCAATGAGCTTTCCAGGTTGAAAATGGGAATCAACTGGAAGACAGAGGTTAGGCCTGATTCCACTTTCTATTTCAATGCACCCTTTGAGTGACTCTGAGGCAACATACTCTTTTCTGAGACAAGAGGTCCTTAAAATGATTATATGACTGAATAGATCAAACACAAATATTTTCTCCCATTTTCAAACTTTTGACTTTATGTGAACATGCGGTTTGTATGGTATTGTGGCCGCACCACCCTTTGAGACTTGGTTGAATGAATTATTTTACGCAGAATTTATCATTAGGGTAAAGTAGACAAGCAAGCGCATGAATGTTAGTTGGTTAGGAGCACTTGCAAAATTTAAATACTGTATGTGCAAAGGCAAACTAACTTGGGCTATAAATCTCCCATTCTCTCAGGGGGCGTGGTCATGACTCTCAAACCACTGGAAGCATAGAGAAAGCTCATCATCACGACTGCAACAGCTCCCTGATACAGCCTATCCCTTCTCTGTGGATTTAATATTCTAGATGTCGGCTGGCCTTCTTTGCAATCTCAGTAGGAGGCTTGTCCAGTGATGAGGTTTGTTTTGGTATTTGGTCTGTCTTACTTTTTTCCCCTTCTGTTAAATAAGACCATTATAATTTAACATGCTACACTGCAATAAGTCCCCCTGGGAATCAGTACTAGGGGAGGTGTAGCTTAAAGCACAATTCTAGACTATAGTATTCCTTCTGACTGTCCATTCAGCCTGACTCCAGTGTGGTTCTGTGGCACCAGAAAGCACCAGGGATTGAAAGGCAGGCGCCAGGGCTGGGAGGTGAGCCTCATATACCAGTCTCTTCAGTTCCTGAGATTATATACAACCTCCCCCTCCTTTAATGCATTCAATGTCACAAATGCCAACTGTGGGCTCTGAGACCCTGCACTCTACACCAGGGACAGAGAGATGACCAACACGTTGCCTACTCTCAAGGGCACAGGTTCAAGAGCACAGGCAATCAAGTACAACACCTCTTATGGGGTGATAGAGGAGATGCAAGTTAAGTGCTGGGGAGACAGAGGTGGTGGTGGGGGCTGAGTCTGCCCTTGGGGCTCCCAAGGCCTCTTCAGAGCCCAAGCCTGCAGGCTGCAGTGGGAGCCACCAGCCACATGTGGCGAGTGAGCATGGCAAGCGTGGCTGGTCTGAGTTAAGAATAAAGTACACCCAACTATACTCAATGTCTTGTAATAACCCACAATGGAAGACAATGTAAATATTATATATATATATATATATATATATATATGTATGTATAACTGAATTACTTCATGATACAGAAAATAACATAGTATTTTAAATCAACTATATTTCAATAAGAATTAACATTTTTAAAATAAAATACACCCAAATTTCAGAGTTTGGGAATGCAAAGAATCTGATTAATGATATTTAAAAATATCAGTTACATGGGGAAATGCTAATATTTTGGATATACTGGGTTAAGTAAAACATTTTACGTGTGCTCTGTGTACATTCTCAATAGCTTCAGTCATGTCCAATTCCTTGCAACCCCATGGATTGTGTAGCCCTCCATGCTCCTCTGTCCATGGGACTTTCCAGGCAAGAATACCGGAGTGGGTTGCTATTTCCTCCTCCAAGGGATCTTTCTGACCCAAGGACTGAACCCGAGTCTCCTGCATCTCCTGCACTGGCAGGTGGATTCTTTACTCCTGAGCCACCAGGGAAGCCCAAGTAAAACATTAACACTAATTTCACCTGTTTCCTTTTACTTTTCTCACCACGCCTACTGGAAAATCTGAAATGAGCCATGGATTCTATTACTTGTACCAGGCAGTTCTGGTCACCAGCAGATGCTTGGGGAGAAAACCTAGGAGGCTGTCTTGGGGTGTTGCGGATGAGAGGGGAGAAGGAGCCATAGAATGAGAGAAGGGAAAACACAGGTGACCTCACGAGGGGCTGCAAAGAGGAGAAGAGGCTGATGGTGTGTGTGCTCCCTGAAGAGCACTTATCATCGGATTCATCTGCAGCAGACATACCACTACATGAAGGCCAAAACAACGACAACAGTCACATCATCAATAAATGAGAAGCAGGCTCTGGTTTCCAGGGAGCCATGTTCTACTGGGACCAGACCGACCAGTCAGCCTGTCTTCATTCCATCTGTGGCTTGTTGTCTGGTCCCTCTGCCTTCTCACTTGCAGAGGGGGCCTGAGAGGAAACCACTCTGCTTACATGTCCCCCTTTCCAGCCTTCATCTGCTCCAGCATTACAGGAGGCTCCTGTGGCAGAAGCAGACACTAGAGCAACTTTTTCAACAGAGAGGCTGAGGGCCATCAGGACTGACAGAGGCTGAGAGTCTCCCTAGCTGGGTTTCATGCCTCACACAGTAAGAGGAACGGGTGTGGAGGCTGCAGGAAGGAGCAGTGATGCAGATCGGGGTTCAGCATTTAATTCCACCCTCACCACTTGGCAGCTGGGTGAAGAATAAGTTCCTTCTCTGAACTTCACTCAGGACAGCTTAAAACTGGGCTCATCATGCATGTCTCTGGGGCTGGTTGGCTATGATGTGCTTTTGAGAAAGGACTGGCACATGGTGAGCACGATAAATGGTTGCATGTGATACATGGTAAACACTCAACAATGGCTATTACCGTTCTTCCAGATTACAGCTTTTAAGCAGGTTTTTAACCTGGAGTATATGGAGCTTGGAGAAATCCACAGATGGAAACCCTTGAAATCAGATACACAGTGTGTGTGTGTGTACATCTTTTTCTCTAAGGAAAGAATCTATTGCTTTCATCATAGCCTCAAAAGGCTCTCAGACTCAAAACAGGTTAAGAAACATTCTATGGCTTCCAAAATCTTTAGCTCATTTTGTATATCCTTAGTATATGTTTCAGTGTGGTTCTCAGAATGAAGCCTCTTCGATGTCTGTTCAAGAGACCTACGCATTACACACAACAGGACAACCTCTGTAAGAGGCCTCTATTGTCTGGCCACAGCAGAAGCACAAGAACATGATGGGAATGTCTAAGGTAGAAATTCATCTTGATTTCAACTACCTACAGAACTGGTGTCCTTACCTCTTTAAACACATCTTTTCCCATAGTGTTTCTGACATAACGGATGGCCAAGGGAAGCAGCTGGAATGTTTTACCCTTAGGAAGTGGTCACTTCATTTTAGAAAAACAACGAACGCATCATAACAGATGACTCAGAAGAGCCCAATCAGAGATGGGGTCTACTCCTCAATGGCCCAGCTGAGGGTCTGGCAGCTTTTCAGTCCCCAGGAAGGGAGAGCTTAGTGGCAAGCAAGCTACTTCAACTCTTTACATGTTAATTTTCTCAGATGGAGAGAGAGGATGATCACTTAATACCTTCTTCCTAGAGCCTCTGTGAGGATTCACTAAGAATAACTGGAATGCCTCTGAGCTGGTAAGTACCCAACACAGAGTAAGCACCTCAGATACTAATTAATAGATAGCCTCTTTATTGTAGGAAGAAAAAATATTCCTCATCTGATCTCTGAGCCATAATTCCAGCCTTGATATTCACTTTGGGCCCCTTGCATTTTTCCAAATCTTTTCTAAGGTAGCCTTTAGTGACCAAGTAGGAAACAAGCAGTTGGGAGAACTGACGGAAAAGTGTCTGAGCAGCATTTTCAAAAGTAACCTGTCTTCATGTCCAATGTTCTGAGAAGCAAATGTGAGAATAAAGTTAAAGGAAACAGAATCAAGTTAAGGTGATCTAAAAAAATCACCTTAAAAACCTGAAGGTTAACAACTCAGTACACATATCTCATTCATTCATTTAAAAAAATATCCCTATGAGAGGCACTGTTACTAAGCACAGGAATATACAAGGATGAGGAAAGGCAATGCCTTGCTCGAGACGTTCAGAGCGACGGCACAGACAGAAAGTATACCCAGTGCTGTCCCACAGGGTCAAGTCCAAGGCAAGGCCTTGAACCAGCAAAGGTTTCTCGAGAGAGTAACACTTGAGTTGTGTCAGGAAGGAGGAGCAGCTTTTCCACTAGGTCAAGAAAGGAGAAACAATACTCCACAGAGACCACAACAGACGCAAAAGCATGAAAATGAGAGAGAAAATGGACACTTGGTGACCTTGAATGCTAGAGAGGTCATCACAGCATGGGGAATTCGTGGGCAGCTAGAACTCACTGCGCACCCTCCTCCCATCCATCCCGTGTTCAATAGGAGGCAGGGCACACATCGTGGGGAACCCCAGACTTCATGGTCAAGAGCTTGGGCTTCTTCCCCAAAGCTATGAAATTTTGAATGGTTCGTTTTTGTTTTTTAAATTGAGATACAGCTGACATATAACATTACAATAGTTTCAGGTGTACAATATAATGATTTGATATTTGTATATATTATGAAATGATAATCACAAGAAGTCTAATTAAAATCTGTCACACAAACTTACAACATTTTTCCTTGTGATGCATTTATAAAACCTACTTTCTTAGCAACTTTCAACTATGCAATATAGTATTATTAACTATAGTCACCAGGCTGTGTATTATAGCCCCATGACTTTTATTTTACCGCTGGAAGTTTGTACTATTTGGCCATGGACACGTGGTTCAATTTTAACTCTTTACTCTTTAGAAGGGACTCTCAGGTAGTGGTGAGGAGAACAGCCCGGCAGGGAGAGACTGGGAGCAGCATTTCAGAGGTGACTTGTGAGGAGTGAAGGAGTTAAAAACAGTGAGGATCTAAACCAGGAGTTCTCAGCCTCCAGGATTTAATGCCTGATGATCAGAGGTGGAGCTGATGTAATAATAATGGAAATAAAGCACACAATAATTGCTATGTGCTTGAATCATCCTGAAACCAACCACCCCTCACCCTGACCCTAGTCCTTGAAAAAACTATCTTCCACAAAACTGATCCCTGGTGCCAAAAAAAGTAGGGGATCACTGATCTAAGCCGATGTAGGGAAAAAGAGTAAGACTGAGAGATGGAGCCGGAGGCCCTGGTGACTGATTAGGTGGAAGTGGAAAGGAAGATGGTCAGACCAGGGCCATCTCCAGGTTTACAGCTTGGTGGCTTAGCATGATATACTATGTCCTCCAGGGAAAACAGATGGAACAATAGGTATCTGCTGCTTCTGCTTGCACAGCCTCCACTCTCTTCTTTTCAGTATTTTCTCTTTAAAACCCATCCGTTTTCTGCTCTCAGGTCACAGGGTTTAGGAGGACTTTACTGACTACCCTCCCCCTATAAACCTCCCCACCCTCCCATGCACCTTCCCTGGCACCCAGCCACCCCTCACATAGACTCCTTCCTGCTCTTGAAGGCTCCAGGACAGGACTGGGCCCATCATCAAGGCCAAGCCAAGGAGCATATTTCCAGTCTCTGGCCAGAAAAACTGGTTTGGGCATAAGCATATGATCAAAGTGGTCTAATTAGAGTTAATCCTGAATTATTCTCTTTTCCCACAGGGATTAAGTCTAAAGCTGCTGATGAACATTTTACCACCATGAAGAAGAGAGAAAATCAGAACTTGGTCCTCCCTGAACTTTTCCAACCCAGGAGCCAGGATATATCCCTTCCTTCCTACTTGAACACTGGGTTTCTGTGACTTGCTGCCAAGAGTCCTGACAGATACAAAAGTAAAGACAATTGTGTTTCAAAAAAAACCCAGGGTCTATTTTGTAACTGGGATTATAAAAACCTGTATTTCTGTGACACTGATACCTTAAAACATTTCAATCTACAACAGGCATTTAGGGGACTTGATAGCCAATTCTTCTGTGACTAATGAAAATCCCAGAGAAGGAAATGGCAAACCATTCCAGTATTCTTGCCTGGGAAATCCTGTGGACAGAGAAGCCTGGCGGGCTACAGTCTATGGAGTGGCAAAGAGTCAGGTATGACTGAACAACTAAACCACCACCACCAGTACCTTAAAACATTTCAATCTACAAAAGGTATTTAGGGACTTTATAGCCAATTCTTCTGTGAATAATGAAAATCCAGACCAGACTGCTTTAGAAAATGTTACTGTGGCAGATAATGGCACATTCACTCACTAAACTAATGTTTATGGAATATCTTCTGGGATATAAAAAAGTGTAGGCTCGGGTTTGAGCTGGTCCATCCCAGGCCCTTCCATAAAGCACAGCTGTGTGTGCTGCTGAGCTGAATTGTGGGATATGAGTGAGGCCAGATGTCTCAGGCCAGCCTGACAGCTGCACTCTATGGTAGGGAGGCCACCTGAATTTCAGACAGGCCACCTATAAAACAAGGCTGGCGAAGCAGCACCTCCACTGAACCCTCAGGTGAAAGACAGAAGAGAACGTGTTTTGCATTCCTCTCCCCTCTAATAAAACTGCACTGACGTTTACAGAGGAGCCTACACTGTGCTGGCTCTCTCCTACCACTAGCATGGGTGTTAACTGTCACAAATGCACTGGTATCTCTATGTAAATGTGCCTAAAGTGTCACCTCCTACCCTGCCAGTAGCTGCTACTGCTGCTAAGTTGTTTTAGTCGTGTCCGACTCTGTGTGACCCCATAGGCGGCAGCCCACCAGGCTCCTCTGTCCCTGGGATTCTCCAGGCAAGAATACTAGAGCATGTTGCCATTTCCTTCTCCAATGCAAGCATGCATGCTAAGTCGCTTCAGTCATGTCTGACTCTGTGCGACCCTATGGACAGCAGCCCACCAGGCTCCTCTGTCCACGGGATTCTTAGGCAAGAATACTGGAATGGGTTGCCATTTACTTCTCCTCCCAGTAGCCAGGCCCAAAGAAATCATCAAGTGTTCATCTCTGGCAGGGATTTGTTGGTTCTGCTACCCTGTGTCCATTCTCAATTCTGACAGCAGTGCTCCCAAGTCCTTTGAGGAAGCACCCACCTGCTCCCCCATTGTGTGCTATCTGAGCAGGGCTGTCAATGAACGCTTCTGGCTCAGCAGTGTGCCTGCCACTCAAACTAGGCCAAAGGAGTTCTTCCTGCTTTGCTAAGTGCAAGGGCAGAGCCTTCCAACAGCCGACAGCCAGCTGTGTGCCTCAGGAACAAGACCTTCAGTTTCTACTCCCCAGTGCCCCAGAGGAGTTCTGTTTCTATCCTGAGAGTGGTTCCCTTTGACTCTCAGGATATCCTCCAGATTGCATTTGTTTTCTGTTGCTTTACAATTAGAGAAACGTAACTGTATACAATCCACTGTGATTTAAACACTAAGCAATTGTAACATTCATAGTATACTCTGCAGCTTATAAAGCATTCTCACGTTCATTTATCTCTTTTAATCAATCTTCCTGGCACTAAATTTTTCACCTCCCCCCAAATAAATCACTTATTGATTTCTCTATTTCTCACAACAGCACAATCATTCTTTCAGTCACTTAAGCTTTTTTAAATCTCATAATGATTCTGACTCTAGGCTTTTGCTAACCTTGTATAATCAGTCACCTAATCCAAAATATGGGATCTCCCAGATCGATCCCTGCTTCCTACGTGGTAAAGAACCCACCTGCCAATGCAGGAGATGGAAGAGATACAGATTCGATCCCTGGGTTAGGAAGATTCCCTGGAGGAGGGCACGGCAATCTACTCCAGTATTCTTGCTTGGAGAATTCCATGAAGAGAGGAGCCTGGCCGGCTACAGTCCATAGGATCACAGAGGGTTGGACAGGACACAACAGAGCGACTTAGCCTAAATGCACAGATTGATCCCTTCCTTTCCTTCCTCTCTGCCTCCACCTTTGTCAGAGCCTTCCTCACCCTTCAACAATGGATTGCTGACTCTGCTACCAGCCTACTGTCTCCAAACCATCCTCACACCACTAGCATAGGATATAGCTAAAATTTTATTATCATTGTCATTCCTTTTCTTTCTGTGGTTTACAGAACAAAGATTACAGGACAATGATTTATAGGGCAATTCCTAACCTCAATTCTGGGCTGTCTCCAAGTACACTAGCTTACAGTATACTATCCCTCAGCACAAAAACATTGGCTGGAACAACTATTTTCATACACACACTAGATTGAAAAAAAAAATTGCCACAAATTTTTGCAGCTCCAGCTGACAGCAACTGGAGTCTTTCAATACCCTCTTGAATCTGGGGAGACCCTGTGATTTGATTTGGCTGAGGGGAAGGTATAGCAAATATAATGCAAGCAGACGCTTAAAAATCACCCTAAACTGGGGTTTGTTCTTTTGCTGCTCTTGGAATACTGCTTGTCTGTCACATAAAGAAGCCCAGGCTAGTCAGCTGGAGAATGGGAGGCCCATGCCACAGTTACCTGTTAACCTGACCTAATAACTATCAGACATAAATGAGACCATCCCAGATCATCCAAACTACCAGGTGACTGAAGATAACAGAGGAACTCAGCCAAGAGTAGCAGCCCGCTGAACCCAACTCGAAGTACCAAGCACACAACTGCAAGCAATACAGTCATTTTAAGCAATGATTTGGGGATGATTTGTTACACAGCAATGGATAACTGAAAAAAACACCTAAGCTGACTTAGTTACTTTCTCATGGGAATTCCTTTTCAGTTACTGCTCACTGTCTTGGGCAATTAATCATAAAATATCTTCTTTCATGCTTTGTATCATTACTTAATATTTCATGTATCCTATTTTTCCCCTTGTAAGTTCTTTGTGAAGAGACTCTGAATTTTATATTTTTATACCCCATGTATGTACAAAGTGTATATGGAATGAATATTTAGTAATCAATCAGCATTTTCTCAGGACCCAACTGTCAATCATATCAATTAACATTAATCATTTCAACACATATTTTGATCAATAATTTTAAAAGCTTAAAAAAGGAGTGATAAGATATATAAATTATAAAATACAAAATCTGGTTATCTACAAGCATAAAATCATGCATAGTATACATATTAGTAACCATTTCATTGAATCATTTCCAGAAAATTCTTACAAGTAGAATCTGCACACCAATCTAAGGGGCACAAGGAAACAAGCACATAAAGGTAAAAGTTTCACAGAAGCAAATGTTTGATTTTCACCAGGAAATTATTTTTCTCCCAAGACACCTATTTCTCCTATGTGGTTTGCAACCCTAATCTGACAGACTGCCAAAAACAAACCTTGTATTCTAAGAGTGTCGCTTGACTCTCTTGTTGCTATTCAATTCAATTAGATTTTGCATTTAAAAGAAAAATTCCCTTGTGTTTCTTATAATGATGCACCTGCTCCTTGGGAGATTTCCTCTTTTGACAAGAAATGCCTTCAATCTGGCAAGAAAAATGACTCTAGGCTTTCTCTGATAATATCAAAGATCATTTGTTTGTATTAGATGTTTATGTGGGTTTTCCTCCTAAGAGCAGTAAAATACTGCTGCAATTCCCTCTAAGACAACAGTGCACAGAAAGTTTCTTGGCCTCTGTTCTGAATTTCCACTGTACACCTGCACAAGAACAACTAGTTGAAAGTAGCAGAGCTATGACATAGTAGACAGAGAAATTCATTTGCCTTGCTGTTGCTGCTGCTGCTAAGTCGCTTCAGTCGTGTCCGACTCTGTGCGACCCCATAGACTGCAGCCCACCAGGCTCCCCCGTCCCTGGGATTCTCCAGGCAAGAACACTGGAGTGGGTTGCCATTTCCTTCTCCAATGCATGAAAGTGAAAAGTGAAAGTGAAGTCGCTCAGTCGTGTCCGACTCTTAGCGACCCCATGGACAGCGGCCCACCAGGGACCTCTGTCCATGGGATTTTCCAGGCAAGAGTACTGGGGTGGGGTGCCATTGCCTTCCCCGTCATTTGCCTTAGTCCCTTCCTTTTGGATATCCATACACAGTTCAGTTCAGTCGCTCAGTGTCCGACTCTTTGCGACCCCATGAATCGCAGCACGCCATACACAGTGGTAAATGTCAAATCAATAACTGCAGCATCATTTCAGATCTACCATATTGTAACCTTTCCTCATGAAATGCTTGCTCTAAATAAAATGAAGTTTATGTTCAAGGCTGTATTATTATTTTTTTTATATATTTTATTTCTAACTGAGATGTCCAAAGATCCTTAAGAGAAGCACCATCTTCTTTCTGTGTCTAGATCCTAAACTCCTACATATTTGGGTAATCTTCAGTTAATACTGCCTTCCAGAGAGACTTCTGCAATGGGGACAAAATGTCACACTTTTTCAAATAAAGGACACCTGAAAGGTGTCTCCCTAGACTCCAGCCAGGCTGAACATAATTTAATGTTGAGATGCATCAGAAATACCCAACAAACATTCTCTACATGTGAACCCATTAGCATACTGCTTTCCTAATCCTTATCCTCTCTGCCTTTGAAAATTTCAATATATACCAACGAAATACAGATTTCAACCCATTCCCAACTGGGACGTCTGCTCCATAATAAGAGAAATAGGTTTTTGCCTTTCTGCAGATTCAGCAGGGAAAGCCATGCTCAAAAATGATGTGTTTAGAGTGACACCTTGGAGAACTGACATACTCTGCACACATGCAATCCTCATAAACCTCCCCAGACAGCCCTTATTTCATTTTGCACACTGCACCCTGGCTGGGCTCCACAGCACATGGTGTGTGGTGAGACTGTCCTGCAATGGTTCTCCCTTCCTCGCGGCTCTTTGATGGACACTTGTCAGTAATAGCCAGGAGGAGTGGGGTCCAGCCTCCAGCAAGTGAAAAACCGGCCACGGACAGTAAGCTTCCTTAATTAACTTTCCCAAGGCAAGCCTGTTCCCACAGGAAAAAACACCACGTTTCCCCTCTCCTAGCGGTCCATTGAAAATGAGCAACAATGCTGTTGCCTTTTTGTTTCCTAAAGACTTTCTTCCCCGCAAGCAGTAGCGTGTTCCTCAAAGAATGCTAGTATTTCCTGTGGAAACTGTATGGCTGCCAGTAATGGCTCATAATTTTCCCTCTTTTCCTTTCGTAAAAATGAAATAAACAAAACGTGGCATTTGACAATAGCCAAATTACCAGTCACCTCGCTTACCACCTGCAGATGAGAGACATCATCGCGAAAGGAGGCCAGGGGAGAAACACTCCTGGCTACAATTGATCCGGAGGAGCGGCGGACACAGGACAGCGCCCGAGGGTGGTGGTCGGAGCCCTAGGGGACCGGGCAGCCAGGGGGCCGCGGTGCCCAAGAGCGAGGGGCTCCCCTTGGGCCGCGCGGCAAACCCAGGCGTCCCTCTTTGGGGATTACTATTATTATTGTTGGTACTGTTTCTATTACTATTACTTTGTCCCTGGTTACCTCAGTTCTTAGGAGCCCCGGCACTGCCCATTCCTGCCTCCCACACCATCCCAGGTGGCAGGAAGAAGAATAACCACACGAAACCGGCAAAGGAAAAGAGCAATCCTTTGGAACCTGAGGAGGGGGCTCCTGCCCCCTCCCTCAAGAAGAAGAGAAGCCGCTTGGCAGGCGCCGCCAACGTTACTATAGAGACCTCCCCCCAAACCCTTTCTGCAGAGGTACCGACGCCACTCGAGCCGCCAGGACTCGCCGCACAAAGGGGGCCCCTCGCGGCGGGGCGGGGGCGACCCCCGCCCGGGTCGCCCGGTGCAAACTTGGAAAGGCTCAGTCGCTCGCGCCGTCGCGCCCCACCCCCGTCTCCCCGCGGCGTCCACCCCGGGACCTGGACTCACCCCGGGCGCCCGGCGCTGCGGCTGCTCGAAAATGCAGACGGACTTACGGACGGACGGACAGATGGACGGCGGCGGCGGGAGCAGGAACCGCGGGAGCCGGCGGGCGGCGGAGGCGCTGCAGCGGGCCCACTACGTCACAATGCGGCCGGGCCTCCGGCGCCTCCCCCCCCCCCCCCCCCCCGGGCCCCCCAACGGGCGCGCGGCAGCGGGAGGAGGGCAGCCCCGGGGCTGCGGGCTAGGAGCTGGCGCTGAGGGACGCGGAGCGCCGAGCGCGGCGCACCGCCGGGCGGGGGCGCGGTCTCCACGGCCCGGGCCGCCGCGCCCCTCCCGCCGCTGCCGCGCGCCTGGCGCCCGCCCCCCGGCCCGCGAGCCGGGCTCGGCCTGACTGACGGCGACCCTCCCCCGCCCCTCCCCGCGGCGCCCTCCGCGCGGCGGCCCCCAGCCCCGGCCGCGCCGCCTCCTCGTCCGCGAACCTGCTCTTTTCTGCTTTACCTTTGGCTCTCTCACCTCTGTGTCTTTGCTGCTCAACTGGCTGTCTCCGATCTCCTCCCCTCCCACTTTTTACCCCCTTTCTCCTCCGCCCCCCACCCCCGCTGGGCGGCCTCTCTGCCCCCCCACCCCACCCCCGGGAGATGAAATCGCCCCTCACCGTGATCCCTGCGTCAACCGCTGCCATCTCATTGGTCCCCAACCCATTCCAGAGTTCCAGCCTCGGCCGGGCAGAGACACTCGGGGAGGGGGCGACGGAACGTGGGCACGGTCCTGGGAAACTGCCCTGCTTCGGGAGCCCCTTGGCAGAGGATTTTTGCGTTGGCACAGTCTAACCCCAATCCTCCCCGCCCGCCCCCAACCGGGTCTCGCCCACCCTCGAGGACTTCGCCAAGGAAGGAAGGCTGAGGGGTCTTTGCCCGGAATGTTCCGTGCTTGAGTATGGGTGGTGGATGGAGGAGACTTTGGTCTGAACTGATGATGTTTCTAATTCAACAACGTTTAATACAACGACGGCCCTTTAGTAATATTAACTTCACTCTCAGCAGCTCTGTCTTAATTGGGAGGAGGCGGGGAGCTGCTGGATGAGGCATCCGTCAGTCAGCACTGGTGACTGACTCCTTCCTTATTTCCGAAGTAAAGTCTGGAAGAGTGGAACCACTGATGCTAACCTTGGCTCGCGATCGTCTCGCTCTTGCCCTTTGGAAAGCTTTAAATGGTTTTTAAGAAGTCTCTTTCCCCACCCCGGGAGATGGCTCAGAGAAGCTCACTGAGCAAAGCCTTTGAGGGCCACTCTCCTGCTCCTGGGTGTGGCCGCTTGTCTGATGCTGCTCCAGAGAAAAGTGTGAGGAAGCAAGTTCTCTGTCTGTCTGCTTAGGGGCCGCCTGGTTCCCTTGCCAACTCCGGAGGGCAAGAGTGGCGCAGCGATCCTGGGAAATTTGACCCCATCTGGGTTAGTGGCGGTGAGATGTATAGCATGTGTAAGGCTGTCACTGAAAACATATTACCAGTAAAAAAGGAAGGGCATAGTTGTTTAAAAACTGTGGTTGCCTGGATGACTAGTGTAGTGCCTACGAGGTCCGGGGGTTGCTGTGTTGGCGCTGCAGGGAAGAGGCCCTTGTACTATTTGGAGGACACACCCAGCCCTCCCTGCCCTGGACCTCTTTGGATGAGTACATAGTCTCTGAAATAAGGATTGCCTTGAAGGCCAGCAGAAGACATTTCACATGATTTTGATTCCATTTCCGATTGAGAAACTAAATTTCTCTCTCTGCTGTCTTACATAAACAGCCAAAAGTATGTTCTGCTGGTGTGCTAATTTGTTTACTGTAATTTATCATATATAAGACTTTAAGTACATACATGGAAAGTGGCTTAACAATTTGAAATACCCACTATCCCTCAGAAAATATAAAATCAGATGACATCATATGGCACTAAAAAATACTTGAAAATATTGGGTTTAATTCTTTCACATCTGGTTAAAATAAAAATGCCTTTTTTTTTTTTTTTTTTTGCCTACTATAAACTCTCAGAAAAGCACATTTTGCTTCTGTCCGGTAGATATGGATAAGTTGGTGTCACCCTTGATATGTTCTATACACAACACACTTTTATTGCCATCCTCTTAAATATTTTGACAGCCTGCTTTTGAAAAATCAAATTTTAACATTGAAGGAGTAATTTTTTGAAGAGTTATACATGGCTATCTCCTTCCAACTGCCTTAAATATCTAAAGTAAGTAAGCCAGCGTTACCTCAGTGTAAACGGTTCAACAAAGAATGGGTATGATCCTGTTACATGGACAGAAAACACTGCTGAGGAGAGAAAATATTGGTTTTGTGTAGCGAAGGAAGAGCATGCTATAGTCTAAAAAAGCAGTCTTTGAGATATTGTTTCAGAAATTTTCCCCTGTTTTTTTTAGATTTCTTTTGTTATGGTTCATTCTAACATGTTTTTGATTACATATTTACCATTGTTTCCCTGTGATTATTTTTACACTGTGCCTTAAACCTATGCTTATACACACAGGCAGTGAGTTTGCTTTCACTTGGACCATTTGTTGGTTTGCTTCTCCTGTGCACAGTCTTGCCAAATCCTAAACCACAAACTGATACACCAAAGTGTGGAAGTAGTGAAGTAATTGGAGTTGAAACAGAGCTGCTAGATTTTAGATTGGATGGCAAGAAAGCCAGCTTTCTCAAAATAACGTTGACTTTTTATCAAGTTAATAAGTTGCTCTGCCTACTCCTTCAGTGGCTTCTTCCTACCAACTACTCTCTGATACTCAGTTTTCTATTTAAGCAGCTGCCTCTACAGGCTAGTACTAACTATGGAATGGCTTAGCAGCCATAGCTACTAGATCATTTACCCCTTTTTAGAACTCCCAGGCCTGTCACAGCTTGGAGTGTGCAACTCTTAGAGCACTTATTTCTGCTTCATGTCCATTTCTTCTCCCCTATTATTCAGTTGTCAGTTTCCATTCATGCCAGGGAGTTCATATTACTCGTATTTGAATCTTCATCACTAAGCAGATTTTTATGTTCAAGAGTTAGCTACTGAAAATAATTAGTACAGAAATGCATTTCACTGTAAATCATCTGCCAAAGAGCTGCCATGTAATTATTCATTCAATTATTACAATTAAACAGCTGCCTCTTTCTTTTTACCCAGTTTCCATAATATATCTTTATTGTGCTACAAAAATTGAATAAACCTGCTACAACACTGCCAACGATCAAATAGAAACTATTCTTTTTTCTTTTCTTTTTCCCATTCGTTAAGTGTTGATCTGCTTAATAAGACATCCAACTCTGCATTAAACGCTCTGATTTTTATTTCTCATTGCAGAGTGTGAATCACTGAAGAAAGCCCTATTCGGGGTCCTTTCTGATTTCTAGTTGGAACCTATAATTCAGTTGGGCCCATGCTTTTGGGCTTCCCAGGTGGCTGAGTGGGTAAAGAGTCCACCTGCAATGCAACAGACACAGGAGACATAAGTTCTATCTCTGGGTTGCCAAGATCACCTGGAGAAGGAAACAGCAACCCATTCCAGTATTCTTGCCCCAGGGAATCTCATGGACAGAGGAGCCCCAGGGGTATAGTCCTCCTGGGGTTGCAAAGAGTCTGACAAGACTTAGCACCTAAACAACAATGTATCAAGAATCAGATCATACTTCACATGCAAATGTAATTGTATCAGTCATGATAGGTTAGGTTATACTATAGTAACAAACATTCAGGCAACAAGAAGCCAAAACTTCCACAGCTCATTAAAAATGCATTTCTTGTTCTCACTATATGGTAATTCCAGATCAGTGGCATCTCTGCTTCATATCTTTTTCACTTTAAGACTCCAGCCTAATGAAACAGCCACTAACAGCAATATTGCTGGTCACTCTAGTGAGGGAAAGCGAACTTAAAGGTCTTATATGGGAAATTAAATACTCCAGTTCAGAAATTATACAGGTCACACCTGCTTATAATTCATTGGCCACAACTAGTCATGTGGCTCAACATTCAGAAAACTAAGATCATGGCATCCGGTCCCATCACTTCATGGGAAATAGATGGGGAAACAGTGGAAACAGTGTCAGACTTTATTTTTCTGGACTCCAAAATCACTACAGATGATGACTGCAGCCATGAAATTAAAAGACGCTTACTCCTTGGAAGGAAAGTTATGACCAAACTAGATAGCATATTCAAAAGCAGAGACATTACTTTGCCAACAAAGATCTGTCTAGTCAAGGCTATAGTCTTTCCTGTGGTCATGTATGGATGTGAGAGTTGGACTGTGAAGAAGGCTGAGCGCCGAAGAATTGATGCTTTTGAACTGTGGTGTTGGAGAAGACTCTTGAGAGTCCCTTGGACTGCAAGGAGATCTAGCCAGTCCATTCTGAAGGAGATCAGCCCTGGGATTTCTTTGGAAGGAATGATGCTAAAGCTGAAACTCCAGTACTTTGGCCACCTTATGCAAAGAGTTGACTCATTGGAGAAGACTCTGATGCTGGGAGGGATTGGGGGCAAGAGGAGAAGGGGACAAGAGAGGATGAGATGGCGGGATGGCATCACTGACTCGATGGATGTGAGTCTGAGTGACCTCCGGGAGTTGGTGATGGACAGGGAGGCCTGGCGTGCTGCGATTCATGGGGTCGCAAAGAGTCAGACACAACTGAGCGACTGATCTGATCTGAGTCATGTGGCTCCACTTCTCACAAGAGGACAAGGAAGTTCATCCTACAATATGACCAGACATTTGGTAAATAATAAGATGAGGAGGTATGAACGTACTACACTTGACTGTAGATCTTATAAAACAGGAGAAAAGTCTTTGTGCATTTTACAAAAAGCCATAGAGCTGAAGTATAGAAATAGATGAACAGAAGTATAAATTCTATAGCAGTTCTAACTTCTGAAATAACCACAAAATCAAGAGCAAAGAAATGTGACTGACAAAAAATGATTAGGAATCAAACTTTTGAACATTTTTAAGTTTCTTCAGACAAACTTTAAACTTCTTTAGATAGAGCTTATCTTTGCTATAAAAGTGAAAGTGTTAGTCTCTCTGTCATGTCTGACTCTGCAACCTCATGAACTGTAGTCCGCCAGGCTCCTCTGTCCATGGGAATTCTCCAGGCAAGAATACTGGTGTGGCTTGCCGTTTCCTATTCCAGGGGATCTTCCTGACCCAGGTATCAAACCTGTGTATTAAGTGTCCTGCATTGGCAGACGGGTTCTTTACCACTAGCGTCACGTGGGAGGTCTATACTTATGGGTATTTGTATGCCTGAGCTGAGTCTGATTGGGAATTTAGCATTCTCACCTGACCTGTTTTCTATGATCACGTCTTCACTTTCTAGTGATTTTTTTCCCTGCGATATTTCTTCTTTTTTCTCTTCTTGGAGCAAGTTTTAGCCTTTTGCTTCATTTTAGCACTTCTAATAAAGTTAAAATTGGGGAAGGGGATGAAATTCAAGCCTAGCAGCTTAGCTGCTTATAATATTGCAATTTCAGTAGAAGATTAGGTATAGGAGAAATTTTATGCATTGTTAATCTGATTTGCTGAGATTATCCTGAGATTCCATTTAATCCTGTTACTGTACTTTACCCATCCTTACAGATCATTGGCCATTTTATTGTTGGAATTTTTAAATGGGAAAAATTATACCATGCACAAAACTACAATGAGATGAATGTCTTGCCATTTGTTCTGAGACACCCTGGGGCAAAAACATACCCAAAACAAACAAACAAACAACTATCCACGAGGCATTAAGGGGTTTTCAGTAAATCAACTGATTTGGGACTGATCTTTCCCCTGTGTTCCTCTTCCATAATGAGCTACCAGCAGCGTGCAAAAGTTGATGTAAAGATACCTAGAGGAACTCTGGATTCAAACTCTATACAAGTATTCTTGGCTAGATTTAACTATAATTTCTCTAACCCAATCGTCAGATTTGTGCAGGTTTGTGCTTTATTCTACCTAAAGTTGATTTGGATGCACTATTCATGTGGGCCTTGAGAGACACTGCCCATTCTTAAGCTTCATCTGCAAACCTGCAGTTGTGATTTAAAAGTGATGTTTCTGCAGCAACCTGGGTTCAGTGGACTGGTCTTTTTCTAGGGACTCTCTTACAACATCTTCAGTAGGTCCCTTTTTCCTGGATACTTTTTATGGAAAACCTTTTCCCTCCAAGAGTGGCTTGTTGCCTTCAGATCTATTTGAATTGATCTTCCTTTGGGTTCACTATGGGGTTTCCCTGATGGCTCAGATGGTAAAGCATCTGCCTACAATGCAGGAGACCCAGGTTTGATCCCTGGGTTGGGAAGATCCTTTGGAGAAGGAAATGGCAACCCACTCCAATATTCTTGCCTGGAGGATTCCATGGAGAGAAGAATCTAGAGGACTGTAGTCCTTGGGGTTGCAAAGAGTTGGACACAACTAAGCTACTAATGCACACGCACATCTCACTATGTGTCCATTGATGCCTCTGCTCTGAATCCATTTGCTATTGACAATGGTGAAACTGCCTAACCCCTGTGCTCCCACAAATTAACAATCATTGAGAAGTGTACACGCCTTATTGTGTTCTGGGCAATGGCTTACCACAAAAAGCCTCCTCCCCGTGACTTTGATAAAACCCTCGGTCCAGTCTTTCTCATGACTTCATAAGATTTGCACATGACTCTTTTGTTTACCCAGGACAAGCCCAAACACAGATTTTCCCCTTTCTGCCTGAATATGCTGACAAGACCAGACCCAGACCCTCCAACTTCCCATTCTTTGTCTCATGAATGAATAGCTGAGATTACAACTGTGGGTCCCTCTGAAACTTCCTAGACGCAGAGAAAAACGTTTCCTGTTCAGCTAACTGACCTAGACTTCCTCTGATTACAACCATCCCAAATGTAAATCATCTCATTTGTAATATGTCTGTCCTTCCCTACAAAGTTCTAATGCAACATCACCCATCAGAAACACTCTGATACTCAGGGTTGGGGTGTTCTTTTTATTTCAAGAATCTGAATAAAATCATTCTTACTTGTCTGTTGTCTGTCTTTAAAATCATCCTTTCCCCCTTTTAAATTCTAGTGTCTGTCCCATCTTCATTAATAGCTACTCTGGTCACTGATGTAAACTGACGTTGAATCTATTCTGATGTCTCTCTTTTACATTTTCAAGATTTTACTACAGTATATAATCTGTGGGCTTCCCAGGTAGCGCTAGTGGTAAAGGACCTGCCTGCTAATGCAGGAGACCAAGAGACTCTGGGTTGGACAGTACCCTTGGAGGAGGACATGGCAATCCTCACCAGTATTCTAGCCTAGAGAATCCCATTGACAGAAGAGCCTGGAGTGGGGGGAGTACAATTTATTGGGTTACAAAAAGTCGGACATGACTGATGCAACTTAGCATGCACATAATCTGTATTTTGAATATTGCTATGATATGTATGTGCTTGGATTCAGAGTTTTTATTCTCTTTATGAGTAATTCACGTTTTTTCTCCTCTATTCTACCTCAGCACCGGAAACATGCATTTGGAGATAACTGGATGGCTCTACAGAGGTCCATGGCTATGAGATGGAGTAAAGTGATTTAGAGTTTATGAGGATTAAAACTATAATAGACTGGTCTCAGGCTTGATCTTTAATCAGCTTCTAGAGATTAACAGAACAGAAAGTTTTCCCCCTTGGATAAGTCATGCAAAGACATTAGAATTTGTTATCTCTAAGTACAGAAGAAAGCTGTCAGTGAATGAAATGCATAAGTAATTATAATCCCCACTGTTCCAAACCAGAATAAATCCTATTTCCAAATAGTTTTGGTGCAGAAAGTCCAGTTTTGAAAATGAAGGAAGATATTCAGTCTTCCTGCTACTGTTGCTGCTAAATCGCTTCAATCGTGTCCGACTCTGTGCGACCCCATAGACGGCAGCCCACTAGGCTCCCTTATCCCTGGGATTCTCCAGGCAAGAACCTAGATATGACTATCTTACGAGTTTTACTTTCTTCTATAAATTTATAGCTTCCAGTTTCCAATTCCTCATCCTGGGGACATATGGTCCTCTTTAGAAGAAATCAAGGAAAGAAAAGCTAAATACATATTGGACAGGATGAGAAAAGCTGATGGCTGATGAAAAACGGTCCTTGTAAATCATGGGAAATGTTTTAAAGGCGGTTTGTGGGAAGAATACAGAAAGATGTAATTGTTGATAGACTGAATGCTTTTAAACTCAAAGTCCAAAGTAACCCTCAGTATAAAGGTTAAGCACCCTGATCTGGGAGTCAGACCTCCTGGGATTAAATCCCAGCTTCCCTTCTTACCACCTTCAAAGTCACTTCATGTGTCCAGGCCTTACTTTTCACAGCTATGAAATGAGAGGTTAGTAGTACCTACTCAAAAGATTGTTATCAGCATTAAATAAGCTAATATTCTACGAAGACTTAAAAGTAAACAATTAAAAGTTTAAATAAGTATTTGTTAAATAAATGAACTCTAGAAAACCTATGGCACCTGGGTGAATTCACTGGAAAAAAATGGACCCTCGAGCTGACTGCTGCTTTGTTGGATGGAAATATCCCTATTTTTCTATTTGTGTCATGGCATTAAACAGCATTAGAATTCTTTTTTCTTAAACTACAAAATAGTACATTCTAGATTGCTATATGGTATGTGTATAGTTGTCCACAAACTTACTTTTATTATAATCATTTAGATCATGTGACATTGAGAAAACCTTTCATTTCATGTTTTAGTATTGCCATTGGTTCTCTTGACAATTTAAAGTTTAAAAAAACTTTTAGCCTCCAATTTCACATTTAACTTTGGTTTGTAAATAGCATTTAACATTCAACTGAGATCTCCGATGGTGATTTGACTAATAATTTAGAAATAGACGAAGAGGAAATACTTTTAACAATGAAACATTTTTAGTGAGAGGAGTATCTTCCACATTTAACTCTAGGGCTGTCAATATGATTTTGAGATGCTTATCATTATAGTAATATAAATGGAAAAATACAGTCCTTGGAAAAATGCAAGGTACTTGGTTACACATTTATGCAAATATTTGAGCATTTGCTGTGCACTAGGCACTGTGTTAATTGTTTAGGATATTGGACAGAATAGACATACTAGACTGATCTTATAGGTAGTCAATAAACAAGCATGTTTCAGTGTTGCCAAGACCTATGAAGGCAAAAACAGAATACTGTAGGGGAAAAAAGAAAACAAAGAGGATATACTATAATATCGGGTGGTCAGGGAAGGACTCTGAAATTTGAAGAAAGAAAAAAGGACAACCATGTCAACAGTGAGAGAAGAGTTCCAGGTAGAAGAACCAGCTCAGACTGCTCAGTATCAATCCATTGACGATGCAGAAACCAAAGTGTTCAGAGTTATTCTCAAATAACTAAGTGATTTAAGGAGGGCTATTGGGGCTTCCCAGATGGCTCAGTGGTAAAGAACCCGCCTGCCAATGCAGAAGATGCAAGAGATATGGATTAGATCTTTGGGTCGGGAAGATCCCCTGGAGGAGAAAATGGCAACCTACTTCAGTATTCTTGTCTAGAAAATTCTATGGACAGAGGAGCCTGGCAGGCTACAGTTCCTGGAGTTGCAAAGAGTTGGACATGACTAAGCACATGCACACATGCACGCGTGCGCGCACACACACACGTCATCTATCACTTGGCCTGGTATGCTGCTGCTAAGTCGCTTCAGTCGTGTCCAACTCTGTGCGACCCCATAGACGGCAGCCCACCAGGCTCCCCCATCCTTGGGATTCTCCAGACAAGAACACTGGAGTGGGTTGCCATTTCCTTCTCCAATGCATGAAAGTGAAAACTGAAAGGGAAGCTGCTCAGTTGTGTCCAACTCTTAGCGACCCCATGGACTGCAGCCCACCAGGCTCCTCCATCCATGGGATTTTCCAGGCAAGAGTACTGGAGTGGCTTGCCATTGCCTGGTATACACAGATACAAAAGCAAAATCTATCATCAATACCACCATTAACCATATATTTGGGAAACACAAGTGGAAATGTTGACTTATTAAAGTGCTTACAAAGCATCTGTGAGAACAATATAACTGCATTGTGCTAATTCCTAGACAGCAAGTCTTCAAAGAAAGTCAAGCCTCCTACAGCATACTCCCTGGTGTGAGGATCAAGCAGTGCTAGCGGAAATGTATGGCCAGGTATAACAGAAAAGAGAACAGTTGTTCGAAAACACTGGAGAATTGAGACTGGAACATAAAACACATTTAAGAGCAAGTCAGCAGAAAATGATGAGGGTGGTGAAAAAAAAATCTATGAGAATCATAAATAATTAGGTAGATGCATTTTAAACACTGTGTTTTCTTATATGGAATTTAACAAGAATTGTGACCTATAAATTTGGAACGCTTCTCCTGGACTCTAACTTTCCACATTAATTTCTAGAACCATCATGACCTTGCCAATGGCTTTTAGAAGCTACACTGACCAGGGAGAAAGAACATGGAATCTTGGTACAGAATCGAGGAAATGAGGTTTTGGGTGGGGGGAAGAAATTCTACTGCTCACAGTATCCTGATACTCAGAACTATATAACATTATATGAAAGCATACAGGTCCACAGCAAATGCTCTAAGTATGACCTACAGGGTCCTTCCAGGGCTACACTGCTCCATACAGCAGCAACTAGTCAGAGGTTGCTACTGAGCTCTTGAACCATGACTAGTCCCGATTGACACGTGCTGAGAGTGTAATAGGCACCTGGATCTCAAAGTCTTAGTGCAGAGAAAAGAACGTAGAATATCCATTAATAATTGTGTACTGTTGGAATATATGGGTTAAATAATATGTTGAAAATGAATTTCACCTGTAATCTTTTTTTAATCCAGCTACTTCAAAACTTAAAAATGAATATTTCTCTTGCATTATATTTCTATTGGACAGCTCGGTTCAAGGGAATGTGAAAAATCACCCCATCATACCTGCTCCCCAGCATCCATCCTAAACCGTTCCATCAAAATGGATGGCAGTGTCATCAGAGGGTGGCTAGCCAGTTTCAGGTTCGGATGGGAGGTAAGAGATGGATGTGACAGTTACACAGTATTGGAAAAATTAATGCTTGGTAGAAAAACTCATCGATAAGTGTTAGACAATATTTATTGATGTGCTGTAGATGGTCCCAAAGAAGGAAACCAGGAGCATAAAAGATAAAACAAAACACTGTATTATCCTTGTGCCAAGTGAATGAGGGGGTGCAGAATATACTGTCCTTCAGATTGCTTTAGATTTTTTTAAAAAAGGGAGCATGAATAATTCTCCAAAATTATATTGAACCCTCCTTTCTTTCTTCTAATACAGCAACTAAACAAGCAGAAAGAAGCCTTTTACAATCAATAAGCTAAGGTATTCTAAGCTAATGAGTATTCTGCAAACTTCTTGACAATAGCCACACTCCATGAAGATTATGCAACAGATGTGGATGATGCTTAGCATGACTGAGGATACAGAAAAAAACTATTGTGTCTTCATACTTGGCTGAAGGAAACATCTTTCCCCTTGAAAAGATCTGCATAAATGTGCTCCCTTAGCAAACTAACTAATATGTCAGGCTTCAAAGTGACCAGACTGTACACTTACTGTTTTACTAATCCTCTGGCTTCCTCTGTTTTGAAATGGTTACAGAAAAGTCCATTTTGGAATATTTTGCCCTTGGCTTTAACACTTGGCAGAAAAGTTCCCTGTTCTCTGCTCTTCCTTGTGTTAGTTATAAAGCTGTTTGTCATCTCCAGTATCCGGAACACCTGCTTTTTTTAAAGGACTGCTGGCTCAGGGAAAAGAACATAAGTTATTTTTATGCAACAACTCGCCAACTCAAGGCTTTTAAAAACCCCATTTGAAACAGTGTTTTCTCCCCCCACCCCCACTCAAATAAAGTATTTTAAAAATCAAAATCTTTCATTTTACCAGCTTCCTTTCGAGATAAACCATTGGAAGGCAAATGGCAGGACAGTTGGGTAAACCAAAGCATGAACCTTTTGATCATAACAGGATACACAGGGGAAGAAAAACACAGGCAATCTTGTCTCCCAATTCAGAGAGAGATTTTTCACAGAACTTGTAGAAACTTAAGGAGGAAAAATTTTCAAGAATTTAGGAAGACCAAAAAGATGAGGGAGGCTCTTTTACTTTTTCCTATGGAGAACGACACAGTTTAAATCCCACGTTTAGTGTATATCTGTTGTTTTAGCCTACTTGGCAGACTTTCTCCCTTCTTGTAACAACTATTATCTTTTCTTCTGGGAACACTCCCTTCCTCAGCTGATAGATGTGTTTATCACTTGACCTGCCTCCCTGGCCATAGCGATGAGCACGTGACCAAGACGAGCCAATCAGAACGTCTCATCCTCTTGGCCATAGGTTTGGGAGGATTGGTTGCGGCTATTGAAAAAGAAGCATTCCTTCTTGTTCTCTTGGGGCTGTTAGTGTTGAGAGTGATGTAAGACTTGGGCAGTTGTGGCTGCCATCTTTGCTACTCTGAAGAGAGCCTGAGAAGGAAGACAGTATCGAGAAAAGTAGTACTAAGACATGTAAAAGGAAAGAAATCTTGATGAAAAAATGTAAGCCCCCAGATTTTTTATATGATCACAAAATTCCCATTAAGCTTTTCTTTTCAGCATCACCTAGTTTGAGCTGGGTTTCTGTCTGTTACAATCAAAAGATTCTAACTAATACAGTATGTTTGAGTGCAAATAAAATCTGTGTCAAAAAAAAAAAAAAAAGAGAAAGGAAAGAAAATAGAAAGCATAATAATGGCCACCAAAAATGAAAAAAAGAAAGAAAAATGGAAATGATTAGGTAATTTCTCCTCTTTTCTCTCAAATGTATTAGCAGAAATTACACACACATAATTATACACATCGAAATTCTGTCAATCTTAACTCACCCTCTAGAATTGAACACAAACTAAATAACTGCAATAAAATTAACCATTTCTGGCATAGGAGGTAGTCTGAATGCAAAAGGGCAGTTTTTTTAAATCATACCTCTCAGCTTTATTGTTGTTGTTTTTTTTTTTTTATTTCACCATTTCCCTATTTTTTTAAACAAAAAAAAAATGATGGCTTTAAAAATTAATAAAACAATATATATGCTCATTTTAAAAATCATTAGTAAAGAAGTCATTAAAAATAAAAATCCAAATCTTACATTTCAAACCTATCCTTCAAGTGTGTCTTTAAATGTACTTTCCCAGAACCTCTTCCCAACCTTCAAAAAATATTTCTTTGGCTTTTAACAAAAATAGAATCAAAGTAATGCATCTGGTTCCCAAATTAATTCCTTTTTAAACAAAAACATTCTATGCACATCTTTTCATGCAAAAACATAAGGTCCACATCATTTTATTTAGCTGACGACTAATATTTCAATTAAAGGGCTTCCCTGGTGGCTCAGTTGGTAAAGAGTCTGCCTGCAAGGCAGGAGACCGGGGTTCAATCCCTGGGTCAGGAAGATCCCCTGAAGAAGGAAATGGCAACCCACTCTTGTATTCTTGCCTGGAGAATTCCATAGACAGAGGAGCCTGGTGGGCTACAGTCCATGGGGTCACTAAGAGTCAGACACAACTGAGTGATAACACACACCATACTTCAATTATTGACAAATATTTAGTCTGTCTCTACTTTCTTTGTTTTTCATTGCTTTTGCTGTTAGATCTAGTGCTATGACAAATGCCCTCAATATATTTTTACACTCTTCTATTTTTCAAAATTGTTCTCATTTGTATTATTGTTGTAACTGTTTCCTAA
Organism: Tragelaphus eurycerus; assembly: GCA_935064755.1. Lineage (NCBI taxonomy): Eukaryota > Metazoa > Chordata > Mammalia > Artiodactyla > Bovidae > Tragelaphus > Tragelaphus eurycerus. Next base: position 2,389,174 of record CAKXYN010000080.1, read on the forward strand.
TCACAAACTGTGAACTAATGATCAGAACAAGAGCCGATTAAAGTCTCCGTCTTGCACACAACTTTGTACAAATACACACACTGAATGTGATGAACTAGGCAGCAGTGAGGCACAATTTAAAGTGTGACATCAGAAGAAACGCCAACATACATGAGGCGACCCAGGACCGGTGAAGTCTACACCCACAATCACACATGTGCAAGTTGACTTTCCTCGTGTTGTAACATTCAAATCACACTCCAGGCCTACAGGTCTTGGCAGATGACTGACCTCGTCATCTACCATCTCTGCCATTTTCACTGTCAGCTTCTGTCCGTTATCACACAAGACAGTTAGTAAAAGAGCTCTTTAACTTTAGGCAGATATCTGTGGTCCATTTATCTAGATCAAGAGCCTTATAAGCACCTCTAATTGATGAAAGTGAAAGAGGAGAGTGAAAAAGTTGGCTTAAAGCTCAACATTCAGAAAACGAAGATCATGGCATTGGGTCCCATCACTTCATGGCAAATAGATGGGGAAACAGTGGAAACACTGTCAGACTTTATTTTTCTGGGCTCCAAAATCACTGCAGATGGTGACTGCAGCCATGAAATTAAAAGACACTTACTCCTTGGAAGAAAAGTTATGACCAACCTAGATAGCATATTGAAAAGCAGAGACATTACTTTGCCAACAAAGGTCTGTCTAGTCAAGCCTATGGTCTTTCCTGTGGTCATGTATGGATGTGAGAGTTGGACTGTGAAGAAGGCTGCGCGCCAAAGAATTGATGCTTTTGAACTGTGGTGTTGGAGAAGACTCTTGAGAGTCCCTTGGACTGCAAGGAGATCCAACCAGTCCATTCTGAAGGAGATCAGCCCTGGGATTTCTTTGGAAGGAATGATGCTGAAGCTGAAACTCCAGTACTTTGGCCACCTTATGCGAAGAGTTGACTCATTGGAGAAGACTCTGATGCTGGGAGGAATTGGGGGCAGGAGGAGAAGGGGACGAGAGAGGATGAGATGGCTGGATGGCATCACTGACTCGATGGATGTGAATCTGAGTGGACTCTGGGAGTTGGTGATGGACAGGGAGGCCTGGCGTGCTGCAATTCATGGGGTTGCAAAGAGTCGGACATGACTGAGCGACTGAACTGAACTGAACTGAGCTGAATTCTGAATTCTGTGGGTGTATTTGATTCCTGGCAGGATTGACAATATAATTGCTACTCTTTAATCAGCCCAGTGGACAGGACTCATTTATTTTACCTTCTGCTTTGAATTTTTTTTGCAAGGAAACTTCGAGAGTTTTTAAAAATAGTTAGAAAGTTTTTTAAAAAATAGTTCAGTCTTTTCTTTTTGCTTGAGTATCATTACCAAACATTCAGACAGTATTAGCCCCCACTCTTGCTTTTTTTGGCAGTAGGAAGGGGTGTTGTTTATGGCACTTTAGGTTACTGAAGCCTGATCCAATTACCTGTAATATTTTCCTCTACCTTCTCCAGTCTAGGAAACATGAAAAAATGATCCCTTCTTGTGGTGGTTTATCACCTGGCTTAATTTTCTTTACACTGATCTTTTTGTGTCTGAAAGCAGGGGAGTGAAATGTCCTGGCTGATGTGTAGCACTGGTTCTCAGATAACCTGAGCAGAACAGGAAGCGCAGGTGCCTTGCCTGTGACCCCACTCTGACTTCTGTTTCATTGTTTCTTCAGTACTGTTGTTGAAAGTAAGAAAATACTGGGTTGGACAAAAAGTTCACTTGGGTTTTTCATAACATGTTATGGAAAATTCTGAATGAACATTATGGCCAACCCAATAACATGCGGTGATTTTTAAGGAAATCTCTGATTGCAGCAGATTACATGTCAAAAAACAACAAGCAGTTAAAACAGCAAGCCCTGCCTCTCTACTGACAAGGGAGAGAAGCTCCTGATGGCAGATTCCTGGTTCAACAATGAAATGCAGGGAAGTGAAATGAAATGAGGCCCAAGGCAACCCAACTCCTGGAAGGGCTTTTACTTTACTGTTTGGCAATTATCAATGAGTCATAATTGGTTGACATCCTAACAGGGTCCTTTCCTTACTCAAGGCCAGGACTTGCCTGCAAAATTGCCCAAGTTTATGTTGGGTACCAACCACCTCACTTAACTTTTCAACTCCTCTCCATTTTTCAAAATAGAAATCTACTATCTTTAGGGGCTGGACTTCCTGGGACCAGACTTGATTCTTAGATTCTTAGATCACATCTCAGAGTTTCTGTCTCCACTCAACACTTGCCACCAAAATACACTTGCCTTGTATCCCACTCCCTCTGGATCCTAATAGGATCTGGAGTGAAGCCTATGTGGCATGTGCCATGCACCCAGTTGTGTCCAACATTTTGTGACCCAATGAACTGTAGCCCACCAGGCTCCTCTGTCCATGGGATTTTCCAGGCAAGAATACTGGAGTGGGTTGCCATTTCCTAATGCAAGGGAGTGAAGCCAATAAACCCATATAACTGAAGGTCACTTGTGGATGCATCTCTTGGGAAATATGTGCAGCCAAGAGGTTCCCCCTGAATCTGGTTGGGAATCTTTATGTAAAAGGAATGAATATAATGGTGGGGCTTTAAGGCACTTTCTTAGGGGAGATTTTCAGACAGAGGTGATTTAGAAACTTCTCAAAGCACATGAAGAGGCAGCCCCCTACCACAAGAAGTTAGCCTGGCCTCTTGCCTTCTGCCATTTTGACAGGAAACTTGATGGGCTGTCCTAACACAGCAGCAATTATAACTTAGCAATCCTTTGGTCTCCTCCCGACAGCAGGGGAAGAGAGCACTGCCAGGGAACATTCTCCGACATAAGGCAGCTTTTTGACATTCTACAAGAGAGGTAGTGAAAGATCTTGTTTGAAACACGTGGATTTCACTGCTCTCTTTTCTCACACTTCTCTCTCTCCTCCTCTCTGGCTCATCCGCCCAGGCTTTTAGAGGACACCTACATGACTAGGTGTGCTCACTGCTTCCACAGAACCACACTGAAATGCCTACCATGTTATGTTCAATGAGGGAACTCAAAAGAAACACATGTGGGGTCAGACTGGGATAAAGAAGACAGCACTGTTCCAACTGAACATTCAATTATTACTTCTGTCTCTTGTCTTTTCAGTTTGGTCCCATCTTTTCTGATACCTTCAAATTCCTATTTCATATAATTGCTTTTTCTTTGAAGAGTATAGATTATATATAGTATTTCAATCTCATTTTCTAAGAAGCAACTGAAAATGCAGTACATAATATAACTGGCTTTTTATTAAGATCATAGGGAAGAGAAATTAATCTAAGGTTCTTATAAAGAAAGTAGACTATTTTTTTCTGTATTTCTTTAAGTAAAAATTTATTTCACAGACTGTAATTTTTCCTCTGAATATTTATCTAAATTCAGTGATTAGCCTTTGGTTAACCCTTCTAGTTTCACTGTGTTCTTTAATAAGGCAGTTTGGAATAGACAACAATATTATTTTACCAGGAGTAAGTCTTCCTGACCACTTAAGCATTTTGGATATAGTTATAGCTAAATGCAGTACTTTGTAATTTTTCCATAGGTGATGCCCTTTGTTCAATTTACTTGAACTTCAGCACAACACGAAGAAAATTTATAAATATCACCTTAGTTAATTCCATATTCAATGAAGAAGCTATGTGAAGGATAAAGGAAAATTTAAGGCTTTGATTTGAATTGCATTAAGTGTTCATAAATCAATTATAAAAGGAATATTTATTTACTGTTCACTCACTCAGTTAAATATGTTCATGCTCAAGAGAGAAGAATTACATGGTAGGGGAAAACTTTATATATATATACATATATATGCATTTATATATAAAATAAAATGAGATTGCAGTTATAAATCCCTAATCAGGGGATCTTAATGGTGACAGGACATTAGAAAGAAGCTAATTGGCAATGTAAGGCAGACCTAGGGCAGGAGGGAGATTTTCAAATCAATAGAGTAAACAACTGGCTGACATCGGATAGATAAGAAAAATTTATTTCTAGACAACTGTCTAAAAGCATCTCCCTCTTCCTCTAGTCTGGGGAAGGGTGAGTATATAGTGAAGTAGCAAATAGGAGATGAATTCAGGGATTTCAGGCTTTCAGTTTGGGGCTTTGCTACAGTCCTAAATCATCTCTAAGATCTCAACTCATCCTTCCCTCCTTTCTCCTCAAACCATCTGTAAAGACAATAAAAATATCAGTTATTTTAGCGAAGGCAGTCTTATAAAGAAGGCAGAATTCTTTTCAAGAATTTTTTTTTTTCTAGAAAATACCTTAATGACATGAGCCTGTTTGGCTATGAAAATTGAGCCTCTCCACTCCCCCTGTCTTATCTAAAAGGATTCCCCACCTGTGATGTGATTGTGTGCACGCTAAATCACTTCAGTCTTTGCAACACTATGGGTCCTCTGTCCATGAGATTCTCCAAGCAAGACTACTGGAGTGGGTTGCCATTTCCTTTCCAGGGGATCTTCCCAGTCCAGGGATCGAACCTATGTCTCTTACATCACCTGCATTGGCAGGTGGGTTCTTTACCATAGTACCACCTGGGAAGCCATGTTTTCCCCTGCTGTTTATCTCGGCATATTTCTAAAGCCAAAGAGTTGGTTCTCCTATCTAAGAGCAGAAATCTTAAAATTGAACACTGTGTAGAGTTCATTCAAATATGTATGTAATAAATTTGAGTTAAATATTTACACTCAGAAAAGAGTTGAAAGGTATGCAATGTTTGCTTTTTTCTTTCTAACATCAGATCAGATCAGATCAGTCGCTCAGTTGTGTCCAACTCTTTGCGACCCCATGAATCGCAGCATGCCAGGCCTCCCTGTCCATCACCAACTCCCGGAGGTCACTCAGACTCATGTCCATCGAGTCAGTGATGCCATCCAGCCATCTCATCCTCTCTCATCCCCTTCTCCTCCTGCCCCCAATCCCTCCCAGCATCAGAGTCTTCTCCAATGAGTCAACTCTTCACATGAGGTGGCCAAAATACTGAAGTTTCAGCTTCAGCATCATTCCTTCCAAAGAAATCCCAGGGCTGATCTCCTTCAGAATGGACTGGTTGGATCTCCTTGCAGTCCAAGGAACTCTCAAGAGTCTTCTCCAACACCACAGTTCAAAAGCATCAATTCTTCGGCGCTCAGTCTTCTTCACAGTCCAACTCTCACATCCATACATGACCACAGGAAAAATCATAGCCTTGACTAGATGAACCTTTGTTGGCAAAGTAATGTCTCTGCTTTAAGTTTAGTTTTTGTCTCTTACATATAAAACTGCCTAGACCCTTAGCTAGACCATCAGCTCCTTCCTGCAAAATTCAGTCTCAAATTGAAGAAAATAGGGAAAACCACTAAGTCATTCAGGTATGGCCTAGATCAAATCCCTTATGATTATACAGTGGAGGTGATGAATAGATTCAAGGGAATAGATCTGGTAAACAGGGGGCTTGAAGAACTACAGATGGAGGTTCATAATATGGTACAGGTGGTGATGATCAAAACCATCCCAAGAAAAAGAAATGCAGGAAAGCAAAGTGGTTGTCTGAGGATGCCATACAAATAGCTGAGATAGGAAGATAAGTGAAAGGCAAAGGAGAAAGGAAAAGATAAACCAACTGAATGCAGAGTTCCAGAGAATAACAAGAAGTAAGAAAGCCTTTTTAGGTGACCAATGGAAAGAAAAAGAGGAAAACAATAGAGTGGGAAAGACTAGAGATCTCTTTAAGAAAATTGGAGATACTAAGGGAGAATTTCATACAAAGACAGGCACAATAAAGGACAGAAATGGTAAGAACTTAACAGAAGCAGAAAAAGCTAAGAAAAGGTGGCAAGAATACACAGAAGAACTGTACAAAACACCTCTTAATGACCCAGATAACCATGATGATGTGGTCACTCACCTAGAGCCAGACATCCTGGAGTGTGAAGTGAAATGGGCCTTAGGAAGCATTGCTACAAACAAAGCTAGTGGAGGTGATGGAATTCCAGCTGAGCTATTTCAAATCTTAAGAGATGATGTTATTAAAATGCTACACTCATTTTGCCAGCAAATTTGGAAAACTCAGCAATAGCCACAGAACTGGAAAAGATCAGTTTTCATTCTAGTTCCAAAGAAAGGCAATGTCAAAGAATGTTTAAATTATCATACAATTGTACTCATTTCACATGCCAGCAAGATTATGCTCAATATCCTTCAAGCTAGGCTTCAGCAGTACATGAACCAATGTACAAGCTGGATTTAGAAAAGGCAGAGCAAGCAAAGATCAAATTGCCAACATATGCTGGATCATAGAAAAAGCGGGGAGGAAAAGAACCTACTTCTGTTTCACTGACTATGCTAAAGTCTTTGACTGTGGATCACAACAAACTGTGGAATATTCTTAAAGTGTTGAAAATACCAGACCATCTGACCTGCCTCAGAGAAACCTGTATGCAGGTCAGAAAGCAAGAGTTAGAACCAGACATGGAACAACAGACTGGTTCCAGATTGGGAAAGGAGTACATCAAGGCTGTATATTTTCATCCTGCTTACTTAACTAATATGCAGAATGCATCATGTGAAATGCCGAGCTGGATGTATCACAAGCTGGAATCAAGACTGCCAGGAGAAATATCAACAACCTCAAATATGCAGATGATACCACTTTAGTGGCAGAAAGCAAAGAGGAACTAAAGAGCCACTTGATGAAGGTGAAAGAAGAGAGTAAAAACGCTGGCTTAAAACTCAACATTCAAAAAACTAAGATCATGGCATCTGGTCCTATCACTTTGTGGCAAATAAATGGGGACAAATGTGGGAACAGTGTCAGATTTCATTTTCTTGGGCTCCAAAATCAATGCAGATGGTGACTGCAGCCACAAAATTAAAAGATGCTTGCTCCTTGGAAGAACACCTGTGACAAATGTAGGCAGTGTATTTAAAAGTGGAGATATCACTTTGCCAACAAAGGCCTGTATAGTCAAAGCTATGGTTTTTCCAGTAGTCACGTATGGATGTGAGAATTGGACCATAAGGACATCTGAGCCCTGAAGAATTGATGCTTTCAAACTGTCATGCTAGAGAACTCCTGAGAGTCCCTTGGATAGCAAGGAGATCAAACCTGTCAATCCTAAGGGAAATCAGTCCTAAATATTCATTGGAAGGACTGATGCTGAAGCTGAAGCACCAATACTTTGGCTACCTGATGTGAAGAATTGACTCATTGGAAAAGACCCTGATGCTGGGAAAAATGAGGGCAAGAGGAGAAAGGGGTGGCAGAAGATGAGATGGTTAGATGGCATCACTGATTCAATGGACATGAGTTTGAGTGAACTCAGGGAGATAGTGATCTACAGAAAAGCCTGGTGTGCTGCAGTTCATGGGGTCACAAAGAGTCAGACACAATTTAGTGACTGAACAACAAGACCCTGAAAACATAAGATAACATAACATCAGAAAGAAAAATCACTGAACAATGGAGGAAAGGAAATCTTCTGACCCCATTGGCCCTACAGGGAGCCTCTCCCTATTTGAATAAAAGAAAACAAGTCTTTTATTGTTTTAGCTTAAAAGATTGAAATTAAGGTACTCTAACTTAACGTGTATCTGACTTAAAATATTTTGCATGTAAAACAGCCAAGTTAGAGAAAGGCTGGTTCAGCTGTAAGAACCATGTGACACCTAAAAGCAGGCATTTCAGTGGGGGGGAGGTTTTCATGGAGAGCCAAATAAGAAGCAGCTGGGGCTCTAGCATTCCTCCTGATCCCAGACGCTCCAAAACCAGGAACTCAAGCGCCAGCTTAATGTGTGTGCTGCAAGAGCTTATCTTTAAATAGTTGTTCTATTAAATTCATCTTTTATCTATTAATAGGAACACCCCCTCCCTTCAACACCAGCCTAAAAACACACAAAAAGGGTCTGACTCTCAGAGAAATAGTGGAGAATCCTTATTCTCCTGTGCTTGAAGGACTAGGTGCCAGGGCGGGCATAGGTCACCATGAAGAAGTGTTTAATTTCATAAACTGAAAATATTATACAAAGCTTCCACACTACATAAGAAACTAGGTAGTTCAGAAACAAATGTCTTTGAAACAGTTAAAGGACCTGGTGAAAGGATTTTACCACGATCCAAAATGTCTGGAAAATGACATCAGGAGTTTGTCCCCCAAAGTACCAGGATATACATGAAAGGCCGAGCATGCTTTAAGCATAAGGAAAGTGTGAAGGTCCAGGAGAAGGAGATATTTTAGATAATACTGCATTCGACCCTCACTATTGTCTTTTATGGCACAGATGCGTCAGCTGCTTGCCAACCTTCCAGGCTGTGTAGTTTGACTGAAAGTCAGTGCGGGGGCAGAGGACTTAGGATCAAGTGCTCTAGGTCGAGTTCATACAAGGATTGCATTTTTATCTGTTTGCCCTTGTTCAGTCCTAGTGACACTGCAGTATCACTTGACACAAGTTGTTTGGTCTTCCTAAAACTAGGTATCTGGCCTGACCACCTTCTCCAAAGGAGGATTTTTGCATATGTACACAGACAGTCTTAATCTAATGAGTGATGGGAGGCAGACTGAAAGAACAGCTTGGGGACTTAGATGTTTACACTGAGTACAGTCAATCCACAGTGGGAAATCTGTGCTTGTTCATGACAGGAATAATGATGTACTGTCATTTCTGTTCACCTGCCGACTCACAACCACCACATGGCCAGACCTGTTGCCCTGCACTGTCCTGTACATCAGAATAGAATGGCCAAGCTGGTGTGGCCTGACCACTGTGGGAGACACGTACTCTCCCATCTTGTGGGACCGCCCAGCACAGCACAGGTTAGAATAGCCCACCTGCTCAGGGTATATCTAAATGTTCAAGGCCAGCCCAAACCTGCAGCAGATCTCTTCCCACTTTTCAAGGTGATTATGGAACAGAACTCAGTTGAGAAGGTCTGAGTCACTCTGCAATTTGCAAATATATGTCTGGAACTAGGTAAGGAGATAATGACCTGCAGTTGCTTTGGGCACCACCCCAGAAACCTGCTCATCCATGGACTGTTCTTCACTACAAATCCTGGGGGAATTCCTGTTCTCCTTGACCTACCAAACTCTCCTATTCCTGACACTATCCCAATGATGGATGGCCTAGGATATGTGTCTACCTGACCCAAACACATTTTGCAAAGCCAAATATTTCTGTCAGTACAAAATAAGCTTGCTTGCCAAAAACTACAAACCCACAATTCCAATCTGTTAACACTTGTAAAAGATACAGATAGAGAACAATCAGTTTCCTTGGATTCTTAGGTCCCCTGCGTTGCCTGTAGTATTGTTTTTAACTACCTTTCAATTCCTCTTTGGACCCCAAGGTAATCACAGATTTCAAGAGAAAGCCTAAGTATCTGGATGAAGAGTTACCAGTTTGGTTTCCGAGAGCAATTACGAGGCATCTTGGTGTGGAGTGATTTTTCTGATGTGGAACAATTCAGTTTAGAACCAATGCTTTAAAACTTGTCTACTCAATAATACTCAAATGGCCATACATACTTTAAAATCATTGTAACTACAGTTATTTAAAGAAACACAGGCTTCACGTGTTTCTACATTAAGTATATCTAAGGAATAAAATTCTGATCTCATACTGATGATGTAATGTATATCGGAAGCCAGTTTATTCAGGTGAGCGAACTAGACCTTCACATGGGAAAAAAAAATTCATACTGGATATTTTTGCGTGGTATTTGGCATTTGACATTACCACATCAGTTCATAAACTTTTTTTTGTTTTTAAGGGGAGGAGTTCTTCATTTTGGGGCTGATTCCATAAGAAAACATACTGTAATTTTTAAATTCTGAGTGGTAATAGTTTGGACACTTTGTTTATAAGGCTAACATGAAATGTACTCATCAGAGTTGAGGGTAAGCTCCATGGGGCAATGCAATAATTAAACTCTGTGAAGTTGTGGGTTCTTAGATGTCGTGTCTCCCAAGAAGTTCAGTACTGCAATCTTGTGATTATGAGAGTTTGCTTTGTGATCATCAAAGGGGTAGGTTTGTGTGTGTGTGTGTGTAAGCAAATTACTCTTAAACCTCCTATCTACATGGATGTTTGAAATACAGCTCATCAGGCTAAATTAAAAACACTCTTTGTTGCTCAGAAAATGTTTCTTTTTTTGAAAAGTGCTGATTCAAACCAGTCTGTTGTATTAATTCACAATATCCCTATGGAATTACAAAGTAGGAGGAACAGGAAAGGCCTTTGTACTAACGTTTAAGGACCGTACATATGTATTGTTTTTATTATGTTAGCGATCAGTCAAATTAGAGGTGGGGCATCACAAAGGCCAACTATTTTCATTTCCAAGTCAAAACATGAGTTTTTAAAAATTATTTGAAGAAATTGATAATTTTATTTGGGATTTAATCAACAAGTCACATTGGACACACTTTTAAAATCACAGGGCTTGTTAAATTTGACTTAGCTATTTTTTACTAAAATGAAAAAAGTTTCCTGGTTAAACTGGTTCTTGGGGTTTAAAAGAAATTTAAGATCAGTTTTCCAATAGCTCATATGTGACATGGTTACCTTTCTTGATTTATGCATTCTTTTCTTCTGACCCTAACACACATACACACACACCCCAGGGTGTCACGGTGTCCAGATTCTAGGGAATAGAGAAAGAGAAAAATTTGAGGGCATATACTGCCTGACACTAAGACTTTAATAAACATCTAATATGAAAGTGTATAGATGCTTCCCAGGTGGTGCAGTGGTAAAGAATCCGCCTGTCAATACAGGAGACACAAGACACTCGAGTTTGATCCCTGGGTAGGGAAGACCCCTTGGAGGAGGGCATGGCAAGCCACTCCACTATGCTTGCCTGGACAATCCCATGGACAGAGGAGCCTGGCAGGTTGCCATCTATGGGGTCCAAAGAGTCTGACACAACTTAGTGACTGAGCACACAGGCATAAGCATCAAAAACGATATCCCAAATTAACCAACATGCACATGAAAAAATCCCAGCACCCCTCTTAAACTCCTTGGAGAATGGATGGTAGACAGTATACTTCTTCTGGAGGAGAAGGGGAACCAGAGGATGAGATGGTTGGATGGCATAACTGACTCAATGGACATGAGTTTGAGCAAATTCAGAGAGATAGTGAAGGACAGGGAAGCCTGGTTTGCTGCAGACTATGCGGTCGCAAAAATTTGGACATGACTTAGCAACTGAACCTAAATCAAATCCCTTATGATTATACAGTGGAAGTGAGAAATAGATTTAAGGGCCTAGATCTGATAGATAGAGTGCCTGATGAACTATGGAATGAGGTTTGTGACATTGTACAGGAGACAGGGACCAAGACCATCCCCATGGAAAAGAAATGCAAAAAAGCAAAATGGCTGTCTGGGGAGGCCTTGCAAATAGCTGTGAAAAGAAGAGAAGCAAAAAGCAAAGGAGAAAAGGAAAGATATAAACATCTGAATGCAGAGTTCCAAAGAATAGCAAGAAGAGATAAGAAAGCCTTCTTCAGCAATCATTGCAAAGAAATAGAGGAAAACAACAGAATGGGAAAGACTAGGGATCTCTTCAAGAAAATCAGAGACACCAAAGGAACATTTCATGCAAAGATGGGCTCGATAAAGGACAGAAATATTATGGACCTAACAGAAGCAGAAGATATTAAGAAGAGGTGGCAAGAATACACAGAAAAACTGTACAAAAAAGAGCTTCATGACCCAGATAATCACAATGGTGTGATCACTGACCTAGAGCCAGACATCCTGGAATGTGAAGTCAAGTGGGCCTTAGAAAGCATCACTACGAACAAAGCTAGTGGAGGTGATGGAATTCCAGTGGAGCTATTCCAAATCCTGAAAGAGGATGCTGTGAAAGTGCTGCACTCAATATGCCAGCAAATTTGGAAAACTCAGCAGTGGCCACAGGACTGGAAAAGGTCAGTTTTCATTCCAATCCCAAAGAAAGGCAATGCCAAAGAATGCTCAAACTACCGAACAATTGCACTCATCTCACACGCTAGTAAAGTAATGCTCAAAATTCTCCAAGCCAGGCTTCAGCAATACATGAACCATGAACTTCCAGATGTTCCATCTGGTTTTAGAAAAGGCAGAGGAACCAGAGATCAAATTGCCAACATCCACTGGATCATGGAAAAAGCAAGAGAGTTCCAGATAAACATCTATTTCTGCTTTATTGACTATGCCAAAGCCTTTGACTGTGTGGATCACAATAAACTGTGGAAAATTCTGAAAGAGATGAGAATACCAGACCACCTGACCTGCCTCTTAAGAAATCTGTATGCAGGTCAGGAAGTAACAGTTAGAACTGGACATGGAACAACAGACTGGTTCCAAATAGGAAAAGGAGTTTGTCAAGGCTATATATTGTCACCCTGTTTATTTAACTTCTATGCAGAGTACATCATGAGAAACGCTGGACTGGAAGAAACACAAGCTGGAATCAAGATTGCTGGGAGAAATCTCAATAACCTCAGATATGCAGATGACACCACCCTTAGGGCAGAAAGTGAAGAGGAACTCAAAAGCCTCTTGATGAAAGTGAAAGTGGAGAGTGAAAAGGTTGGCTTAAAGCTCAGCATTCCGAAAACAAAGATCATGGCATCCAGTCCCATCACTTCATGGGAAATAGATGGGGAAACAGTGTCCCCATCTGTGTCCCCAACAGTGTCCCCAACAGTGATTTTTTGGGCTCCAAAATCACTGCAGATGGTGACTGCAGCCATGAAATTAAAAGACACTTATTCCTTGGAAGGAAAGTTATGACCAACCTAGATAGCATATTCAAAAGCAGAGACATCACTTTGCCAACAAATGTTTGTCTAGTCAAGGCTATGGTTTTTCCTGTGGTCATGTATGGATGTGAGAGCTGGACTGTGAAGAAGGCTGAGCGCTGAAGAATTGATGCTTTTGATCTGTGGTGTTGGAGAAGACTCTTGAGAGTCCCTTGGACTGCAAGGAGATCCAACCAGTCCATTCTGAAGGAGATCAGCCCTGGGATTTCTTTGGAAGGAATGATGCTAAAGCTGAAACTCCAGTACTTTGGCCACCTCATGCGAAGAGTTGACTCATTGGAGAAGACTCTGATGCTGGGAGGGATTGGGGGCAAGAGGAGAAGGGGACGAGAGAGGATGAGATGGCTAGATGGTATCACTTACTCGATGGATATGAGTCTGAGTGACCTCCGGGAGTTGGTGATGGACAGGGAGGCCTGGCGTGCAGCGATTCATGGGGTTGCAAAGAGTCGGACATGACTCAGCGACTGATCTGATATGATCTGATCTAGCAACTGAACAACAACAACATATGCACTCAAATAATTTACCTGCCTGAGATTCACCAGGTACAAACAGCCACAAATTGAAAGAAATTTACATCTGATATGTTCTCACTGACTTGGGTAAAGATCTCTTCCTTATAGACAGATTTAGGAGGATGAGCAGTTATTCTTCTCTTTTTCTTTAGATCCCACCAAGAAATAAAAAACTTCAGTGTGGCCATCCTTAAACCCCAATCCCCCACAGAAGTCATGCTTGTAAATGATTTCCTATCTGACTTTTACCCTTGTGACAACTTTCTTTTATTCTATCTTCACTGTCAATAAAAATATTTTAAAATATATTTATTTAGGTACTTTAGATATTTGTATGTTCCTAATTTCTGTAAAGTTCATTTTATAGATAAGGAAATAGCTACCAGTCAGAAACGTACTGAATGGCTGAAGAAAATGTCCTTGCAAATAACAACTGGCCTGTCCCTGGAAATCCAGGCATGCTTGACTGACAGCTGTCAGAGTTAAAATCCAGGCCATCCTTTTATCAGCGTAGATGGCCTCAGACTTCTCCAGCAATTGCAGAGGGCCTTGACTCCTCTGTTCTAAATCTTCACTTTATCAGGCTTTTGGAACCTAGCCTCCTTTAAGATTCCATCAGGCAGCATTTTCTCCATAAAGCCTTCACCAGTTTCCCTGGGTTGGAAGGACTCACTTCCCCTGAACATTGACTGTTCTTTGCTTACATGGCCTGTATCTTAGGATGTTTAAGACTTTCTGATGTATGCTGTCACTTCCGGATGTGTGTTACTTTCAAGTCTACCCGCAGGGCCCGTGGTATTCACCTGCCTGCTCTATTTCAGTGCTGAGCATAATTTTATGCACACGCTATGTTCTCAGTAAACATTAGTTGAATAAATGACTATAAAATTAAATCAATTAATGAATAACAATACACAAATGGCATGCTATCTACCGAGTCAAGATCCCTATATGATGGTGCAAAGAGTCAAGAAAATCTCATGGCCTCAGCATCCAATCCTACGCTTCAATTTCTAGACTGTATTTTACACTTATTTTTCCTTGCAGGGAAATTAAGAGATGTTTATTTTGCATTATAGAATCATCCAATAAGCAAACAATTCACATTCACTACCTTGATGTTAATAAATATGCCATCACCAGAGAATAAAACTCATCAATAAGTCTGCACGTTAATGGCAGAAGAAACAATACTTAAAGCTATAATATGCAGATTGAGAAATGCTACTTTGTTAATTGTCTGTAAAATCTTAGCTTGTATTCACAACCAAAATATTTTTGGCTTCTAATCCACCACCTTGTTCCATGTAAGATCTGAGGAAACAATGCCATATTCTTTTTCTCTTGCAATATCCCATATGAGGATTCAGGTTCCCAATAAAGATAATTATTATTGTGAAGTATTAGTTAATATTCCACAATTAATTATTCCTTTTTCTCTCCATAAGATTGTAATTTGATTCCTATGTCTTTTTTGTCTTCATTTCTATATCTTTATGTCTTCATTACTATAACATTGATAATAAATTATTAAATAATTAGAAGATAGGAAAAGACTTAAACTCATTTTTTAAATTCAACTTTTGAGATAATTAGAGGTTCACATGCAGTTTTAAGAAATAATTCAGAGATGTGTGTAGTTGTTACCCAGTTTCCCTCAGTGGTAATATCTCACAAAACTACATGCCAATATGTCAACTAGCATATTGATATTCAGTTCAGTCGCTCAGTCATGTCCGACTCTTTGTGACCCCATGAACTGCAGCATGCCAGGCCTACCTGTCCATCACCATCTGCTGGAGTTTACCCAAACCCATGTCCATTGAGTTGGTGATGCCATCCAACCATCTCATTCTTTGTCATCCCCTTCTCCTCCTGCCCTCAATCTTTCCAACCATCAGGGTCTTTTCAAATGAGTCACCTCTTCGCATCAGGTGGCCAAGTATTGGAGTTCAGCTTCGACATCAGTCCTGCCAGTGAACACCCAGGACTGATCTCCTTTAGGATGAACTGGCTAGATCTCCTTATAGTCCAAGGGACTCTCAAGAGTCTTCTCAACACCACAGTTCAAAAGCATCAATTCTTCGGCGTTCAGCTTTATTTAAAGTCCAACTCTCACATCCATACATGACTACTGGAAAAACCATAGCCTTGACTAGACGACGTTTGTTGACAAAGCAACGTCTCTGCTTTTTGATATGCTGTCTAGGTTGGTCATAACTTTCCTTCCAAGGAGTAAGTGTCTTTTAATTTCATGGCTGCAGTCACCATCTACAGTGATTTTGGAGCTCAAAAAAACAAAGTCAGCCACTGTTTCCACTGTTTACCCATCTATTTGCCATGAAGTGATGGGACCAGATGCCATGACCTTAGTTTTCTGAATGTTGAGCTTTAAGCCAACTTTTTCACTCTTCTCTTTCACTTTCATCAAGAGGCTCTTTAGTTCTTCTTCATTTTCTGCCGTAAGGATGGTGTCATATGCATATCTGAGGTTACTGATATTTCTCCCAGCAATCTTGATTCCGACTTGTGTTTCTTCCTGCTCAGTGTTTCTCATGATGTACTCTGCACATAAGTTAAATAAGCAGGGTGACAATATACAGCCTTGACATACTCCTTGTCTTATTTGGAACCAGTCTGTTATTCAATGTCCAGTTCTAAGTGTTGCTTCCTCATCTGCATACAGGTTTCTCAAGAGGCAGGTCAGGTGGTCTGGTATTCCCATCTCTTGAAGTTTATTGTGATCCACACAGTCAAAGGCTTTGGCATAGTCAATAAAGCAGAAATAGATGTTTTTCTGGAACTCTCTTGATTTTTTGATGATCCAGCGGATGTTGGCAATTTGATCTCTGGTTCCTCTGCCTTTTCTAAAACCAGATGGAACATCTGGAAGTTCATGGTTCACATATTGCTGAAGCCTGGCTTGGAGAATTTTGAGCATTACTTTACTAGCGTGTGAGATGAGTGCAATTGTGCGGTAGTTTGAGCATTCTTTGGCATTGCCTTTCTTTGGGATTGGAATGAAAACTGACCTTTTCCAGTCCTGTGGCCACTGCTGAGTTTTCCAAATTTGCTGGCATATTGAGTGCAGCACTTTCACAGCATCCTCTTTCAGGATTTGGAATAGCTCCACTGGAATTCCATCACCTCCACTAGCTTTGTTCGTAGTGATGCTTTCTAAGGCCCACTTGACTTCACATTCCAGGATGTCTGGCTCTAGGTCAGTGATCACACCATTGTGATTATCTGGGTCATGAAGCTCTTTTTTGTACAGTTTTTCTGTGTATTCTTGCCACCTCTTCTTAATATCTTCTGCTTCTGTTAGGTCCATAACATTTCTGTCCTTTATCGAGCCCATCTTTGCATGAAATGTTCCCTTGGTATCTCTCATTTTCTTTAAGAGATCTCTAGTCTTTCCTATTCTATTGTTTTCCTCTATTTCTTTGCATTGATCACTGAGGAATAAGGAATTGAAGAAACTGGGGAAAACCACTAGGTCATTCAAGTATGATCTAAATCAAATCCCTTATGATTATAGAGTGGAAGTGAGAAATAGATTTAAGGGACTATATCTGATAGACAGAGTGCCTGATGAACTATGGATAGAGGTTCATAACACTGTACAGGAGACAGGGAGCAAGACCATCCCCAAGAAAAAGAAATGCAAAAGAGCAAAATGGCTGTCTGAGGAGGGCTTACAAATAGCTGTGAAAAAGAAGAGAAAAGAAAAGCAAAGAAGAAAAGGAAAGATACACCCATTTGAATGCAAAGTTCCAAAGAATAACAAGGAGAGAGAAAAAAGCCTTCCTCAGCATATTGATATTACTACAGGCAAAGTTCCCTCTTGTTGCTTTTTATAGCCACACTCACCTACCCCCACCTCTGCACACTGCACACTGGCAACCAGTAATCTGTTCTTCATTTGTATAACATTTTTTCCTGTATGGTACTCCAGAATCATGTGTTTAAAAAGCTGACATTTCTCCATTGAATTCCTTTTGGACTTTTGTTAAACATTAGTTGAACATGTTTTCTGGGGATCTATTTCTGGGTTCTCTATATTGTTCCATTGACCCTTATGTCTATTTTTGCACCATTATCACAGTGGTTTGATACTATGTCTACATAGTGGCCCTTAGTTTTGGGTAGACTTATTCCTTCTACTTTATTCCTTTTTCAAGATTCTTTTAGCTTTTCTAGGTGCTTTGCCTTTTCATGTAAATATTAGGATAGGCTTGTCTTATCTGTGCTTATTCAACATGATTTTTTTTAAGTGTTCTTTGTGATTAAAAACAGAAAGCCATTGCTTAAGAAATTACATATACTCCTGCCCACCATCACTCCCCTTCTTTCTTCCCATTTCCCTCCCACCCTCATTGATCCTTTCCTTTGTCCATTTTCCCCTGCAAAAAAAAAAAAAAAAAAATCCTTGCTGGTATTTTGGTAGGAATTATTTTGAACCTACAGATTGATTGGAGGATAACTGATATCTCTGTTAGACTGAGACTTCCAAAACATGAAAGCATGAATAGGAATGTCTGCCTATTTAGGTCTTTAATTTCTTTCATTGGTAATTTATAACTTTCAGCATACAGATGCTGTGTATGATTTGTTTGGTTTTACCTAAGTATTTTATTTTCTTTGGAAAGATTATTAATGATTGTGATTTTAATTTTGGTTTCAGCATATTCCTTATTTATTTATTGAAATGTGATTTTTTTGTGTGTGTTGATCTTTTTCCCAAAACATCGCTCAACTTACCAGTTTTAGGGATTTTTTGGTGTGTAGATTCCTTAGGATTTTCTACATAACCATGCTATTTTAAAACAGACAGTTTTATTTATTTAATGTGTATAATGATTTTCTTTGTCTTCTTTCCTTCCTTCTTTCTTTCCTTTCTTTTGTCTCATGGCAGCAGCTAGAACTTTCCAGTACTATGCTGAATGAGAATGGTGAAACATCTTTGCCTTGAGTCTTTCACCATTAAGTATATTATTTACAGGTGTTTTGTAGATATATTTTAACCATTTGAATAAGTTTCCCCCTCTATTCCTAGTTTGCTGAGGTTTTAAAAAATTATCCTTGAGTGTTGGATTTTGTCAAATGCTTTATGATCATGTGAGTTTCTTCTTCATCCTGTTGATATGGTGGATTATACTGATTTTCAAATGCTGAATCAGTTTTACATGCCTGGAATAAATCCCACTTGGTCTTAGTATATAAATATTTTTATTCATTGCTGGATTTCATTTGCTAATATTTTGTTGAGGATTTTTGCATCTAATGTCATGAGAGATATTGGCCTTTAGTTTTCTCTTTCTGTATTCTCTTTGTGTGATTTTGGTATCAGGGTAGTATTAGCCTCATAAAATGAGCTGAAAAGTCTTCCTTCCTCTTCTATTTTCTGGAAGAGAGTGTATGAAATTGGTGGTAATTACTTAAATGTTTGATAGAATTCTTCAGTGAAATTGTATGTGCTTAGAGATCTCTTTTTTCAGTTCAGTTCAGTTCAGTTGCTCAGTCGTGTATGACTCTTTGTCACCCCATGAATTGCAGCATGCCAGGCCTCCCTGTCCATCACCAACTCCCGGAGTTAACTGAGACTCATGTCCATCAAGTCAGTGATGCCATCCAGCCATCTCATCCTCTGTCGTCCCCTTCTCCTCCTGCCCCCAATCCCTCCCAGCATCAGAGTCTTCTCCAAAGAGTCAACTCTTCGCATGAGGTGGCCAAAGTACTGGAGTTTCAGCTTCAGCATCATTCCTTCCAAAGAAATCCCAGGACAGATCTCCTTCAGAAGGGACTGGTTGGATCTCCTTGCAATCCAAGGGACTCTCAAGAGTCCTCTCCAACACCACAGTTCAAAAGCATCAATTCTTTGGCACGCAGCCTTCTTCACAGTCCAACTCTCACATCCATACATGACCACAAGAAAAACCATAGCCTTGACTAGATGGACTTTTGTTGGCAAAGTAATGTCTCTGCTTTTCAATATGCTATCTAGGTTGGTCATAACTTTCCTTCCAAGGAGTAAGTGTCTTTTAATTTCATGGTTGCAGTCACCATCTGCAGTGATTTTGGAGCCCAAAAAATAAAGTCTGACACTGTTTCCACTGTTTCCCCATCTATTTCCCATGAAGTGATGGGACCCGATGCCATGATCTTCGTTTTCTGAATGTGGAGTTTTAAGCTAACTTTTTCACTTTCCTCTTTCACTTTCTTCAAGAGGTTTTTGAGTTCCTCTTCACTTTCTGCCCTAAGGGTGGTGTCATCTGCATATCTGAGGTTATTGATATTTCTCTTTTTTAGGAGGTTTTAAATTTCTAATTCAATTTAGTGCTTGTAGGACTATCCTCGGGGAAGGCAATGGCACCCCATCCCAGTACTCTTGCCTGGAAAAATCCCATGGACGGAGGATCCTGGTAGGCTCCAGTCCATGGGGTCGCGAAGAGTCGGACACGACTGAGCGACTTCACTTTTACTTTTCACTTTCATGCATTGGGGAAGGAAATGGCAACCCACTCCAGTGTTCTTGCCTGGAGAATCCCAGGGACCGGGGAGCCTGGTGGGCTTCCGTCTATGGGGTTGCACAGAGTCGGACACAACTGAAGCGACTTAGCAGCAGTAGCAGGACTATCCTAGGTTGCCTATTTTGCTTGAATTAAGTTTTGGAGCTTGTGATTTTCAAGTCCATTTCTTCTAAGTTGCCAAATTATGAGTGTAAAGTAGTTTGTATTATTCCTTTATCATTTTGATGTCTGCAGTATCTGTATCAATAACCTCTGTTTTATTTCTAGTATTGGTGATTTGTATCTTCTTTCTCTTTTTATCTTTGTTAGTCTTTCTAGAGATTTATCAATTTTATTGAATTTTTCAAAGAACCAGCTTTTTGTTCCATTGTTCTTCTCTACATTTTCCTATTTTCAATTCCATTAATTAATATGCTTATCATCATTATTTCTTTTCTTCTGCTGGATGGTGTCAAAAGTTTATTTTTATATCTATTATCTTTTATAGCTAATGATTTTTAAATTGACATAATAGCCAGTCCATAAACATGATTTTGGAAAAGGAGTACGTCAAGGCTGTATATTGTCACCATGTTTGTTTAACTTATATGCAGAGTACATCATGAGAAATGCCGGACTGGAAGAAACACAAGTTGGAATCAAGATTGCTGGGAGAAATATCAATAACCTCAGATATGCGGATGACACCACCCTTATGGCAGAAAGTGAAGAGGAATTAAAAAGCCTCTTGATGAAAGTGAAAGTGGAGAGTGAAAAGGTTGGCTTAAAGCTCAACATTCAGAAAACGAAGATCATGGCATCTGGTCCCATCACTACATGGGAAATAGATGGAGAAACAGTGGAAACAGTGTCAGACTTTATTTTTCTGGGCTCCAAAATCACTGCAGATGGTGACTGCAGCCATGAAATTAAAAGACGCTTACTCCTTGGAAGGAAAGTTATGACCAACCTAGATAGCATATTCAAAAGCAGAGACATCACTTTGCCAACAAAGGTTCGCCTAGTCAAGGCTATGGTCTTTCCTGTGGTCATGTATGGATGTGAGAGTTGGACTGTGAAGAAGGCTGAGCACCGAAGAATTGATGCTTTTGAACTGTGGTGTTGGAGAAGACTCTTGAGAGTTCCTTGGACTGCAAGGAGATCCAACCGGTCCATTCTGAAGGAGATCAGCCCTGGGATTTCTTTGGAAGGCATGATGCTAAAGCTGAAACTCCAGTATTTTGGCCACCTCATGCGAAGAGTTGACTCATTGGAGAAGACTCTGATGCTGGGAGGGATTGGGGGCAGGAGGAGAAGGGGACGACAGAGGATGAGATGGCTGGATGGCATCACTGACTCGATGAATGTGAGTCTGAGTGACCTCCGGGAGTTGGTGATGGACAGGGAGGCCTGGCGTGCTGCGGTTCATGGGGTCGCAAAGAGTCGGAGACGACTGAGCGACTGATCTGATCTGAAACATGATTTTAGCTATTAAATACAGAATAACCTTTAAATTGGTAACAATGTTTAGTACTGAACTGTTTATAGTGACAAAAGTTTAGAGAGAAAACAGGAAGAGTCATTAATTGGCACATAATAAATTCAAGTCTCAAGTTTTCATTTGCAGAGATTCTGGATACTTAAAAGTATTCCATCTCAATCTAAAAAATATCCTATTGGAGGAAAATTTGCAATATAAGTCTAAATCACTGTACAAGATATGTTGAGAGGTAAGAAAGTTCTATAAAATGTCTTTCTTCCAAGGAAAGATGGGGAAACTATAGGGTA
Organism: Tragelaphus eurycerus; assembly: GCA_935064755.1. Classification (NCBI taxonomy): domain Eukaryota; kingdom Metazoa; phylum Chordata; class Mammalia; order Artiodactyla; family Bovidae; genus Tragelaphus; species Tragelaphus eurycerus. The sequence continues at coordinate 2,410,807 of CAKXYN010000080.1, forward strand.
GAAAATAAACTGAAGAGAAATGAATTATCCACACAGGAAAGAAGGGATATTTTAGCTGAAATATAGCTGGAAAATGTAGGTAGAGGTCTTACATGAGAGTAAGGAAAAGGCAGAAATGTCTGAGTCAGAGAAAGATCGCTCCCTAAAGAGAAGTGAGCTGCCAAAAGTACAAGGTTTGCAACTGAGCTAAGTTGAGAATAAATGTAAAGAGAAAAGAAAAATTTTTCTTAAAAAAATATATATATATTTTAAAAAGAAGTAAAGGGCAAGATTAGAAGTAAAAATACTAGTTAATTAAACTTTAGGAGCTTATGAAATTAACTCATAATCCCTGCCCTCCTAAAGTTTGCCATCTAACCAACAGATTCTGTTATATTGGATTGCTTTAAAGTTATCACATTTAAAACAGATCTTCATCTATTAGTTTATATTTTTAATTGCTTAAGAGAGGTAGTGTTTTAAAATTTACAACTTTTAAACTTATACGAATCCCTGAAGTTTAGCCAGTGTGTATCTGCCTTAGCAATGAGTCCTTTTGAGCTCACAGTGTGTTGGGTTTCCTGTAGACTATAGAACTGGTAGGGCTTACCTGGTGTCTCAGATAGTAAAGAATCTGCCTGCAATGCAGGAGACCCAGGTTGGATCCCTAGGCTAGGAAGATCCCTTGGAGAAGGAATGGCTATCTGCTGCAGTATTTTTGCCTGCAGAATTCCATGGAGAGAGAAACCTGATGGGTTACAGTCCATGGGGTCATAAAGATTCGGACACAACTAAGTGACTAACACCGGAGAAGGCAATGGCACCCCACTCCAGTACTCTTGCCTGTAAAATCCCATGGACAGAGGAGCCTGGTGGGCCGCAGTCCACGGGGTCACTAAGAGTCGGACAAGACTCAGCCACTTACTTTCAATTTTCACTTTCCGGCATTGGAGAAGGCAATGGCAACCCGCTCCAGTGTTCTTGCCTGGAGAATCCCAGGGACGGGGGAGCCTCATGGGCTGCCATCTACGGGGTTGCACAGAGTCGGACACGACTGAAGCAACTTAGCAGCAGCAGCAGCAAGTGACTAACACTTTCACAGAACTGACAAAAAACTAGAAAGAAAGAAAGTGAAGTCGTTCAGTCGTGTCTGACTCTTTGTGACCCTGTGGACTGTAGCCTACCAGGCTCCTCTGTCCATGGGATTCTCCAGGCAAGAATACGGGAGTAGAGTGCCATTAGATGCCATTAATATAATATCTGACACAACTGAAGCGACTTAGCATGCACAGCTGGTTCACTTTGCTGTATCACAGCAGAGCATTGAATATTGTAAAGCAAATATAATCCAATAAAAATGTTTTTTTAATTTAATTTTATTTTATTTAACTTTACAATATTGTATTGGTTTTGCCATATATCAAAATGGACCTGCCACAGGTATACATGTGTTCCCCATCCTGAACCCTCCTCCCTCCTCCCTCCCCATACCATCCCTCTGGGTCGTCCCAGTGCACCAGCCCCAGGCATCCGGTATCAGGCATTGAACCTGGACTGGTGACTCATTTCATATATGATATTATACATATTTCAATGCCATTCTCCCAAATCATCCCACTCTCTCCCTCTCCCAGAGTCCAAAAGACTGATCTATGCATCAATGTCTCTTTTGCTGTCTTGTATACAGGGTTATTGTTACCATCTTTCTAAATTCCATATATACACGTTAGTATACTGTATTTGTGTTTTTCTTTCTGGCTTACTTCACTCTGTATAATAGGCTCCAGTTTCATCCACCTCATTAGAACTGATTCAAATGTATTCCTTTTAATGGCTGAGTAATACTCCATTGTGTATATGTACCACAGCTTTCTTATCCATTCATCTGCATATGAACATCTAGGTTGCTTTCATGTCCTGGCTATTGTAAACAGTGCTGCGATGAACACTGGGGTACACGTGTCTCTTTCAATTCTGGTTTCCTTGGTGTGTATGCCCAGCAGTGGTATTGCTGGGTCATAAGGCAGTTCTATTGCCAGTTTTTTGAGGAATCTCCATCCTGTTCTCCATAGTGGCTGCACTAGTTTGCATTCCCACCAACAGTGTAAGAGGGTTCCCTTTTCTCCACACCCTCTCCAGCATTTATTGCTTGTAGACTTTTGTATCACAGCCATTCTGATTGGTGTGAAATGGTACCTCATAGTGGTTTTGATTTGCATTTCTCTGATAATGAGTGATGTTGAGCATCTTTTCATGTGTTTGTTAGCCATCTGTATGTCTTCTTTGGAGAAATGTCTATTTAGTTCTTTGGCCCATTTTTTGATTGGGTCATTTATTTTTCTGGAATTGAGCTGTAGGAGTTGCTTGTATATTTTTGAGCTTAGTTGTTTGTCTGTTGCTTCATTTGCTATTATTTTCTCCCATTCTGAAGGCTGTCTTTTCACCTTGCTTATAGTTTCCTTTGTTGTGCAGAAGCTTTTTAAGTTTAATTAGGTCCCATTTGTTTATTTTTGATTTTATTTCCAATATTCTGGGAGGTGGGTCATAGAGGATCCTGCTGTGATGTATGTCAGAGAGTGTTTTGCCTATGTTCTCCTCTAGGAGTTTTATAGTTTCTGGTCTTACATTTAGATCTTTAATCCATTTTGAGTTTATTTTTGTGTATGGTGTTAGAAAGTGTTCTAGTTTCATTCTTTTACAAGTGTTTGACCAGTTTTCCCAGCACCACTTGTTAAAGAGATTGTCTTTAATCCATTGTATATTCTTGCCCCTTTGTCAAAGATAAGGTGTCCATATGTGCATGGATTTATCTCTGGGCTTTCTATTTTGTTCCATTGATCTATATTTCTGTCTTTGTGCCAGTACCATACTGTCTTGATGACTGTGGCTTTGTAGTAGAGCCTGAAGTCAGTCAGGTTGATTCCTCCAGTTTCATTCTTCTTTCTCAAGATAGCTTTGGCTATTCGAGTTTTTTTGTATTTCCATACAAATTGAGAAATTATTTGTTCTAGCTCTGTGAAGAATACCGTTGGTAGCTTGATGGGGATTGCATTGAATCTATAAATTGCTTTGGGTAGTATACTCATTTTCACTATATTGATTCTGCCAATCCATGAACATGGTACATTTCTCCATCTATTAGTGTCCTCTTTGATTTCTTTCACCAGTGTTTTATAGTTTTCTATATATAGTTCTTTAGATTCTTTAGGTAGATATATTCCTAAGTATTTTATTGTTTTCATTGCAATGGTGAATGGAATTGTTTCCTTAATTTCTCTTTCTATTTTCTCATTATTAGCATACAGGAATGCAAGGGATTTCTGTTTGTTGATTTTATATCCTGCAACTTTACTGTATTCACTGATTAGTTCTAGTAATTTTCTGGTGGAATCTTTAGGGTTTTCTATATAGAGGATCATGTCATCTGCAAACAGTGAGAGTTTTACTTCTTCTTTTCCAATTTGAATTCCTTTTATTTCTTTTTCTGCTCTGATTGCTGTGGCCAAAACTTCCAAAACTATGTTGAATAGCAATGGTGAAAGTGGGCATCCTTGTCTTGTTCCTGACTTTAGATGAAATGCTTTCAATTTTTCACCATTGAGGATAATGTTTGCTGTGGGTTTGTCATATACATCTTTTATTATGCTGAGGTATGTTCCTTCTATTCCTGCTTTCTGGAGAGTTTTTATCATAAATGGATATTGAATTTTGTCAAAGGCTTTCTCTGCATCAATTGAGATAATCATATGGTTTTTATTTTTCAATTTGTTAATGTGGTGTATTACATTGATTGATTTGTGGATATTGAAGAATCCTTGCATTCCTGGGATAAAGCCCACTTGGTCATGGTGTATGATCTTTTTAATGTGTTGTTGGATTCTGATTGCTAGAATTTTGTTAAGGATTTTTGCATCTATGTTCATCAGTGATATTGGCCTGTAGTTTTCTTTTTTTGTGGCATCTTTGTCAGGTTTTGGTATTAGGGTGATGGTGGCCTCATAGAATGAGTTTGGAAGTTTCTGCAATTTTCTGGAAGAGTTTGAGTAGGATAGGTGTTAGCTCTTCTCTAAATTTTTGGTAGAATTCAGCTGTGAAGCCGTCTCGACCTGGGCTTTTGTTTGCTGGAAGATTTCTGATTACAGTTTCAATTTCCATGCTTGTGATGAGTCTGTTAAGATTTTCTATTTCTTCCTGATCCAGTTTTGGAAGGCTGTACTTTTCTAAGAATTTGTCCATTTCTTCCACATTGTCCATTTTATTACCATATAATTGCTGATAGTAGTCTCATGATCCTTTGTATTTCTGTGTTGTCTGTTGTGATCTCTCCATTTTAATTTCTAATTTTATTGATTTGATTTTTCTCCCTTTGTTTCTGATGAGTCTGGCTAATGGTTTGTCAATTTTATTTACCCTTTCAAAGAACCAGCTTTTGGCTTTGTTGATTGTTGCTATGGTCTCTTTTGTTTCTTTTGCATTTATTTCTGCCTTAATTTTTAATATTTCTTTCCTTCTACTAACCCTGGGGTTCTTCATTTCTTCCTTTTCTAGTTGCTTTAGGTGTAGAGTTAGATTATTTATTTGGCTTTTTTCTTGTTTCTTGAGGTATGCCTGTATTGCTATGAACTTTCCCCTTACGACTGCTTTTACAGTGTCCCACAGGTTTTGGGTTGTTGTGTTTTCATTTTCATTCATTTCTATGCAGATTTTGATTTCTTTTTAATTTCTTCTGTGATTTGTTGGTTATTCAGCAGCGTGTTGTTCAGCCTCCATATGTTGGAATTTTTAATAGTTTTTCTCCTGTTATTGAGGTCTAATCTTACTGCATTGTGGTCAGAAAAGATTCTTGGAATGATTTCAATTTTTCTGAATTTACCAAGGCTAGATTTATGGCCCAGGATGTGATCTATCCTGGAGAAGGTTCGTGTGCGCTTGAGAAAAAGGTGAAATGCATTGTTTTGGAATGAAATGTCCTATAGATATCAATTAGGTCTAACTGGTCTACTGTATCGTTTAACCTTGTTAATTTTCTGTTTAGTTGATCCATCCATTGGTGTGAGTGGGGTATTAAAGTCTCCCACTATTATTGTGTTATTGTTAATATCTCCTTTCATACTTATTAGTCTTTGTCTTACATATTGAGGTGCTCCTATGTTGGGTGCATATATATTTATAATTGTTATCGCTTCTTCTTGGATTGATCCTTTGATCATTATGTAGTGACCTTCTTTGTCTCTTTTCACAGCCTTTGTTTTAAAGTCTATTTTATCTGATATGAGTATTGCTACTCCTGCTTTCTTTTGGTCCCTATTTGCATGGAAAATCTTTTTCCAGCCCTTCACTTTCAGTCTGAATGTGTCCCCTGTTTTGAGGTGAGTCTCTTGTAGAAAATATATGTAGGGGTCTTGTTTTTGTATCCATTAAGCCAGTCTCTGTCTTTTGGTTGGGGCATTCAACCCATTTACATTTAAGGTAATTATTGATAAGTATGATCCCGTTGCCATTTACTTTATTGTTTTGGGTTAGAATTTATACACCCTTTTTGTGTTTCCTGTCTAGAGAATGTCCTTTAGTATTTGTTGGAGAGCTGGTTTGGTGGTGCTGAATTCTCTCAGCTTTTGCTTGTCTGTAAAGCTTTTGATTTCTCGTTCATATTTGAATGAGATCCTTGCTGGGTACAATAATCTGGGCTGTAGGTTATTTTCTTTCATCACTTTAAGTATGTCTTGCCATTCCCTCCTGGCTTGAAGAGTTTCTATTGAAAGATCAGTTGTTATCCTTATGGGAATTCCCTTGTGTGTTATTTGTTGTTTTTCCCTTGCTGCTTTTAATATTTGTTCTTTGTGTTTGATGTTTGTTAATTTGATTAATATGTCTTGGGGTGTTTCGCCTTGGGTTTATCCTGTTTGGGACTCTCTGGGTTTCTTGGACTTGAGTGATTATTTCCTTCCCCATTTTAGGGAAGTTTTCAACTATTATCTCCTCTAGTATTTTCTCATGGTCTTTCTTTTTGTCTTCTTCTTCTGGGACTCCTATGATTCGAATGTTGTAACGTTTAATATTGTCCTGGAGGTCTCTGAGATTGTCCTCATTTCTTTTAATTCCTTTTTCTTTTTTCTTCTCTGATTCATTTATTTCTAGGATTCTATCTTCTAATTCACTAATCCTATCTTCTGTCTCTTTTTTCTACTATTTGTTGCCTCCAGAGTGTTTTTGATCTCATTTATTGCATTATTCATTATATACTGACTCTTTTTTATTTCTTCTAGGTCCTTGTTAAACCTTTCTTGCATCTTCTCAATCCTTGTCTCCAGGCTGTTTATCTGTGATTCCATTTTCATTTCAAGATTTTGGATTAATTTCACTATCATTATTCGGAATTCTTTATCAAGTAGATTCACTATTTCTTCCTCTTTTGTTTGGTTTGGTGGGCATTTATCCTGTTCCTTTACCTGCTGGGTATTCCTCTGTCTCTTCATCTTGTTTAAATTGCTGAGTTTGGGGTGTCCTTACTGTATTCTGGCAGTTTGTGGAGTTCTGTTTATTGTGGCATTTCCTCACTGTGTATGGGTTTGTACAGGTGGCTTGTCAAGGTTTCTTGGTTAGGGAAGCTTGTGTCGGTGTTCTGGTGGATGGAGCTGGATTTCTTCTCTCTGGAGTGCAATGAAGTGTCCAGTAATGAGTTATGAGATGTCTATGGTTTTGGGGTGACTTTGGGTAGCCTGTATATTGGAGCTCAGGGCTGTGTTCCTGTGTTGCTAGAGAATTTGCTTGGTACGTCTTGCCGTGGAACTTGTTGGCCCTTGTGTGGTGCTTGGTTTCAGTGTAGGTATGGAGGCATTTGATGAGCTCTTGTCAATTAATGTTCCCTGGAGTCAGGGTTTGGACTTAAGCCTCCTGCTTCCAGTTATCAGTCTTATTTTTACAGTAGTCTCAAAACTTCTCCTTCTATACAGCACCATTGATAAAACATCTAGGTTAAAGATGAAAAGTTTCTCCACTGTGTGAGTCACCCAGAGAGGTTCACAGCATTACCTGGAGAAGAGAAGAGGGAGGAGGGAGTTAGAGGTGACCTGAATGAGATGTGGTGGAATCAATAGAGGAGAGAGCGGGCTAACCAGTAATCATTTCCTTATGTGCACTCCACGACTGGACTGCTCAGAGATGTTCACGGAGTTATACAGAGAAGAGAAGAGGGAGGAAGGAGACAGAAGTGGCCAGGAGGATAAAAGGAGGGAATGAAAAGGAGAGAGACAGATTCAGTCAGTAATCAGTTCCCTACTTGTTTTTCATCGTTTGGAACACACAGAAATTCACAGAGTTGGGTAGAGTAGAAAGGGGTTAGGGAAGAGATGCAGGCGACCTGGTGGAGAAAAAGGAGAGTCTGGAGGCGGAGAGAGCAATCAAGCCAGTAATGTCGCTCCCTAGTAAAAAATGGATACTGAAGATTGGGTTCTTAAAGGTACAAAATTGGTAACAAATACCTAAAAGCAAAAATTAAAAATCTAGGGTAGAGTTTGGAGCTTCAAAAATACAATGTTAAAGAAAAGAAGAAGGAAAAGAAATAGAGAAAAAGAAAAACAAGAGAGTCACAAAAGTTATAAAGAAAATATAGGTACAAAATTGATACCAAACACCAAAAAGCAAAAGTTAAAAATCTAGAGTAGAGTTTGGAATTTTGAAAATACAATGTTAAAGAAAAGAAGAAGAAAATGAAAGATAGAAAAAAAAAAAGAGAAGAAAAACAAAAACAAACGAGGTCACAAAAATTATAAAGAAGATATCAGATCAGATTAGATCAGATCAGTCGCTCAGTAGTGTCTGACTCTTTGCGACCCCATGAACTGCAGCACGCCAGGCCTCCCTATCCATCACCAGCTCTCGGAGGTCACTCAGACTCACATTCATCGAGTCAGTGATGCCATCCAGCCATCTCATCCTCTGTCGTCCCCTTCTCCTCCTGCCCCCAATCCCTCCCAGCATCAGAGTCTTCTCCAATGAGTCAACTCTTCGCATGAGGTGGCCAAAATACTGGAGTTTCAGCTTTAGCATCATTCCTTCCAAAGAAATTCCAGGGCTGATCTCCTTCAGAATGGACCGGTTGGATCTCTTTGCAGTCCAAGGAACTCTCAAGAGTCTTCTCCAACACCAACAGTTCAAAAGCATCAATTCTTCGGTGCTCAGCCTTCTTCACAGTCCAACTCTCACATCCATACATGACCACAGGAAAGACCATAGCCTTGACTAGGCGAACCTTTGTTGGCAAAGTGATGTCTCTGCTTTTGAATATGCTATCTAGGTTGGTCATAACTTTCCTTCCAAGGAGTAAGCGTCTTTTAATTTCATGGCTGCAGTCACCATCTGCAGTGATTTTGGAGCCCAGAAAAAGAAAGTCTGACACTGTTTCCACTGTTTCTCCATCTATTTCCCATGTAGTGATGGGACCAGATGCCATGATCTTCGTTTTCTGAATGTTGAGCTTTAAGCCAACCTTTTCACTCTCCACTTTCACTTTCATCAAGAGGCTTTTTATTTCCTCTTCACTTTCTGCCATAAGGGTGGTGTCATCTGCATATCTGAGGTTATTGATATTTCTCCTGGCAATCTTGATTCCAGCTTGTGTTTCTTCCAGTCCAGCATTTCTCATGATGTACTCTGCACATAAGTTAAATAAACATGGTGACAATATACAGCCTTGACGTACTCCTTTTCCTATTTGGAACCAGTCTGTTGTTCCATGACCAGTTCTAACTGTTGCTTCCTGACCTGCATAGGTACAAATTGATAACAAATACCAGAAAGCATAAATTAAAGATCTAGAGTGGAGTTTGGAATTTCAGGAATACAATGTTAAAGAAAAGATGAAGAGGTAGAAAGAGAGAGGGAAAAAAAGTCACAAAAGTTATATATATATATATAAAAATGGTACAAATTGATAACAAATACCAAAAAGCTAAAATTAAAAATCTAGAGCAGAGTTTGGAATTTCAAAAATACAAGAAAAGAAAAGAAAAGAAAAAAACGAAAAAAAAAAAGGTCACAAAAGCTATAAAAAATATATATATGAAGGTTTTTTTTTAAAGGGTCTTTTATTTATTTATTTTTTACAAAGTAATAGTAGGTTATAAAAGTGAAAATTAAAGGAGTATTAGAGGACTTAAAATTTTTTTTAAAATTAAAAAAAAAAAGAAAAAAATGATCGTAAAAATAGTAAAAATATATATAGGACTTTCTCTGATATTGTTGTGGTTATTGTAGGTTCAGTTCATTTTCAGCTAGTTCCTTGTTCCGGCTTTTATTTCTCAAGATCTATAGGCCCCTTCCTATGTAGTTAGTACTAACCACAGGGTTTTAGTTTATTGCCTGTCGCTTCCATGGCGGTTCCCTCTGTTATAGCTTCTTCTGTTTGCTTGTCTCTTCAGTGTCTGTCTTCAGTGTCTGATTTCCGCCCTGATACAAAGGGGGCGGTGGTGGACACCTTTTTTTGGGGGAGGGGGGCTCACTTGTTAGGTCACGCTGTGGGGAGGGAGGGACACTGCAAATAAATAACACTGGCATGTGCTTGCAGTGCCTCAGCCACACTGGGCCTGCCCCAGCTCATGGCATGTGTAGCCTCCTTGCCCACACTCTGCCGAGAGCCATCCGAGGCTGGCCCTGGGCTGCCTGCCCCTCCCATGTCTGAGCCGCTCAAGATCAGGCACTCGGGTAGTCCTCAGAGGCCCAGACTCCGTTGGGCCTGCGTTTTGTGCCCTTCGCAGGTCCGAGCAGCGCAGGTGATGAGGTGTTTAGCGAGCGCAGCTTCTGCGACTTATCGCCCCCCAGCCACTCGGTTTTCTAGGTGTACAACCGGCACACCTTCTCAGGCGGATGTTGACCATCCAGAGCCCCAAGAAGTCTTAGTTAGCAAAGATGCCTGCTTACAGTTTTGTAGATAATGTCTCTCTGGGGCTGCAATTGCTCCCTTCTGGCTCTGGCTGTCTGTCACCGGAGGGGGACGATCTGCAGCCGGCTATCTCTGTACAGTCCTTTGTTCCGTGCGCAGGCCTGATAGTGTCTTAGGTTAGGGCTGGCTTTTCGCGTGGTAGATATCCCACAGTCTGGTTTGCTAGCCCCAATTTTTTTGCTCAGGTAGTGCTTGGGATACTCAGGCCAGATCCTTATCTAAGCGATGCAGCCTGCGCCACGCCTCCCTGCCCAGCCCCTGCTTACTAATGGCGGATGCAGGCTTCTGCGCTGCTTCTCTGCTGGGGGAGTTACCGCAGGGCTCCTAATCTGTGGATTTTAATTGTTTATTTATTTTTCCTCCCTGTTATGTTGCCCTCTGTGCTTCCTAGGCTCGGCACAGACTCGGCAGTGAGAACGTTTCCTGGTGTTTGGAAACTTCTCTCTTTTTAAGACTCTCTTCCCCGGACAGAGGTCCGTCCCTCCCTCTTTTGTCTCTTTTTTTGTCTTTTATATTTTTTCCTACCTCCTTTAGAAGGCAATGGGTTGCTTTTCTGGGTGCCTGATGTCCTCTGCCGGCATTCAGAAGTTGTTTTGTGGAATTTACTCAGAGTTTAAATGTTCTTTTGATGTATTTGTGGAGGAGAAAGTGTTCTCCCCATCCTATTCCTCTGCCATCTTAGCTCCTCCTTTTTTTTTTTTTTTAAAGAAGCTGGGTGCTCATTGTTTACATCTGCCAGAGTATAAGAACCATCAATTAATTCCATTTCATTTCTAAAGTTAGTTCTGGACAGAAGTTTCTCCCAAGCCTCTGAATCTGCCCTATCTCTATTTTGCCTTCTCTTCCTCTTTTGTTTCCCTGAATGTAAACCTTCAATAATGCTTTTTGCTCAGGTCTTAAGGTCTGTTACATCTCAGACTGGAGTGTCTTTCATCGTTCCTGCCCTGCCCGCCCTGCCCCAATCAACCTTCCATGGGTACTTTTACAACCAGCTCAGCAGTCACCTCTTCTGGAAAACCATTTCTAAATACACTTTCCCTCCAGTACTCTCTCTGTATTCTGTTTGTGCTAACACCCACCAGTGCACTCTGTACTGCATTTTATACTCGCCTTCCTAACTAGGCTTTATGGCAGAGATTGGGTCTATGATTCTCCTGTTTCAAGTTCCCAGCACAAGGACAGTGCCCAGTAACAAATGCTGTTGAATGAGTGGATACATGTACAAGCTACCAATGGCCATTAAATAACCTCATTAAAATAGCTTTAATACCTCCACAAAAATATTCAGCATATGTACTCTTCCTTTTCTGAAGTAATAAAAGCGTTAGTTTAAAAGATATTTTCAATAACTTGTGCACTTCCTTGACATAACATAGAATTATTGCTAATCAGTAAGTCATAACTTTATGAAAGAATAAAAACATAAGCAAGAAATGATGTCTTTTGCCTTAAAAATTAATATCTGTCAAAGGACTGAGAAGGCAAGTTACAGACTGGGAGAAAAGACTTGCAAAAGTCATATATTATGAAAAATTGTTATTAAAATAACAATAATAAGAAGAATAATTAGAAAGAACTCTTAAAACTCAAAAATTTTAAAAAGGCAACCAGTTACAAAATGGGCAAAGACCTTAACAGACACCTCACCAAAGATGAAATATAGATGGCAAATAAGTGCATGAGAAGATGCTCAAAATCATATACTGTCAGGGAATTACAGATTAAAATAATAATGAGATACTACTACATACAAGGAAATAGCAACTCACTCCGATATTCTTGACTGGAAAATCCCATGGATGGAGGAGCCTGGCGGGCTACAGTCCATAGGGTCGCGAAGAGTTGGACACGACTAAGCGACTTCACTTCACTACATACCTATTAGAATGTCAAAGTCTAGAGCACGGACAACACGGAATGTCAGTGAAGACGCAGAGCAACAGAACTCTTGTTTGTTGCTGGCAGCAATGAAAAATGGTACAGCTACACTGGAAGACAGTTGGGTGTTTTCTCACTAGAGTAAGCATACTTTCCCATGTGATCTAGCAATTGTATTTCTTGGTATTTACCCCAAGAACTTGAAGACTTATATCCACACAAAAACCTAGACCTGGATATTTGTTAGCAGTTTTATTCATAATTGCCAAAACTTGAAGCACCTAAGAAGTCCTTCAGTATTTGGATGAATATATCCATTTTTAAAACAGGGCCAGTATATAGCATTAATAATTTATTGTACAGGCAATGGGGAATGAGGCAATGTTTGATTATAACAGAGAGGTATTTATCTATATTTGAAAAAAAAAAAACATTGAAGTAAACTGTGTAGATAATATTTGGAAAAAGATAATACTGATTTAAAGAAAACTATTGGAGTGATGTATACTAAAGGATAAGTACACATTTGGAAATATACTTTTATCACACTAGAAAACTAATCAAATCTAAATTTGGACAAACTAAAAGTAGAATGTTTGTGTGGATGTCAGATGTAGCCATAACAATAAAATCTAAAATCTACAGACACATCCTAGCATTTGTTTAAAGTCAGAAGTATTAGAAGATCATGGCTCCTTTAAGTCTAAGCACCTACTTTTCAAGACAGCCATTAAACAAATAAAGTAATGCTCTCCAAAGTGCTATATCTAGACAATGAAATATTTCATCATTATTCAGTATTATATAGAAATAACCCATCAAGCCACAAAAAGACATGGAGGAACCAAAATGAAAGAAGTTCATCTGAAAAGTCTACATACTACATGATCCCAGCTACATGACAATCTAAAACAGGCAAAACAATGGAAATGGTGAAAAGTTTAGCATTTGCCAAGGAGAGAGGTAGATGAATAGACAGAACACAGAGGATATTTTAGGGCAGTGAAACTGTTCCGTATGATACTGTAATAGTGGGTAAATCCTATTATACATTTGTCAAAAACTCACGGAACTTACAATTGTGAACTTTAATGTAAATTTTGGACTTATGGTGACGATGTTGCATTAATATAGGTTCATCAGTTGTAACAGCTCTGGTGCAAGATGTTGATAGTGGGCAAGGCTGTGTAAGGGGCAGTGGGGAGGAAAGGGAGAGGGGAGTATGTGCACGCATGCGTGCTCGGCCATTTCAGGTGTGTCTTACTCTTTGCACCTTATGGACTATAACCCACCAGGCTCCTCTGTCCATGGGATTCTCCATGCAAGAATATTGGAGTGGGTTGCCATGTCCTTCTCCAGGGGATCTTCCCAACCCAGGGATGGAACCCACATCTCTTATGTCTCCTGCATTGGTAGGTGGATTCTTTACTATGAGCGCCACTGTATAGGAGAATTCTTTGTATTCTCTGCTCAATTTTGCTGTGACTCTAAAACCACTCTAAAATTTATTAGGGAAAAAGAATATGTCTTCTATATTTTTTGTATGTAAGTAATTACCATAAAGATGACAGCAGTATTGTATAACAATGCAAGATGTAGCTACTTAAAATATATCTGTGAACCAGCTGCCAGGACAGTGCTTGAGAGCTTGTTAGAAATGCAGAAGCCCAAGTATGTCCCCAGATCCACTGAACCACAGTATGTGTTTTAACATGTTCCCCAGGTCATTTGTGTGAACATTAGCGTTAGAGAAACACTCACATAGAAGATTAAGAATGAAAGTAGGAGCAAGAAGAGCCAGGTCTCATCCAGGTCACATCCACTCATGTTGGTTAACATTGGACAACATATTGAAACTGCAGGTTGCTAGTCTACAAATCAAGAGAGTTGGGCTGGCTCAAAGGTTTTCACATTGTGGTCCCTGGACCAGCAGCAACAGTATAATCTGTACTTGTTGCAAATGCAAATTCTGCTAAATTAGAAACTGTGGGGATGGATGAGCCTACCATCTGTTTTGTAACAAGCCTTCCAGGTGTTTCTGATGTGACCTAAACTTGAGAACCACTGGATAATCTCCAAAGTCCTGCTCAATGTGAACATTTTATGATCATCTGAGATAATTTTAAGTGTCATGAGATTTTATATATATATATGTGTGTGTCTGTGTGTGTATAACTTGAAGCTAAATCCTTATGCACTTTAAACATTTAACTAGCATTCTTTTTATTTCCCATTTAAAATATTTCTTATATTGCTAAAATTTCCATTGAATTTTTTTCTGTAACAAAAGTACAGTACTTATACCTGAATACAAAGGGAAAATTTGATTTGATTTGGAATTTGATTTGAAAATATCCTTCAGACAAAGAAATTCTGAGCTTGCTACCCGTTAAGAGACAAAGATTTTAATATGACATAAAGGCTTTTTTTCCCTTTGTAATTAGCAAAACCACATATTTTTAATGCCAGGATGACTGGCTATGGTCATTTTCATTATCATAATTCCCACTGAATGCTAAGTATGTTTTCTTTCATCCAGTAAGAAAATCTGAAAAAGAACAGATAATGTAAACTTTAATTTTGGTTAATCACAGAAAAGAAGTCCCTGATCAGGCATTAAATACTGAATCATGAAACAGCTAATGGGATTCAGTAAGGAAACATACGGGTGCTAACTTCTTGTCTGATTCCAGCAAGATGAGAGAATTTGACTTTATCTAAAATTTTGTCAAAAACAACACAGACAAGCACTATTTTTAACTTCTACTTTTATCTTAAAGAATTCATAGTGTCAGCATCAAACAGTTATTTTGAAAGAAGGAAGAGTAGGTACATAAACCATTAGCTCAGTTTTTTTTTTTTTTTTTTTATCAGACAGTTACTAATATTGTTGTGGATGAGGGAATCTATATCCCGAAATTGTTGATGCCTGTGCCTATGTTGGCATTCGCTTCATGAGCAGAGCACCCAACAGAGCTCCAAGGGGCTTTCTTTCCTGAGTCTGATTCTGAACTGTTTCCTACATACGTTAAAATAGTACTAAGACTCTATATTTGTGTGATTATAGGCTTAAATTTACCTGAACCATTGAATTTTCCATATGTAAGCCCTGGCAACCCATCACAGGGACCTCAGTTGCTGACTCTGACATCTTCTGTCCAATCCAGTGTTCCCCAACCTTTTTGGCCCCAGGGACCAATTTTGTGTAAGACAGTTTTTCCATGGACCTGGGAAATGGTTTCAGGATGATTCAAGAACATTACATTTATTGTGCACTTTATTTCTATTATTGTTATATCAGCTTCACCTCAGATCAACGGGCATTAGATCCAAGATTGGGGGCTGGGACTGGGGACTCCTGATCTAAACCATTAGATTGTAGCCACAGAACTTGTGGGTTTTTTATTTGTTGTTTTTTTTTCTCCTAAGGATAACTGTTCTCTTGGACTTTTGAGTCTAGCTGAATAGAATAATTCCGCCAACATTTCTGGTCAGATTTTCAAAGGAATAGTTTCCATTTTAGCAAGACAAAATTGCCTTTTTACCTCTTATTTTGCAGAAAACAATTTGAGTTTCATGCATAAATCAGTCAAAAGCCTGAAAAATAGGGTACCCAGGAAAGAGTGGGCCCTTGACAATCTGGCCTAAGCATGTTGCTGACAGTAATAAATCAGTAGGATTTTGATTTCCTATAAGGTGTTTGCCTCTCTCATCACTCTACCTCCCCAAAGGAATAACGTGTTTAGGTCACAAAGGGCCAGATTGGGTCAAGCATGAGATGTGTAATGGGTGAAGGATGTGGTGCAGAGGACAGCTGCTGAAATAGGCTCCATAGAGGAAATGCTCAGAGAGGCACCAGTCCCTGAAGAATCCATCCCTCCAGATCCCATAAAGATAGCCCCAAGTACCTGAGAGAGATGAGGGAACTAGAGAGAAGGGAAGGCAGGATAAAAGAGGGATCAGGGGAGAGGGAATGGAGAAGAGGGGGCGAAAGAAATGGGGACAATGGAGAAAATAGAGGAAAAGAAAGAGAAAGCAAGATGGGGAGGAAAAGGAGAGCTAAGAAAAGAATAACGTAGTAAGAAGTGGAAATGGGGGTGTGAGGAAGAGCCCAGGTGGAGAGGAAGCAGAGAAGGGGGAACGGTAAAAGCCAGAGGGGTGAGGTTGGTGGTGTTTATACTGTGCGGGTCATCACGGCTGTGGACCTGGAGGTTTAGTCTAATGAGGTCATGATAACTGCATGGTAGACGGCCTACAGGAGCTTCTCCCGAGCATGTGTCTGGCAAATGCATCACTGGCATGGATGAAATTAGCTTAGAGCCAGGGCTGTTCTCCTGAGATATGTTGCTTTCCTAGAGTAGGAAAAGCCACAAGGTGAAATTCCTCTGCTGTAGTCATTGGAGACTAGTACATACAGTCAGAGGGAGACTTCTCCTACAGTACTGTCACATCTCGAGTAGCCTTGAAAACTCTCCATTACTCCTTCCATAGTGGAATTTCAGTCACTGCAGGACATACTAATGTACCTCAAGGGCTTTCTCTCATTCAGGATTTACACCAGAACCCCTGCTGTGACATGACAATATTGGTCACAGCCTCACTCACAGCTCTGTTTTCTATATGATAAATGTACACTGTATTTTTCTAATATTTATTTTTAGAACATAGCCCTAGTGGGAAATTTTGGGAAAGAAGTCCAAATATTTCCTTAGTTTTACCTATTGTGTAATAAAATTAAATTTATTTCTGTTCAACTGGACCATGAAATGCATATTATGTATTTATTAAGCTCTTTGTTATGTTTGGACTATATGTAAGTTTACTAAAGACACTGGGGTTTGTCATTTGTATATTTTATGATGTCAGATTTCTTTTCCCAACTATTTCATACCTGTTTATCCCAAGAGAAAGTTTCATATTGTAATGAGCTGGATATTACTTCATGTAATAAGGGTTCTATAAATAAAAATATGCCTTATTCCTTTTTTTCCACTCTTTACAAACTCTAAGTTAACATCTCTGACTACTTTTTAATAATTTTAATATCCTGCTGTGTTTTGTTTTCAGATTGTTCTCCTGAAATGCTAGAAAATAAATGATTCCCAATAAAACACCACTTGAAGAAATCTTCAAAAGTCTTTGCTTGGTTTTGTTAGAAATAACTCCTACATAGGCAATTTGGAATGTGTTCAACACAAGTGTGAATCATCACTATGTAATCTTTGAGAGTGTGTTGAAAAGAAAATCTTGCAAAAGAGAAAGTACCTTGCAATAATCTTATAGCATATGGCTCACACCTGGACAAGTAAAATTTACACTGTTGCACTGTGATAATTTTAGAACTGTAATATGAGCTGTCTTTGGATATTATATTTTATTTCAGACTATTTCTACTACCAAAATTAACTTAAGCCATTTTGTGCACAACAAATAGTTGAAGTAAACGTTGGAGAGAACTGATTAATTACAATGGTGTTCTCTCAAGTACGAGCCAGACTTAGCTGTGTGTGAATGTGTAAATCTTTGTGTTACTATGATGCTCATAAGTTTGGACTCTACTTTCTTTAGTCTATACTTTTTAGCCTAAGCCATGAACATGCCCATCTTCAAGATTTGTATGTAAAATTTATTTATACAGAGCAGTAACATCAATATTTACTTTCCACATTATGTAAAAATGTTAGTGAAGGCCAGAAAAATTTTTTTTCTTCTTCTTTGGGCATTGTCATGGTTTCTGAATGTGATTCTAATTCAGTCCTTCATAATGTCAAATATGGTACATAGGCAGGCATTCAGAGGGCTTTTTTTTTTCCCTTTGCATTTCTCTTCTGGCCCATCAGTTCTTAAGTTTTGTTCATGAAATAATTTTGTTAAAAGGTGAGAAGTTGCCTATAAAACAGTTGATTTTCCCCCCAAAGATGTCAAGTAAACCTCTGTATGTAACTTGTGTAGGTAACTTTGTGTATGCCTTCTTCCGAGGGACCCACCTCATGCCCGCCTTGGATCATTATTCCTCTTCTATCCCAAAGATAGCCACCATCCTAAAATCTGCCCCACAGACTAGTTTGCATGTTTTTCAACATTATAGAGTGTGCTCTTTCACTAGACTTCTTTTATACAATATAATATTGATGAAACCCACCCAGATGTTGCTTATAGTAGTTCATTCATTCATTTCATTGCTGAACATCATTCATTGTATAACTGTACCACAATATATTTATCTATGTCACCACTGATGGACAATTTAGGCCTACTACAAACAATACTGCTATGAGCATGAGGTCCATTGTTTTGGTGCACTTCTCCTGGGTATAGAAGTTCAATTACTAGATCACTGAATGATTTTTTCAGGTTTAACATATATTGCAAATAAATTTTCCAGAGTGACTGAATCAATTGACACTTGTATCACCAAAGTACAAGATGTCAAACAACATATCGACATTTGGTATCGGTGATCATTTATAAAAATTTAGCCACTTTGGTGAACGTGCTGTTATAGCTCATTAAGGTTTTCACTTGCATTTCCCTCATGATTAATAAAGTTTAACACATGCTCATGTTTGTTGGTCATTTGGATAAGTGTCTTTTATGAAGTGCCTTTTCAAATTCCTTGCCCATTTTTTTCTATTGTGTAATCTTGTCTTTTTTTTTTATTTTACTGATTTAAAGAGTTCTTTAAATATTCTGGATATGCATCCAGACATACATAGACATTTGTATTGAAATGTCTTCTGCCACATTCTGGCTTAACTTTTCACTCCATTAATGATGTCTTTTGATAAACAAAACTTAATTTTGATGTAGTCTAATTTGTAAATGTTTTTCTTTATGATTATTGCTTTTATTTTTGTTTTAAAAATACCTTTTCATCACTTAATGTCAGAAAGATATTTTTCCATACTATCATCTAAAAGCACTTTCACATTTAGAACTACAACCCACCTGGAATTGATGTTTGGATGTGATATGCAATGAGAATAAAATGTCATTTATTTTTATATACGAATATCCAGTGACCCATCATCATTATTGAAAAGGCTGCCCTTCCTCCACCCTAAACAGAATCATTTGTATCATAAATCACAATTCCTTTTTGGGTATAGGCCTGTTTCTAAATTCTCTGCAACATCCCCTTGATTTGTTTCTCCTTTTCTGAATACTGTATTGTTTTAGTAACTGTAGATTTATGATATGTCTTAATATCCACTATTGTAAATCTTCCAACCTTGTTCTTCTACAAGAGTTTCATGGCTATTTTTGGCCTTTGCCATTTCTATATATGTTTTAGAGTTAGCTGATCAAAACCAAAAACCCAGTTCTAGAAAAATACACATATACACTCACACAGAGCTGAACTATTTTTCTTGAGAAAGGAAAACCAGACAAGAGCATAATGATAATGAAAAAAATGCCTTTCATGAAAATCTATTTTAAAATTTAAAATAAAATTTGGCAAACTACTATATCTGGCAAATCCTACTTAAAATGTGGCCTCTGACTGACATTCACATATGGGGACAGGCTACCTAATATTTCTGTGTCTCAGTTCTGTATTTTGCAATCTTCAAATTAAATAATATATATAAAGCACATCTAAGAGTGGGACATAGGGAGCCAGTAAAAGCTGGTTATTGTTATTCTTTTATCACAGCACTCTTTCATTTAGTCTCCTACTATAATTCAGGATTTCTTGTCTCTTTCTCTTACTAAATTATAGGCTCCAGGGTAGAACCATCCTTGGCCCAGGCAAGAGCCTGTGCCCAGGATCTATTCTTTAGCAAGCCCTGTGTATCACAAACATCATGATCCTAAATATATTAAAGGATACATGGGTCACGTCAGATTCCACCATGAAGAATGGCACAATGTAGTGTGTGTCAACCTAAAACAACAGCTCTTCTGACTAAACTGTTCAGATCCAGGGAATGTTGTTGTCCTTATTTCTTGTTTTATGTGCTCAAAACAAAGGTGACTGCATTTGAATGTTCTAAAGGTTAGCTGGCTGTTCCACTGTGCATGTCAGAAGCAGCTTGGTACAGGCATACAAACTGTCATATAAACTAGTGAAATAGAATAGAGGGCCCAGAAATAAATCCATGCATGGACAGTCAGCTAACCCTTGAAAGTGGGCTAAGAACACAGACTGGGGAAAGGATAGGCTCTTCAATAATTGGTGTTAGGAAAACTGAATATTCATATGAAATTGGGTCTTTATCCCACCATATGCAAACATCAACTGAGATCTGAAGTGGTAAGCATACGGGCAGAAAACAGAGAAAAAGCTTACTGACATTGGTCAAGGCAATAATGGTTTTTGTTATGACATCAAAAGCGAAAGTAACACAAGCAAAAACAGACAAATGAGATTATATTGAACTAAGAAGTTTCTGCTCAGCCAAGGAAACAATCATCAAAATGAACAGACAACCTATGGATTGGGAAAATACATTTATAAACTATATATCTGATAAATAGTTCATATCCAAAATATATAAAGGACCCATACAGCCTCCATAACAAAGCAAATTAAAAATCTGATTTAAAATGGGCAAAGATTCACATCTTTGCCATTTCTTCTTTTGACATTTCTCAAAAGAAGACATGCAAATGGTAAACAAATATATTAAATAGTGCTCAACATTATTAATCATCACAGAAATTCATATCAAAACCATAATAAGATACCACCTCACATCTGTTGGAATGGCTGTCATTAAAAAGATGGAAGTTAGCGTCGCTGGGGATGTGGAAAAAAAGGAATCCTTATACACTCAGTGGGAATGTAAACTGGTGCAGCTATCACGGAAAACAGTATAGAGGTTCTTCAAAAAATTAAAAATAGAACTAACATATGATCCAGCAAGCTTATTTCTGGGTATCTACCCAAAGGAATTGAAATCTGGATCTTTAAGAGATCTTCATTCCCATGTTTATTGTAGCATTATTCACAGTAGCCAAGATATAGAAACAAACAAAAAGTCTTTTAACAGATAAACGAAGAAAATGTGGTATTTCTCTCTCTACCCTTCATCCTCTTTCCTTTCTCTCTCTCCCCCTCCCATGAAATATTATTCAATCTTAAAAAAGAGAACACCTGGAGGACATTACGCAAAGTGAAATACACCAGACATAGAAAGACAAGTCTTCCTCATACTTGGAATGTAAAATAGTCAACTCATAAAAGCAGATCTTTGGTGGTTGCCAAAGATCAGAATAGAGAGGAGAAAATAAGGAGATGTTGGGCAAGGGTGCAAAGTTTCACTTTGCAAGATAAATGGGTTCTGGAGGTATAATGTACAGCATGGTAACCAGAATTAACAATACTGTACTGTATTCCTGACTTGCTAAGAGGATGGATTTTAAATCTTCTCAACACACATACACACATAATATAAAATTGAAGGCATAAGTTATTTAGCTTGATTACGGTGGTCTTTTTACAACATATGCCATGCTGTGTTTAGTTACTCAGTTGTGTCCTACTCTTTGCAACCCCATGGACTGTCACCCACCAGGTTCCTCTGTCCATGGGGATGATCCAGGCAAGAATACTGGAGTAAGGTTGCCATGCACCCCTCCAGGGGATCTTCCCAACCCAGGGATCAAACCCTGGTCTCCTGCATTGCAGGTGGATTATTTACTGTCTAAGCTACCATGGAAGCCCATGAATACTGGAGTGGGTAGCCTATCCCTTCTCCAGGGGATCTTCTGAACCCAGGAATCAAACCAGGGCCTACTGCATTGCAGGTGGACTCTTTACCAGCTGAACTACCCAGGAAGCCCATTACAGTGTACACATATATCAAAACATCACGTTGTAGCCTTTAAACACACACAAATTTTTATATGTCAAAGATATATGTAAATGTTGCTTCCCTGGTGGCTCAGTTGGTAAACCATCTGCCTGTAGTGCAGAGACCCAGGTTTGATCCTTGGGTCAGGAAGATCCCCTGGAGAAGGTAATGGCAACCCACTCCAGTATTCTTGCCTGGAGAAGTCCATGGACAGAGGAGGCTGATGGGCTACAATCCATGGGGTTGCAAAGAATTGGACATGACTGAGCGACTAACATTAAAACTTGTATAACATTTTAATTAATGGCCTTAAAATATTTAGACACATGGCATGTGGGCTTCCATTTGCACTCTTGACAGGGCCTGGAAAATATGAGGTGGGTCTCTTCTTAGAATCAAAGACAAGTCTTATTCCCCTCTGTTAATCATGCATAAATGCCAAACACAAGATGGTGCACGATAGGTGCCCTCTATCCCCAAATGTTTAATTAATGAATGCATCCTTATTGAGTGAATTTATGGTGGGATCATCAGGTATTTTAGAGCCAGTAAGCTTTTTGACACCTCTAAATGACATTTGATATTTAGACACTGTCTACTCCAGCCATGAGTAAGGTCATTGCATGCTCAGACACCCTACCCAGAAATGTACTTCTTCCTTCTTAACCACTTCCTCCCCCAAGAGCTCAGGCACTCCTTCAGAACCCATCTCTTGGGGCTATCGGATTAAACTGAGCAGGAAAACTGGTAGAAAGGTTAATGCAATTGATTCCACAACTTGGAATGGTTTGAATTCAAAGGTTTAGTTGCTAATTTTAGTCCCAGGGTTAGGATATTGAAAAAGTAGACTGTCTCTGTTTAAATCATCTTCCTTAATGATGATGTAAAGTAAAATAGTTTTAAAATGTCCTAGAGACAGGCAATATATTTTTAAAACTTTTTGGTTTGTGTGTATGCCCACTTAGATTGGGTATAGATGAACATAGCCACATAAAGTTGCCAGTTTAGGGGGAAAAAAAGACCCATACAATTTTGGGCTTATTACAAAATGTAAAAGATATGATATAGACCTCCCACTGAGTAGCTCTGAGTTAAAACCAAGTTTTACTTAAACATGTAACTCTTTTTGGGCCTCTCCTCACCACCCACCATCCAGAAAAAAAGTTTTAAAATAATAGGAATAATTTGATTTAAAATGCCAATCTGTTTTAATGCTTTAGCCTAAGTTCTTCATTTGGGTTCAACATACTATTGCCATCCTGGTACATGGTACAGCATTCATTTAGGAACTATAAGCCTTATTCAGAGAAACTCTTTGGTACACACAGCTCTAGCTATATGTAAGATACTTTATTTTCTGAAGTAAACGAAAATATCTCTGCAGGAATTAAACTCTTAGAATAGATCTACTTTGGGGTTTCAGCAGCCTTTCTGATTTCTAGCCCAGCACCTTGTATTAAGCAAGATGTGCTTCATAAGCCAATAAACAAGAACAGTATTGCCTTCATGTTTATCAACTCAGACCCTTTCCGTCTTGTCTTCATCATGCATTTCGCCACTTAAGGCAAAGTCAAGGACTTTCAGTTTGTTTATATTTATCTATTGCCTGCCAAGTAATCCTCTGCTCTCAAATGCCCCAACCCCCCACGAACCAGGATAAGAAAAGGAGTTTAAGTTATTCTTATTTGATGCCTTTATTTGGTTCTTTCATATTTCTGAGGCTTACTTTTCATCCATAAAATTAAAAATAGAAGTGAAAGTCATCCTTGTTTTTATAATTAAACCCTCATTTCATCAAACTGGATTTCATTGGCAGGACTTAAAGGCATAACCTTCCGCTTATTATCACCATCCTTCACAATTCCTGCAATCATTACTTCTGTGGCAGATGACTGTGGTTGGGACTTTTTTGTTGTTGTTGTTGTTTTAATATATGTCTTTTTACTGTTCTTTGGAAAGTGGCCATTGCTAATATGGAGGTTCTTCCATATATCCAAGTTTATGTTTTCCAGATGCTCTAGAGTAAATGATTATTCAAAACATATTTGAATCCTTTTTGTTTTCATCCATAGCTTAAGTTTGGCACTCAAAGACTAATGAACTTAAAACATAATTTTCTCCTTATACATTTAAAACTTAGTCACATGCATATGTAAGACTTTTTTTTTTCCTGTCTATGCAAAATGCTAGAGACATTAACTCCACAAGTCCTATAGGGTCCCTTGAGGCTCAGAGAAGCAAGTGTGAGGGGAATGGCCAAGCCACAGAAGAGCACTGTGAGGTCCCTTTCCCTACAACCACAATGGCATAGCTAAAGGCCAAACTTGCACCAATGGTCAACCCAACATTCATTATCCAATGTGTCATGATTTTACAGTAAAAAGAAATTGTTCACTGTGTAGATGCCTTTATAAAAGAGATTTCTTTGGTTTCTAAAGGCCTCTGTCTCTGGAAAAAAGTACATGTAGGTTGTGATAACGTTTTTTTTTCATCAACAAGCTTTAATGTTATTATAAATGCTCATGTTACTATGATCACTCTTTTCTTAGCAAATGCCAGTAACTTTCACAGAGTCATAGCCAAAGAAGTGGGAATGTGACAAACACCTAACCAGTGGGCCTCAATATGAGTCAGAGAATATAGATAGTTGTAGGTGCTGAGTTCAGTCTGAAAGTCCAAATAAGTTCCCACAAGACAAGGTAACCTGTGCAGGCAGTCAGGACAGCAACAACGGCACTCAGCGAGATAGCATCAGGGCTCACCCAGCAGGGATACCATGTTCAAAAACAGGTCCAGGAACCCAAAGATGAGTGAGATGCTGGCACCGAAGTAAAAATTACAGCAGAGCTACCATTTGGAATTGCTTATTAGAGTCCCCAGAGCAAGTGTGGCTCCTGGGGCAAGCTAAAGAAAGGCACTCAAGCCAGTGGAGGCACGGGGAGGGGTGTTTCTGCTTTACATGCGCACATCGCTCTTGGGTAGAGCAGACATCTGCCTTTGATGCTGGTTCCCAGATTCCACCCATCTGAGCAGAGCCAAGAGGAACTGGCAAAGGGCCTGGAGCTGGAGAGGGTATGTGAGTTTAAAAGCATATACATTATTAAAAATTATTAAAAGTGTTGGTAACCCAAAGTGAATTCAGCCACACATTCTAACAGGTTAAATGGCTTGGGCTGTCCATCCTGACCAGTATTGAAACCAGAGCTGGGCTATGTCTGCTGCCCCATTTCACATGGACCCACAGTGAAGAGAAGCAGCCACCATTCTGCACGGGTGGGCATCTAAGGTTTCAACGCTTTTTCTCCAAGAGAAGTTTTTGTACCGTGCTCTTTCTGCCTTGCAAATCATACTAGCTGGCAGCAATAAAGTAAAAACCCATGGCTTCTGAGTTTGCCCTTGACAGAGCACATCATCAAATGCTCAAACAGGAAAGGATTTTTCACAATCACAGTTTGATTCAAAGTTAAATTGAGTACTCTTTGGTGGTTTCACAAGAAAAATAGCATTTAAGATGGCACAAGAAAGCATTCTTTCTTATGGAGTTAATGTAAAAATAGATATGGGATTTTATATTAGAAAGCAGGAGAGAGAATGAAAGTATTTACCTTATTTTAGGATGAATGACCACAAAATAAAATTCTGTTGATTTTTTAAAATGTAGCCTTAAATAGAAACATAGTAGCATATACAAAAAACCCAGAATAGTCACAAGTCTATTTTAATATACTTCTAATTTTAAGAAAAAGTATGTAGAATATGACTGGCTTAAGTTTTGCTTAATAGGTAGAAAATATTATCCAAATCTTTCCTTCTCAAAGAATGGCCACAGACTTGCAGCATAAGATCACTTGGGAGCTTGTGAGAAATGGAGAACTGTGGGCCCCAATATGGTCACACTGTATCACAATCTACATTTTAACAGATCACTAGGTGACTTGTGTACACAAACTTTTTGAAGCACTGATCTGAATTAACCATTCACCAAAGGCTTCCCAGGTGGCTCAGTGGTAAAAGAATACTCTTGCCAGTGTAGGGGGCACAGGAGATTTGCGTTCTATCCCTGGGCTGGGAAGATTCCCTGGTGGAGAAAATGGCAACCCGCTTGAGTACTCTTGCCCAGGAAATTCCATGGACAGAAGAACCTGGCAGGCTACAGTCCAAGGGGTCCCAAAGAGTCAGACACAATTTAGCAACTGAGCACGCACACATTTAAATTGAAAGGCTTTTCAGGGAGGCTTTAGAAAGTCACCTTTTCCTCCAGCACCGCATATAAACTTACAAACAAAGTAAAAATCAAGTTTGTTCTGCAAACAAAACTTCAAAACGAGTCAGTCCCCTAGTACCCTCTTCAAACATTCAAACATCCACCACCCATTTCTTTACTTTTCTTCTTTCTCTGAAATACTTCCTGGGTAAATACCTTCCCTTTTTGCATTGTTTTACCTGTGACTTTGGAAGCTTGAATAACAGTTATGGTATGACAACAGAAAGAAGCAATACTGAGAGATTTATGGGAAAGAAAAATAAGTGAAAGACATGGCATAAATACAAAATACAAGCAAAAATATCATGAGTGCGAGAAACAAATATCTATGTATTTTATTTATATTGCAAGTAGATTGCCTATGTAAAAGAAGGCATACTAATAGTTTCTCATAATTTTTGCTAATTAAAAGATTGTAAATTCTCAAATAATACATAAAACAGTGGTGTCCAAAAACATCATCATGAAGGGAGAAATGTCTTTTGCTCTTTCAGTGGCCCAGCATCCACCTACCCATTTCCAGATAATTACCCCATCAATTTTCCTAAACTGAGATCCTTCCTCTCTCCCCCTGCCCCAGCTGATTCTCAGGCCACACACTATAGGTATTATCCTAGATTACCTTTGGAGATGGTGGAGATACAGTGTAAAGTCTGACACAGCATACAGGCCTAAGCCAGTCAGAATTGCTGTTCTCTAGATCAGAGTGTTGGTTTGGGTATAAGCACAGATTTTACTTTCTTGGGCTCCAAACTCACTGTGGATAGTAACTGTAGCCATGAAACTAAAAGACGTTTGCTCCTTGGAAGGAAACTTATGACAAACTTAGATTGCATATTAAAGAGCAGAGACGTCACTTTGCCGACAAAGATCCATATAGTCAAAGCTATGGTTTTTCCAGTAGTCAGGTATGGAAGTGAGAGCTGGACTATAAAGAAGCCTAAGCACCGAAGAACTGATGCTTTTAAACTGTGATTCTGGAGAAGACTTTTGAGAGTCCCTTGGACTGTAATATCAAACCAGTCAATCTTAAAGGAAATCAGTCCTGGATACTCATTGAAAGGACTGGTGCTGAAGCTGAAGTTCCAATACTTTGGCCACCTGATGTGAAAAGATTTTGATGCTGGTAAAGATTGAAGGCAAAAGGAAAGGAGGCAGCAGAGAATGTTTGGACAGCATCACCAACTCAATGAACATGAGTTTGAGTAACCTCCGGGAGACGGTGAAGGACAGAGGAGCCCCACATGCTGCAGTCCATGGGGTCACAAAGAGTCAGACACAAACGACTTAGTGACTGAACAATGCTGCTGCTGCTGCTAAGTTGCTTCAGTTGTATCCAACTGAACAATGAATGTGAACGTGAAATCGTTCAGTCGTGTCCGACTCTTTGCGACCCCATGGACTGTAGCCCTACCAGGCTCCTCTGTCCATGAGATTTTCCAGGCAATAGTACTGGAGTGGATTGCCATTTCCTTCTCCAAGGGATCTTCCCAACCCAGGGATCGAACCCAGGTCTCCCGCATCGTAGGCAGACGCTTTACCGTCTGAGCCACCAGGGAAGTCAATAACAAAGCACAGATCCCAAATTAACCAGCCAGGTCTGGTGAACCCAGAGCTTTCAACCCAGTAATCAGGAAAAGACTTTCTCTCTTTCTTGCCAGGGCTGATACAGATAGGAAAAGAGGCAAAAGCTGTGGCAGCCTCCCTGTCACCATGAAGGGAGATATTGTTCTGAAGACAAAGCCACAGAGAAAAGTAGGGCAGAAACTTGGAAACAGGGGACAACTGGCTCTTCATGATGACCTTGTTTGAAGTCCTGGAAAAGATGTGTCTAAAAGCAGACCAAAACTCTGTACTTTTCAACTATCTAAGCCCCCAAATTTCTCTTTTGCTTAAATTAGGTTGAGATTTTATCACTTTTATTCCAGGGAAATATAACTAATACATGTCTGTATATTTCTTTGTGCACAACTACATAGATGGATCTTATTATTTACAACTGCATGTTCAATTTATTCTTTACCTACTATTTTTAACCTGCTTTTCTTAACCAAAAAAAAAAAAAAAAAAATCATGAACATCTTTCTGAGCAAAGAAATTCAGATCTATATTGCTATTTTATTTGATACAGGATATCTTATAATTTATATTATAATAAATCATCAGTTTCACATTGAAGGATATTTACAGATTATTTATATACATGGAAAACAGACTTAAATATATTAATTTAGCTTACACAAGATCTCTTTGGGATAAACTTCTGGAAGTGGAGATATTAGGCCAAAGGTATCTAATTTAAGACTTTATACACACTCCCACACCGCTTTACAAAAATCTGTAGAATTACATTTACATCAATATAACTTGGACAATTCAGTGTTCCCTACAGTCACATAAACATCTGCTAACTTCATGAGTGAAAAATAATATATGTAATTTCTTTTCCACTTCTCTACTAGTGAGAGTGACTATGTTCCACGTTTGTCAATCTTTGCATTTCTTCACTTGTGAACTACCTATTATTTTTTTACCCATATTTCTGTTAGGGGTGTTTGACTGCCTTATTGGTATGCTGGAACTCTTTATATATTAAGTGTATTAATCTTTTTCATATATATACCAGCTTGTATTTTGATTTAACTTAAAAGCTTATTTCATGGCAGAGAAATTTTGCATTACTATGTAACCAAATTTATCAAAATTTAATTATGGAACTAGTGGACTGCAAGGAGATTCAACCAGTCCATTCTGAAGGAGATGAACCCTGGGAGTTCTTTGGAAGGAATGATGCTAAAGCTGAAACTCCAGTACTCTGGCCACCTCATGCGAAGAGTTGACTCATTGGAAAAGACTCTGATGCTGGGAGGGATTGGGGGCAGGAGGAGAAGGGGACAACAGAGGATGAGATGGCTGGATGGCATCACTGACTCGATGGACGTGAATCTGAGTGAACTCTGGGAGTTGGTGATGGACAGGGAGGCCTGGCAAAGAGTCGGACACGACTGAGTGACTGAACTGAACTGAACTGAATTATGGAACTTGTATTACTTATATTGCTTAGAAAGATTGTCGCATATTTTATTCTAGTAGTTTCTGGTTTTCTCTTTTCTTTTCTTATCTTTTTATGTACATTTAACTCTTTGATCCATCTAGAGGTTATTTTACCATAGGAATTCAGCTTTCTTTTCCCCAGATGTTTAGCTGGTTATTCCAATGTTATTTACCAGAAATTCTATTCATCATCTCACCAGTTGAAGTGCCTGCCATCTTTCTCATATAATTGACTACCATATATCCTTGGGTCTACTTCTGGCTACTTTATTATGTTTCAGTTCAGACTGTTTCTGCCTACCGTAGCAGTTTTGTGTCAGACATTATAATTAATAAATTTAATATCTAGTAGGATAAGTCAGAGAAGGCAATGGCACCCCACTCCAGTACTTCTGCCTGGAAAATCCCATGGGTGGAGGAGCCTGGAAGGCTGCAGCCCATGGGGTCGCTGAGGGTCAGACACAACTGAGCGACTTCACTTTCACTTTTCACTTTCATGAATTGGAGAAGGAAATGGCAACCCACTCCAGTGTTCTTGCCTGGAGAATCCCAGAGACGGGTGAGCCTGGTGGGCTGCAGCCTATGGGGTCACACGGAGTCGGACACGACTGAAGTGACTTAGCAGCAGCGGCAGCAGCAGTAGGATAAGTATTCTTACATTTTTAAATCCTTCCAAATTTTCTTAGCATTTTCATTTATCTCTTTTTAAAATTAACTTTAGAATAGCCAAAAAGTTTCTAAAGAAACAGTATTTCAATATTGAATAAAAATACATGGATATTATAGATTATTTTGAAGAAAGTGAATGATAGTAAAATATTAAGTATTAGTAACCAAAACATGGCATGCATTTGCATTTATTTAAATTATATTTAATGTTCTTAAGAATATTTTAGTTTTCTTCCATATACCTGATTAAGGATATTTCTTAACCAGTTTATTCCTACATATTTTATTTTTATGTTTTTACTACTATTTTCAATACTTAACTTTTTTGCCAAATTTGGATAATTATTATGTGAAGAATACCTTCTTATTTATAGTTTTTGGGAGATTTAAAACAATATTTTAAAGTCAGGTATAGGTCTTAAATTTAATCAAATATGTTTTAACATCTATTGGGACTTGACTTATTGAAAGAAATCAATGCATTTGCCAATACTGAATTGAATATGTTCTTGGAGTTCATCTCACTTGGTTATATTGTATTACTCTTTTGATGTACTGCTAAATTCTCTCTGCTAATATATCATTATCATGCCTATATATATATGAATACCAAAGTCTTTGACTGTGTGGATCACAATAAACTGTGGAAAATTCTGAAAGAGATGGGAATACCAGAACACCTGACCTGCCTCTTGAGAAATCTGTATGCAGGTCAGGAAGCAACAGTTAGAACTGGACATAGAACAACAGACTGGTTGCAAATTGGGAAAGCAGTACATTCAGGCTGTATATTGTCACCCTGCTTATTTAACTTCTATGCAGAGTACGTCATCAGAAATGCTGGGCTGGATAAAGCACAAGCTGGAATCAGGATTACTGGGAGAAATATCAATAACCTCAGACATGCAGATGACACCACCCTTATGGTAGAAAGTGAAGAGGAACTAACGAGCCTCCTGATGAAAGTGAAAGAGGAGAGTGAAGAAGTTGGCTTAAAGCTCAACATTCAGAAAACTAAGATCATGGCATCCGTTCCCATCACTTCATGGGAAATAGATGGGAAAACAGTGGAAACAGTGGAAGACTTTATTTTGGAGGGCTCTAAAATCACTGCAGGTGGTGACTGTAGCCATGAAATTAAAAGATGCTTACTCCTTGGAAGGAAAGTTATGACCAACCTAGACAGCAGATTAAAAAACAGAGACATTACTTTGCCAACAAAGGTCCGTCTAGTCAAGGCTATGGTTTTTCCAGTGGTCATGTATGGATGTGAGAGTTGGACTGTGAAGAAAGCTGAGCGCCTGAAGAATTGATGCTTTTGAACTGTGATGTTGGAGAAGACTCTTGAGAGTCCCTTGGACTGCAAGGAGATCTAACTAGTCCATCCTAAAGGAGATCAGTCCTGGATATCCACTGGAAGGACTGATGCTGAAGCTGAAGCTCCAGTACTTTGGCCACCTGATGTGAAGAGCTGACTCATTTGAAAAGACCCTGATGCTGGGAAGGATTGGGGGCAGGAGGAGAAGGGGATGACAGAGGATGAGATGGTTGGATGGCCTCACCGACTCAATGGACATGAGTTTGGGTAAACTCCAGGAGTTGGAGATAGACAGGGAGGTCTGGCGTGCTGCAGTCCATGGGGTTGCAAAGAGTCGGACATGACTGAGCGACTGAACATTCACAGTTTTTGTGAGGAAAGAGAGAGGGGAAGAGAGAGGGGAAAGAATTTGTTCGATGTAACTATCACACATATGCTAGGGTCATAAAAGAATTTGAAGAGAATTCCTTATTTTGTGTTGCTCTGGAACAAATTCAAATCATGTTGGAGTAATCTGTCCCTTGGAAGAATGAAAATAATTTCCAAAAATACCTTCTGTGTCAGAAGCTTTCTGGAGAACTTTAACAACATTCACAATTTCTTGCACAATTTATCGTCTATTTCCTCTAACAATGAAGTTTTAAAATTTACTAGTATAAAGTTGTGCAAAATGTTTTCTTATGATGATTTTCTCTTTATTATAATCATTTCTCATTTTCATTTATTTATTTTATGAATTCATTCTCTTGTGTTCTTGCTCATATTTTGTAGTGGTAAATTATTTATTTTTTTGTGTTTGATTCTCCCATCCACTTAGAACCAAGTCTTGAATTAATTTATAATTTCTATCATTTTTCTCATAGATTTTTGCTTCTCATTAAAAAATTTTTTTCCTTGTGTTTTTCTAAAGTTTATTTTGGATTTATTTTTCTAGCATAACAAGTGGCACATTATTTGCTTATTTCCATTCTTTTCTTTTAGTAATATAAATATATATAGATAAATCTTTTTCTCACTTATTTTTCAGACATCCTGTAATTGTGATGTTGTTATTTACTTTATGTGAGAACAATTTTATATAAAAAAATTTGTTTTGTTCCTAATTTTCTTACTTGATTCTAGCACTGAATGTATTTTTTGTTGAAGAATTTTGCTTATAGTATTTCTACTTTGGGGAACTTAGTATTTTTTTTTTTTCATTTTAAAAGGTTTGATAAATATTTGTGAATATCTATGGGTCCTTCGAAGAGTCGGACACAACTGAGCGACTTTACTTTCACTTTTCACTTTCCTACATTGGAGAAGGAAATGGCGACCCACTCCAGTGTTCTTGTCTGGAGAATCCCAGGGATAGGGGGAGCCTGGTGGGCTGCTGTCTATGGGGTTGCACAGAGTCGGACACAACTGAAGTGACTTAGCAGCAGCAGCAGCATGGGTCCTTGAAAAAATGATGCTTTTCTTTGTCTCTAGGGTTTGATATTAGATATCTACATATTTATTAAATACTCTTATACATATGCTATTCAATCTGCTATATTTTATTTTTTCTTTATTATCCATAAAGTACAGAAAGTGAAGTGTTGCCTTTCACTATTGTTGTAGTGTTAGAAATACTTCATTTATCTTCAGTTATTTTATATTTTATTCATATTTTTGCTGATAAGGAATAATTATAACTTCTTTTTGTATTTTAACCTACATCAAGTAACATGAGTCTTTTAGTTTGCATTCACGTCTACTTAATATTAATATAAAGTTTCCTGTCAGCATTTTGTTTATTTAGTAGAGCATTATGCTGTTTACTTTTACCATCAAGCTAACATACTAGAGTTTTTTCATACCAATGGTCTTTTCTGCTTTTAATGTCTTGCATCTCCTTTATTTGCTACCTTCTTCTTTGATGTTTGAAAAAATATACAGACAATTTTAAATTCGAAAAGCAGTTGCAGTTAGTTTTAAATAATTTGCTTAAACCTATGGAATGAGGTTCGTGACATTGTCCAGGAGACAGGGACAAGACCATCCCCATGGAAAAGAAAGAAAAAGAAAATGGCTGTTGGGGAGGCCTACAAAAGTGTGAAAAGAAGAGAAGGAAAAGAAAGGAGAAAAGGAAAGATAAACATGAATGCAGAGTTCAAAGAAGAAGAAGAGAAAGAAGCCCCAGTGATCAATGAAAGAAAGAGGAAAAAAAGGGACAGGACTCCAAGAAAAGAGAACCAAAGGAACATCAGCAAAGATGGGCACAAAAGGAAGAGAGGTGTGGATCAACAGAAGAGAAGAAAAGAAGAGGTGGAAGAAACACAGAAGAATGACAGAGCCGACAGAGAATTGCCTGACCTAGAGCCAGACGGTGAGTCGGCCAGGCATCACACAACAAAGTAGTGGAGGGAGAGGAACTACCATGAGAGATGTACACACCAAAGCCAGAGACCAGCGCCACAAGAGGCTCACCCACCCAAAGAAAGGGGAGGCCCCACTCACTCCCACGCAAGTCCGCCGGAGTGATGCCTGACGTTCAAGCTGTAGAAAAGGAGAGGAAAGAGACAGCCCAGAAGAACCCGACAGCCAAGCAGTAAGGAGACCTGATCCCCAAGAATACAGGTAGGAAGCAAGACCAAAGGGCAAGGTCACAAGAGGAGGAAAAAAGAAAGAGGGAGCAAAGACGGAGAGGAAGAGGGAGCGGAAAAGCAAGAGAAGGAGACACGAGAAGAGGGAAGAAGTGTGACTTGGAACGAGGACGGCGGCCAGGAAAGGACCAGAGCAAGACCAACAGGAGTAAGGAGAGAGAGAGAGGAGGGGAGGAAGATGAGTGGTTGGAGAAGACCGAGAGTGAGGAAGATACAGTGAGAGGAAGGGATGCTAAGTAACCAGAGCCCCCAGCGAAGAGTTGACAGGAGAAGACGATGCTGGGAGGGAGGGAGGAGGAGAAGGGGAGACAGAGGAGAGGGCGGGGCACGCGAGGATGCGAGTCTGAGGACCTCCGGGAGCTGGTGATGGACAGGGAGGCCTGGCGGGCGGTCATGGGGTCGCAAAGAGTCGGACACGACTGAGCGACTGATCTGATCTGATCTGATGGTTCTCAATATATCAACTTTCATTTAAAGTACAATTATTTATGCTCACTTTGAGCAATTAAGAAATAAATGTTAATTTGACAATCATCATTTTTGTTTCTAAGTCCTTACTCTCATTTCCCTTGCTCTAAACTTAGAATGGCTGATACACAAATTGTTTTATTATTAATTTGTGCAGTAATTTTACCTCCAAGTTGGTGGTCTGAAGAAATACCTATTATGCTGCTGAAAACAGAGACAAGGGACTAGCAACTGCAACCATCGTTCAAGGACACACATTTTATAACATATTTCTGATTGGTCACTTCACCTCATTACCTTGCCTGACAAAAGGGACTGTTTCAAAACTGAAAAAATTGTTAGTATGAATGACCCATTCTTATTTTGTGCCACCTTGTAGCTTTCAGTGGCTGTAGCCAATATACTTCAGTTCACAGTCCCCTCTCTCTTTAAAATTCAAAAGCGGAAAATGTAATCAGCTTTATTCCTGTACAAACAACAAAACAAAACCACGGGAGAATAATGCTCCATTCGACTTTGACAGTGGAAACCTATCTTATGTTGATTAAGCAATGATGTAGCTTGGTTCCTTTCTTCTTTTTTGAATTATAATATTTCTTACGGCATTATATTAAAAATTAACTCATGGCAGGGGATAAGGGAGAGAATAGGAATGAAGTATATTTTCCCACTGACCCAAATTGTGACCAACTGGCAGAAAATACTGAACATGTCAGCATGTCACCCTGCTTTGACTCAGAACGAAAGTAATAGCCTTTGGTCCTGTCTAGTCTCCAAGCACCAGAATGAATTCTGACAATCACACCTTTTTCTCTGTGGGTTTGCCTTTCTGGTTGTGTGTGTGTGTGTGTGTGTGTGTGTGTGTGTGTGTGTGTGTCTGTGTGTGTCTGTGTGTGTGTGTGAGAAAGAGAGAGAGAGAGAGAGTGAGAGAGAGAGAATCCTCATGTGTACATAGATGCCTGCAGGAAATGTATTGTTTAAATCCCTCTGTTCACATGTAATCAACATTCCCACTCTTCTCACACTGAATTTTGGAAAGTGAGCCATTGCAGTGCCCCACGTCTGCTTTAATTAGCCAAAGAATCAGAATTGGGAGACTGACTCTTCTAAGGGATGTTTCAGCGTGGTACGGCTAAGAAGTCTGCATGGCAACAGAGTGATTTAGGCGCAATGCCCTGTTTTTTCTCTCTGCTTTGGAAACTGAAAGGGTTGTTCCCTTTTATCTTTTTTTCTGTTACTGTTAAATTTTATTAACTATATTTAAGGTATTAGAAACCTTTTGGATCTGATTATGATTTGGGTCCAGAAAATGTGTAATCCCCAATGAAGAATATATTAAAAGAGTCAACTCTTTTCCAAAACTGTATAATCAGATGTTAGTATATGAATAGCTTTTGGCTTGGCTAGAAAACATGTCTCTTTACCCCATCTTTTTTTACTTAAGCTATAAACTTTCAGAGTAATTTGTCTCCTTTATCAGGGTCCTTGCAAGAAATAGCTGGCACATTCAAGTCAGATAACTTGAGGATCACTTAAAAAGAGACCTTTACAAAGGTATAAGCAGAGGTATAGAGAAACCAGAAGGAGTGGCGTGGTGCCCCAGGCCTGAGAAAGCAAGGGGGACATTACTACTGGAATAAGGGAAAAATGAAGGGGTAAAGAAGGCCTCTCACAAGCGCTGAGATTTTCAGTTAAGTAACATGGCCAGCCCAAATCAGCCTGCAGGGAGGAAATGAAAGTAAATGCCTGAACCTCATTCTCTTCTTTCCCTCCAGTCTCCTGATGGTGCTCCCACTGGTCAACACTACCAGATCTCAGAGGGCAAGAGAGCCTGTGATGCTGAGGTTTAAGTCAGCCCCTGGTGTGCAGAGCATGACAGAAAGGGTAAAGGGCACCTGCAAGACATTTAGCACAATGCTATTAAAATCAACCAATAGCTATTCAATGACTACATGTGAGGAATTCCTCATTTCCAAGATTTCATCATTTACATGAATTGGAATCCAAGAATTTTCCATGAAAACTGAATCTTTAGGTTGTAGAGGATTATTACAGTAAAGTGAAAGTAAATAGATGTGTGTTGCCCTAAGATGTGTATTCCAACACTGACGTCATCATGTTCTAGTTGTATAACTTTGGATGAGTCACTTCCCATCCCTTGTATTCAGTTGTATCTATCAGGATGGTGATGATAGTCACATCTTTTTCACTTGTGTCTCAGGATCATTGCTAGTATAAAGTTATCTAGTGGATAAGAAAACACTCTATAAACTATGCCGCTGCTGCTGCTGCTAAGTCGCTTCAGTCGTGTCCGACTCTGTGCGACCCCATAGGTGGCAGCCAACCAGACTCCCCCATCTCTGGGATTCCCCAGGTAAGAACACTGGAGTGGGTTGCCATTTCCTTCTCCAATGCATGAAAGTGAAAAGTGAAAGTCAAGTTGCTCAGTCTATAATAAACTTTAATTTTAATTTACTTTAGAAACATTTCTCTGAACCCATGACATTTCCA
Organism: Tragelaphus eurycerus; assembly: GCA_935064755.1. NCBI lineage: Eukaryota > Metazoa > Chordata > Mammalia > Artiodactyla > Bovidae > Tragelaphus > Tragelaphus eurycerus. Next base: position 2,447,315 of record CAKXYN010000080.1, read on the forward strand.
GTCTCTTTACAAATCAAACTTCCATCCTTTCCAAAGGAGGTAGTTTTGTCCAAATTGGTTGGTTGTTTAACAGTTTAGACATTTATACCTCATGGAGCTGAATGAGAACTTAGAGTGTATACACAGATTTTCCCCAGAGGATTCCCAGTTTCCTTCATCACATTGAGGAAATCTTATAAATAACGTCATATATAGAGAGAGTGCTTTGCTCATTAATTACATACGGTTACCTCCAGAAAGAAGATTTGGCTTGTCAAGAGTACTGCTGATTTGGCTCTCACTAGGGAAGTGAAGAGATGATGCCACAGCCATCGCATTAGGGACCTTCAGGTATTGTCTTCCTAGCTCTCTCCCTCTGAAACTCTGAACTTCTTCCAGATGTTATGGAAAGTGCAATCCACAGGTATTTGGGGATGTATATTCTGTGACTAGTTTAGCGACAAAAGAGTATCTTAATTTTGGAAGACTTTAACAAACTTAAGAAATATAAGTAGATAAAATGAAGCAAGGCAAACAAAAAATTCTTCTATGGGATAGAAAAAGAAAAGAAACCAAGACAAAAAAACAAACAAACAAACTAACTACTTGGAAATTTAAAAACACATACAAAAGTGATAGTAATAATAAACATAGGCTTAAAAGTATTTAATAAAGTAAAAATTAAATATAAATGAACTAGTCAATACAAACTAGAAAAAGAACAAAAAAACACATCCAAAGAAAGTATAAGAGGAATCAAAAGAAACAATTAAAAGCACAATAGAATATATACTTAATGTCAAATGTCAACTCTCTGAAAATACCAATAAACAACCCTTTTGTAACCAGATCAAGAATTAAAAAAAATAGGAAACTGTAATTACAGATTTTTTTTGAATAATAGCACATTTTTACAAAGTAGCTTTTAAAATTGGAATGAATGGCTTTTCCATAAAAAAATAAAATTTCACAGTAAAGTTAAAAACAGAATAGACCAGCAGGAATAGACAAAATATAAAATATAGACAAAAGCCAGGACCAAAACATTTTATAGATAGATTCTACAAAATCAGAACAGACTATTGAGAGAGTGCAAAAGTGGAACTCTTATAAAGCTAGACAAAAAAATCCTTCAATATAATATTAGCATTTTTGTTGAGGTATAATTCACATAGAATATTGTTTAGTTTCAGACGTACAACATAATGATTTAATATTTGTATATATTGCAAAATGATCACCACAATAAGTGGCATTTGTCACCATACGTGCATGCATGCTTAGTCGCTTCAGTTATGTCCGACTCTTTGCAATCCTATGGACTGTAGCCCACCAGGCTCCTCTGTCCATGGGGATTTTCCAGGCAAGAATACTGGAGGGGGTTGCCATTTCCTTCTCCAGCAGATCTTCCTGACTCAGGGATCGAAACCACATCTATTATGTCTCTTGCATTGGCAGGCAGATTCTTTACCACTAGCACCACCTGGGAAGCCCATCTGTCACCACATACAAAAAGGTATTAGCACTCTTAGTTAAGAATTTCATTAAAATAATAATATATATCATAATAAAAAAGGGTTTAACACAGTATTGCTAAATATTGGAAAAGTGACAGACAAATGTGTCAATGGAACAGTATAAGGAATCCAGAATCCAGAAATGCATTTATTTGTGTGTGCCTACAATGGACTGGCAAAAAGTGGTGTTGGGACAACTGACTGTCCTTAAAAAAAGGTTAGATTCATACTTCAGACAATTTTTGAAAATTCAACTTGAATAACAAGTATAAAACAAGAATAACATATATTATGACTAAAAAATATTAAAGTAATAATGCCAGATATTGGAAAATTAATAATCAAATTGATTGATAGAAAAGAATGGGTAATTCAGAAACAAATTATTATGAAAAATGATGTACTATATACATCATGATGTACTATACTTCAAATATGTACATATATCAAATATGTACTATATAATAAATGGTGCTTAAATAATTAAACATTCTGGAGTGTGAAGTCAAGTGGACCTGAGGAAGCATTACTATGAACAAAGCTAGTGGAGGTGATGAAGTTTCCACTGACCTATTTCAAATCCCAAAAGATGATGCTATGAAAGTGCTGCACTCAATATGTCAACAAATTTGGAAAACTTAGCAGTGGCCACAGGACTGGAAAAGGTCTGTTTTCATTCCAATCTCAAAAATGGGAAATGGCAAAGAATATGCAAACTACCATACAACTATTCTCATTTCACATGCTAGCAAGGTCATGCTCAAAATCTTCCAAGCTAGGCTTTAACAGTACCTGACCTGAGAACTTCCAGATGTACAAACTGGATTTTAAAAAGGCAGAGGAACCAGAGATTAAATTGCCAACATTCATTGAATCATAGACAAAGCATGAGAATTCCAGAAAAACATCTACTACTACATCTACTACTACTACAATGTTTGTAGTAATCAAACATTGACTACACTAAAGCCTTTGACTGTGGATTTCAACAAACTGGAAAATTCTTCAAGAGATGGGAATACCATATCACCTTGCCTGCCTCCCGAGGAAATGTGTATGCAGGGCAAGAAGCAACAGTTAGAACTGGACATGGAACAATGGACTGGTTCCAAATTGGGAAAGGAGTGTGTCAAGGCTGTATATTGTTACCTGCTTACTTGACTTATACGCAGAGGACATCATGAGAAATGCTGGGCTGAATGAAGCACAAGCTGGCATCAAGATTTTGGGGAGAAATATCAACAACCTCAGATATGCAGATGACACCACCATTATGGCAGAACGTGATGAGGAACTAGAGCCTCTTGATGAAAGTGAAAGAAGAGAGTGAAAAAGTTGGCTTAAAGCTCAACATTCAAAAAGCTAAGATCATGGCATCTTGTCCCATCACTTCATGCAAATAGGGTAAAAATGGAAAAAGTGACAGACTATTTTCTTGGGCTCCAAAATCACTATGGATGGTAACTACAGCCATGTAATTAAAAGATGCTTGCTCTTTGGAAAAAAAGCTATGATAAACCTAGACAGCATATTAAAAAGAAAAGACATCACTTTGATGACAACGGTGCTATGCTGTGTTTAGTCGCTCAGTTGTGTCCAACTCTTTGCAACCCTGTGGACTGCAGCCCATCAGGTGCCTCTGCCCATGGGGATTCTCCAGGCAAGAATACTGAAGTGGGTTGCCATGCCCTCCTCCTGGGGATCTTCCCAACAAAGAGATCAAACCCAGGTCTCCCACATTGCTGGCACATTCTTTAACATCTGAGCCACCAGGGAAGCCCTGCTGACAAAGGTCCATATAGTCAAAGCTATGATTTTCCCAGTAGTCATGTAAGGATGTGAGCTGGACCATAAGAAGACTGAGCACCAAAGAACTGTTGCTTTCAAATTCTCGTGCTGGAAAAGACTCTTGAGAGTTCCTTGGACAGTGAGTAGATCAAATCAGTCAATCCTAAAGGAAATCAACCTTAAATATTCATTGGGAGGACTGATGCTGAAGTTGAAGCTCCAATACTTAGGCTACCTGGTATGAAGAACTGACTCATTGGAAAAGACCCTGATGCTGGGAAAGACTGAAGGCAGGAGGAGAAGGGGATGACAGAGGTTGAGATGGTTGGATGCATCATCGACTCAATGGAGATGAGCTTGAGCAAACTCTAGAAGATAGTGAAGGACAGGGAAGCCTGGCATGCTGCAGTCCATGGGGTCACAAAGAGTCAGACATGAGTGAGTAACTGAACAACATTTAAAGTAGAAAAAAAATTAAAGTTAGATCTCTATTTTATCCAATGCTAAAAAAAAATGAATTTTAGTTTGCTTAATAAGTAAGGTTAAAACAAAACAAAAAAGCAAACAAAAGAACTTTGAAAGTCCAGCTCTTTTCAACCCCATGGACTGTAGCCTGCCAGGCTCCTCTGTCCATGGGATTCTCCAGCCAAGAATACTGGAGCGGGTTGCCATTTCCTTCTCCAGGGGATCTTCCTGACCCAGGGAGCAAACGCAAGTCTCCTGCATTATAGGCAGATTCTTTATCTTCTGAGCCATTTTATATGTATATAATCTTTGGATAAAGAATACTTATTTAAAAAAAAAATAAATAAAAATCAGAATTCCTGATGAAAAGACAAAAGTTTTTCTATATAAAACTTATGAACCTTTTTGGATGTTTTGTTATTGGCATGACACAAAAGCTCCATCCACATATACCCCATTTCTCTCACTGACTGAAAATTCTGGGCAAAATACAAAACAGCTTGAAGACTGAAAAGTAGACACAAGTAGGCAGATTGTAGAAAGGAGTCAAAACTTGGAGAAGTGACTGCACAGGGATAAGATTCTCATTGTTTTGTTTTTGTCCCTCTTTTCTCTTGTGGCTCTGCCCCTTCACAAAGTCTTAGAGTGCTGCAGGAGCGGCAATACTCTAAGTGGCTAAAACTCCAAGGAACATCCTGTATTTCTGGCCAGAGGAATGAGGAAAATGAGTGTCCAGGGACTGGAGAGTGAGAGGAGAATCCCAGAGGGAAGACCTGGAGAGGAACGTGCCCGGATTCTCAGTGCGAACCTGCACTGTACAAGATCAGGTTCAGCCCTGATGGATGGAAGAGTTGAATACCCGTCTCTCACCACATGATAGGACAATGAGAGAAAACCCCTGTACAGATACAAACAGTCTGAACAACACTCTCAGCCACCTTGATCTAATTTATAGAACATTACATTCAAAAACTAGAGAATTCTACACATTTTTCCCCCTAGTGTTCATAGAACACTGACGATGATAGACTGTATGCAGGGCCGTATATAACATGCTTTTATCAAATTTAAAGGATCAACATTATATAAAGTGAATGTGCTGACCACAACGGAAATTAGAAATCAAGATTAATAATGTATCTTAGGAAAATCCTAAATATTTGGAAATTAAGTAATAGTCACAGGTTAAAGGTGAAATCAGAAGGATAGTTAGAAAATATTTTGAATCAAATGACAATGAAAATACAACATATCAAAGTCTGTGGGATGCTGCTAAAGCAGTGGTGAGAGGAAAACATTGCTTTAAACAGTTATATTAGAAAGATCTAATAGCAAAGACCAGAGTTTCACTTCAATAAAATGAAGAGCAAAATAAACCCAAAGTAGGGAGAAGAAACGGGGAAGGCAATGGCACCCCACCCCAGTACTTTTGCCTGGAAAATCCCATGGACGGAGGATCCTGGTAGGCTCCAGTCCACGGGGTCGCTAAGAGTCGGACACGACTGAGCGACTTCAATTTCATTTTTCACTTTCATGCATTGGAGAAGGAAATGGCAACCCACTCCAGTGTTCTCGCCTGGAGAATCCCAGGGACGGGGAGCCTGGTGAGCTTCCGTCTATGGGGTCGCACAGAGTCGGACACGACTGAAGCGACTTAGCAGCAGCAGCAGCAGCAGGGAGAAGCAAAGAAATAATAATGAACATAAATCAATGAAAGGAAAATGAACAATAGAGAAACTGCTTAACAAACCAAAAACTGGCTCTTTGAAAAGATCAACAAAATTGACAAAGCTCTAGCTAGACTGATCATAAAGATAAAAAGAGAGAAATAATGTCATCCATATGAGTGATTAAAAAGGTGTTATCAACACTGCAGATATTAAAGAACAATAATAATGCTGGAATAACTTTATGCTAAAATAAGAATATTTAAATGAACACATTTCCAAAAAAACACAACATATCAAAATTGACTTAAGAAAAAAAATGATATAAATAGCTCTATATTTATTAAAGCAATTTACTTTGTTATCAAAACCTTCTTAAGAAGAACAAGTTCAGGCCTAGATAATTTTATTGGTCAATTTTATAAAGCACTGAAGAAAGAAATAACATGCCAATCTTATTCAAATATAGTGAAAATTAGAGGAGGAGGAATCACTTCCCAACAGTTTAGTAAAGAGAGTTTGTATGTTCAATTGATCTTTGGCAACATTGCAAATGCAATTCAATGGGAAAAAGAATTTTTTTAAAACTAACAGTGCTAAATCAAATGGATATCCACAGGGAAAAAACAAGCATCAGTCCTCACATCATATGATCAGATCAGTTGCTCAGTCATGTCCAATTCTTTGCGACCCCATGAATCCCAGCACGCCAGGCCTCCCTGTCCATCACCAACTCCCGGAGGTCACTGAGACTCACATCCATCGAGTCAGTGATGCCATCTAGCCATCTCATCCTCTGTCATCCCCTTCTCCTCCTGCCCTCAATCCCTCCCAGCATCAGAGTCTTCTCCAATGAGTCAACTCTTCGCATGAGGTGGCCAAAATACTGGAGTTTCAGCTTTAGCATCATTCCTTCCAAAGAAATCCCAGGGCTGATCTCCTTCAGAATGGACCAGTTGGATCTCCTTGCAGTCCAAGGGACTCTCAAGAGTCTTCTCCAACACCACAGTTCAAAAGCATCAATTCTTCGGCACTCAGCCTTCTTCACAGTCCAACTCTCACATCCATACATGACCACAGGAGAAACCATAGCCTTGACTAGACAAACCTTTGTTGGCAAAGTAATGTCTCTGCTTTTGAATATGCTATCTAGGTTGGTCATAACCTTCCTTCCAAGGAGCAAGCATCTTTCAATTTCATGGCTGCAGTCACCATCTGCAGTGATTTTGGAGCCCAGAAAAATAAAGTCTGACACTGTTTCCACATCTATTTCCCACTAAGTGATGAGACCAGATGCCATGATCTTTGTTTTCTGAATGTGGAGCTTTAAGCCAACTTTTTCACTCTCCACTTTCACCTTCATCAAGAGGCTTTTTAGTTCCTCTTCACTTTCTGCCATAAGGGTGGTGTCATCTGCATATCTGAGGTTATTGATATTTCTCCCAGCAATCTTGATTCCAACTTGTGTTTCTTCCAGTCCAGCGTTTCTCATAATGTACTCTGCATATAAGTTAAATAAACAGGGTGACAATATACAGCCTTGACGTACTCCTTTCCCTATTTGGAACCAGTCTGTTGCTCCATGTCCAGTTCTAACTGTTGCTTCCTGACCTGCATACAAATTTCTCAAGAGGCAGATCAGGTGGTCTGGTATTCCCATCTCTTTCAGAATTTTCCACAGTTTATTGTGATCCACACAGTCAAAGGCTTTGGCATAGTCAATAAAGCAGAAATAGATGTTTTTCTGGAACTCTCTTGCTTTTCCCATGATCCAGTGCATGTTGGCAATTTGATCTCTGGTTCCTCTGCCTTTTCTAAAACCAGATGGAACATCTCGAAGTTCACAGTTCACATATTGCTAAAGCCTGGCTTGGAGAATTTTGAGCATTACTTTACTAGCGTGTGAGATGAGTACAATTGTGCGGTAGTTGGAGCATTCTTTGGCATTGCCTTTCTTTGGGATTGGAATGAAAACTGACCTTTTCCAGTCCTGTGACCACTGGTGAGTTTTCCAAATTTGCTGGCATATTGAGTGCAGCACTTTCACAGCATCCTCTTTCAGGATTTGGAATAGCTCCACTGGAATTCCATCACCTCCACTAGCTTTGTTCGTAGTGATGCTTTCTAAGGCCCACTTGACTTCACATTCCAGGATGTCTGGCTCTAGGTCAGTGATCACACCATCGTGATTATCTGGGTCGTGAAGCTCTTTTTTGTACAGTTCTTCTGTGTATTCTTGCCACCTCTTCTTAATATCTTCTGCTTCTGTTAGGTCCACACCATCTCTGTCCTTTATTGAGCCCATCTTTGCATGAAATGTTCCTTTGGTATCTCTGATTTTCTTGAAGAGATCCCTAGTCCTTCCCATTCTGTTGTTTTCCTCTATCTCTTTGCATTGATCGCTGAAGAAGGCTTTCTTATCTCTTCTTGCTATTCTTTGGAACTCTGCATTCAGATGTTTATATCTTTCCTTTTCTCCTTTGCTTTTTGCTTCTCTTCTTTTCACAGCTATTTGTAAGGCTTCCCCAGCCAGCCATTTTGCTTTTTTGCATTTCTTTTCCATGGGGATGGTCTTGGTCCCTCTCTCCTGTACAATGTCACGAACCTCATTCCATAGTTCCTCAGGCACTCTATCTATCAGATCTAGGCCCTTAAATCTATTTCTCACTTCCACTGTATAATCATAAGGGATTTGATTTAGGTCATACCTGAATGATCTAGTGGTTTTCCCTACTTTCTTCAATTTCAGTCTGAATTTGGCAATAAGGAGTTCATGGTCTGAGCCACAGTCAGCTCCTGGTCTTGTTTTTGCTGATTGTATAGAGCTTCTCCATCTTTGGCTGCAAAGAATATAATCGATCTGATTTCGGTGTTGACCATCTGGTGATGTCCATGTATAGAGTCTTCTCTTGTGTTGTTGGAAGAGGGTGTTTGTTATGACCAGTGCATTTTCTTGTGAAAACTCTGTTAGTCTTTGCCCTACTTCATTCCGTATTCCAAGGCCAAATTTGCCTGTTACTCCAGGTGTTTCTTGACTTCCTACTTTTGCATTCCAGTCCCCTATAATGAAAAGGACATCTTTTTTTGGGTGTTAGTTCTAAAAGGTCTTGTAGGTCTTCATAGAACTGTTCAGCTTCTTCAGCGTTACTGGTTGGGGCATAGACTTGGATTACTGTGATATTGAATGGTTTGCCTTGGAAACAAACAGAGATCATTCTGTCGTTTTTGAGATTGCATCCAAATACTGCATTTAGGACTCTTTTGTTGACCATGATGGCTACTCCATTTCTTCTGAGGGATTCATGCCCACAGTGGTAGACATAATGGTCATCTGAGTTAAATTCACCCATTCCAGTCCATTTGAGTTCGCTGATTCCTAGAATGTCGACATTCACTCTGGCCATCTCTTGTTTGACCACCTCCAATTTGCCTTGATTCATGGACCTGACATTCCAGGTTCCTATGCAATATTGCTCTTTACAGCATCAGACCTTGCTTCTATCACCAGTCACATCCATAGCTGGGTATTCTTTTTGCTTTGGCTCCATCCCTTCATTCTTTCTGGAGTTATTTCTCCACTGATCTCCAATAGCATATTGGGCCCCTACTGACCTGGGGAGTTTCTCTTTCAGTATCCTACCATATTGCCTTTTCATACTGTTCATGGGGTTCTCAAGGCAAGAATACTGAAGTAGTTTGCCGTTCCCTTCTCCAGTGGATACTCAACATGTAACTCCAAAAGGGCCACAGATACAAATACAATATATGAAAGGAAAAACTAGAAGAAAATATCTTTGCAATATTAGGGTAGTTTTCTATCCTAGATAGAATATTGAAAGCATGACACGTGAAGGAAAAATTGGTAAGTCAAAAGTCTTCAAAAATTGAAAATCTTTTCTTATTGACAGATGCCAATGAGACAACAAAAAGGCAAGTCATGGATGATGAAAGAAACTATTGGCAAACCAGATATCAGACAAAGGACACGCATCCAGAAGACATAAATCACTTGTAACTCAACTATAAAGACTAAAACCTAAAAAGAAAATGGAAATTTTGAAGACCTACTTTACAAAAGAGGCTATACAAACATCTAATAAGGGCATGAAATGATGATCAATAATATCATTAGTCATCAAGCAAATATTGCAATGAGGTATAACTATATATTCATTAGAATGACTAAAGTTTTTTAAAAAACTGGCCATACCAAGTGTTGGTAAAAATGTGGCAAAACTAGAACTCTTATAGTACTGCTGCCAAGCACAAAAATGGTGTAATTACAGGGGGTGAAAAGGAACTACAAAGCAGTGAGCCCTAGCCACCTGTTCCCATTTACAGTGAAACCACTTAAAACAGTCTATACCTGCTTTCCAAATTCTCTGGTAAAATATAAATATTTTATTTATGTTGCTTATAAGGCACTCATTATATGGTGTTCTGTCTTAGCCTGAATGGACTAAGAGAGAAATTGGTGCCAAGAGTGAGGTGTTGCTGTAACAAAGGCCCAAAACTCATTGGAAAAGACCCTGATGCTGGGAAAGACTGAAGATGGGAGAAGTGGGCAACAGAGGATGTGATAGTTGGATGGCATCACCAACTTGATATACATGAGTTTGAGCAAGCTCTAAGAGTTGGGAAGCCTGGCATGCTAAAGTCCATGGGGTCACAAAGAGTCAGACACAATTGAGTGACTAAACTTAAAAGTATAGAAGTAGCTTTAGAACTTGGTAATGAGTGAAGGCTAGAAGAGTTTTGAAGTGCATGCTAGAAAAGTCTTACATTGCTATGAACAGACCATTAAGGGTGATTCTGGTAAGAGCGGTTCTGGGAATGGTGATTCAGGAGAGGAGAACTCTCAAGAGAGAGCCTCATTTTTCTTAGAGAATACCTGAGTAATCCTGACCAGGATGCTGGTAGAAATGTAGACCATAAAGGTCATTCTGATGAGGTCTCAGACAGAAATGAAGAGCTTGCTACTAAAAACTGGAGAAAAGGCAATCCTTGTAATAAAGTGTCTAATACCTTGACTGAACTGTGCTCCTGTTCTGGTGTTTCGTGGAAGGTAGAATTTGCAAACCATGAAATGGAATATTTAGCTGAAGCAATTTCTAAGCAGAGCACTGAAGATGAGGCTTGGATCCTTCTGAATGCCCATAGGACAATGTGAGAAGAGAGAAATGACTTGAAGATGGAATTGTCCTGCAAAAAGGAAGCAGAACTTAGAGAATGTACACATTCTCAGCCTACCCATATTGCAAAAATTGAAAAGTGTGTTCGGGAGAAAGCACTAAGGGTGTGGTCAAGCATTTCTTTGATAAGGAGATTGGTGTGTGTTTGCACCATGGATTTCATCAGCAACCTCGGCAGGAAAGCTATCAGTTTGAGCTGAGGAGGAAGGAGATAAGAAGGATGAAGGAAGATCAGATGGCTGGACTTCTGGAATTTTACAGGATGAAACCCTAGAAATATTTGATCATGAACGTGCATTGTTCTTCGAGACAAAGGAATAACCCTGAAGACAATTCAGAGATCAACAGGGCCACCCTCTTGGTTTCAAAAGGAGACTATCACCTCACTTTCGGAAGGACAGATAGCCTCTGCTCAAAGCCCTAGGGGTGGGGTTGCCCAGAACAACCTGGGGGTCCCAACCAGCCCTGGCAAAGCTTCAGGGGCAAGACTGTCCCCCCCACCCCCACAGTGGGACTATGAGATGGAACTTCTGCCCTAGTGTCCGGAAGGTGAGACCTTTGTTCCACCTAGACCAGGAGGGCAGAGCATCAAGCCAAAGAGGATTGTACTCAAGCCTTAGAGCTCATGGAACATGTCTTAGAGTTTGGACTTATTTGGGGCCTTTTACCCCTTTTTATCTTTCCTATTTCTCCCCTTTGAGATGGAAGCATCTGTTTCCTCTGACCTTCTTGTAGTGCCTGTCAGGCCACATGTGTTCCTACCATAGGCCCTTTGCAGTTGCTGCCCCTACTGTGTCAATAGTCTCCATCCCCAGGCCTTGGAAAGGACCGCAATCACCTCTCAATTTTATGCTCCAATATCTCACAAGACACTTCCCTGATGACCTTGTCTAAATAGAACTCCCAACACTCTCATCATTCTTAGTCTCCTATTCTGTCTTGTTCTTCTTCAAAGAAAAATATTTTATTCCCCTTTCCACTCTGTCAACGAAAGACTCAAGAGTTCCAGGATTGTATGTTTCCCATTTACTGTTATGGTCTCAGTGCCTGGAACATGGTAGGTACTCAATAAATACTTGCTTTCTGCTGGTTTATTTGTTTCAGCACTAGTTGTTTTCTAACCAGAATTGTGTGGTTCACTCTAATTCTCAAATGTTTGCTATTCCCTCATACTTCCCCATCTTCCCCACGGGATTCAGGCATGGCTGGGGCACCCTCCCTGGACAGAAGCTTTAAGAGCCTGCACACAGCTCAGCATGCCTTCTTTTCTGCTCCACCACAATCATCAGTGATGTTCTAGACAGAGGCTGCCCTGTCAGCCTGAGCCCCAGAGAAAATGCTGTGGAGCAAAGCCACCATCGATCATGTGGATCTGTGGCATGTATAGTAAATAAACTTTGCTATATTAAGCCACTGAGATTTGGGGGCTGTTCATTTCTACAGTATAACCTAATTTATCCTGACGGGTACAGACACCTATGCAACCATAGGGCCCAAGAGGATCTAAACCATATTTGACAAATTGTGTAAGCTTGCCTGAGCTGGCTCTTCCTGAACAACCTAGTGTTTTGCCATCACAACACTTTCTTTGAAAAGAGAGAGTCAAACAAAGAAAAGCACTGGGACATTTAGTTTGGCATCATCAGAAGTTGTTTTCTTTCTTCACGCTTTCATGAAAAAGCATTACAGGAAAAAGCAAAGTAGCTTATGGATTTAAAAACTGTTTCTCACACATGGCATAACTTAAAATTGAATAAGAAACTTATAAATAAAGCTGATTCTAAAGCTTTGCTTCAGGTCGATTGAATAAGAATCCCTGGGACTGGTGTCTTCAACTCTGTATTATTTTTAAAGTTATCTAACTGATGATGATGTAGCTAGTCCAAAAACCAGTTCTCAAGGTAAATGTCTCTATACTTACAACCCTAGGACATACAGGGAAATGTACAGATCAGCAGAGTCTCTAGTCTATCCAACTTAAAAACACAACCACGGAGAAGGAGATGATAACCCACTCCAGTATTCTTGTTTGGAGAATTTCATGGACAGAGGAACCTGGTGGGCTACAGTCTATACAGTCCATGGGGTCACAAAGAGTCAGACACGACTGAGCAACTAACACATTTGAAACTGTATGACATCTGAATTTGTTTTAAAAGAACCAAGCAAGAGAACACAACAAGTGGAGGTGAAGAAAAGACTGACCATAAATTGATAACTGTTGGATCTGAATAGGGGTTCAAAGGAATTCACTGTACTATTCTCTCAACTTTCTCATGTTTTGAAATTTCCATAATAAATTTTTAATGTTTGGAAAAAGTAAAAAATCCAGCATCTTGCAGATAGATGAATGGATAAAGAAGATGTGATACATATATACAATGAAATATTACTAAGCCGTTAAAAAGAATGAAATAATGCCATTTGTAGCAACATGGATGGACTTAGAGATTGTTATGCTGAGTGAAGTAAGCCAAACAGAAAAGGAGAAATATCGTATGACATCCCTTATATGCAGAATCTAAAAAGAAATGATACAAATGAACTCATTTACAAAATAGCAAGAGACTCACAGACTCAAAGAATGAAATTATACTTGCTGTGGGTTGAGGGTGGAATAATGGAGGGAGGCATAGTTAGGGAGTTTGGGATGGCCATGTACACACTGCTACATATCAAATGGATAACCAACAAGGACCTACTGTATAGCACAGGGAACTCTGCTCAATGTTATGTGGCAGCCTGGATGAGAGGGGAGTCTGGGGGAGAAAGGACACATGTATACGTATTGCTGAGCCCCTTCCCTGTTCACCTGAAACTGTCACAATATTGTTTGTTAATTGGCTACACCCCAACATAAAATTAAAAGCTTAAACACACACACACATCCCAAGATATGGCTTCTATAATCCCTCATTGAATTGCTATGCTTCAAATTGTCAGTGGGAATTTCTGGAAGATAACTTTCTAAAGAGGAAAATATTTGTTTTAGCTTCAGTGGTCATTAAAGTGGAAATGGCTTACACTGAGCAAAATTCTCAAGACAGCGTCACTTAGACTGTCTCATAGGAGTAGACAGAACTAAGAATTCCATTTATAAACTCACTACAATTGTTTTCTATTTAGATATTGTAAGATTGACTTGGATCTAGCAGGAGAATTTCCTTTATGAATACAATATGAGTTTGTTTCTTCCATTATTTTATAAGCTATAATTCAGATAAAATAGAACCAGTTACTAAGAGTCTTTCAGGAAACACCAAAATGTTACTGTTAGATGCCAGAAACTGCCAGAGTCAGATGTGAAGAAATAAATTGAACTCTGTGGATATTTCCATGTTGGTATTTCCAAACACAGGCAATATAATAAGATCTTGAATCTTACACAAAAAGGCTTTTTACCCCCATCCATACCTCATCCCAGGAGTCCCTCCTCACAGGGATGAAGAAATGAAAGAAAGCATTGCAGCTTTTGAACTTTTGTTTGATGGCAGGGTTGTGCTAAGTCAATTCAGTCATGTCCGGTTCTGTGATCCCCTGGACTATAGCCTATCAGGCTCCTCTGTCCATGGGGATTCTCCAGGCAAGAATGCTGGAGTGGGTTGCTAGTCCCCTCTCCAGGAGATCTTCCCGACTCAGGGATCAAACCCAAGTCTCTCACGTCTCACTGCATTGACAGGCGGGTTCTTTACCACTAGCGCCACAGGGTTGAAGTTCTCATAAAATTAAAACATTGAAGGAGACGGCATTTGTACTACCAGTAGAGTTGGAGAAAACATGCTCACTCTACAATGCCCTGAAACGAAACAAGGAGTCTGGCACCAATTTGTATTTGCTTTTAGGAGCAGGGGGCAACTGCACTAGACAATCCCTATCCAAAATGAGCTGGGTAGTGTAGTAAAGGTCAATAAGCCAGAAGCATTATCTGGGAGTCATGTGGTTTGCTGGATTCAAGGGTCATCTCTGCCTGCTATGGCAGAAACTCAGTCTCATCCAGGTATCCATGCATCATTCAGGGAAAAACAGAAATAAACAACTGCCATTGCTGACAGATGAAGAGAACTGGTCTACCACATCTTGGCTTCTTTGCTTTCATGTTTAGCAATGCAAACACAAATGAGCTTTTTCTTTCCCACGAAGTAACTAATTAGTAGGTAAGTTATTTCAAGTCCTAGTATTACTACAAAGAAAATTAAATTCCTTTCTGGCACCACCTTAAAAGAAAATTTTCAATGGGATTACATTCCTTTAATCTATATGAACATAATAATACCTTCTTTTTTTAACCATTCCTCAGTCAAATCCCTATCACATGCTTTCTTCATTCCCACTTAAAAATAGCTTTTATATCTTGGATTTTATGATTTAACCTTGCCAAGACTAGGCAAAAGTACAGACTTTGGTCAATTATCTGCATTATTTGGCATAAGTTACAAATTAAAACATGATGTTTGAATTATTCTGAAAACTGGGGAGATAAATATAAATCACATACATACAAAAAGAAAGAGACAGAGACAGACAGATATGAAACACACACTATTCCATATAGCTCCAGAGTGCTGGGTGATCCTGCCATTGTGCAATTTTTCTGCTCAAATCAACCTGTGAATTGAATGAAGGTGAGCATTGTCTAGAACCTTGTGAAAGTTTCTGCTTTTCCAAAATTTTAATTGAAAATGTTTTTAAGAATTCTTTTGTATGTGTCTCTCTTCTCCTCATACTTTCAAAAAACTTATTTTAAAATTTAACAGATTAGGTGCTTATCATCACAGGCTGTAGTCACCTATTCACATAGGCATGCTTTGTCGCTTAGTTGTGTCTCTTTCTGACCCTGTGGACTATAGCCAACCAGGTTTCTCTGTCTTTGGGATTTTTCAGGCAAGAATCCTGGAGGGGGTTGCCATTTCCTACTCCAGGGCAACTTCCCAACCTAGGGACCAAACTTACATCTCCTGCATTGGTAGGCAGATTCTTTACCACTGAGCCACCGGGAAGTAAACATTGCTGGATAAAGTGAAAAGTTCTTTCAGGTCTTTGGTCTGCCTATTGGTTTGAGAAGCGAAATGTGCCTCTTTAGTCTCACGCTCCCTTCAGCTTCTAATTTCCACATAATAGTCAGCAAATTTCGAGTTATCTTCCAAGATTGTCAATAGAGCAACATCTTTCTTTAAATAAATCATGGAACCATCCCAAATTCACTTTATCCAGGGGGAAATGTTATTTTATTTGTGTAAAATTTTAAAGAATATATGCATTTTAGTTCTTATTTCTTATTTATCTGTAAGTTCCAGCACAAATAAAAAGGAAAAAAGATCTCAATTGTTTAAAAAATTTGTACTTTTGTAGCAGTTATTTGCTAATCTATACTACATTTGAAATTTGAGAGAACAAAAAAGATCTTTATTAAATCCTTTATTGTACTTTATAGTTCTTCAGTGTTTATTTCATTTATGATACTTATTATTTATCAAATAATTTTATGTAAATATTTGTAATACTTTACTTCCCATTAACCTACAAGTTCCAAGAAGGCAGGAGAGTTTGCCTGTCTTACTTGCCTCTGTGAAAAGTAAGTTAATGCATAAATTTATTTGAATAAATGAATGTGTCTGAATAACTGAGCCATCTACACAGTAGGGACAGAGGCAGTGTTTGTATTTTAGCTAATCACAAACTGTCCAGGCCATTTACAGGAACTCAATCCTCAGGGCATAGATCAAAGATCTGATAATATTTAGAAAATGGTCTGAGAGTTAAATGCTCTTTGGTCACTTCATAAAATGCTGCCAAAATAATGAAGGAGAATAGTGATTGAGTGAGGCTATGTTGCACGTACAAGGCATGAGTCTCTGAGAGTTTGAGGAAGCAGGGGACACTGAGCAGTTTGGCGTAGTGTCATAGTGGTTAACACACTGGAATCCTTGTCAGAATACTGTATGCCATCACTTACATGTGGAATCTAAAGCGCAAAGCAAACTAGCAAGTGTAACAGACAGAAGCAGACTCACAGATACAGAGAACAAAGCAGTGGGTACCAGTGGGGGGAGGGGCAGCGTGTGGGTAGAGGGAAGCATAAACTATTGGGTGTAAGACAAGCTCAAGGACGTGTTATACAACACAGGGAATACAGCCAACATTGTGGAATAACTGTAAAGGGAAAGTAACCTTTAAAATTGTACCAAAATAAATGAATAATTAAAAAAATTTTTTAAAGAATCCTTATCAGAAGTTTTGTACATCAGTAAGTCTCTCAGAACCATTTTAAATTTCAAACTATGTATCAAGAACTGAGAAAAGGACTGAGACTTTAACTTACACACAGATGAATTAGTTTGCAGCTTCATGCGCTTAGTCGCTCAGTTGTGTCTGACTCTTAGCAACCCCACGGACTGCAGCCCACCAGGCTTCTCTGTCCATGGGGATTCTCCAGGCAAGAATACTGGAGTGGGTTGCCATGCCCTCCTCAAGGGGATCTTCCCAACCCAGGGATCAAACCCAGGTCTCCCACATTCGAGGCGGATTTTTAACCATCTGCGCTAGTAGGGAAGCCCAGTTTCATAGAGGACCCCTGGATCAGAGACACAGAGCAGTTTGTTATACACAGCAAAAGCAGTAACACTTCGATGCTAGTTTCTGAACCCTAGGGCACTGGGAGGAAAACCATACTAAACCCATGCAGGAAATAGTTGCACCCCAGGAGAGGAACCCCAAGCTTAGGGAACCTGAATCTTTTATGACGGGCAGGGAGCAGGGAGATGCTGTTTCCCAAGGCTGTCCACTGGTACACATCCTCAGAAAACAGCCAAGAAGAAGGAAGAGTCAGTATGTCCGTTTTAAGATGTGCATGTGAGATTCATGGACAATTGTCAACTAACACCATTCCTCTAAAAGATTTCCCCCCACCCCTGGGTCTTCAGTATATTAATAAATATACAGGGATGGGTGCAAAGATACACACAAAAACATCCTCCAGCACTCTATTTGGCTCTCTCTCTCTCTCATACACACACACACACACACTACTGTCAGAAGGTGGAAGAAAATGAGTGAAGGTCTCAAAACCAAACGGTCAACTAAGAAAAGAGGGCAGGAGACGAGCACCCAATCTATCAACTGGCTTTAGGGTATCAGACGCGAGTCACAGGTTGATGCAGAGAACAGAGATGAGGAAAAACTCCAATAAGCTATTCTGCTCTCCTGTCAGAATCTATTGGCATTGAGTGCAAGTTACATTATTTCTCCTTATTCTATTATTACGTAGAGTTTATGAAAGCCAGACTAGCCCTTTAAAGGCTGTTTTAGCTCCACTTAATGCACAGCTGCTTTGTTATCCTCAAAGGCCAGAAGAGACCCAAGGATGAGAGTTCATATATTCCAGGAGTTGCCAGGGTGAAAGAAAAAGAAGAAAAGCCATTTGTCACCTATCAAACAAGGACCCAACACTGCTGACATAGAAATCCCGTGAATCTGGCCTACTCCTGCTCCTACTGGAGCATTTAGGTTAAAAACGAACAGGATTTCCAAGGTTTGGAATTGGAGGAAGCCTTAGTCATGCAGGACAATATGTTTGTTCTGTAAAAAAAAAAAAAAATTGCCTGCTTTTGTTTTTTAGAGAGTCCTTCAAGCCCTCAGGGCACGCAGATAGTAAGTGTAAAGGTTTTTTCAAGGATAATAAAAAGCTCTTGAGGATTTATAAACTGTTTCATCTGTCAGAAACTATTTATGCAGAACTTGGCACATAGAGTGAATTACTCTTATTAAACAAAAACTGAGAAAATTGCTTAAGTCTCACCAGAAGGTACCTGTAGTCCATCAGAAGCTAAGACACTCCATTAGCTATAAACTTAAGAGAAGAGAAATTGCGTGTCTCTGTGGATGTCTGTGGTGAGATGAATGACTCTGCAGAGAGTGTATCCCAGCTTTATTCCTCAAGCTGCTTGCTGCATTGGCTTATTTGTCCATTCTCATCCCCCAGGGAGCTCAGAGAGTGAGGGTGTTTGCAAGGACCACATCCCAAGGACAGGTACCCTCTCCATTTCTCAAGTTGCCTCTCTGCCCATACACAGTATGTACGCTGTCACAGAGCAGGAGCAAACCTATTCAAGCATCATGACAGAGTGCAAGGCCCTGTGCAGAGTGCCCTCCACGAATTACCTTATTAACTTCTAGCAGCAATCCCACTGTTATTAACTTCATTGTACAGATGGAGGGATGGAGGCTAGGGGAGGGGGAGGATAGAGGATTGAGGATGGAGAGATTAAAGAACTAGCCGAATCCCATAGCTGTGGTGCTAGATCTGAGATGGCACCTCAGGCAGCCTGCCTCCGGGACAGACTCATCCTCTCCCTAATGCCACAGACATCTCTGCTTCCAGAAGTCACAGGATCACGGATCCAGCTGGTGATTGCATGGACACACATGGGAATCTGACTGAGCAGTCGTTTCTCGCAGTGGCCACTCAGTCCAGACTTAGTTCTCCTCATTTACCTAATTCCAAGTTCCAGTCCTTTCCTCAACCCTTTGTCTCTTTTACCTTTGCCCTCCTCTTTCTGACTTCAGAAGGCCTTAACGGTTCTGATTTTTCATCAATTTGCCAAATACATTCCCATGAATTGCTTGGCCCAGGTAGAGGCTCGAGAAACCTGTGTTGAGGAAGGCTGATGCTGCTGCTGCTAAGTTAGAAAGCAGGTAATTCCCATTCTACTGGGCTCATTAATATCAAAACCACTCATTGCACATGTCCTGCCTCAGGATGTCCCATCTTTGTTCTTTCATTCGAATCCATAAGTCCTTACATTTTTACCTTCCAACATCTGCTCCATGCATCTAGGATGATCAGGACAGGATGTCAAACTCACTTGAGCTAATGGCCCTGTTATACAAACATTTTACAAGTTTTTTTTTAACCCCTAAGTTCTTATTTAAATATTCCATCAACACTTCTAGAACTTCTCCAATCAAAATAATAGTTTTCCAAGACTCCACTGATACCACGTATTAAAGCTGCACATGGTTTCTGTGAAATGAGCATCATTCTAGTAGTGATCAGAATAGAGAAAAATGTACACAATCACTAAATGTTACATAACTTGTGTCTGAAAATGTTAACCACATCAAACAACTAACGATATTCATTTATCACTATTTTCCATAGCTTTTTAATTGGACTTAGCTCCTCTTGGCTGTCTGCCCTGGCTTCTCTCTCTGTCTGGACAGAATACTCCTATGAGCTCTTTTTTTTTTTTTTTTTCAATCCTATCACCAGTGCTACTGCAGAATGTTAAGATCTGAGCAGTAAGAATGAGGCAGCTGGGGTCAGCTTTCTCACATAAGGATGCTGTCCACCTTTCAGTTGCTCACTCCCTCACAATCCCAATTCTATATTGAGAAAGGTCACAATATGCTGACATTTCTTCAAGAAACTGAGAATTCAGTTAAGTTTGGCTCTTTCTCACACTTACTCTAGTCACGTAATCCTACTTCAAGTGGACCTAAGAAAGGAATTCCACTCCCTTTTATTCAGTCTTGGAGCTCAGAGTCCTAAATGAACTTCAAAATTCTAGACAAATACCAGGGAAATATTCTGGGATCTAGACAATGGAATTGCACTGAAGGGTTGCATAGACTGTGGAGCAGAATCTGTCCAAGTGAATTCTGCCTTTGCAAACACAGGATCTTCTCCTCCACCAACCCTCCATCTCATCACCAGCCAAATCCTTCCTAGACATTCATCCCCCTCTTCAGATGTCATTAGAGACTCTTCATCAACTCCAACAAGTCTAAGCTCTTCGTGGCTTGTGAGACACTCCATCATTTTGTGCTACCCTTATAACCTGTCCCTGAGCAGATTTTTGAGGTGGAGATCAGCAGGCAGGAAATATAGGACCTACTTGGGTAAATAATACCCATAGGGAAGGAGGGAATGCAAGATTGGGCAGAGAGAGAGATGCCAGGCTGTGATACAGTCACAAGAGAGGCGTTTGTATCCTACTGGAGGCCTGAAGCCGGGACGCCCTGCAGAAACCTTCATTGCGGCCATAAGGCCCAGACTTTGCATCAAAAAATGATAGGACACACATTGTGCTGGGAAAGAGAATGGGACCTTGTCCCTCAGCTCTCCTCTGAGGACTCTCAGCTGAGAGACATCACCCATCAACAGTCCCAGCAGCGAGAAGAATGAGTGGCAAGTCTGGAGCAGGGGTCTGAGGGCCTATTATGGCATCCACCATCCATGGTTTTTCTTTCTCCTCTCCATGCCCATTTTTCTCCCGGATCAGCTCTGTCTCATCAACATCTGTAGTCTCATATCCAGAACCCTGGGTTTGTCCTCCCAATAAGCCACTAACCTCTGTTTCACGCTTGAGTCTCTCTTTCTCTCCTGAGATTATCTCTTCTTCAGGTCCCAGCTGTTTGCTGCTCTTGCTGAGCACTCTGTTTGCTGAACTTCTTCCACCTGTGGCATAAATTAGGACTTAAATAGTGTCTTCAATGGAACATTACTCAGTCATGAAAAGGAACACATTTGACTCAGTTCTAATGAGGTGGATGAACCTAGAGCTTATTATACAGAGTGAAGTAAGTCAGAAAGAGAAAGACAAATATTGTATATTAATGCATATGTATGGAATCTAGAAAGACAGTACTGTTGAATTTGTTTGCAGGGCAGCAATGGAGACACGGAGATAGAGAAGATTTGTGGACAGAGCGGCAGGGAGGGGATAAGGAGAGGGTGGGACAAACTGAGAGAGCAGCACTGAAACAAGATAGCCACTGGGAATTTGCTGTATGATGCAGGGAGCTCTGTGACAACCTAGAGGGGTGGGATGGGGTGGGAAGGAGGTTCAAGAGGGAGGGGACATACATATACCTATGGCTGATTCATGTTGATGTACGGCAGAATCCAACACAATATTGCAAAGCAATCATCCTCCAATTAAACATAAATTTCAAAATATATACAGTGTCTTTTAGTTGAAGCACCAGTGTCATTGGTTCATGTGCCTGGGGGTGAAGGGGCAGGAAGCAAGGGAAGAAAAGGCATATTTTCTCCTCATTTGAATGATGTATTCATTGAGGGTAAATACCACAGTTTAACTTCTTGTGTACTATACAACATATGAAGAATGCTGTGCATATTGAAAATTCACAGCACCTCCACAAAAAGTATATATTTAGCACCTAATTATGTGCCAAGGAAGCAGTACTCTATGCACTGGGGTTTATATTGTAAATAAGATAAAGGTAATCTCAAGGACTTATTTAACTTATATGCAGAGTACATCATGAGAAACGCTGGACTGGAAGAAGCACTAGCTGGAAACAAGATTGCTGGGAGAAATATCAATAACCTCAGATATGCAGATGATATCACCCTTATGGCAGAAAGTGAAGAGGAACTAAAAAGCCTCTTGATGAAGGTGAAAGAGGAGAGTGAGAAAGTTGGCTTAAAGCTCCACATTCAGAAAACGAAGATCATGGCATCTGGTCCCATCACTTCATGGGAAATAGATGGGGAAACAGTGGAAACAGTGTCAGACTTTATTTTTGGGGGTTCCAACTTCACTACAGATGGTGACTGCAGCCATGAAATTAAAAGACGCTTACTCCTTGGAAGGAAAGTTATGACCAACCTAGATAGCATATTCAAAAGCAGAGACATTACTTTGCCAACAAAGGTCTGTCTAGTCAAGGTTATGGTTTTTCCAGTGGTCAGATATGGATGTGAGAGTTGGACTGTGCAGAAAGCTAAGCACTGAAGAATTGATGCTTTTGAACTGTGGTGTTGGAGAAGACTCCTGAGAGTCCCTTGGACTGCAAGAAGATCCAACCTGTCCATTCTGAAGGAGATCAGCCCTGGGATTTCTTTGGAAGGAATGATGCTAAAGCTGAAACTCCAGTACTTTGGCCACCTCATGTGAAGAGTTGACTCATTGGAGAAGACTCTGATGCTGGGAGGGATTGGGGCAGGAGGAGAAGGGGACGACAGAGGATGAGATGGCTGAATGGCATCACTGACTTGATGGACATGAGTCTGAGTGAACTCCGGGAGTTGGTGATGGACAGGCAGGCCTGGCGTGCTGAGATTCATGGGGTCACAAAGAGTCGGGCACAACTGAGTGACTGAACTGAATCTCAAGGAGATTACATTCTGCTTATTAAGAACTGGAGGGGCTTTCCAAGTGACTCAGTGGCAAAGAATTCGCCTGTCAATGCAGGAGACTCGGGTTTGACCCCTGGGTCGGAAAGATCTCCTGAGGAGGAAGTGGCAACAACCCTCTCCAGTAGTCTTGGCTGGAGAATCCCATGAACAGAGGAGCCGGCGGGCTACAGTCCATGGAGTCACAAGGAGTCAGACATGACCGAGCATGCATGCTGACTTGATACTGATTAAGAACTGGAAGTCAGTTACTTATTTTAACATTTATCAATCATTATCTAGAATTAATACTTGTAAAAAAATCTCTAACATTAAAGTCATATGTCTTCCTTACCTAGTGAAGACATCTTGAGGCAATGAATTAACCTGGAAATGTCAGTGATATAGCATAAATTTGTCACCCTTACTGCATTCTGATGAGGATGGGGTGGCACCCCATCATGGAGCTCTGCCAGCTTGAACTCACAGCCTCCCAGTCTTAGTGAACAAGGAAAGAGACCTCTCAAGGCCCTGGTTCTTTACTGCCTCATCCCTTCTGCTCTAATTCATGAAGTATAATTAGGCACCTGGCCTTAAACTAACTGCAAGGGAACCGAGGAGTGTAATGGAAAGAATAAATAAGCACTGAGCACCAACTGTCTCTGTCATAATAGCCAGGGTCTGTTGAGAACGTCTTTGTGACAGTGCTGTTCTAAGTGCTGAAAGAGTTTTATCCAATTATTCCTCTGTGGAGGAGGGTCCACATCAAGAATTGTTCTCAGACCCCAGCTGGTGTCCTTCAATTCAACCACATTCTGACACTGTCTACCTGAACAAAGCATCCGATTTACCAGGTTAAGGGCTCAGTCCTACAAGGCTGCGCCCCACCACCCCAACCCCCTCAAATTCAGAGGCCAATTGCAAAGCCAGATAATTACCTGTGATCCTGTTACAGATTGGAGTTTCCAATAATCCCTTCCCTGGGTCAATTAATTCACTGGAGCAGCTCAGGGAACTCAGAGAAACTTTTTACTTACTAGATTACTAGGGTTTTTTTTTTTTTTTTTTACATCAGAATGTATACAAAATTCAGGAACAGCCAGATAGAAAAGATGCATAGGGCAAGGAGGCCATGGAGCTGTTGCCTAGCTGCCCTAGGTCTCTGCTCCAATTGTCCAACATCCCCCGACTCCGCACCAAGGTCACTTAGCAGGAGTTAACAGAAATCTCTGAGTTAAAGCTGGAGAAGGAAAAGGCAGCCCACTCCAGTATTCTTGCCTGGAAAATCTCATGGATTGAGGAGCCTGGTGGACTACAGTCTGTGGGGTTGAGTTCAACACTCAGAAACCAACACTTTCCTTTTCCCTTTAAGTTAAAGGGTCAAGAGATAATAAAGGAAGCTACAAACAAACAAACAAACAACAGATGGAACCATCTGGGACCTAGAGGGTGACAGATTTGACCTCCAACAGTCTCATTATACACTGATTTCACTATATTAGCATACTAAATGACATACCAGCAGCCACAACCAGACATTAAAGGCCAAAGGGCTTTCCTTGTGGCTCATCTGGTAAAGAATCTGCCTTCAATGTTGATGAGTAGTTACTTGAAAATAAAGATATATAATGAATTCGCATTCTTTGTGCTTCCTAGTTTGACAGCTAGTGTGTGATGACAAGCCCTGGTGGCTCAGATGGTAAAGAGTGCAATGTGGGAGAGCCAGGGTCGATCCCTGGGTCAGGAAGATTCCCTGGAGAAGGGAATGGCAACCCACTCCAGTATTCTGGCCTGGAGAATCCCATGGACTGTACAGTCCATGGGGTCGCAAAGAGTCAGACACGACTGGGTGACTTTCACTTCCACTTTAAGGGCCAAAAACCAATAAACAGAGGGTGGCACCCTGCTGCTGCTGCTGCTGCTAAGTCGCTTCAGTCGTGTCCGACTCTGTGCGACCCCATAGACAGATGCTCACCAGGCTCCCCCGTCCCTGGGATTCTCCAGGCAAGAACACTGGAGTGGGTTGCCATTTCCTTCTCCAATGCATGAAAGTGAAAAGTGAAAGTGAAGTCGCTCAGTCGTGTCCAACTCTTAGCGACCCCATGGACTGGAGCCTACCAGGCTCCTCCGTCCATGGAATTCTCCAGGCAAAAGTACTGGGGTGGGGTGCCATTGCCTTCCCCTCCCTGGGAAAAAGCTCCTCCTTCCCTGGTTGACTAGTGCATACGCCACCCTATCATTAGCAACCCCCCCACCTTTGTTTTACTCTTCAGAATTAAATTCTTCTCACCACGTGGGCAAAAAGTTGATCTAAAAACTTAGTTCCCCTCTTCCATTCTTTGGCCACTGAGTAAAGCTTATGCTGTGTCCAAATTAGCTTTGGTTTCCTTATTTGGGGGCTCAAACCAACTCTAATGGTAAAAGAACCCTCCTCTCCACCAAGGCAGAGGCTAAAACCATTCTCCCCATTTCTTCAAGCATTCACCAACCTGATAGCCCCCTGAATGTCATCTTGGGGTTTTTCTGGGAGGCTCTATTACACAGACATGATTGATAAAATCATTTAAGTCTCCAAGGCCTCTCCCCTCCCCTGAGGTCAGGGGTTGGGGCTGAAAGTGTGTGCTTAATCGTTCAGTGGTGTCTTACTCTTTCCAACTCCATGGTCTGTAGCCCACCAGGCTCCTCCATCCATGGGATTTTTCAGGCAAGAATACTGAAGTGGGTTGCCATTTCCTTCTCTGGAGGATCAGGGATCGAACCTGGGTCTCCTGTGTCTCCTGCATTGCAGGCGGGTTCTTTACCCTCTGAGCCACTGGGGACAGTTCCAGCCCTCTAATCACAGGTTTGGTGCTTCTGTTTACCAGTTAGCATCCTTGGACGCTTTCCAAAGGTCATCTCACTAACATGACAAAAGGCTCCCTTGACCTTCCAGCTCCACTTGTGACATCCCACTCCTCTATAAGCAAGTGTTAGTCTGTCAGTCCTGTCCGACTCTTTGAAACCCTATGAACTGTAGCCCACCAGGCTCCTCTGTCCAAGGGATTCTCTAGGCAAGAATACTGGAGTGGGTTGCCATTCTCTTCTCCAGGGGATCTTCTTGACCCAGGCAGATTTTTTATTGTCTAAGCCACCAAGGAAGCCTAGTCCTCTATGTGCTGTGTTTGAAAACACTTTTTAAATTGTTGCTGTTTATAACCATCATTAGTAGTTCAACCCTT
This sequence comes from Tragelaphus eurycerus, assembly GCA_935064755.1. Lineage (NCBI taxonomy): Eukaryota > Metazoa > Chordata > Mammalia > Artiodactyla > Bovidae > Tragelaphus > Tragelaphus eurycerus. The sequence goes on from CAKXYN010000080.1 coordinate 2,473,280, forward strand.
TCAATAAGCTCCCTTTGAACTAAAAAGTCATACCAAAGTCTGTCCAGAACCTTACTATTAAGCTGAAACCATTGATGATTAATATTTTATTGTCTGTCCCTCCCAAAATCCTTACAATGGTAACACACTATAGAAACAGACATGTTTTATGAATAGGAGTCTTCAGTGACAGCTTCCCAGGTGGTGCTAGTGGTAAAGAACTCACCTGCCAATGCAGGAGATGTAAGAGCCATGGGTTTGATCCCTGGGTGGGGAACATACCCTGGAGGCAGGCATGGCAACCCACTCCAGTATTCTTGCCTAGAGAATCCCTTGAACAGAGGAGCCTGGTAGGCTACAATCCATAGGTTTGCAAAGAGTCAGACATGACTGAGGCAACTGAGCATGCACTTCAAGTGACAGGAAAGCAAAGTCCTTCCCAAGGGCTCAGGTTTATATACAAGTTTTCTCGTTCCTCCTATGCTAACCTGACTCCTCCTATTCCTGTTTGCATGAGAACAAGGAGACCATAGATAATTGAAATTAGGTCTGCCTTAATGTCTCCATGGACATGAGTTTGGGTAAACTCCGGGGGTTGGTGATGGACAGGGAGGCCTTGTGTGCTGCGATTCGTGGGGTCACAAAGAGTCGGACACGACTGAGCGACTGAACTGAACTGAACGATGGGTTATCAAGCTGAACAACTTGAGATGCCCACACTAGGTGAGAGAAGAGCCTCTATCGCCACCTGCTGGGCTCCATGGTTTGTATCAGACTGCCCAGTCCCGCCACCGTCAGTCCCTGACACCAAATCTCTAGCTTCTGGCTTCTTTTGCAAACTAAATGCCCTCTGACGTTTGTCAATCTCTCTGTTTCAGTTTGGATGGAACATTGTTATGAAAAATAAATAAACTTTAGCTTTAAGCATCAACTACTATTTCAGTTCAGTTCAGTTCAATCGCTCAGTTGTGTCTGACTCTGCGACCCCATGAATCACAGCACGCCAGGCCTCCCTGTCCATCACCAACTCCTGGAGTTCACTCAGACTCACGTCCATCGAGTTGGTGATGCAAGGATAATAACTAACCACGTCTCCACAGCACTCAGTTGCTTCCAAAACCTTTTCATTAAATCTAACTGAAAACACTTCCCAGGATGCAATTTAAAGGGATTATTAACTTCATGCCTTGATTAGCCTTGGTTGGTAGAATAAATAAATTGGCTGAGTAAAAACAATATTCTTCTTTGTGAATATTCTCATTTCACAAGGTGGGTACTGCTGAAGGTTTTGGTTTCCTGAAAAATATAGTGAGCTGTTAGAGTGTTTTTCCAGTTGTATATTGATTTGTAACGATTTTTGGCATTTAATTTTATACAGCTTTGTATTTTAGCTATCAGATTATAGAGAAACTATTGATGTGGATGTCTTCAGGGTCTAAAGCTAAACTTTCTAAGTCTTTTCTAAGTCTTTCTTATTCTCTTAAACACTTTTCTGGAGCGTTTAAGAGAATAAATGTTTCAATTTAACCAGATAGATTGAAAAAATGAACAAAAGTTCTCAGTATTTAGAAATTTTCTGAGCGTGATCTTTTGCTGTCCCCAAATTCTCCATTCCTTATGTATCACTGCCACTCAGAGTTATCTGTAAATACATGGCTGGAAAATGAGGATGCCAAGGGGTTCACAAATTAGTAGGAAAGATGAAAAATGATTGTTACTGCTGAAACAAATTAGCAAGAGTGGGTGAATGGAATTCAGGCCTGAAGGTTTATAATTTTTAAACACAAACTACATAGTGTTCCTGAATGGAAAGAGTCCATATTGTAAAAACTCTAATTCTTCCTAAAATTTTTTATCAATTTGATTCAATACAGATCAGTATCCTAGCAGAATTATTTGTTATTTGACATGTTTGATTGTAGAATTCATCTAAAAAATAGGTTAAAAAAAAGTCAATTAAAAAAATACCTTTTCCATATAATATAAATATGTACTCTAAAGATACAGCATGTAAAACATGTGATAATGTTTCAGAGATAGGAAAACAGATCAACAGAACACTAATCTGTTTGATATGGGGAAACTTCAGCGAAGAAAAAATAAAGTTAGATTCTGACTATGCACCATATGTGCATATGTGACTGGTGAAGCAAGTAAAGTCTGATGCTATAAAAACCAGTGTTGTATAGGAACCTGGAATGTTAAATCCATGAATCAAGCTAAATTGGAAGTGGTCATACAGGATATGGCAAGAGTTGATTCCTAAAATCAACATTTTGAACTAAAATGAACTGGAACGGGTGAATTTAACTCAGATGACTGTTATATATACTACTGTAGGCAAGAATCCCTTAGAAGAAATTGAGTAGCCCTCATAGTCTACAAGAGTTCAAAATGCAGTACGTGGGTGCAATCTCAAAAATGACAGAATGCTCTTTGTTTGTTTCTGAGGCAAACTATTCAATATCACAGTGATCCAAGTCTATGCCCCAAGCAGTAATGCTGAAGAAGCTGAAGTTGAACAGTTCTATAAAGACCTACAAAACCTTCTAGAACTAACACCAAAAAAAAGATGTCCCTTTCATCATAGGGGATGGGAATGCAAAAGTAGAAAGTCAAGAGATACCTGGAGTAACAGGCAAGTTTGGCCTTGAAGTACAAAATGAAGCAGGGCAAAGTCTAACAGAGTTTTGCCAGGAGAACCCACTAGTCATAGCAAACACCCTCTTCCAACAACACAAGAGCAAACTCTACACATGGACATCACCAGATGGTCAATGCTGAAATCAGATTGATTATATTCTTTGCAGTCAAAGATGGAGAAACTCTACGTAGTCAACAAACACAAGACAAGGAGCTGACTATGGCCCAGATCATGAACTCTTTATTGCAAAATGCAGACTCAAATTGAAGAAAGTAGGGAAAACCACTAGACGATTCAGATATGGCCTAAATCAAATCCCTTATGATTATACAGTGGAAGTGACAAAGAGATTCAAGGGACTAGATCTGACAGACAGAGTGCCCGAAGAACACTGGACGGAGACTTGCAATATTGTACAGGAGGTGGTGATCAAAACCATCCTCAAGAAGAAGAAATACAAAAAAGTAAAATGGAGGTCTGAGGAGGCCTTACAAGTAGATAAGAAAAGAAGACAAGCTAAAGGCAAAGGAGAAAAGGAAAGATATACCCATCTGAATGCAGAGTTCCAAAGATAGCAAAGAGAGGTAAGAAAGCCTTCCTAAGTGATCAATGCAAAGAAATAGAGGAAAACAATATAATGGGAAAGACTAGAGATCTCAAGAAAATTAGAGATATCAAGGGAACATTTCATGCAAAGATGGGCTCAATAAAGGACAGAAACAGTATGGACCTAACAGAAGCAGAAGATATTATAAAGAGGCAGAAAGAAAACACAAAAGAACAATACAGAAAAGATCTTAATGACCCAGATGACCACGATGGTGTGATCACTCATCTAGAGCAAGACGTCTTGGAATGTGAAGTCAAGTGGGCCTTAGGAAGCATCGTTACAAACAAAGCTAGTGAAGGTGATGAAATTCCAGCTGAGCTGTTTCAAATCCTAAAAGATGATGCTGTTAAAGTGCACACTCAATGTGCCAGAAAATTTGGAAAACTTAGCAGTGGCCACAGGACTGGAAAAGGTCAGTTTTCATTCCAATCCCCAAAAAAGGCAATGCCAAAGAATGCTCAAACTACCGCACAATTGCACTCATCTCACACACTAGTAAAGTAATGCTGAAAATTCTCCAACCCAGGCTTCAACAGTACATGAACTAAAAACTTCCAGATGTACAAGCTGGATTTAGAAAAGGCAGAGGAAGTAGAGATCAAATTGCCAACATCGATTGGATCATAGAAAAGGCAGGAGAATTCCAGAAAAACATCTATTTCTGCTTCATTGACTATGCTAAAGCCTTTGACTGTGTGGATCACAATAAACTGTGGAAAATTCATCACGAGATGGGAATACCAGACCACCTTACCTGCCTTCTCAGAGACCTGTATGCAGGTCAAGAAGCAACAGTTACAACCAGACATGGAGGAATGGACTGGTTCCAAACTGGGAAAGGAGTACATCAAGGGTATATATTGTCACCTTGCTAATTTAACTTATATGCAGGGTACATCATGTGAAATGCTGGACTGGATGAAGCATAAGCTGGAATCAAGATTGCAGGGATAATATCAGATATGCAGATGCTTATGGCAGAAAGTGTGAGGAACTAAAGAGCCTTTTGATGAAAGTGAAAGAGGAGAGTGAAAAAGTTGGCTTAAAACTCAACATTCAAAAAACTAAGATCATGGCATACAGTCCCATCACTTCATGGCAAATAGATGGGGAAATAATGGAAACAGTGAGAGACTTTATTTTCTTGGGCTCCACAATCACTGCAGTTTGTTACTGCAGCCATGAAATTAAAAGTGCTTGCTCCTTGGAAGAAAAGCTATGACCAATCTAGGCAGCATGTTAAAAAGCAGGGACATTACTTTGCTGACAAAAGTCTGTCTAGTCAAAGCTATGGTTCTTTCCAGTAGTCATGTATGGATGTGAGAGGTGGAGCATAAAGAAAACTGAGCACCGAAGAACTGATGCTTCTGAACTGTGGTGCTGGAGAAGTCTTGGACTCTTGAGAGTCCCTTGGACTGCAAGGAGATCCAACCAGTCCATCCTAAAGGAAATCAGTCCTGAATATTCATTGGAAGGACTGATGCTGAAGCTGAAGCTCTAATACTTTGGCCACCTGATGTGAAGAACTGATTCATTGGAAAAGACCCTGATGCTGGGAAAGATTGAAGGCAGGAGGAGAAGGGGACAACAGAGGATGAGATGGTTGGATAGTATCACTGACTCAATGGATGTGAGTTTGAGCAAGCTCTGGGAGTTGGTGATGGACAGGTAAGCCTGGCATACTGTAGTCCATTGGGTTGCAAGGAGTTGGACACGACTGAGAGACTGAACTGAACCGATGCAACATATAGCTATAAAATTTCAGAGGAATTAAAGACTAAATATAAAAACTGGAAATTGTTACAAAAAAGTGTAAGAAACCATAGAGTCTTGGCAAGGGAAAAGGCTCTTGAAATTACACATCATACTCAGAAAAAGTAAGTGAGCAGGACTCTGTGGGGCCTTCCCAGAACAAAAAGCCCCCTTACCACCTCTGTTCCATGCTCTCTGCCTGCCTTTTTTGTCTGCAGAAAAATTTTAGTCGAAGGATAAATTTAATCATAGAAGCAAGAACATGCAGAAGGTAAAACAGTCAAATAAGACCCTTAATAAAAGTTGTCTTTAAAAACCTCTCCCTGAAGGCCTTTAGTGAGTTCAGGTCTTTTAAACACTAGTTGCCCTGGACTCCTTGTTTGATTCCCTCCAATAAACTCTGCACTTTTCTTCACTACAGCCCAGTGGCAGTAGGTTGGCCTTACTGTACTTGTGCAAATGGACCCGGGTTTGGTTTGGTATTTAATAATATAAGCACGCAGGAAAAGTCTAACCTACTTCACCACCCTCAGATGTTTAACTGGCTCTCAGGCTCCTAAAAAGACGTCTTTCTTCCAGATACAGCATTGCCTACAGTGGAATTTAAGGAAGGTCTACAAATCTCACTTATCGCACACCTTACTCTACAGCCTAGAAAGAAAACTGTGTATCAGGTACCCCCAAACCTAAGTAAGGCCCTGCGTGCTCTAAGTAGACCCACTTTCCAGACCCATAGAACAAGAAGGCCTCTCAAAGCAGTAACTTCAGACATCCCAACTTCATTAGAACTGTGAACCATCTCTCCCCAAAAGGTCATTAGCACTAATCTCATTGGGAATTACACCCCTGTTTACTTCCAACACCACCAGAAATTCAAGCTTCCCAGGGCATCAGGGAAAACTCTTAGTCACAGGCAGATCTGTAAATTCCCTAGTCTTATTTAATCCAAATTTCCACATACTCCCCCGCACCTCCAAGCTTTACAAATTATAGAGCCTAGTGTGAAAAGAAAATGGGGATTCCTGTTCAAAAATTAGTAAGAATTTCCTATTGGTAACAAGGCATTAAATCAAGCCTAAATGTTAGTCACTCAGTTGTGTTTAACTCTTTGAGACTCCATGGACTGTATAGCCTGCCAGGCTCCTCTGTTCATGAAATTCTCCAGGCAAAAATACTAGGTTGGGTAGCCATTTCCTCCTCCAGAAGATCTTCTTGACCCCAGGGATCGAATCTGGGTCTCCTGCACTACAGGTGGATTCTTTAACATCTGGGCCACTAGGGAAGCATGCCACTGCTGCTGCTAAGTCACTTCAGTCGTGTCCGATTCTGTGTGATCCCAGAGAGGGCAGCCCACCAGGCCCCTCCTGTCCCTGGGATTCTCCAGGCAAGAACACTGGAGTGGGTTGCCATTTCCTTCTCCAAATGCATGAAAGTGAAAAGTGAAAGTAAAGTCGCTCAGTTGTGTCCAACTCTTAGCGACCCCATGGACTTCAGCCTACCAGGCTCCTCCGTCCATGGATTTTCCAGGCAAGAGTACTGGAGTGGGTTTCCATTGCCTTCTCCAAGGGAAGCATGGGGGCCTTCTAAGTGTTGGGCTCCACGTGATACACAGGTTATATAGCCTGTGTTCCTTAGTCCAAACACCTTCTGTATTGCCTAATACTGTTATTAGCAATTTATCTGTATTTACCTGTAGTCCCAATTTCCTCTCTAAATATTCAAAAGAATTCTGCTTATTCTAAGTAAATCTAGGCTGTCCCCTGAGGACACTGTCAGGCCCTCATGTCCCACATATCAGTGCTGGGGATGGGGCACCTGTCATCTGTACTCACTACTGCTTTTGCTTTTTAGAACTTTCCCTTCCTTCTTCAAAAATCCAGTTTCTTTCAATCTCACATCATCCATCTATACCACCTAGGTATCTATGGAACTCCCCCTTGTCCAGACAGATGCTCAAGAAATATGTGTTGAGAAAATTCATACATGACTTGTACAATCATTTGAAAAAAAATAAACTCGGTAGAATACAAATTCAACTTGGCAGTTGCATAGTAAGAGTCTATATACTTTAAGCAAAGTGCCTCTTTGGCCCGAATCACTCACAATATGTAGATATTTCCATTCTATATTCTAAATTTTGTCAGAAAATGGACCAAAACATAGCCTGTTAGGTATCTATAGCCTAAATATTTATGATTATTCCTTTAAGAAGCTGGGAGGGAGAGGAGATGAAGGAGTCATGTGATAGGACTTCAGGGATAAATTCATGTTTCTTGTCAGAGATTGCTGCTAGAATAAACAGAAAATCAGACCCTGTCGCTGCCACGTGGTACTTGGGTCTGTGCGGTGAGGGCGCTTCTGCTCATGGCTTCCCAATGCTGCCCCTCTCCTGGCAGAGCGTGCTCACTGCTAGAGCTGTGCGAAATGAGCCCCCTCAGGAAGAGAGAGGGAATTGGGAGCCAGAGACGCTGATCCTGTGAGAGAAACAAAGGGGAAAAACGATAAGGTGGGAACAAAACAGGAAAGGCAGATTTATATCCCTCCTCGCCTCTGTGTTCACTCACCTCCTCTTTCCTCTGTGTATCATCTTGTCCAGTGCCCTCCCGAACAAAAACAGACAGATGGTACATTTCTTCTGGTTCGCTTTGACAGAGAAGCCAGGCATACTGCAGTGCACGGGGTCACAAAGAGCCAGACACAACTTGGTGACTGAACAGCAACAACAACCTCAAGTTGCGGGTTGGGGAGAATGAATCCATGACCATCCTGGTCTCTGCCTTGTCATCGCCCCTCACATGTCTTGCACAAAATTCCTCTATCTGCCCCTCATCCGCACTCACCTCTTGCTCTGACTTGCTGTCCACTGTTGGTCTTCTAGAGAACCCCCAGGCACAACAGGCCTGCTCTTGAACCCACCCCACCACAGCCGCCTGCCACATTTGCCCATCTATAAGTAAGGTCTCTTCTAACCCTCTGTGCAAATGTTTTACCACCTCCTGGATCTGGGGTCTTCATCTCTGGAAAATACCCCGTTGGTGACAAAAGCTGGGCAGGAGGCATGTTAAAAAAAAAAAAAAAAAAAGAAAGAGAAAGAGAAATAGCAGCTTTATCCAGAACACTTTACTCAGCCATGAACTTTGATAACTTCTTTTATGATCAGTCCCACAGTCTAAAGGCTCTTGTCTTCCCTATGGTCACAATCCCTATCAAAATAAAGGATATAAGGACATTGTAAATCAACTATACTCCAATACAAAATAAAAAATAAATGTGAAAAACTAATAAAAGATTCAGAATTTCTGCCCATGTTTCACTTGGAAAATGCTGATATTAGTATTACCCAGAGTGTGTATCACTGAGGCCACTTACACCTGGGGGTGACTACCACAGGCCAAGGGACGCAAGCGTTAGCATGACTGTGCTGTGCTTAGTCGGAGAAGGCAATGGCACCCCACTCCAGTACTCTTGCCTAGAAAATCCCATGGATGGAGGAGCCTGGTAGGCTGCAGTCCATGGGGTCGCTAGGAGTTGGACACGACTGAGCGACTTCACTTTCACTTTTCACCTCCACACAATGGAGAAGGCAATGGCAACCCACTCCAGTGTTCTTGCCTGGAGAATCCCAGGGACGGCGGAGCCTGGTGAGCTTCCGTCTATGGGGTCGCACAGAGTCGGACACGACTGAAGCGATTTAGCAGCAGCAGCAGCAGCTGTGCTTAGTTGCTCAATTGTGTCCAACTCTTTGTGACCGCATGGATTAAAGCCTGCCAAACTCCTCACCCACAGGAATCAACAGAGGGCATACTGGTGCCTGGAAAATACAGCAGATTAAGGCAAAGTAACATGCCTTATGAAGTTATCAGGAAAATCCTGTGGCCACAGTCTAGGCAGTGACAAAGAAAATTAATTAGGGTAGAAAGCAAACAAACATATCCAACTTCACCATTCTCGGAGTAGACCACAGTTTGTGAGCTTCTTCCCTGGGGTGTCCTTCCTTCCATCTCTGAATTCTCTCTGCTGTGAGGTCTTCACAATGATGCCTGTCCTCCCATCCGCTTTGGCTGCAGGAGTCGGAGCCCGTGTACCTCTCGTCGCCATACCATGCGGTCTTTCTCGTTGTTTGCTGATGCTATGCACTGTGCTTAGTCGCTCAGTCATGTCCGACTCTTTGCAACCCCATGGACTGCAGCCCGCCAGGCTCCTCTGTTCATGGGGATTCTCTAAGCAAGAATACTGGAGTGGGTTGCCATGCCTTCCTTCAGGAGATCTTCCCGACCCAGGGATCAAACCCAGGTCTCCCACATTGCAGGAGGATTGTTTACCATCTGAGCCACCAGGGAAGCCCAAGAATACTGGAGTGGGTAGCCTATCCCTTCTTCAGGGGAACTTCTCGACCCAGGAATTGAACCAGGGTCTCCTGCATTGCAGGCAGATTCTTTACCAGCTAAGCTATCCAGGAAGCCCTTGCTGTTGCTATATTGAAGCATATTGAACCATATATTCACATTCCCTGGCCTTTTAGGGTTGCTGCCCCTTTGCTACCTGAATAACCAGGCTCTTAAGTCACTATTCCGGAGAAGGCAATGGCAACCCACTCCAATACTCTTGCCTGGAAAATCCCATGGATGGAGGAGCCTGGTGGGCTGCAGTCCATGGGGTGCGGAGAGTCGGACACGACTGAGTGGCTTCACTTTCACTTTTCATTTTCCTTCATTGGAAAAGGAAATGGCAACCCACTCCAGTGTTCTTGCCTGGAGAATCCCAGGGATGGCGGAGCCTGGTAGGCTGCCGTCTATAGGGTCGCACAGAGTTGGACACGACTGAAGCGACTTAGCAGCAGTAGCAAGATCAGATCAGATCAGATCAGTCGCTCAGTCGTGTCCGACTCTTTGCGACCCCATGAACCGCAGCACGCCAGGCCTCCCTGTCCATCACCAGCTCCCGGAGGTCACTCAGACTCACATCCATTGAGTCAGTGATGCCATCCAGCCATCTCATCCTCTGTCGTCCCCTTCTCCTCCTGCCCTCAATCCCTCCCAGCATCAGGGTCTTCTCCAATGAGTCAACTCTTCGCATGAGGTGGCCAAAATACTGGAGTTTCAGCTTTAGCATCATTCCTTCTAAAGAAATTCCAGGATTGATCTCCTTCAGAATGGACTGGTTGGATCTTCTTGCAGTCCAAGGCACTCTCAAGAGTCTTCTCCAACACCACAGTTCAAAAGCATCAATTCTTCGGTGCTCAGCCTTCTTCACAGTCCAGCTCTCACATCCATACATGACCACAGGAAAGACCATAGCCTTGACTAGGCGAACCTTTGTTGGCAAAGTAATGTCTCTGCTTTTGAATATGCTATCTAGGTTGGTCATAACTTTCCTTCCAAGGAGTAAGCGTCTTTTAATTTCATGGCTGCAGTCACCATCTGCAGTGATTTTGGAGCCCAGAAAAACAAAGTCTGACACTGTTTCCACTGTTTCCCCATCTATTTCCCATGCAGTGATGGGACCAGATGCCATGATCTTCGTTTTCTGAATGTTGAGCCTTAAGCCAACCTTTTCACTCTCCACTTTCACTTTCATCAAGAGGCCTTTTAGCCCCTCTTCACTTTCTGCCATAAGAGTGGTGTCATCTGCATATCTAAGGTTATTGATATTTCTCCCGGCAATCTTGATTCCAACTTCTGTTTCTTCCAGTCCAGCATTTCTCATGATGTACTCTGCATATAAGTTAAATAAACATGGTGACAATATGCAGCCTTGACGTACTCCTTTTCCTATTTGGAACCAGTCAGTTGTTCCATGACCAGTTCTAACTGTTGCTTCCTGACCTGCATACAGATTTCTTAAGAGGCAGATCAGGTGGTCTGGTATTCCCATCTCTTTCAGAATTTTCCATAGTTTATTGTGATCCACACAGTCAAAGGCTTTGGCATAGTCAATAAAGCAGAAATAGATGTTTTTCTGGAACTCTCGCTTTTTCCATGATCCAGCGGATGTTGGCAATTTGATCTCTGGTTCCTCTGCCTTTTCTAAATCCAGCTTGAACATCAGGAAGTTCACAGTTCACATATTGCTGAAGCCTGGCTTGGAGAATTTTGAGCATTACTTTACTAGCGTGTGGACTTCCCTGGTGGCTCAGACGGTAAAGCGTCTGTCTACGATGTGGGAGACCCGGGTTCAATCCCTGGGTTGGGAAGATCCCTTGGAGAAGGAAATGGCAATCCACTCCAGTACTATTGCCTGGAAAATCCCATGGACAGAGGAGCCTGGTAGGCTACAGTCCATGGGGTCGCAAAGAGTCGGACACGACTGAGCGACTTCACATTTACTAGCGTGTGAGATGAGTGCAATTGTTCGGTAGTTTGAGCACTCCTTGGCATTGCCTTTCTTTGGGATTGGGATGAAAACTGACCTTTTCCAATCTTGTGGCCACTGCTGAGTTTTAAAGCGACCTCGCCTCCCGGCGACCGGCGCGCCATTTAAGAGCGCCCCGCCCCGCGCTGCGTCGCGCACTAAGAGCGCCCCGCCGGCTGCATCGCGCACTAAGCAGTAGCAAAGTCACTATTAAATGACGTCAGGCATCCTGGTCCTCTTCTCTGGTGATTTTAGGATTAGAGAAGACTACACACTTGTCTTGGCTGTTGCTTGCCATCTGTGGCTCCTTACTGCTCCCTGAAGCTTCACGATTGTCCATGTGTAGACACTGGCTCCTCTTTCACTTCACAACTCTACCCAGCTCCCCAGCACAGCTGAGGTGAGACAAAGTGAAGGCTTCGAGATAACATACAGAATTAAAGTGCAGGAAAGGGACATTTCAAGTTTAGTAGCAGTGATCACTGCACCTAAGTCCTTGTCTCCGTGTAGGGTGACCCCTACCTGCTGTCTGGCAGAGGTGTTGCTATGGTTCAGAACTCCCAACAGGTGGGAGTTCCTCTCAACCTCGTTCTGAGCCCCAAATTCCAATTTTGGGCAATCACTGCACCAGCCTTGTCTCCGTGTAGGGTGACCCCTACCTGCTGTCTGGCAGAGGTGTTGCTATGGTTCAGAACTCCCAACAGGTGGGAGTTCCTCTCAACCTCGTTCTGAGCCCAAAATTCCAATTTTTTTTTTTTTTTTGTCAAGGAGAATGAAAAATCAGTGTACTCAATAATACTTCCTCAAAGTTTGAGCTCTGTCCTCTGTAAAAGTGGCCATTCACATTCTTTTTTTTTTTATTGTTTTTTTTTTTTTTTTTGCTTAACTTTACAATATTGTATTGCTTTTACTATACATCAAGATGGATCCGCCACCAGTATACACGTGTTCCCCATCCTGAACCCTCCTCCCTCTCCCCTCCCCACACCATCCCTCCAGGTCGTCCCAGTGCTCCAGCCCCAGGCATTTGTTATCGGGCATCGTACCTGGACTGACAACTCGTTTCAGATATGATATTATACATATCTCAATGCTATTCTCCCCAATCATCCCACCCTCTCCCATTCACATTCTTTAGCAAAATTTTCTTTGCCCCAACTACCCATATGAGACTAATCTCTTCATATCAAGAATGCCTTTTAAATTGTTTCTTCAAATACTAAAAAAATAGCAATCTTTTCTTCAAATATTAAATGATGCTGCTATTTCTGGTCTGTGAAATGGCTATAATTTAAAAAAATTTTTTTTGGCCATATTTACCAACCTTGTCTGCCTTGATGGTAAGAACAGCTTCTTGTCCCACAATTCCAGCCCAAATACTGTCTGTTTCCCACAAGAGGGAATGTGGTTCCCTAACAAGAAGCCAGGAAGAGATTTATGCTTGAGCTCATGACAGAAACTCCTAATTACTCCCCCTGCCCCCAGTCCCTGGTCACTCTTCCTCCTGCTGTGCAGTAAGAACACAGTGTCCAGACCTCCTTGCACTTAGATGTAGCCATGTGGCTGAGATTCAGATGGTGAGGACTTCTTCCAGGCTGATTGGGTAACTCCTAGCTTTTTCTCCTCATGTGTGTGCTTGCAGGTTAAGTCGCTTCACTTGTGCCAACTCTTTGCAACCCTATGGACCTGCCAGGCTCCTCTGGCCCTGGAACTCTCCAGGCAAGAATAATGGAGTGGATTGCCACGCCCTCCTCTAGGGGATCTTCCCTACCCAGGGATCGAACTAGAGTCTCTTATGTCTCCTGCATTGGTAGGCAGGTTCTGCACCACCTGGGAAGCCCCTTTCTCACCATGGCTGAGCTGAAAAGAGAGGACCTCCCACGGCAACTTGTATGTCACATGTTGAAAGTGGCAGAGATTTCATCAGCCTGGGATCCTGAATGATGTCATGAAGGAGGGACACGCCACTAAACTGCTCACTTGCCCAGGGCTCTTTTTAAAGCAAGAAATAAACTTATTTTATTCCAGCTGTTAGAATATTTTGGTCTGTTTGTTCAGCACTCAGCCTACCTTAATACCAGCTGTAAGCAGAAATCTAATTAGAGGTGCCTTTACTCAGGTGTGGAGTTAACAGAGGTCTGTGTGGTTGGGAAGGGTCATTATGGGTCAAGGGCATGGCCCAACCCCCATGCCCTTTTGACTTCAATTCCAACATTTTGTCTAAAATTTCACCACATGGATTTCATTACTTTGGATAAAGACATACTTCTAGGAAATGTCTTTTAAAATAACCATGTCTTCTGAAGGAGATGGCATCAGCCTCCGTGAATCCCTTAGTGTGGATGATTTTCTCAAGTTTCTTTCCAGTGAAATAGCTGGTGAAAAGTCAAGAAGGGGATACAGGAGAGGAATGTGGAAGGGTAGACTGGGAGAAATGGAGGGATATCTGGAGGGCGGAGCACCTGGGATTTTTGTCTCTAACAGAAACAGAAGTCCCGGCAGTCATGGGTGGAAAATTAGAGAGCAAGATGCAGGAGAAAAGTTGAAAGGATTAGGAGGAAAGAGTTCAAGATGTTCCAAGACAGGACATGAAGGCACTTAAGGCAAACATCTTGCTTGACAATTTGGCTGAATGCTGATCCTCGAATCAGGTACTTTGAGCACATTCCTTTGACAGTTCAGCCTGCTCTTAAGATCTGTCCATGGCCCCTCAGAAAAGTCCCAGTAAAGATCGTAAGAGAACGTTGAGATTTGAGCCATACCTGCACTTTTAGCATTTGAACATTTTGACTGTTCTTCAGTTAGTACCTTATTTAGAGATTCCTATAACTATAAACTTCAATCATTTCAGATTTTACGATTATTTTCTTTTCATGTTCATGAAAAGGATGAGGTCATAGGGTCACTGGCATGAAAAGTCAATTGCCAAATAATTCAACTGCATTTGTCCATTTATTATGTTTTTGAACAAGTGTGTACATATACGAGTCACTTTTATGATTTAAAATATTAACAGAATATTAAAAATTGGCATCCGGATTTTGAGCATGTTATGAAATAGCTGTGTATTTCAGGAGTGACAAATCTTGGAGCCAGTGTTCGCTGGGCTCTGACCCTACTGGCTTTGGTTACGGTGCCCTCTCACGAATGCAAGTAGTGGAGACGGCCAGTGTGCTGCATGAATTTAAGGACTCTACTTCTCAACACGAGGTTTGGGAGTCCTACCCCATGTCACATACAGGGACACCTTGTTTTAGTGTGCTTGGCCTATTTTACTTCTCAGATATTGCATTTTTGTTTTGTTTTACAAGTTAAGAGCTGTGTCAACCCTGTGTCAAGCAAGTCTATTGCTGCCATTTTTCCAACAGCGTTTGCTCACTTTGTGTCTCTGTGTTACGTTTTGGTAATTTTTGCAATATTTCAAACTTTTAAAAATTATAATTTAAAAAAATTATTGTTATAGTGATCTGTGGCCAATGATCTTTGATGTTTTTATTGTGATTGTTTTGGCATTTGGGTATTTTAAAAATATCAAATATGTACATTGCTTTTTTAGATATAATACTACTGTACACTTAGAGACTACAATGTAAACAAATTTTTCTATGCATGAAAAAAACAAAACATTTCTGTAATTTGCTTTATTGTGATAGTCACTTTATTGTGGTGGTCTGGAACCAAATGCACAATATCTCTTAGGTCTCCCTATAGATGTTTCTATTAGTTGTCTGTTGCTGCCATAATAGATTACAAACTTAATGTATTAAGCTGCACACATTTATTTTCTTACACTTCTGTAGGTCAGACGTTCAACCCTGGACTCACCAGATAAAAACACATTGTTGGTAGGGCTGTGTCTCTTGCTGAAGGTTCCAGGGGAGAAACTGTCTCCTTGCTCATTCAGGCTGTTTGCAGAATCCAGTTCCTGTGGTTATAGGACGGAGGTTCCAGTTTCTTTGCTGGCTGCCTGTTGGGGCTACCCTTAACTTGGAGAAGCTTCTCTGGTTGCTGCACATAGCTCCCCACATCTCAGAACAAGACACAGGGTGTTGGATACTTCTTATGCCATCATCTCTCTTATCCTTTTTCTTTCTTATCCTACTATTAATGACATGATAATATTGGGCCCATCCAGATAATCCAAGATACTCTCCCCATGACAAGGTGCATAACCTTAACTACATCTGCAAAGAAAACATAACATGTAATATATTCGTATATTTGGCCCCTAGTTTGGAGGACTAGGGGCCAACATCTTTGGGGCCATTACTTTGCTGAAAACACATTCAGTTAAGTATCACCTGAAAAACATTGGTCTATAGCTGATCAATGTGAATCAATGATGGGACCTAGCCTTCATGATGTCTAGGCCAGTTTTTACTTTTTCACTGCAGTTGCTTTATAGCCATGTGGGTTTAATCTCATATTTCCGGAAGTAGAATTAAAAGGTATCAGAGGCACTCTGGAATCTTCTGTTCCCAGCACCTCTCCCCATCACATATCCAAAAGAACAGTAGTTGAAACATAGACCATACGGATTCAGTCTTAGCAGGTTTTCAACTCAGTTTACCTGGATGTGGAGGATAGAAGACTTCATTATACTTTTCCTTGCAAGTGTTATCTATTGAATATTTTCATAATAAAAATTTAAAAGAACTAAGCCTAAAACTGTACTGTCCTATGCTAAATTAGCAGTGCTTTTCCTGGTGTAATTCTTTCTACCCAATTTGACCCCCGCTGGAACCTCAACTGCTTCTCATGTGTGCTGTTTCTTCCAAGTGCAAGAAAACCTCATTTCCATCTCTGGCCACAGTGCTCACAGAGGGCGGGCAGGGCCAGCAGAAACAGGCACAGCCTCTCATGTGGGCCAGACAGAGAGTCAGGAGGGAAGAAATAAATGATAAAGGAGGGTGGACCATCGCCAGAGCAAGGGAAGGGCCCCCTCAGGGTTGAGGAAGGAAAGGGCTGAACTTCCTGTCCTGGCCTGGTATGGGATTAAAGCCATATGAGTTGGTTTAGATGGGGTGTAAAGAAGAAACACCGCTAATGTCAGAAACAGACAAGTTCAGAGAAACCAAGGGCTGTTTTCAGGTTTTTAGAAGAAGGAAGACTTTGGATATTTGCCCTCTTTCTCTTCCTTGCTCACAAATGGGTCTGCCTGTTGGTTGCAGCTTCTTTTTCTGAGACTCAGGCCAATATTCCCCAGGCTGATGTCATCTGGTGTCATCTGGGGGCTTCCTTGGAGATACTGGGACCCCACTGGGAAATACTTCCAAGGTTGCCTGAAGAGGAGGTCGCACAATGGAGCTCTAACAGATCTCCATGTTTACTCACCGGAGGAGCATCACCCCCTCCAAACCCCTTACTAGGACAGGCTTGTTCCATCTCCAGAGTTCCCTTCTGATAATACATGCCCTGCAACACTAATGTGGGTTCAATGTGCAAGTGAGCATCAAGAAATCTTGGAATTCTTCCCATAATCTCAACTAGAAGGGAATTCAATTAGAGATTATGCAGCACCAGTTGCCAGAGCTGAAAGGGAACTGTAATGTTATCGATGCCCAGAATACCATCACATCCCAGCACCCCAGACCAATAACTACCTGAGCCAGTGTAAGAGCTCCAAGGACCTTCATCTAGTATGTTTTTTCATCAGCTAGGAGACTGTCTATGGGAACCATTTCAAGGGTCAAATTCACAGCTCACAGATGTGCCAACCATTGTTAAAGAGATCATTTCTCTTTGAGTACAAGTACCTGCATGGCTGTGAATGAGTTGAGGGGAGGGCAGATGGCAAAGAGCAGGTGAGCTCTTTCCTGTTGATGGCAAGACTTCAAGGATGTGACTTGGTGAAAGACAGGAACCCTTGGATTGATGTCAACTTTCTCCGCATTTGATACCCTGCAACATTTGCAGGCCGGCTCTGGTGGAGCAGGTGGAAGCCCCTCGGTCAGCACTTTGATGTTCCTCAAGCTTTTCCTTGTGGGAGCAGTGCTTCCTATAAGAGCTCATTTCTTTCAACCACTTCAAGAACTCAGATTTAATAATTCCAACAGATGAAGTAGTTTTGTTTTTCTCAAGCTTTTGAAAGCAAAGGGCCCAAGAACCTTTATGACCCCAAAGGCCACTCATTTTAAACTTGAGGCCAGAACTCATCCTTTATTTCCCTTGCTATCCAACTTCTGAACATTGTTAGCAGAATGCAGAAGTGGCTTTTGGAATACAATGAAATTCAAACTGCACTCTGAATTCTGCAAACTGTTTTCACCTCAGTTTAAGATAAATTCAGACTAGCAGCTGAACTGCAAACATCCTAATTCCCTTAGTTCCTAAACATTGTACAAAACTTTCTCCATGTGTCAGATCATTTGTGTTGCAATAGTTAATCTTATTAATGGTGGCATATGGCACGCAAATGGCAATGGATAAGATTTTGGGTTTGGAAGTCCAGCAGTCTCAAGTCTGCTTCCTGACTCCAACCCTTAACTCAAGTTCAGTGTGACCTTGAATTGGCTATTTTAGTCTAAGTATCAGTTTTCTCATGTATAAAATAAGGATTATATCTACTTGAAGGGTTGCTGTGAGATTCATATAAAGTGATATACAGAAAGCACTAGACACATTGCCTGATTCACAGTACATGCTCTACATATTAGATGTTATTGTCATTTTTGTTAACAAAATGAACTAAAGCATCAACTACAAGCCATTGAAGGGTCTCTTTTACAAGATGCTAATCTTTGGGGGAATATCTAAAAGCCTTAAAAAAAAAAAAGAGTTTATCTCTGGCTTCCTTCAGAACAGGCAGGAAAAACAGAATAATTAGCACAATTTTCCCAACCTAGCCTTTTACAATAGGCAGATGTATGACCAAATTATTAGGTGAAATAAATTTGCTCATATAATTTGGAATTAACTGTGCTGTATAAGGTCATGAATGCAAGGGTTGCAGGAACCTGGTGGATCCGGAATGGCTCTGAAATTCAGCCATTAAATGAACAAAGAGATCAAGCAAAACTGCTGGGAGTCCAGGCAAAGCAGCGCTGCCCGGGGGAGCAGAATTTCCTGGGCAGAGCCCCTCCCTGGCACTGGCCTCCTCCCAAGAGAGCCCCGCCTCTCTAAATACACATTCAAGGACTCAAATCCAGAGCAGCTGCACAAGCCACTTTCTGTGCATGGACCCTGGGTGGAGAGGCACAGAACTTGCTGGCAGGCTTTTAGACCTCAACAATAAAGCACCTATGAGGCCGAGGAGGGCAGAGGAAAGGAACTCTTGCTGGACTTCTTCCGTAGGTGGAGGGAGCCGGTTTCCACCAGGTGATGAATCACACACAGCGATCTCCCAGCATAGGAGGCCGGTGTTAATCCTGAATCTTCCTTGTAGCATTTCTCACCGAGGGAGTAACAGTACTGTACGGTTCTAGTGTTTTAAGCCCTTAGCTCCTTTTTGCTATATCTCTCCTGTTGAACAATTTTGTACAGAAAAGAAGAATTCCAGTCACTGAGTCGATTAAAAACATTTCCCTGGATCAGAAAAAGCAGGGAGGGGCACGTTACTTCAGAAAGCACAGGAATGGGAGGGAAGCCAGTTTTTCTCGGGACTGAAGAGTTGCCTGAAGTCACCCCCCACTAAAATCTCTGTTCACTGAATAATAGTCCTAAGTGGTGAGGTTCAGAATCTTGTTCGGGGAAAACAGACCAGATGAAAAAATGGCAACAGCTGGCTCAGAGATTTCCTGGAGATAAAAATGCCAGCTCTGAAGAGGCGCGGCCACGTGTCATTCTGTCCGATCACCGTGTCTCATGAGAGGCCCGCGGCGTGTCTAGGCACACGCACGCGGCTGCTTGCTAAAAGCGGTGACACAGCGGTCAAGGCAGGCCACCAGAGCACTGAGCTGGGCGTCCTGTGCTCCATGGCTTTTGGTCAATTCCAGTTCTTCTTCCCCAACTCCACCCCCCACTTTTCCTCCTTCCCACCATAATCCAACTCTTTCCCAAGGATTTAATGCCTGTAACTCTTTCGTAGGGAGAAAAGGCTTTACTTGGCGACTTTTGGTTTACAGGATCGTTGGTGAACAATCAGTCTGTCTGGCAGGAAGGTACGCCCACAAATATCACAGGGAACCAACTGGCTCTGGGCGCTTGTCCAAGCAGCTTCGTTTAAGGCATCGAGATCATAGAAACCCTTGGCTGAAAAGTTAAAGAAAAACAGAGGGGAAAAAAAAAGAACAAAGAAAGAAAAGAAAAAGAAAATGGGAAAATGGATCAGTTTTCATTCTGGAGAACCATACTCTACTTTTTATGGAAAGTATTTTCAGGAAATACCTGTTGACTGAGGCTTTTAAACAAATTATATTACTTTTGCCAACAAGAAAAAAAAAGTGCTGCTCAGTCTTTTAAGGGCTGAGAACCCTTAGCTCTGAATCAGAGGTTTTTCAGTCTTTGAATTTTAAAAAGGGGAAGACATTGTTTTATGTGTTGTGATATGCATTCTTCACTAATTATTAACATCTTTGTTTACACATTATTATCTTGCAAATATAACTTTTGGCTTTCTTTCAGTTGACTCTATAAGCTTTCAGAAGAAAAAGAACATGTCTCTATTTTCCTCTTCTGTAATCTTTCAGAATGTTTTTAGAGGCCACAACTGACAGTTGAGAGTGAATTTAAGACAAATTATATCCGAAAAATCTATCATCTCTTTATGGCCATAAACTCAGAGATTCTTTAAGTAATTAAAGTGAAGAATGCAAACAGGATAGTAAAGCCGACGAAAAGAAGTGTCCTTAAGAAAGCAACAAAGACAGCTGAGAGATGTATAATCTCCATTGACAGAGCATAGGAAAAAGGGCATATGGGTTTATTTTAGAGAAACAGTGTGAGACTTAACTCTAATAAAACTTATTTAAATAGAATGGCTTTGGTACACTAAATTGACTGTCTTAGAATTTCCCCCAAAAAAGCACCCTCCCCCCTCAATGTAGCCAGGCACTCAAAAATATATCACACAGTTTTAAAAAAATTATTTTCACAGCATATATTTTTTTCATTAAAGCCCAGGCAGTTCTCATATGATTTTTCTATCTAGTGGTTCATACAAACGTAGCCAATGTTAGATTCTTTAACAAGTCTACTAATGTTCTTTTTCTTTTTATCCTCCATGGGAAATTAAACTCTAGCACAACAGGGCCATCTAGTATTTCTTCCTTGGATAAAGGAAGTGTCACTATATATGCAGGATATGAATGTATATTTTAAGTGCTTTAAACCAGTTAAAAAAGAATGGTACTGGCTTTCTCCTTATTCATGAGTTTTAATATGGGCTCAAAAACTCCCAAGTATTTATGGAGAGTTGAAGATGAATCATCACATTTCTAAAAGTTTTAGTGCCTTTACTTCGTAGAGGGAATTCTCTTCACCCAGAGAGGAAGGGCGCCCTCAGAAAGAACAGTGACATGGAGCCAAGAGGAAAATTGCAGAAAGTGCAATTATAGGACCTGGCTTTTCCATCTGTAGCCAATCAAGATTGGTGAACCCTCCAGGACTTTCAAACCAGTAGTTTCTCTTCTCTTCTATAATTGTGATAACTCTGCTCAAGCAGAGAAAGTGAAGGAGATCAGGAGTGAAGGAAACAGATTTTTTAATCAGTTGAGAAATGATGGGAAGAGAGTCTCAAAGAGGTAAACAATCTCTTTGTGAGCAAATGCTCTAATTTCAATAGATGGATATTTTCATCTCGAGCTCTCTTCCCACCTGCATGCAGAGTTCTCCTTTTGGCAAGGGCTTTGAGTAGTTGAGTTCTGATAGCCTAGAACTTTATTATGACAATCTAGATTCTATTCTATGGGCTATTAGAAAACTCTCTTTGGGTCCCATGTCTAACAAGAGTGCTCTGAGATAATTGGTACTAAATGGCTTCCAAGGTACCTTCTGGATATGTAAATCTGATTCTCTTACATAAGGAGAATCAATTAACTGAATGATACTTCTCTTAAAACCAAGAATGGTTTTCCTTTGAGAGGACTCGTGGGATCCACTGATAAAATGACAATGGTAGACGATGACGAAGTGCGAGCTGTCATGGCAAATTCTCTGAACAACTTCATTCTCTCCCTGAATGAGTAAGTATAAGGCTCTGTAATGAGGCCACACACGACAGTTTAGGAAGTTCAGGTTTCATATGGCCTGTGCAGTGCTTTACAAAGTATTCACTGCAAAATTTTTAAAATTAGGACATTTCATATAGAAGTCAAGATTTCCAATTTCTTTTGTATTATTGAAAGATACATCACAGTGAAGTTAAGGCTAAATTTCTTTTTTTTTTTTAAGGCTAAGTTTCTTAAGGATAACACCAGCTGGAATTGGGTAGCAGCCGTCTCCTTTGGAGAGAGGCAGTGCTCTCATTTCCCCCATGGTTCCCACCTTCCCTTTTTCCACACGTGGACAAATGTGCTCAATTGTGGAATCTGACCAGTGGACCTTGTAAGCATTTCACTTTGGAACCCCTGCTCTTTGAACACGAAGACACATTCATATTTGAAAACATGTTTCTAGATGTCCCCAAAAGTTAAGCTTCACATTTCTACAGTATTGTGTTTGATAATATATGAATGTAACTTTTGGGAAATGCAGCAATTTTCAGTGAGCCCCTCTCCTTGCACAGTTTGCTAGGATACAGCATCTTTGTGTCTCAGCATCTGAAAACAACCCTTTGGTCAGGCATTTCAGAACTGGTTTTTCTATTGGCCACTGATTTGTGGCCAAGACAGTAAATGTTGCTGATGTCAGTTGCTTGAGCAAGTAATAAAAGAATACCTCTACTCTTTCAAGTTTAGAGAGAAAAGTCTTCCCTTATACAATCAAGTCTTTTGTTTTCGAAAAACTCACCAGTAATGGTCCTGACTTCTGGTTTCTTTGGTTCTTGTCTCCTTAGCTCTTTAGGCAACAAGTTGTTTTCATTGTGCCATTTTTTCAGACATTGTGGCTCGTGAATGGCAATCGATTTTGTTCCATATTCACGACCACAAATATAGCAAACAACTGTTGGTGGACGTCTTATCATTGTTGGCTGCAAGTAATACAAAATGCCTGTTAGCAGGTTTTGAAATTATACCTTTACATTATACTACATTTAAATTAGCTAGAAAAATCAATAAATTTTAAAAAATCTAAACAATCTGGTGAGATTAACCTTTTTAGCAGTTGAGATAAAAATATATTGTCTGAGTGATTGAGGTGGGGGTGAGGATGTTGCTTTGGGAGGAGAATAGGAAATGAAGAACTAGACAGAATTTTACTTATTGGTACTTTATAAAAGGTATTTTCTCATTTAATAAATACTGATTGATTGTCTTCTGACTATTCTCCATGCTGGGAAAATACAAAGATAAATCAGGTATGAATTAGTCTTCTCAGTACATTAATATGCCTGAGAAATAAAGTAATAAATGTCCTTACAGGCACAGAGAGAGTTTTTAACAGACACTGTTGTAGCCTCTCTCTCGTTCCTTCATGTAAAATGCTTCTGCTGCACCTGTGATTCTCTGCCTTTTTTGATCTGGCATAGACTTCACCTAGAGACAGGACAACTAATCAATTACAGATGGGAGTTGGCGGACAAAGACCCAGCTTGCCCACTTAGGCTGTTTCCTCCAGAAGTCCCCAGTGGGACTGCACCACAGTTACTCATCAACACACTTCCTTCTCTTCCCTGTTTCTTCTTTCACTACTTGACTGAGGTTCCTGGGATCACTTGCCCTCTGTTAACCTTTGTTTCTGGAAGAACCAAATCTAAGGAAGATTTACATATATAACCCAATAGGAGTTTCTGCTTCTGTCTAGGATATAGAACATTACAAGAAACACTTCTCCCACTTCAACAATGAGAACAAATCAGAAATTTTTGAGCCATTAGATACTCAAAGTTACAAGGTAAACTAATGAACTAAAAAATACTGCCTCAGTTTAAGGGTGGATCAGCAGAAACAAAAGAAAACCTCCCACACTCCAACTTTACAGGAATTAGAAACAACAGTCCTCTGCCACAGAAATAAGGGCAGGACAGCCCTTATTTCTGATGTGCAGCATACAGGTACCATCTATATAAACTTTCCCACCCACTGGGTCTTACACCTAGTAATGGGGTGACAGTCCAACACCAGAGAGAGGCAGGAGCACTGAGAGAAACCCTCACCAGTTCAGGAAATAGGACCTGCCTAACTGTGATGGTAAAGCTAGAGAATTAGGCCACGTACTAATCCCAGATAAAAGCAGTATACTATACATATACATCACAAAATACATATATATGACACATATGTGTGTATATTTTTGTACATATGTATGACCAGAAATGGTATGGACCTAACAGAAGCAGAAGATATTAAGAAGAGATGGCAAGAATACACAGAAGAACTGTACAAAAAAGATCTTCACGACCCAGATAATCATGATGGTGTGATAACTCACCTAGAGCCAGACATCCTGGAATGTGAAGTCAAGTGGGCCTTAGGAAGCATCACTACGAACAAAGCTAGTGGAGGTGATGGAACTCCAGTTGAACTATTTCAAATCCTGAAAGATGATGCTGTGAAAGTGCTGCACTCAATATGTCAGCAAATTTGGAAAACTCAGCAGTGGCCACAGGACTGGAACAGGTCAGTTTTCATTCCAATCCCAAAGAAAGGCAATGCCAAAGAATGCTCAAACTACTGCACAATTGCACTCATCTCACATGCTAGTTACGTAATGCTCAAAATTCTCCAAGCCAGGCTTTAGCAATATGTGAACCATGAAACTTCCTGATGTTCAGGTTGGTTTTAGAAAAGGCAGAGGAACCAGAGATCAAATTGCCAACATCCACTGGATCATGGAAAAAGCAAGAGAATTCCAGAAAAACATCTATTTCTGCTTTATTGACTATGCCAAAGCCTTTGACTGTGTGGATCACAATAAACTGTGGAAAATTCTGAAAGGGATGGGAATAGCAGACCACCTGATCTGCCTCTTGAGAAATTTGTATGCAGGTCAGGAAGCAACAGTTAGAACTGGACATGGAACAACAGACTGGTTCCACATAGGAAAAGGAGTACGTCAAGGCTGTA
Source organism: Tragelaphus eurycerus (assembly GCA_935064755.1). Classification (NCBI taxonomy): domain Eukaryota; kingdom Metazoa; phylum Chordata; class Mammalia; order Artiodactyla; family Bovidae; genus Tragelaphus; species Tragelaphus eurycerus. Next base: position 2,497,719 of record CAKXYN010000080.1, read on the forward strand.
TATTGTCACCCTGCTTATTTAACTTATATGCAGAGTACATCATGAGAAATGCTGGACTGGAAGAAACACAAGCTGGAATCAAGATTGCCGGGAGAAATATCAATAACCTCAGATATGCAGATGACACCACCCTTATGGCAGAAAGGGAAGAGGAACTAAAAAGCCTCTTGATGAAAGTGAAAGTGGAGAGTGAAAGGGTTGGCTTAAAGCTCAACATTCAGAAAACGAAGATCATGGCATCTGGTCCCATCACTACATGGGAAATAGATGGGGAAACAGTGGAAACAGTGTCAGACTTTATTTTTCTGGGCTCCAAAATCACTGCAGATGGTGACTGCAGCCATGAAATTAAAAGACTCTTACTCCTTGGAAGGAAAGTTATGACCGACCTAGATAGTATATGCAAAAACAGAGACATTACTTTGCCAACAAAGGTTCGTCTAGTCAAGGCTTTGGTTTTTCCAGTGGTCATGTATGGATGTGAGAGTTGGACTGTCAAGAAGGCTGAGCGCCTGAAGAATTGATGCTTTTGAACTGTGGTGTTGGAGAAGACTCTTGAGAGTCCCTTGGACTGCAAGGAGATCCAACCAGTCCATTCTGAAAGAGATCAGCCCTGGGATTTCTTTGGAAGGAATGATGCTAAGGCTGAAACTCTAGTACTTTGGCCATCTCATGGGAAGAGTTGACTCATTGGAGAAGACTCTGATGCTGGGAGCAATTGGGGGCAGGAGGAGAAGGGGGGACAGAGGATGAGATGGCTGGATGGCATCACTGACTCGATGGATGTGAGTCTGGGTGAACTCTGAGAGTTGGTGATGGACAGGGAGGCCTGGCGTTCTGCGATTCATGGGGTCGCAAAGAGTCGGACACGACTGAGCGACTGAACTGAACTGATGACAAAATTGCTTTGGACCATGGCCTCTTTAAAGAAAAATAATAAAAGAATATGGACTTTATATTCTCTTTTGTATAAAGTCAGAGTAAACAAGAACACAAATTATAGGGACTAAAATTGGAAATAGATTGTCATAGAATTCTTAGATATTTTTCTTAATTTTTTAAACATAGAATGTGCTGTGCTAAAGATGCATGTTTTAGTGTCTATAATAACCACTAAAGTACAAAATCATGCTAAGAGGCGTAAGTACTTTGGCCCATTTTTTGATTGGGCTGGTGCACTGGGAAGACCCAGAGGGAGGGTATGGGGAGGGAGGAGGGAGGAGGGTTCAGGATGGGGAACACATGTATACTTGTGGCGGATCCATCTTGATGTATGGCAAAAGCAATACAATATTGTAAAGTTAAGCAAAATAAAATTTAATAGAAACAAAAAGAGGCGTAAAAAAAAAAAAAAATCAATGAGAAGAGAGAATATATTTTTTTAAGGATTAATGGGTTAACCATGACCCAAACAAAGATAAGAAGAGAGGAACAGAGGATCTAAATATAAAAATAGATAAAAAAGAAGGAAAGAAAAAAGGCAGAAAGAACAAATATGATTAAAACTCCAAAGTGGTAGATTTTATTCTACATATATGTATATATATATATATATACGCACATATACATATATATATACAAATATATATGTATATGTGTATATATATATACACACACACATATATCTATAATTGGAATAAATATAAATGGACCAAAGAACACAGGTAAAAGGCATGAGTTGATAGACTAGATAAAGCAACACTCAATTATATGTTGTTTATAAGAAACACATTTTATAAACATAAAGACACAAACAGATTACAAGTAAAAGGAAGGGAAATTTTTTAATATAAACACTAAGCCAATGAAAATAGTATGTCTATATTATTAAAATCTATTAAATTCAGAGTTTGGAAATGTTGGAAATCTTCTTCTAGTTGTGAAGATCAGGAAAAACTTTAAGGAGGTAGCATTTGAAGAATGAGAAAAATTTAGATCATAAGGACTGGGAAGGGTCTTCCCTGGTGGTATAGTATATAGGAGTCTGCCTACCAATGCAAGGGATACAGGTTTGATCTCTGTCTGGTCCAGGAAGATTCCACACACGGTGGAGCAGCTAGGCTCATGTGCCACAAGTACTGAGTCTGTGCTCTAGAGCCCATGAGCTGTAACTACTGAGCCCTAATGCTGCAACAGTGGAGCCCGTGTGCCTAAAGCCTATGCTCCACAACAAGGAAAGGACGGCAACAAGAAGCCTGTATGCACTGCAGCACAGAGTAGCCACAGCTCACCACAACTAGAGATAGCCTGGGCAGCAACAAGGACCCAGTGCAACCAAAAAT